>OX384035.1:7957500-10357500 GCA_947534325.1 Agonum fuliginosum
TAGTACTATCGATACATCGAATAGGTAACTACTATACGAGGATCTTAATTGAAAAAAATACTCAGAAAAACTTTGAATTTCGATATAGGCATATGACAACAAAGTACAGTATGTTTCTATACCCCGGAAAAAGTTAAGGGTATTATATGTATTATTGGACGTGCTGAGCGTAGAACAAAAATATTGTTTGAAAAATTAAGCATATTTTATACACAGCAATAAATTACTACTTCTTAAGTGACGAAATTGACCGTTACTTATAACTGTGGAGATGAATTTAAAAATAAAACGCTACGGGAAAGCAGTCAGGTATATTTTTCTCTACATCGATCGGTTTCGACGCCTCATGTGACAAATTATGTTGTCATTCTGCTTCGTCTTTCAATAATTAATTGTATTATTGAATAAAATAACCTATAATGGTTATGTGTATTGCTGATATGCTGATTGCAGCTTTGACTTCCGAAACGTCCAATTAAAATAAAGTCTACAAAAATATTTGGACTTTATTTCTATGATCCTGAAAGCCATGTCGCATTTACTCCAAAATTAACTATCCTGGATAGTACACTAACCTAAAAATAATTATTTATAATAAATAAATAATTAATATTGAAATCTTTTTATGTGCAAATTATGGATTTACAAATTAATAGTACTATACAAATTAATAGTACTATTATTTTATTTTATTATTTTATTTTATTATTTTATTTTAGACATTTCTTATAGGTACGGTATAAATTGTTTTTTGTATAGTAATAGAATCAGATTAATAATAATAATTTTGTATTTTATTCTAATGTATGTAAAATTCTAATTATTATGATTGAGATTTTATGTTAAGAAGATATATAATAATATTTGACAATTTATTGTAGTATAATTGTATAACTTAACTCTTCTGCCATATAACATCCAACATTGTATACTTCATTCTATCAATTTGTACAAGTATATTATTTCACTTAATGCATGGTGTGACTCAAAATTTTTTGAGACACCAATATTAAAGGTGCCGACAGAGAGTGTCGCATCTGACTATGAAGTATAGGTAATCTGTGCTAAAGCTTTGAATATAGTGCGAATAAATGCGATTTAACTCCTCTCGGATGTTTAAAGAAACTCGGCTTTACCTTGTCACTTAGTAACATCCTCCATATTACAAATCGCATAATATTCTTGTTATATTAATATCTATTAATTTTAAAATATTCTACACGTGTGCCTTTAAATTATAAACCTAATATTGTTCTTTGTTGTTCCAGGTAAGCTTCACCAGCCATTATCCTCCTTCTACATCATGATCCTCTTTGAAAGGATGATTGTTAGTGGTATGTAAACTCTATTTATACATTGCGATCCAGATTTACCATATTGTCCACATTCAGTAACAGCGTGCATTGATGCATGGATCCTGTATCCTTGGTCCTGTAAAAGGATCATTCTGTTGTACACGATATTGCTATCGCTACATGTGGCTAGGCACACAGAATGGGGGTGGATAAATACTGCTATTACACACATGCTGTGAGATTCGTACTACACATATAAACGAACGATTTATATACGATCCCCGTCTCATTGAAGTTGACCCAGACGTAAAAGTATACGATTTTTCAATTTTTACCTTCCGCTTACCTGTAAAGGAAGGTATTGGAATCATGCAAAAAATCGGGTTGTGAGTTTTAAGTGGATGAGCACGAATTAGGGTCCTTACAACTCATTTTTGATATTTTCCCGATGATGTCTGTATGTATGTATGTGTGTGTGTGTGTGTGTGTGTGTGTGTGTGTGTGTGTGTGTGTGTGTGTGTGTGTGTGTGTGTGTGTGTGTGTGTGTGTGTGTGTGTGTGTGTGTGTGTGTGTGTGTGTGTGTGTGTGTGTGTGTGTGTGTGTGTGTGTGTGTGTGTGTGTGTGTGTGTGTGTGTGTGTGTGTGTGTGTGTGTGTGTGTGTGTGTGTGTGTGTGTGTGTGTGTGTGTGTGTGTGTGTGTGTGTGTGTGTGTGTGTGTGTGTGTGTGTGTGTGTGTGTGTGTGTGTGTGTGTGTGTGTGTGTGTGTGTGTGTGTGTGTGTGTGTGTGTGTGTGTGTGTGTGTGTGTGTGTGTGTGTGTGTGTGTGTGTGTGTGTGTGTGTGTGTGTGTGTGTGTGTGTGTGTATGTGTGTGTGTGTGCGTGTGTGTGTATGTGTGTGGTCCGGACCGATGCCGGATGTCGCATAACTCAAATACGAATTACCCAAAAATTTTGATATTTGGTATTTTACAATTGTATACGAATAGGAAGAGCTCATTAGATTTTGGTACAAATATCTTCACCGGAAGTGATATTTTTTGAAGATTGAAAAAGATAATTGTCAAAAATTTATATAAATTTGGATAAATATAATATTTATTTGTAATAAGAATAAGAGACAAAGTTATTTGCAACTTACGTTATAAAAAAATTGTCTTTATCTGGTAGCATTACAGAACTGCAGTAAAATTTAAAAAATAAATTTGTCAGACAAAACGTTCAAATCTTGTACTCCATGTTCGGTTGATTTTTGTTTCTGTGTAAAAAATATTGACAGGTGAGACGGGTGACAAGTTGACATACTAAGCGCCATATAAGTCATAAGTAAGATATTAAATGTAGTAATTAAACGGAGGATGGCTTCAACACAGAATAGTTTGCCTGTGAACGAATCTTTTGATTCAGTCAGGTGATGCAAATTTCTGTGTTTGAATATTTTAGATTTTTATTTGTATATTTTAGGGACACCGGATTGTATATACGTATACATTTATGTTTATAAGTCTAGATATGGCGGAAGGTTGTGTGCAGGCCACTTCAGATTTTTTAAAATTCGGATCCGTGTAGAGTTTCGGCTTTTGATTTTATTTGAGATTGTGTAAAATATATTGCAGTTTTTAATAAATATAAGATACCGTACATTATACTTGTATTTATATTTTTATTTAACCTTTTGTACAACTTAAAACACTTCTTTTACGTCTGCGCTACCTTCAATGAGACGGGGTTCGTATGTGTACTATTTCTACAGGCAAATTTCTTTAGGTGAAGAAAGATAGACGTGTTGTATATGTGTTCGTGGTTGGTTTTTATTAATAGTGGATGTGTATTTATATTATATTTTTTTGTAATATTTAATAAACACTGAAAAGAAAAAGAACACATCTAGAACCAGAGGTTCCAAAACAATTCTACATTGTTTATAACTAAAAGTATTCGTACGAAAAGTATCAAATTATTATACATAAAGTTTTTTATGAAAATAATTATTTTATATTCATTATATATTTACTACAAACATACCCACAGTTATAAATTGTATAGTAAAAAAAAGTTTTAAGCTAAAAGAAATTTATTGAAATAATTCCTATAACGACAAGGATAATAATTAAAGGGTTTAAAGTTTAAACAAAATGGACTTGGTATGTTATTTTAAAAGTATATGAGTCTATGGTTTGTGTATTAATCATGAAATATAATGACTGTTAATTTTTCATGTCATTCCATGTTTCTATGCCACAGAATTATACTCCGAAAAAATCTAATTGGGTGGTGGAAGAGAGCCGCAGTGAAGTTAGTGTCTAGCTGTCAGTTTAATATTTAAATAGATATATTATCTCCAATCATGGGTATTTACAAACTTTATGTACGTGGTTTATATTATATTTTATTTAATTTCGACATAATAATAACATGTTATGAAATGCGAGTCTGAACGTCAAAATAATTTTAAAACTATCTAGTCCACAAGTGAATAAATCCTAATTAAAATTAATTTAAAGTTTGAAACGTCAATATTGAATAAACAAACTTTTTATAAAATACAATACAAGTTTAAATTAATTTTCATTCATATTCATCTAACATCAGACTATGTGGCCCCCTCAACCCTCCAAATTAGTTGTTCGTGGAGTAAAAATATGTATGATGGTCGACAAACGAGTGTTATCTCATGTTTTTATTATAATTCGTGGTATTAATAACATATTTAAAGCGGCAACAGTAATTTATAATATTATTTTGGTTTTGTGTAGGAAAGTCAAGTATAGGGGAACCTAATGTGAATAAGTTATTAAATTATAGTAAAGCCATGAAAATGAATAAATTTATGTTTGATTAATTATGTAGAGAATGCGTTGGAAATGAAATGTCTGATTTTAATAATGAAGAGTTGTTGGGATTAATTAATGATACTCAGGATTGTACTTCATCTGCTGAAAATTTAATTTGTAGGGCTGTTACATGAACCGCATTTTCATTAAATAAACAGCCCCCATACAGAGGATTATTCATAATACATAATACACATACTTTAGCCAACTTTTAATTTCAAGAGATAAAAATACGGTTAAATAAAAGAAGAATATAATACTAGCTTAGTTACATTTTAAATCTTATTCTGGAGAAGGTTTTAAAAAATATATCCCGACAAAATTAAATATTAATTAGTTAGAACTTAGAGCTCATACTTTGTGTAGTCTTGCCACTTAATTACATACCTGTACAGATTATAATGCATGGTTATTCTTAGATTTAGAATTTTACAAAGTACTTATAATTAGGATTATTAAATATACAGATGTACAGATTAAATTTTATAATTTGAATGCTAAACAATAATTTGGTAAGTATTTATTTCATTTATTGTCTTTTCGCGGCATACACATCTACCCACGTTTTATTCGCGTCTTGCTCGCATCTTGCTCGTTTCTTACTGCTTGTTCTTGCTCCTGGTTCTAAGTGTCAAATCTAGAGTACGTTGTGTATTCTCCTATAATACGTATGTATCAGAGGAAAAATTGTACCTTTTATGAAAAATAGGTATAAATTTAAGTCTGAACTAAACTTAATTTTACAAGTTTCGAAAAAGCTGTAGCCTGGTAAGATGGTCAAATCTGCCCCTTTCTATACTATTTCTATCATTTGTACCAAAAAAATTTGATTTTTGGTACAAATGTTAATTTTTTTTCGAAATGTTGCACCAATCAAAAAAATCTGAAAAAAATCCCAATTACTCCTCTCTCAAAGAGGAATTTTTCAGATTTTTTCATGTCGTCACCTCTATATTAACGTACCTAGTGAAATAAATGTTTTTCTACTTTAGAAATTTTTATAAATTCAAATATGGCGCCAAAAATGTCAAAACAATTTTTATCAATAGAATGGTTCTTAAATTTCAGGACATAATTTTTTTTAAAACGCGTAGTCCCAATAGAAAAAAAGATATAAAATTAATTGTAAAATACATGTTTTTGCCCATTTCTACGGGGGAAGGCAAACCTATTTATTCTTTAAACGTGGTATTCACTAAAATTTGCCATCGAATCATTCCAACCAAAACGTAATCAAAATTAATAATGAAAACCACCACGCATAGCATCGGTTCTTGCTAATAGAGAAATGTGATTTGGCAGGAAATATGTGGGCAGGTGAACACTCAAACAGACAACATGCGGTCGGCCATAACAGCTCTTCCGTGCAAAGGGATCAGGATCAGACATAGAGAAGAGACTATGCCAACTGGTAGATTTGAACAATAAAAGCACAGGACTATATATACTCGTAGGTCTGTCGATACAAACGGTCTATTTAAACTTTGAGCTGACAAGTAAATCAGTGAATACGAATGCTAGAGACTTATCAGAGATAATTCCACTCCTGTATAAAGTAAGCCATAAGCAAAACACAATTTTATTGCTTTGACAGCGGATAAAAAGGAAAGTAACTTTTTGCAAGTGATAAAACCTTATTTACCATTTTCTTAGCAACCAAACAACAACCAACCAAACATTTGCTTCATATTTCTAATAGTTTTCAGAGAAATGATTAGATTTTGGAAATATATGTGAATTAGAACCAAAGAAGTCGTTAAATTATCTCGTTGAATTACACTCCAGCATTTTATTTCCTCCCAATAAATTTCTGTTTCACATCTTAACGTTGTCACCTGACAGCAATTTAACTTGAAAAATTGTTTTAAAATAAAATCAACCCACCTACGATGTCATGATTTTATTAAACAATTTTTTTTCAAATTGCTAGGCAATAAGGTTTCAATACAAACAGAAAATCCGGCGAAATAAAAAAACTCTTGTGTAATTACAATTGATAATCATTACATAAGTGGATTTTTAATTCGTAAGCGAATAGTATTCTTTTGGCCAAGACAAGAATGGAAAGTTTTTTTTTTTAAAGTACCTCCTATATAAGTATCTACTGAAAAGTTCAATAAACAGTTGTGCCTTTTTATTTTATTTTTGCTTGTAACTCTACATTATTTACTCCCAATTATAGAATTCTACATGTAATAATAGTGTAACCCTACCACTTCGACTGACTCGTGTTGGTGCTGTCAGAATCTCAATTCGTGCAATGACCATTGATACATAAAGTGGCAGCGGAGAAATTATTTTTGTAAAAAAATTAAAATGAGTAGTTTCGATAAATTTAAACTACGACAAACAATTTCTGAGAAAAAAAATCTTAAAATTCATTCAGTAATGTATGGGTTAAAACCGCGCAGCTACTACCTACCTCGACATAAATATTCAGCAAACTTTGAAGAATTTCTCTCTCAAATTAAAATTATTATAAAAAGTACTGACTCTGACTAAATACACTGCTAACAAAACCGAACCAAGAAAATGCCTGTTTTTAAAATGCGGGGCATTTTTTTCAGGGACGTGTTAACCAAAATCTGGAAATTCCCTCTGGAGATACATTCCTCCTCTACGTTCTCCAAAAATCCAGAAGAGATTCGCTCCCGCCGACCCCCTGAAAAATCGCTTTATGTGATGTCATGTCTGAGCAATGAAAAATCTCAAAGTTTGAAGAATTGTAGCTTCAAAAAATCCTAACTTAAGGGGGTTTGTTCGACTCGATTGTCACAAAGCCCTATCAATTTCCGTTTCAGAGCTGAAAATTTCGTCCTTATTGGTGAAGAATTGAGATTTTTCATTGCTCAGACATGACATCACATAAAGCGATTTTTCAGGGGGTCGGGGGGAGCGAATCTCTTCGGGATTTTTGGAGAACGTAGAGGAGGAATGTATCTCCAGAGGGAATTTCCAGATTTTGGTTAACACGTCCCTGAAAGAAATGCCCCGCATTTTAAAAACAGGCATTTTCTTGGTTCGGCCAAGTGGCCCGATTTTTTTTGTGAGCAGTATATTTTACCACTACGTTCATTAATATACTGTAGTTTGCATTTTGCACTGAAACGTCCGCGTTTTGCATTTTAATCAGGGCCGTAGCCAGTTTTTACACCTTCCCCCTGGCTACGGCCTTGATGGCAATTACCACGAAACGAACCTCTAACTATTCTGCAAACTCAAACCCATACGCAACCCTCGCATCTACGTGAACGTGTCCGTGATAACGTGATGTCCTCTTGAACCACTGACACGTTGACATAACCCTAATTTGCTACGTTCTATCACCGTTGAGTTCGTGAATGTGACGTTTTGAATAGGTTGATAGAATTGCACATGCAGCATGGCGGAAACTCGTAGTGTGGTTTGGTAAATTATTGTGCGCGTTGAAATGTTGAACAAAAAATATTGATGGGCGGCGTAGGTGTATGGATGAAACTATTTTTAGCAATTTGTGATGTCCGAGAGTGTGCTCGTATATTACAAATATTTACAAATGTTCTATCATTTTTATCAAAAAATTTTTGAATGCTACTTCAGTATATTAAATTTATTAACTAACCAACGAACAATCAATAAAATTTTATACCTACTTTTTATACATGCGGCAAAAAACTGTTTCTGGAACTGACAATATATAATATAATGCTATTATTTAACAGTGGATTAAAAATGCAAGCATAAACATTTCGCCATTCTCTTTAAAACGATTGATACAAACAAAACCAGCATTTTTCATTCAAGTTCAACCAGCAATCAATCTTCGCCAAAAAATTTATATTCTTACTTCTTTTGGTTCGTCTACATTTATTTAACTTCATACAAGCACTTCATTCTTTCTACTTGGAATCATTCGCCCTCGCAACAAAGCATTAATCACATCAAGCCATTTATTCACCGGCTTTCTCGTCCTTGCAAAAGTTCACAAACAATTTCTTTCTCGTATATACAGAATGATTCAGAATTTCGTGTACATATTTTAATGGCAAATAGTACCTACTCAACTTACTGATCAAGGAACAAAAATAATTTTTTTAAATTCGGAAGTTGAAGAACAGTTTTTACAAGGAACACATTTTTGAAACCACTTGATTTTTAATTTTATAATGGTTATCTGATAAACCACGGTCAAAGAAGATTAGGTTGTACGACTCTCTATCCGTTCACACTGCATCTATGCAGTCAGAATGAGTACCGTTAGATAGATGTCTCTGCTATATCATTGGAGGCTAGGTTTCCATAGTGCGCTTGTAAATAAGCTGTTGATGTGTTAATTCTGACGTTTAGTAATGATCTTGTTTTACCTTTTAAAACATTTATGTTGTTCATTTAAACTCTATATAGACCAGGGGCGCATTGAGATACAAAGCGGCCTGGTGATTGCAGCGGACGGTTATATGGCCAGTCCGCTCTGTATAGAGCTGCTTCCAGTGATACACCAGCGCCGCCCAACGGAGAGTATGGCGGTGACCGGCAAAATCTTATTAGTTGATAAACCTAATCTTCTTTGACCATGTGATAAACTATGAATGGAATAAAATTAAATTTTAATTAATTGTGCAATGGCAAGAATAGTTCATTTTATCATCTTCGGTCTATACTTGGAGAAGTATTTTAATCGTGATTTTTGACAGTTCGAGATTTTGATGAATCTCCAATCTCCTAGTTTTAGAAAAGTCGGTTTGTGTGTGTGTACGGAAGCACGATAACTTGTGAACGCGTACGAATTTTAGACTGAAAATTTATATTAGGTATAAGCTTTTTACAAAAAAGTTAGTTTTAAGTTCGGTAATGAGCTTTATCTACGACGGTACGTTAATAGCTAATTCACCCACTAATTTGCGTGTCATTATGAATTTTTTAATGGCACTTGTGTCCTTATGAATTCTTAATTATTGTAAGAGAAATAAAAATAGAAATTCGATAAAATTTTAAGACTTTTATTATAAATAACTATTAATAAACACATAAATTTATGTTTTACATACATTCAAGACAAAGTTTTTACAATTAGATATGTTTAAACCAGAAGATGATGAATTTCTTGACACAACTGAAAATTCTTTACTGTCAACAACAGCAATAAATAGTTGCCAAAACAATGAATAAAATGATACTTGATCAAGTTATAAATTTTACACTAAATATTTGTCGAATGTCAAACATGAATTAAAAAATCTAATTCAACAGCAATTAAGCCCGTCGTCGATAAAATATTGAATAATACACGTTTGATATAGTTAGAGTAATGAAACTTGGGAGATAATTCCACTCCTGTATAAAGTATGCCATAAACAAAACACAATTTTATCGCTTTGACAGCGGATAAAAAGGAAGATAACTTTTTGCGAATGATAAAACCTTATTTACCTTTTTTTGCAACCAAACAATGAACAAATAGTAATTTATTATACAAGACGATAAAGAGATCATTTATCGAAAAGTGAAAGATGTTAGTTCACGAGTGACGAAGGAACGAGTGGGCTATCTTTCACGTGTCGATAAAGACTCTTTATCGTCGTGTACAATATATTATTTTATTTTGTACTTAATGTTAATTTGTGTAAAAATATTCTTATTTTACTTAAATTTTATTTTATCTACTCAAATTTTACTTTATCTACTCAAATTTTACTTTATCTACTCAAATTTTACTTTATCTACTCAAATTTTACTTTATCTACTCAAATTTTATTTTATCTACCCTCGATATTAAAGTAATACTTTATCTACTGAAAATGAACGTATAAAACCAATTTTTAACATTAAGTACAAAATAAACACTAAAATATCATTTGCTTCATATTTCTAATATTTGTCACTGAAATGATTACATTTTGGAAATGTAAAGAAGAAACAAAGGATTGGTTAAATTATCTCGTTGAATTAAACTCGAGCATTTTATTTATTCCGAATAAATTTCTGTTTGACAACTCAACCTTGTCACCGCTGTCACCAGACAGCAATTTGACTCGAAAAATTGTTTTTAAATAAAATCACTCCACCTACGGTGGATTTTCTTCTCAAATTGATAGGCAACAAGGTTTCAATACAAACAAAAATTTATGCGGCGAAATAAAAACCTATTGTGTAATTAAAGTTGATAAAAACACTCGGCTAATCGCCTCGTGATTTAACAGTGGCCCAAAACTGTTTGATTAAAAAGCCTGGAAACTAAAATTGCAAATTTTGATTTTTTTTTCAATTCTGTGATAAGTGCCATTAATATATGCACGAAGTTGTGAATCACTCTGTATTTACTTTTCATGCTTTTCATTCATAACGCTGCCGGTAATAAGAAATTTATAAGATGTGACGTTACGTTTATTTTCTTATATACCTACCAACTTTATTAATTTAAAAAAAATAATGATTTTATTTATCTGCTACTAATGATAAAATGACGCTCTTATTAAATCACTTTGTTACCCAACACACAAACATATCAAATATAATTCATTTGATCATGTACCATAACACAAGCCTGATAACAAGAAATATGAACCATCACAAAACTCCTAATCGGGTTTCCGATTTCCTGTTCAAATTGAGTTGCCAAAACTCGTTAAACATTCAATTAAAGGAACATGTGAACCAGCCTTCATTATGCACAATTTCTCCTCTATTTCTCACATGAAATATTCAATGTTGTTTACTGAAGTAAACGCCGCGTAGATTAATTGCGCGGGTGTTTTTTAATTGTCCGCTAAATGAGGTGAATTTAAATTGCGAATTAATTATGTAGTGGTGTGCTGTGGAATTTAACTAAATACTGTTGATTGTTGTTTGTTTATGGATACCGTATGCATTTGGGAAATTTGGATAAATTGTTTGTTTTAATTTGCTACCTGTTTTCATTAATTTATTTGTTTGTTTATGGATCGAATATATATTTGTGGTTGAATGAATAATTATAGAATTGTATTTATGTAACGTGATTGAAAATTATTTTTGTCGGTCCTAAAGTTCTAATATGCTCCAGTCTCGAATAATAACGTTATTGGTTCAAAGTGATAAAATTACGAGTATTTGATTCATTTATTTATAATATCCGGTATTCTAAATGAGGCAAAATAAAAAATTCTACTAATCTAAGAAATAGTTTTACTTACCTACATTTTATTAGTTTCATGTTCATGTAATATGTAAACGATAATGTAAACCAATATGGAAGCAAAAGATGTCAACTGTACTGTCACTGTCATAATACTTCAATTGCAAAAATTGTTATTAATAAATAATGTAATAATCAAGCTTCAAAAGTACTACTTTCGGTTTGCGGATTTCTACCAAAATCTTATCCAGTGTTAAGATCCTTATTAAAATCTTAACTATGGGTTATTAAAGATTTGATACTTTTTATCCCGTTTTTAAGTTATCGTGGACGAAAAATCGTCAGTCCATGGATCCACCAAAAACTCATACTTGAAAATTTTGACCCATTACAATACCTCTCTTATAGAATATGAGGCAAGAGATAAAAATAGATAAATCTTCATCAAATAATTTATGTTTAGGAAATAGCTATATGTCCAACTAGAGCGGAAAGGAAATCGAGTGATAGTGGAGAAAGAGCTATCCTCTCGTGTTAGACACAACATTTTTTTCACGGCATATTTAAGAAACATTGTTAATGGTTAAGAATTACAGAATTAGAACATATAATAACTGTCAAATAACGTATAGAAACACTGCAATCAATAAGCCAAATTTAATTTAAGTTGTAAAATTATGAAATTGTAGAAAAAGAAAGTATAATAATTGTAAAATAATTGTTAACAGTATATCATTATAAAATCATAATTTTCAATAAAATAGTAAATTTAGAAATAATTTTAAAAATATGTCATACAAAATAACACTGGTTATGGTTAATTTCCTCATTATTTCGTGTGAAGAACAAAATGTTTTCTACGCATGTCGTGAAATTTTTTAAATTTATTTTATGTATATTAGGACCGTTAAAATAGTTATTTGTCCAACTAGAGAAGAAAGCGCTTCTTTTTCCCACTCGAGCTCGAAGTTTGTGTCACGAACGAAGCGAGTGAGGCAATCGAGCGAGAGTGGAGAAAGAGCTTTCCTCTCGTGTTAGACACAACATTTTTTTCACGACATATTTAAATACATTGTAAAAGTAGAAGAAACACATAACTAGAAGTTAGGTTATAACTGCCATCTGTCAGAATGACGTTTAAAAACAACGAAATGTTTGACTGCTGCCAATATGCCAAATTAAATTTAAGTTGTATGTATTGTAGTAAAATAAAGTATAAATTGTAATAATTGTTAAATAATAGTTTACAGTATATCACTATAAAATCATAATTTTCAATAAAATATTACATTTACTTACAATTTTTGAAATATTTCATCATAAAATAACACTGGTGGTAACACTGCTTACTTTCCTCTCTAGAGAGGGAAAACTCATTTTCCTCACTATTTCGCGAGAAGAAAATTGTGTTTTCTCTGTATGTCGTGAAAAAAGTATAATGATAATCTCAACTATAAATGTAGATTCGATTGAAAAAAGATCATGTTAATTAATAGAGAATAAAAACAATTTTTAATTTAATAATGTTGTTTCATTAGCAAATATCAAGTGCAATTTTGTATGAAATTTGAATTAAATTAATTATGTTCAAAAACTACTGTACCTGAACGTTAAATTGTTTCAAATTATAATTCTAATATTTGTGAAATACATCAGTATACTCCCATTGGATCTAATAATTTGAAATTGTTATTTCATGCGTGTTTCGTGTAATTGGCCAAATAATTGATAATTAATTATTTGTTATTATAACGTATTGGTTTACTAACGCCAGCAGTGAAGCACATATTTACTTACTCAAATTTAAGGTAATTTTGTCAATAATTATAATATTCTCACTATATTACTCATTATTTGTTGACATTATGACATTTTTATTGACCAAAATTTATTTACTTTAATAAAGATAATAGGTATAAATAAATTAAAATGTAAACATTAGGTTTTTGTTTTTGTATTATAACAAAAAAACAACCCTTTTTGTAATGGCAAAAAACTTTTGTGAATTGTTGCAAATGTTATAGACAGCTTTAAAACAATCATTTATTCTGGAGTATCATGTTGTCAAAAACAGATTAAATTTAAAAATCAACACAACATATGATGACACGACAGATCATTTATAAGCAGATTTTGTTTTATTGACAATTAAAGCTTAGTTTCAGTTTTTGAATTTTTATTTTTATGGAAACCATTCAACAGAGTTTGCTCCTAATGTGGGTTTCCAAGCCTAGGGCTGTTAAATAAATACTTATTGGATATAAATTTTCAGCATATATAGGATATAGGAAAGTGCTTATAATTGTTAATTTTGGTAGATTTATTATCTCTTTTGAAACGTGCATTAAAATGCGCCATATGTGACGCAAACGGCAAACGGCACTGAGATCAAACCGTGAGTAGTAAGTTAGTTTTTTTTAATAATTTTAACTACGGAATGGACGATAGACCTGTGTTGAAATAAGGTAAGACATACGTATCATATTCGGTCCTTGTCAGTGCGGTGAACGTATGTTCTCAGTATCGATGACGTCACACCGTTTTTTAAAACTTTTTAAACTTAATGAATTTTATTCTGGCTTATTAGCATCTTTTTGGCAAAAAGAAAAAAATACGGGTCTGATTTTTTAATGTATAGATTAACCGAAGAATATAACATGTCTACATGTTTCTACGCTCAAAAATCGTGGTAACCTCCATTGCAGAATTGTAGATTTTTATTATAGTGGAATCCAACCACTTCGACCGATTCATGTTGGTGCAGGTAGAATTTCAATCCGTGCGACGACTCGACGACTTTTGAAAACGGCAACGGAAAAATTCTTTATGCAACCAGGACTACATTTAGGACGCTCAAATGGTCAGGTTGAAACTTCCGATTTAATTGTAAGATGTTTTTACAATTTTAACGACAATCTCACACTGCCGGCCGGGAGATTTGAAACGGAACTCTAAGTTCATACGCCATCATGTGCAGAAAGCTGTGCTTAAAACCGCGCAGCTACTGCCTCGATAGTTGCAACTATAATGAGAAAAATAACTTTTTTTTAATAGTAATATATCATGGGACCATTTTATTTTACTGCAAAAATTTATTTCAAAAGATTGTTGCTTGGTAACATTTCGAGACAAATGACATGAACAAAATTCCGAAATCATTCAATTTGTCGAGGAATGTTACCTAAGCAACAATCTTGAGAAATCAAAATTTGACACTGCTGCAGACCGATTAGAATAATTAGTCGTGGTTTTGTTTTTAAATCAAGACTAATTTTCTGTGCCGAAACGGTTGTTTATTTTGACAATTATTTTTTTACTGATTTTCTGATCGTCAAAATTTTAGTTTATTCATTTCACAAGTTCATTAATAATTGATTCCAAACTGAGGTTTTTGACGTAATTGTATTTTTTGACCTTATATTTCATATTTTTTATATTTCATATTAAAATTTATTGAAAGCAATACAAAATCAAAAAATTGTCATACATGGTACCTACTACCTAGTCATAACGGGAAAATTATTATTTTTTAACAATCCCTAATCCCTAGGGCATATTTTCATTTTTTCCCGTTATATTATCTAAGTACTACGTCATTTATTAGAATTTGAAAAAATTGAAGCAAATAATTGCATGATTGGTTTACTTATATGTAGGAAATAGTCATATAATTTGTAAAATAATACTTCAATAAAATCGCTTATATTTTACAGTAATGAACTATAATATCAGCATCATTAATTAATATTTAACAAGTACTTAATTGTAGTTTCATATTCCCTATAAAGCGATGTTTAATAAGATGGTATAATATTTGCGCTATAAATACAAAGGCACTCAATTTAATCGATTAATTAATATTCGAACCACGATATTTGGGAGACTGACAAATAAATTTATAGGGTTTTTTATGAAGTACGTGCGAGCAATTTCAACCCTTGCTTAGTTTCCACCCTTCTGGCTTTCTGTGACGGAGTGGCGTACCTTTATTGAACTATAATTAGCGGTAGAGGCATGACTTTCATTAATAACTTTTTTAATAGGTATAAAGGGAGGTTTTCTCTTTCATGTATACATTAAAGGGTAGTTATGTGTTATTAAACGTGCTCATTTATATAAGTACCCAATTTGTGTACGTAATAGTTTGAAATTATTCTAGTTTTATTATCAACGATTATGTAAATATTACGTACCTATAAAATACGTAATTAAAGAACTAAATACATACGAATAAAATAGCCATTCGCAATGTCTCTTTTAAAAAGATTAGGAATACAATAAAATCAAACAAAATCCGGTTCGAAGGACCAATAATTGTGATTTCAATGAATGAAAAATAGTAATAAATGTTCACGATTGAAAAATGAGAAAAAAATACTTAAATTAGTTAGTAATTCTTGTTGCAAATATTTAAAAACTAACTAATTTTAGTCATCGCCGTGGAGAAGCCAATAGTGTTGGCGAAACGTCGGCTCTTGATTAAATAAAAAATAACTTGACTGCAGTCTTGAATATTTTCTACCTTTCATACATCCAAACCAGTTGATCAAAAACTTCATTTTCATCTTATCTTATATTGTTTGATTTATTACAATAATAAATTTATGTAATTTCAGAACAATAATGTGAAGATATTTATTTGATTTAAAACTTGAAGAAACACGAAGCTTATAAGTTGAATCATTTTAATTGTTATTTGTACAGGGTGATTCTCAACTTCGTGCATATATTTGAATGGCATATGTACTCAACTTACTGATCATAGAACATAAATATATATTTTTTTTAAATTAGTAAATTTCAATTCAGTTTTCGCAACCACTGGATTGTTGGTTTTATAATGAATATATGATTAACTATGAATAGAATAAAATTTAATTTGAATTAACTGTGGTAAGAATAGTGCATTTATGTAAATTACTTTTGAAAACAGTGACCAAAACTGTGTGATTAAAATATCTGGAAACTATAATTGAGAAATAACATATTGTAAGTGTGTAAAGGATTTCATTGAAGAACTAGTTCATGACAGTAAGTTGGAGCAGGGGCGTCAGCGAGTTCTCCTATCAACGATTTTTCAATGACACACTTTTCGCAAGTGTGTTACACACAATTTTTTTACAAAAGTGGGACATATTCAAAATTTAAAAAAAATTAAAATATAATATTTACAAATTTAAGAAAAACAAATCAAGTCAGTATTATAGCTGAAAACAATAACAATAACTGACAGTTAATTTTTGTAGTTTTGCATTTATGGTGTGATTTATGATAAAAGTAATGATATTTCATGCAGATATTAGTTGTGATAGTGTGTGAGTTTATTTGTATCACTTCGGAGATTTTACGTCAATTGTGAATCTGAACTTTCAAAAATATTCTGACAGCATTGACCTATCAGCAACTGCACAATTCAGCAAAACTACACTGGTCAAAACAAAAAACGAGACACTTGAGATTTGTCAAAATTTAGGTGATTTTCACACCGTCATAACTTGGCTTCTATGCGACCGTTTTGGAAGTTCTGATGATGCCAGGTAAGCTTGAAGTGTCCTTTTTAAGAGGGTGTATGCGAACTTTAATGTCCATCATTTTCAATCCCCTTCGCCCCTCTCTGAAGAAAACAAATGTCCAACTTTGGAAGTGTGTGCGGAGCTGGAAATTTTTTTCGAGTCGATCAATCATCAAGGCGATTAAATTCAATCAATTTCCGTAGATGACAAAAAATGAAGTGTCTACGATTTTTGCAACCAAAGTTATGCGCGTTTGAAAAAAAGTGCAAAAGTGGTTTTTTTCCACATAACTTGGATTCTTTTTAACGAAATGGGACATTTTTTTTCGCAAAGAAGCTCTTTTCTAAGAGGGAATATGCTTGGTTAGGAATATCTCTATTTCCACCCTAATTTTCAATCCATGAAAATGACGTTTTTTGGCCTAAAAACGTCGTACTTCGACTATTGTTAAAACGTCCGCAAAAACATGGACGGGTTGATTCAATAAAATGTAAAAACAATTCACACCTTTTCCTGTAAATGACGCAAAAAAACGAAGTACCTACGATGATTAGGCGCAAAGTTAAGAAAGATTTAAGAAGACTATGCATTTTGGCTTGGTACCACCGACATTAGCGTTACCCGACGTGCACCACGAGGAGGTTGCCGGTTAGATTTTGTCATGGATTGAAAATTAGGGTGGAAATAGAGATATTCCTAACCAAGCATGTTCCCTCTTACACGCGCAGAAAAGAGCTTCTTTGCGCAAAAAATGTCCCATTTCGTTAAAAAGAATCCAAGTTATGTGGAAAAAACCCCAAAATGCACTACTTTCACCATCAATATGAATATCAGAAAACATGTGAATTCGCACCATCGTAGAAAAAAATTCTATTACGTGATAAGTGAGTTGAACACCATAATCATTGAAATATATGCACGAAGTTGTGAATCACCCTGTATTATGTTTACCTCTGGCAAACCTTTTCGCATTCACCGTTTCACCTGTCAGTTGGAAGTTTGATTAACCGTTTCTATTGACATTGCCATTGCCATGCCGTCTTGTGCTTCTAGGGGTATTGTTCAAATCTCCCAGCCGGCATAGTCTCTTTCTATGTCTGATCCCTTTACCCAAAAGGGCTGTTAGGGTCGACAACAGGTTGTCTGTTTGATTTAACCTAGAAGGGTTGAGAGTTCACCTGCCCACATATTTCCTGCAAAATCACATTTCTCTATTAGCGGGAACCGATGCTATACCTCGTGGTTTTCATTATTAATTTTGATTATGTTTTGGTTGGAAAATTGAAAGTTTTGATAGGAATTTTAGCGCATATGAAAATAGATTTTCGTAATTTGTTGTGATATTAATTTGTAGCATAGTTTTGGCTTAAGTTTCTGAATCACAACAGCAGTTTTTAATATGGTAAGGTATCTACCTATTTTGTTCTAAATGACGTACTTAAATTAGTGCACTTTATTTATATATTTAAATATTATTATTATAATGATAATGATACAAATATATTATTATTATTATCTTCAGTCCATCTTGGGTGTGGTAGCCTAACACCCTAACCCCTAACATCTTTTAAATTATTAAAGATATAATATATATTTTTAGAATACCTCTACAGAAAATAATAGATATAGCAGCAGCAGCCTACTCAAGAAAGTAAAATTTATTATTAACTAGTATGATATGAATATCGTGCTAGCACGACATCGTTATATCGTAATAAATTATGATCCCAAATCAACATAGCCAGGCAGCTTTTGCTTTGTTTATTTATAGTTTGAAATGACAGTGGAAATGTCATTTGAATGTTGTGTGTGTATTAAAAAATGAAAAATTATGTGTTTTCTTGTGATCGTCTAAAAAATAGCGTTCATGACTCGTTCGAAAGTAAATATCGTATTGCTCGTATGTTGCCTCAGTCGATTGCACCTCGTTCGTCAAACTTTACACTCGCACGATATTTCAAATTTTCGATGCCTTTATGAGATATGCTATTAGGGATTTCATAAAGAAAAAGATACTTTTGTTTGTAAATTTTTATTGCTTATTTAATTCCTGCACAATGTGTAAGTAAGTACATTACAAATAATTTAATTTTTAATTTAACTTGAAATTATAAAATAGACAGTATGACAAAATTAGAAAACGAATTCATTAATTTTAATGATACTACCACTACTACCACATACGAGAAACAAAATATTACGCAGTGCAAATCTAAGAATCTTATAATCAATAATAAAAACTTAGACGTATTACTTAGTTATTTAAAATTTAAAAAAAACATCAATTGATGTACCGCTGTGACCTACTGATCCAATTAAAAATTGATTGAAATTTTCAATTATTCATGTGTAACAAGATGACAACATAGATTTGAGTAGTTAGACGTGGATAATATTAGTACCTACATAATACACGACATACATTTTTGCATTATTCATTTTATTTCTATTTATACAGTAGCAGCATGAAATTTTAATTTTTAATTCATTGTCCTCTTTACATAGAAACCCAAATAAGGAGATTATTTTTTCATAAAGCTGGCTTTCCAATTAGAATACAATGGCACTTTTGATCGCAATATGGCCTACTTGCATGGTATTGAAAATGATACTTATTTCTTTTACTGTGTACCCAATTTTCGTTTGAAAACATAAAAAATATATATTTTATTTAAAGAAATTATAGGCTTATTAGTAAATTGAGAAAGAAAATTTTCTGTGACGTCATTATCATGACCAAAAAGAGGGAAGTATATTAAGAATATAACCTGTGGTTTTAGCTTCCCGCAGAAGCTGTTGTTATGTTCACTAGTTGAGTCGTTATTTCGGCTTTACAGCAATTTATTAGTTCTCCGAGTTATAATTTTGTCAAAATAAAAAATACATTTTCTAAGTTTTGATCTCTTATTAAAAATATTTAATTAAAAATCACGCAAGTAGCCCATCTAGTAACAAAAGATTTCAAATAAACGTAAACCAAATTCAAACATTAATCTGGGCGTCACTAAATAATTTGGTTCAATTTTTTTTCTACATCAGGCTGTATTATAATTTCGAGTCCATATGTTAAGGTTACAGTTTGATAATTCTGATAAACGGATAAAATTTCAAAAGTTCAAAAAATAAGTTTCAAAGTCGGTATCGTATTTTAAGAAATCATTCTAAATCAATGTCATTCTATTTAGGTGTTGATTAAATTTATTATTCCCGTTTGGACCGTATAAGTAAACTATACCTTTAATTTTTGAATTTCTAAAAAATAATTTTTTCCATGATCGGTACTAAAAGTATACTTTTTGAACTTCACTTGTGTATTTAAAAATGAACAATTGCGGAGTCCAATGCTTCTTTAGATACAGACCGTTTGGTAAAAATATTTTCAGACCGCTGCTCTTGCTGAATATACTATTTTGTAGTTTTGTAAGAAACGGAGAACGCATTTAGAAATGGAACTGTTTTGACAAGTAATAGATGCATTAACAAAATCAACAAATCAGCTAATTGTGAAAGTACAAACGGATTATACTTAGTTTAAAATAGTCTTTAATCTTCAGTAAAGCAAACAAAACATCAATTACTGAAATTGCAGTTCATTTGAACGTCAAAGCTTCGATAATCACTGATTGCAAATTGCAACTACGATACACTGCAAAAGAATTTCTCATCTTTTTGTCACTGTTCAAAATTTACGACAGAATTACGTGTTCGGTAGAATATTTTAGTATTATCTTATGGGAGAATTTATGAGATTCTAAACTTGGGAATGTCCTGATAGGCATAAATTCAGTTCATAAAAATTCCATAAATTGTGAAAGAAATGTGGGAAAAACAAAATAAATAAAAGTTTTAAAACGTGGAATGGATAAAGGCGAAAAACAAATATTGATTGATCGTGAAATGTTTTATTGGATTGGAATTATGCACTTTGCAAGAAGCTCTTGAAGCTGATTAAAATAAGAAGAAGAATCTACACGGTTCACAGATAATCGAATAAACTAGCTAAAAAACACGAATGGAAAATTTTACAATATTTCTAGTCATGTTCAAAATGAAGCTTTTAAGTTTTCATTAGTTTTGGTAAGCAGTTTTAGAGCTAATGAATCATAAATAATAAATAAGAATAAGTTACATAATATTTTTTTCACCGCCATAAATCAAGCTTAAATCCGCTTAAATCTTTAACAATAGGCCTGCTGTGAGGGCCATAACGATATATGTCTGTGACCACTAGTAAATTTCTGTGCATTAAATGTGTAATGCTAGATTCAGACCTACCCAATTATAAGTATTACTGTCTAATTAATAGTGTGATTCTGATATTTTTACTTCAGATCTATAAATTTACAGTTTACAGTTAACTGCGTGTATAGATTTGTAAATATTGATATTCTGAACTGACATCTATAAATCTTATACTTATAGGAAATATAATTTAAATACATCTAACTAAATACCAAATATGAGCATTCTCAAATTCACAATGCATGAAAGTGGGATGTGTGCGATTGTTCGTATTTAGTTATATGTATTTAAACATTCTGAAACGTAAACATAAAACCTTAAAACTAGTTTTTTGAATGACGCTTAAGAGATGAATTTTCTGTGAAAATAATTTATATTACTATATATATATACCTATATATAAAAATATTTATATAATGTGTGACATATTTGATTTTTTAAATATACAGAATGTTCTACAACTTAGTACAAAAAATTGAAGGGTATATACTCTATGACGTAATGATCACGAAACAAAAAGAATTTTTTAAAAATTCGCAAAGTTACGGGTAGTTTACTTGTATCACTGTTTTGATGGTATATTTGATAATTTGACATTTATTAGTATTAGATATTATGTGAACAATTAGGTACTTTCATTGTAGAAGATTTGAAAAAAATTATTAAAAATAACTACCGACCAGTGGCAAAAAAATGTTTGCGTGAAATACGATGCAATTTGTTTGCGAATTTTAAATAAATTCTTTTTGTTTCATGATCAGCACGTCCGTCGTACAGTATATACCCTTTAATTTTTTGTCCTAAGTTGTGGAACATTCTGTGTTATTATCAAAACTATCTTCCAAAAATACATATTTTATAAGTACCTACCTACATTATGAAGAAGATAAACATAAACGATCGAGGAATAATAATTTTTTTTAAATGTCATTAAAAAACAATGAACTTCGAATATTTAGGTTTTAGGTTACCTATCTTTCTAATAATAAGTACACGTTATTTATTTAATACCTGGGATGAGCAACAATAAGCATATTTGTAGTTATTGGTTATTCATTTTTGTTATATTTTAAAATATAAACGAAATGTTAGAAAACTCTTACAGCTAGTCAGGTTGCCCGTCACTGTAAATATTATAGATATCTATAGCACAATACGAATAACTGTAATATACAATAATAATTATGTGGTTTAACACTCCTTGTGGAGTTGCACCGCTTCAGTAGAAGCTTTCTAGATCCTTTTTTGGAGGGGATAATTCTCCATTTCTGTATTAAATATTCTTGGCTATTTTGTTCCATTGTTTCCTGTTTTCTGTCTTTCTTCTCCAGTTTTCAGTTGAAAACTGTAATATACAGATCCGTTCAAAATTGCATTTTTCTATTAGCACTATAAGATCTTATAGGTTAACTTACAGGTCTTACAGATAGTCTCAGAATTCCACAATTAACCAACCAGCGCTCAATATTCGCACTTTTAATAAATTGAAATTGGAATTTTGTGGAAGCGCTAATTTGTTAATTTAGAACATATTTATAATTGGATTGGTCTGAATCTAGTTTAAGTGTAGGTACCTAAGATTATTTAAGCCTAAACTTAAGTTTCTTGAAACACAACGTTTAACAACGTTTACTCCGCTATCCATCCTATAAATTCTTACGTATAGTGTAGAATATAATAAATTTATGCTAAATATTTATTAAATTTATTCCGTATGTCTATCTGCCATATGTTTGCCTTTCAAGATATAGAATAAATGATGAAAGAAAACTGCACTTTTAAGTTTTTTATTTTTCAGTATCTTCAAGAGCATCAGCACGTGTCGCCACGTGTCGTGTCTCATGTCATATCACTTTACAAAGGTGTTTGTGACATGAAAATAATATTGTGCTCTTCCCTTTTGAATTCTGACAAATAGAGCCCGCAAAAAGGTAGCATGTTTATCGTCAGAAAAGTTTCTGGAAAAACAAATATCTCTCATTTGAATCCTTTAATTTCAAGCAACGCGAATGTTGAAATTTGAAGAACTGATCATCATTCATCAGTGATCGTTCAAAGTCTAATTATTCATTTACAATAACGTGAAGTGCCGGCCTCTTGACAATTTTATTAAAAGTAAAGTGGATTTCGGTGATCAATCAGACTTGAATTCCATGCGATTCTCGACAATTTTAGTCTGTTTCTGTAACTGAACTAAATCAATATCCCTATGATGAAACGGTGGAAAATGCAGCCAAATTAAACAGAGAACGGTTCTATTATGAGGTTTTTAGTTATAAATCTTTTATATTTATTTTTTATTGGTATAATTAACGAAAAATAATTGAAGATTAAACGAACTTACCTGTAAGTGAAGTTCAATCGAAATTATATGAGAGCCTCGTTCGAAGTAATTACAACTATGTAGTAACGCTTTGCCGGTACGATTATGTCACAATGTTTAGTAAAAACAAAAAACGTAATGTGTTACGTCCCCCTAGATTCCTCTGTCTCCGATCTCCGTGATAATATTTAATCATTTCGTTTAGAGCTGAAAGAAAATTTCTGCTATTTTCCTATGGGGTTGGGAAATGGGTGGGAGGTTGTAATTACTTCGAACGAGGCTCTCATATAATTTCGATTGAACTTCACTTACAGGTAAGTTCGTTTAATCTTCAATTATATTTCGAGCCTCGTTCTCGTAATTACAACTATGTAGATGTTTAGATTTATGAAAAAGCTGAAATTTTATTGCTATATTTTTCCCTAAAACCAACCACATACTTAATAACAAACCAGCATTGTTATAGTTATCCATTTAGGATTGTAACCCCAAAATTTTCCTTATTATAATTAGACACATGTCTATTATAACACTTTGCAATATCTGACAATTCCGCGACCAGCCAGCTGTGTTTCTTATTACTTACATCCAAACTAATTCCTCTTACATTCTGCTAATGTTGACGCATGTCTTGTACTATGCGCTGAAACCGGCTTTATATTAATTCCACATTCATCTGAAAATGTTTTAATTCATCTAGAAAAAGTTTGTGCACCTACAGCTGTATGTGGTTTATTCCAGGAAATAAAACCATTTATTGGTATGCCGCACTAATTTGGTTTTCTCTAAATAAAGGTTTAGTACTAGTCACACGTAAATTAGGTTTTTCTAAGAAAATCTAGAAAAAATTGATTTCGGCTTGGTCCTGAGGTTTCAATGAAAGAATTTATCTCAATTTCAATGCCGGTCTGTGTTTGATGAATATTATTTATCTCAATTTCTGCTAAAATTTGGACTCTACACTCTATGCACTGAAACTAGTGCAAATAAGGTACTTAATCTTTTTGTTAGATTTTTTAATGATAATTTATCTAAATGACTTTCAGTTGCTAATTTGTCTAATACCTACGATATTAGTATCCCATATTTTACTGAACCTTAGGAAATAATGGTTTCAATCTGAATATTCCCTTAAAAAATCTCTTTATAAAAGTGCTATTTGTTAATAGGCCCCCAGAATATAGGAAATTGCTGACCGTGCTGAATTGGGGTTGCCGTAAACCGCACCTTGTATAAATTGAAATACTAAAATATCTAAAATTTCAAAAAATCAAAACGTGACTCGAGTCACCGGGTATGATAGCTGTAGATTTCCCCTTTCACCGAAACTTTGAATAATAAAAAATATACAATTTTACCCAAGTTATTGGACTTTTGTCCGTCCGCTCCTGTGTAGATGCATGGAGCATGCTCTCCGGCATGCAGCGCAGAAGCTCAAAATCCAGAGTGCGCTTGGGCCCGTTTATCTCGGAAAACGGTCAAATTTTAGAGAAAAATCATAAGGACCATTTTTTGATCTTGATTTTTCTCTAAACAAAAAATTCTCTAAATGCTATATTTTAGCAGATATTGGCGGAAAATGATTTTTGGACCCTTTGGGACTTTTTCTCCCCCGTACAAGAAAAATTTTTACAGAACTTTTTCTTATTTTAAATTACCTGTCAATCCCGACAAATTTATATAAAATTACATTGGTGAGCGATTTTGTCAAGGTTGGACCCTTCATTTACTTATTATTTATAAGTTATATTCTGTCGTCATAAACAACTCATATCCGTGACTATCACAGAACAAAATTTTTAGTTTATAAAAACCCCCTGATATTGTTTTAGCGTTGCGCCCGATAAAAAAGATATTAAAATATCAACAGTGGCTGGCGAATAATTTAGAGTTTAGGTTTCGAACGCTTCCCACACAATCTTCCTGCTATTAAGGATAGATTGGTTGCAAATGGGTGAACTTATGTTCTGCAAGAGGATAACAATAATGTATTAGCAGAGTGACAAACTAATGGTTTATCTTTTAAACTAACAAACAAAGGAAACCAGGTTGCTTACCAATATACTAAAATTCCCTCTGCTTAATCTTCTATAATTTTATGTAAGACCTTTAAAATCATAGCAAACGGTGGAAACGCATAATTATATAGGTTTTTCCATGATATAGTGAGTGCATCAACAATAATTAAACAATAAGGATCACTATGCCATGAACAGAACTTTTCACATTTAGCATTTATTTTCTTTTGGATGGTATATACTAGGCGTAAAGCCAAATATTTTTCTGTTCGCACAATTTTGCTAAATTATGTAATTTGTTAAGTTGCGCTCTACTCATTTTATTAACATATTAGATCGCTGTTGTATTGTCTATTCTCAACCAGCTTTCGCAATTTACTTTAACTCTTGCAAATCAGTGAAAGGTCTATAAAATTGCCAGTAAATACAAATAGTTCATAATATGTTATTTTCTTTAAGCACGATTCCAAAGACCCTGTGCAGTTTGACCTGTACCAAATATACCCGAACCATGCTTCGAAATATCAGGAAAAATTATTAAATTCAAATCGAATTTGAAATGTCTTATGGAATTTTTAGAACTTAAATTATTTATCGACCATTTAATTTTGTGTTTAATTTATCGGGTAAAAACATAATTTTATCCAAATCGCCGTTATACTTTTAGACAGAGCTATGTTTTTATCTGTCTCCAACTGCTTTTGTGTAAGGCCAGCTGTACAAAAGAACTGGTTGAAATTAATTTGTTTCCCAACAAAAATTTTATTTTGTTAAGTAACATAATTTTCTTATGTTCTGGTAATTCCAACAAGTAATTACTAGAATTTATAATAACTCTAAATATAATATTTAGTACTAGGTGTTAAACTAGTTTTTTCAAATATTTAGTACAACCCATGGTATTGTAAACGATCAATAATCTTTCGCAAATTAGATAAACAATGTTCAAATGAATTGACGAAATACAAAAAATCATCTAAATAAAAGTTATAGAACTCCTTGCTATCTTAAGCTCTGTACTATTATCCTCATAATTTTTGTAAAATGAAAAGGACTTGTACAAAGTCCAACGGCAAACCAGTGAACTGATACAATTTGTTATTGTAAGAAAAACTCAATATTTGCTGCTACTTTTAGCTACTGGAAATTTTAAAAAATATATACATCCTTTAGATCCTAGTGGGCATCTAAATGAACCGGGACTAAGTAATTTAGTCGCTTTTCTGGTGTTCTCCATTTTCAAACATTTGGTGAAAATAATTTATTGAATTCTGTATAGCAATATGTAACTGTGTTCAGTTATTTTTAGTTACCTTTGGTACAAATTTTTGCTTTAGCTGACTAGCGAAGGGCAACTCGTAACCCTTAATGCAGCTCAACTACAAAGGTATTCTTTGTAAACAATTTCCATATTTGTTAGAAACTTTAAGACGACCAGCACTTACCTCTGGAATTAATATTGCTGTGTTGTCGTCGTTGAGACTGCATGTTTACAGCTGACCGGCGTTAAGTTTTCGCTGAAAACCTGAACCTTGTTTGTATCGCTGCAGCTCGGTTGTGAGTCTGCGAAACTACAACTCGGTTTTTGGGCCTATGCTGTCGCACCTCGAGCGCCCATCTGCGCCTGTGTAGCCCTGAGGTGGTGAGCGTTTTCAGTTATAAAATATTGAACCCACTTCTCTTCTGACAAAATATTGGATAGAGTTTTTCCAATTTCAGTTATTGCAGTCCCTAACTGGTTCTGCGAGTCCAGAAAATGATTGTCTCTTTTGAGACTAATCTGGCAAAAGAGCTTTTATTTCGGGTTTCAGTTTTGGTGCGGTAAAGTAGGGAACTTCGCTAGACGCGTATTTTGTGAAGTTATAATTTTGTAGTCGCCTTTCCGACCTCTGTCCTGATCCAGTTATTCTATTGTTTTTCAGCATCTGGATGCAGATGCGTGTTTGTTGCATGAAGAGTGGTTCGATTTCGAATTTGTTAATTGGTAATTATTTCGGAAATACGAGAATCTCCGATGCTAATTAGTCTGACAAGGCTAGTAATTTACTTTTTGAATGACTAATTGCATATTTTTCTTCTTTTAAGAAGTTTGAAAATATTTACTTTTAGGATAAGTAATATGCATGTTTTAATTTTTGTAAAATTTAAATCAATAAGATCCATTTTGTAACTGCTTCACTACTTGCGTGAGTTTCAGTTATATAATTGCAGATGTTTCACCACTTGTGTGAACTCGTACTGCTAATTAAGAGGTCAGTTAAAACAGACTGTTTAATCTCTCGTGTTAAATTAATCTAGCTGCTAACTGTTTGAAAATATATATCTTTTGAGATGAGTAATATGCATAATGTTTTAATCTTTATAAAACCGAAATCGATAAGATTCATTATGTAACTGCTTCACTACTTGCGTGATTTTCAGTTATGTAATTGCAGATGTTTCACCTCTTGTGTGAACTCGTACTGCTAACTAAGAAGTCAAATAAAACAGTGCTAAACTAAGACTTCGAAGTATAAGGGTTCTTGCCCCTCTATAAGAGTTCTTGCCTCTCTATAAGGGTACTTGCCCCTTTTTGCTAACTAAGAAGTCAAATAAAACAGTGCTAAACTAAGACTTCGAAGTATAAGGGTACTTGCCCCTCTATAAGGGTACTTGCCCCTCTATAAGGGTACTTGCCCCTCTATAAGGGTACTTGCCCCTTTATAAGAGTACTTGCCTCTTTATAAGGGTACTTGCCCCTTTATAAGGGTACTTGCCCCTTTATAAGGGTACTTGCCCCTTTATGCTAACTAAGAAGTCAAATAAAACAGTGCTAAACTAAGACTTCGAAGTATAAGGGTACTTGCCCCTCTAAGAAAAATACCGATTCAATACTATAAAGATAAAAACATATGCAAAACCGCATCACCCTCAATTTAATTGTTATAGTTATAAGTGTATAACCAACTTTCGGACTTGTAATAAATGCAATAATCTACTTATTGAAAACAAAATTCGAAAATCATGACCACCACCGGTAATAATTTACCTTGTTTATATTTCAAAATTTTCTCTGAGGAAGAAGAATTTGAATTTGCCGAGGACTGCGCTATTTTCCTTTCGAGTTTCCATTTTTCCTCATCCGAGAGTCTCTATCCTATCTTCTTTTCCCAATCTTCTTAAATAATTGCAGAACACTGTACACTAACTTTATAACATTTAATTAATCGGAGCCGATGTGACCACAACCGCACAAGAAAGCGTAATGGTTAAATATTATCACGGAGATCGGAGACAGAGGAATCTAGGGGGACGTAACACATTACGTTTTTTGTTTTTACTAAACATTGTGACATAATCGTACCGGCAAAGCGTTACTACATAGTTGTAATTACGAGAACGAGGCTCGAAATATAATTGACATTGTTGGTACTATACTTGATTTAAATACTAGGAGGAGCGATTTGAAGTTATCTCGCTGAGCCATATACACTGTGTAAATACAAGAAAAATATCACTAGATTTTTTGCGTCAAATATAATTTGACATTTCAGCGTGAAGGTTATTTTCAGTTTTATTTTATATCTACTGTCTGTTAATTAACCACAAATATTAGGTATTTCAATAATACAAATTAATTATATATTAATTATATTTATTTACAAACAAATAAAGACTCACAAAACTTGTGTAATATTACAAAAAAGTTCAAATCGCAGGAAAATCACAAATTAATAAAATATAATAATATGTGACAACATGAAATTAGTCTACAATTGTTGTATAATATGAACATTGTTATTCAATTTTTAGTTAGGATATGTACAAAATTGTCGCACTAGTGCGACAAAGTGCTGCTTTGGTGACATAATCATAAAACTATTAAATATATTGTGTCAAATTGGCTTCAAACGGTTTTGAACTTTTTGTTTGAAAAATTTAAAAAAGTATGGAAGAAGATTATTGATAATATAAAATAGCGAACATATTTTGGGGTTCAAGGTCAGCGGCTGTTTCATTAAAAGTTAAGTTTTTTCATATAAGCGAAATTACGTATATTTTACCCTCTTTCACGAGTAGAAATTAAAATAAATAACAAATTAAAAATAAATTAAATGAAATTTCGGGAAATTTTGTTATCTGTAATATGTCAGTCAACGATTTCTTAAACTTTTAAAGAACAAACTCTCTCAAGGGGTGCGATCGCCCCATCGTCCTCCCCTGGTATGTGAATATTGTAATCATTATGCGATACATTAATTAATTTCCGGAGAAAGGGGGGTTTAACCCCTCCTCACCGTGTGTGCCAATGTTTGTTTACATTACAAAGTTTCTGTGGTGTAAAACTGATGTTACATCAGCCAATCAAAAACGATCAGTTGTAGCATTCCAACTTCAGATCGCTCCTCCTAGTTTTTAAATCAAGTATAGTTATTTTATTTGTATGTATATTTGACGATTTTTATGACGTTTCAGGTATTTATGAGGCTTGTCTTTCTTACACACCACCTATCTACATAATGTATTTAATATTCTGATATTCTGGACATAATATTTATATATGGTTCATTTTATTACTGATAGAACGCATCGAACTAACAAAAGATATGTACTTTATCTCCTGTCTCTGTCCTATATTGTGTCTGCATCGCTTACAAAAACGAACACGTTTGTCTAATAAATGCATTTTTACGACGTGCGTTCTACCAGAAATAAAATGAACCATAGTTAAAATCCTGCTGGCGGCCAGTAACTGATGCACACAAAGTAATATAATGTATTTCTATACCAATGATTCACAATATGTGAGGATGCCACATCTAAGTTAATTATAAATCGTGATAGTGTATATGTATGTAGTACGTCAATCCTGTTGAAACTTTTAAATCCTTTGCAGGACAGGGAATTTAGTTCCTTTTTGTGGAAAAAGTTAGTGATATAACACAGAAAGTATTTCGTATTTAAGCCGTATAAATATACCTACAAATAAAACGATATAATTTATAATATTGTGTTGAAACGCGGCACTCCTGCTCAAATTTAATATCAAACTTTATATTTTTCTAGAATAATAGAAAATTTTAGGACTCATATTAGTAAATTATTTATTTGTGAACTATTACTATTATTCATTTGTTACCTGATAATGCAAACACATCGTTTCCCGTCATTTCCGAAATGTGTGTAAATAAATATAAAGTCGTATAAAGTATACGAATATACAGAACTAAATCCAAATATTAGTTATTTATGTAACAAGTACGCAAAGTAGAGTTTAAGTGGATGAATTTTTTTATGGACGAGGCGCAAGTCGAGTCTGTAAATTATGTGAGTCCTGTAAAACTCAGTTTGTGTACGTATTGTGTTACATATAATATTTTTTAGTATATGCTCTCCAAATTTGTTTAGTAACTTCTATACGAAATTATTCTAAAGCCCGTTTGTAACGATCAAAATTCTGTACATAATTATGGACATAATTTTATGGACTGTGGCATACATAAATTTTTGTCATGGTTACTTTTCTATCTATAAAATTAGAACATGTTCTATTTTTATAGACCGAAAATTCGCTAGTAAGCGCAAAGAATATTTGATTTGTATTTTGATTTTTTTTATCCAGCAGATCTATGTTTGACAGATGGCAGGTTTAATTGTGATTTATCATTTAAAAAATGTAGTTTAGTTTGTGTGTTTATTGTTTGTGGTGAAATACTATCTCGTGGATCCGAGCCGAAATCAAGTGAAAATACTATTAGAATGCTAATATATTCAAACTAGAATTATTATTTCACAAATTATGCGTCGTGACATACAGAAAATTTGTGTACATATAATTCTGTCTATAATTCTATTAATAAAAATTATGTCCATAATTATTATGTACAGAATTCTGTCTATAATAAATTATACATCGTTACAAACGGGCTTTAAATATTACTTACTATTAATTTTGAAAAACGTAGGCGATGAAACAATAAAAATCAGTGAAAATAATTCTATAAAATGTAAATAACACTCCATTGCTTATTAATATTTTGCGGACTCAAAACAGTATGCAAAGTAGGTAACGATTGTAAAGATCATATAAAAAATAAGTTATTTATATTTTTCATTTTACCAATCAATTTCCAAATTTTAATATAATTAAGGTATTTTTACATACGAGTAAATAGACAAAATTGAAATTTATTATTTTGTAGAATGATTATTATAAAATGATGGGTTCTCATAATTTTCTTACTTATTCATATTTGTAAATTTAAATTAAAACATGTTTATTTTATCTACTCAGTATTTAGATAAATTATTTACTCACTAATAAGAAATTATCACTCCCATAATAAAATAAACTAGCAAACTACACACTTCCCAACCAAAGTAAACGTACGTGTTTCATATTGCTGTTTGTAAAACACATAATGAATAAACCTCAAAAATCCTGATTTATATCTCAATTTTTTGGCACATTTTCACCAGAAATGCCATATTTATTCCAATAAATAATAATAGCGATGAGGTATTTCTAATGTTGCCAACTTGTAAATTCGTTCAGTCCGTAGTTCGTTACTGGGATCACCTGTCATTTTTGTAGTGATCAGTTTATGTGCATCTGTTGAAATCTTCAGATTAAACTTTGATTTTAAAGTGAAATGTAGTGGATTTATTGGTGGATATTGTGATGAACGTTGGTTTAGTTTTATGTGAAATATGAAACGACAGTCGGTAGCTTCGTTGCAGTCTTTTACTAGTCTTGGAAGCAGGTAATTAACATTTTAAGTTGGGTTATGTTTACGAAACAAACCGATATATTTATTTTATAAGAAACTTTACTACAACGCGTGTATTTTGATGCATCTAATTTTATTTTCTGGCAATGTATATGTAAATATTGCGGTTTAAAGACACCAGTTCAAAATCATATTTAAATAATGATTATTCTTTAAGAATAAAATAAGAAATTTTGTTCTATGTTCTGTGATTATTCAATATTTTTATTGTAATGATTTACTTTGCTAATGATCTCTATAAATTAATCACTGCTGCAATTTCGTAATAATTTATTAATTTGTCACCCTCAAAGAACCATTTCTGAATTAAGAGAAAAGATCACTGAAATATGGAACTCATTTGCGCCTGAGTTGTGTAGGTCTCTTTTTGAGACTATGCCCGCAAGAATTCAAGCTGTAATTAAGGCGAAAGGCGATGTTACACCTTATTAATGATAACTGGACACAATAATTATATTTTATCGGATATATCATAGGATTTTTGTAAATTCTGTCCGAACAATAAGTTGTCAGTGATTTTTGCCATTATTGTAACAAATATTTTAAAAATATTGTTAATTAAATAATTTAAATACCTACGTATATTAAAATAAAATGATGTTTGAATAATAAACAGAAGAATAAATAAGACAGCGACAATGTTCCATATGATGAAAAATAGTTTTATAGGTAAAAGAGAGATATCACAGAAAACAAAAATAACGGTCTTTAAAACAATATACAGAGCAATATTAACCTACGGTTGCGAAACGTGGGTCACAACAAGAAAAATTAAAAGTAGAATACAAGCATTAGAGGAACGTTAATATAAGAGAAGAATTGAAAATGAAACCGATAGAAGAGTTTATAGAGCAGAGACAACTGAGTTGGTGGGGACACCTGTTGAGGATGGACGACAAGAGGCCCGTGAAGAAAGTTTGGACAGCAAAAATAATTCAAAAGAGAGGACGTGGCAGACCAATGGCGGACTGGGACGACATAGTACAAAAGACACTTAGTAAGAAGGGAACGACAGTACAAGAAGCAAAAGTATGTGCCAGAGACAAGAAACAGTGGACAAAGTTTGTGCACGATAAATAAAGGTTACTGCCCTACACCTAACGGTAGAAGGGTTTACTGACTATATATATATATATATATATATATATATATATATATATATATATATATATATATATGTTTGAATACATATAGTTTCAAAAAGTTTATGTGCATAAAATATTTTAAAGGTTTTATGTTATCAGACACAGTTTTATTCATAAAACAATAGTGTCCGAACATTAAGTGGTTAGGACTCATATATAAAAAGAACTAGGTATATTAATAAAGTAATAAATAATGTAATGAGAATTGACGAGGAATGGCTGTTGATAACCAGGATTAATTAGATGATATTATTTCACGGTTCTGAAAATTTTGTCGTCGTTAAAAACTTTATTTAGTTTTAATTATTTATTTACTGTATTTTTAATGCTTAATAACTCCTTTTAAATGTTACTGATTCATTAATGGGTATAGTATTATTAAGTAGATATTAGTACAAAATAAATTTCAAAATAGTTTAAACTGGTAGACAAACTTTAATATTTTACCGCCGCTCTGACATAAAATCGATATCGTTGACAGCAAAATCAAAACTTGCTCGACTATAATGCATTATTCAAATATAATGACAGAGTTTAATAATTGCAATAAATTACATAGGTACCTACTTCGCAATTTTAGAGCAAATATTGCATTCATCATGTGTGGTATTTTAATTTATAAATCATTTGCGTTGAAGGATTATATTTTTGCGGATAACACAAACCGGAAGGGTGAAGATAAACAAATAATTAATCTACTTTTATTTTTTCCGATGGAATTTTTAATAAAATGTAATATGTTTGATGTTCCAGTTTCTAATAGTTTTTATACTTTTTTGTGAAAAAAATTGATATTTAATGAACTGCAACGTCATATAAACTTTTTTTTATTTAGAAGTATAACTTTTTCTGACCATAATAAAAGAATTTTTCAACTTTCAGCTGACTATCAAAGTTTTTGAAGAACGGTCAAATTAGTTTTGCGAACTGAAGGCGGGTTTTTCGTATAAAAAGTATCTACTTTTTAGTCTTGTAACCACAAATTTATCTTACAATAATAGAATGAATTGTTCAATATACCTAGTCGTAGATAAACGATAAAATATAGTCTCGTAGCTATATTTCCGGCAATATTTCTGTACCTAGACATTTATAAACGTTATTATTTAAAAATAACAAAATAAGTAATAATGTGATTTTCGTTCCGATTATCCCTCGGCATGGATTAATATCTAGAAAATTTTATTGTAGTGCATTGCTGCAATACAATTTCACTTGTCTTCGACTGATGAAATTGACATATTGACAGCAATGCACTCGAAAAAATTTTCAGATTTAATCCAAGCACTAGAGGTATTACAAGTGAAAATCGCATGACACAAATAACAGCCAATGGAAGAATTGATTACAATAATAGTAACCATGGATATATAAAAATTTAGCGGAAATTTTTTACTAGTTGCTTGAGGAACTTAACTGAAATTAATAAGCGGAAACTTTACTGTCATAATGTTAGTTTCACATTAAATAAAAAATTGGTGAAATTGTAATTTTGGGTGTAAATAAGCAATTAATAATGTAAATAATAGGTACACATTTATTAATGTAAAATACAAAATCAAATAATATTTCTATTATAAAAAGAATTTAAAAATAGAGCGGCGGTGTCATTGCGATTTTCTTACCGAATATTCACTCGTGCATTAATTCATGTCCAAGAAATATTTTATCGTGCATTCCAACAACGTAATTAGCTCTCGTGTACGTTTTTGGAAAGCACTCAAAATAATTTCTGGAAATAATTAATGCACATGTGATGTTATAAGTTGAGTGAATAATAATTATTCACTCAATTTCGGCTTATGCAATAAACTTTCATTTTCATTAAATAGGTAATATAATTATTATTGCTATTATGGTATTATGCCTAATTCACGCGAGGAAAGTTTTTCCTTAAAAGTTGCCAGAAAGTAAAACAAGTGCTAGGAGCTGGCATAAAATAAAACTGTCAATACTGTTCATACGTGAAAACTAATTAGGTACTTCTATAATATATATTTTAAGCTACTGATCTTACATGTATGTATATATATATATATATATATATATATATATATATATATATATATATATATATATATATATATATTTATTACAGAAAATATTTTTTATGTCAGCTTCTAGCACTGGTTTTATTTTCAATAAACTTTTAGAAAAAATTTTCTTCTTGTTTACGAAAAATCCCTCTACTCAAATATAATCACCTCACCAGTGTCCCAGTGCTTCATGTCGTTTCATTTGATCCCCAGGGGTGTTTTTCCCACCCCTGTCGGTGGTAGAGTTGGCGCAATATGCGATTTATTCGACTGGATACCCTGATATACGTGAATTATTTCCAGGATAATCCCACGAGATCAACATGTTCAGAAACTGCGACTAGATGTTGAATATGAGCAATAACTGTTTAATTAAAATAGGAGGAGGGGGTGGGGGTGAATACTGTGGAATGTTGATTAATTTGTTTCAAATATGCGGAGGAAAAATAGAGGTCGATCTTACAGTTTCATGAATCCATATACGACTACCTACTAAATATTAATTTATACATGTATTTTTTTCATATTTTGTCTTGTAATTGGTCGAAAGACTGTTGGGCAAATAAATATTATTATTATTATTATTATTATTATTATTATTATTATTATTATTATTATTTTACTTTGGCTTTTTTCTCTGTATTTTCTACAGGTGTTAATTATTATTATTATTATTATTATTATTATTATTATTATTATTATTATTATTATTATTATTATTATTATTATTATTATTATTATTATTATTATTATTATTATTATTATTATTAATTACAACTTTTTATTTAACTTGGGCGTGAGTATTATTTAACTTTGAGTGTGCGGTTACCAGCCATCATCTAATTAATGAATGGTTGTTTTGTGCATTTGTTCTGAAATGTGATTTGAAACTATGAGTTGTCATAGAAATCCTGTTATAATTAGTGATAAAAATTTTACAGAACAAATAATATAAGTAAACGAGAATTAAACAATAGATATTATTTCTGATTTAAATGAACGTTTATTATACGAGCCGCATGCGAGTGTTTAATAGTAATCATTTAAATGAGTAATTGCAGTATTCACTCAGCACAAATATACGATATACTAATGATTTCTGACGATAATTTTAAATTATTATTTTATAAGGTACCTAGTAAATTTGAGATTAAAGCTGTCAATTTACAAAATCCTGATTTCATTTATTTTTTGAGATTTATAGAAATTACTGAGAACCAATGATTGTGTATTAGTCCTTTGTTTTCGCGTCCTGGAATAAATGATTATTTTTTTGTAATAATTTCTTGCAGAATTTTATACACGTTATACGTTACTTCGTATCTCAAATTAAATGTGCATCTAGGTTACCTACCTTTTTATCTTTAAAAGTATCATGTTTCATTTAAATTTTATTTAGTTGCATTTAATTATTGTAATTATAAGAAATTGACCGTGATATTAAATTAATTATGCGTTATTAAACTAATCTTTGAATATTTTATATAAAACATGAGTTTTTTAAATTAAATTATCGTAAATGCATTATAATTTTCCTGATGTTTCAGACAAGATTTCAGATAAATAAAATATCAAGGTAGATGAACAACTAATACTGATTGAAAACATAAGAAATAATTTATATACAGGAAATTATAAAAATACGGTCATGAACAATAATTGTGTTTAGCATGTTTAAACATTAAAATTTATTTTAAATTAACGTGCGTTACTAGGTACATGAGAAGAAATATAAAAACAGATGTTACAATAAATAACACTTATTTACTTCAAGTTTAGATTTTCATTCATTACATGACTCAGACTCAGGGATGGTATTTGATACACAATATTGTTAGACAAGCCATTCAGTATTTACTCATATTCATTATAGGTAACTGTCTGCCGTTTGATGTAAACGGTAAATGTATATTCCAATCTTCTGCTTTTCTTTCATGACTTTGACTGGAAATGTATAATATTCTCGACATCCTTTGCAGACATTCTCCTGTTTTCTGTTTTGTACACTGGTCTGCTCTTATGAATGAATGAATTACATGGATCATGGATGAATTACATACATTCTCGTATGTCTAAGTCTGAATCTGACAGTTAATTTATTCCAAAGTTTCATTATGTACTATGCGACTATAAACCTACATCAAATAAACATGAATGTTGTTTGACAAACTATCTTTCTTAAGGTTTCTCAGATGTAGATTGTAGGTAGATATACTCCAGTTATAATTATTAATAACTCCGTATATTCGTATACTACTTATTTGCATTAAGGAATGAACTTCATCATTTTACGCAATGGTCTTTATTTCACTGTTTTTATTAAGAAACTTCAAAATAAAATGGATTTTACTTGCAATCGTATATTTAATAGTTTAAATTTTGTTTATAGATAACCTAATTTGGATGGTTTTATTTTATGTCAAAATTTGAAAGTGTTTATGTTTTATTAAATGATAAAATTTTATAATTTCAAAAAATGCATTTATTCGAAAGAAAGTAGAAAAATCTGATATGGCCGACATAGGTACTTACTTTATTCTTTTTACTTATTATACAAATAGGTAGGTACTACTAATACTACTCACAAATATATTTCAGTTATTTTATTTAAACTGCAGAAGAAGATATAAACGATATTTTAATATTGTCAATGTCACTGTCATGTCATAATCATTTAAATTTTACGTAGTAATAAAATATTAAACGATCATGGACTACAAGATACCGAAATACTATAATATTATTAGTATAGTATATACCTACTTTAACTATTCTTAAATGATATAGCTACCAGATACAGAAAAATTTATAAAATACCAATAGTAGGTAATAATCTCATAATCTTTCATTTAAAATTAAAAAATAGTTTTAAAATAATTATTTATCGAAATATTTTTAAAAAGTAGGTACTAGGTACTTCCGGTTTGAAGATTGAAACAAAAATTATATTGGCTTATTAAGAATCGTATTAAAACCTTAAATACAAAATTTGAAATTTTAATGTTTGATATTTTTTGAGTTATCGTGAACGAAAAAATTGTAACACAGGGCGTAACGAACGAACGAACGCACACACACACACACAGACATCATCTCGAAAATGTTAAATTCTTACTCTAGGGACCCTAAAACGTGCTTATACAACAAAAACTCACACTCGAAAATTTTGAGCTCTCTTATGAGGCGGAAGGTAAAAATATTGAATGCAATACTTTAAAAATTTTGGTAGTTACCATATACAATATTTTTAAATTACTAATTTTGTTTGCGGACGGCCTTTAACGTCATGGGGTCTTGGGCAGCTGCTCATAATGCCCATGGGTCAACGAAATTTAATAATATTTATATCTCGTTGTCATGTTGACGAGACAGAGGCAAGTTTTCTAGATTTAGTTAGTTATGATACACCCTGTGTTTGACCGTTTGTACGATACTTTTCACATCTTGCAACACTAACAACCCTGCAAACATTTCCACCCCTATACACATATAAATTTTTTTCCTTTCCTTCGAAATGAAAGAAAAGGTGGACTCCAAATTATCACGCACGACAAAAAGATAATTCCGTAATTTTTTCAACAATGTTCTTCGTTACAAAGAGAGCAGGAAACTCACGTGTTCAGGGTCTGGGCTCGGTCTGGGTGACCTTTGACCTGACGAGATTAGACCTGTGGTTGAGACGGTGCACAGGGGACGTACAGGTCATGACAGAGGAATTAGGCAGTGGTTGAAAGATTAAATTTATTTTTGGAGGAGTATAAATTTCTGTCGAGTAGGATGCGTTAGTTAGTTGGTGACAGAATTAATTAAGAAATTTGTACTTTGAGATTTGACCATTTGATTAGGTATTTCTCTTATTTTTATGCCACTATATACAGGGTATTCACAACTTTGTGCATATATTTTAGTGCCAAGTAGTACCTACTCAACTTACTGTTTACGGAGTTCATAATTCTCATATTTAATTTTCAGGATTTATATTAAGTTAGTTTTGGGCCACTGCACTGTCTTGATTTGATTATCACAACTAACTTATTTCTTTTTGAAAATGCTTAAGTCCTATGTTAAGTGAATTGTTTCCCTTGGATTGACCCTGTTAAATTGGCAATTTTCTTCTCTTCGTGCAAAAGGTTTAAACACATTACACTCGTTTAAAGACTCGAGATAAAGACGGGCAACTAGTATAGAGTAAATAGTAGCAAGTAGGTCAGTTCGATAAATAATCGTGTAGTAAGATTCTACAATGTAGCTGCGTTAATAGGTGTGGTGCAGATATTTTTAGCTTCGCGATAACACGCTCAAAATAGTAAGGTTTATTTTTCTCTTAGGTACAATTATATTTCAGTGCTGAATATGGTTACAAACCTTGGTTTATTTTATAAAAGAATAACAAATATTATGCTGTTATGGCCCTGTTCACACATGGATTATTTTAGGTTGCTTAGGGTAGGGTTCTTTAAATAAATCAATTAATTGCAAATTCTTCTTCTAAGACTAGTGTTGTAAATGGTAGTATATCCAGTGGAACTCCATTTTCTATTTTTAAGCCCATGCGAAAGTAATATATTTTTATGATATGAGTTATGAGAATTGGCCAGAACGTCGGCTATTGTTGTTACAACACGTGATCAGCATTTGTTTTGTGTACTGATTTTGCTTTAATGTTACACATTTTAGATACACATTTTAAATATAAAATTTATAATAATAATAGCTATTTAATAACTACTATCTGGATTAGTTATTTGTATTGCGAATATGTAGAGATATGGCCGATATGGCATTACTAAAATGTTTGAGTTCTAGGACTGTGCAAAAACAAATAACTAACTAATTATCTTAAATATGCTTCGAATAATATTAAATAAATATTTTAAAATACATTTTCGATTGAATGAATAAATCGATTTTATGAATTGTCCTGGTTTTTGTTAGTTAACATAACCAAGAGCCTACGGTAATTGCAAATTCTTCTTCTAAAAGTCTCATGGTAGATTCAATTTAGCGGTGCCGCTATTTGACAGGTAATTCCTACCATTATTCTTTTTTTCATGACTCAGAAGTATGCAAGAATTTTTAAAGAATCCTAATGTGTACAGGAAGTAGAATTAAGATACTTATAAATTAAATGGATAGCTATTTGAAATATTTTACTTAGTTGAAATTTGTTACCAATTTACAAAAATACCGTTGTGCTACATATTTACCAGTCTATTTTTACCACTCCAACATTTACCACAGCATTTTTACCACCATTCTTTTTTACCGCTATCCTGTTTTACCGTTAACCCATTTTCTACCCCTCAATTTTTACCACTCCAACTTTTACCTCTGCATTTGTACCACTATACTTTTTACCGTTATTTCGTTTTACCACTAATACATTTTTACAACTCCGTTTTACCATTTCAACTTTTACCACCATATTTTTTTACCGCTATTCCGTTTTACCATTAATATAGTTTGCGGGGCTATAGTACGGTTTTGTTATTGTAGTAAATACCAAAACCGAGTTTGTGGGGCTCTAGTACGGTTTTGTTATCTTTGTTAGTATAGCAAATACCAAAACCGAGTTTGTGGGGCTCTAGTACTGTTTTTTTAGTGTAGTAAATACCAAAACCGAGTTTGTGGGGCTCTAGTACGGTTTTGTTAGCTTTGTTAGTGTAGTAAAAACAAAAACCGAGTTTGTGGGGCTCTAGTACGGTTTTGTTAGCTTTGTTAGTGTAGTAAATACCAAAACCGAGTTTGTGGGGCTCTAGTACGGTTTTGTTAGCTTTGTTAGTGTAGTAAAAACAAAAACCGAGTTTGTGGGGCTCTAGTACGGTTTTGTTAGCTTTGTTAAAAAAGAGACGGTAGTAAAAATGTATTGGTAAAAAACACGTTGGTAAATATGTTGGTGGTAAAAAGAATTAGTAGTAAAAATAAGGACGGTGGTAAAAATGGATTGGTAAAAGAATACGTTGGTAAATACGTTGGTGGTAAAAAAGAATTAGTGGTAAAAACGGACGGTGGTAAAAAATGGAATGGTAAAAGTATAATGTTGGTAAAAAATGGATTGGTAAAAGAATTACGGTGGTAAAAAAGGGACGGTGGTAAATAGGGATTGGTAAATATGGGGGCAAATCCAAAAATACTTACCTTAAAACATACAAAGGAGTTTTTAAAATATTAAATATACGATTGCAAGTAAAATCCATTTTATATTGAAGTTTCTTAATAAAAACCGTGAAATAATGACCATTGCGTGAAATGATGAAATTCATTACTTAATGCAAATTAGTAGTATACGAATATATACGGAGTTATTAATTATAGCTGTATTATATCTACCTACAATCTACATCTGAGAAACCTTATGAAAGATAGTATGTCAAACAAGATTCATGTTTATTTAGTGTAGGTTTATAGTCGCATAGTAGGTATATAATAAAACTTTGGTTTAAATTAACCATCAGATTCAGACTTCAGACATACGAGAATGTATACAATTCATCCATGCAATACATTCATTCATTAGAACCAACCAGTGTGCTAAACAGAAAACAGGAGAATGTCTGCAAACCTGCAAAGGATGTCGAGAATATTCACATTTCAAGTCAAAGTCATGTAAGAAAAACAGAAGATTGGAATATACGTTTACCGTTTACATCAAAAGGAAGACAGTTACCTATAATGAATATGAGTAGATACTGTAGCAGTGCGCTAACATCTAAAAATTCTTGGTATTTTGTTTTGTTGTTTGTAAATAAATTGTAAAAAGTACATTCTAATTGTGAATACTGAAAATTTCAAGGTGTTGCAAATAAATCAATTAGTTTTATGCTTGAGGATGTATTCCAATTAGAAAGTACTTTATTTTTAACTATTATTTTTGTATATATAGCTTAGTTTGTTTTGTGTGAAATCACTCATCACTCATCACTCATCACTCAGACACTCGAGACTCATCGACTCAGACTCAGAACTCAATCATAGATCCGTAAGTCAGACAGACGACCATCTACTGTCTCATTGTGACCATCGAACACACGCTGGTGTTCGAATCCCGAGCGCAACTTGCGTCTCGGGATGCATCATCAACAGCATGATCATAGCTAACGGGGTGTGGGTAATCATCAAAGTTTGGGTAAGGTAAACAACACGTAATTTTTATCATTCCAATTATTGTTATTTTGCATTGATAATTTATAATCTTTTGTGTGTACATGTTACCATTTGTTAAAATATTTGATACCCAATTTTATAAAAGATTCTTTAAATTACTGTTATTAAATTATCAATTATTAATCATTATATTATTATAAATACAGATTTACATACCCTTTCCCCCCCGTTACAATACTGAATGCTTGACGAACAATATTGCGTATCAAATACCATCCCTGAGTCTGAGTCATGTAATGAATGAAAATCTAAACTTGAAGTAAAGGAGTTGTATTTATTGTAACATCTGTTTTTGTATTTCTTCTCATGTACCTAGTAACGCACTTTAATTTAAAATAAATTTTAATGTTTAAATATACTAAATACAATTGTTCATAACCGTTATTTTTTATAACTTCCTGTATATAAATTATTTCTTATATTTTCAATCAGTATTAGTCTACCTTGATACATACAAAGCATAATTTATTAGCAGTCAAAGGTCAAAAATTATTTTATGTAAAATGATCTTGAAATAATTTAAATCATCTAAAATTACCATCCAGCGTTATATTTTCATTGGCTATCACATAGATCACCAAAGACTCCGGAGAATAAAAATGCTTTTTACTACTTTTATTGTTGCAACTCTAATACTTTATTCTTTACATCGAAGACTAAAATACTAAATCTTCTTTTAGGATTTGTGAAAGAGGATTTACATTTTTTAACTTTTATTTTCGCTTTTATGAGGAATAAATATTCTATTGTAAATTGCGTATTCTCCAGCTTTGTATCAACAGTTATATTTATTGAGTCGAATGAGTGAATTGTGATTTTTATTACCATCCAGTCAAAGAAATAGACAACGCGTGCCAATATTTACTTTTTCAGAAGAATTATATTTATTCAGGGACATGGAAAAAGCAGTTTGTCTTGAACCATAAATATTATTTATTTTATGGAAAAAAATATTAAATTTTGCCTCAATCTGATTTATACCATTTTGCAAATTGGCCATTATTATTAATTTCTTATTTTGATGATTTGATTTCAATGACAAAAATAAAAATATCTGTCTGGGCATTTTATATTCAAGATAACAATATCGAAAAGAAATTAATTGGGAATAAACTTTTTATTTATGTATTTATATTTATACAAATTGTAGGAATTATTTTTATTTATTTGAATTTATAAAAAAAAAACATTGGCAAAGATAATTTCCTTAGACTGGAAACTAAGGTGTAAACTTTTTAGTTTTATGGATTTCAACAAATTCTGGAATATATTTGTGACGTTTCTGTCATAGATTTGAGTCATTTTTATGTACTCCTATTTACTTATACGAACCATGGGTATCTAGAAAACGCCTGATAACCGCACTAAGAATAATACAGTAGCGTAACTAAGGGAGGGGAAGCAGGGTACGCTTACCCCGTATCAAAATTATCAAGATTAAGGCCCCTTTTCAAAAATTAAATGTAACTAATAGCCCAGTTACATTAGGATTTATCTTTGAATTTAATAGTGTGAAGCTGGAATTTTGCACACAATTTGTATTCAAAAAAATTTCGCGTGCGACGCATTTTCTTCTTGAATATATGGTAATTATTTAGTTCTTGTTCTCTCTTTTCATTAATAGTACATATCGACTACCTACTAAAATCTTTGTATTTTTAAAATTTTGTTTTAATTTTTTTATTAAACAACTTTATTTTTATTACCGGTCTTGATTAAGATTATGATAGTTGATTAAAATAAATTTAAATTTAATATAACACATTTTAACTGACAAATACTAGCCTGTGGATTTTCCTAGTTACACCACTGGTAAAATATATAATTCATATACCACTGACTTACAGTATATGAGGCTGCCACTTTCATATTGAGTATGAAGACAAATAAATACACGCACCTACCTAACGATGTTTGATGCAAATCTCAATCTTCGTCTAAGTTTACGGTTGGTATATAATAATTTCCATTTCGGCAGACTTTTGGCAGTTTACGTCAGAATAATTAGAAGCTCGCATCCTCCCATTCCAATCTCGTTGAAAGACAAGAAGATGAAGATAATCCTCTTCAACCCATCCTCCACTGACAGCTGACTTACGCATTGAGAATGTCGAAATACTCTAAACGTAAACAAGACAAGATGACATCCAACAACCAGCGTGAAATGAACACTGAAATGCCTAGATCTTTTGAGATTTGATGTTGAATTAGTGAGATTTTTAGGTGACAGTGAAATAATAATTTAAAGAATTCACCGAAATTTTTTTTGGTTAAATACACCACTACAACTAGAATGGTGTATCTACCGTTATAGTATTATAATTACACTCAAGAAGGGTATAAGGTTCTTTATTTAATTCAATTCAATCCAAAGTTTCCACCAAAACCTAGTATGTGGGTTGTTTATTTAGTTCTGTTCTACCAAAACCGAGTACCTATTTAAGACAAGCAAATTTATTTACAATGATGGTATAGTTTATTACATAATGAGCGAGGAAAGTGATTGATATCATGTGAGTGAGAATGTTGACGCACGAGTTGTGTACACTATTTTTCCCACGACCATACATATTAAAGATTTTATTCATGAATATATTTTGATATCAAACTGCCACTGTCATAATTTTAATTTTACGAACAAACAAATATACCACGAAAAGACCTGGGCGGTAATTAATTACTTACTTCAGTAATTAAATTACTAATTAATTACTTTTTTATATAAAGTAATTGTAATTGAACTACTTTTAAAACAAAGTAATTGCAATTGGTAATTAAACAAAAATTATAAAAGTAATTTTTACCATTACTCTAATATTTGAATTATATTCAAATAATTTAATTCTTTTTTAAAGTAAGTAGTTTAATTACTTTCAGTTCTTCAATTACAATATACGTTTTAAACTTACATATTTTTTATTACTATAAATGTTTATATTCTCAGAAAAACACCTCGGTAGTATGAAGAAAAACATGTTGTTTTATTCAATAATTATTCTTAATTCACAAAGAAGGCAAGTAGTTGAAAAATGTAATTAAATTTAAATTTTAAATTACTAGTAATTAATAATTAAATTAAATTTTTTGGCAAGTAATTAAACTACTAAGTAATTGAATTACATTGTTTCATGGTAATTAGTATATAATTAATTAATTTTTTTGAGTAATTTGCCCAGCTCTGACAACGATCATGGAATACATGATACAAGATTTTTAATAACAATTAAGAATATAAATTCTATTATCTATGACGGTACGCTAATAACTAATTCGCACACTAATTTGCGTGTCATTATGAATTTTTAAATTCTGTTCTCAATGACACGCATTTTAGTAGGAAAAATAAAAATAGAAATTATATCAAATTTTAAGATTATTATTATAAATACTTAACTATTAATACACACATAAATTTATGTTTTATAAACATTCAAGTCAAAGTTTTTACAATTCGATAAATTTAAACCAGAAGATGCTGAATTTTTTGACACAAAATTTGACACAACTGAAAATTCTTTACTATTAACAACAGCAAATAAACAAATAGTTGCCATAACAATGAATAAAATGATGATTAAGTTATGAATTTTATAGTAAATATTTTCAAATGTCAAACATCAATTAAAAAATCTAATTCAGCAGCAATTAAAGGCGTCGTAGATAAAATATTGAATGATACACGATGAAATAGCTAGTGTAATGAAACTTGGGTGATAAAAGCACTCGGCTAATCGCCTCGCAATTTAACATCAAACACGTTTCATTACCTTGGCCATATCAAACTTGTATAATTAATATCTATTTAAATTTTTAAATTATTCAAGATCCAACAAAAGTACTTTTTTAATTTATGTTAATAAAATCACTTTAATATCATGTTTGTCCATTTTAATGCAAGAATGCAATTTATCACGAAATAATGACAGGAAAAATTATCAAATGTCGGAAAGACAACACACGCCTACTAAAAGGTGAAACAAAAATTGAACCTGTTCGATATGAACGGTTTGATAACATATCGAACGGGTTGAACGGATGTGTGATATTGTCTATTTTCGTAGCAAGGTATGGAAACTGTTAGTTTCGTGTATGGTCGTGGGAAAAATCATAAAAAATATTATTCTACTTTGTTTATACAGTTTTATAATTCAACACTTATTCCCACCCCACATGTGACAGTTTGAAATATAACGTTAAACACTGTTTGAAATATAGAAATTAGAGCGTGATTTAGGAGTTTGGTTTGCACTAAAACATTTTAGATGTTTAAAAAAACGCCCAAATAGTTTACAAAACCGTAAGAGAATAATACATATAAATAGACAAGTAAAATTTAAAAAACGACAAAACAACAACAATTAACACAGCACTTACAAAGAATGAGATCAGAATTAACAAATATTTGATTTGTCAATAGCACAGTTGGTCCATTTAGAAAAATACAACAAAATATTCGTAACTGTTCAATGTTTTCTAGTAATCAAAATATATGAGTGTAAAGTTTCAAATTGAAATGTCGTTTCATATTTACAGTACATCATTAGCAACCAATAAGGTCCAAGTAATCTTCTCGTGACCCAAAACTATTTCTATCTCTGTCGACAATCTTTGAGTCACGTAAAACTGGCCCTTTACTCGTCTAGTTCATATTTGGTCTTGGCGGGTACCCACCCACATAACTTCGTTGTACGCCTATTAAACTGTTCATACTTTTCTTAATAACTAAAATGTAGAATAATATAAAAATATAATAACCGTATTTGATTTATGCGGAAAATACGAAAAAATATGTTAATTATCCCTATGTTTACTGATAAAAAATCTGACGTGGACACCACATGACTTCCTTGTACGCCTTGTGTGTTCATACTTTTCTTAATAACTAAAATGTAGAATAATATAAAAAATTCTTTTAACTTATTATACTAGTATACTCACAAATATATTTTAGTCATTTTATTTAAACTGCAGAAGAAGATATAAAGCATATTTTACTATTGTCACTGTCATGTCATAATCATTTAAATTTTACGTAGTAACAAATGTTAATCGATCATGGACTACAAGATAAAGAAATACTAAATTAAAAATATATACTTTAATTATTCCTAAATGATACCAGATACAAAAATATTTATAAAATACCGATTTTAGGTAATAATCACATAATCTTTCATTTAAAATAAAAAAATTTGTGTTAAATTAAATATTTATCGAAATATTTTTAAAAAGTACTACTTCCGGTTTATAGATTGAAACCAAAAATAGGAGGTGCACAACTAGATGCTATAACAGTCCTAAATACAAAATTTCAACTTTCTACGTCTAACCGTATTTGAGTTATGCGACACACATACGTCCGTACGTACGTACGCACGTACGTACAGACGTCACGACGAAACTAGTCATAATGGATTCAGAAAAGGTCAAAACGGATATTTCCATCAAAATCTGAAAACCGAAATTTTTCGCGATTACAATACTTCCTTATTACTCCGTACAAGGAAGTAAAAAGGCTCTAATACATTGCTGTCATTCTGTAACACTGTAACTATGGTAATAAACTTCTCTATGTTTACTTATAAAAAAATCTGTATAATTCGATTTGTATCTTAAACAAATAGGTAAGTCATAAACAGAATAAGAAAGATTTAACTTTATTTTCATTAAGTATAAACACAAGCATATGATAATAGAAGAGTACATAGTTAGAAAAATAATTATTGCAACATTACAAGAATGTACTGAAAATACAATTTTTATATAATTTCTTCGTATATCCGTTCCTCCAATTCAATGGGTTCCAAATAGGTGGGCTCACTTGGAGAAGGACTATACATGTTTCTGCGGTGGACATTTCTGTCCGCTATATCCGCGGCTGATATGTAATCATCTTCTTTTCGGTAATATTTACAATAACATAAGAAAATAATACATATCATTAAACTTATACAAATAACTACAAGTAAAATTATAATTAAATCTGAACTTGAGCTTGAAACAATATCTTTATCAGTGTCAACTGAGAGTTGAAAATATTGTTCGTCATTTTCTTTAGTATTTGTGCATTTGTATAGAGCCCGATCTGAAGAAGTTATATTTTTTATAACCAACTTGGAAATTTCTCCTTTTACTGGAGATTCAAATTGTTCTATCTCATATTTATATTTGATATTTTGAATAGGTTTGTCGGTTGTCTTGTTCAGAAAATACCATGTAATGTTTGTGATGCTGTAATAAAAACGTGTACACTCAAACTCTACTGTGTTGTTTGTATCTGGATGTTTAGTTATAGGTTTGTTTTTGCTTCCTATATTTTTTGTATATATCTCATTTATTGTTATACTCTGGTCAGAAAAACCATGCTTATTTTGAGCACTACAGTAGTAAGTGCTATTGATTTCATCATAAACATTATCATTTGTTAAAGTATAAATATACTTATATTGTTCTGTCAAGTTCTGTCGTGTTGCTTTACTGTTTGTACCAATCTTGTGTAGGTTTACAAACGGTTCAGGATTTGCTGTCACTTCACAAATCAACGTTACATTTGGAGTAAAATTCAAGTCAATTTTATATGACAAAATAACAGTTGGTTTAAATGTCAACTCTGCTTCGGTGTCAGTGCATGGAAATTTTTGTTCAATGTCACTCCAATCAATGGCCCATATATTGCTAGGATTATTTGTATTTTTGCAGTTAGGAAATGTGTTGCGAATATACCTTAATGTCAAACTTCGGAAACTTTCTAATTTGCAGTCACATTTCCATGCATTGTCGTAAAATAAAATGTTTTGAAGAAATTTTAGCTGAGCCAGCATTGTTCCATTTATATAACTTAAGTTGTTATTTGATAAATGTATTGTGGTTAAAGGAATATTTTCCACAAAAAAGTGTTCTCCAATTTTTTTGATTCGATTATTGTGAAACGATACTACTTTTAAATGAAGCAAATTGTCAAATAGTCCATCTTCCAGTACTTCAATCTTGTTGTGACCAAAATACATTTCTGTCCGCTATATCCGCGGCTGATATGCAAGGATCATCTTCTTTGCGGTAATATTTACAATACCATAAGACAATATTACATATCACTAAACTTATACAAATAACTACATTTAAAGTTATAATTAAATCTGATCTTGAACTTGAAACAATATCGTTATCAGTATACAGTTCCTCTAATTTACTGTTATCTTGAAATGTTCCCACAACTATTATCTTTGATATGTGGTTGAATCCAGCTTTGAGCACTCTAAGTTCAGTCAATTTACCAAAGGCATTCTTTTCAATTGTATGTATATGACAACGACCTATGGTTAAGTTTTGTAATTTTCCAATATTTGTTACGTTTGCAAAAACATAGTTGGGTAATTTTATCAAGTACACTGTGTTAAAATTTACTTCAATAGTATATGCACCAAAACCCATTTGACTGCTTTCGAGAGCTTCAATGCATTTTTTGTTCTTTACACCAGAACAATCTGCTGAAGAATAACCATAATATGGTTGACACTTGCAAGTATTGCAATTAAACATACACTGTACCCCAACAAACAACAATCCGACACATCTTTAGATAATTATATTGGTCTTACTACCGACGAACTTGGATGATATCTAAATTATCATATACAGGCTGTAACAGCGAAACCAACCAACGCCTATATTTTCTTTATTATTATAGATACAAAAAAATGTTAAATAGCAAAGTTGTAGGAGACCAAGGGGGACATCTGATTAAAGAATAAAATAATTTTTTAAACCAGTGGTAAATTTTCGTCTACGGCGCTATTTTTCCTTTCTTTTTCAAAGAACAGCATCGAAATATTACTTTTGATAAGAATTCGCCCCCTTCTTGTAGATTTTCTAGATGTGCACTTGCCCCAAAATTGCGACAAGTGCGAGAACCCCACATAAAAAAAATTAAAATAAATATAACAAATTAATGTATACAAATAAAATAACAAATTATCGTCTAATATATACATAGTTAAGGACTGTATAGTTTGAAAATATTTATGGTTATTAGCATCAGTTTGACGTAGGTAATTTAGAATTTATCATTTTTATTTTGGTGGTCGCAGTTACCCCACTTCACCCTATTGTGTTTGTCTAAGCGGTGCAAATATATTTAGAACCTTTTTGAAGGAAACTAAACAGTTTTAAAAAAATTTAAAATTATGTATGTCACGTTATGAAGATGTCAAAAATATAAAATTACAAAAGTGTTTAATTTCCTTAAATAAGGTTCTCAATATAGCAACCAATAAAATTACAAGAATCTATCTGTCAAAATTCTTTCGTTATTTTAAACAGGGTATAGAGGAAATATAGTCCGGGGCATATATTTTCCGTTTTAGAACGAGCGATTATCCTTCTAATTTATCATTTATATCTCAGAGGAGCACAACCTATTATCCCTAACAGAAAATCAAACAAACGTACACAATTTGCATGTTTTGTAAAAAATGTTGTCATGCGACCTAATCTCTAAATTATTCTACTGCTTGTTTGTTTTTTTACATAAATTATGCAGATGGCGGTAAAAATGTCTGAAATTGTGCTTGAATTTTTAGAAGTTTTTGCATAGGGATGAAAAAGATTATATGCTGTAGTAGTACAGTAAATTAATACGAAATTGCAATCGATGATCCACTCCGTTTAACTACCTTGAATTTCTTTTCTACTATATTTCCACTTGATCCTCCAATAATTTCTATATCCCTGATGCTCGGACTAATGCTCTTATGTATTCGCCTATTATTCGAATGTGCAAACTGAGTAATCGTTACTCTGTAGAAGTAGAGATTTTTTTCTATGAATAATCTTTGTAAAAAATTACATACTCTCGATTTATCGTTAGTTTACTTCTTTTCATTTGTTTTGTAACCTTAAGCGGCTCGTCTATGTTTTTTCCAATTTCCTACAATACTCTCCATTTTACATTTTTTTCGATTCCACTCTTTTCCCCAATACTACGGCAGCCTGATACCAGCCCGAAACTTGTACTTTGCCGCAACCTAGCAATGCAATGTCATTTTGAAGTTGAAAAATACTGTAAAAGTGTTTTCGTTGCGAGTAAATTGTCAGATTATTATTGACTTCAGGATAATGTTTTTATAAACATTTAATAGAGAAAGAATGGATATACTGATTAGCCTTTTTTAAAATTTTAAAAATAAATTTCTATCATGTGATATAACCGTGTAAAGTTTGCATAAATTGGAATTTTTCGGAATTTTTATAATCAGGTACAAATTTTTATTCAAAATTTTAAAAAGGCACATCTGTAGATTCATTCTTTTTCTATTAAATTCTTGCTGAAATAAAATTTTACTATTCTTGTACTGGCCACAAAACACTTGCTTTCGTTAGTACATTTTTTGCTGGATTTTAGGAAGTAGACGGCCCTCTTAAATTGCTTTGTGTAAATTTTTCCTATATATTTTTATTACTCTCTGCCTGTTGGCTAGCTGTATTTAAATAAATAAATATTTAAAGAATACAATAATTCAGCATTTCATGAGATTTATCTGTCAATTAAGGTTTGCTATGTGAATTTTGTTTACGATATAGAGCCGAAACTATTAAAACAGGACTGTGTTCTTTAAAAAATAAATTATAGTCGTCTTTTTATTATTCAATTAATTTACCTTCAGTTACAATAATTATCTTAACATTTATCTTTTGAACGTTGAGAAAACATCTTCGTTTTGATCTAGAATTTACTTGGTAATTCGGTCAAGTTTGCAATTCATTAAATTCTGCGGTGAAAATTAAATTCTAAAGCTTCCTTTAACTGAACACCGCAGTAGTTAATTAGCATACGAATAGATGTATGTACCATGCGAATTTCATACTTTGAAGTTTCGAGTTTATTGTAGTATTTCGGGAATTGTTATACCTCTAATTAATTAGTATTATAATTAGACTATTTAACTTCACATTTTAGGGATAATAGGATTCCCACCTTTAGATATGTATAAAGTCCTAAATAGAAATTTATACTTAGATGGTAAAATAATATAGCAAAAACAAGTTTGTCATGTATTTAAATATGCCATATTACATTTTATACATTAAATAATTATTTCATTTAAATAAAAGATATTAGTGCTCAAAAAACAACAAAAATCGTCAAAATTCAAATTATCATAAATATGTCGATTTTAACACAAAGTTTTAAAATTCTGCATCGACCATTTTGTAGATTGTACTTTTATCTTCAATAATATTTTTAGATTATTATATTTAACAAAACAATAAACGCTGTGGAGGGGCGCGAAATCCATGTTTTTGGCTGTTTTCTGGCACGGTAGAGGATCGTCTTAACAAATCAATTTTTTTTAAATTTAATGCTATAGTAGTAGAACCCTTCAAATTTCTCCTCAAACCAATGTGAAATGTTTGTGAATTCTAGCCCATGTTTACGGTAGTAACGAGGTGTTTGTATGTAAAATGGAGAAATTTCAATCAAAGTTGGAAATCGTGTTTGTAGAAAGGAAATTTATTCATGTGTTTTGACCAACGGGAATGCGAGAATCTCACAGATTTATGGGAAACTCTAAACTGAAATTGAAACATAACTTTGAGACAGAACTGATTTTAAAGGGAATTTAGGAAATAAGTTGTTGAAATATAGTTTTAATCTTATAATTGTATATTTTTCACGATATTATACAATAGGAAGTGTTGTAAACATTCGAATAAATTAATACCACAGTATTAAACTCCATTAGATTATAGTTTTACAGGGTTCGATATGGAAATTGTATTTCTTGATAATGTCAATTTTTCACATTTTTAAATTATTGAAAATACAATATGTTTTTCTTTTGATGTAAATGGACGAAGGAAATAAACAACAAAAATATTGTACTTTTTTAACAGTCAAGATAAATATAAGCGAAGTGAGAAAAATGACTGTCGCAATACTTATTAGAAAAATCTTCTACAACAGGGGCAAGAACATCTTAATTTCATTGTTGTCAATATAATTTTTACAATAATATATTTTTCCGTTAATGAGTATTATTAATGTACAAAAATCATACATTAAGGACGTTCACTACCTACAATCAAGTGCAAAAGTTTGAGCGCGCGAAACATATACAGCGCATGCTACGATAACCGGTTTCTAAAGAAAAATTTTGATAGCTGACTGTACTTCTTTTACTCCGTGTGTCATAGTGTGTGTGCACTCACACAGCTACGAAGCGGTGTGAATGCAAGCTGGCAACGTTGCGCTGGGTACGAAAGAGAAGGGAGAACAATAATTCTTGCATATTATTATTATTAATTTCATAGCACAGACCCGGTTTGAAATTACACTATTATCGGATTCATAATTATAGTCAGTTGGATTTAAAGATAAACAACTAAATAAACAAAAAAATTTAAACCAAACCAAATAAAGGCTCCTTGAATGCCGTTAATTATTAATTTACATTTGAAAATTAATATTTAAATTTTAATTATTTTCAAAAAAAATATTAACAATTATATTTTTACAATTATAAAGTATACCTGAATTTGAATCTTATAAGATTACCAGTAAACAAGATCTTACATATTCATTTATGTGATTATTATAAACTTTTCAAAGATTGTTATTTTAGTTATAAGTTGTTCATAAAACTACATTTCTAATAAACTATAGATTAAGATAATAATAAATCTATATATGGTGTACCTATGTATAGATTGATAGAAATTTTCAGAAAGTCGTTTAAAAATAAAAAATTCTACAGAACTAAATCCAAATATTAATTTATTAATAAGTACCTATGTATGTTTATTTCAAATACAGCGCATAATCATAAAATATAAATTGAAATAACAATACTTTGTTGAGTTCAATATTTCAATACTACTTTTTAGTCATCATATCCAAATAATTATAACTACGGAGTATAAAGCCCCTAACATGACACTTTAATGTTATTTTGAATTTTGATGATTTACCAATCACGTGCTAGCGCAATTTTATTCCCTCCCCGCGATGTAAACATGAAGCGTGCAGCGTTGCCGCTGCCTCTCTTCGTCGAGTTTTTTCGTTGTCGAGGTTATTGTTACAGCTCATTTTGAAATACGATTACTCTGAAACTGGACGTCAGATCGCTGTCGTCGTTTGACATAAAATTCTAAACATACTAAACTACTTTGTTTTAGTTTTTTATTAAAATATATAGAAGCAAAATGAAGCTATCAATTAAAACGTTGGTTTTGGTAGCCTCCGTCCTATACTTCACGTGTTAAAATGCTAGACTTTCGAGGCGAATATCTAATTTTCTGGACGTCAGAAGTTAATAAAAATTTAACCGTGCATGTATTAGATCATTCTTAAAACGTAGTAAAAATTTGATGAACATCTATAGAAACTTGATTTGGTAGTGAACGTCCTTAACAGAATTAAACGAGATTATTTAGACAGTTCTAGCTAAATATTATTCCCTTAAAACTGATGCTCAGCAATACCAGTACCAAACTTTACTAACCTAACATATTTGTCATGGAATAAGATTCGATTTTCTCCAAATTTAAAAGATATGATCAACGGAAAAATATTGTAACTAACTCGTTAATATGCGAATAATAATCTTGACAATTACCTAACGTGTTCGCTTCACTCACGGGTTAAAATGTCTCAAGTATTAATCGCCCTCATTAACACACTAGATAGTTAAAAAACTATTTGTTCAATAGTTTTTTATTTATAATTATTAATAGTAGAGGACCAAGCACGTTTTCGGCTCACTTCAAGGTCATTTGAAAACGCAAATCTCAGCTATGGTGCTATATTTTTACATGTTTTTTTGTTGCTAGGGGATTATTAGGTGTTTAAGGGGTTAAAGCCCAATTTTCAGGTGTCAACGGCGTTATTAAGGTAGGTTTTTTAGCATTTTTTGTTAGATTTTGAGGGTATTGTCACAGTTCTCTGTTTGCGACCTGTATAGTAGTTGTGATCTTTCTCGATATTGATGTGACCTTATTGTGATAAAATTGCGATAAAGTTGTGCGAAATGTAATATTTGTCAAAAGTTTAGTATTTGGCGGCGGCGGCGGCGGCGGCGGCGGCTAAATATTTATCTTCAACATACATACCTACACACAATTTAGTATAAAATTGTGTTACAATTCAAAAAATTTAAACAGTGTTGATATAATGGTGAACAAGAACAGAGAAATGTCTGCGGAAAAAGTATTAGCATTTGATTTAATTAATGCTTTAAAGGAAATAGATGAAGATGACTATACAAAATATAAGTTGGAATATGAAACGAAAACTAAAACAGCTCAGGAGTATAGAAATTTAATTGGAGAAATTGCACCAACTTTATATTATTGTAACATTATATCTGAAGATACATTTACTAATATTATTAAGATGTTTAAGGACATAGTTTGGAAGATATATGGATGAAGTTACCTTATAATTTTAAAAAGGATCTTAATATTTTACAAAAATTACCATGTTATGAACATTATAATTTGCCAAACAGTACTCATATAGATGGTCCACCTTCAATAATTGCAAACTGTTTATGTTGTCAAAATAAATATATAAATGAAATGTAATATTTAGTTATAATAAATATAAACATATTTTAATATTATAGTTTTTTTATTTTATAGTAATTTGTGTACCTGAAAAAAATGTAGTAGGAAAAAATTAAACTTTAAAATAAAATAACATAACATTTTATTTATTTTTAATATACATATAATTATATTTTAAAATACATTTTTTACAAATTATTATTATTATTATTATTATTATTATTTTGATTGCTTGAGCTTGACATTGACATTGAGATTGACTTGACTTTATATAATTATATAATTTTTTGTTTGCTTCACGCAGCGATAATTTTTTTGCGCGTAACAATCGTTTTTCTTCTAAAAGTTTTTGCTTGACTGCACGCAATAATAAATTTTTTTTTGAAAGCTTGTCTAGTATTGTGCGTAGTAATAATTCTTTATTTACATCGCAGTCTTCAAATAAATCCAATATAGTTTGAAATTGTTGTTTAGAAATTTTTTTGTTAATATATGCTGCCGGTGTATATTGTTGAATTATATTTAATAATTTATCCTTATCTTGGACTGTGTATAAATTAATTGTATTTTTATAAATTTCATAAGTTTCTTGAGAAAATTCTTGTAATTTATATGTAATTTCAATTATGTCTAAAGCAATTATTTTATATGCCATAGTTTTACACGATTAGAATAAAATGAACTGTTGTGTGATAGCTGTTTTATTTTTATATACTTATCTCTCTAATTTTTTTTATTCATTTATATTTACAGAACTATTACATTGCTAGTTTGAGGGCTATATTTAATTACTTTATCATGTAATATTAAACAAAAAGCAGCTGTATTTGTTGGAATATCTGTACTTGTTTCAAAGTTAATTGTTAGATCTACTTGACCATTTACAATAGATTCATTTTGACGGAATGTATCAAGCACAACAATTGGACATTTTTCTCGAAAATCTTTCGGTGAAAAAACAGGTTGATTAGTTTTTCCAGAATAATAGACTTGTTGGAAATTTGCAAACATAGTATACAGTATTGACCATTGGTTTTTATCAAAATCTAAGTTTAATCTGTCACATGGAAACTTTTGAGAATTTATGTTTACTTCAAAATTAACAAGCTTGCAATCATCAAATTGACTCATATTTTTTTTATTATTATTTCTTCGATCAGTTTGTAATCCAAAAATTATAAAGCGTGGTTTTTCCAGTTGTTTTGGAGATTTAACTAACCATGTGTGCTGTTTAGCTACAGGTAGATTTGGATATTCGTGTAAATCCCAAGAACGAAACGGTACTGTTATGTAAATATAATTTTGAAGATATTTGTACATGTCTAATTCTGTTTCATGACTTGGAATAATATGAGGCATTCGCCATTGAACTTTTGTTAGTTCAACTACGTAAAAGTACTAATTTTTGACACACATTTAAGATTACTTTATTATAATCTTCAGCAAAACCTAAAACCATTCGAAGTGGTATACACACACTAAAATTTCCATTGCCATCTAATAAATGTTCAAGTGTGTCTGATTCTGGTTACCATCCAGCATTATGTAAATGCTAAGCTTTCATTAGCTGTGTATGATGCGTATCCTTTCATTGATGTTGCTATACCAGGATTGTGAACTCTATCAATTACATTATCATTTCCTATTTCATAACGAATTTCATTGAAAAGAAATAATATTCCATTATTAACAAACTTTGTGTGTGTTGATAATTTCTTAGTATCTTGATCTACTAACTTTCCTTCAATATAAATTAAACTATCCCATGGTAATGTGTATATATCTTGTTTTTGTATTGTTATTCTTATCTCATCATTATTATTTAATATATTGGGCGAATATGGATTATAAGTGTGTTTTTCTGCACCATATATAGATACATCAAAATTAGCATGTTCATTTATATTTAAAATTTTATCCATTTTGTTTTTGAATACAATAACAATTGATAAAACTAGAACACTTTAATTTTATTGATTGAATTTTTATATTTATATAAACAACAAATAATTTAAATTGACTTTTTTTCTTATTTTTTAATAACTTTGCCGCAGTCCAAGATAAGGATAAATTATTAAATATAATTCAACAATATACACCGGCAGCATATATTAACAAAAAAATTTCTAAACAACAATTTCAAACTATATTGGATTTATTTGAAGACTGCGATGTAAATAAAGAATTATTACTACGCACAATACTAGACAAGCTTTCAAAAAAAAATTTATTATTGCGTGCAGTCAAGCAAAAACTTTTAGAATAAAAACGATTGTTACGCTCAAAAAAATTATCGCTACGTGAAGCAAACAAAAAATTATATAATTATATAAAGTCAAGTCAATCTCAATGTCAATGTCAAGCTCAAGCAATCAAAATAATAATAATAATAATAATTTGTAAAAAAATGTATTTTAAAATATAATTATATGTATATTAAAAATAAATAAAATGTTATGTTATTTTATTTTAAAGTTTAATTTTTTCCTACTACATTTTTTTCAGGTACACAAATTACTATAAAATAAAAAAAACTATAATATTAAAATATGTTTATATTTATTATAACTAAATATTACATTTCATTTATATATTTATTTTCACAACATAAACAGTTTGCAATTATTGAAGGTGGACATCTATATGAGTACTGTTTGGCAAATTATAATGTTCATAACATGGTAATTTTTGTAAAATATTAAGATCCTTTTTAAAATTATAAGGTAACTTCATCCATATATCTTCCAAACTATGTCCTTCAAACATCTTAATAATATTAGTAAATGTATCTTCAGATATAATGTTACAATAATATAAAGTTGGTGCAATTTCTCCAATTAAATTTCTATACTCTTGAGCTGTTTTAGTTTTCGCTTCATATTCCAACTTATATTTTGTATAGTCATCTTCATCTATTTCCTTTAAAGCATTAATTAAATCAAATGCTAATACTTTTTCCGCAGACATTTCTCTGTTCTTGTTCACCATTATATCAACACTGTTTAAATTTTTTGAATTGTAATACAATTTTATACTAAATTGTGTGTAGGTATGTATGTTGAAGATAAATATTTAGCCGCCGCCGCCGCCGCCGCCAAATACTAAACTTTTGACAAATATTACATTTCGCACAACTTTATCGCAATTTTATCACAATAAGGTCACATCAATATCGCGAAAGATCACAACTACTATACAGGTCGCAAACAGAGAACTGTGACAATACCCTCAAAATCTAACAAAAAATGCTAAAAAACCTACCTGAATAACGCCGTTGACACCTGAAAATTGGGCTTTAACCCCTTAAACACCTAATAATCCCCTAGCAACAAAAAAACATGTAAAAATATAGCACATAGCTGAGATTTGCGTTTTCAAATGACCTTGAAGTGAGCCGAAAACGTGCTTGGTCCTCTACTATTAATAATTCTAAACAAGTCATTTTCAACTAATCAGAATGCTTCATTTAATCGAGGAGTAGCGTTAATGATAAAAATCACACATTAATCACCATGGTTACTCTTTGTTTCATATTGAAAATTTTAAAATTTAAACTGTATATTGATGTGACATTATTTCGAGAATCATCAAGCAAATATAATTCGAGCCATAAATTTAATAGAAACAATTTCTTATCTTACCATCTTAATTTTCGTTGTTCTTTACCAGAATGTTTCATTAATTGTTTTTCTCCTAAAGCCCTTAAATCCAATATCTCGTCAATATTACAAACTACACGGTTATATCTCATGATAGAAAATTTTTAAAATTTTAAGGCACATCTGTAGATCCATTCTTTCTCTATTAAATGTTTATAGAAACGTTATCCTGAAGTCAATAATAATAATCTAACAATTTACTCGCAACGAAAACACTTTTACAGTATTTTTCAACTTCAATATAACATTGCATAGTTAGGATGGGGCAAAGTACGAATTTCGGGCTGGTTTCAGGCAGCCGTAGTAGTGAAAAAAATTAAAAAATAAAATCGAGAGTATTCTAGGAATTCGAAAAAAAACGTAGACGGGCCGCTTAACATGCGTGTCTAAGTTAAATTTATAAATTGATGTTAAAATGTCTAACGTGAACAGAATGGGACCGTTTGCGTTTTGTAAACGGAGCGTCAATCTATAAATCAGGCTTTATTTTTCATCTTACGAGATGTAGGCTTACGGTCAAACTGATCAATTAGTCGAGATAGAACAGTATGTTGGTCAATTTCACGAACTGGAACAACGTTCCGGTCCGTTTTGGTCCTTTGCGAGCCCTGTACTTTTACTGTTCAATGATTAAATAATTTCATAAGCTATATTTTGTACATATGTTTAAAATATGGGATGCTGACTTACTACAAAATGCTTTTTGCTTTAAATTTTAACGCAGAATGAAATGAAAGTAAGGTGTTTGGTATAATAGAATCCAAGACGATAATAATAGAACAAACTCCATATTGATTAAAAGATGCCCCTGAGAAGCCAGGAAGAGATTAAATATAATTGCTACGTTTACTGAAACAGTTACTACAACTAATCAATATTTGAATAACAGAACCACATTAGGAAATACGATGTTCGTCTTTAAGACGTAGGAAATAAACTGAATTGTTTCCTATAGGAACTACAAGATTCTAGTGATCAATTTATAAAGATTCGTGTTTCATCTGTAAATGATATTTTTTGCAAACTGATCACTTAAAAAGGATCCTTGATGTATTTTCCGGAAGTGTATACAATCAAAGGATCTGTTAACAAGTAATTGGGTAAAGGTACACGTGTACAGGTTGAAAATAAAAAGGATTTTTATTTTGTATTTTATTCTTTTTAACGATATATAAAATTGAGACTTTGAACAGAGTTTGGGTTACTAAAAATCTATCTGTTTTTAAATATTTTATTGTTTGATATTTAACATAATTTGAATACTTTTTATAGGTATTTCTTTAAAAGTTTGACAAATTTAAATGATTACCAATTAAATACATGTTGCAAAAAATTACAACTTTTGCCTTTACTATTTACTTTTTTATAATAAAACATTTCACAATTTTATCTAGGTTTGGCTCGAACCATAAATATAAAATTTTTGCAACTTTATATGGAAATATAATTTATTCCTTAAGGTGGCTCCATTTAGGTATAATGTATTTATGTCTTTTAATTATTTTACTGGCTACTCACAATTCTTTCCTTGCTGTAAATCAAATATCTAACATTTTCTTTATTCCTACCGCTAATTTGTCACGAAAGGTGTAGGTAGCTGTCCCAGTTTCACGTTCCACAATCTTTTTACATCGTTTTTCAGGTTTTCCTATCCTAACCTGAACACAAAGAACATTTTTACACCTAAATCGCATGTCTTATCGCAGATTTATTTCACTGGGTAAAAACTTAAACTTTCATAAATGAACATAGATTTTCTGTCATGTGTCAAGAACCAAGATCACTTTCTTAAGGTATGACCGTGCTAGGCGCTAGTAATCATTCAATTTTTAATGACAATGATAAAAAACTAATTACACATTACTGGAATAAAACTCATAATTGAAAAAAAGATTTAATGACTTAAAAATTTTGAATAATTATTGTTAATAGTTATAATACAATAAGTACCTATTTCGTTTGATTTTTTGCTCGTGTAACATGATAAAGGTTAAACTATTCGGGTGTTTTCCGATCACAACCGAAGAGAATAAGTGCTGACATGGTATCTGACACACGTCTAACCTAATGGCTGCCGCTGCCGTTTCCGAATCCGAATAAGCTGCTTTTTTGCAGTTTTTACTTGATTACTCTTTTAAATGCCTCGTAAGACAAGTTAACGAAAACAAAATTGGATTTTTTTTTAGTTTACTCAACATGAATAACATTACTATTTCGAAACTCGCGAACGCTAAACCATACCATTGAATAAATATATTTATTCACTGACCATACTTATTATGATAATACATTTTTTAAACCATTTTATTCAAAAATTAATACCGTAAGGGTATAATTGCATCATCTGAGTAATTTGAAGAAAACTTATTTTGCTTTCATTTTGATCAGTTTTAGAGAACATTTCATACTTTTATCTTGACGGCTATATACTAAATAAATATAACGGGAAGGGAGAAATATGCTAAAAGTGCATTGCGCATTAAAGTAAAGCATTTCATAAGGAAATTTTTTTTGAATTGTTTGTCTACGGATATAAAGGAAATTGTGTGGTTTATTTTTATTGTAAAGTGTTCTCGATATGATGTGACGTGGGAGATTGTAGATTGTTGAGAAAAGCTTTCGATATTGGATGCATCAAGAACTTGAATTTTCTTTGTTACCCACACATTTCCGTTGTATATATATAATAACAAAATTCTGATATTTTGCTGTATAGTCCGGCAATTATAAGACAAAACTGTGTATTTTCCATTTTGTGATTAAAGTATGAAAATTGGCATACATGTCAATTTAACCATTTTCTTTCGTATAAGAAGCGGTGTCACAGTGTTAAGTACCAGAGACGGCCGCCATTTTGAAAAAATGTCCGCCATTTTCAGTTGTCTTCATTTATTTCGTATGGTCAATATTACGATTAAAATTGGTATATTAGAAATTGTAGAACATAAAATTTGCTCTAAATAATATGTCCATTTTTTCTGTAAGTAGTACAATTCTCGAGAAAATATATTTGAGCAATTTCTAGTCATTTTCAACAAAAGCGTTGTTTGTTCTTTTCAGACAAAAACAGCTTTTATTTTCGAATGAATCAAGATATCGACTTAGATAATTCTTTGTTACATACATAATTTTCAACATTTCAGGAGTACTAAGTCGACCACAATCCAAACATAACATCTTAAGAAATCATTGTGAAATTTTAGTATTTTTTGTGTTTATTCAGCTGCCATTTCTGAACGGATCAAAATATTGACGAAATTTCCAGCATCTAATAGAAAAACTTTCAAGGTATCGAATGCTGGAAATTTCAAGTCAATATTTTGATCTGTTCAGAAACTACAGCTGGCCAAACACAAAAAATCTGATGTATATTTTCCTACTACTGCTACCATATTACCAGTAGATAATCTATCGGATAATTTACCACATTATTACTACGCTCTATAACTTTGCTACTTTGTGTAAGTACTTAATATCCTGGTCTGCTACTATCATCGATACGGTTGACACGATAAACCATAATACTCTTGTGTGAGTGCGATGAACATTTGCATGTTGTATAATGATACATAATTCAGATCCATCTAAAGCGGAAGGACCGAACTGAAGGATTATGTTTCAGGACAATCGCGAACCATAACGATCGTTATCGTATTTACGACCAATAAGGATAATTTAATTTATCTGTGGAGGTAGATATAGTTTTACTCTTGAGACTAAGGATTGGTAGTACCATGGATTTTAAAGGATAATGATAGAATAAATGGATTGTAAATACTAATAAATTAATTTATAGTTGCTAAATATTTATCTCTGATGTATAAAAATAAATGAATTAATATCTGAAACAATTCTGAAAAAAGAAATGGACTGTCCCCAAAAAATCCATCTTGCTACGCCTGTGTTTGGTGTCTAGTAAAGTCGTCCTTTTTACTACTTACTGAAATAATTATTATGAATTCTATTTATAAATTACTTATTTTCAATTATAATAATTTATTAAGATTAATTTTATTGTAGTAGAGGTATACTATGTAAGTATAATATACCTATATAAGAACCAATGAAATAATAAGATTTTGAATATTTTGACCAATCAGAAAAAAGCAAAATTTCACATTCTATGTTTATCTTGGTATAACATCTTATTTTAAATTTAATAGACATTCTGTAGTGTCATTTTGGTAAATAAAATATGAATTGAACCATGGTATTTATTAATTAATTTATAAAAATAATAGATTCAGAACGTACTGTAGTGAATATTGGAGTTCCGCAAGGCAGCGTAATTTCAGCTATACTTTTTTTATTGTACATAAACGACCTGAGCTCCATTTTTAGTAATGAATGTGTAATCACAATGTATGCTGATGATACTTCGTTAATCATTTCAGATTCAAATAGTGATACACTTAAAGTTAAGTGTCAGAATTGTGTAGATCGTCTAGCGGACTGGTTTATCAGCAACAATCTTTTCTTTAACTCTGCGAAAACACATTACATGCGTTTTCACAGCCGTCAATGCAAGAAAGATCTTGATATTGATATCTGTCTTGATAATCATCACATTTCTAGGATTTATAACAATAAATTTCTAGGAGTGTCTCTTGATGAAAATTTTATTTGGATCTCGCAGGTAGATTCTGTTGCGGCTAAACTTAGTGTGATTTGCTATCAGTTTAGACATTTAACTAATATCCTTACGGAAAAACAGCTCTTAGTTTTTTATTACGCCAAGGTCGAATCTATTATTCGTTATGGTATTTGTTTCTGGGGTGCATCAACTTCAGTTTCAAATGTTTTTATTTGTCAAAAAAGAATTTTGCGAAGTATTGCTAAAGTTCCGCGTGATTTCTCTTGTAAAAGTCTTTTCAAAAAGTATAATATTTTAACAGTTACTTCACTTTATATATACGAGATATGCAGATTCATCTATGCAAAGAAATTGTCTTTCAATTTAAATTCTACATATCATAACTTTGACACACGTCAAAAAAACAATTTCCGGGTACCTTTAGTCAGATATGATTTTGCCAAAAAGGCGCCACATGTACACGGTTTAATGATCTTTAATAAATTACCAGATGAAATCAAGTCAAGTAGGAATTTAAAACTTTTTTCATATGAATTAAAATCTTTTCTTCTAGAACACTGCTTCTACAACCTAAAAGAGTATTATGATCTGATAAACTAATTTTTTTTTCTTTTCTTTTCACAAGATAGGCTTTTTATGTTGTTTTTGGCTTTGCTCTCTCTATCGGGATCTACTGCCCATTTTTTATTGTTTTATTTATAAAAATTGATACGTAATGCTTGTTTTTAAAACAATCTTATTTATTTTACAATTGTATACGTCTGTATAATTATTGTCATAAGTTATTTATTCTGACGTTTTCCATACATGTAAACCATGTCAATGAAATAAAGCTTATTATTATTATTATTATTATTATTATTATTTAATTTTGGCTCCTCAACAGGACAGTCCCAATAAGAGAGAAGCACTAGATACATAACCAAATAACATAACATAATATAATGATGAATTGATAAGTTTTATTTTAAATAAATAATTAATAACTTATTGCAAACATATTTTTAATGCACGTTTGAAAATGAAAATGAAGGAACGAAATAAATCTGGTAAGATTGTAATTATTGTTGATTTCTTTATATGATGGTTATCAATCAGAAATGGATTAAGAACTAAATACATACATGTTGATATCTGTGCATAAAATTACGGATTTGTAGAAACTGCGCTTTTGGAAATTATAATATTTTAAAGGAAAGAAACTATATAGAAATTGATAGGTACATTTCATAAAAATATCGCTTAGTTCCTTTTGGATCAGCATAATCAAAATACATATTTTTAGAAATTAAAATAGTAGCTCTAGCTTAGTTTTTCAAATGAAGCTATAATATAATAATGAACCCTAAAGCCAAAATCCCCAATACCACTCTAACCTCAAAATTAAACTCCATCAATCATCTACTTATTCCCAAACACCAGACTCCACTCATATCATAATCTCCGTACAAATCTATTATCCTTCACATATGGATTCCCATCCCATCTCAACTAACATGCACATACACACTCGGCATCATTCTCAATCAAACAACAATGAACAATCGCCTCCCACCCCCATTCTTGTTAATTAAATAGGATCTGCCTGACCACGTGATCTGTAAAGACAAGAAACTCGGGCATGCGCAGAGGGGTATCGATTCTGTGGTTGAGGGAAATGCCGCCAGAGCGCACTAGGTGCTGTGAAAACGAGAAGCATGAAAATGAGGCATGGTTTGGGTAGATGACGATAGATGGGTCTGGAGTAGTCGTTGAGGGAATATGGGGTGAATATGAAATGAGGGAATTTGAATAATGGGTGTTTGATTTTTTTAGGGTACTATGTGAAAGATGTTTCTCTCGTTATTTTCATCTTTCGTTATGTTTGGATATAATATAGGGATTGGACTGGGTTCTACATATATATTGAGCTTAAGGGTTTCGTCTCCGTAACAAAATTTTGCGTGTTTAGAGGTGTAGCAGTTTCTGCTTTACTCATTGCATATTAAAAATTTGAAGGAAAAACAGGTACTAGATTTTTGTGAAAGAATTAATCTAGGATTATGCCCAGTTAGAATTCTGAAAAAAATCTTTGAAATACTTATACAAAATTAAAGAAAAAGTGTGTTTTAAGCAATTTTGTACATGCTTTTTCGTATTATTAAGAGATTAATTAGAAAATGTAACTCGGCATAATCCTAGTTGCATTCTTCGTCTGTAAATAAATTTATGAAATTTAGCTTTATCTATAAAACTTGTAGAAATTGCTAGACTGCTTTTCCGTATTTTTAGCGAGCGTTTCTATGCATTAACATAGGACAAACGCGGTGTTGAGCTACGTGGAGTCGATACCCTTAATATGGGAATAAAAAGTGTATGTGTATTTTTAAAATATATGATAACCGGAGCCGAACTGATGGTTGTGAACTGGTTCAAACGGTTTAAACTTTAAAGCATTAATTGAAATTTAACGTTTTTTCAAAGTTAAATTAAATTTTAATGAACATTGTATTTTCTGTAGTTTGACCAAGTTTTACTATTTTTTAAAACTAATTATATTTTAGTCCACAACTGGAACTATTTTTTAAAAATTACTATTTTATTATTTAATAAATCGTTGAACCGAAACCGAAATTTGAACCGGTTTTTAAAAACAATTAACAGGTTCAATATCCAAGAGGAAATATGAAAACCGGAACAAAGCCGAACCCTAACAGCACAGTGAACGGCGAACCGAACCTGAACCGTTATTTTGTCCGGTTCGAGTCCCTAATTATGAATAAAATGTATTTAAATTTTTTGTTACAAAGGCTCACAAAATTTAAGAATAAAAGCTAAGAATAAGAATAGTCGTAAAGTTGAAACAGTTTGTTATACTGTATGAGTTGGTTTATGCTGCAGAAATAAGAAATAAGGATTAAGAATTATTTTTTTTCCAGCATAAATCGACTAATATGTTACAACTGTTTTAACTTTAAAACTACCTATTCTTATTCTTACTTGTTATTCTTAAAATTTTGAGCATAAACCCACCTTAAGTTAATTTATTGTCGTGCGGGAAAATTTAATGCCGTAAACCACAGTTTGATGTGGGACTTTTTTTTTAAATATATATATATACCTACCTACGTCTTTAATAATTGCGACCAGTGCAGTATTAAGTTCATGTTCAATGATCATTTCCCTTCGGCATACTAAATCTAGGCTATACGCAGATAACATATAATATAATAGAATTACAATCTCTAATTACAAGCTTTAATATATTTTTTTATGACTACAAGTTAGAGCGGTATATTGTAATAGTAGAGTGAACCCCGCTGTTGGGAATAAAAATGTTTTCAACCGAACCTTACATTATTTGCGCTTTACGCGGTTAATTCGTTGCCTACAAAACATACATATTTTCACTTTTCAGATTATTATAAAATATTTCCGCTGAATTATTCATCATTAATAAAACATATAATTTTAAAGTGAAAATATTTTTTTGTTTGTGCCAACGCTGGAGGCCCCTAAAGTCGGGGTTCCCTAGGCACGTGCCTTACGTGCCTATTGGATAATACGGCACTGATTGCGACCCTGAAAATATGTGAAAAAAGCTAGTACCCCCACTTTACCCAAAACAATTTTTTTAGGCCTATAATTTTGTACTAATTTTGGACATTTTTTAACCATAAAAATCAAATTTTGACCCATCGTCATTTCAGAGATTGGACAACTCGATATCAGAGCAATAAAGCTGGTACCCCCACTTTGACAAAAAAAATAATATTTAGGCCGATAATTTTTTACTAATTTTGGACATTTTTGAACCATCAAAATCAAAATTTCTGTTGGACTCAAGAAGAGAAGTAACATTTTTTGACTTGTTAGTTATAAAATCTTATTTCTAGTTATTAAAACGTTTTCATCACCAGCTTTTAGTTATAAATTTGTTATTTGAAATTAATTATATTATGGTGTGAAACATTTGTCACTAAAACGTTTTGAAAACGTTTAAAACTCATTGGCAATTATCATCAACAAGCAAAAGTTACTATGGCTAAAATATATCCAAATGACTTCTAGTTATTTCTTTTATTCCTACATAGCCACAAAAGCGTTTCTGAATCTCTCAATACATCCCTAAAATAACTAAAACTGTTTAGTTTTTTTTCAAAAATGCTAAAATAATGACAATTTTCAACCATCGTATGACCATGACCATTGTTCCGTGGCTATTGTCAATTATGTTTCATCTTTGCTAAAAATTGTTAGTAGAAATTCTACTATATCATTTTATAATTCAAACCGTGTTTTTTTTACTGTTTTTCTGCTTTGTCGCATAGATGTGGGATTACAAACTTATAACAAATAGGTACTGTCAACTTTAAAACATTATTTTAATTACTAATTTATAAAAATATTTTTAAAATAAATAAATTTTAAAACAGATCTATACCAATAACAATACTGAAAAAATAATCGGTATTTGAATTGATGTAACCCAATATTTAAAAATATTTTCGTTATTAAGCAGATATTATATCATTACGAATTCGAAAAAAACTTTGGAAAATGAGAAGAAATATAACAAATCTATTATTTGGTCACAAGAACTTAAAATTAACTAGACCTTTATCTTGTTGGTTTCTAAAAGCCATTTGGAAAAACAATAGTTATATTTTAGCCACATTTTAGCTTTTAAATAGTCATCGCAATTGTTTAATTTTCCTGCGTTTTCGCCATCTTTTCCCTTATACGTGAAGGCATCCATTGTTTTACAAATACTACAAAATGAAGATTAAAACGTTTTTAAAGAGATTTTCTTATTTAAATCAGTATTTAAACATTCCTCATATCCTTTTTTAGCATCTATATACAACCTGGTATTTAATTTTAAAAAATATATTTTTATAATATATTTAATTGATAAATTAAACCATGTAAGTAAAGCAAATAGGACCGGCGCACATAATTTTTCAAAGTATCTTTATAAGTTCTGCAATAAATATAATTGGGCATATAAAATTTCTATATCGATTAATTTGACATTTCGGCAAATAATATTCTTATAATTTACTATCTGTAAAAAGTATTGCTAGCCATTTTTCACTTAGTTACATTACGGACATTAGAGAACAAAATTGCTAACTACATTCCAAATAATAACCAAACAGTCAAAATATGGCAATTTATTGGTAATAACCAGTTTAAGACTTAATTGTAGCTTTATGCTTTTTGGTAATATTGTAGTAATATTTTCGTCAAAATAATTTATAAAATGGCTAAAAAATAAGACACAACAACGTTTTCACAACCAAAATATAATTCCCCATTTACGTAAAGAAAACGTTTTCAAACTGTTTTAGAAAGGACTTGATTGATGGTAATTATTGCCAAAAAGATTTTCAAACTGTTCTCATGACGTTGTGATATTCAAAATACAGCAACAAATGCTACTTGGGAGGGTTTTGTTAGCATAGATTAGTTTATGTCAAAAAACGGATTTCTGTTGGACTCAAGAAAGGTTTTGTTAGCATGATTAGTTTATGTCAAAAAACCGATTTCTGTTGGACTCAAGAAGGGTTTTGTTAGCATAGATTAGTTTATGTCAAAAAAACGGATTTCTGTTGGACTCAAGAAGGGTTTTGTTAGTATAGATTAGTTTATGTCAAAAAAACGGATTTCTGTTGGACTCAAGAAGGGTTTTGTTAGCATAGATTAGTTTATGTAAAAAACGCTAGGTGAACCTAGCGTGAACGAGCGCGAACCTAGCGTGAACCGTTTTTTTTACATAAACTAATCTATTCTAACAAAACCCTTCTTGAGTCCAACAGAAATCCGTTTTTTGACATAAACTAATCTATGCTAACAAAACTCTTCTTGGGTCCAACAGAAATTTTGATTTTGATGGTTCAAAAATGTCCAAAATTAGTACAAAATTATCGACCTAAAAAAATTTTTTTTGGTCAAAGTGGGGGTACCAGCTTTATTGCTCTGAATATAGAGTTGTCCAATCTCTGAAATGACGATGGGTCAAAATTTGATTTGTATGGTTCAAAAATGTCCAAAATTAGTACAAAATTATCGCCTTAAAAATTTTTTTTGGACAAAGTGGGGGTACCAGCTTTATTGCTCTGATATCGAGTTGTCCAATCTCTGAAATGACGATGAGTCAAAATTTGATTTTTATGGTTCAAAAATGTCCAAAATTAGTACAAAATTATCGACCAAAAAAAATTGTTTTGGGTAAAGTGGGGGTACTAGATTTTTTGACATCCTGAAAATGCTGAAAATGCGAAAAAACGAAACAACTTGGGAACTAAGCAAAATATCGTTACAGGTTTTAGATTTCATTTGCTCTAAGATGGAATGGATGGTGATAATTTTTATTGCGTATATTACAATATGAATAATTTTTTCTTGCAGACGACAAAGTATTAAAACAATATTGATTTTTTTTATTATTCTTACTACTTCTTACTTATTTTATATTGTTCTTTTTAAATAATGTATCTATAATAAACGAGTAACAATTTAACTCAAAATTATATTACATTCTTAATTGCAAAAGATAAAACTTCAGGTTTATAGTCTAGCCTGCTGTTCTAAATTAAAATTTATTATGTACCTATGTACAATAACGATAATTTATATTTACGTTTATAGCTTAATTTCTATTTTTCTTGGCTGTTTTAAACTGTTATTATTAAGTACTCACTACTGAAAAACTCAATAAACGTTTAAATTTTTTGTTGGTGCTAATATTTAAATTAAGGGGCTATACTTCTTGAGTGCAATAAGAATTCACGATTCGGGCTATATTGCTCAAAATAAAAATCTGAAATTTTACATTAGTAATGACAAAGCATTGTTGAATTGAAAAATTCAAACTATATATTGTTCGGACAACAATTAGAGATAAAAAGAAATTAAAGACTAAAATTTCGTGAGGATCTCATGAATGAACTATAAAAGTTATCATTGAGTTTAAAGATAAAATGAGTACAACATAGATGTAAAAAGGGCGGTAAAACAATAAAACTATAATTTTATCAACATAATTGCCATAAATTCTATCTAAACTTGTACAATTTTCGCTGATTTTTGCATAATTATTAAAGCCAAACTAATTACATTAATTAAAGATATTGAAGATTCCGCCCTTTTAGTATGCTTCTTTAATATAAATAAAAAAATTCAACATCATACGTATAACAGTATTAGATTGAGATCCTCACAAAAATTACTCGTTTTTCAATGCGTATTATTGCCATGCAATAGGCTCTTAATAGGGAATTATAGAATAGTATTTTTTATAAACAATAAAGTAAAAGGAATACAACGTTTGGTAGTGTTTTTTATCTAGCCGAATCATTTCGTAATTTACTTCCATAATATGGTAAATGAAAAACCTTTCTTAAGGAGGTTCCCTAGACATGCAGTGGCGTACTCAGATATCAGCCTTTAATTAATAAAAATATTTTTATTAATGTAAAACAAAATTCGGTCAACGGGTGTTAGTTGATATTGCAATTCGTTCAGTTGCGGTGATATATTTTTACAATAATTTCTAATTCACTAATCAAAAAATGCTTGAAGATTTTTTTTTCAATCGACAATATTGTTACAACTATGTGGTCAACCTTCTTCAAATTTTGGGAAATTGATGTCCGTGCTTGCATACGTTTATATACCAAAAATTAAGTAAATAGAACATTTCTAACATCTTTTTATTTAATCAATTAATGGAAAGCCATAACAGCCCATGTAAAATATTAAAATTTAACAATTAATTTCGTTCAAACTACGTGGTCAAAAATTTCCAAAAAATTCAGGTATCATTTGTATGACACAGACAACATAAATTCAAAGTTTAGTTGCATTAGAACATTTTTTAAAATGTCTAGGGAACCTACTTAATTTGTTCAGTAAAATTTTAATTGTCGTAATAAATATTATATTTCATAATATTATGAACATAGCAGCATAGTAACCCAAAACCATTTAGGTATTTCTTTTCTACATTGTGCTCTTAAAAGATGGAGTTTTCATTTATTTTTTTGAAATCAGTACATAACTCATTCATTTTATATAGTATTATTATTATTATCATAATGTGAAGGGAAATACAGCAATTCATTTATATATATATATATATATAATCGGTATCTACTATTATTGAAAAGACAAAACAAGAATTAAAATAATTATTATAAGAAATATAAGAAGTAAATGCGCCGCAAGCAAAATTTTTTTTAGAAACATTTTGTATAAGTACTGTACATTTTTATGATGAATTTAAATAATAATAATTTAAAAGCAAGTTTCTCTGAAAGCTTTAGGGCGTCCAGAAAAGGAAATCAGTACATTCAGTACAATATGTAAGAAATCAGTACAAAATGTTTTCAAATTGTTTACCAGTACCAGTACAAAGGGTCTGAAAATCAGTACTGTACTGATAAAATAAGTACGCCTGGTCATTATCTTGAGATATCGCACATTTCTGTCGTTCATGTTAACTTATTTTTATTCGTAGGGTTAGTAATGCACACTAGTACGCTTGAAGTTGAAGTGCCTGTTACCTTAAAAGCATTTTAAAAATGCACAGGACTTATCGTTAAGTTCAGATCATTAAACAGATTGTTGCATCACACATCTTTGCTCTAGATACTGCGTTGTAAAGAAAACATAATTTTTTATCGTTATTGAACACGACATGACAAAAATCTGTATTAAAATAAATAATATATTGTACTGAAACTATGAAAATGCACTTTCCTACTCAGTTTCTCAGTTACAGTTTTTAAAGTACTTTTCTTCGGGCCGTTTCACAAATAAAATATTTGCAACTTGAAGTATGTAAGAAGTAATTTTTAAAATACAATTCTTTTGGTTGGTTTATGAGGGATTTAATTTACAAATTTAGATATATTTAGAAAAATACTTATACATAATCTGCTTTTGCTAGTCCATGATGGATTTAAGAAATTTATGATTTAGAATTTACATTAAAAATAGGACCATATTTTATAATGTTAAATCTAAATTTGCAAATGCGTCCAATTATATTACATTATTTTTTCAGTGATCATAGTGCGACTTGTATTTATATTATATTATATATTATATTTTGACTTGTAAATTTAAATTAAATTTTTTTAATATTTATTTTTTGATAATCTACATGGTGAAAAAATTCAGGTAACATTGTCACAATGTTTTGATTAATTTTGCAGTTTCATTAAACTCTCATTTCAAATGTTGAGTGTACCTTCTTTATTATATCTCCTATCTATAGTTACTAACTTATCGCTTATCTTCGGCTTAACTATATTGACTATAGTATCTTCTGTTTATTAATAAAATTAAAAATAATTTGCATCGGCCGGGAATCGAACCCGGGCCGCCCGCGTGGCAGGCGAGCATTCTACCACTGAACCACCGATGCTATTGGAATCTTATGAGACGAAGATGAACTCCGCGGTTTTCTAATTTTAGCGCGACCTAGATTTAAGATCAACACGTCATCACAGACTCATCATTTCACACTGTTACTCTCTCTTGTCTTCCGTACTACATTTCATAAAGATACAAAATACCGTTGAGTTGAGTGAGTTTATTTTAGCGTGAATCATGGGATTATCATATCCATGATTATGATTTATACTTTGAACAATTAAAAGTTTATATGTTGCAAGCGTCCCTTTGGAGCTGCCCAAATATCATATATTGTTCAAGAATAATACAGTTAAATTGAATCCCTATGTTTAATTTTAATTTTAATAAGAACACTCTAATACATTGCTGTCAAAGTCGTAACCATGGATATAAAAAATCCCATGTTTCACGTTAAAATTAACTCACTGTACAAAAAAATATTTTTCTCACGATCACATAAGATACGATAAAGTGTGTACGAAAATTGATAATTTCAGATTAGCCCTAACACACTAGTGTGTTAGCATAACGCACAGCAGCGTCGCCAACTGATGATAATTTGAGTGTATTTAAGGTAAAAAGCAAGAACTTTGATAAAAAAGGAAAAATAAATATAAATAATATATTGCGAATTAAAATCTATTTTATACAGGTTGGAGGAGGTGAAATGCGAACATAGGGAAATATATGACAATTGAGTTATCATGCTAGGCATCTTGATATACCTACTGTGGAATACTGTCAATGTTAAACTAGCTGTCATATTATTTAAATTTTTATTTTAAATAATGTTAGAACTGGATTTTACAATCGTTTAGGTTACTATTTGGCAGAGGGAGGAAATTTATTGTAATTTCTAGCTTTATAATTTATTTAACAAATAAAATAAATATGTTCCTGCTTTATTTTCATAATAATTACTTTTACTATACTAACACTCATCATGCACTTTTAGATTTTATTAATTTTTCTGTTATTAATTACTTTTTTGTCAGGAAAATTCACTTTACTTAGTTTTGTGACACTATATCGAGATACCTGGCATGAAAGTTCGATTGTCATGTATGTTCCCTATGTTCGCATTTCACCTCCACCAACCTGCATAATAACTATAGTACCTAAGTACATTAAATTCACATTTTTATGCAATAATTTATTATTAAAAGAACGGTTGGTAACTTTGTGAATTGAATACTGAATTGGTTTATTTCGATTGACAGTGACAGTTAGATTTTAGGTTAGGTACACGTATGATCGCTTAGAACTCTGTGCTTAAAACACTAGTGAATATTTAAAAATGTTATTAATGAAGTAAAAAAATGGGGCTTTTTATAATTTTGTTGTATAATAGCAATAATTTCTGTTATTTTTTTACTTATTTTTGGTGATCGTGAGAAAAATAGAGTACAAAACTCGCAAGAAAGTAAACATTACTCGTGTGATTTCTGAGCTCGGCGTGCGCCTCGCTTGTCAACATTCACACTCGTAATGAAATGACTTACTTTCTTAGCTCGTTGTGTAATATACTATATTTGCTTTAATTATATTATCGTACTTTACAACTTAACTTCTGCCACATCTTTTAACCCAGCTTGGATGAAAACATGAATAAAAATAAGTTGATGAATGAACATAAAACGTATTTTAATTCCTGCGGCATTCCATTGCAGCTAATCAGTAGACCGACCTTGCACTTCCAGATGTGAAGAATAAAATCGAGATCTTCCTGTCGATTTATCTCGTAATTAATTGCTGTCACGTAAGTGACTAATTACTCGTGTTAATTACAAGGAGCGTGAGAAGAACAATTAGCTAATCTCGTTGCAAAGCCGAAAGTGTTTGTTAATTAACAAATTACGTGCGTGTAAGGCATGTTTGTTCAACGATGTCCCTTGATAATAAATCGCGTCTACGCCGCTGCCATGATGCCGCTTCTATGCAGCTTAGAAATGCAAGAAGATAAATTGCAAAATGAAAGACAAAGACGACAGGGTAGGATGTGAGATAATAGTATATTATTTAACGAGCACGTAAGGCTCTGTTCACACGAGGATTCTATGAAGATTCTGAATCCTGAAAAAAAATACATTCACGATTTTGATATTATGTCTAATAAGTAAAAATAATAAAGTTAGTATGGCGGAAGGTCTTGTGCTGGCCACATCAGATTTTTTTCATTAAAAAAAGTTCTACTCCGATATAGAATGTTAAAAAAGTAATTTTTCACACGGAAAACAAGGTTAAAATTTGTCACAGAAGCGATTTTTAATTTTTTTGACCATTTGGTTCCACACAAAAAAATCACCAATATAAAAAATTATATGAAATTACGGTAGATAATTTTATTATTTTGCGTTACTGACGCCTAACAAAAGTCAAAACTTTGTTGGGCACAGGAGATAATTTAAAAACCCAAAAAACACGTTTTTGACTGTAGCAAATGGTTGGGAGGGGGTGGGGGGTTAATTATTGGTAGCACTTGTTTTTTTTTATGATCCCAAACATTATTTTTAATCCCACAGCTCAGTTCGCTTGGGGGCACTTTTGACCATCTTATTTCGCTATATAGCCTTTCGGTTGCAGTCAAGTGTTATAATTTATAATTACTACACATTATACACTCGAGGAAAATAAAAACGCACCACTTGAAAATGCACCAAAAATGACACAATTTCAAAGTGCGATATCTCGGCTGCATTTCGACGAAATTGGATTAATCTTCGAGTTCTGAAAACGTTGAAGTCTTATCTTTAATGTGATTGTAGCCAATGTGACAAATAATCCACTCCACCAACTCCCACCTCCCTAAGAAAAACAACTGTACCTGATGTCCAAAAATATCCAACTTTGGCAACTCATGCGCAGAGCCAAAAAAATCGTGGACCTTTTTGGCCAACAGAGTAATAAAGATCAGACTTTTTCTTCAAGGTCCGCAAAATTTCAAGTACCTACAATGATTTGTTGCGAAGTTATGAATTTTTGCACGAAAATCAATCAATTTTAGATTTCCGAGAACGATAAAGGTTTCTCTATTCGGCCATGTAAGTTAATCTGCCACCAAACCCGATCCACCCCCTGCCACCCCGGATAAAAAAACATGTTTTTGACTGAAAAATGTTCAATTGTAGCAACTTGTAGCGTGAGTAAAAAAAATCGTGGACCTCATTGCCCAACAGGACAATAAAGGTCAATCCTTTTCCTTCAATTTTCTCAAAATTTCAAGTACGTGCGATAATTTGGCAGAAAGTTATGAATTTTTGAAAAAAAATTGTATTTTTGTGCTTTTTGCCCATAATTTGTCCGATTTCGCACCAAATTCGTTTATTTCTTAAAACATCTAACAAATAAAGGTGTTTAAAGAAATAAAAATTTTAAAGTCACTTTTAGATAATTGTTAATGAAATTCAGAAACCTCAAGAAGGCACTTTTTTAAAAAAATTCATAACTTCGCGCCAAATCATCGTAGGTCCTTGAAATTTTGCGGACCTTGAAGGAAAAAGTCTGATCTTTAATACCCTGTTGGCCAATAAGGTCCACGATTTTTTTGGCACTGCGTATGAACTGCCAAAGTTGGACCTTTTTGGACATCAGGTACATTTTTTTCTAAGGGGGGTGGAAAGGGGTGTAGTAGATTTTTCGTCATATTGGATATCATCACATTAAAGATAAGACTTTTTCCTTCAAGGTCCGCATTTTGCGTCTGATCTTTGTTACTCTGTTGGCCAATAAGGTCCACGATTTTTTTGGCACTGCGCATAAGTTGCCAAAGTTGAACCTTTTTGAACATCAGGTACAGTTGTTTTTCTTAGGGCGGTGGGAGGTGGTGGCGTGGATTTTTTGTCACATTGGCTATAATCACATTAAAGATAAGACTTCAACGTTTTCAAAACTCGAAGATTCATCCAATTTCGTCGAAATGCAGCCGAGATATCGCACTTTGAAATTGTGTCATTTTTGGTGCATTTTCAAGTGGTGCGTTTTTATTTTCCTCGAGTGTATTTAAGTCCATTAAAGTTAAAAAAATGTGTCAAATAATTTCAAATAATAATATATACTTATTGAGCATGCTCATTTCACAGTGCTAAAAATAAAGTTTATAATAGCTTAATGCTTATAAAATATAATTTGAGAAAGTAAGTTGAAAATTTTGTAAATTGGCGAAGTAAACATGAATTGGAGGAACATAGAAAATTATAATATACAGGGTAACTCATAACGTCATAACTTCGTGCATATATTTTAATGGTATATAGTGCTCAACTCACTTATCACTGAAAGAATTTTTTTCAAAATTTGCAAATTTAGTTTACAGGTTTTTTAGTCAAACAATTTACTTACTATTCTTTAAATTTACACAATTAATTAAAATCTAATTTTATTCCATAGTACCATAGTTAATCAGATATTCATATACATTCCACAATTCAGTGGTTTAAAAATATTCTGCTTGCGAAACTACCCTTAAATTCGCGAAAAAATTCTTTTTGCTTCATTTGCCATTAAAATATATGCACGAAGTTGTGAATTATCCTGTATATTATCTATCTTCTGTAAATTGTATTACACATTCAAGTCCATAAAGATATAGATTTAGCTGAACATCATAAAAAAAAATTCGCAGCTAACACTAAACCTGAAAACTGGAAACCCACTCCTTAATATCTCCTCCGACACGTTTCTACCCTTCAAATCCTTTAATCCCATCCTTATTTCCCGTATCATACATCCTATCGACTTTACTGTTTTCCTGCTAATATTTTTGACACAACATTCCTGCCGTAATTCTCCAACAGTTTACAGACAATGTAGTACAAAATGGCGAGAAAGGCGCAATCGTGCAATTGTCATTACTCTAACAGAACATGTGGATATGGATTGTTTCCGGGTAAATAAATCCTGATCCTGCACACGTAGGTTGGTATCCCTGTAATGGTGATGCACTTTACGGGGAGGTGATGAACTAGTTTTATAGGTTAGGGTAGGGTAGGTTTTGTCAGAGATGAACTTCTTACTTTCGTGGGACAAAGAATTGCAGGAACTATGGCATTCAAGTTTGAAATAAAATGGAGTTTTATTTGTTCAAGAGAAGAAGAAAAATCAGGATAGTCATGTTTTATTTAATAGATTTCTAACGACTCTCTGTATACAGTTTTTACAACTTGTCGTAGTTGAACTAGCTTTTTCCTATTTTACGAAAATTGTTCACTGATGCTCAGCCAAATTTATCTGGTTAACCTAATGAGAATGTAATGCTCTAAACTTTTCTTGTGTTGTACGTAAACCAGTATATTTTTTACGCCAATGTCATCAAAAAGTCAATTCCATGTTTTACAGCATTGCATTTTAATCTAGTCTAAAGTTAGGAAATCTTTGTCATTATGATCAAAATAAATTTTTATCGTATAAGTATGTTTCATTTAAGGGTTCCGTCTACTTAACAAAATATTGCGTGTTTAATGGTGTAACAGTTTCTGCTTTACTCATTGCATATTAAATATTTGGAAGGAAAACATGTACTAGATGTTTGTGCAAAAATTAATCTAGGTTTATACCTAGTTAGAATTCTGAAAAAATCTTTGTAATCCATATTAATAAATAATGAAAAAGTGTGTTTTAAGCAATTTTCTACATGCTTTATCTTATTTATTACTCGGTATGAACCTAGTTGCATTCTTCGTCTTCGTGAGCATTTTCGAAATTCCTAGATTGCTTTTACGTACTTTTAGCAAATGGATACCATAATGGATGCCGTAATAATAATAATAATAATAATAAATAACTAAGTTATAAATCCAAACAAAAAAATTTTATTACACAATTAATAGCAAAAATAATTAATAAATTATTATAATTTTGGTTTAGTTCTATAAAAAAGTAATATTATTATAAATTATAACATATGGAAATAAGAAAGGTAATAAAAATACCAACTGACAAATATTTTAAAATTTAAATTATACTTACAGCTTTACATTTTTTCGAACCGAACTGACTATATAGTCAGGATTAAAGAAGCAAAATATTTTAAAAATTGCCTTCTATTAATTGAGACCTTTGTTTATTTTTTATAATTTTCATTGGAATAAAACGCTTGATCGCAAAAATAATGTTTGTATTTTGCACTCATATGTGCCGCAAGAGTCACAAAAAAATTAAATCAAATTACGTTCAATCAATTCAAAATGATAAACATAAATAAATATTCCCCACCAAGACTATATTTCATTTTTTCTCGAAGGCTTTGCTTAGCTGACATTTACTTGCCTCACTGATTTTATTGTTGACAACTTTTGGCTTGTACTATTATTATTATTCATTTTTATTTCTCTGTTTTACAGGTATTTTTGTATATAAATAATAATAATAATAATAATTATTATTATTATAACATATGTATATTCAGCTGAAGATGACTAACCAATTATTACGTGGTCCGAAATGTCCTATTATCTAATAAAGCATAATAAATAATAATCAATCCAATAAGCCTTTTTACTTAACCAAATATACTTACATTGGATCGTACAACTAATTTAAAATAAATTATTTTTCACTTAATGTAACTTCTAATTAAAAACCCGAAGATGACCGTCATCACGATCGAAACGACGTTGTAATTTTTTTGACTAAAAATTTTAGCAATGCCGAGTTCTCCAAGAACCTGAAATTTTTATTTCTAGCTTCAAAATAAATTTCAGGTTTTGTTGAATTTCAAGCTTTAAGTAGGTATTTGTTAAATTTTTAAATGCGACTTTTAGACCTACGTTCAGGTCATTTTCAAAAAAATATTTTAAGCTAACATGTTAAGAATTAGTTACAATAGTAATTATTTCATCATCTAATTACAACCCTTTGGTTGAACTAAATTTAAATTTTACAGTAATAATATAAAATATAATATCAAAAAAAGTGATTGTTGACTTTATTTCTAATTATCTAAAGGACTCTAATTTCTTCTTGGGTTAATGAGCCACATTCAGCAATACAAACGAGGAATAAAATTAATGTTAACACTTTGTAAGACAATAAAATAAATAGATATTATTTTCCGGGGAAAGATAAACATCATCACCTATAATAAAAGCCATGAGCTTATTTTATTCAGTCGGCAATTTGTAGTAAAAGCGAATGGCTTTGTCCTTCAATCAAACGAGTAAATGGAGAAATTCAAATCAAGGTGCTGATGAGAATGTTTCAGATGTTTCAGGTTTCAGTTTTTCAGACGCGATGTTATTTGGTTAAAAGCTTTTTCGAGTTTAATTTTTTGCTATACTGCACAAGATAATGTGAAATGCTAATGAATATGTACGTAAAATGGCAAATTCATTAGGAGAGAGATGAGGTTTTTGAAATTTTATTTTTTATTTTAATGTTCTTCATTGTCACACCATTTTTGCTTTAACTTTTTTTTAAATAAATAAACACTGTTGACAAATATATTTTTTTAATGTGAAGAAGGAAAATAATGGGTGCACCAGTCACTATGATTACTATTATGCTTCTTTATTCATAATGTCGACGTTTCGGTCTTAAATTGAGACGTTCCTCAGGGCAAATGAATTTCACATAATATTGGCAATACAATAATTTACAATCGTTCTTGTATAAATAAATATGCGGTACCACATGGCAAACTTGAGACTTTTTAAGTTTTAAAATTGTTATTAAAACAATTCAAGGGAGTAAACTGACAGCTGTCAATTTTAAAACTTAAAAGTCTCAAGTTTGCCATGTGGTACCGAATATTTATTTATACAAGAACGATTGGACATTATTGTATTGACAATATTATGTGAAATTCGTTTGTCTTGAGGAAGGTCTCAATTTAAGACCGAAACGTCGACATTATGAATTAAGAAGCTTAATGTAATCACAGTGACTGGTGCACCCATTATTTTCCTTCTTCAAATTCCAAATTCAGTCAAGAATTATTTCACTATTTTTTTAAATCTTTCTTTTTTCATTTTCTCATAGGTCAATTTAATGAATCATCAAAAAGTCGTATTAAATAAAAATTTATTATCAATGTATAATGCAGCTAATTGTTCATATTGCAGAAAACTTTTGAAACCATACCTAACATCCCTGAGATATTCCTGCGAACCTCAAACATCTATCCTCCCGCCTGTTTAGGCTTTTGGAAAAAATTGTTTTGGTAGGAACTAGTAACTACATGCATATGGTAACAAAGAGTCCAATTTATTGAGACTATTTTTCTCACTGAGTTTCACAAGGTTTTGTGCACGATTGAATAATAATTAGGTTCACCGACTGGTCATTTTTTTCATTGACAACCTGGGTCAGAAGTTGTAATTAGTTCATAGGTGTTTCTAGGGTTTGTATGTGTCTCTGCTGGAACACGAAAGCTTATAAGTACATTAAAAAGTAACAGGTAAATATTGCTGTGAAATAATGAAGTGTTTCAGAAAATATTGTCAATGTATGTAGATATAGGTTATTTTAATTTTACTAGAAATGAGTAAAAATCAACATGTTTTATAAACTGAATAATGAAGATGAATAGATGTACTACGAGATTGTGTTCATATATTGTGAAATTATTTATTTATAATGACGATCTCCCTCGTAGAAAATGAATGAGTTTCAAGCACGTTTTGTCATGTAATTTTCAAACTAAAGGTAAATTGTGACACATAGCCGCGTAGGTACTATTATAGTATTAAAGTGTATTTTTACATTTAAATCAGTATCAATATAGTATTCCTGATACAGAAAAGATCATGTTTGTAAATCAAATTATTTTTAACCATGGTTTTGTCAATTGAAATATGGCGTCTTAAAAATAGATGCATCAAGAATTTTATTCAATGACACTACTTAATAATTAACTATTTGTATTTTAATATATAATAAATTTCCATTCTTCATCCTTTATTTCAGTTCATTTCTTATGCGCCTGGCATTTTTTAATCCTACAAAATTATAAGTTGAAGAAATATTGTAACAACATCACCGTCTCAGTAATATAAATGAAAAACCATAGATAACGAGTTTCAAATTTTGCATTATTCGAGGACTGACAAAGCAGAATACTGAATACAGGACGATGACGATAGGACTCGAAGAAGGATTACCCATGCAGCTGTTACTTGAATTATAGCTGACGTTGTGACATTACAGACAAATGACAATGTAGAGAGAGATGAAGTTTAGAACTTTGGTTCATTAGAGTTTAATCAAAAATAGATTAAAATGTAGAAACTAAAGAGAGCGGGCAGTATTGTATTATTTGCATAATATACTAACTAATGCCGTGTCATAATGGCAACAGTATAATCCTCAATTCGAGGACCATAATAGCGTTAATTATTTATAGGCCAGGACCTCAATGAACTCAGTATGGTACTCAGTAGGTACCATAATATGTAACAAACAACTCGTTACCAAAGATACTAGTAAGAAAGTTTCAAAAATAGAATAACAAATTTTTTAGATTTAATTTTTCTTGTTTCGTAGGAACCAAATAATTTATTTTACTTTACGACTAATTTACGCCAGCAGATAAAATTTTGTATGCAATACGGATCGTAACCAATCATTATAGTACACTTCATGCTTCGCCTCGTCTGATAATCTTCAAGACTTGTACCATAATGATTGATGTTACGGTCCTTACAGCATAAATGACTATTTTCTACTCACCATGCCTTAAGGTGTTCGTCTACCCTAAAATTTACAGAGGTGTACGCCTCCCACGTTTACTTTAATTATAATTGAAATATATGATGCTTTTACATATGAGTGTATTAACAAAAAATGTCTTAATGATTCTATATTTTTATTTTTTTTCTTTGGCCTAGGAATATGAAGTAAAAAAAATTAGAATGCCGTTTTTTGCTGTTTTTTGTCATTATTTGATAATATTTTCCTCGGTCACTATAAATGGCAAGAAAAATTTAAAAAACAAGAAGTATGCAGCTAAGCTTCCTTTTTCGAAAAATTTTTGTTTTAATTAATTTCTTTAAAAAATACACAAGTTATTATGGGAATCTGGAGCCATGTTTACAGTAATTTTCAACTTCAAAATGACATTGCATAGCTAGGATGCGGGAAAGTACGAGTTTCGGGCTGGTTTCGGGCAGCTGTAGTAGTGGGGAAGAGAGTGAAATAGAAAAAAAAGTAATACCGAGAGTATTCTAGGAATTCGAAAAAATGGTAGGCGAGCCTCTTAATTTACTTATTAAGTATGCATTTTCTGTTGTATTTGAATGACATTCATTTCGATACAGATTTTCATTATGAAACACCCAAGTAAATTAAATGTTAATGTATAGTTTTTTTTAAATAAAAGCATGGATGTAGAAAGAATAGTGTGTAACTCGTGTATAATTACGACACTATAGCCATGGCTCGTATCATAAATTTATACTCGCGTATTAACTGCTATCATTATAAGGGTATTGCATAATATAACATATTATAAATTATAATCATTATTTTTAAATTATCAACTTGGCAAAACAAAATCTCTAGAACAGTTCAAGAATATTAACATCCCGGCTTGTTACTTGCTATATTTGCCCATTAACATCCTATTCATATCCTAGTGATTGCTAATATCCGCCCTTAGTAATATTATCTATGTAACATTCAAATGTTAGTAATTTAGTAATAATATCCCAATTATACATTCCATGTAATTATCTGAGTTGTTTGTATTGAGTATGTAATTTTTACTGTACTAAAGATGTGGCTAGGATAAACTTACGTAATATCACTTAAAATACACATATAAGATATTTTGAAACATCCCATGGACGATTCATGTCAAATGGGTACTACCACTAGGTATATTTTATCAGAGAAATGAATCAACACGTTAACTTTTTGTTTATTTATACATGTAGGCCGATTACGCATTTTATCCAAACATGAGTGTGACAATCTCACATACTGTGCTTTTTGTGCGATTACCATTCGTCAAGTCACTTATGGTTGTTATACTATGTCCATCGAACACATAGAGTAATAAAACTAGTAGTAATAAAACTGGCAGAGCCAAAACTGCGCAGTACAATGTGCGCAGAAGTAGGCTTTACAAGCAACAAATTTTAAAAAGCAGAAAAATTAAATAGTTTTATTTGAAATAAATATGGAAGAATTATATATTTTATCATTTATGTATAACATAATTTTAAAAGAAATATGAAGTACAATTTTTATTTACGAACGATTTTTTTGATGACCGATCTCAGCAGTTGAGTTTGCCTAGCAGTGTAAAACTGGATTACCAATAGCAATACCGTATTTAAATTTCGCGCACATTTGTGGGAGGAGCATCTACTCTATCTATTCGGTGGACATAGTATAGTTAAGAGTGCACCATTTTGCTGGATACATTTTTTTCTATTCTGACACTATTTTCATATTATGTTTTTATTTTTACAGTCGTCAATTTGAATTTTAAAGTGCAATACACAAATTATCGTCCATGTAAAGTGTTTTAATTATGTTTGCAATGAAGGATTTATAAGGTCAGCTCAGCAATTCAAATAAACGTAATTATTTACATGAATTATTGTACGATGCGAGTATATGGACTGCATACAAAATTAAACAAGCTTGCTTTACGGTTTTGTAAACATGGTTTTATTCTGTATACCGTAAATTGGTTTATAAAGGTGTCCTACAATAAATGTGTTCATTAAAAACAGGAATAAATTAATTTAACCATATTCCCATTTTAATTTTTAATAAGGTACTTTTCAGGTTAAAGTAACTCATTCATAAATCCATTTATTAAAATTTTTATTTAAACCGCAAACCCCTCTAAAAAAATATTAGTGTCTTCAATAGTTATTTGTATGCCACCTTTGATTGATTTTTATTAGCAATCAACAGAAATTTTGTATTATTTAAGTAAATCTATATTATCTCATTATTTCCTAAGAAAGCTAAAATTTTGATTGTATCAGGTTACCAAAAAAGTTCGTGCAGTTTTTGATTTAAAAATATAAAAATAAATTCTCAACCAGTAAATACACTATTATTCAGTAATCACCAACGCACTCAATGATATTCCAACGTGACACCAATTTTTGTATGCCGGTATTGTAGAAATCTACGGATTTAGAATAAAAAAATCTGACGTGGACACCACATGACTTCCTTGTACGCCTTGTTTGTTCATACTTTTCTTAATAACTAAAATGTAGAATAATATAAAAAATTCTTTTAACTTATTATTACTAGTATACTCACAAATATATTTTAGTAATTTTATTTAAACTGCAGAAGAAGATATAAAGCATATTTTACTATTGTCACTGTCATGTCATAAACATTTAAATTTTACGTAGTAACAAATGTTAATCGATCATGGACAACAAGATACCGAAATACTAAATTATAAATATATACTTTAATTATTCTATACCAGATACCAGATACAAAAATATTTATAAAATACCGATTGTAGGTAATAATCACATAATCTTTCATTTAAAATATAAAAAATTGTCTTAAATTAAATATTTATAGAAATTTTTTTTAAATTTACTACTTCCGGTTTGTAGATTGAAACCAAAAATAGGAGGTGCACAACTAGATGCTATAACAGTCCTAAATACAAAATTTCAACTTTCTACGTCTAACCGTATTTGAGTTATGCGACACACATACGTCCGTACATACGTACAGACGTCACGACGAAACTAGTCATAATGGATTCAGAAAAGGTCAAAACGGATATTTCCATCAAAATCTTTAAACCGAAATTTTTCGGGATTACAATACTTCCTTATTACTCCGTACAAGGAAGTAAAAATAGGCGGACTGAATCTATAACATCAACTCGAGTTTTGAACTGCCTATCCCCTATAAAATTGTTAAGAGGCAGGAATAGGTGGTAATCACAGCAAAATATCAGGAAAATAAAGGGGTTATGGTAAAGTTTCCCATCCTAGCTCAGAAATTTTTTCTCGGGTCACTCTGTTTTTAAAGAAACAATGGTCTGCAATAGTTTTCATTTTCAAGTTCAAGTAACCAAGTGAAGCCCAAAAGAGCTATCGATTGTAGAAAAAATTATCTGCTTAAAATACATTTTAAGCACATACCTATTGCTATTAAATTTGTGTAATATATTGGGAATTTTCACTGCTTGGATTAAATCCGAAAATTTTTCTAGTGCATTGCTGTCAATTTCACGAGTCGAAGACGAGTGGGATGGTATTGCAGCAATGTACGACAATAAACTTTCTGAATACTAATCCATGCCGAGGGATATTCGGAAAAAAAATCGCATTATTAGATTATTACTTACTTTTAAAAAATGACGTTTATATAAATATCTACAGAAATATTTCCGGGAATATTGCTACTAGACAATATTTCCAGGAACAAATGCGATTTTCAATAAAATTTTAAAAAAAATATATCACTGACTCGACTTGGATTCGAACCCGACCTGAATTCACATTCCGTACAACCAAATGCCTACTTTAACTATTGCACTCGACATTTAATTTATAAATTTTCTTTATAATATTAGTTCTAACGTGTACGAATATTTCTCTCAACCTCACTTCAAAGCTTTAAAGTTACTCTTTGTTTTGAAACCTCTGAACAGGAAGTATTTCCGACACTCTGCAGGACGGAAGTAACCAGTTAGCGTGTGCGAAACATTAGCCAAAGCTGAAGCTGCTGATTCTAAATATCGATTACAGTTGTTTGCACCAGTTCGCTCTCATAAATTCATTGGCCGATGTCGATTATGCAAACAGGGTAATGCATATTAAAGAGTTGAAAAAAGGATTAAAACAATCCTTAGGCTTTGTGGTATATACACGAATAGCTGTGGAAGCGAATATTGGAATCAGAATTAAGAGAAATGTGTTAAAATAAGCCGTACTATAACCAAAGGAATATTATACATAGAATCGTTAATTTTTTGCATGATCGGTCATTTTTTTAGCGTTGGCTGGCTCTCTTTCGAAGGTAGTAGGTTATGTTTACATATTAGAAGGCGGTAAGTAATCTTAGAAGGTGGTAAACACTAAACAACAACAAGAAACTAAGGCAACAGCATTAAAATACAAGCTAAACCTATACATAACCAAAAATAAACATTTTTTCAAATTTATTTTTATTGTATCGATGGGGCAAAAAATATTATAAGTATCTTAACCGGTAAACTGCACATACCGCCCTTTTCAATAGGTATACAATAATTTACAGATTCAGGATACTTTATTTAATGATAACAAAAATAAACGTGAGAGGTACTTAATTTTTTCTCAAAAAGAGAAAAACAATACAGGGTGATTTACAATTTCGTACATACATTTTATTGGTATATTGTACCATGAAACAAAAATAATGTCTTTTAAATTCGAAAATGTCAGGACAATTTTTGTAAGGGATAAATTTTTGATACCACTGGATTGGAAATGGCATGAGTAATTATTGGCTCTCTGACTTACTATGAATGGATTAAAATTAAATATTAACTATTTATGCAATGGCAAGAATTACTTGTTAAATTAAATATTAAGTAAATTGCTTATCTTGCAATAAATTAAATTAAACTTTTAGTTAGGTAAACTTATTCACTTTACTGCATATGCTCCAGAGATGCAAACATAAGCGAGTTAGTTCGTGAAATATCAATTTAAGTTTCGTATGAAAAGCACATATCCAGTAGAAATTATGTAAATTTTGCACCATCCGCAGAAATTACTTCTGCTATTCTGTATTATTGCCATTTTGAAGTAAAAGATCTATAAACTTCATAAACTTTGCTTAATGAGTTTGAACACCACCAATTGTATAAGTTTTCATTGCAAATACAATTATTTTCCTTGTACTCGTACATCGTTTTCCTGAGGTCTGTCTGAAATTGATAAAATATATGTTTGTTATTCACTCTGTGTTCAACTTTGAGATTTATTGTCGAATTGGAATGTGTAAGTTGCTACAATGTGCTACAATGTTAAATGAACCAGGAATTATGTGTAAATTTATGGAAGACAGTTGCAAAGAAAAGTTTTTAACCTTTTAAAAAAGTTTGTAGTTTCTCAAGCGCTGCAGATATTAGAACAATTTTATATTTTAATGGAGAAATGGAGATAAGAAAAGATTACTGGAACACTAATTAAATGAAATCAACAAAGTTTAGTTTCTACTTGTTATGACTATTAGGCTATTTGTATAATACGGGTGGAAAGTGCCTTATTTTCTTCTGAGGATGATAGTTATCGATCAGATGGCAGCCGGTCAATATTATAATTAAATTTTCAATGATTTGATGTAACGTCTAAGTTCTAACTTAATGTAACAAAAATAATGTGAAAACTATGTATGTTACAACAGTTAATTAATATAAAAACGTTGACAGTTTGTTTAAGTAAGTTATTGTTTCGAATCTGCTATAATTAAAAATATAGTAGAGGCATGGAATCAGAAGAGGTGGGGTCAAAAGAAATGACCTATAAATGGCTATGACGTTAAAATTTACATGTAAAAATATGCATAGATCATAGCGTCATAATCATTTATAGGCCATTTCTTTTGAATCCCCCCAGCTAGTCTGATTCGGTGCTTCTACCCCTCTACTATACGTTTCCGTGTGCTTGCTGCATTAGATAAAAAGGAAGGAAAATGAAACATAGTTTATAATTTGCTTACAATTACGAATTTTTTTTTCAATGCTTGACTAATCAATACATTATAAGTACGAGTATAAGGTAAAAAAATTATAAAATTTGTTATCCAAACATTAAATCACAAACATCTCTTAAAGAATACAATGTATGACAATTTCTTTCTATGTAAATAAACTCAATTGTGAATATTGTCAAATACCTTATTCCGGTCTGTATTGCATTCAATTGCGTAACATATTTTTAAACAATAACAATAAATGTCATGTTTTTGTTTTTTAGAGATTAAATACGTGAAAACATTTTCCATCTCTTTCAATAATAATTGATAAATAATATTGTATTTGTTTCTGTTTTACAATTCTATCAATACCACAAAATCTTCTTTGTTCAATAATTCTAAAGTCAATGCAGAACTTCCAATCTTCAGAGAGATAAAGTTCTACCAACAAAACAAAAACAAAATGACCAGCGGCCACGTTGGTGAGTTTTCCATCAAAGGACAATGAAAAAGACAATGCATTATGGAAAACGCTCGGGTATTCCCACATGCGCATATCAATTCAGGTTCATGTCAGGGGAAATTGAAACAATACCAGTAAAACCCAATGCTCCTGAATTGTAATGTAGACCATAGAAGGATGTACTCCAATGTATGTACCGATGTGCGAATGGTTTGTGTATGTGATATAAACTTGTTTGCTTTTCGTCAACCACGAGGGAGAGTGAATGTGAATGTGAAATGCAAAATGTGAAATGCAAAATCATTTAGATAATTCATTTTGAACAAAAACTAGGCTGGGATTAAATATTGTTTCGAAACGTCCGTAAAATTTTACCATGATCCTATAGTTATTTGTTTCATTAATACAAAAAATGCATGATTTTTGGACGATCTTACGAGTCCCAAAATAGCATTTTTTATGAATGAAACATAATATTTTTTCGCTAGCCGCTTAAATAGATGTAATTTCATAATTTCATTTAAATTGACATATCCTCATATTACGCAACAATTACAATGTAAACATACTAACCATGACAACAACAATGTTTTTTTTGTATTAGGAAGAATAGATTTACTTTTTGTACAATTGCTATGGTGATCATAAACAATCCCCAAATGGCCTCCTTTTTTTACAAAAAACAATGACACAATTGCATCAAATACGTCCGGTTGGCGAAAAAAGTCTTTTTTATTGCACTTTATGATTCGTTTTGAAGAATTCTATTTTCGGAGGCAATATATAAATAGTGCTATGATTATCATTGGTGATAACGATTAAAATCGATCGAGTGCGCAGCACGAGTTCAATTTTCTGAAGACTTCAAATTATATTTGGCGAGTAGATATAATTAATGAGTTCAAATGTTGGTTTATGTTTCTCCAAAAAACTTTTGAAACTCTATTTACCATTCTCAATTTAGAATTTTCTTCCCCATTATCTTTATCTTGATACATTTTAAGTCTTATTTTTGGCAAATTGCAATTTCTGATTGAGAAATGATAGTATGTAACTCATAAACAAAAACAGTTGACATATAGCATGCGGTGATAGAAATATTATCGATTTGATAGCCTCTTATTACCTATTTCAATCAATGAAATAATAAAATTAGTCAAAAATGTACTACCACATGATACATGAATTATTTATATTCGGATGAAATGAATCTCATACCACATTCATTTTTTGTTTCACTATTTTTAATGTCTGTAAAATGTACTATACTATACAAATCTATCAAGCATTTTACTCAACTTGGGTGTGGCAGTCTCACATATTGTGACTCATTGGTATAGTATAGATTTTATATTATACCGTGTGTGTGGTAACTAACTTATGGTTGTTAGTGAAGAGTAAAACACAGAAGATATTTTTGAGCAGTTTACTTTGAATGTGTCCTGACTAAATTTGAACCTGAGTTGTTCGAACTGCGAGACAATATAGTGCAGATGATTCTCGTATTTCACTGATTTATAGTTCTAGAGATGTTAATAGTTGCATGCGTGATTTGTACAAAGGTCAAAACTGCATACGTTAGAAGAAGTCACATTATATAAGTTTTACATTGACTTAATAAGATTAACAACAATTAAGAACAGTTTGATGAACTGACCATTTGCCGAACTAACGAATAAAATAAAATAATAAAATGAAACTAATATAATTTTTGTTTTGTTTCAGGTAAGAGGTCTTATGTTACTGTCATCTATAAAAAGGTCGGAGATGGTATGTTTGATTATTGTTTATTTTATTTTGTAAACGTTGTTAAATTACTTTAAGAAAATAACACCCAACAAATTAAATTAAATATAAAAACTGTATTCTAATGAACTTATGGACGACAAATTTAGGCTGTTAATTTAGTATATGTAGAATAATTCACACTGGTATTTGATGATGTATTGCTCTAAGGTCGCACCGCAACCGTTTTCAGATAGTCATTTTTATGCACTTTACTGCATACATTTCTGCAAATAGGAACCAGCAATAGGCATAAATAATCAATAGAATCAGTAGAGTTTCTAGATTGCCTTATGCTAAATAAGAATACCTGAAAATAAATATAATTTGCAATAGAAATGAAAGAAGAAAGGGTAAAATTCACCAAATTGCAATGAATTTTATTCAAAATAAACTATTATAACAGACATAGTTTTTAGAGTATGGCAATTAGGAATAATTATATTTTAATTGTGTAACATAATTTTCATTGTAGGTTACATCGTTTATCCGAAATTTATGCAGAAAGCATGTGTAAAATGAGCCATGTAAAAGTTTCGCTGACGTGGCACTAGTAGTTACAGAAAAAAAAAATTTAAATCAAATTATGACGTGTAATAAGATTTTGACTATTATCGGGTTAAAAACATTACCATTACAGACTTTGTGTTACGGTTTTTTTCATTTTTAAGCGCGCTTTTTGTATTTAATTTCTTACTAAAATTTCAGCAAACTCTATTTTACTAGATAACCCATAACTTACAGTACCTAGTTTTATATAATTAAATACCTGCTAGACTTTAACGACTGAATTAATAATTAATTAACTTCATTCTATTTGCAGTAACTTCAGTGCACATCTAATATGCTAATCTTAGTTTAATGATTTCCATATGAAATGACGAACCATTGCACTAACTCTGCAAGTTCGGTAAAACTATGTTAGAACGTTAGAACTTCTGCTAGAATTGAAATGAACATTTAACTGCTTTTCTTGCAAAACTTTGCCAATAAATTGTGCGTTGGTTTTATATTACACTTTTAAGATGAAATTCCATCCTTAATTGTTTTCTTATATTTTTTATTCGAGAGTGTTTGTATTATGTTTGCGTTAACTTGAAAATTGAGGAAAAAAGTACTTATACGTAGAACTTTAAACTATAAACATAAATAAATAAATTACAAAGTTATTTTTATATTCGGGTTTTTCACAATCAACTTTTTACTACTTATAGATAATTGTGTAACAAAGTAGATTTGTTAGTAATTTTCCGTAATCGAAATTATTGCTAAGTTGTGTTTTGTTATGTTATTCACCTTTTGCCCACGCGCGGTTGTTACACGTGCCTTGCGTTTCAGCGAAATTATTGCAATCTTGCAATTAGTACTAGAATATACTTAGTAAATTAAGTAGGTAGAAAGCAGTCAGTGATCGATCGATAAACGAGTCATCCACGAGTCAGTGATCAACCGATCAAGTAAGAGTTAGGATGAAAGAATAAGAAGAACTTCGTAATCGTAAGAAAGTGTCTATCCTCACGATGGATATAATTTGTTAATTCGGTTTGTTTGTCAATTTAATGTAATGTTAAGAATTTCAAGAATCAGGAACAACCCGATTTGTTACAATAGTAAAATATATAGGTATAATGAAAATATCTAATGAAAACAACAGCATTGTTATATAAATTATATTTCTTTTTTTAATTATAGAAAGGCTGTAGCCTGGGTAAGATGGTCAAATCGGCCCCCAAAGAAAATCGATCGGGAATATGATTTCTATCATTTGTACCCAAAATTGGATTTTTTGGTAAAAATGTTAACCCCCAGACCCCCCACGCTCCGTAGAAATAGCCAAAAACGTGTTTTTTACAATTAATTCTATATCTTTTTTTCTATTGACACTACGCGTTTGAAAAAAAATTTTTCCTGAAATTTATGAACAATTCTTTTCGATAAAAATTGTTTTGACATTTTTGCCGCCATATTTGAATTTATATAAATTTATAAAAATTTAAAAAGTGGAAAAACACTTATTTCACTACGTTAATATAGAGGTGACGGCATGAAAAAAAACTCAAAAATTCCTCTTCGAGAGAGGAATAATTGGTATTTTTTTCAGATTTTTCCGATTGGTGCAACCTTTCGAAAAAAATTTAAAACCGTATTTTATTTTCACAAAACACAAAATACGGTTTTTAATTTTTTTCGAAAGTTGCACCAATCAATGGATTTCTATTGTCATATGGGAAGAAAAACCTAGATTTGGAACACAAAATACGATTTTTAATTTTTTTCGAAAGGTTGCACCAATCGGAAAAATCTGAAAAAAATACCAATTATTCCTCTCTCGAAGAGGAATTTTTGAGATTTTTTTCATGCCGTCACCTCTATATTAACGTAGTGAAATAAGTGTTTTTCCACTGTTTTAATTTTTATAAATTTTTATAAATTCAAATATGGCGGCAAAAATGTCAAAACAATTTTTATCGAAAAGAATTGTTCATAAATTTCAGGAAAATTTTTTTTTCAAACGCGTAGTGTCAATAGAAAAAAATATATAGAATTAATTGTAAAAAACACGTTTTTGGCTATTTCTACGGAGCGTGGGGGGTCTGGGGGTTAACATTTTTACCAAAAAATCCAATTTTGGGTACAAATGATAGAAATCATATTCCCGATCGATTTCCTTTGGGGGCCGATTTGACCATCTTACCCGGCTACAGCCTTTAATTACTGAATTATTGTACTTATTTATTATTTTGTACCGTTGCTATTAGTTACCGTTTTTAACTCTTCATATTCTGTGAGAGGTAGAGGTAGGTATCTACTATTGTGACAGGTCAAAATTTTCGAGTGTGAGTTTTTGGTCCCTAAAGTAAGAATTTATCATTTTCGATGATGATGATGTGTGTAAATATTTCGATAAATAATTAATTTACCACAATTTTTTAAATAAAAGATTATGAGAGTCCATGATCGTTTAACTTTTTTTGTTACTACGGAAAAAATTTAAATGATTGCGACATGACAGTGACAGTGTCAATAATAAAATATCGTTTATATTTTCTGCAGTTTAAATATTAATATTTGTGAGTAGTAGTATCTGCCTACCGATATATTAATATATTTGTATAAAAAATTGAGATATGACAAAAGGTTTTGTGCTGGTCACATCAGATTTTGTGTCTTTAAAAATAAGTATAATTTTCTTGCATTTTTAGTAAATATTGAACTTACGTTCTACAAAACTGAGAATACAATTCTTATAGAAATCAATCAATCACAACATTTAAAACAATTGTACTGATAAGTGACAATATAGCATGTATATCCATGACAAGTTTTATTGCCGCGGTGGGAATTTATGTGTCCACTAGCAACATGATGTAACAGTGTAAAAAAACATTTAAATAAAAAAATATATTTTTTACAACTGTCATAATGAGTGTAATCGATGGGGAAATGAGTCTATTAATTATGCTGTTGTACAAAATACTAATTGTAATGATTTAAAATAAATAATTGTTAAAATATATAATGACATCTATTCATTTTATTCTGTTCCTAAATATAAACTCGTAATTCGCTTAAAAATCGATAATATTTTGAAAATGTCACTCATGTTAATCCCAATCTTTAAAAAATACAACTCCTGCTGTGCAGTCGTCGTATTTTCGTCGTTGGGATTAACGTTCGAGACATTTTGAAAATATTTTCGATAATAAGCTCACCACTTGTTATATTACCCCTGATAATCTACTCAATTTTAGAGTAAATTCTGATTAAGTTTAGTATAAAATTATAAAAATGAAGCTCAAGTGAAACAGACAAAAATTTGTATTTTTGGCGACCCTGTTTCTGTTTTTGTGTTTTCTCTTGCTGTATAAATCATATTTATGACATTTCGTTTTGTCGGTCTCTAATTCTGAGGACTACAAAATTAAGATACAATCTCCAGAGATGTTTAAATCTTAAGATGTATTCGTGTTTACGATAGGAGTATAAATTTTGCTTACGAAATTTTATTTTATCGCAGTACTATACGAGTATATAATTATTTATATTTTTTGCTACACCTACCTAGGTAGGTATTATTATTACTATTTTGTTAAAAAATTAATGTATTACACACCTTTTACTCAGCTTACACACTATGAGTTATTTGTATGGGTATATAATTTACCGTGTGTGCGGTTACTAGCGAACAATTCACGGGTTGTTAATAGAGATGGAGTGTAGCACTTGGGATATTTTTGTGCAGTTAAATTGAAACCTGTACCTGAATTGCCATATAATAATAAACTCCATATTCAATCATTTTTAATTATATTGTTTCGAATGTTTAATTATTTAATTTCTTTTTAAAACCATTTGTTTACATCCAAAATGTCATCTTTTGTTAACAATAATTAATCACCTTCTCTTTATGAATTTGTCTTTTCATTAACAATATGGTATGACAAATGAAAGTGAAACTAACTTGATTACGTTCCTGTTCCTGCCTCCTGCTTCCTGCATTGAATTCCTGCAAACGTGAATGGAACTGCGTCGTCCTTTGTTTCACTAGAACGTGAGCAGTGAGCGCGCTTTTCCTAAATCAATATTTCCAAGGGCAACATGATTTTGACGGCCAGCGTAATCAGAAAACGGGGAAACAGGCCGGAAGTGCAATGTAGATCATTTCAGTTTCTCAATATAGGTACGCAATTTACTAATAATAAAATTGTTTACTATTTAACGAGAGTAATAAAGCGATTGTATACTTGTCGTTAATATTCTGAAAAGTATAGGTACCTATGTTTAGTTTTCCCCTTAAAATGTAATTAAAAATTGAAATTTTCGAAATATCTAACACATTTTTTAATAGTTTGAGGATGCTTTCTCTTTGCTCTAATGCCAGTTTTTGCAGTTTTTTCTTTAATTTTTTATGTGCATGGCTAAACATAACCTAATTTTTAAATATTTTATGTGTATTTTAATACAATCCTAATAAAAAGGGGCATTATAGCAAGAAAAGGCCAACGTCAAGCTATTCGAAAACGTGTAATTTGTTTAAATAATCTTTTTATCGAAACTCAGTTTATGGGGCAAACTACATTTTGTTTTCGCCATTTTGACAACTTCGCTATAATTGATATCTCGGTAATATTACTTTTATAATCCTCTGCGACCTTACAAAATTGATCTCTCAGTGATATCACATAAATGATCCTTTGCGATCTTGCAAAATCGATCTTTCTGCTATATAACACTATAATATTCATGCGACCTCGCGAAACAAATCTGTCGCCGACATAACTTTTCCGATGTCACTTTTGTGATCAATTTAGAACATCACGGAGATATCACAAATGCCAATTGCAGGGACTTTGATAAAAATGTGACATCCATGTGTGATGTTTGTGGTATATAATAATGTGATATCACAAATGTGATCTCATTGAGATTAATTGTAGCATCTCACAAAAAAAAACATGTTTATTGGGTTATGACTGAGTATAACAACTTTCTAAAATGAGTAAACAAGAAATAGTATACATTTAATGGATGGATAGTAAAAATATAATTAAGATTTACACGATCTCCAGGCGAATGTAATCATTCCATTAATTGAAACTATAACCTAAAAAAATTACTGGTAAAAAACTGGTAATATACATTAAAGAATGTAAAAATAAAATGTTTTTTACCTATACTCGTAATAACTCAAAAATATTTTGCTCAACATGCGTTGGTGGATAATGTTGATGTCTTTTCAGTGATGGTGATGAGTATTTACAATAATTATGAAGTGTAACATAAAAAAGCGCCGCATGCGAAATTATTGTTGTTCAAGATCAAATACCTTAACACAGCACGGTTTTCCCTCGTTTATGGTGTGAAATATTTAAAAACTATACGAAATTACGTATTCACTATTTACAAATCGTACACTTTTATGATGAATTTGAATAATAATTACTTAGAAAAGTATTTCTTAGACCATTGGGGGGATACCTGTTCGACTTTGATTTTGTTGCTAAAGAATCAATTAGTTGTTGAAAAATATCAAAAGAGAGTAGATAAAGCGTGAATTAAACTAAAATCAAATAATATTTTAAATGTTTTATTATACATAAGTAGGTACATAGAACTACATTATTTTTTGAATAGTAACGAATAATAACAAAAGATTATAATATTTTATATTAACGTAGGTAGTCTTGTATTTTTTATTAAATAATCTGGAATGGTCGTTCAATTTAAGATTGGGACGCATCCATTTTCGGTAATACAATATCCTTGTTTACAGTGACAACCGGTCGTGCAATATTGTGCACAAACTTGTTTAGGACAGCATTGGCTAGGGTTGCAGTATGATCCATATTCTTGATTTGGATCGCAAGATTGCACTTCACATAAAAACATTCATTAATTTGTTTCTTCAAAAATAGTTCCATATTTACATCATACTTTAGCAAGATAATAAGCATGTAGGTATAATATTAATAATTACAGTAATATATTACGCTTAATCTTTTGGTTTTAAGTTCAGTATTTTTTTTTTATTATTTAAATCCACTACACGGAATCTTCGTCAGGAAATAGGTACAAAAAAATGAAATATTGTAAACGTATTTTTGTTTTTCTATGTTATAAGCTGCATTTTAATAATACAAAATATACCTATAACAGAACTTAAAACCAAGATTTATTGTAATAATAATGTGAACTGAAAGTTATTTTCAAATGTTAGTACTATATTATAATATACTTACTGTAAACTATTTGTACAAAACAAAGAACAAACAAAGTTGTTATAGCGAATTTGGCTGCCATTGTAGATCGTTCAGTTTTAAAATAATATATCGGAAATTATAAGTGCATTACTTATATACATCAAGGCACAGCTATTGTTTGACCTTCTTTTGCCAAAGAAATGATATTAAATAATTTACAGTTTGAAAATACTTATTATCACACAATTCAAAATAAGTTATGTGTTTGCTACTTGCTAATTATAATTTTAGTTTAGTTGATACAAAAATATAAGCCAGTAGGAAGTATATCATTTTTTTTTTAAGTTGACGGGTTAGTTAAAAGTAAATGCTTTTAGTACGGCAATTTTTTATTTAATTAATTTGGTGGTCACAGAACTAATAATTTGTTAAATAATCTGAAAAGAGAGTTAATAATTTAAATCAGTAATTTAACTATACTTCTTTTTTTAAGAAGACAGCACTTCGTGAACTTTGCTACTTTATTATTGGCCAATGGTTAAACAAATGCCCATAACATAAACAAATTCTCGTAAAAGTAATGAACTGCTGTCAGTTTTCGAGCATTTGAGAAAAATTATCAACTGTAATTACACAAGAGCTTTTTATTTCGCCGGATAAATTTCTGTTTGTATTGAAACCTTGTTGCCTAGCAATTTGAAAAGAAAAATTGTTTAATAGAATCACGACACCGTAGGTCAAGTGATTTTATTTTAAAACAATTTTTCAAGTCAAATTGCTGTCAGGTGACAAGGTTCCAATATTAAACATTAATTTATTCGGAGAAAATAAATTGCTCGAGTGTAATTCAATGAGATAATTTAACGATCCATTTGGTTCTTCTTCACAAATATTCTCAAAATCTAATTATTTCACTGACAAATATTAGAAATATGAAGCAAATGACATTTTAGTGTTTTGTTTATCGTTTGGTTGCTAAGAAAAAGGCAAGGAAAAAGGTAAATAAGATTTTATCACTTGCAAAAATTTGTCTTCCTTTTTATCCGCTGTCAAAGAGATAAAATTGTGTTTTGTTTATGGCTTTACTTCATACAGGAGTGGAATTATTATCGTTCATTATACTGGGTGTAGACTTTTTTCGACCTAAACACAATGTTAAAATTTTAATTTTTACCTATTGGTTTTAGAACCAAACTGTAAATACAAAAGATAGAACTGCATCCAACGAGTCCCTATTTATTGATATAAAGCGTTCCTGTCACGATTAACTTTGCCATATTTGAGCTGTTTACAAAGTGCCATGAAAAATAAAACGAATTAGACAGGTCAAAAAAATAAATATTGCAATTAATTATGATTTAATGTATTAATTACTAATTTCTTTTTTTATTACCTAGTTCCCAGTGTATCTTTCTTATGATCTAATAAATCAATTTCAACCGTTTTGAATCTGTCAACTGTCAAAGTGAAGGAATAATTTTTTTGTTTTGTTTAATTTTACATGCCAGTCTGAAACTAGCCTAAATTGCTAATTTTATGTTTATTTCGTGAAAGACATCGATTTGAACAACAAATTTAAGCATATTCGATGCAGCTTTTTATTCTGAACATCTTTTTTATTTAGGTACACTTTTGGTTTAAAATCAAGAGGTAAAAACTTAAAACGAAATAAAAATTTTAATATTCTATTTTCTACCGGTCAAAAATAAGTCTACTTCCGGTATAGGTACTTAACTACAAAATGTTAAACAAGGATTCCAATTACCGTCTTCTTAAAAAAGTATAGAATCAAATAATAATTATTAATGTTTTATTTTACATAAGTACGTACATAGAACTACTTTTTAAAATAGTTATGAATAATAACAAAAAATATTATAATAATGTAAAGTAGTTCTGTTTGCCTTAAAATAATTTGTAGTGGCTAACGTTTTGGGCCACATACATTCTCTGTACCCTGACGACAGTAACCCTCGATACAGTGACAGCCGGTGGTGCAATATTGTGCACAAGGTCTTCCAGGGCAACATTGGCTAGGGTTGCAATATGATCCAAATTCTTGATTTGGACCGCAAGATTGCACTTCACATAAAAACATTCATTAATTTGTTTCTTAAAAAATCGTTTCATTTTTACTTCATACTTTAGCAAGATAATAAGCAGGTATAATATTAATAATTACAGTACTATATTACGCTAAATCTTTTGGTTTTAAGTTCAGTAATATATTCTTTATTATTTAAATCCACTCCACGGAATCTTCGTCAGGAAATATAAAAAAAATAAAATATTGTACATGTATTTTTGTTTTTCTATGTTATAAGCTATATTGTAATAATACAAAATATATAACAGAACTTAAAACCAAAATTTATTGTAATAATAATGAGAACTGAAAGTTATTTTCAAATGTTACTAATATACTATAATATACTTACTGTAAACTATTTGTACAAAACAAAGAACAAACAAAGTTGTTAGCATAGCGAATTTGGCTGCCATTGTAGTTCGTTCGGTTGTAAAATAATATATCGGAAATTATAAGTGCATTACTTATATACATCAAGGCACAGTTATTGTTTGCCCTTCTTTTGCAAAGAAATGATATTAAATAATTTACAGTTTGAAAATACTTATTATCAAACAATTTAAAATAAGTTATGTGTTTGCTACTTGCTAATTATAATTTTAGTTTAGTTGATACAAACATATAAGCCAGTAGAAAGTACATTATATTTTTTTAAACTGACGGGTCAGTTAAAATAAAATGCATTTAGTACGGCAATTTTTTATTTAATTAATTTTTTGGTCACAGAACCAATAATTTGTGAAATAATCTGAAAATAGAGTTGATAATTTTAATCAGTAATTTAACTATACTTCTTTTTTAAGAAGACAGCACTTTGTGAACTTTTCTACTGTATTATTGGCAAAGCGTAAAACAAATTCCCATAACATAAACAAATTATCTTAAATATTATGAACTGCTGTCAGTTGTCGAGAATTTGAGTAAAATACCTATAGCCTTTTTTCGACCTGAATATAATGTTAAAAATATTAATTTCGATTCTAAGTTTTACTTATTGGTCTTAGAGCCAAACTGTAAACACAAAATATATTTTGAATAAAAACTACATCGAACGAGCACTTATGTATTGATATAAAACGCAAGGATAAAACGTTCCTGTCACGATTAACTTTGTCATATGAGCTGGCTACAGAGTGCCATGAGAAATAAAACGAATTAGGCAGATTAAAAAATCAATACTTTAATTAATTATAATTTAATAAGCCTTAGGATGAAAAAGAAATTTGTTATAAATTACTTTTTTATTACCTAGTGTTTAATTTTACATGGCAGTCTGAAGATATATCCTAAACTGTTAATTTTAATTTTGTTTATTTCGTGAAAGAAATTGATATTATGAACAAAAAAATAAGGCATATTCGATGCAGTTTTTTATGCTGAACAACTTTTTACCTTCCGCTTACCTGTAAAGGAAGGTATTGGAATCATGCAAAAAATCGGGTAGTGAGTTTTTAGTGGATGAGCACGAATTAGGGTCCTTATAACTCATTTTTGATAGTTTCACGATGATGTCTGTGTGTATGTGTGTGTGTATGTGTGTGTGTGTGTGTGTGTGTGTGTGTGTGTGTGTGTGTGTGTGTGGTCAAGAGTGTTAGTCGGATAACTCAAATACGTATTACCCGAAAATTTTGATATTTGGTATTTAACATTTGTATATAAATTGGAAGAGCTCCTCAGATTTTGGTACAAATATCTTCATCGGAAGTGATATTTTTTGAAGATTGTAAAGGTTAATTGTCAAAATTGTACATAAATTTGGATAAATATAGCATTTATTTGTAATAAGAATAACAGGAAAAATTATTTGCAACTTACGTTATAAAAACATTGTCTTTATCTGGTAGCATTAAAGAACTGCAGTAAAATTTAAAAAATAAATTTATCAAATAAAACGTTGAAATCTTGTAATCCATGTTCGGTTGATTTTTGTTTCTGCGTAAAAAATATTGACAGGTGACAAGTTGTCATACTAACGCTGTATTTCACTGGCTGTATTAGTCATAAGTAAGATATTAAATGTAGTAATTGAACGGAGGATGGCTTCAACACAGAAGAGTTTTCCTGTGAAATAATCTTTTTATTCAGGTGATGCAAATTTCTGTGTTTGAATATTTTAGATTTGTATTTGTATATTTTAAATGGGCACCGGATTGTACGTATACACATAAAGTAAGAAGGTAATATAGAGTCACAGGTTGCCCAGGAAAACGTACAGCACGTGACGTCATGAAAATAGTTCTGCCACAGAACACCGCAGTGCTAGTGTACACTATTATATTGCATTTCAAATTAAATATGAAGGAAATTCAATATTACATTTCAAAATAAAATTGAAAGTAATAAAATATTTAAGTTACTCACGAAAATAAATATTTTTGACAGATATTGTTTCTACCTTTTGAACAAGCAAGGTGAAAGAAATTTGTGTCATTTATCTCATAAAGTTATTATTATTTATCTTGTTCAGTTATTGCAAATATTTGTTTATAGTTAATTACATGTTTTACATAAAACTTGATTGAAAGATTAGATTCATAAGCGACAGCTGAGTAAGATAACGAGATTTAGGAAGTACGAAGAGTTTATAATATTGTTGATATTCTATTTCTTTAAGATTTTCGTTAGCCTTTTTATAAAGTCAGGTAATATATTAATATTTAAATTTACCATAATTTTACTGTTATTTTTATTTTTATAAAGTTAATAAAATGGTAAAGACATGGTACTTTTTATTGGTAACTACACTGCCCTGTGTGAAATGTCGATTATTGCATAGATGACCTCAATATTGAACACATTTTATTCGATAAATTTTCACTTTGAAAGACCACATTCATGCCTTTAATAATTAAACGATAGAAAAATCTGCAGAAAAACAGGAACGACAGCTGAAAAGTGAAGAGATTATGGATAAACGGTATTCAAGAAACGCTTCATAATTAAACGATAGAAAGATCTGCAGAAAAACATAAACGACAGCTGAAGAGTGAGATAACGAGATTTAAGAAGAGTTTATAATATTGTTGATTTTTTATTTCTTCAAGATTTTCGTTGCCTTTTTTGTAAATCCCGGTAATTCATTGATATTTAAATGTTTCCATAATTTTACTGTTATTTTTATTTTTAGAAAATAATGAAATGGTAAAGACATGCTATTCTTTATTGGAAACTACACTGTCCTGTGTGAAATGTCGATTATTGCATAGATGACATCAAGCGAATTACAAGCAATAATGATAGCTCGGGAGGAAATTATGAATACATAATTATTTACATTTTTATTTATTATTATTACACACTTTTGATAATGAAATTTAATAACCGAATTTAACTTAAATCGTTTAATCCTATTCATAGAAAAAATACAAATTATAAAGATGATTTCTTTTGGTAATAAATCCGGTCTTAATATTATTATGAGGTATCTTGTTAGTTTCTATTTTCTGTATAACTTTGAAATAATAATAATTCTTGAATAGAGATATCTTTAAAATTAATATTTGAATAATTATAATAGTTTATAATTCGTCTAGTTTTAAGAACCACAGTTTAAGAATACCTTTAAGTAAGTTAAATAGTTTTATAACATGTATTATATTGAAACAAATATTTGGGTAATTTCATCTCAATAGTTTGTTGCTCTTTTATTGCTATGTACGTATGTGTTTGTAAAATAATATTTTGAAATATAAGTATATATTTTCAAATACCTTATTTTATTTTATAATTTAATTTAAAAATATTTAAATATACAAAATTAGGCATCATAATCATGTTAGCCTTGGTTAGTTCTGCCACAGAACACCGCAGTGCTAGTGTCGAGCTTGTTTCCATCAGTTTCCACGGTACTTGGTACTCTATATTACCTTCTTACTTTATGCGTATACATTTTTGTTTAAAGTCTAGATATGGCGGAAGGTTGTGTGATGGCCACGTCAGATTTTTACTTCCCACTTACCTGTAAGGAAGGTATTGGAATCATGCTAAAAATCGGGTAGGTAGTGAGTTTTAAGTGGATAAGCACGAATTAGGGTCCTAACAACTCATTTTTGATAATTTCACGATGATGTCTGTATGTATATGTGTGTGTGTATGAATGTGGTCAAGGCCGGGGTGGAGGTCGAATAACTCAATTACGAATTACCCAAAAATTTTGATATTTGGTATTTTACATTTGTATACAAATAGGAAGAGCTCATTATATTTTGGTACAAATATCTTCAGCGGAACTGATATTTTTTGAAGAGTGAAAAGATTAATTGTCAAAGATTTATATAAATTTGGATAAATATAGTAGGTATTTATTTGTAATAAGTATAAGAGGAAATGTTATTTGCAACTTAGGTTATAAAAAAAATTGTCTTTATCTGGTAGCATTAAAGAACTGTAGTATAATTTAAAAATTAAATTTATCAGTACTAGAAGATGCAAATCTACAAAATTAATAATTAGGTAATGTAAAATCTGCATCAAAAGCATATATCAAAAGATTCATTCACCGAGTACCTATGTGAGAGTCAAGAATGGTTCATTCGACCTTGTGTTGCAACTTCCTGCGTTTGCTATTTCCTGTGTTTGCATTTATACCGAATATAAAAGTCTTTATTTGAATTTTTCTTTGAATGAAAGATGATGCAGATATCTATGTGATTGAATATTTTAGATTTTTATTTGTATGTGTATAAGTCAGTTTTCTAGATACGGCGGAAGGTTGTGTGGTGGCCACATGAGATTTTATATTTACATTTTTGGTCTTAAATTAATAGGTGAAAACATAGAACGAAATCGAAATTTTAACATTGTATTTCCTATAGGTCAAAAAAGTAGGTATACATCCTAGATACTTACTTAGCTATAAAATGTTAAACCAGTATTCCAATTACCGTCTTCTTAACAAAAATCAAGTATAGAATCAAATACTTATTAATGTTTTATCCTATATAAGTACGTACATAGAACAACATTTGTTTAATAGTTACGAATAATAACAAAGAATTATAATATTGTAAAGTAGTCCTGTTTTCCTTAAAATAATCTAGAGTGGCTAACAGTTTGGGACACATAAATTATTTATATCACGGCAGTAACCCTCGATACAGTGACAACCGGTCCTGCAATATTGTGCACAAGCTTTTCCAGGACAACATTGACTGGGGTTGCAGAATGGTCCATATTTTTGATTTGGACCGCAACGTTGCACTTTACATAAAAAATCATTATTTATTTCTCAATAATTGTTAAATTTATACTTTAAGAAAAAAGCACGAAAATATTAACATAATAACGATAATATACTTACTGTAAACTATTTGCACAAAACAAAGCACCAGAAATGTTGTAAGCAGAGCTAATTTCGCTGCCATTGTCGTTCTTTAGGTTGCTTGTAGAAGAATAATATATCAGAAATTATAAAGAAATTATTTACAGTTATTGTTTGACTTTCTTTTGCTAAGAAATGATATTAAATAATTTACAGTTATTTAATACTTATATCACACGATTCAAAATAAGTTATGTGTTTACTACGTGCCAATCGTGCTAATTACAATTTTAAATTTAGTTGTTGAAAAAAAAGTAAGCAGTAAGAAAATAAAGTATGTTTTCAGTTAAGAGGCCCGTCTATTTTCTTAAATCTAGCATAAAATGTATTTACGTAGTGAGTTTCTTGTGACAGGTCTTCTATTTTGTAACTAGAAAGCGAAAATGAATAATTCAATTCGTATAGAGTAAGAAAATCCCAAACACTTTACCAAAGACTTTGCTATCGTCAATTCTAATAACTCTATACGAAAATGCTATTCGAGTGGTCGTGGCCCCTACTGGAATATTATGCTTAACGTACATCGTAAAATTATCAGTGATCCATATTCCGCCATATTGAATTCGTATGCGTTCTCGCTTTCTAGTTACGGAATAGAGGCCCAGTACAAGAACGGTAAATTTAGATTATATACTTAAAGGATTAGTTAACAATTGTGCTTTTAAAATTGTACATGATTAATGTACTTATAAAAGTACCGTAAAATTCTTAAAACTTTCCAATTTATGCAAACTTTTTAAAAAAGACTCATTTGTAGATTCATTTTTCTCTATTAAATGTTTATAAAATCATTATTTTGAAATCAATAATAAACTGACAGTTTACACTCGGAACGAAAACAGACCAGAAGTACAATTTGAAAAGTTTCTCAATATACACAATTTTCTAATAATAAAATTATTATTTTAGGAAAGATTAATGATTGAAATTACTCAATAGAAGTCGAGGTACAAGTTTAATACACGATATTTAGGCGAATGTCTTAACTCTTCGTAAGAGTAATTATTGTTATATTACTTTACTACGACTATACGTTATCAGGTTATCATCGTAGTAGGTACAGGAAGTTTAATTACTTAAATAAATGGAAGTTATTTATAATTAGAAGATTAAAGTAAAAATATAAATATTACAATGGATGTTTTATTTTGTAGTCGTAATAGATAATAAGAATATATATTTTTTTGTCATACCTGCACAAAAAGTAACCTTTTTCGTGCCTGTTTTACGTGCGCAAAGTGGCTTATTTTTTAACAAGACAAAAATGCGTGCGCAAAGTACAAGCGTGCGGGAATAGCGTGCGCAAAATTTCACTTTGCCCACGCAAATTTAACACTCACACAGTTTTCTCTAGTTACCGACACGAAATGTGTGTGTAGCACTAGCGCCACACACGTGATAATCTAATACTACAAGCACGTGAACAGCTGTAGTACCTACTTCTCTATGCATAGTTTCTACTGTCGACTATTGTGCAGATTGTGCATTGGATATTGGATCTAATGGACAATAATATTTTATTCTTATATTTTAATGTTCTTTTCTTTACTGTTAATAATTAGTTTCTTATGCTTTTACATGTAGGTAAATATTAGTTACTTTTTTATTTTATACATATTAATTTTAAAAGTATTCATTTTATCTTTTGATAAGTAAGGTCACTCAAAACGTTACTTTTTGTGCAGTAATAACAAAAAATATCGTGTGCATCTCGTGAGCAAAGGCGCAATTGCGCACTAGATACACAATATACTATTTCAAGATTTAACGCACATATAATAAACGTGCAAAAACATTAAAATTACTTAAAATTAAATTCTGGAAAGAATTAAGGTTGTCGCATACTTATCCGGCACAGCACAGCACGGCACAACCCATCAAAATTCGTTCAGGATTAAATACAATAAAATATACGAAGCTGCGCTGACCCCTTCCGTCACGGCACGTTCCGGCACTGACAGCATTCTCAGTCTCCGATACTTTCCGGCAAAAACTGAAGGTGCTGTTTTGCGCTGGAGTAGTGAGCGCACTATCTATCCAACGCTGTACGTCATCATCATAATAGTTTTATATTTTCTATCCCAATAAATTTAATAATAAATATTTTCTTTAAATATTAATTTCATGTCTATCTTCCTTCGTAATAGCTCTTTGAAAATTAGTGTTTTCAAGAGTCAACTTTTCTTTGAGTAAATTCACTACCTCAGTAAATTTTTCAAAACTCATTCGCAAATATTGGACAAATGATGGAATTCTCCATAGGTATGTATTTCTTTTTAAATTTATTGGATGAACCCACATTTTTCTCTTTTTTGTTTCTTTTTCTTCCAATAAAGCTGAAATAACTACAATCCCTTCGTCGGAACTGTAGTCCATCTTAAAACTATTAAATGGAACTAAAATCGTAAAATCACAATGATCGGCAAACGAGAATTGACGGACAAGTGTGCTGTGATCAATCCGTTGCCGGAACGCGTTGTTTCGATCCGTGCCGCGCTGTGCCGGATAAGTATGCGACAACCTTAAAGATATCGTATTTGCTGCGTTAGGGTTAAACGCGCTCTTATGACTTTCGCCCTGGTTTGCGCATTCCTGTCCCAACAGAATAGCGGCAGACTACTGTTTTCTAAAGATTTAGATATTAAACTTTATTCAGCAACCAGTCTGCCTTCTTTTCACATCAGTGAAAGACGCATTCGCATTTGCTGCGTTAGAGCTAAACACGCGCTTATGACTTTTTCCTTGGTTTGCGCATTTATGTCCCAGCAGAATAGCAGCAGACTAATGTTTTCTAAATATTTGGATATTTTTAAAGATTTATATATTAAACTTTAATCGGCATCCAGTCTGCCGCGTTTTCGCATCAGTCAAATTTATTTTTATTTTGCATGTTTACAACGCTGTGGATCTTTCTTTTTACATAAAGAAATACCTATTTAATTAGGTTTAAAAAGTTTTCACATGAGACACATTTTGTGACGCTATCTCCCGGATTATTATTGTTCCCCAAATTTTTTTTCTTCACTCGTTCAAAACTTATAGCTCCGTCCCGGGACTTTTGGGAAACCGTGTATTTCAAATTAGTCCAGAACCCAGTTTTTAATATTAAAAGAAATTTTGTTAAAAAACCAATAATTCCTAAATAATTTAAAATTGAGAAATTAGAAAATGAATTAACTTGAACCTAATAATTCTAAATGTTTTATTCAATGATTATTCCTTGCCTGTTTGGATGACAAATTGAAAACAGTACTGGAAATTTTCAACCAAATTTATTTGTGATTACAAATAAAAAACTCTCAACATTTCAATTACGTTTTATTTAATATAAGTACGTAGAAAGAACTACATTATTTTTTGAATAAAATAAATTATAATAATCTGCAGTGGGCTGTTTATCTCGGGACGCATCCATTTCGACCACGACAATAACTCGAACTACAGTGACACCCGGTCATGCAAAATTGTGCACAACAAGCATTGGCACAACCCATGTCAGGACAACAATTACTAGGGTTGCAATAGAATCCATATTCTTCATTTGGTTTGCAAGATTGCACTTGACCTAAAAAAAACATTCATTATTTTATCAATAGGGTTTTCATTTTAAGTGGCGCACCATTTCTATCTTGAGAAGTATAAGAGCTACGAAGTTTGTTAAAATAGCAAACAATTTCTATTTTATAGGACTATTTTAATGAACGAAACAATAATTATTATTTAGACCAGTGGTTTTCAAAATACTTGCAACTTTCTTATTTCAAATGGAACTCATTTTTTTATTTGCTTATTCGATTAAGTATTCTTTTCTGAATTCAACTAGATATTAGTTTCATACCCTTGCATAACAAAATATGAGAAAAATGCTATTGAGAATTATGATAATTTAATTTAAATCTGTTAGAAGAGTGCTATGGTAGAAAACAATATTGAATAGGTATTTTGTTTCATATTAATTGGTACCTAGTGAATAAGATTCTTTGATTTTAATCAGATCCGCTACTGAGTGTATTAGATCTTGGTTCGAACTATTAAGTACTCAGTTGGGTGGCAGTAACTACAGACACGTGTTTCGACCTTATTTGGTCTCATCAGTGTAGTATAACGGTTATACTTAATACTTACCTAGTAACTTAGTATATTGATAAAGTCGAAATTAAGATATTACTGAGTGAATATTTTTAATATTATGTTTATTTTTAGGGGTATGAATATAAGCGAAAATTCTTAAACGTACATAGTATACCCTTATCTATACCTTAGGGTATCTTTAAATTTGCGCCCTAAAAAATTGTAAATTTGTAACATTGTACCTACCATATAATAATTTGAATGTCGAGATAAATATAATATATTTTGAATGAGTAGTTTTTAAAATAATTTTTAGGGATATTTTGATGGGCACAAATTATGTATCATTCCCTTATTTATTCCTTAAGGTATCTTTAAATTTGCGCCTGAAATTATTAATTTGTAACATTTTTCCTACCTTTATATAACAATACAATTTACCTATACAAAGTATAGATAAGGGTATGTTCCAGAATTTGCACTCTAAAAATAAATACTTATAATTTACAAAATATTCACTTCGTTTGTAATATCTTGATTTGGACTTTCTCATTGTTATACTCGTAAGGTAGGTAAAATGTTGCAAATTTACAACAATAATTAAAGCACAAATTCAAAGATACCCTCTAAGGTATGGATAAGGATATGTTTCAGAATTTGCGCCCTTATGTATACCCCAAAATATTAAATAATATTGACTAGGTCATCTATTTATTATTTGCAGTAACCATGACAATATCGGTTATACAAACCTTTGTATTATCGATAATAACAAAATTTATCAATTTTGAATATAATATTTCGGTTTATAAATAAAAAACCATCATTCAGGATATAGTCCAGCCATATACCACTCGACAATAGAAAATTCTCAAAATTCGACGTATTGCCAGATGGGCCAAGCTATACGTCTTATATAATCGAGAATTTTCTATAGTCGTGATATAATGTATGACTATATATTATATCATTACGTTTTAGTAACGTAACTTTGCATGACAATATGGGTACAAAGTTGGAAAAAATTAAATTATGTATAATTTTTCAGAGTTCATTTAAATTTAGATTTGTGTATATTTGCAACTCTGTTCTTATTCAGGTTAGTTTGAAATGAATAAAATAAACAGTAAAATAATCTTTTCAATTTTAATTTGCAATAATATTTATTACTATTATTATTATTAACTACGAATGGCTGTCTGTCTGAAGGTGAAGTATATAAGTGCTCGAAGTTATGATATAGGTACACATTCTATAATATACTTACTGTAAACTATTTGCACAAAACAAAGCACAAACAAAGTTGTAAGAATAGCGAATTTGGCTGCCATTTTCGTTTGTTAGGTTGTACAATAATACATCGCAATTTGTAAGGAAATTACTTATATATCATACCACAGTTATTGTTTGACCTTCTTTTGCCAAGAAAAGATATTAAGTAATTTACAGTTTGAAAATATTTATTATCAAACAATTCAAAATAAGTTATGTGCTTGCTACTTGCTTATTATAATTTTAAGTTAAGTTGAAAGAAACATATAAATAGTATGAAAATAAACTCAATTTACTTTTTGAATTAATAATGCTAAAATAAATACTGACAGGTCATTTAAATTAATTGCGTTCAGTATGGCAATTTTTTATTCCATTCATTATTCATTATGCTTGCGAATGCTTGTTGATTATTATACTATTATTTAATAATATACCTACTATTAGTTTATTTCCTGAAAACCATTCTTCATAAATATGTATAATATAATATTATACAATATAAAATATGTTTAATTTATTTAGTTACAAATTTATTTATACAGAGTGATTCACAACTTCTTGCATATATTTTAATGATATACAAGGTGTCCTATAAAACTATTTAAACATGGGGATCTCGAAAACCATGAGAGATTTTTGCCGTAGGTGAGAAACGAAATTGGTAAAATTTACATTTTTCACCTATGCATTTTTGTGGGAAAACAAAAACATTTCTAAATTGTCCCCCTAAGGGGCAACTTTTTTCTAATTTAACCAACTATGGTTCTCGTTATCCTCATGCTAAAACAGTATCATTGGACTTCCTGTATAATAGGTACCTACTCAATTTACTGATCAAATTTAAGAACAGTTTTTGTAAGGAACACATTTGTTTAACCATTGGATTGAAGATTGCATACGGATATCTGAGTAACAATGAATGCAATAAAAAAATTAATAAAGCATACAATGAATGGCAAAACAAAAAATAATTAAATAAACTCATAAAATTTCACATGGACATATTGTCCCAAAACTAGATTTAAAAACCAGTAAATTTAATTTGCGAATTTGAAAACATCTTTCAGTTCCATATTCATTAATTGAGTAGGTACTATAAGTATACCATTATAGCTATTAATATAACAAGAATATTATGCGATTTATAATACCGAGAATGTTGCTAAGTGACGAGGTGAATCCGAGTCTCTTTGAACATCCAAGGGGGCTTAAATCGCATATATTCGCGTTAATATTCAAAGCTTAATCGTATCATCAACGACGGCGATGTTAAAACAAATAATCAATTTTATCTGTGAATTAGTTGACAGTTTCCAAATTATGGAAGGTTTTGATGTTATTATGGTTGTATCTAACGTATTAAGTCCGTAACTAATGAATTATAAGTATCTAACGTATTATAGTAACTAACTTACTATGTTGTTTATAACTGTCAATAAATGTTGCATGGAAAAAGGTAATAACAGTTGATGATACGATTAAAATATAATTATGCAAATGCATTAATTTGTGAATCAAGCTGTATTTCAACAATTTTAAAATACATGAGTATATGTTCGATTATTATTATCATTAAAGTTATAGATACATAGTAATAATCTTCCACCTTCTATTTTCCTACTGTTTGGTTCATCCTCTTGGGAACGGCCTAGGGCATTCATCAGGTCTGACACACAGACTGGTCATGACGTCACGACGGTAATCTGATTCACATTCATAACCAGGAACACAGCTAGACCGTGGCCATCTGTATTGGTCATTACAGGTGGGTTGGTGATTGGCACATTCCGTGAATACTTCGTGAGTCTCGCTCAACTTCCCTGAAGATAAAAAAATTGAATTGGACATTGGCGTCTTCTAACAATATTCATAAAATGTTTACTAAGCTAATTATTTATCTTTATCTGCGAGATAGTACCTACTATAGTAGTAGAGTGCTTGGCTCTGTTTATAGACGTCGTCATAAAAAATTATTTAAGAAATCGAATGCTGAAAACCGGAAGTCGATATCTTGATTCATTCGAAAATAAAAGCTGTTTTTATTTGAAAAGACAAAATTACGCTATTGTTGAAAATGACTAGAAATTGCTTAAATATATTTTCCTACAACTGTTCGATTTCTTTGTTATTACCTAACAATTAAGTATTGCCTTGGTTATGGGCGGAAAGAAGACAAATGTAGAACAAGGGCTTTTCTGTAAACATGAAACACAAGTGCGTTTCGTTTACGCAACTGTGAAAACCAAACTTAACAGTCCGTGAACTTAACTGACTGTGATTTAAATTTCGCACGGAGTGTTAAGTTCATATATTTTAGCTACTAACGGGATACTAACTAACTAACTAACCTCAATCTCTGTTTCAACAGTAGCAAAGATTAAAGAAAGAAAATTATATCGGAAAATTTCTAAATAACGTAGAACAAATGAAGCAATCAACTAACAAACCATAGCAACGCCGTAAAACAAAGTTTTAATGTAATGTCATTGAAATTTAATAAATCCTGATAATATTTAAGTGATTTTCTAATTTATTAGTTGTAGGAAAAATGTTGTTTACAACACGTGTTGAAAAAGATTACATACACGTGCAGATTTCCGCACTCGGCAAACTCTGCACTTTCACGTAACGAGTCTTTTTCGGCACTTGATATAAAAATAACTATTTCACGATTTTCTCGAGAACTGTAATACTTACAGAAAAATAGATTTTATAGCAAATTTTATGTTCTACAATTTCCTGTATAACAATTTTTTTTGTAATACTAACCATACCAGATAAATGAAGAAAACTAAAAATGGCGGACATTTTTTTCAAAATGGCGACCTATTTGGTACTTAACACCTTGGCATCACTTCTTATATGAAAAAGAATAGTTTAATTGACATGTGTGCCAATTTTCACACTTCAATCACAAAATACATAGTTTTGTCCTATAACCGCCGGACTAGTCGTATTGAATCATTCTGATTGCGAACATTCGAAAACATTTTAAGAATTATTTTGTATGTAGTTACTACCTTGTGCACAGAATTCCTGACCAACGCATCTTCCTGTGATAGGATCCTTGAGGAAACCAGCATTGCACGCACAACCACCATTGATGTTACAAAATGGATTAATTGGGTAGTCAGGTGTTTGGCACTGGTTGATAATATCACAAACTAGAAAGGAGTAGTCCTCATGACGGCCACAAGTTGTTTCTAAAAGGAAATATAAAAATTACAATGTTTATATAAAAAGTTCTCTGAGAGTGGAAATAGTATAAAGCTTTGTTCACACAAGGATTCCTAGATTAGGCTTTCGTGCTGGATTTAGAAAAAAATAAACCTGGTGAGAAAAATTGAATCTTCGATGAATCTTAGAAAAGAAGAATTTCGAGATAAATTACTTCAAAACAGTAATTTTTTTCAAGATTCAGAAGCATGAAATAATCCACAAGAAATCATTGTGTGACCAAGGCTTAAAATAAATTTGCAACCATTTGAATAATCTGGTCAAATCTGACAAATTTTCCGCCCAAAATAATAATTGAATTAATTTTATTCAAACTGCTATTATTAACTCCATAGCAACAACTTTAAATAACTGTTTATTCGCAAGTGATTAAATTTTGTTTAAATCACTCAAAACATTTTTAAATCACTTTGACGTTTTAAACTGTCATTATTTCCCCTAACTTGCCACTGGCAACTACTTTAATTAGTTTTTTTTTGTTTTGTCAAAATAAATTTATAATTCATATAATTTCGTCAAAATTGAATAAAATAATGTACCTATACCACGTGAGATACGAATTTTTATTAACTCGAAGAAATTATTTCACTCGCCCTTCGGGCTCGGGGGCTAAACTTTCTTCTCTTGAATTCTCATGTATCTCACTTGGTGTATAAATATGTATGATCGCATCATCAACTGTAATTTATTACCTTTTAATATGAAACATTTATTGATAATTATAAACAAGAAACAACATAATACGTCAGCTATTTTACGTTAGTTATTTACTTATAATTCATTAGTTATTTATTTATAAAGAGGGTTGGGTGCGAGCTTCAATGCTGGCCGGGAAAAGTAGTAGTTTTATTTATTGGGGTGGTAATATCGGAGCCCTTTTATGAACAGTAGGAGCCCGACTCCTTAAAAAGAAAAATGCGCCGCAGGCATTTTTTTTCATTCAAGGTCAAATGCCTCATAATTAAACGTTACATTTTTTTGAGGGATGTGAACCTTGATGTTTTTCCCTCTTACATGCGCAAAAACAATATTTTTTCTGTTCAATAGAAAGTGTAAAAATGGAACTTTTGAAAAATAAAACTAGGGTCTTTTTTACTTGATAATGAAAAATCCCGCCACTGACCGGCCTCAACCAAATCTCCATTTGAAAATGAATAACTTTTTATTAGGTTCAAACCTCGAAAACATCAAGAAATTGATATTTAAATTTGGACAATTTATTTTTGCTAGGTTTAACAAAAAATTTTAAATTTAAACCCCCCTGCGTCGATGAATGTGAAGTGCTAGCTTGAATAAACAGTAAAATGGACTTTAAAACCAGTGGCACTAAAATTTTCACTAGGTATCCTTATTTTTGCGAATTAAAAAAAAATATTTTCTATGTATAGGTACTCAGTATATCAAGTTTTGTGCAGGGGTATAGAAACGCCCTGTATAATAATATATAGATACATAAAACGACAAGAAAATTGTTACAAAATGAAAAACATTATTACTGCAGGTGACCAAATAGCCCCGGGGTGGCCAAGTAGCCCCATTTTACGGTTTTCAATAAAATGAATGAAACTAGTAATAGAAAACATGTAAGTTCAATATTTTCTATAATGGCTGCACTTATCACCTAGAATAGTTAATTAATTATATATTTTTACAGTGACAGTTACAGTTAAATAAATGGCATTATTAATGTCACCAACAAAAACGTTACACACATAAATTTTCCTAAATCGACTTGTGTATATTGTGGCAGTTTAATTTAAATTTTAATATTAAAAAGACATCAAATAGAAAAATTGTCCTTTAGTAAACTCGCCCTGGCGCCCGTTTTATTAAATTTGGACGCGTGCAAAAAATCATGTCTTATAAAACTTGTTCTTTAATATACTATTCTACCTTACTTTATCTTTATAAAAACTATTTTCAATATGCTTACTAGAAATATTGTTGCACTTGTAGTTCACAGTCAAATACTTGATCACAGTGGGACACGGATCACCAGTATTTACATCAGCAAACTTAATAATACAATCTTGTGCTCCATTGCATCTAAACATCCACATACATAAATTAAGACATGCAAATATAAACTCACTAAGTAAAACCTACGCGTCTCTCACAAATTTAGTGACATTTCGCGAGGGACAGTTGGTTGCATTGGTAGTGGTAGCATTTGTAGGACAAATTGTGGCATTTTCTCTTCCGTAGAAGGCATTAGTGATATTTATTACTTGTCCTGCCGGACAATTTAGATCTCCTTGCGAGTTTTCACATACGTAGGTTTGGCCGCTAACCACTGAAATTTAACACAGGATAAGAATTTATACACTTTGGTTTATTTCCTGAATATAAAAAATTAAAGTAAAGCATTCGGCCCCAAAATGCATCGGTACGATGCTCTGTCTTAATCTAAAAATAATTAATTGTACATAGTTTTACAGATTATTCACATCATCTGTCATCTGGCAAAAAGAGACCAATAAAAATGCATTGAATTTCACAGCCAATAAAAATGACTTGATTATTTTGTACTAAGGTTGTGTACTTATAGGTGACTATTTAACAAATGAACATTTTTATTATAATCTAAATTTCCCATTTTTCTTGCACCATTTCTATCTCTGGGTTTACTTTAAAGGTCTAGAACATTTTTCATTTTATTAGCAAAGAAATACCAAAAATCACATAAAACACATTTGACGTTACGTCTAAATTTTATCAAAATATTATTTTTTTGAAATTATGGATAACTGCATTTTTCTGCATTTTTATTAAAAACTGGATCTGATTTAATGTATAATCTTTTGAATACCATTCGTATTCATAATTAAGTATTCATAGAAGTAGATCTTATGCTTGAGAATAATATAATACATATCCAAGTACAAGGAACATTCGTAATACTACCAGAAAAATAATCGACATAACTATGATTACTAGAGTGCGGATTATATGCAGGAATATTTGATGATATATTATGCATGCAATATGCATTGAAATAAGGTCAAAATATGCCCAATATTTGCACAAAATAACACAAATATGCAATATTTTACAAATATATGCAGATATGGATTTTTACTAATAATTATTATGTAAATCTTCGGTAAATCTCAAAATAAATTACATTTTGTCAACAATTAAAATAAACAAAACAACGTATAACTTCTGGAATACGACTTGTGTACATACCTTTAAGATAAATGTAAATAAATAAATCATTTTTCAAAAGAGCGGCACATATTCCGCAACGTAAAATAAATTACTGTAAGCGGTATCAAATTTGAGCAAATCAATCATATACCACATTTCAAATTTTTTTAAAATTATGAAATTTTGGGTAACAAGGTACTATAAAATATGCAGTTATATGCATTTATAATAAATATATGCAAAAATTATTAAAATAGGTATGTCAAAAAACATTGACAAATGAAAAAAAATTACCATATTTTAACTTTTAACTATTTTTGTATGAAATGCAAACATTTGTACTTAAAAATACTAATATGCACAGTAATATATGCATATAATCCGCACTTTATTGATTACTTATGGTATCATAAGTGAAAATTTTTTGACAGTTTTATATTTCGTTATGATGACGTCGGATGACGTAATGCAACCAATAGAATTGAAAATGTAAAATGATGTAACTGACAACATACCTATTATGTAGATTAGATTTTATTTAGTACGTTACTTGCAATAAATAAATAAATTTGTCAATTTAAACGTCAAAAATGTTTTGCAAAATGAGTCGTTTTGGTAGTGTTTTTTAGCGGGAAAAATATTTTTCCTAAATTTCATTCGAGATAATAATTTTTTGACAAAATAACTTTGATCTATTCCACGACAATTTATTGCAATTTTGCTCCACAAAACATCACGGAAAATTTCTCTGAACTACTTTTCGTGAAATTGTCAGAAAATGATGTTTTGTTAGAAATAAGTTGCCGTGGAAACGAAACAATTCTGTATAAATCATGTATTTGACAAAAAACGCTAAATCAACAAATAAGCAAGATAAATGCTGGTTCATTTATAAACAGACATCCTGTATAATAAAATTCTGTTTTTTTATATCGAGTCATGATGTCCTATACTGCTCTGTATACAGGGTGTCTATTTAACTCGGGCCACTATAGGTAATTCCAAAACTAGAACAGATACGACTTAGGTTAAATTAGACAAAAGTTACCTTATCAAACGGCCATTCCACTGATGTATTTGTTTATCCAAAAATATGCACAGGGAACTAGATAGAGCAAAAACTTTTATTTTTTTAAATGGCAATCACAGTTAGCTATGGCATCATTAAAAGAAGTATCTTTTTCTCTTTTCATCTGTATGTAATTTTCATCATTTATTTTTTAAATAAATGTATTATTTACACAAAACCTAATACACTTAATACTATTGGCACTTTTAAAGAAGGCTTTGATAAAAACAATTTAAAACGATTTATATTGTTTTAATCATTTTTTATTGCTGTCAGTTTTTATATTGTTAAAAGTAGTTTTTAGTACTCTTGTCATATTAAATTGTTTTTATCAAGGCCTACTTTAATAAGTGCCATTAGAATTAAGTGTATATGGTTTTGTGTAAATAAAACATTAATTTAAAAAATAAATGATGAAAATTACATACAGTTGAAAAGAGAAAAAAATACTCCTTTTAATGATGCCATAGCTAACTGTGATTGTCATTTAAAAAAATAAAAGTTTTTGCTCTATCTAGTTACCTGTGCATATTTTTGGATAAACAAATACATCACTGGAATGGCCTTCTGATAAGGTAACTTTTGTCTAATTTAACCGAAGTCGTATCTGTTCTAGTTTAGGAATTACCAATAGTGGCCCGAGTTAAATAGACACCCTGTATATGTAAAATGTAATACTTACAAACTAAATTAACTATGCAAGTTAAGAAAATTGCAAAGTGAAATAACTCCATTGTGATAAAACTATTCACCACTAAGTAGAGCAAACTCAAACTGGTTAGCTTTCAGCACTGTATTGTATATTTATATAACAGTTAAATATTTTATCTCTATGAAATATGTTCTTTTTAATATGTTCCACATTTTTGTTATGGCCAAATAGTTAGCAACATGGAAGCATTAACACATTAATTTGATATGCTTGACTTTTAAATTTATTTGGTTTTTGTTTAACGTAGAACTTGGGACAGAGTATGAGTTTTCAATTTTTGTAAGAGTTTGAATGACTCATAATGTTTGAGGTAAACAACTTATTTAGTAGGCGCCTTTAGTAATTAGGAAAGAAAATTTATTTTAAAAAATAAGGAAAAACCTAATTCTGGTCAACAGATTAAAACAATATTATCAAGTTTTTAACAGTTTATTTACATTTACATCTTACTAAATTTTAACATGAAAATCGCATAACAGGCAATGGAAAAATTAATTGCAATAATAGTAACCATGGTAAAATTTTTTTCGGAAATTATTTACTCTACTAGCCTGGGGTACGTTTCGATTCAGTATCCGGGCATTGTCCAGTCAAGATATTTTACCTAAAAAATCTGACGTGGACACCACATGACTTCCTTGTACGCCTTGTGTGTTCATACTTTTCTTAATAACTAAAATGTAGAATAATATATAAAATTCTTTTAACTTATTATACAAATATATTAATATATAAGTACTACTGCTACTATACTCACAAATATATTTTAGTCATTTTATTTAAACTGCAGAAGAAGATATAAAGCATATTTTACTATTGTCACTGACATGTCATAATCATTTAAATTTTACGTAGTAACAAATGTTAATCGATCATGGACTACAAGATACCGAAATACTAAATTATAAATATATACTTTAATTATTCCTAAATGATACCACATACAGAAAAATTTATAAAATACCGATTGTAGATAATAATCACATAATCTTTCATTTAAAATAAAAAAAATTGTCTAAAATTAATTATTTATCAAAATATTTTTAAAAAGTACTACTTCCGGTTTATAGATTGAAACCAAAAATAGGAGGTGCACAACTAGATGCTATAACAGTCCTAAATACAAAATTTCAGCTTTCTACGTCTAACCGTATTTGAGTTATGCGACACACATACGTCCGTACGTACATACGTACATACATACGTACATACATACGTACGTACATACGTACAGACGTCACGACGAAACTAGTCATAATGGATTCAGAAAAGGTCAAAACGGATATTTCCATCAAAATCTGAAAACCGAAATTTTTCGGGATTACAATACTTCCTTATTACTCCGTACAAGGAAGTAAAAAGAAGAAAAAGAATTAATAAGTGACGATTTATCAAGGTACCTAACTTTTAATTCTGTTCAGAATCATTACCAGGCGAATGCCCGGACAATAAAATCTTACCTACCTCCAAGAGCTGGTTAAAAAATGTCTGACATGCGCAACTTAGTGTTATGTGTATATCTGTCAATCTTTGTTTGAAAACAGTTTCGGGAAGCAGTATTTTTATGGTGTATTTTCAACATAACAAAATAATTATCATTATTTTTTAATAAAAATAAAGGATAATATAGAAATTATGAAGTGTTTTTATCTTCTACATATATTTGGTGGTAGAATTCTCTTTCAGTAAATATATAATTTGTAATCACTTCTTCTAAGTACCTAGTTCATAATTCAACTTGGATTATTTTCAGGCGTCGTTCTTAAAAATGTTCCAAAGCATCTAATATTTAATTATTCTAATTATTATTATTAAAAATAACATTTTCAAACAAAATTCACAAAAGTGACAGCTGGCTAAAAGAGCACGCGCATACTGTCAAAGAAAAGATGTTCAAAAACGTTGTTCAGAATCAAAAGATATCCTTCTCTGTGACGTCATTCCCTACAGAAGATATATCCGGACAATTATCCATGGAATCGGAACGCACCCCTGAGCAACTTAACTGAATAAAGTAATAAGTGGTTTTTATACATTATTAACACAAACATAATACCTATTCATAAAAAATAGTTTTGGTATCACCGATTTACCAAACTAAAATCAATTAATATTTCGAGCACAATATTCTTACGGTAAGAGGAATAAACCAAACCTGTCGAAACCTTGTTTGCACTGAACTAGGAACCGATGTTTGCAAGTTCAGTTCATCGCGGTTTGTCGAAGTGCGTATCAATGTTTATAAGATAAAATTAATAATTTTGTGCATATGTTTTGATGTATTTAAGTGTAGAAATGTCTGTACAAAGTGTGTAATTGAACTTTTTAATGCATAAAATGATATTAAACGCTGTGTATACGCCGTGATTTTAGTCCTACTTGGTCCTACTGCTTTTAGACACGGTGAAATTATACGCCACGCCCTGAACCATGTGGCGGGAATAGAAATTATACGCCATTATTTTAAACGCCGAGTCCCAATTTGTAGACGCCGTGATTTTATACGTCGTGCCCCGCACTTAAAATATTCTAGCAAAAGTGAGGTATAATAGGGGATAGGATAAAAAAGGAAGGAAGTTTACTGAAGGGAAAGGAGATAAACAGTGGCTATTCATGATAAAATGTTAAAAAATGTCGTTACTATTTCTCACCAAAGAATTTGTACAATTTCTACTATTGTGTTTTTTAAAATTTAAGATTTGTGAGCATCTGATGATGACCGTTGTGCGGTCGAAACGTTATGCAAATAAAAACAACATTAAAATGTGAGTAAAAAAACTTTTATTTCATTCCTAAATTCTTCCGACTGATTGTCGAGTAGTTGCTAATCAATTTTAAAAATTTCAAGTCGAATAAAAATACTCTACTTATTATTAATATTTAAAAAAAACTATGAAAAATACTTAAATTACGCAAAACTGCGCAAACGCACACAAAGGCTATATCATTGTAGCACCACTTTACCCCGACTAACTAGAACTGAGTTCAGACGCCCAAAAATCAAGGGAACATCTGGCTTAGGGGTACGGAGGGATGAAAATGACCTCTGAACTATTGTATCTAAATATAACTTAAGATAACAAAGATTCAGAGCCTAGCAGATGCAAGTCATCTTGCTACAATATCTAATTTAATGACAGAGGTAAGCAGTTTGTTCCTATAAGATCGGAATATCACGGCATGAGATATTAACACTGAGTTGATCAAATAAGTGATAGAAATTTATTCAGTTGATGCATGGTGTGAAATTGCCTGGATGACTGTACTACATAAAATTAATTGGACAAGTGCGTTAACGTGATAATTACGCAGGGATATAACGGCGCTATTAATGAATAGAGAATTAGGAAGAACCCGGCTATACAGCAGAATGTAAACGATGTGCAGAATATAATATAATACTGGGTGATTCACAACTCTGTGCACATGTTTAAATGGCAGATAAAAGTATAAAACTAACTGATCAATTCATAATAAGAACTATTTTTAAATACGTAAATTTAAGGGCAGTATTCACAAGGAAAATATTTTTAAGATTGCATTATAGCATGGTTATCTAGGTTATTATTGCACATTTAAAAGTTAAGAAAAATTATAAAATTTCATATTTATTTGTGGCCCAAAACTTTTGATATAATAATTATTGCCTATCAGTCAGAAAATCTTATGCAACATATCGTTCTAGATATATTTCTTATATTCTTTTTAGTTTTCGTTACATTTATAGGCCTTCCTACTTATTATTTACTTGCTACTATTTTTGGTCAAAATTTAAAAGTAGGTAGCGGATTATAAAAATAAAATTACGAGGAAAATACTGCAAACGACAGTTTGATATATTTTTAGCACGTTTTAGCATTTTTAGAACCTATTTTCACGAGGATGTCTGTGTGTGTGTGTGTCTGTGTGTGTGTGTATGTATGGAAGTCTGTATCAGCGCCTACTATAGTCTTTCGTTCTGATTCATTATCTCAAATTCTACTGAACATAAAATTCTAATATTTTGCAATATACATTTGTATATGTTAATAAAGAGCTGAAAATATTTTGGTAAAAATCTGCCAACCGGAAATGGTATTTTCTTGAAACATTTTAACATTTTTTGCAAAAAATATAGGAAATACTGCGATAGTTACAATTTGTCATTACCTTTTACAATATTTATTTAACATCGTTTCTATATCTCTTACCAATAAAGGAAAATTAATTTTCAAAAATTTGTAATTTTACCTACCACGATTTGTACATCATAATATAGGAAAAAAATTTTTTTGACATCATTTTTAAATATAAATATATTATTAACTAGGTTTGAAACTTAGAACCTATAGGAGCCGAAATATAATAAATTAAAAACTGATTGAATTCCATTAAGTTTTTATCCTTCCATTAAACGTATTCAGTCAAGAAGTATCATCGATTCATTATTATTATAATTATAACTGGATATAATGTAATAAGGTAATAATAAAATAAAAATTGTTTCTACAAAGAGCTAATTTGATTTCAATGCCAATAGGAATCGGTACTTTGCTTGAAGAACTATAACAAAAATTACAAAAAGTAGCCTAACCAAATCCAAATTCACATATTACAGTGCCAAGGCGGGAGGTCATGTGCTGGCCACAACAGATTTTTCTTCTTATTTTGATGGTAACCATTTAACAGGATTAACTCCCATTTACAGAACGATAGATGTTATTATTGTGGAATTAAAAAAAAAAAATTTCTAAAAGTAACAGAGGTTATACGGGTATACTAATTAAATTACAAGAAATATAAATGTTTATTAATAATTACACAGTACAGAAAATATTACAACATAGTGTCTGGTAAATAATTATACATGTAAGCAGGGGGTTCGAACCGAACCGGAACATGAAAAAACCGGAACGAACCGTAGCTATATTAGCGAATCGCGAATTAAACCGAACCGTTGAAAATAAAAATAAAAACTCATAATCTGAGCTGAACCGATGGTTGCGAACCGATTCGAAACGGTTTAAAGCATTAATTGAAATTTAAGTTTTTCCATCAAAATGCTGATAAATTTTTATAGCCCAGTCAAAATCGACACAAAAAATCGCTAAATTCGCAAAGCATGATGTATCTCTGATTTTTTAGTATGTTGTTTGGACCCATTAGGGCTATGTATACCCAAGTTTCCAACTCTCAAAAAGTTGTGGAAAAATTTGTATACACGAATAACCGCGAAATTTTTGGACTTTTTTCAGATTCTGCTCTATATCTCCTAATCCATGCATTTTTCGTCGAAAGCTATTTTACACATTATTTAAGACCATTAAATTTGTGACAAAATAAGCCCAACCGGAGCTCTAGACATCTAATAGTTTCCGAGATATGGCACCTTGAAAATAGGCCAATTTTTCCAAATATTGCTAATTTTAGTTTTAGACCTTCTTTGGACCGAAATTTCGTCGAAACCATTGATCCTACGAGTAAAACTTGTAAATATAATTTGTAGACAATTTAATTACTCTAAATTAAGCGCAGAGTGGGATCTGTAAGCCTCGTAGTTCTCTCAAAATCTCAAAAAACCCATATAAGGTAAAATCGCATTTTCTCAGAATTGTACCTAACCACTTTTTTGTTGCATGAAGTGAGATTTAAACATGCAAAACGTATTATGATCATATAGGAGGTATGTAAATTGAATAATGTAGGTAGGTACCCCTCTTACAACCCTCTCATGGATCTTCACCCCCTCTTTCACGTCACACTATCTGGTTTCTTATCTTATTTGATATTTTGGCTTAATTAACACCCTAAAAAGTTTTTAAAATAATGTATTTTATAGAGAAATGTTCGTAGAATGTAATAAAAGAAACCGGAAGCCGATAATTTTATCCCTTCAGAAGTTACAGCACATTAAACACAATTATTAAAAATTTAAAAAATTTTCAATTTTCTTTTGAAAAATATTTGATATTTTGGCTTAATAAATACCCAAAAAATTTTTTTTAAATACTACATCTTATGAAAAAATGTGCGTAGAATTTAATGCGATAAACCGGAAATCGATAACTTTATCCGTTCAGAAGTTATAGCACATTAAACACAATAATTATTGAAATTTTTAAAATTTCTTTACTTTCTCTCGGAAAAACATTTGATATTTTGGCTTAATAAACGACCTAAAAAGTTTTTAAAATAATGTATCTTATGGAGAAACGTTCGTAGAATTTAATAAAAGCAACCGGAAGTCGATATTTTTATCCGTTCAGAAGTTGCAGCTCATTAAACACAATAAATATTTCAAATTTATAAATTTCTCAATTTTCTCTTGAAAAAACATTTGATATTTTGGCTGAATAAATACAAAAAAAATGAAATACTGCATTTTATGGAGAAATGTTCGTAGAATTTAATGTGATAAACCGGAAGTCGATAACTTTATCCGTTTAGAAGTTACAGTACATTAAACACAATAAATACAAAATATTTGAAAACTTTTCAAAAAACAAAATTGATATTTTGGCTTCATGAATGCCCTAAAAAGTTTTTAAAATAACGTATTTTATAGAGAAATGTTCTTAGAATTTAATAAAAGAAACCGGAAGTCAATATCTTTATCCGTTCAGAAGTTATAGCTCAAAATTACGAAAAAAGCAAAAATTTCTCAACTTTCAATTTTTGGAAAAACTGGCCTATTTTCAAAGTGCCATATCTCGGAAACTATTAGACGTATAGAGCTCCGGTTTGGCTTAGTTTGTCACAAATTTAATGGTCTTAAATAATGTGTAGAATAGCTTTCGACGAAAAATGCATGGATTAGGAGATATAGAGCAGAATCTGAAAAAAGTTCAAAAATTTCGCGGTTTTTCGTGTATAAAAATTTTTCCACAACTTTTTGAGAGTTGGAAACTTGGGTATACATAGCCCTAATGGGTCCAAACGACATACTAAAAAATCAGAGATACATCATGCTTTGCGAATTTATTGTCGATTTTGACTGGGCTATTATGAAAATTGTTGTATTTTATATAGTTTGAGTCCAAAACCGGAACAATTTTTAAAAATTAATTGCATTGAACCGAAACCGCTTTTCTGAAAAATGATAGCCGGTTCATTTCAAGAAGAAATATGAAAAACCGAACCCTATAAACTTGAACCGTTATTTTGTGCCGTTCGAGTCCCTGCATGTAAGTACTCATGTACGTTTGAATATTAATAGGTACTAGTGTTTGGTAAACACTCCTGGTGCGTTCCTTGTGCCATGGTAATGACGAGGTCCGTGTCTATTCCACCATAGTAATAGCTTCTCCATTTGCTGTGGTTTCCAGCAATTCAATTATCAAGCGAGCGACTATGTTGTATAGGATCATTGTGTTTACCACAATATCATGACATTATCGAGGTCATTGTGACAGCTCTAATTCAATTACTTGTGGGTCTAATTGTATAGTTAATCTTATTTAGGATGTTGTTGGACATACTGGTATCTTATAATCATAATTTATTGTCAATGACATTCAAGGTACATACGGTTTATCCAGCGAATCAACCGATGCCGTCACAATTAAGGTGGTTAAAGGCCCTTCGAAGAGCTCAAATATGTCAATTTTCACTGGAAATCTCTATGATCTCAAATTTATTAAAATTGTTTTTTATAATTGAAATTTTTCAGTTTTTTTAAACGTCAATGAAAATGTTATTATCTTGAATATTATTGACGTTATTAAAATAAAACTGATTTTTTTAATTTTGCTGTTGAAAGTTAATTTTTAAAAAAATCAATAAATTTGTCATGATACGTCAGAAAGTGCTTACCAAAAAGCTTTAAAATAAGTTGATTTTCACTGGAAGATTCTGACGGTGCAATCTTTTCAAATTTATTGAATTGTTTTATTAATACTTAACAGCAAAATAAAAAAAGCTGAAAAATTTATAAAATTTTTTTTAAAATAAATTTGAGATTTTGAATTTCCAGTGAATATCGCCATATTTAAGCTCGTCAGAGCGCCCTTGCTATATACTTAGTCGTTAAAATGGTGAAAAGTAAGTTTAGTTTTTCTTCGGGTTTTCTCTTAAAATTGAAGTCAAAACTAGAATTATGAAATACCTTTTATAAAACTTAAATAAATAAATTTGAAAAAAAATAACTTGTTGGTTTTTATAGTCATTTTAAAATCGCCCGTTTCACTGCCCCAGCCTGTATAATTCTGAATCCAATGATGTATCACAGGTCTAGATTTCATTCAATATATCCCACAAATATAAATAAACTATCAAATGTTTAAGTATTATTATTTAATGAAATTCAAACTAAAGATTATTATATTATTATTAACAAATTAAAAATTTTCAGAAGTTCAAAGTGACAACCATTTTCGTTAACCCAGATTCTAGACCTTTGCCTATTGTTAATAATTATTTTCACCTATCGCATATCAATTGTTTTTACAAATTTAAAATTTTATAATCTTTCTTGATTATATTTACTAAGATTTTGTCTTGAGATATTTTGCATGAAATCTGAACTTACCTACATACTTAATTGGATTCAGAATCATTAAGTAGAACTCAAATATGTAAAAATATAAGGTTAATTCTATTTTAAATAAGAGAGTTTCCGGTTTAACCGGATATAATATATATTTTGATGTCTTCTTATGCCTAATTTACTCATATAAAATTTCAAAACTGTATTAATACTGCTATATTAATCAAATAGTTATATCGAGCGTACCATTTAAACCTAAATTGTCAGAACTACAGTTGGTCACATATCAAACTTACCTATTCACTGTATTTTGTACTAATGTATTTTTTATTTGTTGCAGGTAAGAGTCCATAACACTTACAACTTCTTCGCTAGTTCGTCTTTCAAAGGTATGTGCTTTGTGCTTTATAAATAATATTTTTATGGATGCAGTGTTTTAAAGTATGAACATTACGAGTATATAATCTTGCTATAAAATAATCGGTTTATAAATTACAACATTCCCACGAAAATTGGAATCAGCATTTAGCAATTAGTACTTGATTAGTTAAGTACCTACAATTTAAAGTGTAACACGAAATAATAGTTCCACGAAACCTTACTTAAACCAATAAAAAATGAAATCATGAATCAACTTTAACGGACATTCGTGTTATCGCATTGTTCTTGTCATAAAGACATTAATTACCGTGGTAATTTCTTTCGTCAAATAATCTTTTGCGAGTTTCTTCATAGAACAATATAGGTTTTTATATAAGTTTACAGATTGTTTTAAACTTTAAAGATTAGGTATTATATTTAGTACAGCAGTATCATACAATTAATTTAAGAGGTAGGTACTATGAGAGGAAATGAGATCAATTTGTTAATGTACCACATGTCTTTATGTAAATTTAATTGACAAAGGAAAAATAAAGTTCTTGTTAAAAAAATGCCACATAATAGTATATTAAAGAACAAATTTTATAAGACATGATTTTCTCGCGCGCGTTCTAGTAAAAACGAGCCCTCGGGTTTACGAAAGGACAAATGTAAAAAAAATATTATAAAATGAGTTCTTTATACTATCTTTTCTACACAAGTCGATTTAGGGAAATTTATGCGAGTAACGTTTTTGTTGGTGACATTAATATTGTCATTTATTTAACTTCAATGTCACTGTAAAATATAAAATTAATGAATTATTCTAGGTGATAAGTGCAGACATTATAGAAAATATAGAACATATACGTTTTCTATTACTATATTGATTAATTTTATTGAATAAAAATTAATTAATTAAGTAAACCAGATTTAGAGATTATACTGAAATTTGTCAGTTCTGAGGTTGGACGTTTGACAATTGAAGTAAATATCATCTGATACTGCCAACATCAACCATCTAAAAAAATATGTTGCGTATCACAAATTGAACCTTGGCGACATTCAGTTGTGTTTCACAAAGTTAACTTTGTGAATGCCAAATAGAAAAAGAAAAAGAAACATTGCTGTTTGATTAAACTCTTACATTATGACATTACCAGATTTTTATTTTGACTTTAAGTAATGTAATAATAAATAAAATTATTACAAAATGCAGTTTTAAATATATAATATTATATAAGAAATAATTTATTCAATATTCAAGATTTTATAAAATTAAGAAATGAAGTAATAAAAATTAATAATATGTAAATTGTGAAAATCAATCCTTCATTAAGGATTTTTTTAACAGGAACGAGATAAAAACAAAATAAATTTTCTCGCTGATAAGATTGAAGCAATTTAAAAAGTATAATTATTATTATCAAAATATTATCATAATCTATAACTTAACCTTAATATTTTATTAACATTAACATTTAAAAAATATTAGAGATAAAACTTATTAATATTTATTACCAAAACGCCTTAATATTATCATTATGAGCTAATAACGATTACAATAAATTAAATATTTAGTAAAAAAAGCAATCTTCTTACAACGCAAAAAAACACACTTCATGAAAACCGTTTCGTCCAAACACCTAAAAAATTCAATCAAAACAAAAAATTCTTCAGCACATACAACAAGAACAAATATTAAATACTAACAAAACCCACAACAAAAACAATCATCCATTCGTTCAATATCGCCGTAATCACCAATAGCGGGAAAGGAATTATTCTGAAGAGCCAATGATCAGACGTATTAATTTTCCATCAATTCTCGGCAGATTACGTGCCATCTATTTCAGAATTCTGAATAGCCCATAATGCCATAATCACATGAAAAGAGATAAACATGAGTGAAACATTGAAAGAAATTATTGCGTAAATGGCATAAAAGTAAAACAAGAATGAATAAAGTCGTCCAATAATAAATTTAGATGCGTCATATTTATTTACTTTTACTTTGGACAGTTTATTGAAGAAAGTTTGTTACATAATCATGACTCTTACTTAAAAATTGTACTATAAATTGTCAGTTTAATAAATAAAGTCGTAAATTTGGTTTTAAATTGCAAACATATTTCTAAAATCATTATCATTGTAATATTTTTTACAAACATGACAGAATCTAGGGAAACTCATACATAATTATTTATTTTTAAAATGCAGTAAAAACTACGTTCAACGAATAAAATAAATGAATGCAATTTTGACGTGATGACGTGTCCCTATTCGGAATTCAGGATATGCATCATTTGTCTTCCCGAAAGGGTTCGTTATAGCCGAGAGTTATCTTTAAACGGGTTTATTATAAGTAGGTAAACACTACTAGTCCAGTTAAATTAGATCATATTTTGTCGTTTAGTGGAAAAAATAGTAGAAAGCTGGATTTTGGTATAAGTAGGTATACCTTCCCAGTAGCTTTATGAACAATATACTAAAAGTCTGAGAAAGAGGGATTGTCAGTAAATCCAGCAAAAACCGCAATCGTACCATTCACAAGAAGACGCAAACTTGGCGGACTAAAACAGTTACATCTGTACGGAAAATCACTAGTGATGGTGAAAGAAGTCAAATATCTAGGCGTAACACTAGACAGCGGATTGACTTTTAAATCACACGTGGAAAACGTGACAAATAAAGCCATCAGGGCCCTATGGGCCTGCAGGCGAATGTTTGGAAAAAACTGGGGTTTGTCTCCAGCAATGACTTATTGGATTTACAATGTAATGATCAAGCCAGTCATAGAATACGCCAGCCTCGCCTGGTGGCAAAGAACTTTAACAAAACATTGTAAAGATAAACTAAGCAGGGTGCAACGATTAGCCTGTTTAGGAATCACAGGAGCAATGTCAACTACACCAACAGCGGCCATGGAAACTTTACTGAGTCTACCTCCACTTCATCTGGTGGTGAAAGCGAGGGCACTCAGTGGAGCATACAGGCAGAAAATACTATCAGAGGAAGATAATTCTCGAATAGGACACTCTGCAATCTTCACAGAGATAGAGAAACAACCCATCTTACAGATGACACCAGATCGGGTAAATAAAATGTACATCATTGACAAAACCTTCAGGATACTAATTCCTGGTAGGGATGCATGGGAACATGACAATAACCCGGTGAAAAACGAGGACATAGTAATGTACACGGACGGCTCCAAGACCACCAAGGGAGCCGGAGCTGGAATACATGGGGTAAGAGGACTGAGACACAACCTGTCGGTTGGACTCGGGACAAATACAACAGTATTTCAAGCTGAAGTATACGCTATCTTAGCTTGCGTGCAAGTACTACAGGAGAGCAACTACACAGATAGGAAAATCTCCATAGTAACGGATAGTCAAGCTGCACTAAAGGCATTGGGATCATGTGAAGCGGGATCGGGCTTAGTCCTGAACTGCATCCATGAGCTAAATGCGTTAGGAGCAAGAAACAAAGTAAAACTAATATGGGTACCCGGGCATTCGGAAGTAGAAGGAAACCGGAGAGCTGACCTTCTAGCAAAGGAAGGAACAAAACTGCCTTACATAGGACCAGAACCAGCTTGTGGAGTCTCATTCGAAACAACCAAGCAGGAGATCAAAACTTTGCTTTGGCAATGGCACAAAGTCCACTGGAAAGAGTCACCAGGTCAAAGACATGCTAAGGTCTTACTGGATGAACCATCCAGAAAAAGGACGGAAAACTTACTGACAATGAGTAAGAACAACACAAGGTTGTTAACAGGACTTATAACGGGACACTGTGAACTAAATAAGCACATGCATACACTAGGACTCATCGAAGAACCAATATGCAGAGGCTGTGGAGAAGAGGATGAAACACCCCTCCATCTGATATGTCACTGTGAAGCTTTTGTGAACAGTAGACACAGGCTCCTAGGAGCCAATAAATTGCAGTTAGAGGCTATAAAAAGAATCAAATTGAAGCAAATCCTGGACTTCATCAAAGAAACAGGACTCATCAACGAGGATTAATTTCAGAGGGTACAATAGGCCTTAAGGCCGCAGTACAGGGACGACGCAAGACCACCTCTCGTAAAATAATAATAAATAATAATACTTAAAGTCTCAATCGATTGGACTGGAGCTTTGTCCGCCATTTTGAAAAAATGGCCGCCATCTATTGATTTTAATTTTTATCTCGTAAATGATTAATATTACGAAAAATCAAGTAATAATAAATTGTTGAGCACAAAATTTTGCTATAAATTGGTACACGCATATTTTTTATGAAAGTGCTACAGTTTTCGAGAAAATCGTGAAAATGTATTTTGAAAAAAAACGATAATATACGAAAACAGCTGTAATTTTTACCTCTCGCCTCATATTCTATAAGAGAGGTATTGTAATGGGTCAAAATTTTCGAGTATGAGTTTTTAGTAGATAAGCACGTTTTAGGGTCTCTAGAATACGAATTTAATATTTTCCCGATGATGTCTGTGTGTGTGTGTGTGTGTGTGTGTGCGTATGTATGTATGGACGTATGGACGTATGTGACGATTTTTCGTCCACGATAACTTAAAAAATATTAAGCCTTTAATAACCAAATTTCATATTTAAGGTTTTAATAAGGATCTTAACACCGGATAAGATTTTGGTAGAAATCCGCAAACCGGAAGTAGTAGTTTTTGAAACTTGATATAGTTTTGCTTAAATAAATTGGTACATTATTTATTTATGACAATTTTGCCAATTAAAAATAAAAGATAATATAATTATCTATGGGTACAGTTAATTTTAAATACAATTTGCTGAATCTGGTAGTATGTAGCAATAAAATAAAGTGCAACTAATATTCTACTTTTTTGAAGTACCAGTATCTTGTTGTCCACGATTGTTTCTACTCAAAATTTGAATTATTATGACACTGACACTAGGTATAGTTGTAATCTTTTGCTTGCATCTTGGTTTACATTATCGTTTACATAAATTACATAGGTAAACATGAAACTATTAAAATGTAAGTAAAACTATTTACTAGATTAGTAGAATAAGCAGAATTAGGCGAGAGGTCGTGTGGTGGCCACAGCAGATTTTTTTATGGATAAAAATATGGATTTCCAGTTTGCAGAATCCAATTTCCTAAATACTCTTCTATGAGTAAAATTATTTTCAAATTTTCTGACGCACGGGTTTGGTCACAATTTAAGGATAATTTTACAAAAGTTTAAATTTTTCTGATATTTTCTTTAAAAAAAACTAAAACCTATACAAACGTTTAAAACTCATATCATTTTTTAACAAATTTTATAGAGAATCGTAAGCAGAAATCTCGATGTTAATTAATTTACGAGATAAAAATTAAAAACAATATACGGCGGCCATTTTTTCAAAATGGCAGACGTAGCTCCAGTCCAATCGATTGGAACTTTTAGTATGTTGATGATGAAGGTACTGGGAAGCAGGTGTATACCAAAATCCAGCTTTCTACTAATTTTTACCACTAAAAAATCTAATTTGACTGGACTAATTATATTAGCTGTAAATAAATATGATTCAAATTTTGATTTATTATTGATCCATACGAACATCAAATGAGTAAAAATTACTATTATTTTATTACTATTATATTTTCATGTTATATTTTCATTTTTCGATTATAAAATTTATGATCTAGAAATTAATATTGCCCTAGTTAATATCACACTATCCAAAAATAGCACCAATATTAAAACTACATAGTACTGCAAAACACGAACATCTCATTTTCACAAGAAATATATTCCCCCATAAAAGAAATCAAATATAAAAACCGTATAAATTCCTCAAACAGCCGAAAATCACGCCAAACAGGAAACCAAATAAAGTCAATTGTGCACAATAATTTTTTTCTTTTTTCCTCTATCTTACTACAAACGTCAAAGTCAACGATCGTCGAGCATGTGAAGGAAGCATTTGTGCAGCAAAAAGTAAATATATGACAGAGAAATACGAAAGAAAACAGCAAAAAGTGTCACGTTTCCACGTCTCGGGAAGAATGGACAGAGAAATATTCAGTGGTGTTGGAAAGCTCTCCAAATAAATTTAACGTAAACAAAGTCTCAATGAATTTCGGAAATGCTTGACCGTTGTATTTTTTTATTATTCCACACACGATATTTTTGACCAGTTAGAATTCCTTTATTTTTTCGAAGTTTTTTAGCGAGAATTCCACTCCTGTATAAAGTAAGTCATAAACAAAACAAAATATTATCATTTTGACATCGGATAAAAAGATAAAAAGGAAGGTAACTTTTTATAGCAAATTATAAAACCTTATTTACATTTTTCTTAGCTACCAAATAAAACACTAAAATGTCATTTGTATCATAATTCTAATATTTGTCAGCGAAATGATTAAATTTTGAGAATATTTGTGAAGAAGAACCAAAAGAGTCGTTAAATTATCTTATTGAATTACACTCGAGCATTTTATTTCCTCCGAATAAATTTATGTTTGACATTGCAACCTTGTCACCTGCTCCTGACAGCAATTTGACGCCAAAAATTGTTTAAAAATAAAACCACTGTCCTGATTTTATTAAACAATTATTTTTCAAATTGCTAGGCAACAAGGTTTCAATACAAATATAAATTTATTCGGCAAAATAAAAAGCTCTTGCTTAATTACAGTTGATAATTCCACTTTTGCATAAAGTAAGCCATAAACAAAACACAATTTTATCGCTTTGATAGCCGATAAAAAGGAAGGTTACTTTTTGCAAGTGATAAAACCTTATTTACATATTTCTTAGAAACCAAACCTAACACTTAAATGTCATTTGCATCATATTTCTAATATTTGTCAGCGAAATGATTAGATTTTGAGAATATTTGTGCAGAAGAACCAAAAGAGTCGTTAATTTATCTATTGAATTACTCTCGAGCATTTTATTTCTTCCGAATAAATTTATGTTTGACATTGGAATCTTGATGATGACAGCAATTTGACTCTAAAAATTGTTTTAAAATGATATCACTCCACCTACGATGTCATGATTTTATTAAACAATTTTTCTTTTCAAATTGCTAGATAACAAGGTATCAATAGAAACAGAAATTTATCCGGCAAAATAAAAAGTTCTTGTGTAATTAAAGATGAAGAAACATTTTTAAGTTAACGATTGATAATCGCACACACGGTATATTAAGTACCTATAAATTGGTATAAATCGAATTTTAATAAAATTATTATTCTTGCCAGATTACAGTTGATAATTTAATTACACTCCTATATAAAATAAGCCATGAAAACAATATTTTTTTTCGTTATTACAGTGGTTAAAAAAATCGGATAAATTTTTACTTACCTCTTTACTGATTGTCATGACAACAGTTCAAAATTTTTAAAAATCGGTATCCTGTTGCTTTGAATAGCAAAATAAAAATGAAAAGTCAAGAAACTGTATGGACATATTAGAGCCCCTTTTAATTAATAACTTAATTTTTTAAATCAAAATAAAAAAAAATGTGAACGAAACCAATGTTACACCTATATCAATATGTTGTCAAGTCCACTAACTTTTTCTTTTTTGTTAGTGAAGATTTTCCTTAGCTGGAAGGTTGATAAATGAACAACAACTTTCTTGGGTATCAGCCACAATACAGGGTGTCTGTTTTTAAATGAACCAGCATTTATCTCGCTTATTTGTTGAGTTAGCGTTTTTTGTCAAATACATGATTTATACAGTATCATGTGTAGTAAATGATAGCGGATGTGAATCCTTGGTATCACTTCCGGTTTTTGAGGAAGTCATAGCAACTTTCAAATTTCAAATGAAACATTGTATTTTTTATTACGAATTTGAAAAGTACATTAAATTTGCTCTACGGTGGTATAAAAAAGTCTTATGTTGTATTATTAAAATATTAAATTACGGACACTTAAATTATGCACCTATGAACGCTGACATAAGTAAGCCTTGCCGCGAAACAAAAACAATAGTTGAAAGCAGTTTTACCTGTCAACAATCAATGTAAATTACAATAAAATATCTCTTAAATCTAATTATAATAAAGAAAACGCATATTATGAATAATTAAGAAACAATTCATTTATTAGAGTACCTCGAGAGTACCTAACATTAATTTAATAAAAGATGTTCAAAATGTTGACAGGTAACTGCTTTCAACTATTGTTTTTGTTTCGCGGCAAGGCTTACTTATTTCAGCGTTCATAGGTGCATAATTTAAGTGCCCGTAATTTAATATTTTAATAATACAACATACAACTTTTTTATACCACCGTAAAGCAAATTTAATGTACTTTTCAAATTCGTAATAAAAAATACAATGTTCCATTTAAAATTTGAAAGTTGCTATGACTTTCTCAAAAACCGGAAATGATACCAAGGATTCACATCCGCTATCATTTACTACACATGATACTGTATAAATCATGTATTTAACAAGAAACGCTAACTCAACAAATAAGCGAGATAAATGCTGGTTCATTTAAAAACAGACACCCTGTATATTTGGGATAAACTATACCCTCAACGTTTCGGCCCTGGTAGGGCCGAAAGTTGTTGTTCATTTATTTTTATTTTTTATTTCAAATGTAACTATTTTAAAATATTTATTTTGAATAATGACATACTTGATAAGAGAATATAATGTACGGATACAAACTGTCAGATAATAATTATCGTCCTGCGGACTCGAATTTTTATCAGAGACAGTTTGTTTCGTCAAATTACTAGACAATCAAGTTTTTGTTAAAAATAAATTCCTCTAGTGTAATTACAATAATTATTGATAAAATTTGATAAAACTACAGTAGATGAGTACACTTTGTTGATATTGAAAATATTGACTCTCAAACTGTATTATTTTGTCATACGTAATAAAAGTTTACTCGGAACGTAAACATTTTTACAGTATTTTTCAACATCAAAATGACATTACCTAGGATGCGGCAAAGTTTCGGGTTGGTTTCGGACAGCTGTAGTAGTGGGCAAAGGAATAAAATAGAAGAAAAAGTAAATAAAAACGACCATCTAAACAGGCTCATTAAAATTATCCCACCATATTCAATTCCGCTTGTATACTAATACATTCATCCATCATCCATCAATGACAACAAATCCTAAATATCACAATCAATCGTAACTACTTGTAATTCCTGGAAATAAATCCATCACCACTTGATGTGCTCGTCTGAATCATCCGCGATGTTCCGTCAAAACGTGTAGTCATTTATTCTTAATAAACCCATCAACATCGGCCGCGTACAAACCGAGAGTGAAAGTAATTCATCTTGGGAATAGCAACGGCAACGACTTGAACGAGTCCTTGAGTCTACGAATTCAGGCTTGAGGGTTGAACCGGTAATTCGTGCAAAGGGGTAGCTTTCATGAACCTGGATGGAGGATATGTGAACTTAAAGGGGGGTCACTAGCGGCCTAATTATGCTGAAAAGTATGTTTAGTTATTTCCTTAAAATTGAAGTACAAATTCACGTTTTTGGAATAACAAATACATTTTTGAATTGCTAAAGGTTGTCTCCAAATGCGTCTAATGCCAGTTTTTTCATTTTTGTACTCTTTTTTTATATTTATGGCTAAACATGGCCAATTTTAGCTATTTTGTAAGTATTTATGCGTATTTTATCACATATTTAAAACAAAAAAAATTAAAAAAGTGCCATTAGGTGCACTTGAGAGCCATCTTTAGCTATTTAAAAATATCTCAACTGTTTGAAAAATCTTAATATTGAAACAAGTTTTAATGGAAAAACTTAATATTTGTAATTTAATTTTCTAAATTAAATGGTTCATAATAGTATATTATTTAACGAGTAAATAATGTAGGCTATAATAATTAATGAGGATGAAAGTTTGTTCACGAGCCGAAGGCGAGTGTATAAATCATCCGAGTTAATTATAGCCATTATTTTCGAGTCAAATACGACGTTTTATCTACAACTTTTTATATAAAACAACATTTTCTTACTACAAATTTGTATTGATATTAACCTAACCTCAAACTTTGGTGTGATGACAATTTATCCGAGCAATTTAGAACTATTATAGGCTAGTCATATACAGCATTTTACAAATTTTTATTATTTTTACTGTTTCTGCTTACAACGTCATAAAATGATAACTTGATGTAACACTAATATTAAAACAGATGTGATGGCAGTTTGACAGTTCGAGAGAATAAAGTACTCATTATTTAACAGTGTGAAATAATGAATTCATTATTTCATAATGTGTCCTTATGCAGGAGTTTATTATACTACTTTCACGTATATAATGAATACATTATTCTATTGTTGTAGATAAAGAGTATTTATTTATTTAAATTAATAATTTTATATTTTGTTTATTTATGTGTAACAAGCCACACAGTGAAATCCAGCGTTTAGGTATCAACCCCCAGTAAAGTTTTTTTAGGTTTTAGTTTTGAAGTGACATGTATGAATTTTTTGAGCTTTTCAAACTTTGATATTAGTAATAGGTGATCATAAATGATTGGCCGTGCCGCTCAGTTCTCAGGGCCTAACTTGTAGACAAAAATATTTGATGGGCTTCTTAGCGTATGATGTATACTATTGTAATACATTTCGTAGTTGTAATACAATAAGTAATTCTCACCCTGGTTGGGATAATAATGTACCCGAAATACGTTTTCATTTTTTATTAAAACTTTGCTTAACTTTTTTTTAAAGTCACGAATAACGGGCCACAGGCCCAAAGATTTACCTAGGTACGTGCCTTTTGTGCCTAGACCTAAGTTAGGCCTGTTCGTTCTAATTTTATTTTTGCTGCCTCGATCCTCGATGTAATGGGACCCTTAGCGCAATATTTCTCACAATAGGTGCGCTAGTTCCTTTTAACTTTCAAATGACTTAGAAACGTCAACCTGTCTATACAACAAATGTCAAATTGCGCGAATGCGTAATAACAATGTGTCCGAAATTAGTCTACAATTAAATTAGGTATGTGTTAAAACTTGGTTTTTCGTCGCGATGTTTGAAACCTCTGAAATAAGACATTTTTTAAGTCTGAGACTTTCCAACTTTGATATGGCATTATTATACCTAATAATTAACTTAACAGAGAAGTCATAATTACATTCAGTAACATTATGTGTACGTGTTCTTATTTTTATTTAAGTATGTATCGTGTAATACGTACTTCGGAGACTAGCTCCGTGTTAAGCTTTGCGGTAAGGTTCCCATTGCATACTGCATCTTACCATCCTAACCTTAAAATGCCAAAAAAATTTGATTTCAAAATTACTTAAATAGCGATCTTCACTAACTTTCTGCTGTACGAATACTGAATGTATCGAAAAACATGATGGACAACTTCAAATTTATCGCAATAGCACTATATAATATTCATTTGGCAAGAAATGAAGGAGTAGGCACTAACTTTCTGCGCGAAGCATAGTTTTGATCAAAAAACGGACTTTTTAAGCCAAAAATATTCGAAATTCTAAAATTTTTGTAATTACTCAATTAAAATGTATTTTTATATTCCTGCTGAACTCTTCAACGAGGTAGAACTCTGAAACTATAAGAGATAATTAAATTCTGTTTGCGGCATTGGATTCAGCAACATTTAATTGTACTTACAAAATACTTTTTAGCAGTGAAAAATTCCTGTAAGAAAAATGGCGAACGTATGAAAAATTCCTGCTGATTTTTTTATTGTAAACATTATGTAAATAATTGGATTTTAAAATATTAAACGTATGAGAAACACAATGCCGCACACCACAGTTCAACATCTTGCTTAGATTTTGAGATATGAAGCCTCAAAATTGCAAATTAGAAAATGTAAGAAATCCACATCACAAAATAAGATATCGAAACTAGGTTTGTGACATTTTTTTTATTTTTACATTTCCAACCAACAATAAAACAAATTATGTATGTTTATTCACATTACAATAAAAGGGTGTTCTAACTGAATGGAAAAAGGTTGAAAATTTGACAAGAATTTTGAAGATGTTTCATTTATAATAAAATTAAATATATCAAATATATTCTTCTCAACAATAAATTTATTCATAATTATTTAGAATTCCAGTTAAAATAGTAATCAATCCAGTAACCCAAATCTGAAATGCGAAACTGTCGGAACCGTAATTTGAATCACTAATTATCTGGAACTGTTCATTTCCACATCATTACATTGCAAACTTTGAAATTAAAACCGTAAATTATTACTTGCGCTTGCTATGACAAAGTTCTGCAATAATAATCAAACGTTCACTTCGATTTGACAACCAAGAAAACTTGTTAAACGCGATAGTATCTAACACATTTTTGTCAAAGTTGAATAGTTTTTTATTGAGAAAGGTCAAAGTGGAAGATGTGATTTTAAATTTTATTTGTCTTCGTTATTTGATCCCCAAAAATTTATTAATATAGTTTTTCTTTTAAATATCACATTCTAAGGAATTGGCAATTTAAGTACCTACCTACCTATTTTATGTTACCTATATCAATTTATTATAATAGTATAGGTATTATGCAATGAAATTATATCTAGCTATTAATATGAAATGCTGTAGCCGGGTAAGATGGTCAAATCGGCCCCCAAGTGATTTTTCACTTTTTTAATTTTTATAAATTCAAATATATATATATATATATATATAGATTTCAGGAAAGAATTTTTTTCAAACGCGAAGTCTCTATAGAAAAAAAGATATAGAATTAATTGCAAAAAACACGTTTTTGGCTATTTCTACGGGTTTGGTGGTCTGGGGGTTAACATTTTTACCAAAAAATCCAATTTTGGGTACAAATGAAATTATATTCCCGATCGATTTCCTTTGGGGGCCGATTTGACCATCTTACCCGGCTATAGCCTTTACGATACGAGCCATAGAGAGTGTCGGAATTGTGTATTAATACACATTACACACTAGTTACATACACTATTTTTTCTACCACATGCTTTGATTAAAAATAACTATTATTTTCATATATAATATCCTAAGTGCATGTCAAATTGTCGATAATTCGCATTTGCGCACTTGAGAAAATTATCGACAATGTTCCGATTAAAATTTAGCCAAACGCTGTTTCTCTCATGAAAAATAAAACAAAATTTAAAAACTTCCTTTGACAGCAAGTCAGAATTACTATGCCACGCCGTATCCAAATAAGATAATTTTGCACCAGTGTAAATTATCCATAATTTGCACTAGTGCAAAATTATCGTGTAATTCTACGTTGATTGGATGACATTCAGAAATGTTAGACTTCTGATTGGCTTAAATTTTATGAGGGAAATAGTCCATGAAATTTACTGGAGTGTTTCATAATGAAAATTGGGAGTAGAATAATTTTTTAAATGTTATGAAAGTCACGTTTAGAAAGCAAAGTTTTATTTGTACTTATCGTTATAAAACAAAATAATAATAAAACACCACTAAAGCTGTAAGGTTTATTAAAAAAATACATGTTTTGCACTAAAAACTGTCAGGTTATTGAAACAAAAATCATATAAATTACTGTACTATGATATGACATAACATACATACCATACATTATACATAAGTAGTAGAATTCGTATCCAAGAAATAATGGTGATAAGGATGTTTAGACGGAATTTGGATAATAAAACAACAATTGTTTCAATTCATCTCCTCTATGCATATATAAGTAGTACTTGTATTAGGCCTTTTCCTCAACTTAAATGTGGTTACCAGCCGTCAACTCATTCATTGTCAGTGGAGACTGGAGAGTATTATAATAGAGGGCATTTTAGTAGTTATATGAAATAAGTCAGTATCTAACATTTAACCGGATTAAAATCTGTGTGTTAAAATATAGCACACACGGTCATCAGAGTTATTTACAGGAATGCTTTTTGAACTTAAGTGATTAGCAAATAATCCTTAAAATTGTGTAAAACAATATTTTAGGAACTATGAAACGTGCTAATAATGTTAACCAGTTATATTATTTCTTATAGAATACGCGAATCAGGAATCACAAAGTACAAAAAGACACAGTAAAAAATTATTCCCTTGAATGTAATTTAAATATAAAAACGTTCCTCCAGCTTATCACCCCATAAACAAAATTTAATTTACTTTTTCTTTGTTGAAAACAACGCAAAAGTTTTCAAAACACAATGCAGCATTAAAAGAAATATGACTCGCCTCGAAGTCAGCAATGCTATCATTCCTTTCTGAAATTCAAGTCAACTAGATCACGAAACACAAATCCATTTCAAAAGGTCATATCGCACTCACATGCTTTCAAGGATAAGTATCTGTGTTTGGAAACTGGATAAACGAGCAACGAAGAAATCCGTAGACAATGGTGTTTTCTGCTAGAGTATTAAAGCTGCAAACGGTTAAATGTGGTTGAAATAAGGCAGAGAAAGACATTGGAGTCCTGAGAATATCTGATTAAATTTCTATGCTGCTAAGCGGATTTGAAGTCAGAGTGAGATGCGTGTTATTGCCAAGATAGGACCTGTGAACAAAGAGCTTACAATTAAAATTGAATTCTGAACTTAAACTTACTCGTATCGTGTTACTGTTTAGTCAATATTATTACCAATTTAGTAAATAATAAATTCTTGAATTCTTTATTTTTATGTCTACCATTTTTGAAATCAAAACTTGCTTCAAATTCCTGTACACATGCTGTCATGCTGTTTAATTCATGCACAAATCTCCCTTGTTGCTAACAATGAGTATCCGTGACTTGACCGCCACAGACATAAAAATGTAGATGTATAAACATGTACGAGCTTTTCATGAGTAGCCTAACTAATGTATAGAAACATTTCACAAGGCAGTACATATTTGAACTTATATATTCTATTTTCAAAATTTTAGGTTCATAAACTCATATTTATGGAAGTTTTTTCGTTTTATTTTTTTTCCGATTCTACCGCATAAATCGAGCTGAAAAGATTATATTCAAAAGAAAAGTTAATTTTAAACCTAAAATAATTTTTCTAATTAATTTTGGCACCAAATTCAAATAGAAAAAATATTTTAATTTTTTTAAATCTGTTTTCGTATTGTAGGAACTCGATTATTGTTTCAATTTATTTCGTGTAATTTATCTAAGAGAAATCTACAACATACTTAACTTACCTATATTTTTTCAGATATGTAAAAAGTGTTAGAAAAATTAAAAACTAATTTTATTACTTTACATATTTGAATTTCCCGCTTAGATTAAGAAAGTAATTGAAATATTAATCGAGTTCCTTCAATATGAGAATTGATTTTGAAAATTAAACATAAATTTTATATATGAATTGGAAACCAAAATGAATTGAAAAAATTAATTTTAGGACTAAAATTGTTTTTTTTTGTTTGGTAAATTTTTTTTAAATGAGGTTAGAAAGCAGAAAGGGTATAGCGGAATACCTAAGCAGGTCAAAATAGCCCCCAAAGGAAATTAATAATCGGGATATCTGGATGAAAGATAATCAAAAATGCTGTTGATTTCGCGAAATTTCAGCTTCCTAAACCGTTTTGTTTCCGAGTTATGATGGAAAACGTGAATTTTACGTTTCATTTTTTTCTCAGCGTCTATGGTATGTATCGAGCTGAAAAAAATTCTACCCGAAACAAAAAATTTGTTTACATCTGATGGTATTTTTTACAAATTGTTTTGGCGCCAAATTCAAATAGAAAAAAAATGTTGGTGTTTTTAAAATTTATTTTCGTTTATTTAATAAAATTCTACAACATATATTTTTTTCAGAATTTTAATCGATGTGGAAGATGGTTTAAATAACTAACACTTTTTCCATTTTAAATATTTGAATTTCGCGTCAAAATGGAAATTAAAAAATGTGTTTTTTCCAAATTTTATATTTTTTAAACCAGAATTTTAAACGTTTCTTTACAGACATATTGTATAGTATGGTATTTTTTTCAAATTGTTTTGGCGCCAAATTCAAATAGAAAAAATATGTTGATGTTTTTAAAATTCATTTTCGTTTATTTAATGAAATTTTACAACATATATTTTTTTCAGAATTTTAATCGATGTGGAAGATGGTTGAAATAACTAATACTTTTTCCACTTTAAATATTTGAATTTCGCTTCAAAATTGCAATTAAAAAATGTGTTTTTTTCAAATTTTATATTTTTTAACCAGAATTTTAAACGTTTCTTTACAGACATATTGTATAGTATTACGCTGGTCAAGTTAAGTTTTTTGGTTAAAAAAAACTACTCAAATCCCTGCAATATCAAATCCACGTAGTTTTCAATATTTCGGCTCTTAAGGAGGTACACTCGGGTGGTGAGGGGTTAGGGGAATCTCCTATGCTCGCAATGTATTTCATATCAGGGTTCCAACTTATAAAAAATAATAATAAACATTTTTATTGTATGTAAACGCAGTCTATTCGCATTTTTATCTAATAAAATGAGATTTAAATCAATTAATTAAGAATATTATTAATTTTTATTATGTAAAACTTGTTTACTTTATAAGATTTCATTCGGTCAAATACCAGTGTAAACTACGGCAACGCTGTGCTGTTCTTATGTCAATCTGACAGATACTAAACATGAAGGTGAAGAGAATTCTGCACTTGAAACTTCATACAAATCGTTAGGTATAAATTATTTATCATTTGTATACAATATACCTTTCATTCTTGTGAAAAACTTGTGATTATAGATATATAAGGTTTTTTTCTGGTTAAAATTCAAATTTTGCGCTTTTCAACGTTGCCGTGTCTATATTATGTTTTCGCCTATATTCTCCAGTAGGCATAAACGTCAGTGGTAAGTGATGCTTGTATTACTTTTATCCGGTCTTTGAGATAGTAATGCACGTTTTAAAGAAGCAATTGGAATTTTCTTTCATTTCGTTAAATGCTTTTCACGTTGATTTAAAAGTTGTCCCATAAGAGGCCATGTAAAATGTAGTTTTTTAACATTTATTTTTGAATAATCTACGTGGTGAAAAATTATGAAAAAATTCAGGTAACATTTTTACAATGTTTTGATTAATTTTGCAAAGTTTCATTAAACTCTCCCATTATTTCAAGTGTCGAGTGTACCTCCTTAACTTAGGTACATTCAATTTACTTATTTGTTGAAACGAAAAAATAAATAACTTAATTATTGTAATATTTTGATTTCAATATTATTTGAATTTGGCGCTATAAGTGTCATGGGTGATTTTGCAGTGTGATGGTTGTGTTCAAATAGTAAAAATGTTTATTTATTTGCAAATCCCCACAATAAAACCATTAAAACCCTGTCATTAAAATTTATATTTTATATTTACATTGAAAATATAATGTAAGTTGATATTTAAGGTTTAACATTATTAGGTTTTAATACTTATTCATCGTCACTGTCTTTAGTTTTTTACTAAAAAACGTAATTTTACCAGCGTAATACTATACAATATGTTTGTAAAAAGACGTTTGAAATTCTGGTTAAAAATATAAAAAAAATTGAAAAAATTTGGAAAACACACATTTTTTAATTACAATTTTGGCGCGAAATTCAAATATTTCAAGTGGAAAAAGTGTTTTTTATTATTTAAAGTATCTTCCACATCGATTAAAATTCTGAAAACTAATTTTATACCTAAAATTATTTTTTAAATTCATTTTGGCGCGAAATTCAAACAGAAAAAAAATATATTAATTTTTTAAAATCTGTTTTCGTATTGTAGGAACTCGATTATTATTCAATTTATTTCGTGTAATTTATCTGAGAGAAATCTACAACATATATTATTATCAGATATTTAAAAAGTAAAAAATCGACCATTTTCAAACTGCCATAACTCGGTGTATTTTCAATCGATATCGATGAATCTTCGAGGGCGAGAAACTTTGAAGTGTCTACTTTAAAGTCATGCATGCAAACTTAAGCGCAACCCCCTCCGCCCCCTCTAGCAATCATGTGCAAAAAAAAAGAATTTTAATTTTAAAAATGTCCAACTTTAAGGATGTGTACGGAGTTTAAACATTTTTTTGACTTGATCCACCAAAAGGGCACTAAAATTATTTGTTCAATTCCCTGTGAAGGACTCAAAGAACGAAGTTCCTACGATGATTTGGCACAAAGTTATGAATTTTTTTTTAAAAAGGGCATTTTTTGTTTTTCGCACATAACTCAGCCACTTTTCAACCAAATTAGATGATTTTTTCGGGGAAAACCCCATAGTGGCTCTACTTTAAGGGGATAAACTCAGATTAGTATGATCGATCTGAAAATTTCACGAATGACATTTCTATTAGCTGTCAGAATGACAGTTTTCATATGTTTTTAGTTGTCATGATAAAGATAAATAAAAATTTATCCACTTGTGAAAAGTTTCCAAAACATGGCTTGTTTTATACAGAGAGTTTTTTTTATAAGTAAACATAGTGCATGTCATTACCATAGTTACAGTGTTACAGGATGACAGCAATGCATTAGAGCGTTTTTTTTATCAGTAAACATAGGGATAATTAACATACGAAAATAAATATGAAATATAAATTAAAGAAATGATAAGTTATTTATTTATGTTTTCTACACTTAAGAACTAGGTAAATACATTAAACTAATGAGAATTTCAGAACTAGGTAGACACTTAAAAAATAATGTGTACAATGGTGACAGAATGAATGTTGAACAATTAAAAAATCGAATTAGTGCTGCTTCCCAAAATATTACTCCCCAGCAAATGCTATAAATTATTTTTATAATCGTTTAGAATGTTGTTTAGAAGCTAATGGTTCCAATTTTGAGCATTTAATTCGATTAAAAAAATTCTCATTAGTTTAATGTAGGTATCTACCTAGTTCTTAAGTGTAGAAAATATAAATAAATACTTTGTCATTTCTTTAATTTATATTTCATATTTATTTTTGTATGTAATTATCCCTATGTTTACTGATAAAAAAGACGCTCCAATACATTGCTGTCATTCTGTAACACTGTAACTATGGTAATGACATGCCCTATGTTTACTAATAAAAAAAACTCCCGGTATAGGAGTGTAATAGTTATTATTAAAAAAAAAAATCGTCAAATATATTAAATGTTGCACATACTTTTATACTGGACTAATATCGCTGCGCATTCTAACATATTTATTTTATACTATTACTGGGGAAACGGGGAAAGTCAAACAGAACGAGTTTATATGACGTGGACATAGTGGTGGGGGAACTATTAGACGGGATGGTTTTTAGACCGGGTGGTTATTAGACCGGGTGGTCATTAGACCGGGTGGATATTAGGACGCGTGGGTATTAGACGGCGTGGTTTTAGACCGCGTGGATTTTACTCGAATTTTCATAGTGGTGGGAGAAATATTAGACCGGGTGGTTATTAGACCGGGTGGATATTAGGACGCGTGGGTATTAGACGGCGTGGTTTTAGACCGCGCGGTATGCTTCGAAAATAGTTACGATTTTCATCGAAATATGACGAACGATCCGGCCGCCGAAATTCCGGCGATCCGGCTAAATTAGAGGCCGGAATTCCGGGATCCGATAATCCGGCCAAACAGCGATCCGTGCCATCACTAATTATATTACAGAATGTTGCACAACTTAGGACAAATAATTAAAATATATACCGGGTGTCCAAGTTAACGTGTTCACCATTGGGATCTCGAGAACGGTAAGAGATACGAAGTTAAATTAGACAAAAGTTGCCCCTCTTGGAGGCCAATTTAGAAATGTTTTTGTTTTCCCTCAAAAATGTTTAGGTGACTAGATATACGCAAAAATGTAAATTTTGACAATTTCGTTTCTTTTTTGTTTGAACGAGGAATTCACAGCAGTCCTCAAAATTTTGTTCTCTCCTACAGATTTAGAGAAATTCAGACCAAATTCAAATTTTCATAGGTAGCTCATAGTTGGCTATGACCCATTTATTAGAGATTTTTTCTCTCTTTTCAACGATATAAAACACAAGTACGTTGAACTTTAAAAAGGCAGAAATTACATAAGATCATTATTTTTTAATTAAAAAAATAAGGTTTCTGTAATTTCTGCCTTTATTTTTAGAAAAATCGAGACTATTCTAGAAATTCGGAAAAAACGGGAAAAAACGTAAACGGGCCGCTTAATTCAAATATGTAAAATGGGCTTATTTGTGACACTTTATAAAAATTAATCTATAGAATTGTTAATGCTTCATAAAATTTATTAATAATTGAAATGTTTTACTTTATTTAACGAGCATTAATTTATTTGCAATTGAACGATATAAAGATGTTGAAAACTTCGCGATTCATTCAAAACAGTAATACTTATTTATTTTATTCAATAAATCTTACTTAGAACAACTATTAGGCACAACATACATTATATGATTTTTTCAGTGAGTAATGTTAACTCAGAAGTTATTTTACTGATATTCTGGTAAAGAAAACTTGCTAAATAACAACCTGTTTCAATTTATAGTGCGAAGATAAAAAAAAATAAAACTAAATAGACGAATTCACGATAATTTAAAACAAGATTGCTCATACTACCCTTGCGTCTTACTATTCTTCTTTTCTTCTTCTTTCTCTGCTTTGGACCAACCTTCATCAATGTGCCTCTGTTCCTTGTCAAGTCCTTTTTCACAATTCCACAAGGAAACTGTAGTTTTTCTGCTGTCTCGACGTTGTCCTCTACCTTCTACTCAATGGTTTCATGTAACATGTCCATGTCAGCAGTGGAATAGAACGATAAAACGCAGGAGACAGGGTAACGTGGACTTGCGAAAGGTCAGTTGTCAGTTGCTCAGTTGTTAATATTGAAGAACTTGAAGGGAGTCAAGTGATATTTCATGTTGGTGGAAGATTGAGGAAAGTTTTTGATTAATAGTCTGGTGGTTTGTATAGAAAATTTTTAAGAAAATTATAAATAAACAGGAAATAATACAAAAGTATGAGGTTTATTTGTAATAATAACTTCTTTTTATTGTTTTTTAATTTTTTTCAAATTAGTAAAAAATAGCTTTTTTTCAGATTAGGTAATTATTATTTGCCATACTTTTAGTACAAATTTCTTTTTTGTTGATTTTTTAAAAATTAGTTTCTAATCCTTGTAATGAAGGTCTTAAGCGGTCAACGTTTTTTACGTATTCCTAGAATACTCTCGATTTTTTTTCTATTCCACTTTTTTTCCCACTACTACGGCTGTCTGAAGCCAGCCCGAATCTCGTACATCCTAGCTATGCAATGTCATTTTGAAAAATACTGTAAAAGTGTTTTCGTTGCGAGTAAATTGTCAGATTATTATTGACTTCAGTATAATGTTTTTATAAACATTTAATAGACAAAGAAAGTATCTACAGATGTGCCTTTTTGAAATTTAAAAAAATGTTATCATGAGATATAACCATGTAAAGTTTTCATAATTTTTTTTTTAATTTTTCGGAAATTTTATAATCATGTACAATTTGTTACCTAATCAAAATTTTAAAAAGGCACATCTGGAGATACATTCTTTCTCTATTAAATCCATGTTGAAATAAAATTTTACCATTCTTGTACTGGCCATACAAAACACTCGCTGCGTTAATACATTTTATGCTGGATTTTAGAAGGTAGACAGGCCTCATAAGATAGAAACAGTAAACAACTTCGATAATTTACTGTCTAGATTCTAGATACCGCATGAGCGTTTCACAAAAAATTATTCAAATTATTTCAAGTGTATTATCAAATTAAAGCTCCCTGGAAAAAAATCTAGTCGAAGAATCAAAAACAATATTTAAACGATGGTCAGTTGTTTTTTATATGTTATTCAAATTATGCTGTAGTATCAACTTAAAGATAAAAAGATAAATTTATTTAAATTGTGCTGATTAAAGTATAAAATTGAAGCCTTTACGAAACCATGTTATTAAAACTCATAGTCGGGGAAGTAGGTACTGTGGTGGCCACAGCAGATTTTTTATTAGTAGCATATAAAGTTAACTATTATATTCAAACTTAATCTGCCAGTTAATAATTTAAATGATTAAAGAATTCATCTGCAACTTATTGGGAGCAAAATTTTCATTCTCGTGAGTAATCGTTATTATTAAACTCTCGTTTAAAACAAAACCATCAACTATCATGTATTTTGAAACGATGGTATATTCATATTTATGTTTCCAATAAAGTATATCTGCTAACAACCATAAATAAGTTGACGGCTGGTAACTGCACACACGGAATATAACATCAGTCAAATATCTGCTGATACCGCATGATGAAATTATTTTGTAGAAATTCAAGCACAAGTTTTCACCCTGCAGTGCTGTACAGTAATCTCTTCAATGTTTCTCTAGCGATTTGAATCAAATGCAAATATGAACATAATTTAAGAAATTTGCATATTATTAAACGTGTCGTTTGCTTATTATTGATTTCTTGTTATTTCTACACCCACTTCGAAACTTTGTGCCTGTCAAATTTTGTAGTAGTGAAAGATGAATTTTCTTTGTGTATTGGAGTTTGGAAATCACCACGGAAATCACTTTGGATTGTTTCGATAATCGATATTTGATATTTTGAATAACACAAAACAAGAAGTATTAAAGTTCTTCCTGTCATTCAAACTTTGATATCCTTATTTTTTATCCTGCTGAAGAAAATAAGATTTTGCAAGATTGTTGTTTCACATTTTACACAAACGTGACAGCTATTTTATTTTTATGCTTAGTGCATTCATTCATCTAATTCACAATCTGCATACCTATCATTTTGTATTAAAATTTTACTTAAATCTGATTTGATTAAACAGAATTTATTTTTCTTGATTAAATAAAAATAATTTGTACGCATTTACGTATATGTTTATGTTCTGTAGTTTTGCAAAATAAAAAAAATATAAAAATAAAATAACTTTATAACGAACTGCGTTAATGAATGATGTAGGTACTAGGTACAAAGAAAATATGTATGTACCTGTATGTACGTCTGGGGACCTCTTTAAAACTAAATTATTACTACCTACTGCTCTGTATGCCGTTTGAAATAATTTATTAAGTTTAGATTGCTTTACTTATTGGGTTGTTTGATTTTCTATTTATAATAATAATTGCACTAATGGTTTCAAAACTAGGATGAGCAATTTGAAGTTGTCTCGCCGAGCCATATTTACACTGTGTAAATACAAGAAAAATATCACTAGATTTCTTTGCGGCAAAATTAAATTTGACATTTCAACGATAAGATCATCTTCACTTTTATTTTATAGCTGTTGTCTGTTAATTAACCACAAGTATTATTTCGATGATAAAATTTAATTTATCATATAAAAACAAAGAGGTTTTCACGAAAAGAACTGTTTTACATTAAAATCACAATAAAGCAATAAACTAAAAACCACAGTTACTGCGACAATGACAACAGCTGAGAGAAGATGGAGAACACTCGTTTGTTTATTCTACAAAGTTTGTTTGGTGTAAAGCTGATGTGACATCAACCAATTCAAAACGAACACTTTTAGCAATCCAACTTCAGATTGTTTCTACTAGTTTTTAATTCAAGTATAATAATAATAACATTTGACATGTGGAATAAATGAATGCGTGATTTTATCTATGTATTGCAATTTTTTTAAAATATTGGTTAGATATGAAACTGATGAAAATTTAAATTAAGCCTGGAAACAATTTTAACAACTACAATATTATTGATTTATATTCTGATAACTTTTGACTGATGATTGATGGTATATAAAGTTAATGGTCCACAAAATTAGGGTCCAATCTGTGTGCGAATCTCTGGAAAGCTTAAATTTATTTCGTGCTGAAATTTATGTCTAGGGTTCACTGTCTACTAAAAATTATGGGAGCTGTGATTCGTTTAAAATATATTTCATGCCATAAAATATGTCACATGTGCATGCGAAATAAATCTGGAATTTGTTCAGATTTTAGCATTTTATTTATTTTTTGTTGATATAAAGAGTTCACTGTTTATGAAACAGCAAAAACTTTTTTTATTAAATGTAACAATGTTGGGTAAATTAGCTACATTGTTTACAAAACTTTTTTCTTAACTGAGTTTTACTAAAACTGTTGAACTAAAAATAATGATGTTGTGTTTTTATGTCATGCTGCACAGTTCATTTAGTATTCAGTATGCATTCTATCATCAATAAATTGACCTATTTATAGTTGAGTTAGGATATTCCAACTACTCTCCCGCATTTCACAAGAAACCACATCACTTTTCACTTACAGAACTCGTATTCATACATCAAAGACCCCAAAAATCAATCTCCATTTTCCAATTGCTCTATACCCACCCCGTGGCGAATGCTGATACTACCAACTTTAAGGGATGATATAGAAGTGACCCAGTTTAAAAATCACTTAACTTTATGGTTGAAAGTTTTCCTTGCTGTAAGAAAATTGATTTGTTACTTTTTATTATTTCAGTTCCGTTTTCCAGTGGCAGTGACGTTTGAGGAATTTGATATAATAAATGATTTCCATTTGTGAGTTTGATGCAGTGGTTATTTTTTACTGTAGTTATTATTATGTGTATTTTTAAAACAGTAACCATTGTGTCTTGAGTCTATTCTGTTATACCTCTACTACGCTATAACTTTATAGTCAATGTAAGTTATAGAGCTCTATGCCAGAAAATCTTGACCGTAAAACTTGTGGAAGTTCTATAACTCTATAGCGGCTTTAGAAGCATACAGAATCGAAATTTTACATTCTATAACTTACGAAAGCTATACAGCTTATAGGCACCGTGCGTTGCAGACGACAGCGCCAAAGTGACCAATAACCAAACTTATGTCGGTTGACATTGCGGATTGCGTGTAAATAGGTTAATTTAATGAACTTCGTTTGTCAATTTTACCCATTTAGCTATATGTAGGAGTTACTGAAATTTAAATACAATGGCGACTAAAAGATTATGTGTGTGTGCTTTCGTTTGTATGTTACAATTTTTTTGGACGCGATTACTAAAAAAATATTTAACAATAAAATTTTTAATACGAATCTTAATAAGCCCCAATATAATTTTGGTTTCAATCTACAAACCGGAAGTAGTACCTACTTTTTAAAAATATTTCAATAAATAATTAATTTAAGACAAATTTCTGTATTTTAAATGAAAGATTATGTGATTATCATCTACAATCGGTGTTTTATAAATTTTTTTGTATCTGGTATTATTTAAGAATAATTAAAGTATATACTTTTAATTTAGTCTTTCTGTATCTTGTAATCCATGATCGTTTAACATTTGTTACTATAAAAAATTTAAATGATTATGACACGACACTGACAGTGACAATAGTAAAATATCGTTTATATCTTCTTCTGTAGTTTAAATAAAAGGACTAAAAACATATTTGTGGGTATTAGTAGGTACGTATATATTAATGTGTATAATAAAAACATAATAAAAAGTATGGCAGGAGGTCTTGTGTTGGCCACATCAGATTTTTTAACGGTTATGTTTGGTTCGCGGTTCACTAAGGTAGTTGCAGCTCGTTCTGGTTTTCGTTCCTTTTCCGGTTCGGTTCGAGTCCCTGATTACAACTACTGAACCACACCCCCTTTTTTAAATTATTAATTGCCCAAGAATGTCTAACCCAAAACAAAACCAAAAATATTCAAAAACCCAGTACACTTTTCCGTCCATTCCACCACGCCTGCATCTTGCAGCTCCACTTTCCTTTCCACCGCCGCCGCCGCCGCCTCCAGCTGCTGACCTAGTGAAGTGACGTAACGCGTACCGCAGTGGCGGCAAGCGGCAGAGCACAGGGCCGGGCCCGGCGGGTTTGGAGTTTCCCGCCACGCGCGTGGAGGCGGCGGAGGCGGCGGTGGTAGTGGTGGTGCAGGAGAGCGATCGATCCCCCGCTACCGCTCTAAAGCAGTGGCGTGCCACTGGGGGTGGATCAAGTGATTGGGGGTGGGTTGACAATGGGTTATATTAGAGGGAAGTTGGATGCTTGAAATAACGGGTACACACTCACGAAAGTTGTAGAGTTTGTTATTTATTCATGTTTCAAGTGGCACCTCAAGAAATAAAGCTACTTTTAATTTGACAACGGCTCGAACAAATTATGAATTGAAGTCACCTATTTGACAAATGTGCAATGTAGGTATACCTACAGAATGTAATCCAAACTGATGTATAACAAAATTTAAGGGTGTTGTATTGGGCACACTGATCATGAATCAAAAAGAATATTGTCGAAATTCGTTACAGTAGTTTGCAAAACATTATAATTTTGGGTACCACTGGTTGCCCAATACAAAAATGTTTTTTAATTTGCGACTTTCAACAAAATTCTTTTTGATTCATGATCAGTGCGTCCAATACTACACCGTTAAATTTTGTTACACAGGTTGGGTTACATCCTGTATAATACAACTTTACGTGATCTCGATATTTTTTATTATTTTTTTAGAAGAAATCCGTTTAAATTATATAGTCATAATAATAATTATGAATACTTGCTTGGTTTCCTTGTTTATAGTGTTATATAATTTGTGTAGATTAATAATTAATAATTTATAAGATTGAAAGTTTGTTTATACTCTAACAGATACATATTGTAAATTAACTTGTATTTTCCTTTTTGATTTGGTATGTTCTGATCTTTTTAGTAAAGATATTTGTATTTAATTGTATAATCATCCTATTATTGTTATCTTTCGTTCGATTGATTTGAAATAAATAAATAAACTCGACGTTTCGGCTACATTTTTTAGCCTTCTTCAGAACAACTACAATTCAAAGAACAATATAAGAAGGATGAAAACATAGCCGAAACGTCGACTTTATGAATAAATAACAAAATCTACAAGTTTTCTGACTGGTCTACCTCCGGTAGAGAGTCACTTTTCCCAATACATATTTTCCAATTTGTTTTTCCAATCCGTTTTTTGCAAAGATAATTTTTTACAATAATGCTTTTTTCCAATGTAACATTTTTTACCACAAATGTATTATTTATGAGTCGACCATTTCCAAAACACTTTTAAAATTATGTTATACATATATGGTAAAATATTATAATGTTTTAATTTTAATTATGTTCATTTCAAATAAAACAATTCAATTCTTCAGCGTTTTAAAATTTGTAGCTTGTAAAGCAGACTTCTGAGCACATCGTACTGGGCAGTTTAGGCTCTGCCCATTTATTTAATTACTCTATCTGTTCGGCGTCCAGAGTATAGGCACGGAGCGTGCATGTCACTTTTGGAGGTTAAAACAATCATAATAATGGAGAATACGAACTGGTTTTGAGTAAATCGCAAAAAACTATATTTTTTTAAGTACTAGAAGTATATAGTAGATATTATATGATGAATAATTGCGTAATTGTAATCTTCATTAATTGCTATAGTATCAAAAAAATATTTTCAGTAGTTTTTAAGTTATATAAAAAAATAGTTTGAAAATTAATTAAATTAATTTTACTAAAATAGACGTCCACACGAAATCTGCTGAAATAAGGTCTTTTGCTGAAGTAAAACAAATTTCCCATAAAAATTTCATCGGACATAACGTATTTTGCAAAAGTAGGTGTTTATGGACATAACGTGTTTTGTAGCATTAGAGTGCATGGACATAACGTATTTTGCAACAGTTTCACAAATTCAAACTTGAATATCTATACTTTTCTGAACAAAATGGTGCATCTAACTCATTTTTTTTTAAATGATGGACATAACGAGTTTTGTAAATGGTCGACTCAATGTAGGATAGGGTAGGTTTGGTTAAATTGGAATAAATTAATATTGGAAAAAATAACTCACGGAAAAATTGATATTGAAAAAAAACACTGGAAATAATGGTTTGGAAAATATATCGTAGAATCGGTCTACCCATTTATTGCGTCCTTCCAAATTTCAACAGACAATATTCAAATAATATTGGTGGGAAGGTTTATTTGTTTAGACCTGGAGGCCGCATGGAGGATGTCACGACGCGAGAGGGTTTGATTGACATCTAAGAAGCATTTTTTATTTCCTGCAACAGAAATTGAATTCAACTTTTTAAATACCTACATACACATTCACACGAAGAAAGTTTTAACGAAAAAGTTTCTTGAAAGTAATAAGTGCTAGAAGCTGTCATAAAAAAACTGTCAATACCGGTCATACGGGAAAACCGTGGGGAAAACTAATTATTTCTTTAAAATTTATTAAAGCTAGTGTTCTTAAATAATATATTTAATAAAAATAATTTCATTTCCCGTATGAACGGTATTGACAAATTTTTATATGACAGCTTCTAGCACTTTGTATTACACTCAAGAAACTTTATAGTAAATATTTTCCTTGCGTGAACAGGGCATAACATGTATGTAAACACTGTCAAATTGTATAGGTACCTAAACGTACCTAATTAGAATTTGTAAAGAATAAGATTAAAATACCTAACACTTGTAAAAAAGTATGGGGCATTAAAATAATTCTAGAATTTGCCAAGAACTCTAAGAAACTGTGAAAATTGTAAATAATTGATTAGATCGATTGCGTCAAATATTTATATTTATGAAAAGGAGAATAGTGATTTGCTTTATTCATTTCAATATTCCGATTGCTCCTTTCCTTAATATACCTATTGTACATTCATCAAATATTTATAATTAAGAATAATTAATGACTATCTAACTTTGTACCTCTTGTTTGATAATAGCCTGGACTGAGGCCGAAACGTCGCTCATTTGTTTGTAACTGTTGTTCATTACGGAGGGTCACTACCGGCGTAAAAATGATGAAAAGTATGTTTAGTTTTTTCCTTAAAATTAAAGTGCACAACTAGATGCTATAACAGTCATAAATACAAAATTTCAACTTTTTACGTCTAACCGTATTTGAGTTATGCGACACACATACGTCCGTACATACGTACGTACAGACGTCACGACGAAACTAGTCATAATGGATTCAGAAAAGTTCAAAACGGATATTTCCATCAAAATCTGAAAACCGAAATTTTTCGCGATTACAATACTTCCTTATTACTCCGTACAAGGAAGTAAAAAGTACAAGACTGTAAATCACACCTTTATCTTTTGGCAATAAATACGCACATAATGCCTTAAACCGGAATCAAGTACCACTTTCGTCCAAATGTGAAACTAATTTTACTGACCTGACATTAGACACCACGTCAACACTAATTTTATATGAAATAATGTTGTTTTGTACAAAATTTTGAGTTAAACTACACACTATAATAGTACTTGCCCCTTATGTTGCAATGTTACTATTTTATTAAGGTGACAAAATGGGCCATTATTTTTACTGTGCATAAACTACAAAGATATAACTAATCGTGCACTTTATAATGCTATAGAAAGTTAACTACTCCACTACTGCACATACTAAATCATAATAGAAATTGACTTATTGCAGATAACTTTTTCGAAACATTACTTTGTATTACTCTTATGCTGTGTAATACCCGTATTAAAATTCCTAGCGAAATGAACTATAAGAATGTGTGTCGTTTACAGAAGAATTTCATAAAAATGTTGACTGGTGTGGTGTCGAAAATTTTTTATGAGAAATTTCATTATATTTTATGCGCAACAATCTTAAACAAATACCATTTTTATTCTACATTATTGGTGAAAATGCTACTTGTTTGTTAAATAATTTCAGAATATGCACATATTTCACACCTTTTACTCAGCTTGGGTGTGAGAGCTTAAAATACCTACTATACCTACTTACTACTTATTCTATACATTATGTAACAAATGTCATGGAAATAAATTTATATTATTATTATTATAAAATCATTGGTATAGTCCATCCAGCGGATCAACCAATTCCGTTACAATGTGTTTGTGACGGAATTGGTTAAATTCACTGGATGAACTATATGTACATATTTAATTGTGTGTACGAATAACAGCCATCTACAGTCGAACTGAGGATTGTTACAGAGTAGATATTTTAGGTTTACCGACTGGCCACGTTTTTCATTGACAATCCCGGTCAGAAGTTGTAATTAGTTCATAAGTGTTCTTAGGTGTCTCTGCTGGTCAATATGTATACGAACTCATTCTATCACTTGCTGTCACTGAATAGTAATTTTGAAATTTAACAATTTGTGCGTTATAATATAGTATTATAGAAGTATATGTAACATATAAAGTACACGAAAGTTTATTATTACATTATAAAATTATCCCTCATTTCCACCGACTGTTTTAATGCTTAAAAACTATTCTTAATACATAAGTACTAAGAGCAACGCATAAGAACAAAACTTTTCAAACTCCAAACATAAGGCGTAATGCGCACAAGCATAATTATTGATATGTGTCATTATTTATTATTTGTTTCGAGTTGTCAATTTCTGTGTGTTTCTAAATATGGTAATGAATACGAAACTAACAGTTCTTCCATTTCTTAATAGCGCAAAAATACCGGCAATGATTAAATTACAAAATTCGACAACAAATATCACCTCTGTCGAATTAATCATTAAACAAAATAGGTGGAAATGGCCATATAATAAATAATCATTATAGCCCAGTAAAATAAGACAAAAATTTGTTCGAATTCCACAAAAATTAAGAGCGAAGATTTTTTTTTTTTAAATATGCATTGATATCTTCTTCAAGAATAGCCAAAATCTCGAGCTCTACCCTTTGTGCTTCGCCCCTCAGTACCCCTTTTAGGGGATGAAAATTACATTTTTTATTTAACTCGTTTCCATTCAAGATTAAATGAAAAAATCAAAAGACCAATTTGTAGAGCGAAAAATTCTCTGTAAGATAGGTCATAAACGATTTTCATGAAAACGCATAGTATTCGAGAAAATCATGAAAATATATTTGGACAATTTCCAATTATTTTAAATACAGTAAAATTTTATCTTATCACACAAACCACAGCTTCCAAAACTATAAAAATAATGTTTCTTATAGAAAAATGTCTAAAAAAATTGAATTTTTAAAACCGGAAGTCGATATCTCTATCCGTTTAGCAGATACAGTTGGTTAAATACAAAATTTAAAAAATTTGAAAAATATTCTATCGTAGAATTTTTTAATAGTGCTTAAACTGGAGATCCAAATTATTTTAAAATAAATGTTGCTTAGAAAATGGTCTAGAAATTGAATGCTAAAATCCGGAAGTTGATATTATAATACGTTAATGAATGGCACCTATTTTTGTGTGTTGAGAAAAAATGTCGACTATTTAAAACAATTATTGGAAATTGTCAAAATATATTTCTACGATGTTCTCGAAAACAATGGGTTTTCATGAAAACCCTTATAGCCTATCGTAAGGAGAATTTTCCGCTCTACAAATTGGTATTTTTATTTTTAAATTAAATCTTAAAGGAAAAGGGTTAATTTAAAAAATGTTATTTTCATCCACTAAAAGGGGCAGTGGTGGCGAAGCACAGGGGGTAGAGCTCCGGATGTAGGCTATTCTTGAAGAAGATGTCAATATCTATCTTTTAAAACAATAAAATTTTCACCTTCAACTTTTGTAGGTATTTTTCCTTATTTTATTGGGCTATTATGCATTACGCCTTACGCACAAATCATTATGCATTAAGCATTAAAACAGTCCCACCGACTGTGGAAAAGATGCTTAACAGGTAAATATTGCTGCGAAATAATGAAAAGTGTTTCAGATAAACTGTTAATGTAGATATGCATGCAGGCTTTATGTTCGACTGTCATGATGAGATTTTCTTTTATAATTAAGTTAATATATTTGAAAAATTCACATCTCATAGTATGCGATGTTGTTGTTTTATTTAAAATATTTTGAAATTTTTTATTTTCATATTGTCAAATTTGTGAAAAATATGTTCTAGTTCTTCGGTCTCAGCAATTGGCTCAATTTCAAGATAATGTAATCCATGAAATGGAACAAGATTCAAACAAAGTAAAAGATATTATACTCGTATATTATATTTTATGTAATAAAATGCATAAAATTACATTTATTTTGACATCATATTGACAGCAGTAAAATTTAGCATTTTCATCGAACTATTCGAAAATCTCATTTGTGAAAATTTAAAATACTTGCATTTTTAGGTATAATTACAAACCTAAAATAATCTTTAATTAGTTATTACCGCAAATATATCATTAAAAATAAATGTACTATGCCCTGTTCCAAATAAGAGTATAGTAGATGGCGCTACGGAGCTAGCCCGTTTTACACACATTAAATTGAAATTTAAACGTAGCGCGGTATTTTTGAAATAGTGTTATGTTCCGCGCGTCACGCGCTACTGACGCTAATCAACGACTCACTTTTTCAACAATACAGGCTGTTACTACTACGGCGTTCGACAGCTAAATGATGCGCTCATATTACAAATTTTTCGCTGATGTAAACATGTTTTCCGGCTAGACCAATCAGAACGCTCAAATCGTAAGCCCTATCTTGCCCCATACTATATTCTTATATGGAACAGACTATATTTATTGTTCTTGAATAAATTTTTCCGTCACGTCGCATCGTCGCAACCGATACCACTTTTGTATCAACACAGGAGTAAACAAACAAGAATTACAGTATAGTTAGTCTATAGATGTTAAGTATTCTGGATATTTGGTGTTCAAGAGTTATTCTAACACAAACTCTGAAATAAAATAGAAAATAGTCCAGCGGGACGATCAGACCAAATGGAACTAAGAGGATAAAGTTTGGGATTGCGATTACAGAAAGTTCTATTAGCCAACATAAACCATAGTCACAAAAAGTTTTATTCAAAAATAAATTAACTTATAACCAGTTGCACCGCATCCACTTAAATTTTAAGTTAAGTGAACAATAGGTATCGAATTAAAACCCAAATTGTCAAATGTAGAAATAACATTGCTGTCATGAGTTCGATTCGATATTATTCATTTAAGTGACACTTAAAATTTAAGTGGAAGCTGTGCAAATGGCCATAATATGACTATAAAATAAATGTACCCATCATAACTTTATAAATAGTTTTACTCTAAAGTTTTATAAAATGTTAGACAAATGAAATTTGCAAATATCATTTTAAAACCATTATCATATATTTTTCAAGAAAAAGGTAGCTTAACATTGTTTGCTAGTCTTGTTACTGTTATAGATCCCAGTGACTTTGAGTGATGGATGCGGAGTTTTGTTTTTGAATAATAGAACAGGTTTTATTATAAATGAAGTTACCGAAATTGAGTTTGTTTTGGATAAGGCGATTTGTTCAACAGATTTTGTGGCAGAAATATGGAACGAGGATATTCTAAATAAAATAAAGAATAAGTAATACGATTTCATATCCCTGTTGACGTAATACAAAACCAGAGAGTGAAATTTGATAAGAAAATTCTTCAATATTTTTATTATATATCCAACAAAATTAATGAAAAAACTTTTTAATAATGTCTCCAAAATTAAATTATTATATAATATATTAGTCGGTAATTAAATAAAGCAAAATTCGTTCGTAATTTGTTTCTCAAGAAACAAAATGGTGAAGGAAGGTTCTTCATTCAGACTCAAAGGAATGTTCGCATAAGCTATTTCTTTCGAAAATCAAGCTGAATATAAAACTTATAAGACAAGTATGTGAATGTTCATTTGCCAATGGAAAGTAATACATTTTACTAGGTTCCTCCATTGTATTTTTTTTTACAAAACGATATAAGATAGGTACTACTCGTATGTCGGTTGGTGAAGACGAGGTGCGAAAATTCTGCTTATTGAGCGAGATATTTTTTTTAAAATATGGTATTTGCTCATAACGCCAGTACCTATAAGTAATAATGTAATTATGACAAATGACAATTGGTAGTTACATTTTCTGTCGCATCATGTTTCTTATAGTAAGTGTGAAGTGAAGAGTTGAGCCGCGCGAACGGGCGGAGCTAATTTTTGTATACTACACATATTATACAATTTGACCAAGTACCGCTTGCTATATTGAATTCCACACCATAACCATATAAGTAACGACAACGACAAATAGAACACTGAACACAGTACAACTATTAAAACAAATTATTCACTAAAGAATGCAAACATCAGTGTGAGAAAATTTTTGAATAATGTTTCTGAGATAGAGAGTAGAGAGGTTTTCTCTTTCTTTCATCTATTCATCTTTCTCTAAGACCAAAATTCGTAGTTCGCACAACCGACTCTTCATTTCAATAGAACTATATCATGTTCTCATCGCGCGAAAATTATTGCGGCCAATAACAACGTTCCATATAAAACAAACAACGACCCATACTATCTACATCATGGAATCTTAAATAATTTATATATTTTAAATGTAATTATTAATAAAAAAATTTATCTTCTCTATATTGGGCATGTCATGACCAGACATGTTATTTATGTTTTTATCATTAAAATTCCTAATTTCGATTATGGTGGAGGAGCCATTTGATATTGGCATTTCACTATTTTTCGTTTTAATGTAGTAATGTGGTTACTTTTCGGGACGTAGTGTAATGAACTCTACAATTTAACACTAGTTTCATGTTATTATACTACTACCAGAGTGTTTAATTTCCCTAGTGACCAATACATCATAATCACAACATAATACGTGACATGTGTCGTACCACTTTTATCGGATAGGTGTACTTTTGAAATGTACTAGGTACCTATTTTAAATCCTAATTTGTATTTATGTTTTACGAGTATTATAAAACATGATTTGTCATTAGCAGTATAAGGGGCAAAAATGTATTTAAAAATGATTGCAGCGACTTACAACCTACTGTATTTACTTAAGAAATTACTATACCTACTTAGTGTTTTTATTGTTTATTTTTTATTTTTTTGTTTAGTTTTTATTTAAGTTGATGACAGACTTAATATATTCTCGATATAAAATTTATAGTGCAGACCTAAATTTCAATTAAGTTATAGTTGTTTTTTGTTTAGCTTCTTGCTGAATTATTATTACCTACCTTTAGTAGGTACTCAATCACTAATCATAGAACAAGACGGTTTGTTTTAAAGTTCGTAAATCTAAGGGAAATATTAGCAAGAAACACATTTTTGCAACCCTGAATTAAAGATTGCACAGTGCATTATGAATATCGAACAAAGAATGAAAAAATGGAATACAATTAATTATGGAATGGCAATAATTAATTGTACTATAGTTATACTATGTATAAAATTCTATATGGAAACAATATTCCCAAAATTGTTCAGTTAAAAAACTGAAAATTGCAAATTAAAAAAAAACATTGTTTCAGTTTTGTGATTTGATTAAGTGCACTATGCTATGCCATTAAAATACAGGGTGATTCGTACATATATTTTAATGGCATGTAGTGCATTCTGTATTTAACTTACTGATCATGTAAAAAAAAAATTAATTCTTAAATTTAAAGAATTTTTGTATCCACTAATAATTATTGTTGATTGTGATGGATAATCTGATTAAAATTACTTGTAATTAACTGTTCAATGGCATAAAAATAGTAAATTTATGAAATTCCATTTGAAAACAGTGACTCGAAACTATTTCGGTAAAAAACCTGCAAACTAAAAAGAGTTTGAAATATTTAAATAATGCAATAATTTTAATATATTATTATTTAACCATTTTACTTACCTATGCTGTACAAGTTTTAATTTAAATAAATGTGCAATGTGTGACTGAAATTTTAATTATCAAATTACAATTAAATGCAATGGTACTCTTTATAAGAATAACTAAGTTTTGTTTAATTTAAATTTCCAAAGCCATTATAAAACTTAAAGATATCACGTTACATTTAAACGAAGTATCTTTTTCATTTAGGAAAACGTAGCTATTCATTTCCTCGTTTTGTAAGTGGGTAAAATGAATTGTTCTTGGTATATAATTGCACAAAGTGCGATAATAAAGAATTCATTTACATTGCGGTAGGGTAGGCCAGTTGTCCTTCTTCCTCTTCTAGACGGTATTAATCCACGTGGCATCTCATTACTACTGAACTAAGAATGGATAGCACTCGAGATCGAGTTTGAGTTTCATTTACATTTGTGAAGCTTGACGGAGAATAATTTATTCATTGGAAACAAAATGTGCAAAACTTAAATCCTTTAAAAGAATTGAGGAGGTTTCTTTGCATTTTTTAATAAGACAGTAAGTAGGAAGTTTTGACTAATTTATTTGTTATGTTTATGATTGGAAATTGTATAGAACCTAAAACTGAAACAATTTATAATAACAAGTGGAATTGGAAGTGGAAGTTAAAGTTTTGCGTCAAATGTAATCAATGGTACAAAAATTTTATGAATCGATCTTTCTGATTTTTGTTTTGTTTATTTTAATGAATACAAATGCCACTTTGCTGAAAGTTTATTAAACGAGTTGATGACGAATGTCTTAATAGAGCAATATACATGTTAATTCAAGTGGTTTATAGCTTTGTCTACGACTATATTCAATAAGTGTTAGATAATTTATTGGAGTATTTGCAATTTGAATTCTAGTGGAGTAGTATAATATTATAATTTATATTTGGTTCGTCAAAAATTTCCACCATATTTAGGTACCTCTTGGACTCCACCCGCGCAGTCACTTGTTGTGAAGCCGACACTCAGTTATGCCCAAGGTTGGTGTAAAGCGGATGGCATTTTCGATTTGACAAGTGACAATTCGTGATTCGCATCGTTATTAGTACCTATTCAATAAAACCTAATCAAAATTTACAAAATAACTTCCAAATATACAAAATTGAGACAGATGAATTGAATAATCCAAGAATTAGTAATAATTTAAAAAGTGTAGAGTATGCACTGCAACTAGCAACTTTAATCTCTACCTCACTTCCCACAACCCCGCTGAAATTATGTCTAGAACATTATTATGATCTAAAGTAAAAAATATAAGTATAAATAAATAAATATACAGAATGAAATTCAAATAAAATGCTTTATTAAAAATTATAAGTTTTGATGGTCAAAGAGCCAGTAAACATTGCAATAGAATACTTATTACATCCACACATTTTCGCTTGCCAAAACTACATAAACTTTTACTTTCTCTCAATCTAGAGTCCACTGCCAACAAATTTTTTTCCTGCTTCTGAAACTGAAATGGAAACTTTTCATTTAGTATGTACTTTTCATTAACAAATATTTTGAGTACATTATAAATTATATTTGAACAAATATTCCAACTGGTATACAAATCAATATAATGAATTAATTTTAGAAATTTATTATAGCACATTTTCAAATTAAATTTTGTTCAAATAATATATACATGTAGGTAGCTAAATAAATTAAACTTTAGACAGGTAATTGAAATAAATTTAATCATTACACTTTGAATATAAATTTGTTAAACTTCTTAGATAAATTGTGTACAATATTTATTATAAAATATAATTATTTTAAGGGGATAATCTACGTAGGAATAAATTGTTCCCATTCCTGTTTAACCAAACACTATCATCTGGGCAGACTAAAATAATACTCCACAAAAATGCGATGCACTATACTCTACATTAATACGGTCAAATATACAGGACGTTTTTATACTTTTATGACAAAAAAATGACGGCTATGTGTAGTTTTATAACAAAAAATGACGACTATGTATACGTACGTAGGGTCTTTTATTGAAAGCTAGGTACATAATTTAAATAAGAATTATCAACATCCTACATTTTATTATACGTTGTGTTTCCTAATAATTATTATTACAGTAGATTTAAATAAAATATTCAGAAAACCGGTACCCATAGTATTTTATTTAAAATTAGTTAGGTACCCTTATTTTTGCGAATTTTTAAAAATTCTTTCTTCTTCACGCTCAGTACGTCAGGCTGTCACAGTGACAGCAGTCAATGTTACCGAGACAGCAGTCATTGAGTGACATTTAAAATTCAAAATTTTAATTGCATTTATTATAACTTATAGACATAATACGAGCAATATGTATTAAAACCACTGATCGTAAACTCTCATTAACGAACATAAAACTAACTTTTAAAGATTTAAAAAATTCGTACGCGTTGTCAAGTTACACATCGTGGTTACGAACAGACAGATCAACAGACAGGCCGACTTTTTTCAAAATTTGGTTTTTACTTTCTTGTACGGAGTAATAAGGAAGTATTGTAATCGCGAAAAATTTCGGTTTTCAGATTTTGATGGAAATATCCGTTTTGACCTTTTCTGAATCCATTATGACTAGTTTCGTCGTGACGTCTGTACGTATGTACGTATGTACGTCTGTACGTATGTGTGTCGCATAACTCAAATTCGGTTAGACGTAGAAAGTTGAAATTGTTATTGCATCTAGTTGTGCACCTCCTATTTTTGGTTTCAATCTACAAACCGGAAGTAGTAAATTTAAAAAAAATTTCGATAAATATTTAATTTAAGACAAATTTTTTTATTTTAAATGAAAGATTATGTGATTATTAACTACAATCGGTATTTTATAAATATTTTTGTATCTGGTATCATTTAAGAATAATAATTAAAGTATATATTTATAATTTAGTATTTCGGTATCTTGTAGTCCATGATCGATTAACATTTGTTACTATGTAAAATTTAAATGATTATGACATGACAGTGACAATAGTAAAATATGCTTTATATCTTCTTCTGCAGTTTAAATAAAATGACTAAAATATATTTGTGAGTATACTAGTATAATAAGTTAAAAGAATTTTTTATATTATTCTACATTTTAGTTATTAAGAAAAGTATGAACAAACAAGGCGTACAAGGAAGTCATGTGGTGTCCACGTCAGATTTTTTTGATTCAGTACGGTCTAAAACGTGAAGAATCATCAAAATCTCGAATTGTCAAAAAATTAAGAATACAATACTTCCTTTATTATATTAGTCGGGGAAGTAAAAATGCAAGTTTAAGCTGAATATATAACTTTTTGTTTATGGGGTTCGTGCCACTCTTGTTCAGGAAAATGACTTGCTTATGTATGTAACTTAACCCTTAATTGGTAGGTACATTACTTTTGACAAATGTTACTGGTATTGTGGGGTCACTCAAGACTCCAACTGAAATGTGCTTTCTGCTTTCATTCTTGTAATAATTAAAAATTATATAATTAGGTACCTACTTACATTTTCGATTACTTATATTTTAAGAATACTAAAATGTAATATTGTACAAATTTATTTGTTTATAATGTTTATTTTAACCTAATGTAAAAATCAGCGAAAACGCCGTTTTTCTCTAAAAAATATGATAATAATTATGTCTATGTTCATTTTTCTATGTTTGGGGTCATCCATAACCCAACTTTACCCACCAGTTAAAGGGTTAAGTAATTCGATTTATAATCTTATTATTTTATTTTTTCTAAACGTTTCTTTAAATAATCCCGGTGTCCTAACATTTTTTATAAATATTTTTCTTACGCATATAAAAACAACAGTTTGCTAATTGGACTTTATATAATTTGGGCCGAAATCTCTCCTGAATTCACTCCTGTATGAGGATCTCAGTTTTAATTTCTCAGTAGACCTTTATTCCTCCTGGGCTCGGTCATCAATAAATAAAAAAAATCATAAATTAATCAAAAATCTTGAAAATAAATAGCAACATTTTACAATAAAAATCCCCCCAAACCGCATTCCACCATTGATAAAATCCCCCGGGCGCCACTGCTCCGCCGCCGCCGCCTCGTGGTGGGGGAAGCGGGGTGGGGGCGGCACTGAAACATCCACATCAGTATCCCAAACAGTTGCCGGTCGGTCCCACGTAGTCTTGTCATCTTGAGTTGTCGCGACACCGCCTCCTGGCCCGTGGAAGCCTTCCTCATAGTGCTGACTCTCAGTGCAGTGCAGTGTAACCTGGTGCAGATAGTGCTACTCCGAGCAGATAGTGTAACCTGGTGCAGAAAGTGTAACTCGGTGTAACTTCGTGCAGATAGTGCAACTTTGTGCAGATAGTGCAACCAGTGCAGTGTAGGGTGCGAGGATGTCTTGTCTTCCTGTCTTCCGCTAGTGTAAAGTGAAAGTTTATTCTTGGTTCTGGGTAGCGTTGAATATTGGTAGCATTATGTAACAAGTAACTAAAGTAACAAGGATTTTGTCAATGAATGATGGATCGATAGTTTTACTCTATTCGATGATTTTAATGCCTGTGTTCTGCGTACAACAAAATATACCTTTCTTAATCATTTGCTCAATGATGGTATAAAATTAGAAGTTATGTACATTGTTAGTAGTGCTCTTTTTTATAAACTCTTCAAGGGTTGAACAATTATTTATTTTAGTTTTGACAAATGGAAATATTTTGCTTATATTTATTCTTACTATTCAAACAATCTCGTAATGTTGTTTGTACGAGTACGAGTAAAGTAGTCTACATTTTATTAATGAGACAAATCAAAGAATAAATGGTATTTTGCTTCTGCTATTATAAAAATTATTTGGTCAACATTGCGAACAATATATTGAACAAAAATATTGAAAGAGATACATGGTTTGGTAAAATCTATAATAATTAGAAACCCTTGTATTATTAAATAGGTCAGGACCGCTCAGGATATTTCATTTATGTCCTCTGCTCTAACACGTTGAGAAACACTTGCATGATTATTTTTTATTAAATATTTTGCAGATAAAAACTTGAGACCAGTATTTTTTAATTTCATATTTTTTATTAACAATCCCAAAAATAATTAAAGAAAATTGAATTATTTAATGTGACGTAGAATGCTGCCATATCTCCTATACAAAATGATGACATCACAGAAAAATGTATTTTTTAAATTACTAAAAAACATAATTTTTTAAAATAAATATTTATTTTTACTTATATTTTCTACCTAACATTTTCAGTACCGCATGCAAGTAGCTTTAATTTCATTACTATTTCTTAATTACCTCTAAAAATGCTAAAAATATCATGATACCTTGCAATTTATAGGTTATAGATATATTTTATTCTAGCCACAAATAACAGTCTTATAAATCGATAAGGCAACATGTAAAAGATGTGCAGATGATTGCGTCTTTAGAAACATTTTCGCAATATTAGTTAAGTTTAATTTTAAAAAGGGAGAGTCACTCCAAAGTTTATGTAACCAATAATATAAAATATGAACTTCAGCCATATCTATTCCATCAAACATATCTTTGTAATTTCATCAATTTTCTTCCAATATTATGCCGAAGAAAGAAATAATAAGGACATGTGATCAAAAAGAAACTATAATATGAAAAGATACTAATACTGAACTTCTGCATAGAAGAGAAAATATTGCATTTAAAAATATATTTTTATAGCAGTAACAAGAAGAAACATCTTATGAAAAGCGAAACAATAAATTTGCTTTCCTGCTGCATTTGCTTATCTCTTAAGCTGTTGATAAGCTTTAAAGCGCCCTCGTTATCAAATGGATGGTTTTCAAGATGAAAATAAAGTAAGAGTTTATTTACGTTTTCGTATATTTTCATTCCCTTTGAAGATTCAGCACAATTATCTGATAATAAATCAGTTGCTTGATTAAATATTTGAACAGAATTATGTTCCATATTTTTCCGATTAGATTACAATTGAACAGTCGCATTTAATCAATGGATTTAATTAAAATAATATATTTACATATTACATTATAAAATTTATTAGTTTTGACAGTTTATTGATGATGCAAATTTATACATCCAATAAAGTTAAAATATTATAAATATTATACTACTTGGGTGCGTACCGTACAACTCAGATTTAATTTCAGTCAGGTATAGATTCCCAACAACTTCACCAAAATAACCTCTGTGGTGTACTCTCCACTAACAACCATGCCTTTTTCAATGGCACATAATATGTGAGGCTGCCACACCCAAGTTGGGTAAAAGGCGTGATAGATATGTGTTTAAAGTAAAAACAAAATATGTTTTAAAACTGTAAATATAAAAGGAAGGAAAAAGGTTAATTTGAATTTTATCACGCAAAGTTTATGCAAAATTAAATTGGGCTTTAAAAGGTCGTTATATCTGCAATAAAACTGCAGTAAAATTGCTTCATTGCGGAACTCCTTTTAAATGAAACTAATCTTTCAATCAATAATGTTTGTCACTTCAATTTAATTTCCGTAGAATTGCTCTCCGAATGGCCCAAATCCCAATTTTGTTTGATTTATTTTACTGCTGACCCATTTAGATAAAATGTACAATTAAATTGGCAAATGCCGAATGCTTAATTTATTAATAAAGAAAGAGTTTGGGAAATAAACTATTTGGTCGTGCTATTCCTCGATTCGGGCAATATAAAACATTTTAAATTCTACTGTAGATTTTAATTCGCAAAATTTTTTTGTCGAATGTGCTGTGAATAGAAGACACTTAAAGAATAATTAAGAAGAATCCCAACAGCCTATTTTTACGCTTGGTTGAAATTATAATTGTCGCTAACGACGCGATTTCAAATGATTTCTTTTAAGTACCTATACTTTCCTTTTCAAGAGGTCAAGTAAAGGGATAGGTAGGCAATAAATTACATTAAAGTACAGGGTGATTCAGAACTTCGTGCATATATTTTAAGGGCATATAGTGCTGAACTTATTTATCATGTAACTGATAGAATTTTTTCAAAATTCACAATTTTAGTTTCCAGGTCATTGTTTTCATATGGAATTTCATAAGTTTACTATTCTTGCCATTGCGCAAGTAACTAAAATTGAATTTTATTTCATTCTTAGGTACCTAGATACATATTTTTTTCGTACAAATTTTGCATTGATACTTAACACGTCGACAAAAATGTCATTTTTACTTTCTATTGCTTAATTATTTATTTTAAACAGGGATGGACGTCTACACGTCAATTTTTATTGTCTACGTCTACGTGTCCACAATACGTAGACAATAAATTTATAAGTAGATAATGTAGACTATGTCGACAACGTAGCCAATTATACATAAATGTAAGGTTATGTTTATTCTTCCAGTTGAAACTGAATCGAAAACTGTAGATGTTTTGCTTGTCTATATACATTGTTTACATTATCGATATAATTTTCCTTTATAAATATGTCTACATATACGCCATTGTCTACACATAAACAATTATATTGTCTACATGGCATAGTCTAGACGACCATCCCTGATATTAAGCTACTATATTAACTCGATTAACTATATTAGAAAAAGATTTCACACTAAAATAGCACTCTTTTGTGTCTTTCAAGCCTGTTACCCAATATAGCAGCCTCACACTTAAAAAAATTGGAGCAAAAGTTGTTCATCTATTAACTAAAGTAAATTATTATTGTAAAATTTAATAGAAATATTGACTATAAAACTATTTTGTGAGCGTGAGTCAAACGTAAAATGATTGGGCGTGATTCAGTTTTCTATTTCGTGAGCGTGAGTGATCGTGCCCAAAAAATTACTCAAGCGCCCAGTTCTAGTGGATAGTACACCACAAGGGAATTTAAGCTAAAATAAATATATGACAGAATTCGAACCTGAGATGTCAGAACCACAGTCGATCACATAACGCTCTCGCTTATTTTAAATAATGTAAAGATATAGAAAATGAAAATTTTAAACGCCATTTTCTACTAAATAATTAAAAAATCAAAAGAATAATATAAAGATGTAACAAACATTTAACTAAAGCACTGTTTATATTTATTTAAAAATTAATCAGATATTATTGGGAACACCTATATCTATTAAATTGTAATATTGGCCGCTAAAATGCGCTAAAAAGTGTGTAATTAGACCATTAAAAACAAAGTTCTCATCAATTACAACACCATCAAACAATTATTTATCAAAGTAGGTCAAATGCTTTTCCAAATTTTCTCAAATACCAATCAAACTCTCCTCGAAAAAGAATCCCGAACTTTATAAATAATTTATTCACTCCTTGATGCAGGTCCGCACTAATTAAATTTCAAAGTTCATGATGACGTCATTAGAGAGAATTTAAGGCTAAACAACTCAAGGTTATGATGAGTTATTAGCTTCGTTCTTCCTTCTTTAACGCGATGATAGTTTTAATTGATTTACTTAATTAATTAGAAAAGCTGCCGTTGTGATGTTCTTTATTAATCGTGATGAAGTTTGACAGGTGTGTTTATTACTCTGGAATTGATTCTGCGTGTCTAAAATTAGATGCGTGATAATTAGAGTTGTTCAATTTGTATTGAGTGCAGAATTTTTTGAATGATTTCGATTTAAAATTGAAATTTTGTTTGGTATTTTAGTATTTTAGCATGTTATAGATAATGTGGCCGACTGTGATTCTGATAACTCAATTTCAAATCCAGTCAGCTACATATTCCTAGGTAACTGCACAAATATCTTTCTTGATGTTGAGGAAAATTTTTTTTGTTTAAGATCACATATGCTTTGAAATGAAATTTTCCAGTAAATAAAATTCAATTTCTACAATGTTGCAGAGATGTTAATATCACACATACGATGTTCAATTAAATGTCCATCTCAGTCTCAGAGCATTTGCAGCGACTGCTTTCCGCCCCTTGTTACCTTTTTTGTAATGTCGAAGAGATAATCTTTAAAAATGTCTCAGCGACCTCAAATAGATGTTATATTTTACATTTTATTGCACAATTATATACCAACCCAACAATTCTGAAATCGAGGGCAAAGTACCACCATGAGCGGGATTAGAACCTTGGGACCTAACAACGAATTAAGAACCAAACACCAGAACGGTATACACTAGAGACTGGACGACGCTGTGCACCTACGTTTATAGCTTTGTACTGGCTTATGTACAATAATACGCGTTTGATTATTATTTTCCTACAAATTGTTGATATAATTATAAAACAACACTAAGTAAAAATACATTATTATTGACTTTTGTTAATTTATTCGTCTATACTTCAAAATAACTTTGATATACTCGCAATACCTACTCACTTATTATGGAAGTTTCAGCACAGTACTTTTTGTTCTTTATGGACTAAATATAATTAATTATGTTGTTGATATTTCAACGATATCACTTTTGTGATCTTCTGCTACCTCGCGTAATTTATATCTCGGTAATATTACTTTTATAATTCCTTGCGACCTCACAAAATAATTGTTCTCTCATGAGAGAACAATTTTGTGAGTGATCACATAACTGTTTCTTCGCGATCTTGCAAAATCGATCTTTCCGCGATATCACTATTATGATATCCATACGACATCGCGAAATTGATCTCCCAGCGACATCACTTCTTAGATATCACGTTTGTGATCAATTTAGCACATCACATCATTTAACCTCTCTGTGATATGGTTTTAGCAATGATAAAAATGTGATGTTTGTTTGTGGTACTTAGAATACTGTGATATCACAAATGCGATCTCCTTGAGATAAATTTAAACGTCGCACGGATGAAACATGTTTACTGAATTCGGATATGAGTAACACTCTTTTTTATGTGTAAAAATAAATTAAAATGTAATTTTTACTAACAGTTCTCGATTTTAAGATCGTAACATTAAATTATTGTAGAAATTGTAGCTAAGATATATTTTGTGGAGACCCTTATTGTATTTAGCCCCGGGACGCGTGCCGCCTCCCCCTTGCTCACTCCTAAATCCGGCTCTGGTAATATCCATAAGTGAGTTGAAGACTCGTAACCGTACACGTACATTCGGTAATTTATATATCTATCTATACTGATGACTCCACAATATGTCAGATTACCACACTCAAGTTGGGTAAAGGATTTCATAGATATGTAGGTATGTATGTATAAAATACTTGGAAATTGAATATAATTTAATTAGTATGATTTTTTAAGAGTCTGATAACCTTGGACAAGGGCCAGTTTTAAATTGAAATTTTTGTCTACATTCCAATAAGAAATTTGGATAAGCACATCCTTTCTTGCATTTTTAAAACCACTTTTACTTTAAATTCTTGAAAGAAATACATATGATTCTATATCTTATGAATTCTGTTCTCAATGCCGCTTCCACAAATCAATTAAATTCAGATCGTAACATTAAAGGGAATAAATAAATAGAAATAGAGCATCAATAATTGGTATCACATTTCAAAATTGGAATTTATTGTTTTCCTTGTAATTCAATCCAAAATTCAATGCAGTAGTTATGTATATTCATTTGACATTTGCAAATGTATAGAAAATTTTACAATACAAAATTAATACCCCCAAAATAAATTAATGTAATTTTACTGTAATGTGTAAGTGTGTATAAAATATAATAGACAAAAACCCATGTATTAGTAAGGACATTGTTGGTAAATTTTGTATTAACCACATGTAAAGAGAGAATTTGTTGTGTTGATATTAAAAATTTAATTTTTATCTTTACATAAGTAGGCATACGAGTAGGTATATAAAATATAGATTTAGAGAATAAATTCGGGACAAATTTACAAATTGCAAACGTTTCTGGAATTATTACAGCTGCACAAATATCTTATGTACCTATAGTTCAAGAATAATTCATATATTAGTTAAATGTATTCCATTATTACCTCTCGCCTCATATTCTATAAGAGAGGTATTGTAATGGATCAAAATGTTCGAATAGGAGTTTTTAGTAGAGAAGCACGTTTCAGGGTCTCTAGAATACGAATTTACTATTTTCACGATGATGTCGTTGAGTGTGTGTGTGTGTGTGTATGGACGGATGGACGTATGAATTATGTGACGATTTTTCGCCCGCGATAACTTAAAAAGTATCAAACCTTAAATAACCAAGTTTTTAATAAAGATCGTAATACCGGATAAGATTTGGTAGAAATCCGCAATTAAAAATAAAAGAAAATATATTAATTATCTATGGGTACAGATAATTTTAGATACAATTTACCGAATCTGGTAGTATTTAACAATAAAATAAAGTATAATTAATGTTGTACTTTTTTGAAATTCCAGTATCTTGTTGTCTATGATTATATGAAATTTGTTTCTACACAACATTTTAATTATTATTTATGACAGTGACAGTACAGTTCACATGTTTTGCTTACATCTTGGTTTGCATCCTCATTTCCACCGACTGTTTTAATGCTTCAGAACTATGTTGAATGCATAAGTACTAAGAGCAACGCATAAGAACAAAACTTTGCAAACTCCAAACATGAGGCGTAATGCACAAGCATAATGATTGACATGTGTAATATTTATTATTTGTTTCGAGTTGTCAATTTCTGTCTGTTTCTAAATATGGAAATGAATACCTTACTTACGAAATTAACAGTTCTTCCATTCCTTGCCGGCAATGATTAAATTACAAAATTCGACAACAAATGTCATCTCTATCGAATTAGTCCTTAAACAATATAGGTGAAAATGACCATCTAATAAATAATCATTATGCATTACCCCTTACGCATTAATCATTATGCATTAAGCACTAAAACAGTTGGTGGAAATAAGGCTTAATGATTTTTTTATTAGATTAGTAGAATTGTAGAATAAGCAAAATTTGGCGAGAGGTCATGAGCTGGCCACATCAGATTTTTTTCATTTCAAAATGGACGCTGTACTACATTGCCTGAAATTCTTTACCATGGATATGACCAATTCCATCATGTTTCGGGATAAAATAAATTCATTCTCGTTGTGGAACTCCATACCTACACTTTTTATTTTTATCAGAATAAGAAATATTGAAATAGGTCATCTGAAACTCAAAACAAAAGCAATATATTCCAATTTTCAATGCACTTTATGAATATGTTTACTGCATCAATATATACTTCGATAAAATGCTTTCATATAGTTCCTTTGTATTTCAGAATTTTTTGTTTAGATGAAGAGATGAAAAAATTAAATTTTCATGACATTTATTCGAAGAAATTGCGCAGCTAGAGACAAGAATAAAAATGTAAAATGACACTTTACAGGCGTAGTCGTACCTACAATTCAAATAAAGACGAACAGTTCAAATTGTTAAATCAAAAACTCAGCATAAACTTAAAAAAATATAAGTAAAAAAATATGTAATGTCATTGATATAAATTAAGTTGAATGATTCCTATATTAATTATTAACAGGTACAATGTTTGTTCGAATGTACGTAAAATTTACAAAATTATTTTTTAAATTTTGTTCTCCTAAAACATTAAATCCGGCTGTGAAATAATCTTCTTGTAATTTATTAATATCGCTGCTCTGTTTTACATATTTTTACAATATATCACGTAGAATTTTAATTAAATTTTGTTTTTAAATCTGACCCCGTGTTCCAAATTAAATTTTTGTATATGTAGATGGCGCAATCAAACAATAAAACGAAACAGAATAAACATAAACAACGAGGTCTGGAACTATGAATAGTAAATTCACGAGTAAATTTAATTCTTTGTGCTTATTGAATTTTATGGATTGTAAAATTTGTTTGCTGGCTCAGTTTCATTGCGCGGTGTTAAATTGTTACATCATTTGAAACAGAATTACCATTATTTTTGACACTGTATAAATTGAACGTATTTTATATTATTTATAAATTTATTGATCATCAAAAATTATAGTCCATCTACTCATGTTTCATGTATAATATAATCTCGCAAATTTATTTCAACTTGAAACCAACCATTATTGTTAAACAAAAAATTGAAGAAAACAAATATTTTCCAAATTTTTATTTCTGCTGAAATCTACAAAAAGCTAGAACTCTGAAACTATAAAAGATAATTGAATTCTGTTTGCGGCATCGGATTCAGAAACAATTAATTGTACTTGCAAAATATTTTTCAGCAGTGACTGATAAATTAAACGAGATATCAAAATGAAGATTTTTAATGCCTTTGTTTAATAATTCAATCAGTCCACACAATTTTATAAAATAGTTATTTGTATGCCAAGGGTTGAAAGTAGCTTTTTGCAGATTGAGGTTAGAGATTGTAGCACGAGCGCAGCGAGGACTGCAACTATTCGAAGTCTGCAAAAATTCTACATTTTCTCTACGATTAATTGACTTTTAGCACTCACCAGATATTTTGTAATTTTTCATTTATGTCATCATACCTATCGCCCAAAGCTAAAATATAGAATTTGAATATAGAAAAACTGTACATCGTAAATAAACTTGACATTTAGAAAGAAGTTTGATTGAAAATTGAAGTATTGGTATAAATTTAACCAAATCGTAATAAATTATTTATGATAATTACCTAGAACATATTTTTATAAGCAGTTGTCTGAAAATATTTTCACTACTAGCAACGATCTTCAGCGATGGTCTGCAATTATTGATCATTTTCAAGTCGTATTGACAATAACAAAAGTTTTTGATAATTTCTATAAATATTTAAAAACATTTGTTTTCAATCAAAACAATCATTCAAATAGCTCTAATACAACACAGATCATTAATTTTACATTGTTTTGTTTCACTCAAAACATCAAACAACGGAGCAACATTCCTCAAATATACTCATCTCAAAAACGCGAATTCCCAAGCGTCATATCTAAAACTTTGTAGTATGGATTGTCAGTGCGTATGTCTAACACACAATGATACAAAGTTTACGTCGTATGAAATGTCACTTGTGTTATTAGCCACATGGGACCCTGTTAAGCTATTTATTATCAAAACTGACACAGGTTGGCCAACAGAAACTTCAAATTTACCGCAGATCATACAGAAGTTACCAAATTATTCACCGGTCAGATTGATGGTTGAGAAACTAGACAGGAATCGGATATGGAAAAAACGAAAAATCAAAATGATCCCTTCTGAAATTTTTATAATAGTACCTACCTATATTATTTAACGAGTTGAGTCTGCACGAATTTCTGTGCTCAAAAACCACAGTTCTAACGCAGAATTTAGTTACAGGCGAAAAAAGTGCCAAATGCGCTCAACTTCAACAAATAGTTTCATGTTGAAAAGTCAACGTATCAACTTGAAAGTTCGTGTTCCTTACGCGAAATTATGCCATCTATCGAACGCTATTGCGTCAATCGGTATAAAGTTGCGATATTTTTCATCCAAAAAGTTCCCTATTTCGAATGGGGCTCAGGAGCAGGGGGGTAGACATTTTCTAATAGGTTTGAGACGATATGTACAGGAAGATTTGAGCTTTCATGCCAATCTGATTAAAATTGTAAAAGCGGTTTGAAAATTGTCAAAAAAAATCGTTCAGGGAGGCTCTTTTTGGCCGGCAATGTATTTTAACCATTATGTGTGAGTCAAATACGACTTTTTAAATAAAATATTTATTTACAAATCTTTATGCATTAAAATATTAATATCAGCTCACATTTTGATGTGATGACAGAATGACCAATATAGTTGATTAATGAACTCATAATACAATAGTGTTGAATTACGAAATTAATTATACAGTAGTATGTTTCATGGATGGGTTTATCTGTACTACAGTTACCTACATTACATAATGAATGAATTATTCAATGACCGTAGATAAAAATATTTAAGATATAATGCAAATTCCTTTCAGAACGACTATTATAGACCAACATATCTGTAATGACTTTTATTTAACATGTACTTATTCCTGGTTGTTAGTAGGGAGTACACTATAGAGGAATTTTTGTGCAGTTAAACTGAACTGTGTATGGATTAGATTAGATCCTGAGTTGTCAGATCAGAACCACAATTGGTCACATAACGCACTCGGCTATCTACAGATTGTTTGTATCGAAAATCGAAGAAATAATAACTAATATAACAAAATTGAAAAAAAATATTTTTATGTAGAAAAATGCTAATAAATAAACTTTGTAGATATTCAATTATTAATTATATTGAAAACCCTGAATCATGTTGTTAATTATTGCAATTAGTATAAACAATACAACATAGTACGATGTTACGATTTAGTTCATAAGTTTCACAGATTCAAAGCAGCATTAAGTTATTAGTCACTAAAACTTAAGCAATATTGTTTCAAAACTGCAACTAAATACCAACTACCCATAAAATTTAACAGAATTTCACCGAAAGGACCTCATAAAATTTAAAATTAACCACTGCTGCAAATATGACCGCGTATTACAATTTAATTATATAAACTATTATAAGTTATATCGTTCTGCTACAAACTACAAACAACTACTCTTCGTCGACATCTTGCGATGAAATCTGCGCAGCTTTGTGGGTGGGTGGGTTTTATGTTTTATGGTCAGTGCAGTTATGGAGAATACAACGGGAAATGAGGGCATTTAAACTGAAAGCTGATGAGAGGAGGTAACGGGGCTCTCGAGTGATTGTCTCTTGTTGAACGAGAATGGTCCATATAAGATGACATCGGACGATTAAGCTTGGAAAATATGGGAAATGGAAAGATCGTATTCAAGCAGATTTGAAGAGATGATCTATTTTCCATTTTCATGAATAATAGTTATTTGTATGCTAAGGGCTGAAAGTAGCCATTTGCAGAATGAGGCTAAAGAGTGTAGCACCAGCGTACCGAGGGCTGCAAGTGCAACTGCAAAAATATTTCAGCCAGAAGTATGTACAAAATTTATTCTACGATTGATTAATTTTTAATAGCAATGAACAGAAATTTTGTAATTTTTCATCTACATTATATGATCATATCTACGAAAGTTAAAAATTAATACAACACACATAAATGTAAACAAACTTGACATTTAGTAAGATTTCTAATTGAAAATTGTAATATTACTATGAAAACCAAATTTTAATAAATTATTTATGATTACTGCAACAGATTATTAAAAGTAGCGATCTAAAAATAATTTCAGACTGTCACTATTAGCAAAAATCTGCAAAGAAACATTGGTCTGCATGCATTGTTCATTTTCAAATAACTAAGTGAAATCTAAAAAGCCTACTTTTAATACCGATCGTATAAAAAATTACTTTTCGTTGTGGTGTATTTAAACAAATTATTGCATTAATGTTATTAATATTATTTAAAATGTAATCTAATGTTAATAAAGAAAAAAAATTATTAACTTTAAATAAAGCTTCACAAAATTTAATATAGTTGTTTAAATTAAAAATTGAGAATATTTTACACGTGAATATAAATTTCAAAAATCTGCTGTGGCCTCTACAATACCTACTTCACTAGCTATAAGTTTTAATAACTTGCTTTCGTAAAGGCTTTAATTTTATGCTTCATTCAGAAAAATTGAAATAAATCTATCTTTTTTCCCGCAATATTTAATTTGATACCAACATCGGCATAATTTGAATCACATGAGAAAATAATAAAAAATTATTATTCATCGTTTAAATGTTGTTTTTGATTCCCAGAGAATTACATAATACACTTGAAAAATTTGAATAATTTTTTGAGAAACAATTGAAAATCGCATGAATGTTATTTTTTACATTTTTATTAAACTTATCTCCCCGGGAGCTTTAAATTGACACCAATTTTAATAATTTATAAAAAAATAAATTCTTCTACTAGAATTATTTTCCCGAGAGTTTTAATTTGATACCACACTCGATAGTATTTTAATAAAAATTTAAAAGTTCAGACACCACTGATTGACATAGGCGCCGACTATTACACGAGCATACGACACATGCAAATTTTATTTATTTCTGTACATAAAATGGTAAAATATACTGTTATTTCCCTCTGCAAATTTTGTTTTAATGTATATTTGACTTTGCACCTTATTACATTTTTATAATAACATTCCTGAAAATATTAATTAGGCGAACTTGAAGTCTGTCTTAAATATAAAATTTCAGTCCAAAATGCCTACGCGTTTTTAAGTTATCCAACATCCAGACAGACCGACAGACACACAGACTGATTTTATTTAAAACCATGTTTTTTTGGTGCAGTAGGGTCTAAATCGTGAAGATTCATCAAAATCTGGAACTATCAAAATCAAAATACTTCCCCTGTTACATAGGTCGGGGAAGTAAGAAGGCATACACTTATTTTCATCTCTCTTAGAATTTTGTTAGAATCTTATTTAATTTAGATTTTATGACAATGGTGTTATGTAGTGTTTATTTAACAAACATTAATATTTTTTCTATGATTCGCACATTATCAATATACATCAACGAACAAATAAAATGAATTAAATTTAAATGCGTATTATGTGTCGTATTAATTTCAAAATTTCATGCAAGATAAATAAAATTATTTGCAATTGAAATGATTCAAATTTGTTTGGAGATTTGTTTATGTGTTTTAAATTAAATTGGGAGATTACGCGATTCACATGCTTCGTTGACATTTCAATGATTCTGTTCGTAATCTACTTCATGGCTCTTTAAATCCATTTATATTTCCAATGCGAGTTATTTTAAAACAGATTTAAATATTTGTTGAAATATTTTATTCTGTACCTATAGTTGGTTGGTATATATATTATACTGAATTAAATTCTTTTTGGGGTAACAGAAAATAAAAATATTTATATCAAACTTTATCCTTTCACGACCAGGTCCCTTCAGCAATATATTATCATATTTTCTTTTTTATGAATAAAAATGTCCGTATTCAGAATTTTTCGTGCGTTACACATATTTATATCCGACATAAAAGTGTGAAATAAAAAGTACCTACCTACCTACAAAGAAATTATTAATAACGGATGTTTTTCTCATAATTGCATTGAAATATAATCACATAAAAGTTTTCTACTCTATATTATGAAAATATTTCCAAATCTGTAAAACTTATACAGAATTTCACATACTAAGTATCTCCTATGGTAATAATATAAAATCATTTAGTTATATAAGGCGGTAGCTGTGCGAGTTTAAGCTCAGCTCTCTGCATGTGATGACGTAAGAATCCGTAATTGTTGATAAATTGTATAAACATCTTGCAATTAAATCGAACTCGCATGCTTCAAGCTGACCACTTAAATGCCAACATTTTAAGAATGTGAACATCCCGGCTTGTTACTAGGTATATTTGTCCAGTAACGTTCTATTAATATCCTAGAGATTGCTATAATATCCGCCTTTAGTAACATTATCTATGTAACATCCCAATGTTAATAATGTAATAAAAATAATCCAATTATGCGTCCCATGTAATTCTCTGAGATGTTTGTCTCGAGTATATAGGTATTTTTGATCGTACTCAGGATGTGGCTAGAATATATTTACGTAATGTCACTTAAAATACAAGAATAAGATATTTCTAAACATCCAATGGATGATTCATGCCAAGTGGGGTTGTCCTGTTTGTAAAAATAATCTCTCCGTTGCCGCTTTGTGATTCAAAGGAAGTCGCACGAATTGCAACCTGAGTGCACCAAGATGAATCGGTCGAAATGGTTGGATTTCACTATATATATATATATATATATATATATATATATATATATATATATATATATATATATATAATATTATATGAGAGTTTTCAAACTTTCAAACATAATTCCACCTACTAAGTATCTCCTCTGGTAATAATATCAAATCATGTAAATCTTCAAATACTACATTCATCCCTTTGCGTGCTTTACAACCAATGGCATACTCTCGCAATTTGTGCACTCTGACGTCACAATACATATTCAACACTATTAGATTCCACGTTAGTTGTGACGTTCACTGAAGCGAAACAATAGAATTTATTGATGTTGTTCACTTTGTGCACAGGTGGAACAGACTAGTGCAAAGTTATGTTAGACGTTAGAGTTAGGTTAGGAGTTATAGATTTCGTGGGTTGCAACCGGCTAAGGTTTAAGTTATGTTTTATTCATTTATTCAGTGGCGAACTTCGGACGAATTTGTATTAGTAGGGTCGAATCCGGATTGAAAAAGGAGTATTTATTACGGCAGTAAATTGTTTTAGCCGGATTACTTTTGTAATTCTTATCTCTGAAGCTCTGATTCGCAGAATAGGCTTATACAATTTATAACATTGCTCTGCTAAAATTTGAAATATCTTTAATTCAGTATTCAGTAAAATTAACGTTATAAGATATGCCTTACAGATATTTTTAAAATAATATAAAAAACATGAAGCACAAATATAGTTTCATTTTTCGTCGATGAACAATTTTTAAATTTTTTGCTTTATCTTTAAAAATATGCTTATAGTCCAGTCAGGAGAGTCAAAAATTTACTGAAACCCAAGACTAATACATAACCAAATGAAATTTGGCATGTGAGTAGTTAAGAACATACAAAAACAAAAAAAAAATTCGCTCCACCTCGGTATGCTCCGCTTCCCACAAAAATTTTCAGTTGAAACTCAAAATTTTCTTGTAACGCATTTTTCTCGAAAACTATCGAAAATTTTGGAAAACAGTTTTGACAGGATGAAAGCTGAGGAAATTTGCTATCAAAATGATATTTGAAAATTTTTCATAAGTAGCACCGTGTAGGCACCAGCCGTTTAATATTCGAATGACTTGAGAATTTTCTGTATAGTAGGCGCTACATTGCGAATGACGTAATAAATTCGCCGCTACAGAATGAATGTGGTATAACTTCGTTAAAGAACATCATTTTGTAAAGATAAAAATTGCATTTTATTCGTCGGGGCTTCCACTTTCAATTGCACTAATAACATTTGAATTTCCGACCCCGTTTATACCGAGAAACTTGCTTTTTAAAGAATCATAATTCAGTATTAAAGAATTCTCAATATTTTCAATATCTATGAATGAAATTGTAAACTCGTAGAGGATTATCTTCACCAAATCATCCCCAATCACATGCAACTATTTGGAGGGTTGTGTGTTGTACGTCCGAAAAGAAAACTGGTTTTCGCTACCTTCTTTATTTATAGGTTATGATCTTTTTTTAGGAAAACATCTGTTACATGTACGTAGTAGTACAATTGATGAAACAAATTACAGAATCTTGTTGATTAGGATTTGTACTTAACGATAAGCTCATTAAAAATCAATTTACGAGGCCAAAAAGTGGTCTATTTTCAAAAATGCTCGTGCCCGCGATAAATAAAGAAATATATGAGATAGCGAAAACCAGTTTTCTTTTCGGACGTAAAACACACAACCCTCCAAATAGTTGCATGTGATTGGGGATGATTTGGTGAAGATAATCCTCCACGAGTTTACAATTTCATTCATAGATATTGAAAATATAGAGAATTCTTTGAACGTCTTCTAATACTGAGTTATGATTCTTTAAAAAGCAAGTTTCTCGGTATAAACGGGGTCGGAAATTCAAATGTTATTAGTGCAATTGAAAGTGGAAGCCTCGACGAATAAAATGCAATTTTTATTTTTACAAAATGATGTTCTTTAACGAAGTTATACCACATTCATTCTGTAGCGGCGAATTTATTACGTCATTCGCGATGTAGCGCCTACTATACAGAAAATTCTCAAGTCATTCGAATATTGAACGGCTGGTGCCTACACGGTGCTACTTATGAAAAATTTTCGAAGACCATTTTGATAGCAAATTTCATCAGCTTTCATCCTGTCAAAACAGTTTTCCAAAATCTTTGATAATTTTCGAGGAAAATGCGTTACAAGAAAATTTTGAGTTTCAACAGAAAATTTTTGTGGGAAGCGGAGCATACCGAGGTGGAGCGAATTTTTTTTTTGTTTCTGTATGTTCCTAACTACTCACATGCCAAATTTCATTTGGTTATGTATTAGTCTTCAGTCAAAACCTCTCCTGACTGGACTATTATAATTTTAAAATATTTAGACCACTTTTACATAATATGTATATTTTTAACGAACGATACCATTTACCGTTTACCATGCATATATAACTATAGGACAGATGGGAATGGATCTTTATGAGTTTATGCCATGATGTTTCAGATGTTCCAGAACTATTTAATGCTTATATTATTTTAAACATATTTGGCTAAAAAAGTTTTTATTTAGCCATATTAGTCCAGTCGGCAGAACGAAAAAAAGGCGTCTACCTGGAAAGTATTCCGAACTTAATGAAATTTTGACACGTCATTTAGGGGTACTCTGGGATGTCGAATCTGAGTTTTCGACCTCGAGGGACCTTTGCTAACTTGGGGAGGGGGTAAAAACCACCATTTTTATTACCTTTTTTCGGTTTTTCGCATATAACTCAAAAACTATGGGCCCTACGAACTTTTTGTTTTCATTTTTGGAAAGAACATTAAATTTCCTTCAAATTCCATTGGTCAAACGAATTTGACTCAATAGGTACCGAGAGACAGGCGTTCAAAATTAGGAAATGTTTCTCAAAATGACATTTTCAGCCACACATTTACATTTAGCAGGATATTGCAAGTTTTTGGCTCATAACTTTAGTTTTTCAACATACATTATTTTAAGAACTTTTTAGGGCATTCATTAAACCAAAATATCAATTTTTTTTGAGAGAAAATTAAGAAGTATTAAAATTTTTCGTATTTATTATAAAAACATTTGATATTTTGGCGTAATGAACACCCTAAAAAGTTTCTAAAATAATGTATTTTATAGAGAAATGTTCGTAAAATTTAATAAAAGAAACAGGAAGTCGATAAGTTCATCCGTTCAAAAGTTATAGCTCATTAAACACAAAAAATATTAGAAATTTAAAAATTTCTTGACTTTCTATCGGAAAAACATTTGATATTTTGGCTTAATGAACACCCTACAACGTCTTTAAAATAATGTGTCTTATGGAAAAATGTTCGTAAAATTTAATAAAAGCAACCGGAAGTCGATATTTTTATCCGTTTAGAAGTTACAGCTCATTAAATACAATAAATATTAAAAATTAAAAAATTTCTCAATTTTCTTTCGGAAAAACATTTGATATTTTGGCTTAATAAACACCCTAAAACGTTTTTAAAATAATGTAGAAATGTTCGTAGAATTTAATGTAAGAAACCGGAAGTCGATAACTTTTTCCGTTCAGAAGTTACAACTCATTAAACACTATAAAAACAAAATATTTGAAAACTACCCAAAAAAACAAAATTGATATTTTGGCATAATGAACGCCCCAAAAAGTTTTTAAAATATCGTATTCTATAGAGAAATGTTCGTAAAATTTAATAAAAGAAACCGGAAGTCGATAAGTTTATTTTAAATAAAGTTATGAGCCAAAAACTTGCAATATCCTGCTAAATGTCAATGTGTGGCTGAAAATGTCATTTTGAGAAACATTTCCTAATTTTGAACGCCTGTCTCTCGGTACCTATTGAGTCAAAAAATACGTTTGACCAATGGAATTCGAAGGAAATTTAATGTTCTTTCTAAAAATGAAAACAAAAAGTTCGTAGGGCCCATAGTTTTTGAGTTATAGAAAAAAAAAACGAAAAAAGGTAATAAAAATCGTGGTTTTTCCCCTCTCCCGAAGTTAGCACAGGTCCCTCAAAGGTCGAAAACTCAGATTCGACATCCCAGAGTTTCACTAAATGACGTGTCAAAATTTCATTAAGTTCGGAATACTTTCCAGGTAAAAGTGCCTGCCGACTGGACTATATGACTTATACCGATGAAAGCAAGATTTAAAAGCTATTTTATAAAATATGTCCACCACAGCGCAGATTTGTGTGTATATATACTGAAACGTGTACCTGACTGAATTCGATCCTGAACTGTCAAAACCATAGTCGATCACATAACGCATTCTGCTTTGCACATAAAGTAGCTTCGTGCAGTGGATTTAAAGTTGTTGCGTACCAAAATCGATGACGACGGAAGTAAATTAAAGTTTTATAGCACATTTATGTGACAATAATACAATTTAAAATAAATTATTACGACAATCGCCAGTCTCGTTTGGTTACAATGGAGCTGTAAAGTTGGCGTCTTTTACATTGCAAGAATAGGAAGGTGACTTGAAATCGTGAGTTATTAAATCAGTAGGTATATTTAAACCAGACGATAGATTTTAACGAAAAAATAACACAATATTAATTGAATATAGAAGAAGACTGTATTAAATTTTCAAAAGAATGGTCTGTTTTATAAAAATGATATTTAATTTTAATGTCAATTTATCGAAGAATTGAGGTTATGAAGTACCAAAAGGGCAATTATTATAATATCACCGTTGTTTCTTCTTATGGCGGCAATGTACAATGATTTGCCATCGTAAACTCTCGTTGAATTATACGTTATATTATGTTGCTGATCTAAGAAATATATTTTACGATATTTTATAAAGTAATTAACGTAAGGCTATAGTTTTAATTTTTAATTATCAAGTTAATCAGTTCAGTAATCTGGTTTAAAATGCATATTACCATAACCAAAAATTAATTTCCCCATTACCACCCACCGTCAAAACCTCATACTCAGCAGAAAAATAATCTTTCAATTTCCTTCATCCATATTATCTATATGCAGTCCACATCCTGAAGCGCATTGCGCTTCCCGCGTTATCCTTACACTGTGAGGATCTCAGATCATCCTGCTCGCCTCCTCTGAGTCCTTAGAACGGAGAACGGTTGTAGGGTTTACCTCAGTGCAAAGACGATTTACTTCACACGGCAGAGAGCGTCTAGCATGCTTGAAGGTTTACATAGTTTAGGTATTAGGTTTGGAAAGATGCCAACCAAAATGCACCGGAAAGTTGGAAGAGGAATGAAGGAGTTGGTGTTTGAAATTGTTGAGGATTAACCCGGAATATGAAAGGGTAATCGGTTAATGTTTGGAGGGTAGTTTAATTTACTAAACTTTAAGTGCTTGTCTAGTTAATATTTGATATACAGAAACAGAGAGGACAATAACAATTTTAAAAATTCTAAACTTTGACTAATGTATCAGACTACCTGAAGGCAATTAAATGAATTTGTCAAAAGGTTAAAGTAAAATAAGTGTAACAGCATGATCTGTAATCGTTACTTTGTGTCGATTGTTATGAAATATATTGAATCAAAAAACAAAATTATTGTAAATTTTAACAGTTTGGAAAATGTTCATAATGCAGTACTTACTTAATATTTACATTGATAATAATTCTACTACAATATAAAGTAAGCCATAAAGAAAATACAATTTTATCGCTTTGACAACGGATAAAAAGGAAGGTAGCTTTTTGCAAGTGATAAAACCTTATTTACCTTCTTCTTAGCAACCAAACTCCAAACAAAACACTAAAATGTTATTTGCTTCATATTTATAATATTTGTCAGCGAAATGATTACATTTTAAATATATTTATGAAGAAGAACTAAAAGAGTCGTTGAATTACACTCGAGCATTTTATTTACTGCGAATAAATTTCTGTTTGACATCAGAACCTTGTCTCCTAACAGCAATTTTTCTCTTAAAATTACTAGACAACAAGGTTTCAATACAAACAAAATTATCCGCCAAAATAAGATGCTCTTGTGTAATTACAGTTAGTGTTTCGGTCGAGACGAGAAATTTCTCGAATCTCGTCTCGTCTCGTCTCGAAATTTCTCGTCTCGGCGAGACGAGAAAGCTTTTTAAAAATGAAGGTCGAGACGAGACTGGTATGTCGATATTCTCGATTCTCGACATTTGGCTCGAGATATCTCGACAAAATCGATCATTTTTAAAAACTATTTAAAATCACGTTTTATCAATTTTTTTTTTAATAATTAAACAAAATATTAGCTGTTGGTAACGATTTTTGATTAGCGTTCAATCTTACGTACCTATTACACTTTATATAATAATAATATAGTGTACAACTATGAAGTTGGGTGAATATCATGGTTTTTCTCATGTGAATAATTTCATCGTAATATAGTGTACAGATGGGATCACTAAACTATCAGGTATAATTTTGAATAATAATTACTTAATTTTATCAAAATTAAAAGTATTCACATAACCGCACATATTTTTGTATATTCTATATACGATAATTAATTCATCTTCTTAATTTATTGTCACTATATAACAAACAATTGCAGCACATATTTATAGGTCAGTTACAAAAATATTAACATTTTTGTATATAAAAAATAAATATAATAGGTATTTTAAAAAGTCGAGAAATCTCGACGAGATTCTCGACCGAGACGAGACTTAATTGTTCGAGACGAGAAAAAATCGAGACGAGACTTGATTTTTTTTCTTCGAGACGAGACGAGACGAGACAAGGTGATTTCTCGTCTCGTCTCGTCTCGACAGAAACACTAATTACAGTTGAAGAAACATTTTTAAGTTAACGACTGATATTGCACACACGGTATATTAAGTATAAATCGAGTTTTATTAAAATTATTATTCTTGCCATATGCACTGTATGCCATTAAAATATATGCATGAAGTTGTGAATCACCCTGTATATCTGAACCGATGACTTACAATTTGAGAAGATGTATTACCTATGTATGAAAAAACATTTTGTGATTATATTCTTTACTTCAGATTTTAATAATACGACAAAAATTGTATTTACATTGCCAGTATGGTCATTAAGAATGGTATTTCAAAACGGTTTTGTGATAATAATTTTTAAAATACAATCTGTGCAAACTTTTACCCGAACTTTTACCCATCTAGTACGTGAAATCTGACTAGAATAATAAGCGTTTTAAATTTTGGACCCTGTAGTGGCCATATTGCGTATGCATGTATATTAATTAATTTTTCTCTAACCCTTAAGACTTGCTTAAGGTTATACAATAGACGCAAAACAATCGTCTTTTATATATTCCTCCATATTTCAATGCCAAGTTCATTCCATAACTCTTCAGTCGCCATCGGCATCGGCCATACTTTTTACAATAATAAAAGAACAAGACACATATCACGTAGAGTATCAAATACTGAAATACAGTATCGTTCTTGCAATCTTCGTATCTGTTCACTATCCTTCAGGCGATTTGCTATGAGCAAAAGTAGTGTGAGACTGTTGGACTTCTGCCAACAGATGCAATGCAACCTTCGGGGGGTGGAATATACCACTACGGGAACAAAGAGAGTATATAAGTAGATACTGAAAGTCGCAATAAGTAGAGAGGAAACTGATTATCGTAAACATTCTACGCATCATCTATGATTCTAGGCGATTCTAGTAAGTAAATTATCAAATGATACAAGGATTTTATGCCACGATAGCCGAGTGGTCTAACGTGGCAAAATTTCGGTCGGATAGCGAGAGGTCGTGGGTTTGAAGCTCGAATTCCACAGAGGGCATGGATGTTGTGAACTTCATATATATTCCTCTTGGCTAATATGTTTTTAAGTCCTAGAGAGAGTTATCTCCTAAAGAAAAAGATAATATAATATTCAAATTAGTGTTTTAATAGCTGTTATGCCATGGAAGGACTATAATTTTTTATTCATTTAACAACTTTTTTGCGAAAGGAAAATTATTTTAGTTCAAGTTAAAGACAGAACGAGAATTAATAATTATTAATTATTTTTAATATTAATCTTATGGTGCGATTCTAAGCAATTTTATGATAATTTCGTAAAATCGTAAAACTGTAGCCTACGAGTTAATCGTTACTAAGCAACTTAAATTTTTACGATAACTGCAATTTTGTGCCCTTATCTGTATTGTTGGACTTTACAGATGTTATTTTACGCTATGTTACTAATTTCACATTTTTTTTTTTCGATATTACGATTGCCAAAATTGACAGATTGGCAAGATTTCATGTCTATACCTATACATAAATTGAACATATATAATATATAAAATTTGCTATATAATTAGATTTTTATAAAAATAAATCAATAAATTACTATTAAGGTATTGGAATTCAACTACCTATATAACCTATTTATTTTTAATGAAATTAAAGCAATTAATTTGACCAGAGAATTGCTGATTGATAAAATATACATAGTAGGTACCTAAATTTTGAAGTATTTCATAGATGGTATAATTTTCAATTCAGACCTTTCCTACATTTAAGATATTGCTGCAATAGTAACTTATGTACCTACCACAAAATTTCACTTACGATGTTCTGAAGAGTGCCACAAGAAGTTTTTTTTTAAACTTCAAACAGTAAGTTAAAAAATATTTAAAAATTGACGAAATTGATTGATTTCACCGATTTTCACTAATTAATTTTTTTTATAATAATAATAAATTTATTTACCATTATAATAATACAGGAAATAACAAGAACATGTTAGAATAAATCTATAACATAATAATAGTACATAAATTAAAGTTTGAAGTAGTACCAGCAGACTATACTATAGGGACAGTCTTTATAAATGAACATTTCAAATATGAGTTCATAGATTTCAAAAACAAAGTCACAATCTTGAATATTGTAGAAACCTATTTTGCTCTGAATTTCGTAGCAAGTGCATAGCCTTAAGAACTTCTATCTTGAAATTTGTAGGTAATCACGCACAAGTTCAAACTGTTTCTCTTCTTCTCCGATTTCTAAATTTCAGTACAAGCAAAGTTTGACGCTGTTTTACGTAAGACAATATGTATTCTCCTAAGCAAACACATTACATTACGTATAAATTTTTTATCATGAGCGAAAGCGAAAAATCTGTTGAAGTATCAGACACAAAGGAATGTAAACATTTAAAGCGGAAAATCTGAAAGTGAACGCGATACATGTACCCACATGAATATGAATTTTAAAATTTCGGTATTTCAGAAAATCACAATTTCAGCATTTCCGGATTTTCAGTATTTCAGAATTTCATAGATTTTTTGTATGTTTTATGAAGATTAGGTTTAAATTTTAGAATTGCAGAATTTCAGTATTTGAGAATGTCAGAGATTGTAAAATTTCAGGTTTTCATGATTTCAGAATTTCAGGTTTTTATAATTTCAAGTACCTTAGCAAGTAGAAGCATGCGACTGGTATAATAGGTACTAATAAAAATAATACATTTTAGAATAAATTATTCATAATCTGTCAAAAGAATAAATAATATGATCTCCAAACAATAGAATTATAGATCTTTTGATTATACAATATCCACAGTTTTTCTTTTTAAGAAAATAACATGATTTTTATGTTGACTGTATGGTTTGCTATGTAAGTATAATTCTATAATTTGCAATTGCGGGTAAAATTCTCTTTTTATTAAATTTCTGATTTTATGGAACCATAAACTATCAAGTGTCAAAAACCTTCGATATGTTCAATATTTTCACCGTTTTAAGCAAAATGAATAGATATTTCACAGTTAGACAGCGAATGGTGTTCCCTTTATTTTATCGAACCCACAACCCAGTATTCAGTCTCTCAGGCGACTTTGTTTTGTGTCAAGGCAAAAACTTCATTCAGTGAAATATTACCCGATCTCCACCCGACGTTAATGGGAATGTTTTTAATGCTTGAGTTTCATTCTACAAAGCTTAAATTAGATTTTGTTTGTTTGCAATTATTTTAAATTCGCTGGCAACAAACAAAAAGAGAAATTACTATAGTGCGAAAGTGAAACGAACTAACGAAAAATTTAACGCCATTAAATTATATTTTGCGTCTAACTGTTTGTGTTATTTTAATTAAAAATTATGGCTGGGTTTGGAGTTAATTTGGCAAATGTAGCGAATAATTATGAACATTTATCACAACTTTGTTCGCTCTGATATAGGTATTTTAAAAGAATTCTGCTAGAAGCAATACTCTGCTTTTACTTCCTTGTACGGAGTAATAAGGAAGTATTGTAATCCCGAAAAATTTCGGTTTTCAGATTTTGATGGAAATATCCGTTTTGACCTTTTCTGAATCCATTATGACTAGTTTCGTCGTGACGTCTGTACGTATGTACGTATGTACGTATGTATGTACGTATGTACGTACGGACTTATGTGTGTCGCATAACTCAAATACGGTTAGACGTAGAAAGTTGAAATTTTGTATTTAGGACTGTTATAGCATCTAGTTTGTTTCAATCTACAAACCGGAAGTAGTAAATTTAAAAAAAATTTCGATAAATATTTAATTTAAGACAATTTTTTTATTTTAAATGAAAGATTATGTGATTATTACCTACAATCGGTATTTTATAAATATTTTTGTATCTGGTATCATTTAAGAATAATTAAAGAATATATTTATAATTTCGTATTTCGGTATCTTGTAGTCCATGATCGATTAACATTTGTTACTACGTAAAATGACAGTGACAATAGTAAAATATGCTTTATATCTTCTTCTGCAGTTTAAATAAAATGACTAAAATATATTTGTGAGTATATTAGTATAATAAGTTAAAAGAATTTTTTATATTATTCTACATTTTAGTTATTAAGGAAAGTATGATCAAACAAGACGTACAAGGAAGTCATGTGGTGTCCACGTCAGATTTTTTCATTTAAACCACTATTATAATATATGCATTTATAAGTTGAAAATAATGAATTCATATTGAAAAATAGTATAGGTAGTTATTATTTAATGAGATTTAAACGATTAATAAAAATGAAAATGAGAAACAACCTGTACATTCGTAGTAAATTAGGATAATAATAAAACATTGATAAGATTTATTTCAGAAGTAAAGTTAGATTCAGACCTACTCAACTATAAGTATAAGTACTAAATTAACCATCAGCACGTCCACAAAATTCTAATTCAATTATAAGTGCGAACGCTGAGCGCTGGGTTGATTAAATTAGCAACTTATACCTATATATTTATAATTGGGTACATCTGAATCTAGCTTAAAAGAACACAGGCATACTAAGAATATAATGTAATTATGGAATGTTTTAAGGAGGTTCCCTAGACATTTTAAAAAATGTTCTAATGCAACCAAACTTTGAATTTATGTTGTCTGTGTCATAAAAATGATACCTGATTTTTTTTTAAATTTTTGACCACGTAGTTTGAACGAAATTAATTGTTAAATTTTAATATTTTACATGGGCTCTTATGGCTTTCCTTTAATTGATTAAATAAAAAGATGTTAGAAATGTTCTATTTACTTAATTTTTGGTATATAAACGTATGCAAGCACGGATATCAATTTCCCAAAATTTGAAGAAGGTTGACCACATAGTTGTAACAATATTGTTGTTGTTGTAAAAAAATCTTCAAGCATTTTTTGTTTAGTGAAATTATTGTAAAAATATATCACCGCAACTGAACGAATTGCAATATCAACTAACACCCGTTGACCGAATTTTGTTTTACATTAATAAAAATATTTTTATTAATTAAAGGCTGATATCTGAGTACGCCACTGCATGTGTAGGGAACCTCCTTAAGAAATTATTTTGAGTTTCCTTGTTACATAATCGTTACCAGCATCAATATTTTCTTCAGAAATTCTAAACTAACAAATCAAGTGTAAGAAAAGTTACATAAAAGTTTTCCAATTCAACAATTCTTAAGAAGAAATTGAGTAACAAATTCGTACAGCCACCTAGAATTTCATCTACAAATTCTCGTACGGCTTTATCTATCATTACTTCAGGAAAACATCTGAAAGTTGTGAAAGTATCGACCGCCCCCGAAAATGGGATTGCCGTACACGAGGAACTGCGAAAAATACTAACCGTTCCGCCAAAACCGACCCGAATCCTGCTGAATTGTCCTTTGCTATCCCCGGATCCTTGCAAAACAGCGGACGTGGCAATTTTGACATAGAGCACGACATTATTACTAACTTGGACGGACGTTTTATGTGGTATTAATTAGATTTGGAACAGAATAATTTGAATAAATAGTTTTATGTGTAATACTTATTTTTTAAAGAGTTCAATGATGATTATTTAAAAAAACAAAGTCATTTAAATTTTTAAATGTAAATAAATAGATTTCCAAATTAGGTTTGAGTACATAGAAAATTACTACGACTAAATATAAAAATGAATTAAGTACCAACTTAACACCATTTTTCAATGATATCTATATTTATTAAATGACGATCCTCCAGTTAAAAATTTGGTATTGCAGTTGACTAAAATTTTAAATAGGCATTAGACTGGTATAATTACCAATTTTTATATGTTGATAAACGAAAGTCATCGAAATCTTCCATTACCTAGTTACTAAGTATATTTGATTATAAGCAGTCGTTTATTATAACACATTCTGTAAAAAATTTATTTGCTTTTTGAAAACTAGTTTTGATATAAGTAAATAAAACATAATCGAATTCTTCCAAATTTTGCGAGATATCAACATAAAAGCTAGAATACAAAATGTTTTTGCATGGTTTATAAACTTTCAATATTACGATTGTATATTTAGTGAACAATCTAGTACATTATAAAACAGTAACAAATATATTTGTATTATATTCCAATAACGTATAAACGATAATAATTTGGAGGGTCCAGTCCGTTCAAAATTTTAAACAATAACCATTTCGTTTTGGTGAATTAAAGTATTAATTAAATAATAATTAAAATAAAATTCGTCTCTACCAATTTAGAGACCAACAATCTACATTACAAAACAGTGACGAATTATATTTGTATTGTATTCCAATATAATTATTTTGAGGTGCTAGTCTCTTCAAAATTTATAACCATTCTGTTTAGGTAAACTGAAGTATACCTAAATAATATACCAAATTCGCCCCTTCCAATTTAAAAATCTGTAACTAAAAATCTAGATAACAAACAAAATTTAATATCAAGTAAACAAAAGCATGACTTACAAACGATAACTTTTGTGAATCGGGCCACTACAAACCAGCACAATTCCACCAACAGCAGACAAACCCGCATCCCCTGAAGACGATGCCCAAACCCCCCAGCTGATCCCTACCCCTGCCCCCCTGTCACTTCCCCTCTCTCCAACAGTCCCTCCCGCCCCACCTCCCACCGTGGCGGGCACACGCCTCTACTCCCGGCCGCCGGGCCAGCAGCGCTGGTGCTACGAGATGCTGGCGCCGGACTCGCTGAGCGACCTCGCGGACGAGTCGCCCCCCATCCTGGTGGAGCCGCTGGAGGAGTCGTCCGTGGACCTGGAGGAGCCCGAGCCCCAGGTGAGGACCGTGCCCATCATGCGCGTCAACTTCCCGCCTGAAGCCACGGAGAGGCGGCACAGCAAGAGTGTGTTCCTACCCAGGAGCAGGGCGAGGAGTATGAGCGCCTGGAGTGATATTAGTCGCAGTAGCTGGCGGTTGGATGACAGGTTAGTATGATCGAGTAGATTTTTTTGTATAGTCTAAATTTCTTCTCTAGTATCTGGTAAATAATAACATGTTATACAACAATAATACAATGAATTGGTCAAAATCTCTACACTTCTTTATAGATTGAAATAAAATAGTTAGTTTTTCACAACATGCGAAGAAAATACAATAGTGAGGAAAGTAAGTTTTCCCTCTCTAGAGAGGAAAGTAAGCAGTGTTACCACCAGTGTTATTTTAAGTAAATTTATAATTTCATTGAATATTCTGATTTTATAGTGATATACAGATATACTGTAAACTATTATTATACAACTATTATATTTTATACTTTCATTTTCTACAATTTCTCGATTTTACAACTTAAATTTAATTTGGCATATTGGCTGCAGTGAAACATTTCATTGTTTGTAAACATCATTCTAACGAATGGCAGTTATAACCTAACTTCTAGTTATGTGTTGCTTCTATATTTACAATATTTTTAAATATGTCGTGAAAAAAATGTTGCGTCTAACACGAGAGGAAAGGTCATTTTGCACCCTCGCTCGATTGCCTCATTCGCTTCGCTCGTGACACAAAATTCGAGCTCCAGTGGGAAAAAAAGAAGCGCTTTCCTCTCTATCTGGATAATAATAGCGTTTCTATATTTCACTCGAGCTCGAAGCCCGTACGAAAGTGGAAAAGAGCTTCTCTCTTTTGCTAGACACAATATTTTTTCACGACATATTTAAAAAACATTATTAATGTAAAAGAAACGAGAACTTATTATAATTATTGTCATCTGTAAAAATTACGTTTTTATACAATGAAATGTTTCTTTGTAGCTAATATCTTTCTTTGTAGCCAAATAAAATTTAAGTTGTAAAATTGTGTAATTGTAGAAAAAGAAAGTACTTATAAAACATTATATTGTAAAATATTAGTTTATCACTATAAAATCCAAGTTTTCAATAAAATAATAAATTTACTTACATTTTTTAAAAATTTTCATTGTAAAATAACTGGTGGTAACACTGCTTACTTTCCTCTCTAGAGAGGGAAAACCTGCTTTCCTCACTATTTTGCGGGAAAAAAATAGTACTATAAAATCTCTCTTTAGCGGACACCTTTGAGACTGTAGGTATATTTTTGACTTTATAAGGTCAAAACTCGGGTCAAAAATATGTTCGGTAAATTGATTTGTCCATTTATGGGGAAAAAATTAAGAAATTATAAATTATGTGCCTAGGTTATGTTTCTTATTTAAAATTAATTAAAATAAATATATGTAAAACACTTGAAACCAATTATTTCTACTCCAATTATGTTAATTACCAAGTGGGAATTACCTACATAAGCGATGTTAACGCACAATTGCATGTATACAAATGTTGCGTCAAAATGATATAATGTCCGTTTATGCGAGACTTTTAGCGCTTTTTGTATGAAATATCCATGTCCGCGTCCGCCCAAGGGAGAGTCAGTTTAAAAGAGGTTAATAAGGTTGGTATTTTACGTTACCAAGTTCTAGACTATAAATTAACAAAATAAAGACTAATTGAAGTTGGATTACAATCCCAGTATGTTAAATTTCAAGATGCCATAGGATTAAGACTTATCAAGACTATCGAAACCTATAGAATTTTATTGGCTACAGTTTCTGAATTTTTGAGATTCCTGCAAACGCCGGAACTACTAAGAATAATTTTTATCTGTAAATAAAAAAATATTTAAGATGACTTTTAAACTATATTGTACTACATCACGATTAACATTTTTATTTTATTCAATAGATTGCTTCATACTAAAGGATAGTAACGAGCAATTGATTAACAAAAAATAGAATTCGTACTACAGTTTTAAATAAAAGACATGGTTGTCAAAGTTTAGTTTCACAACAGTTTACTTTTTTCTTTACCATAGTTCTGTAACGTCTTTATCTAAAATAAAGTTTAAAAAAAAAACTAGTAGGTACCAAACTTGCCGTTAACTTACTGTCTCACTGTCTAGCATTTAAACTGCCAATAGTTTAACTTTAAAATAAAAGACACGTGCATGATCAAATCAAATCGCTAAATTTGGTCTTTGCTCTTATCCATAAAGCTAGTTGCCATTTGTTTGAAACAGGAAGACCGATAAATTTGCCAACTTGCAACTTTTGTCCGCGAACATTTCATATCTTTTATTGTTTTCAAGATTCCAATAAACGTGATGGGAACAAAGAACGAGAGACCTACATTCAATAAAGAATGCTGTATGTGTTTATAACAAGGAAATATGAAAAATGATTGAAGATTTATTTATCAAACTTCTGCAGTAATAGCTGTTGCGTGTTTGATAAAGCTGAATTAATCAGGAACTAAAAATACCATTTCATAATGCTGACTTCAACTTCTTTTAATTAAATTCTGATTAAAATCGATCCAGTTTAAGACATGATAACAGAATATATTTTACTTATGTTATAAGTAATAATATCGTTATTGAACAAAATGTCTTTTTTGCAGGCAAAAAATCGTCGAACCTGGCAAAAGATAATTTATTCTTAAATATACTATAATCATACTATAATCAATTAACAAATATATTTTGTAGACATGTAGACATTTAATTTTTATCAAGATTTATAAATGTCGTTAGATAGACTGTATGCACAAAATTCGTGAGTTCGAATGTGGATCAAGTGTAAAAATTTGTTCGGCGGCGCTAGTGTATCACTGGATGCAGCTCTATACAGTGCGAACTGACCATATAAACGTCCGGTGCAATCACCGGGCCAGTTTGATACTTCCAGTCCGTCTCTGGTCTATACAGAGTTTAAATAAACAACATAAATATTTTTCTAGGTAAAACAAAATTACTACTAAACGTTAGAATCGACATATCAACAACGCGCACTATATGGAAACCTAGTCTCCAATGATACAGCAGAGACATATCTATCTAAAGGTTCTGACCGCATAGAACCAGTGTAAACGGATAGGGAGTCGCACATATTAATCTTCTTTGACCGTGATCTACATTCGTCATTAATCGAAGTAGCGATTCAATTTATTATTTAATTTGGCAACCACAAATCTATCGGATACCGGCTAGTGGTAGTAACAGTAACAAGGGCTTGCACCAGAGGGTTAGATGAAAGAACAGCCTTGGCTGAATCTCGCCCATTGACAGGAGTCAAGTGTAGTAAAAAAATAATTAATAAAGTTACAATCACGTTTCGAAATTCTTTTGTTTTTGCGGAACTGCAGTTTGTGTGGTGCCGGAAATGAAACACTCACATAAAAGAACCTATTTTGTACACATGTTACACTGTTTTGCAACATGTGCTAAAATTTTAATAGAAATTCTAAAACTAATTTCGAAATACTTGCTCTTAAGAATCACTAATTTTAATTTCTTATTACAACAGTTGAGTAGGTACGTTAGGTGACTAACCCTGGTTCTGACCACTCAGGTTCGATTCCAGTAAGGTACACTTTCAGATAAATTGAACAAAATTTTCTTTGTGATGAACTCGCCAATAACAAACTTCAGTATACAGTTGATGGCTGGTAACCGCACATACGGTAAAATATATTATGTCTTAGCTATTCCGTTGACTTGAAGTATGTGACGCAATAAAGTTATAATTAAAAATAAATTCAACATAAGCAATGCAGGAAATACATACATAATATACAGGGTATATCATAAATTCGACTACATACGTTAAGGGTAGGTATATCGTCCCCTAAAAGGCAGAGTATCGTAAGTACCACTTTGTCAATTTCTCAGGAAACGCAATAAACTGATATACATATCCCTTGGTGATTTTTTATTGGGTTTTTGGATTATAAAAAGTGAGGTAAAGAGGATCTAGAATATTTTAAGTGACGTTATAATAGGCCTTAGGAATCCTTAGTTTAATAAATAAAATAATCTCTTAGGAGTACATCATTTTATTATACAAATGGACGTTTCGAATGAGTACATCATTCATCATCAGCTAAAAATATATTAGTACGTTTTTGGATTATTTACTTGTAATATAGTATACCTAATTTACTTGATATGTAGGAAAAAATAAATATGAAATAAATAATTTGGCACTAAAATGGCGCTTAAGATATTTATTTCCTTCAAAATCACCGTCAATGGCGTTAGGCCCTATTCCAAGTGGTAGCAAAACATGCGTTCGAATTTCACACAGATTTTTCTCGTAGTAAGATAATTCAAAATTTAATTTTTTTTTCAGTAGTTAAAGAGTTGATCTAGGGCTCCAAATTGTTAGATTCTTTTTATTTTGTTTTACGTAATTTAATACGTCAAATATCATGATATTTGAATGAGTTTTTCTACTATTTCTAAATACAATTTTAAAATTCTAATAATTTGGAGCCCTGCATTGAACCTTTCTCTAAACAATGGTCTTTATTTGATAGAAATATCTTGATAATCTGTTCATCACTGCTTATAGTGTCACCCGGTTTTCGTCAACTTCACACACATTTCTAAAATTTTAATAACCCGAAACATTTTAACGTTTATCTAATACCGAAATACTTCCTTCTTGAGCACCAAAAACTGTGCAAAATATTGACAGATAAAATATCGCAAAGGCTTTGAGTGGTGGTTACGATACAGAATTTTTGTCGGATACGATATTTTGTTAAGCTTACAGTATGAAATAAAAAATATATCTAAACAATAAATTTTGAAAACAAAATTATAGCAAAGTTAAATAATTAAATTCCTTTTATAAAAGGTCGGTATTTTAATTAAATACGAAAAATTTTAACTCCATCTCCAGCTATAACTAATTTAAATATGCAATTACAAACTCAAGCGAATATAAAGAAAAGTTTTAATATATTCATAAAAACATTCTAATTTTCTCTTTGTCAACTCAACTGAATTCATTTTACCAAAACGCAGGACGCAATGAAACGTCACCGCTCGAATTTTTTATTTTCCTCTTAAAATTCTCAACCGATCCCAAGGATAATGAAGTCTATGGATCAAGTTGGCGGGTCGTTGATGCTACATGTAGAGGAATTTTTTCTCGCTCTGAAACGCACGTAGAATCTAAAGTTTGGGAATAAGTTCTCATTTGAAGCTAGCGTTTTATTTCGAAAATGCGGGCGGGACGTGTATCGTAGAAGGTAACCAAAAAAGAGTGCGTATGCGTGTGTAGAAGAAGAATTTTTAGGTGTACAAATAAATTGTGAAAAAATAGAATTACATGACAACTACCCTATAAATTGAAAGGGTGAAACATTACTTGAAAAATATCATCCATGCAACTCTTCTTCTTACACAACCGAAGTTTCGGTTCAACTTAAACCTTCTGCAGGGTTAGTATTAGTAAGATCATACAACAATAATTATTCTTGTATCAAATGGACTGTGTCAAAAAACACAATACTTACAATTTTTCGAATATCTCAAAAAAGGTTTTTCTACGAAAGTTTTCTGATATGAAAATTGATGGTGAAAGTGGGTTTTCTATTTAGCGTTCACAAAGTTAACTTTGTGAAACGCAACAGAATGTCGCCAGGTCTCACTTTGTGATATGCAACATTTTTTTGAAGGTTCGTATTGGTAGTATCCGATGACATTTACTTCAATTTATTGTCAAACGTCAAACCAGAGAACTTACAAAAAATTTCAGTATAACCTCTAAATATTGTTTTGTTTAATAAATTAGTTTCTATTCAATAAAATTAATGAACATAGTAAGGAAAACAAAAGGTCAATATTTTCTATATAAATGTTCTCATTTAACATCTAGAATTGTAATAGTAAATATATATTTTTACAGTGACACTAACATTTAAATAAATGACAAATTAATTTCACCAACTAAAACGTTACACATAAATTTCCCTAAATCAATTTAGTGTACCTATATTGTGACAGTTTTATAGAAATAGAAAATAGTATAAAGAAATCATTTTATAAGACTTGTCCTTTAATAAACTCGCCCTCAGGCTCGTTTTCCTAAATTTGGACGCGTACGAAAAAATCATGTCTTATAAAACTTATTCATTAATATATTATTTTGAGTACAGACAAAATTTCCACTCGTTTTCTGCACTGGATGCAAATTTTTCATAACTTAAACATTTTTATTTATTCCCTGTTCACACATCACACAAGGAAAGTTTTTCCTAAAAAGTTTCTTGAAAGTAAAACAAGTGCTAGGAACTGTCATAAAAAAAACTATCAATATCGGTCATACGGGGATATCGTGGAAAAAATTAAATACATTTAAGTAAGTGATCTTAAATATATATAATAAAAATAATTAGTTTACCCGTATGGCCTGTATTAGCAGTTTTTTATATGACAGCTCCTTTAGGCACTTGTTTTAGTTTCAAGAAACTTTTAAGGAAAAACTTTCCTCGTGTGAACAGGGCATTATAGTATGTCTTCAAGTATTTTCACTGAATTTGAGACCATAATTTTGGTGAACTAGAAATTGTGCAGCTACTGCGTAAGGCCAAAGCTGTCAGAATATTTTTTACTTTGGAGGCAAAAGTTCAGATTCACAATTTCCGTAAAATTTTCTCTGTGAAAATCCATTATTTTTATCATAAATCACACTTAATTAATGCAAAATTACAAAAATAAACTGTCACTTTTTATCTCAGTGTAAAGAATTTACTAGAGGGAATAAGTATAATCGTTGCAATGAAAAAATGTAGAATGTAATCCCTTCCTCAATATACTATTTTAATTTGTAATCGGCATATAAAACTACATACCTTTAACGAATGTACACAAGTTATGATACATTCTGTATATTGCGGTTATTAGTCGTCAATTCAGATGTACTTATTTATGGTTAGAATTCTGAGAATTATTATTGTAGCTTTTTTCCTTCTCTTTCTGACTGTTAGCAGTAAACTCAACCTTTTTTTTAAAAGAACTGTGATTTTGTGTATTTTAGACTTACTATGTCAAAATCACCTGTTAGTTTACAAATGTAAAACCAAGTAACTCGACATACTCTTCATTTTAATTGAAAAAACAAGTAAGTAGTGTAAAACAAATTAAATAGATTTTTAATTTTTACCTTTATTTTTCTAAACTTATTGACAAAAACTCAAAAAAAAAATCAGTTACACAATAAATTATTTAATAAGTTGTTTTATTTTAGTACGCACAACTTGACTTACTTGGTTTTACTATTGCATTCTCAGATTGATTTGCAATGAGTAAACAAATTTTTGGCAACACTATTTGCCTACTTTTAGATTTCTTATGAACCCAAACCTATAAACAAAAATACAAAATGTAAGTAGTAACGTGCATATGCTAAATCAAAGTTTCTAGTAAGTCGACATGCTAAAATTCATGTATCAATAATTCAGTAACCCAGACGTCCAATTATTGTAGTTTCTCAACTATACCGGGGTAGAGCTCATCCATGTGTACCGGAATAATGAGAAAAACTTTAATTTGACGTAACTCGAGTAACTATGTTTTACTATTGTACGGCAGACATAGCAACACCCTTTAATTTATAACAAAGCTCATCTTGAAGATAATTCATTATTTACATGTTGGTTCTTCCTGTGGAATTTGTCTAATGCGTGGGTGCTAAACGCGTAGTTAAATCTTTGTTACAGTGTGTTATAACCGGCCCTTAACTTGCATGTTACACAGAGAGATAGTACCGGCGGTTATGTTTGAGCAAACAGCACATAAACTTCACCAGAGGGTTTTGTGTACTCAGCTAGACTGCTAGGTGAAGTTAGGCACGAAATGTTCAAATGAAACCCTGAGTTTCTACTCTGATGTCGAGGTAGAGTTTTAGGGTTGCAAATTTAGATGAGGGAAACTAAAAACTGTTTGTTTGATGTGTGAAGCGTGCCGAAAAAATTCAGAATTGTAAGAATTAAAATGAATAATTTCTTGTTACGTAGAGCAATTAATGCCCCCATCGAATTAAATCATACGAGTATACCTTAAAATCTGACTCTGGTCAAAAGAGACTTGCATACAAAATTTCATGAGAATCGTACAAACGATCTGGACTTAAACCCCCACCTCCTATAATTCGAACGAATTAAAACATAATTTATGACCCGATTTAAGAAATAGTATATTACATTACAAGTCATGAAAATGTTTCATTGCAGACGAGGAGGCGTTTGAAGAATGCGAGGATGCGCAGCGTCCGAGCATTTCTTCAAAGCCTCCGAGTCAAGCAAAGACATTTTTATGACGCGTGATGTATTCTATTTTTTTTAAATCGGCAATTAAGCTTAAAATTATAAAAAAAATTAGGTTTGCATAAATCATCAGAGCTGTGACAAATCATCAGAGCTGTCACAAATTTTAGAAAAAGTTGTCATGACAAGTAAACAAAGTTGAAAGTAAAAATGACTAGGCATGAAAATAAAATTTTCATGCCTAGTCATGAAAATCTTACTTTCATGCCGCAAATTAGTCTGGAAATGACGATTTTCATGCCGATTTTGAAAAAAAAACTATTTTCTTAATATATTGCAATTGTATATACCGAGTTTCGTTACAAAAAATCAAAAGTTGTGTAAGCTAAAGCGATTTTTAATTTTTTCCTATTGGTCCGATCGAAGTTAAACATACCTTCTGGTCAAAAGAGACCTGCATGTAAATTTTCATGAGGATCGGACAAACAGATAGATAGACAGACAGGCAAACATACAATCATTCAGCTTTATTAGATTATGATTATTAACTTATAATTTTAAATAAATATAGAACTATAAAAATCACTAGCAATTTGCAAAATATTAATAGATTTGTATTGCAAGTAATTATAGGAATTACAAAGAATATAAAAGTTGCACTTAATAAGAAATATTCGTTTTTAAAAAATTGCACTTACAAATTGCAAATAATTAAAATACTTGTAAAGAATTATAGGAATTGGAAAGAATTATATAAATTATGAATGTTGTAATGAATATGAATTGTAAAAAAATAGGATATTGCAAAGAATTATATAGGACTTAAAATAACAAATGAATTATAAGAATTGCATAAAATATAAGGTATTCATCTTAGCGTTCTACCATATGACAAATTAGAATTGATAGTAGGTAATATGAAAATTGATAAATTTAAACATTTCCTTTTATGCGAGACAACATGAGATTTTAACCTTTTTGACTATTCCATATTTTATCCTTTAACTCAAATATACATTCAAAGGAATTTTGTTCCTTGTTTCTGTCCTTTGGGAATTCTCCAGTCTAAATTCGATATGAGTAAAGCATGTTGACATCTGGAATAAGATGTAAAATATCACCCGTGTTATATTGATTGGAAAACAAGCTTTGTTCCTTTTGCCTGAAGAAAATGCTTTGGTGCTTTCATAATTTTCCAATAACATTTGTTTGTTTGAAAAGCAATAAAACAGATTTTTAAAATTTATTTTCATACACATTATTTTTATTAAGAGTGAAGTTTAAAATTAATTACTTAGTTCAAAAAATAGAGATATTATTAATTTGTTTTACCAACTTAATTATTTTTTTTTAATGTTTGAACTTAAAATCAATTAACAAAAAATTGTACTAGATACCAAATTAATAATAAATTATAAATTACTACTAAGTTTTGTTTTAATTATCTTGGGAAAAATATAAATTTTCAGGTTATATTCTCGTTACAAGTTTTAACCTTGTTTTCCCTTCTGCGGGAATTTAGGGTAACATATGCTACATGATATACCACCCCCTAATAAGAAATAAATGAAACCGGTTTTGTGAAGAATTAATTTCCACCCTCATTCTGAGTGTGAAAAAGTCAAAATGAGTCTAGACAAAAGAGATAAAAATAGAGTTGATCGTTTGTAGTCTTTTCTTTCTTGTTGAATGGGAATTTTTTGCTGAAAGAGTTGTTTTTATGCTTGTCACATTTCATGTTGCAACTTTTGTTTTTATCTGAAAAGAAGTTTATACGTACAGAAGCGAATTGAAAACCTGATGTTGTTTTGCTTTAATAACAAATGTCAAAGTCAAACATTCTTTCATAACTTAAAGTTGCTTTGTTTTATAAAATGTTGAAAACACAATAGTTGTGATTTCAGCTCCAAGTACTGGAATGGTTTTATTTTCTTTTTAAATTCGTTTTTAATTATCGGCTTCTAAGAGTGGATGTACAAAAGCGTCATTCAAAGTGCTTTAATCAAATATAATATGTGTGGTTATCAACGGTCCACGGGTGGAGATTATTATGCATTTAAACTAGAATGACCATTTGTACTGATTTTCAGACCCTTGTACTGATAATTTGAAAATATTTTGTACTGATTTCTTATATACTGTACTGAATGTACTGATTTTCTTCTCTGGAGCCGCCTAAAGCTTTAACATAAACTTGTTTTTCAATTATTATTATATATTTAATTTGTTATTAATTCTTTGTATAATCTTGTTGAATTGTTGCTCCGGCCCTTCATTGACTGATTTTTAGTTTTTTACATCTTCTTTGACGATTGCTTAACTGGAAACTTCTTGCATAATTCAGTTGGTTGATGACACACATGTATGTGTGTGTTTTATCTTCTTTTGACGAAATATATATGGAAAATAATTAACATGATTTTCTATATTTTTAATAACCAATTATGTAAGTCTGCTATTTTTATTGTATGTGTATTTAATTGATTGTATGTAATGTACCTTTGTACCTATTGTGTATCAGCATCCTGATGAAGACTGAATTGCAGTCGAAACGTTGGTTTCTTATTGGACTTTAAAAACTTGACTACTTTCTGAAAAAAATTCTTATAATAATTATTTTAGTTCGTGTTTTTTTCTTAAAAACATGTATATTTTTTATTATAGCCCTGCACATTATGACATGTTAATAATTATATAAAACATAAGTTTTGTACTGATTTCATCAAAAAAATAAATGGTCACTCTAATGTAAATTTAATTGCAAAATTTTACCTGCGGACCGTCAACGCCTAGGGTTTCTTAAGCGGATTACAAAGGTTGAAAGCTTGGGCCGCACTTAAAATATTTAATTTTTACAGTTAATTACTGATGTAAACGATACTTGCAATAATTATGGAAAGATACATACATACAGATATATTTGGTTATAGCAAAATATATTTATTTAAAATTATAATTGTACAAATTGTACCCCCTTATATAGGTACTTCATGGTAGGTATCTTCAATACTTGACGGTATTTTAATCCAATACACAGATAACCTCTAACCTGCAACTGTAACATTGCACAAAAATATTTGTTTTCTTAGAATTGAATTAGAAATAATTTGTAAATTACCGCTACTAATGGTTTTAGTTTTACGTAAAATTTTGGTAATCCCACCCTGAGGTACAAGTAGCAAAGCGTCCCGCTGTTTGTGGTCTATCCGTCCATTAGGAGCCCAGGTACACGTTTGCAATTATCTTGACATGCTCCTATAGCTGACTGAATTCATACCTGAATTGTAAGAACCAAATTGTAATTTTTACAATACGCAGTTAATGACAACGGGCTACTTGCATGATTTTTTTATTGAATATTTTTAAAGAAGAGATAAAAACTTGGGACCCATATTTTTTATTTTTACAAAATTTTTATTAACAAGCCCAAAAATAATTAATGAAAATAATCAATGCAAAATAGTGACGTCACAGTAAAATTTCTTTCTCAATTTACTAATAAACATATATTTTTTTTAAATAAAATTTGTTTTTTTACAAATGTTAGACCTAACATTATGTTCATAGTGTTAAAAATCTAATTTCCAGTACCATGCAAGTAGGTACTCCACTGTGTTTAACTCCTCAACAACGGAATTCAATATGAAAAATAAACTGACTCAAATTAAGAACCTTAGTCCATAAAAATAAAGACTAAAGAAAAGATTTAGTCCTGGAAGTGCAAAAAAATATTACTGATTTATGTATCTAAATGTGGATATCATAGACTCCCATATTCTAGTTTTCTCAAGGGTACATTTTTCTTCTTCGAATCAGAACTCTAACATGAGAACTGAGAAAAACCGCCAGGCGGATTGGAAGTGGTTGGTGGCACGCCAATTATTTCTGACACGCAGCGGACTAATTGGGAACCGCAACTGAATCGAGAAAACAAAGAAGAACAGTTGAACAGCTACATCAACAACCAACACAGATTCGCAGCTCACAGCACGCTACAGCTACAACAGTGTTAACGAAACAAAATAACAGCGACAAAACAAATTTAAGTTTTCACCAAATAAATTTCTTTATGTTGTTTACGTGGCTAGACTACGTGCAGAGAATGCTAATGGAAATTGGGAAAATCTTTACTTATGGAAATAAAAGCGAATCTTTTGAAAAAAAATATTACTTTTGTTTAAATTCGTTTAGAGAGATTATTTTAGTAATAACGTACAATATTCATTTATTTATATTTGCAAAATTGTAGTGAAAAGTATAACTTTAGCTCCGATTTCTTGACCAATCACAGCAATGACTGTGCACCTGATTGCTGAGGAGTATAATACTTGCATGATTGTTCTTATTAAATATTTTTTTAGGAGAGAACTTGAAACACATATTTTTTATTTGGACAAATTTTTATTTACAAGTCCAAAAATAATTATTAAAATTGAATATTTAATATGTGACAGCTTATGGTGGATGATAAAGCATCCAACTCCAGCTTAGGTACATTCTTAATATGCCTCCAAACAGCTTCATAACACATTTATGTATTTCTCTCAATCAAATAAATTTAAAACAAAAAAACTTACCTGCATGTATCCCATCCTCCCAGCTGTTTTATTTCATGAATTTTTGAAAGCGAAATACAGTAAATTATTTTTCTTCTTTGATTCTATTATCCTATTAATTACAAAATAATGTGAAAATCTTTCTAATTAAGTTTTAAATTTCTTCAGAAAGGATATTAGCAGTTTTATTTTATTTTTACGAGTACAAAGTAAGTAAGAACGTGATACAACTTTTAATCATTTCTTAAAGAAGCTTTGTATTTCAACAAAAGCTTTATTAAGAGGTAGCAAAGCGCCGGCGTTCATTAGAGAGATTAATTTATAAAGTATTATACGCTTGGCTTCATCGCGATGAACTGTTGGGTCTCCAATCTGCACAGAGATTTTCATTTACACATTTGCTTTTGCCTAATATTGAGCTCAAATTGCAATTTGAAACCGCATTGTGAACAAAATTATCACAAAAAATGCCACTTATACACCTACAGCTGAAGTGTTTTCCTTATAATGATATAATATAAAGAGAGTCCGAGGAAGTATGAAATAAAATTCGAATATGTGGCTCAATTATATTTATTAACTTTAGAATTGTCTGTTCCACGTCTCATGTCCAACTGTATCCAACTAACTTCTACAACTTTGTTTTTCTATTTAAATCAACACATTATAGTCTAGTCAACGAACGCTAAAAAAGGGTTTGTAGACGGACTTTTTGATCCTAAATGTTTTATTTATGTGATGTGTTTGGAGGTCTTTGGTGTTGATTATACCAAAAGTCCCCGGCCCTACGGTGTGTGCTAAGTCCGTAGCGTTGCAAAATGTGTCACTGTTTTTGGTTTTTTACATTTGTCGTGTAATTGGTTAATGATACGCGGAAAACTATTACATATAATTATAGAGCACTAAATTCTCTACAGAAAAAGTCATTAGCAATTTTCTTGTAAGTGTCACAGTTTTCGAGAAAATCGCTAAAATGTATTTCGAATATTTAAATCATTTTTAAAAAGTCGAAATTTCGTCTCCTCACACAAAAATTAATGATATTTATAAACTGATAAAAATAACGACCCCTGCTTCTTTCCATTGAATTCTCCGAACATTTTTCTATGAAGTACATTATTTTAAAAACTTATGAGGGCATTACTTAAGAGGACATAATTCCACTCGAAAAATAGACTATTTTTCTGGAACAAATCCTGACTGCATGGTACAACATATAGTATTAATTTTTTTTACTATTATGTGCATAAGAGATGAAAATAGTCCGCTAAAATATGTTATTTTTGAGATTTTGGTACGTCACTGAAGAAGTGAAAAAATCAATCTATCTCTATATCTAAAAAGTTAAATAATTAGGTATAGTTAATAGTAAATAATTTATTATTTCTTACTGCTAAATAAAAATAATTACGTATTAATATATTTTGGTAGGTATATAATCATAAGATATATTTTATTTATTAATTAATTAACATTAACGATAGATTATAAATATTATAGTAGACAGGATTATGAAATATTACAGTTAATAATGATTATTTACATTTCTTGATAACAAATTTGACATTGTTTGCTGCATTCCCAACATTGAATGCTCCCCTCCAGTCACAATTAGCTTCATCGTTCATCGTCAATCTATTGTTTTTCAACAACAGTTTACCTTCTGATTCAATAGTAACTTCAATAGAAAAATTTGCAAGCTCTTCTTTTGGTTCTTGAGTTGCAACATTGACAACCAAACTTTTTCTTTTGTTAATAAAAATACAATAAAACAATTTATCAAACAAATGAACTGTTACAAAAACAGGCTGATCGTTGATACTCATTTCAGTTGTTGCAGTTTGCGAATTGATCACATGTATGTCAGTGCATTTTATCAGGTGGTTTATTCTGGCTTCGGTTTCGAAGATCTTATTGCAAAATTGACATTTGTTTCTACCATATTTGCAGAACCATTGCGAATGTTTCGGCATGTTTAAATCATTACCTCGGTAGGTACAACCGTCCATTTGTGACATACAAGATTTGACACCTTTTTCTATTATTTCGGGATCACAACTGTCACAATATGATGCGCAGTCGATAACAGGTTTTGTTTCTGTTTTGACAATATCTTGTAAACATGATATGCATTTAAATTCATGCCGGTTTATATTTATATTAAACCATAGATCTTGGAATCCATCAAAAACTGACGCTAGTGCTTTAATGTCAAACGATAAATTTGCCTCACCTGACATATCTTCAGTTAGTTTACTTGTTGTCAATTTCATTTCGTTTTTGATTATGTTTAAGTGATACTTAAATTGAGACGCAAGTTTTGGTGATCCGACTAAATGTATAGAATAAAGTATTCTGCTTGTAACTAAACTGCATTTGATGCGAATTAGAAACAAAAATCCAAAGACAGTAGTTATTAAGCTTTGATGTGTTTTGCTTATATCATGTTGAAACATATAAGGATGACCCACAATCAATTCGTTGTGATTCTCACGAAAGTGTTGCTGTAGTTCAGAATGGAAACCTTTCCATTTACAACTTCTTTCTGGTACTGACGGACAAAAAATCTTCTGGAATTCACAGTTGTCCTCATGCTCTTTAACTTCTGTGATCGGTAGATATTTAGCACAGCCATCTTTGCTGAATCTGCATGGAAACAACAACATGCTGGTCACCTCTTCGTAAGCCTTGTTTCTGGTCAATTCTTCACATGATTTTGGAGGACATCTTCCGCATATGTTTTCGCCATTTTTTTTTAAATAGACTGGCGCACATGACAATGAATTTTGACATGAACTGCACTTTAGTTTTTCTAGAACTTTTGGTTGAATTTCTACCATTTTTGCGACAAAAGTTGAACTGATTGTTGTGTATTGTTGCAATTGTTTATATAAATTGGCAGATATAGATAACATTATTGCTGAATAAGATAATTTATTTGGAATTAAAATATTACTTTGTTATCAGATTGTTATCTCTTATTCATTTGGCGAAACAATTGAAATTGTTTTATTTAATAACCAAATCTATTGTTATTTAAATAAATAGACTATCAATTATTTTTTTAATTATCTGCTCGGCGATAGATAAAATTTGTTTTCAACAACAGTAATAAAAATATGGTGTGGATAATGCGGGACTTTACCAATCTTAAATGACAATTTTTGATCTGTTGAAATGACCTGTTTACATGCATACATACATAAAAACGACTTTATACCCAACTTGGATGTGATAGCCTCGCATACAGTGAGTCATCGATATATGTAGATATTAATGTGGTTATCATACATTCACGGATACTCATACTTGTTAGTGGAGTTAGTGGAGAGTATACCACAGGGAACATAGTATTTATTGAAATTATTTTCTTAATTATAGCAAAAATATAGACGCAGTTGTGTAGTATTTTGAAAAATAAAAATTGATTTTGGTTTTGGGCGGCAGTAATTTGTTAAAATAATTTATTTTATATGCCTCCGGTCGGCATCGCTAGTTTTCCATATCTCAAAATCCGCCAGAAACTCTTTGTTGCCAGCCTAGGCCGGCAAACAACCGGAAGTTATAGGTTGGCATCTTGACATTACTACAGTTGTCAAGCAGATGTCAATTTTACGCGTTGAATATTTTTTATTCAAGAATTAACAAGATTTTGACAAATTTTAGACGTAAATCGTTAATGTAAACTTAAATAAATATATTTTAAGCTCAAATGCAAGTATTCAGTGCACAATTTTTTAGTTTATGTATAATTATTTTATATTTTTGTAATGAAATCGGCACATAAAATATTGTGTATTACACGTCCAGAAACTGTTATGCTAGTGCTCGTAATTTGCAAGCCTCGCCTGTGGCTCGGCGTGTCAAAAATACTCGCTCTTGCAAAAGGTCAGTTTCTGGCCTTGTGATACAAATAACTATAGTCGCTATTTAGGTAAACTAAAAAAAATTTATAACATTGTTATACATACACGACACAAACATGATAGCATGTAAAGCTTTGTTTTCCAAATAATGGTGTTGATTAATGACTAATAAAATATTTTAAATAACTTATTTATTAAGTGTTACATACATAGTATGTTTAAAATATATAAAAAATTATTTAAACAAGAATATAAATGTTTAAAAAATAAAGTCTATTTAAAATTTAGTCTACTTTCAATGACTTATCTTAATTTCAGAAAAAATGTAGTGCTTTCTAACATTATTTCAGACCTCAAAAATTCATTGTATAAGTTACGTGTATTAATAATGCAATAATTATTATTTTTTCTTATGTTATTATTATATTGTTCTATAGATTATATCTCAGAGAAGATATAAAATTAATCAATATTACATTTTATATTGATGACGAATATTACGTATTCACTATAATAATAAAAAATAAGTAGTTATATATAAAAATACAAAATGTGTCTAAATAACCTACATAATATACCTAATAAATATAATTAAATTTTATTAAATGCACGGCTCTAAAGCTTGATTTATAATGGATGTAATCGGTAACTTATTCTGTACAGTTGAACCGTAATATTGAAATGCCTTTGTTCAAATTTACAAAATACAGAATAAGTATCAGGTTTACATCTTTTACAAACCAGCATTTAGTTCACTGAACACACGCCCAACATACGAAAGTCGAAACACTAATTAACTAAGATATATAATAAAATTAACAAAATTCAATTCGTCGTAAAGTCACAGCAGAAACAACAACAACATTATCACCATGTTCATGTTCCAAATGTTGCAAATACGTTTCATGATTTCCCCGCCAAGAACAGCTTCCGGTTGGCGGACTTCCGCATTCTATTGTCCGATATTTGCAGTTTTCTTCATGTTCCTTCAATTCTTCCAAACTTAGTTTCTTCAAACAGCCGTCTTTGTAAAACGGACAAGGAAACAATCGCATGTCTGTTACTCTTTCAGCAATGTAATTTCGTATTGCAGGAGTGTTTTGTTTTGAAAAACAGTTGCCACAGATGTTGTCGCCATTTTTTTTCAGCATGATGGGAGGAGAAAGGTAGTCTTCGCAGGATGAACACTTTACACTTTTTAATAACTGACTTTGTTGAGTGCACATTGTTGAGAAACGTTATTTGTGATAGCTGCACACTAGGTTTAAATTGTAGACCCATTCTGATGGTTTTATATATTGTTCTTTTCAATATATCCAGTGAAGGCTACTGCTATGTAAATACTAAATACCTTGATATGCAGTGATAAAATTTTAATAAAAGAATTCAATTGTTTCCTTAAAATAAAGGAAGTTTATGTGTAAACAATGATAACGCATTGATGATTCAATTGGTGAGACATTTTATCAAAAATTTTAATCCATCAAAAATAGATGACTACTAAATATTTGCTTATCTTCTAAATAACTGTCAGCTTAAAATTTCGGTGATATATTTTGTGCTCTATAAGAGATTCTTGAATTCGAGAGGATTAAATTCGAATCAATCAAAATATGTGTCACATAATCATGAAGGAATATCGAATTGATCAGTGTAGCAAACAAATTTGAATTTACGATTTAAGAGAATTCTCTATGGTTCACTTTCATGCTTGGTTATGGTTATGAACAAAAAATGTGTACTTTTTTTATTATAAGAATGATTATAGAGGTGTGTATGTACTACAGGGAAAAAAATTAAGGGTATAATATAATTTGAAGAATCTCTATAGTACTCTCCCGTTTTTAGGGAAAGGGACGTATGTATGTAGAATTACTAAAAAAATATCTAAAATAGAAACGACACTTGGTCGTTGTCCTATATCAAATTTCGCAGTTTGACGTAATTTTTATGAATGAACAATGCTTATTCCCCTTCAATAGACGGAGAGTCAGAGCCAAAAAAAGTCTCTGAATTTACTAAGCCTAGTTTTTTTATAGTTTATTACAGTGGTTGTGTACACAAACATACTGCGGTCAGTCAAGCTAAACGTAGAACAGGCGTCTCAGGTACGCTGTCGAAGTTGTCGTTCCTGTGAGGTAACAAAATGAATTTACTAAGGCTGAAAATTATTATACAAATAGTATATTGCATATAAATGAAAGTTATGACAGTCAGTCAGCTAAATGTGGGGATAGAGCTGGTCAGTCGGCCGCAATGTATGTACAAAAATAATAGCCTAGTCAAATCTGACATTAAAATGTTAATTTTTATATTTTAATGTAGTTCTTATACTTCTCGAGATAGTAATGATGCGCCACTTAAAATGAACAGTGAACACCCTGTATACACATAAATTTAAATATTCACATACATTCATACATTTAAAAATTGCCTACTTTAGACATGGCTAATTGAATAAGTACGTAAAAATTATTATCGTACAAAAAAAATATTGATCATAATATGACTCGAATATCAAACAGGAAATAGGAAATAAAAATAATTTATAACAACGACTTAAATATTTGAAACGTCATTTATTACTTATAATTATTGATAATATTTTTATCTATACGTATACAAGTTATTTGCCTAAGTGTTTATTTCAAAACATATAATAGCTATTGTTAGTGCTATTTTTAGACATACATACTTGTAAAGTTTAAATAATATAGATACCTGTGCGATTACTCATATACGTCACATCAACGTCATAAGATTAGATAGGACTTACAATAGTAAGAGTAAGACTGTAAATCCCCGATTTTTTATTCACTTAATTTTTTCTTAATTAAATAATTTAATTATTATAATAAAAACATACATTATAGGTACATATCTTAGTACATACACATACACACCTTTTACCCAACTTGGGTATGGCATCGTCATATACTGTAAGTCATCGATATAGATACATATTAACTCATGAGAACTTATGGTTGTTAATTTGAGAGTAGGGGTGAGGGGGGTTAGTGTGGACATGGGGTTAATGTGGACATCAACGATATTTCAAAACTGGAGAATAGGAAAATTTTGAAATAATTCATTTAGGTTGGCAATACCAGTAGGTATCACCATATGAAATTTCTTCACGATTCATCCCTTAGTACTAGAGTAACTGGCTTGGAAGTGATATCATGTGTCAAAAGTAAGTTTTTCAATAATATTTTGAGGGCGTTTTTTTGTAGTTTAGTAATTTTTGTTAAAACTAACGGTTAGCTAATATAATTCTTCACTAAATTACCTATCTTTTCCAGTATTTTTTTTTGAATAATGACTATTGTTATCAATAAAATAAATTATTTATATGAAAATGGTCTGTTGGGGCTAGTATGGACATTGTATGAGGGGGCTAATTTGGACATGTCCACATAACCCTCGAGGCTATACTATGGACATGTCCACATTAAACCGTGGGATCATTTTGAAGAAATACAACTCTTTTTTACATTTTAACAGACATACATAAACAAAATGGTTCTATCCTACAAAAGGAAAACGGACCGGACTAAAATTTCAGAGCCAGACGTGATGAAAGCTGTTATACAGAACGAATGTGCACGCACCTCTAATTTATTATCGTATAATATTAATTTTAGTATGTATGCTATAAACAGTAAACTGAATAATTTACAGTATATTTGTTTACAATATTTATATTTTCAGTAATTTCAATAAATATATGCAGCGAAATAATGTATTTTAATAGATGTCCACAGTAACCCCTTATGAAAAAAGGCATTGTCCACATTAACCCCAGCAAGGGGCCAATGTGGACAAAAAACATTTTTTTCCCGAAATATGAGTATAATTTCTACAGATAAAATTTATCGCAAATTTGTACAGCATATGATAGTGATAAGTGTAAACTTTATATTAAACCTTTAAAAGTAGCATTTATTAACTCCTATACCATAATATGCAACAATTAAAAAAATATGTCCATAGTAGCCCCCCTGTCCCCTACACTACAGGGAAGAATAAATTGTGTACCAGACTGGATTCGAACCTGAGTTGTCACATTCAGTCTCGTATAACGCACTATACACAGTTTTGAAAGTAGGCCAGTACGGTCCGGTACGCCGTACCGGTAAGAAAAATAGAGCCAAGAAAATCCTAATTCATATTTGTAAAATTTTAAATTTCAAATTAGCGCCATAATCGCTGGAGTGGAATTAAACCATTTTTACCATAACATTATTGTATTGCGCTACCTGTGCCTGAACATAATGCATGATTTTAAAATAAACTGGTTATTTTCTTTCGATGGAAAATATGTAAAGATGTATTTAATTTATAAATTTGATACTGTAGGTAACTAGGAAGGTTGGTAAATATTTGTTAAAAAAATAGGGCAATTTTCTAGTTTTCACATTTTTGAGAACCCTTGAGAAAAAATAAAACCCTTAAAAAATATCTTACCGGTAAAAAAAAATTACTCTAATTTTACCCCTGACAAAATGTGCGGTTTCCAGCCGTTTGCGTCAAGAGTTCGCGGCTGACGGCCTCACCCCTTTATTCGTCATGAGTGTTAGTGGGACCTTTTAAAACAACCTAACTCACTTGTAAACGTACTGAGGTGACATTACCTCAGGCCCATAGGTTTCCACAAGTTGACGATGGATTTCGGCCGCGGATTCTTGACTCAAAGTGAGGAAATTGATGACCGAGGAGGTGAAGCGAACGGCCTCTGCGGAGGTTGACGAAAGGAGGAGCTTATGACGACATTTCTCAACGGACTGAATAGTGCCAGGGCTCGGTTTGACCGTTACGAAGGCTCCTCCACGCAGGTGTGCCAACTTTTGAAAAAAAATTCCCTGTATCCTTCAGAGCACTTATATCCTTACTTTTTGGATATACCTCGTATTTTATTTATTTTACTTACTTTTAAATCTCAATTCAATGAACAATAACTGCAACTTTATTTTCAACAGTGTTGCCGAATTTAACTTGAAATTAATATATTTAACGCTAGATGTGGCTGCAATAAGTGATGTTGTCTAAAGGTAAATGCATCCCGAGATACAACACTCTCCCCTACACTACAAAAAATGTGTACCAAACTGAATTTGAACCTAAGTTGCCAGTCTCGTGTAACGCATTCAGCTATCCACCTTACAAAATATTGCGCCGTTTATGCAAAAACACATTAAAAACTTTATGTATATCAAGGCGCAAGATGGCAGTTCAAAATTTCAAAACCGAGACACGTCGTCTCATTTATAATCCATTAGATCGCCATAAAACCACCACCACCACACTACTCCTTACAACCACAACTTTGAAAGTCATCATTTAAATTGAGTCTGTGTCCCATTTCCAAGCTGTGGTCACGTTAATCTGATCTTGCTTTGCTAACTTAACTTTCGACATCTCCAGAACTTGTAACGTTCTCACAAAATCGTCATGAGGGAAGACAGGAACAGCGGACGAATCTTAAGGCTGAATTACATTACACTTTTTTCATCTAGATTCTATAGTCTGTTCCAAATAATAATATAGTATGGAGCAAGATAGGGCTTACGATTTGAGCATTCTGATTGGTCTAGCCGGAAACCAAGTTTACATCAGCGAAAAATTTGTGATCTGCGCGCATCATTTAGCTGTTGAACGCCGTAGTTGTTGAAAAAGTGAGTCGTTGATTAGCGTCAGTAGCGCGTGACGCACGCAACATTACACTATTTCAAAACTACCGCTTTACGTTTAAATTTCTATTTAATGTGTGTAAAACGGGCTGGCTCCACAGCGCCAACTACTATATTCTTATTTGAAACAGAGTATAGTTCGATATTCATCCGAGAAATTCCTAGTCATGTCTAGTATAATTTTCAGAAATGCTCATCCGAGATCCGTTCGATTTCCACACTTTTTCTAGTATAGAAATATACGCCTGACTCTATTTTTCTATTCGAGATTCGTACTAGATTTGTCTACGCATGCTCAGTCCAGTGTGCAGTCAATTTGACCGACCTGTAAGAATTTTGACTCGGAAAAAATCTAAGATTTCCGATTGAATATGAATAGTTTGGCAATAAAGTATGAAACTCGAACGAATCTCGGATGGAAATTGAACTAGAAATCTAGCATGAATCTAGACGAATAAAGTACAATGTAATTCAGCCTTTAGTGAACGCAGAGGGATTTCGTGTTCGTGACAAAGAACGAAGAGAGTTAATCAGGAAATGTAATGTGTTTGTTAGGATGCTAGGTAGAGGAAAAGTCGTGGATTGAATTTAAGAAAAGGTAGAACTTGTAATTATTAATATAGATTTATTTGTTTGAAATCAATAAACCTAATTCTCTACTCAACTATTATAATATTATTATACTATTATTATAATTATAACATCGATAGTGTGTGTCTCTATTGAACAAATAACGAATGGGATAAGGATTAAAAAATAATGAATTTATATATAACTTGACAAAAATAGTATATTATTCAACGAGCGAATTATGACAGCAATTATTCATGCGGACGAAGTTTGCAGCACGAGCCAAAGGCGAGGGCTGTAATTGTCCGAATGAATAATTGCCATAATTCGCGAGTTGAATACTATGCTTTTTTCACGACCATTCAACAAAATTTGCACTTTTTAAAGATAATAATAAATTTTTGAGGTTCATTATAAACGGCAAACAGTAGTTTCTAAGCAACATGAATTAACACAATTTTATTTAACATCTTTAATTTACAAAATAAATAATAATATTGTTTACTTCCATTTTAAATTAAAAGTATTTTGCACTCACCCACTGTGCTCTCCTTACGGATTATCTAAAAAAAATTATTAACCTTAAAAGTCAAACTTTTATAGTTACGTGTTACGTTGACTATCACTGGATGGCAATAGTATTCAATCAGTGATCGCGTGATCAGTGCTCTGCGTATTTAAAACTACGTCGAACCACTCTGATTGGCTTAAAAACTGATGAATAATGACGTTTCTATAGCAACCACAATCTGATTGGCTTAAAAGTGCTGAATAATGATTCATATTCTTTACATTATAATAATGAACCATCTAATCTATCTAAAAACGTATATATAATTTACGTTTTTCTTAATGGTCGTGGAAAAAACATATTATTTCATATGTAGACTTTAAACAGAAATGTATACGTACAATACGGTGCCCATTTAAAATATATACAAATAAAAATCTAAAATATTCAAACACAGAAATTAGTATCACCTGAATCAAAAGATTCATTCACACGAAAACTCTTCTGTGTTGAAGCAATCCTCCGTTCAGTTACTACATTTAATAGCTTACTTATGACTTATATAGCGCTAGTATGCCGTCACCCGTCTCATCTGTCAATATTTTTTATGCAGTAACAAAAATCAACCGAACATGGATTACAAGATTTCAACGTTTTATTCGATAAATTTATTTTTTAAATTTTACTGCAGTTCTTTAATGCTACCAGATAAAGACAATTTTTTTATAACGTAAATTGCAAATAACTTTTCCTCTTATTCTTATTACAAATAAATACTAACCAAATTTATAGAAATTTTTGACACTTCATCTTTTCAATCTTCAAAAAATATCACTTCCGGTGAAGATATTTGTACCAAAATCTAATAAGCTCTTCCTATTCGTATACAATTATTATTGTAAAATACCAAATATCAAATTTTTTGGGTAGGTAATTCGTATTTGAGTTATCCGACAGACGGCATCGGCCCGGACCACACACATACATACAGACATCATCGGGAAACTATCAAAAATGAGTTGTAAGGACCCTAATTCGTGCTCATACACTAATAACTCACTACCCGATTTTTGCATGATTCCAATACCTTCCTTTACAGGTAAGCGGAAGGTAAAAAATGAAATGGGTATAAAATACGTAATAAGCGCTAAAGATACAAAACCTCAAATTTTTTGACTATGGTATGGTGATAAATATGCCCACAGCTTACCAATAGAGAAATACAAAAAATAAAATAAAATATCATACAAAACTTACGTTATGCATCGTAGGATTAAAACTACTTTATTAATTAAATGCACATTTTTTATAATCCATTTTATTTGACATTCTAATAATTTCACAAAGAGATAGATTTAACTATTATTTTCCACTCTCTCTGATTAACTTGTGTAAAATATTTGTCATTTGCATATCCCTGTTTTATTTTTATTTTTTATGAACACTTGAATAAGAATCTATTAGGTAAGATCCATATTTTTATTTTTATGTGTAATTTTATTTTTATTTTCATAGCAGTGAATGAACTTTTTATAATGAATCATAGAAACTAGACAAAATTCTTATATATGTTTTGAATAGAAATCTATGAGTGAAATAACCTTCAAAAACTGTTCTAATAACAGATTATTTATAAAATAATGAATACAGAGACCCTACGTTATGACAAAGTATTTGCAGCATCTACGATGGCGTCATAAAAAACCTAAAACGTGGCTGAATAAATTCCTGGAAAAAAATATGCACATATTTTCTTTTGTATACCAGGGTTCACTCTTCATATCTTCTAAGCTAAGGCGTCGTAATGCATTTGACGAGCAATTTACTAGATTTTTCTTCCGTAATTACCTATTTGTGGAGCACCGAAAACGATCATAAAATTTTATGAATGATTAATATTTCATACTTAGGTACGAGACTGAGATTAAAAACACGTTATGGTTATATTTTTACGATGAAACATAAACACAAAGAAGTATATAAAATCTTTTATATCGTATACTAAGCTAAATTGCAGTGCACACTTTAAAAAAATTCTATGAAATGCAATATTTATTTTTAAATTAAGAAATAGACAAGTTTCTATTCAACGAGAGTTTTAAAATGACAATAATCATTATTTGGTTTTAAGGTTACCTACTATACGAGCCGAAACCTAGTGTCATTATTATTTAAATGAATAACTGCCATGTTAAACTCGAGTAAGTATATACCTACCTATATACTGCAATATTTGATGAATCTCATAATTTGTTCCTTTTATATAGGTAAATTAATGATGTTTTAATATCCAGGATTGCCCCGATTGTCTAATCGAGGTGTCTATACCGACCTGGAATTCCTGGAGTACCTGGAAAAATCCTTGAATTAAAAAAGAGTCCTTGATTTCGTTGAAAATCCTTAAATTTTAAATTAATACCTAAATTAAAACTTGCTTTTATTTGGACAATTATAAATATAATTTTTTGTCCTAGGCTAATTGTAAAATTAGACATTTTATGAAAAGCCTAAGAAGAGTATTAGGTTCTTTATCTTTTAGTTCTTTTCAAACAAAGTTTCTAGCAAAACCGAGTATGAGACTAAATAAGGTTATTGGGTTGTTTATTTTGTTCAGTTCACAGTTCATATTTTTTATATAAAAATAAAATATATTTACGCTAATAATTTATTTGATTAATAAAATATTTAAAAAATTGTATATACTGGTACCTGGAATTTTTGAGAAATTGTCCTTGAATACCTGAATAAATCCTTGAATTTTAGAATTTAATATTTAGTATTTATGATATTATTTTACATGTTGTGTTGTATTACAGAAAATTCTTTTGGACAATAAGCAATATTTTGGAAGATTTATTATCAATTATTTACTCAACTTAAAATGTTATAAACCACGTGAGATACGAATGTTTATTCACTCGAAGAAATTATCCCCCTCACCCTTCGGGCTCGGTGGGTAAACTTTCTTCTCTTGAATAAACATTCATGTATCTCACATGATGTATAAATATCTATCTATTATAGCATTACTAAAACTATAAACAACAAATTTTATTTAAAAAATTAATACGATGTAAGTTTATCGTCACTCAATGGTCCGACAGCGTGGTCTAGCGTGTTAGCTGGATCGCCGGCTAACGTGCTGTGACGTCAGTCAACGTGAGATCGATGGTTCGAGTCTCCGTCGGGCGACAATGTGTGATTTGTCGTAAAACTAAAAATGCCCAAGGTCTGGCATTCAATCACACTCGGGTGTTACAAGCTATCCACTTGTTCACCTTAAATGTAGTCCTGGTTGCACAAAGAATATCTCCGCTGCCGCTGTGGTTAAAACCACAGATCGCCGCACGGATTGAGATTCTGACTGCACCAAGATGAATGGGTAAATAGAGCAAGAGAATATGGAGAATATGGAGACTGATCCCCTCCGATAAAAGGATCTAGAAAGCTTCGTGAGAAGCGGCGCTACTCCCACGGGAGTGTTAATATGGTCTTAAAAATCAATATTTCTGAGTACAATATCACAATAATTATTTCAATTTATTTTTTATTTTTTCTTGCAATTTGCTCATAACGGTAACGGACCGTTCTAGCTCGTTCAATTAGGCTCGCAAAGATATAATCGAATCTCAGTTTGTTTATAGCTAGCGTAGTGAACTGCTGTGTTTCATGTATTTTTGTGTGATTTCTGTAATTTATGGTGCATAAAGATGAATATTTTAGTGACTTTAGTGGTGAAAAGGGGAGAATGGTGATTTCAACGATTGCAGTAAATGAAATTAGATTTTAAATAAGGTAAAATTTGTTCAGGAATAATATTTATACATATTTTAATCATCTAGTTTATTGTTATAAGTTGCTACAATATAATAATTATTTAGATATAATATTTATCTAGGTAAATTGAATATGTTATTACTTATTTGAGTGTATTGTGTATTTAATATAAATTATCAGAAGTGAAAATATGTAAAAAATATTATGAATCCAGTGCAGCAGAAATGTTCTCTTACGTTGAAACTTGAAAAATTATTTGATCCGTAATCACCGTAGCTATTGACGAACGAACGAACAAAAATATTATTAGAAATTGCACTGAACCAATAGAACATGATGAATACGGATAATTTTCCTTTTATCGTTTATTTTCAGGACTAATATTAGTCCAAGGGCAGATAAGCTCCTTAACTTGGAAACTGCTCGGTTTTGGAAAGTAGAGTAGTTGAGAAGTAGGTTAAGTAAAAAGGAAAACTTTTAAAAGAGGTCAACACGTGTGGCTTTAATATTAAAATAACACAATAGGTTTCTGTACTTGGTCATATTTCCCATTGCAGAAAGTTATACTGAATCAGTATACATTTACCATGACTTGAGGTACATATTGTAATAGCATATATAATTTAACATAGGTAGTATACTGATTCTATAGATAAGGGTAGTTTTCTTAAGAAGAACATTTTAGTACCACTAGATACTATTTATATTTATAAATAAAGTTATGTATAGAGTGTGGATTATATGCAGGCAAATATAATTAAAATATGCATGGGATATGCATTGAAATAAGGCCAAAATATGCTCAATATATGCACAAAATTATTTTACAAATATATGCAGATATGCAACATAATTTGATTAATTTTTACTAATAATTTATTTTTATAAATCAGAAAAAACTACATTTTGTCAACAATGCACAAGAATATCATATAAAATAAACAAAACAACGTAAATCTTCTTGAATGCGACTTATGTATCAAATTTGAGCAATTATAAATAAACCTATTTGTCTAGAAATTTTGTTTAAAGTTCGCTTACTCTTACATAATCACTCAATTTTAATTAAAGTGAATTAGATTGTAAATACATATATCAATTTGTGAATGTATTATATTTTAATAATTTTGTTCTTTTTCAGGTAAGGATCCAAACCTTTTTTGGTCTGCAATAACATGTAAGTTTACATATAATACCATATTATTTAAATCACGTATTTTTTTTATGCAAAAATGAGCTATAAATAAAATATGGCAGTAAGTATTTGGTAGCCAATAGAATTAAATATTTATATTACTGTGGTACCTCATTGCTCAATCCAGAGTTTATGAATTAGTTATGAGTATTTAAATTTATCGATATTTACATCAGTGGTTACGATTAACCGTGAAATGCTCATAATCAGCGATTACGATTAATTACTAGAAAATAAGAAATATGTATGGACATAATAATTAATTTAGCGTAGGTATTTCAGTGTAATAAGCTAAAATAGAAAAATGTCAAGTAATTTAGTCTGACAAGTGGATAAAAAATAAATTAATAAAATATAATAACATAATTTAAAACAATACTTTTTTATACCTAATTAAAGATGCTCGTATATATTGTTTTCTTATATATAGTTGAACTGTATGCGATAGTTTCAATTGACAATAATTATTATAAAGCAAACACATAGAAAATGCAATTAAAATTTAACGAATTCGTGCGTCAGGCGTGAAATTATTTACAATTTACAAATAACAATTTTGTAGAATGAATTTCGTTTGTCAATCAATCCAGAAATAAATCAAGTAGGCGCTCCGGGAATTGTTTATTTTTCCTGTTCGCTAAGCCCGAAAATCCACTTCACAGTAAACAGTTCATTGCACATGTCCAGTTGAATTTCATCCTCGATAACATTTAACCCCGTATCAAAACGACGAAATGCGAAAGAGAAACTACAAGAGAATTTTTCCTTCTATATAAATAAGCGTGAAGAACGATCAATTTTTTATTTAACTGTTCATCTTTTAAAACTTTCTGATGTTAATATTCTGTTATTAAGGTGGTTGGCTTCTAGCCGTTAAAATGGTGAAAAGTATGTTTAGTTTTCCCATTAAAATTGAAGTAAGAATTGAAATTTTCGAATTAACTAAGATATTTTTGAAAAGTTTAAGGATGTCCCCTCTTTGCTCTAATACCAGTTTTTTCTTCAATTTTTTTATGTGCATGGCTAAACATGTCCAATTTTGTGAATATTTCATGTATGTATTTTAATACAATCCTACATAAAAATTCAAAAAAGTGGCATTAGAGCAAAAAGAGGGCAACTTCATGCTTTTCAAAAACGTCTTATTTGTTTAAAAAATCTTATTGTTTAAACCAATTTTATGGGGATAACTGCATGTTGTTTTTCGCTATTTTGACGGCTGGTGTTGATCCATTTTAAATTTAATTTTCTGGAATACAAAATTCAAAAAGTGTTCAATTTATTTATTCAGATATATAATTTAAATCTTTGTTTATTAAAGTAATATAGAGCGTTCAGCAAAACCTATAATTTGACTGCGCAACCGCCTTAAAGTGTGATTGACTATGTGGTTCTAACAATAGGATTTGAATCCAATCTAGAGTGACCATTTGTACTGATTTTGTCAGTACAGTACTGATTTTCAGACTTTTATATTGATAAACATTTTGAATATATTTTGTACTGATTTCTTGCATATACTGTACTGAATGTACTGATTTTCTTTTATGGAACCCCTAAAGCTTTAAGTAAATCTTGTTCTTCAATTATTACTATTTAAATGCATCGCATAAATGTACAATAATTATAGATTATGTTTCTCAAAAAAATTTCGTCTGTGCCGCATTTTCTTCTTATTCTTCTCATAATTAATTTAGCTCTTATTTTCTTTCTCTTTTAAAAAATTCTAAATACTAACAAAATATAAATGTATTACTATATTTTTTTCATTATTTCACTTATGACATGTCAATGAAAGTTTTGTACTGATTTCATCAAAAAAATAAATGGTCACTCTCATGTAATCAGGTATACCTAAAACCTATACATTTCAGTTTAGACTTGAATAATTCTTGTAATTAGCTAGAACACCGCCGTTTTCACAACCAACACATCTAAATGTTGTACATTGTTTGTTTCCTGTCAAAATGTCATTTTTTTAAGTTCATGCTACATTGTGAATATAATTTGAAAATCTATTTTCATTATTAGTATAATTAAATAACTTATGAATTACAATTAAGATGATTTGAGACATTCAAATTTGAAATTAACAGAAAAGAACATCATACTGATTTTTTGTATTTTTTATGTGTAAGGGTTGAATTACATTATACTTTTTTCGGCTAGAAACTTTGACAATTTTCATACTTAATTCTAGAATGCGCACTTGGATAATGTAAATCAAGAAAATTTCGATCCAAGTTTCATACTAGAACTGTCGAATTTTCATATTACCAATCTTCTGTATATAACCTCAAAAATAATAAAGTTGAGTGACAGCAGAATCAAAAGTAAAAGTAAAGTCTTGAACCGTAATGAGGTATAAATGAACTCCTGAAATAACAAAAACTCTTGTACAATTGTATGAAATGCAACCAGTACTTTACCAGGGTATTAAAAACTCAACAACTGACAATGACAATTACATTTTTTTTAAATTTCAGTTGGCAGCAAGAACAAATTTTAAAACTAGATTCAAGCCGAATTAAGTATCTAAATAAAAGTTCTTTTTTCTAGCCGAAAAAAGTATAATGTAATTCAAGCTTAAATCTTACTCCTCTTTGTTTAAAAAATCATAGACTCTACTGCATCTAGAATGGACGGCTCTTTCAAATTTAACTTGTATTTTGCGATGTGAATATAAATCTAAATAATACTAGAATAACTAAACCAACAATTTACTCTCCTTAACCAAACTTTATTCACTCTACAGACGAATCAAGAACTTTCTGCGAAAATATATTTAAATTAGAACTGTCACAATAAGATTTCGTACGGCAAGCCAGATTGCGGTTCCAGTGAAAATCATCTCCATTAATTCCGTTACCGGTACAATTTATTACCCACTATGCCACGCGTTTCCTTATTTCATTTGCATATAGAACAAAGATTCAACAACATTTCGCGAAAGATTACCTAGCACAAAATGAAGCGTTAAATTAATTTTCAGCTAGTAATTATTTTAACCCTTTTTACCTTTATGTCGCAGGCTAATTATAAAATCAGTCGTATTATCAAAAGCCTATTTATATTTTAAGTGACGCGGCGTAAAATGTCATCATTTTATTACAATAAGCCCAGGCTGTTGGTCTCATTTGGAAGAAACTTTAAATTGAACTAAATAAACAACCTAATACCCTCATTAATCCTACATACTAGGTTTTGATAGAAACTTTGATTTAACTAAACTATATAAAAAACCTAATAACCTTCCTGAGTGTAATAAAATGATGTGACAATGTATTTCATGAAATGCCTAGGCTCAGGTCTGTAGCCAAGAAGGCAATGCCCTGCCTGTAAAATCTATTGCCCTTCCTGGAGCTGAAAAGTAGATTTGTACCTACTTTCATCATTTTACAGATACAAATCTTGGAAAATTAATAGGTATTATTTTATTTATTTGCAGAAAATTTTTTGAATCAGAAACCGTGCATAGACAACTGGTATTGGCATTACATATCACCGTCATATTCTCTTCTCATACTCATATTCGCATTGAGCCAGGCTTCGCGCGTTGTGTTCGATTTGATTTGGTAAAAAGAAAGTCAAAATTTAAAAAAATAAATTTAGTTTTCTACAAATTTCTGTTTCTGTTATCCGACATTATTTATTTTTGCACATAAAGTAGGTGAAAAACATGCAGTTTCAAATCCCTTGTAAAAATGTTACCTACTTTCAATTATAAAAAATTTGACCTTGAGTGGAAAACATTTCGCCTGTGGCGCATTTTCTTTCTTCATAAAAAACAATGTTGCCTTTTCTACAAAATGTTTGGCCCTTCCTAGAAACCTAACCTGGCTACGACCCTGCCTAGTGCCTAGGCTTTTATAAAAAGCCTAATTTTACAATCAACCTACGACATAAAATATTACCTACGTCACAATCATTTTTTATGACACAAGGGCAGTTAAAAATTAGTTTTCAACCACCTGTATATAGTAAGTTATGTATCTATAATAACTACCTATTGATACAAATATTTTTTTACGTAAATAGATTTTCAATGTCAGTGTGATTGTCAGTGTTTCAGTTGGCTATAAAAGAACAGTACATTTTTAAATAAGTATGCAGAGAAAAAATGACTTACAATTTAAGTAAGTATTTGTATTAAATTTTGTTCAAATATAGCTCCAAAGAAAATATTATATCATCAAATAATTGTCATTATTTGCTGACCCCAAATTTGTTGCAAATTATCTGACTTCTTCCCTGGAAGATCAATACTCTTGGTTCGGTTTCCCGCCAAAATTCAAATCGTGCAGGACAACAACCTATTCAGCAGGGATCTGTAGTGTTTAGTTCACGTATCTGCTACTGCGGCGCAGCAGGACGACGCGTTCATGATCGTAGTTCACCTGTTTTCCGCCAGGTGGACGAGAAAGCGACAAGTCACGACAAGCGCAGCAGGAAACCAAGTAGCAGGAATGTTGGATGGGAGTAATGTTGCCGTTTAACGATAGAGGCGGAGATGATTGTTATAAAGATTGGACAAGATAAAGAATTATTTACTAATTTCACAAGATATCCATGACGATAATATTTGTTTTGATCAATTTTGTCTGACCAGTTAATTTAACTCTTCAATATACTTGCAAATGGATTTTTCACATTTTCATCACATTTCATCATTTGTATTCACCGGTAATTTATAAATTTTAAATGACAGGAGAAAGTGCACATTTTTTCTAATTTAACCAGTCCGAATTAAATTTAAAAATAAGTGTTAGATCAAAATAAAACCATGAGTTATCTGATGTATAATTTCTGAAGCATCTTTTCAGAAACACAAATCAATTTAATTTTTTAAATAAATTTAACGGATAGTTGGCTAACTGGTCATTTATATCTTTTCAGAAACCAGCCCTAAATGTGACGTTCAATTAAACTTATAATTTAATTATGTACGTATAATATCTAAGACTAGGTGCGCACTTACGATTTTCGGTCGTTGTGATCGAAAAATCGCAATTGCAAGAAAATGTTATAATACACGCACTTGCGTTTAAACGATTGCAACTTTGTCAGTTTTAAAATTAATTTTAAAGAAACATGTTGTGTTGTAACTCTGTTGTTGTGTTTAAAAAATAAGAAACAACAGTCGTGTCGCTAGAAATAGTGCTGGTGACATCTTTTTAATCGCTGCCATTATTTAGTCGCATGTGCGCGCTTTACCAATTAAAACTGTGTGTTCTATTTGTGCGACTATATAGTCGCGCGACAGAAAATCGCAAGTGCGCGCCTAGCCTAAGTCTTTAAATATTTACAAAATTTTATATACGTACCTATACGTATATGCATATTTATCCATCTTTTCACACAATTTAAGTGTGGCAGTTTTACATAATACTGTGAGTATTAGGTTAAAGGCGACGGTGCCAGTGACTTGTTTAAGTCGCTAAAATCCAGTACCAGCGTGTGATTTTAAAGAAAGTTTGTATCTACATTGCTGCAAACTAAGCAACTTGTTCAAGTGATTGCCTGAGATCGTAGTGTTTATTTCAAGAGAGGCATATTAAATAATTTTTTTTCTAAAATCAAATGATGGAAAGAAACACTACTCACAAATCTGTCTACACAAATTTAGGTGACAAGATAGTAGTGGTGGAAGTGCCACTTGTACCAGTACCTAGAACTGCTTTTTATTCAGTTGACTGCAATTATTATTAAAACCAGTGATGAAAAAATCCAGCGCTGGATTTCAGTGATTTGAACATAGTTACTGGCACCGTGTAATGCTGCCTCAAAAAAATATTATACCGTGTGTGCGATTACCAACCGTCAACACTGGTCATAATTTCTTTATTGAGATCATGTTGTTTGGAAGAATATTTAAATATATGTCAAAATTAAGAATAATGTTCAAATTAAAATGTGAACACATGCCTACAATTAATTTTACACATCCATTCGAGGGTAGATTGAAAAGTTTCCGGAATGGGCGTTGAGTTGATTATTATTTCATAATAATTGACACAAATTTTCAAATCGATCTGTCATTTAGTCTGGTTTTGATGACAATTTTAGTGTGAGTAGGTTTGTGCGTTTTGAAAAATGGACAGAAAATAAAGCCAGATTTGTTGTCGTACTTGCGCATACATCTACTTCATTTTCCACCGAAAGTTTCTGAGTTTCTGAATTCAATCATGGCAGGACGCACACAATTGATGAATCACATTCAGGACGTCCAAAAACGGCTACCACACCAGAAATGGTGGATAAAAGCCTGTTTTGGAAGACTGTAATAAGAGTCCGTGAAATTAAGCAAGGTATTAGCATCTCTTATAAAATAAGTTGTTCATATTTTACATGACGAATTAGGATTGAAAAAATTATTCGCAAGATGCGTGCCACATTTGCTGAATTCAGAGAAAAAAACTGATTCAAGCGTAAATATCAGTCGATAGCTTGGTAGAATTAAAGAGGAATCCAACCGATTTAAAGAGTCGTTTCCTGACCATGAATGAGACCTGGATTCATCACATAAAAGGTGTTGTTTTATCACGACAATGCACCTGCACATTCAAGCACAATCGCGAACCAAAATTATCGAAATTAAAATTTGAAATCCTTCCGCATTCCCCTTATTTACCTGATTTGGCTCTCTCTGACTTCCACCTATTCCTGAAACTAAAAAAAATCCTGGCTGGAAAGAAACAGAGGTGATTGAGGCTGAATTTTGAGGACCTTGAAGAAAGTCACTTCCGGGAGGAAATCGGAAAGATTGATAAATGTTGAACCACGTGTGTTGAGCTTCGAATGGATTGTTACAAAAAAAAAAATTGAGTCAGATTTCTTTTGTTTTCTTTGTCATTCCGGAAACTTTTCAATTCACCCTCGTATATTGTAGATTATTTTTATCAATTAATTATTTCAATATTTTGTACCCAATAAACAATTTTAAATTTTAAAAACAAGCAAAATAGTGTTGCAGCTTATATTGAACACATGTGCTTGTAATAAAAAATTAATTGCACATACCATGTTATCGTGAAACGAATTTAAACAAAATTGCAAAATTAATAACTTGCAGTATACTAATAATTTTGCAGGCTTCGAGACATAAAGGAGAAACTAATTTAATTTCTTGGCAAAGTTTTCGCAAATAAGCAATTTGTATGTTATATACAAACCAGCAGACCTGCACTTTATATTTTTTATATTAGTGGGAAGGTACCTAACTAAATTATACTTTTTATTAATATAAAAGTTTAATATGGTTTCAAACAAAATTTATATATTAACAAGAATATTGCCAGAAAGATCCCAAAATAAAATGAATAAAAAACTATAAGTACCTACCTCATAAAATGATTATAACTAAATAACACACTACATGTTGGTAAAAATATAGTATTCTACTTTCAGTATTTATAATTTTTGCAATTTCAATTTTTGATTTACATACTCAATACAAACATCTCAGAGAATTACATGGGACATACAGGGTGGGTCAGCTAAGTGTTCCCTATTTCATTTGTTTGTAAAGTCTCAAGTTTTTGTGTAAAGTCCGCCAAATTTTTGCTGTAAATACAGTAGCCACTTGAGTTTTTGTTCGCAAAGTTTTATCATTATTGCTCTATTGCTTCCTAATTGGTGACTGAAATAATGATTAATTAATGAATGATTAGTCAAACGACTATTTGTAGGATTTTAAAGGACCTTAAGTGGCATCCTTATAAGATTCAAATTCTGCAGGCAATTTCTGAAGAGGATAAAGCAAACCGATTGGAATTTGCAGAAGACGAAATTGAACGAATGAATGAAAACCCTGGTCATCTGAATAACATCATGTTTTCTGATGAGGCACATTTTCATCTTGATGGTGGATTTAATAGACACAATCATCGGTATTGGTCAGATGAAAATCCCCACTGGATTGCTGAACAATCCTTGCACTCTCCTAGAACGACTGTTTGGGCTGCAATTGGAGATTTTGGATTAATTGGTCCAATTTTCACATTGAAGTGAACCACTCGTGAAGTTTTTGTCTGATCGATTTGAAATTTCGGCAGTAAAAATTCTTTTATATAGTTCATGTTTTGAAAGAAATTCGTCTCTTTCTGATAAAAATTGCCTAAGTTATAAAAAATCCAAATAATCCTGTATAATTGGGATATTATGACCAAATTACCAACCAACCAACCATTGGGATGTTACACAGATAATGTTATTAAGGCACTAACCGTGGACATTAGCAATCGCTAGAATATTAACAGGATGTTAAGACGATCCTCTACCGCGCCAAAAACATGCATTCCACGCGTCACTCCACAGCGTTTATTGTTTTGTTAAATATAATTAGGCTAGGCATATTAGGATTCTCAGAGGAAAGTATTGATATAGTTTTGATTTTTTCACCCTTTATGTTTTTTGGATCACTGAACACGAATTTGAAGTTTGCGGGCAAAAATTTTGTCCGGAACTTTGTTTTTTGGCACTTTTTGACCAAATTTTGGCACTTTTATCAGTTTTTTGCCTATATCTCAAAAAGGAAGCGTTTTTTCGACATGACCATTCTATACAAAATTAAAGTAGACAAAATTTCCTACATTTGTCGTATATAAGGTTTTTTTCTAAGACTAACCGTTTCGCCGCTTGAGCACGCCCAAAAGGGGCCATATTTCCATATCTAGTGAAATTAAAGAGATTTTAGTATTTTAAAATTTTTGTGTGTTTAATCACGTCTAATTTCTAAACGGATAAAGATATTTACTTCCGGTTTGCGGCGTTGGATTCCTTAGTAAATTTTACGGTAGATACATTATATTAAATTTTTTTATGAGGCCTTTGATAACCCAAAATTTAGTTATTACCTTCAAGTGAAAAATTGCAAAATTTCAGATTTTTAAATATTTTTTGTGTTTAATCAACTCTACTTTCTGAGCGGATAAAGATATTGACTTTCGGTTTGCGGCGTTGGAATCCTTAGTAAATTTTACGTTAGATACATTATATTAAATTTTTTTATAAGGCCTTTGATAACCCAAAATTTAATTATTACCTTCAAGTGAAAATAGCAAAATTTCTGATTTTTAAATATTTTTGTGTTTAATCAACTCTAATTTCTGAGCGGATAAAGATATTGACTTCCGGTTTGCGGCGTTGGAATCCTTAGTAAATTTTACGTTAGATATATTATATTAAATTTTTTTATAAGGCCTTTGATAACCCAAAATTTAGTTATTACCATCAGTGAAAAATTGCAAAATTTTAGATTTTTAAATATTTTTTGGGTTTAATCAACTCTACTTTCTGAGCGGATAAAGATATTGACTTCCGGTTTGCGGCGTTGGAATCCTTAGTAAATTTTACGTTAGATACATTATATTAAATTTTTTATGAGGCATTTGATAACCCAAAATTTATTTATTACCTTCAAGTGAAAATTGCAAAATTTCAGAATTTTAAATATTTTTTGTGTTTAATCAACTCTACATACTGAACGGATAAAGATATCGACTTCCGGTTTGCAGCATTGGCTTCCTTGGACAATTTTATGTAAGATGCATTGTACTATTTTCTTGAGAGGCCTTTAATAATCTGAAATTTAATTATTTTCTCCTAGAGAAACTTGTAAAATTTTAAAATTTTCTTCTGTTTAATCAACTTTAATTTCTGAATGGATCAAGATATCGACTTCCGGTTTTCGACACTAGATTCCTCAGACATTTTTATGAAAGATACATTGTACTGTTTTTTTTTTGAAGAACCTTTAATAAGCCGAAATTTAATCATTTTCTCCAAGAATTCTAAAATTTTATAATTTTCTCTTGGAGAAAATCATTAAATTTCGGCTTATGAAAGGCCCTTCAAAAATAGTACAATGTATTTTATATAAAAATGCCCGAGAAATCCAATGCCGCAAACCGAAAGGCAATATCTTTATCCGGTTAGAAATTAGAGTTAATTAAACACAGAAGAATTTATACCAAAATAAAAGAAGTGAAAATCGGTCGCCATTTTCCAAGATGGCGGCCGTAGCACAACATGCGTTACAACAGGTAAGTATCACAGCAAGGGCGATTTCTGCGTAAACGGTGAATTTCACTAGATATGGAAATATGGCCCCTTTTGGGCTCGCTCTAGCGGCGAAACGGTTAGTCTTGGAAAAAACCTTATATATGAAAAATGTAGGAAATTTTATCTACTTTAATTTTGTATAGAATAGACTTTTCGAAAAAACGCTTCCTTTCTGAGATATAAGCCAAAAACTGAAAAAAGTGCCAAAATTTGATCAACAAGTGAACAAAAAAACAAAGTTCCGGGCAAAATTTTTGCCCGCAAACTTCAAATTCGAATTCAGTGACCCAAAAAACATAAACGGTGAAAAAATCAAAACTATATCAAAACTTTCCTCTGAGACCCAATATTTTTACTAATATGCCTGCCTTAATAGTGTAAAAATGTTCTTGAAGGTAAAAGTACAATTTAAAATGTACAAAATGGTCGATACAGAATTTTAAAATTTTGCTTTAAAATCGAAAATATGTTAATTTGAATTACATTTTGGACACAAATATTTTCTATTTTAAAACGAATATCAAATATTCGATCGGTTATATCGCAGATACAAGCTTTGTTGACAACATATTACAATTTGAAGTTAATTCACTTATAAATAAAAGCTGTAGAGGGGCGCGCGAAAACCCTCTTTTTTACAAAAATTGCAGTTTTTTTAAACAAATATGGATGCCAAAATAATTATTTCCCTTCAAACATAAATTATTTGTTATTTTTATGTTTCACAAAATAATAAACGCTATAGAATAGCGTGTAGAATCAATGATTTTGACTGTTTTCTGCCATGAGTAGAGGATCACCATAATAGGCAAAGATAGTAAGTAACAAGCGTGATGTTCACATTCTTGAAATGTTCTGAAACTTTTATTTTGTCAAGTGGGAATATTGCCTAATGTGATTTGGTGTGCCAGGCAATATTGTCCGAAGGGAAGTTGTCCAATTTCATGGCATTAAATCACATTCAACGTTCCTCGTGCTAGTGCTGAAGATTTGTGCAAATCAAATTTTACATATTAATAGGTCTGCATAATTGGGCTGCGACAAGGGACCCCTCTGCATAAGTACAATGTGTTTTACTCAGGATATTGCATCTGGTATTAGCTTCAATTTAGCTAATAATAGATACGGTATTATACTGTTAATTAAATTGATGTATTGTGCAGTAGGTATGTTAGGTGGTTAAAGCTGTGGATATTATATTAACCATAATTCACAAGTTTCGAGCGCTTAAATGCAGTTATTGAGTTTAAATTATGTGTATAATAAAGCTATGTACATTGTACAAGCTGGCGCAATAATTGTAATCACCCGATTTCCTGAGGCAGTAACTCTATTTGTAAATAATAAACTTTGGTTCTGTTTGCTGATTATGTTTACTTAAACGTATCAAGAAGATCATATCGGTGAAGTGTCCTCCGCCACAGTTGATGCACATTCGTACTCGTTGCACAACATTTTCCATCAAAACTTCTGGCAATAAATTTTTCACTTCTTGTCGGATATTCTCCTTTAGGGACGCCAAGGTCTGTGGATTGTTCGAATAGACCCGCGACTTCAAAAGATCCCAAATAAAGAAGTTCGGACGGACAAGCGGCCGGGAAGCGCTTGCGTCAGAATGTCCACTGTCGCGCGTGCTGTGTGTGCGGTTGGTTGCACCGTCCTGCTGGAAACACATGTTCTTCTTACCAAATTCATCAATTTCCGGCAGTAAAAATTCGTTGATCATGGTTCTGTAGCGCTCACCAGTCCTTTATTTTATCAATGCACCATTTTATTGTGCCAAAATCACCGACCGATTATTTGTTCAAAAATATTTTGACACAATTATTCCGCGTTCTCGATTATTATAGCGATTCATGGTTCGACTACGTGTATTTTACAACTGTCTTCTTTACTAGTCGCGATGACATATGAGATGCCAGCTGCAAAAATGATAGCATCATCCGATAGGGTGATTAATTTTTCGTCCCTTAGTATAAAAAATTGTAGGTAACGATTAATGTTTCATAAAAATTTATAATAGTATATTGTGTATCGAGTGTCGAAATAAGCATCTTACTTGCAAGTGATTCATTTGCGGCACGACCCGAAGGGGAGTTCTACAAGAAACATGAGCATGTAACAGCATTTCGACAAGTGTTGCACACTATACTTTTTCTACAACTTTATATTTACTTACATTTTAATTAATTCACATGCACTATATAATATTTCACATTGATATCAGAGGTCATTAGTAGGGCTGGGAAAAATATCGATATATCGATAAATATCGATATTATTTTTAAATATTGGATATCGATATTGAAAATAATTTTTATCGATATATCGACTTATCGATATTTATCGATATTTATCGATATTATATCGATATTTATCGATATAAATCGATATTATATCGATATTTATCGATATTATATCAATATTTATCGATATAAATCGATATAAATCGATATAAATCGATATAAATCGATATTTTATCGATAATTATCGATATAAATCGATATTATATCGATAAAAATCGATATTATATCGATATTTATCGATAAAAATCGATATTATATCGATATTTATCGATAAATATCGATATGTTTCGATAATATCGATTTTCGATATATCGAAAATTATCGATATTATTTCGATATCGAATATCGATATTAAAATTTAAATATCGCGCAGCCCTAGTCATTAGCATAAAACAATGTTTTATAATACGTAACCCTATTTTTAGAATTTTTAGGCCCCTTCCTTCCTCCTTGTCAAACTTAGTCGACCCTCCCCCATCCCTGTGACGTAACAAAAACATAAAATTCAATTTTCAAAGTAATTATAGTACATTATTTAACGAGTAAATAATGTAGGCTATAATTAATGAGGATGAAAGTTTGTTCACGAGCCGAAGGCGAGTGTATAAATTATCCGACTTAATTATAGCCATTATTTTCGAGTCAAATACGACGTTTTATCTACAACTTTTTAAATAAAGCAACATTTTCTTACTACAAATTTGTATTGATATTAACCTTACCTCAAACTTTGGTGTGATGACAATTTATCCGAGTAATTTAGAACTATTATGGGCTAGTCATATACAGCGTTTTACAAATTTTTATTATTTTTACTGTTTCTGCTTACAACGTCATAAAATGATAACTTGGTGTAACACTAATATTAAAACAGATGTGATGGCAGTTTGACAGTTCGAGAGAATAAAGTACTCATTATTTAACAGTGTGAAATAATGAATTCATTATTTCATAATGTGTCCTTATGGAGGGGTTTATTATACTACTTTCACGTATATAATGAATACATTATTCTATTGTTGTAGATAAATGTACATACGCAACGTATTATGTGAATGATCCCTTATTTATTTGTTTTATGAATAACGCGATATCATAGCAACAGATAGGAAACATTACGATACGCTTATGCTGCGTTTTCGATTAAAATTCTCGCTCGGTCATTCTATTGTTTGTAAGATGACATTTTCGAAGAGTATGAAGTGAATGTCGGAAGTGTGAATTTTGGTGGTAAACGTACAAAAAACATTTTTCGAATGTAGACAAAAGGTATGAAATGAGTTTCATAATATTTTTAAATTTATATGACCTTTAAAACTTGAAGCATTTTCTTTTACAGGCAAAATTTAGCTCTCAAACTTCGTAAATATGAAAGTGGAGAAAAAATTCATTTTCTCCTTTTGTGTGCGTAAGGCATGTACATCTTTATTGATCACGTCACCTATAGGTGTGTAAAAAGGAGGATCCTCGGGTTACAAGTTCCAGTGACGCTTAAGAAACGAAGTTATTTTCGGATACAAATATTTATTCTTCTTTTAGTGATGTGAACATGGTACACAGCGACCAAGAGACGCATCTACTTGATAAAACCTTTGCCTTAAAGTATATACGTTCCAGCTTAAAGTATTCAATTTCTTTTGTAGGATGTTGCTTTATGAATAATCTCTCAAAATATAAAAGCAAACATGTATTTATAAATACACCTTTTATAACGACAAAACAATTCCATTTTTCTGAAAGTGTTAGTCAAGAACAGACAAATTCTCAGATAAACTTAACGTATTCGTCAACACTGAAATTTCTTTTACATATAGGTAACTTGTTTTTAGTGATATTCGACTCACATCATAAATCACAAGTGACTTTTTTAACAGCTCAATGTATATTTTGACTGGTGAAACTTCTTTTTTAACGTTTCTGACCATATATAGGTAGTTTATAAACCACGTATGTAAAAAGTACCTTGATATTTAAATAACTATCTTCTCTTATTTGGTTCAAAAAATTTAGAAATGATATTTTGCGTAATTTTTCAGAAATTGAAAGTTAGTATTCAATTCAACAACAAATAGTAAAAGAAATGTAGAAAACACGAAGTTACGAAAGGTAGAAGATTTAAAAGCTGAATATTTTCCAAGAGTTGTATGTATCCAACTTCACTTTAGTCCGTAGGTATTTGCCAAAACTATAACAAACTTATAACAAGATAAGTTATGTATTCAACTATAAATTCAAAGAAACGTTTCAAAGCTATTTAATCCTTGTTGACTTTATATTATATTAGTATGAAAAATAAATATGAAATCAGTCTAAACAAGGTGTAGATACCGGAGAGTTGTAAAAGCGCATTTTTGGTCATCAAAGCGTTTGAAAAGCGCATATAATCAGTAAATTTATGTTCAATAAGCGCAGATCGTAACATTGAATAAGCTCATTTTTCGAAAATGAGATTTCTGACCATAACAAGTTAGTCCAGATCGTCTTCGAGTATGATGGGGTTAAGTTCAGAAAAATGTAAGGCGAGAATATTTTCTAGTTTTAAAAATTTCAAAAAATCTTGTTAAAAATACTCTTCGAGTACATTAAGTTAAGTTCAGAAAAATTTTAGGCAAGAATATTTTCTAGTTTTAAAAAATTCCAAAAATATTGTAGAAAAACTGTCGTACAATCCCTAAAACAATTATTGTGCTTTTCAAATGTGCACTTCTGCGCTTATGCAACTACAATTTATGCGCTTTTCAAATGTTATTTTATGCGCTTTTCGAACGTGATAAGCAAAAACTGATAAAGGCCAAATGCGCTTATTTAGCTCACCCGTAGATACAACAATTTCTGTTTATCTTCTGTTATGTGTTGTTGTTTCAAATATTTAATTAAAATGTTATGGTCATACACTTAGCTGATGAAGTTCAAATAGTCGAGAACACTTTGTAACCGACAACTAAAATGAAAAAAAAGGCCTCAAAAATGATTTATCTACATAAATTAAAGTTGTACTTTTGTTGTATCTAGTATAATTGAAATATTTAAATATAATTTATATTCTAGTTAATGAAATTCTAGTATCATATATTCTATGATCGTGGTATATTTGTTTCTTCCTAAAATTATACCAGTGACAGTTGACTTAAATATTAATAAAATGTTTAATATGGTCGTGGGAAAAATAGTGTACATGACTCGCCAGAAAGCGTCTATCGACTGCTCGTGAGATTCTCACTCACATGATTATCATTCAATTTCCTCGCTCATTATGTAACAAACTATATTTAACCGATGATGCGATGATTCACTGATGTTGCTTAGAAGTCGTATATTTTTTATACTACTCGTATTTTTGTTAAAAATAGAATAAAATGAATTTCATGTCATAAATCCTACTACCTACATTCATTACACCCCCATAATCTAAAATTCCATTCGTTGTGCTCTGTTGCAATCTACATCCGCGAAGTTCCTCTTCATCCCTTCCAGCTTCCATATTTCCTGTCCCGTTGCGTTGTTACGATTCTTGCCACGTCGGATCACTTGACCTTTTTCCGCTGGCACGTTGGTAACACTGTGTGAGGCACTAAGGTTCTCTTCAATTACAGAAACCTCAAGAACCGTCACTTTCAAGTCACTGAGTCACTGTGCATTCATTACGAGGCTGAGTGCTTTCTATGGCTTTCTTCACTGAAATATGATGACGATGAGGTGGAAAGAGGAAATAATTGATTGAAAAGTTCTGTTGTTGATGAAAGTGTAACATGATATGGGGGTTGGGGTTTGGTTTAGTTGTTATTAGGTTGGTTATTTAAAAATTCGGAAATATAATACCGTTCTCGATGAAATTAATATTTTTTAGTTTTCAGGCAAAAAAGTTTAAAGATTAGGTAATATAATTTTTACTAATACGCTTTGTAAGAGATAAACATGAACTAGTTTAACTCCAGAAAATAAAATTCTTGAATATTCATACAGAATAAAATACCTGCCTTAAGAGATTTATTCACAGGAAAATGGAAATCTAGAATTTTAGATTCGGTATAAATGTAAACATAGAAAGATACATTCTTGTAATATACGTTTATGCACGGTCATATCATTTTTTTGTAGGAGGAAGCCCCTTAGGTCGTGGAGCTATTTACCGTTATGTATATCATAATTTGACAGTTAGGTATACACGAATATATTTGATAAAACCGTCACTATATAGCCCACGAATCATTGGCATTGCGCCATAAAGAAACGTCAAATTAATGCTACCAGTTTAGATTTTCAATTTTTCTCATAAAAACAACTAAGAATCCTGTAAAGAATTATTTTCTGTAATTAGTTTTACAATTTTTATGTACAATAACATCATTTTTACTTACATTTAACATAAATTATCTAATGTATAATTCAGTAATGATAACTTTGACATTTAGATTTTCGTTTCGGAATTTTTTTGGTGTCTTATCAACAATCAAAGAATTTAGTAATTTTTGAATTTAAACACGTAGGTAGGTAAATTAAATTAATTAATTTATTAGAAAATATTGAACCGTGCATAAAGTTGGGTATGTACCACGAGCGTAACATGTGTTTATGGCTCTTGACGTGTTTTTAGTCCCCGGCTACGCTCGGGCTCAAAATCACGTCTCACGCCATTAATACGAGTACCTAAATAACTATTACATTTTCTAGATTTGAATCTTCTTGTGCATGCATTTTCCTGTGAATGAATATTCTAGAATTTTATTTTCTGGTGTTGAATAGATTTCTAGATTTGAATGTTCCAATGTTATTTATGCCAAATTCTAAAACTCTAGAATTGAATTTATATGATTACGACTCTTAACTGTTGTTTGAGTATAAAATTTCATTATTAAATTCTCGTTGAATAACATAGTACAGTACCTACTACAGTTTATTAAATAAGTTTATTTATTGTATGTTTTTTTTATTATCTTGAATGAGTACGCAGAAGTTTAAAAGCGAAATGTTAATTTCTTTATAAAACATTGTTTTATTTTTCACTACGTGCATTCATGCTTAAATTTTCATAATGCAGGTATTTAATAATAAACAAAAAGTTTATCTGCAGGAATTTCGTTATTGCAATATTTGTAGTCTTAAGCTGTAAAAAGAAACGAAACAATTTGCAACTGATTATTATTCCTGGCATTTATTCACAGCGACTGAACATTAATCAAACTCTTATTCTCTAATCGGATTACAAAGTTGATCGCGTTGTAATCCATCAACATTTCAACAAGATTCCATCTAATCTAATACGCGGATCTTAATAGTTTTCCCTGTTGCCTGTTGCTTGCACTATTGTTTTTGTCAAGTTGCAAATCACGCTCTTCCTGAAGTTATAACTTTGCAACGTCATCGAGATTAAAGTTAAGATTATATCCAATGTGAATTATTGTAGAGTAAACGGTGTAAGTGTTAATCTGTGTGAAAATGTGGTTTTCTACTAAAGTGCGAATTCTCATGTTTTCAGATATTAAAATCGATGGTGAAAGTAGGCTTTTGAAACATTGAGTGTTGAAAATAATTTCCACATTCATTTTGTGTACTGAGTGCGAATTTTCAAAAAAAGATTTTTCATAACTTAAACACTTTATTTATACGAGTAGTAATCTCTGTAATAAGTATTCAAATGGTAGATTTTCACTGAATTTGAGATTGAAATATTTGTGCCGATCTAGAAATTGTGCTACTAGAATGTCAAAGCTGTCAAAATATTTTTAACTTCTGAGAGACAAAATGTCTGGTTCACAATTGCCGTAAAATGTCCGGCGGAGTACAAATAAACTCATTTTCACTGTCACTAATACTTTCTGCAAGAAATTCCATTATTTTATCATAAATTACACCATAAATGCAAAATTACAAAAATGAACTGTCATATTTTATGTATTGATATTGTTTTCAGATATTATAGTAAGGCTATCTGATTTGTTTATCTTAAGTTTGTTATTATTATATAAATATTTTTTAAATAATTATTTTCAATATTTCACACTTTCGTAGAAAAAATAGTAGTAGGTAACACACTTGCGGAAAGGGTCATTGAAAAACTCGAATGATAGGAGAACTAGCTACTACTACTGTCATACTAGTTTTTCAATAAAGTCCATTCCACACTTGTGTAGTGTATTACAATATACTATTTTGTACGGCTACCACCGAAATTTGTACTTTCGACGATCTTCAAAAATGTAATCTTACACACAGTAAATATAAGCCGTGTGGAAATGTAAATCGAAAACGCCGCATATAGTTTTGTGATTTAAACATGCTTGTTTCCTATCTGTTGCTATGATACCACGTTAGTCAACAAAAATAAATATTGATAATTAATATGTGACACCGAAGTGCATGTGAATTAATGAAAATATAAGTAAATATAAAGTTGTAGAAAAAGTTTGGTACTCTTGACATGAATCATCCATGGGATATTTAAAAATATTTTATTCTTGTACTTTAAATGATATTACGTAAGTCTATCCTAACTACATCCTGAGTACTGTCAAAAATTACATACTCGATACAAACATCTCAGAGAATTACATTGGATATACATAATTGAGATATTATTACCTACCAAATTACAAACATTGAGATGTTACACAGATAATGTTGTTAATACAAGTTCATCTCATTTCTGATAGAACGCACGTCATCGCTCAATTTTAAAAAAAATGCATTAAGTAGACAAACGTGTTCGTTTTTGTAAGCGATGCTAACACAATTTAGGACAGAGACAGGAGATATTGTAATTATCTTTTGTTAGTTCGAAAGATAATGACGTGGGTTCTATCAGAAATAAAATGAACTATAAGGGCGGACATTAGCAATCGCTAGGATATTAATAGGATATAAATGGGCAAAAATAGCAAGTAGCAAGACGGGATGTTCACATTCTTGAATTGTTCTGGGGATTTTATTTTGTCAAATGGGCATAGTGTGCAGCACACAAAGTATAGTCGAAATGCTCTTACATGCTTATGGTTCTTGCAAAACTCCCCTTTTGGTCGTGCTACAAATGAAACATCGCAAGTAAAATGCTTATTTCGATACATACTTATACACATATACTATTTTTATATCAAAGAAAAGTTCAGACGTCATCTGATCTGAAGATTTTGTATTAAAAATTAAGTACGGTTAAATCTAAGTAAAAGAATCTAGAATAGAAAACTTTTAAACAATTCATTATATTATGAGATACAAAACTATAAAAACATTCTGTCTAAACCATCCACTCTACTTACTACACCAATCGCCACACTTGTGAACTTCAATTTGTCGTATTTGCGCGCAATCAGACCTAATCAAGATCTGTGGCAGGCCTACAAGAAGAAAATGAAGTTATTTACAGCAAAGTCAAACCGTCCCAAGTAAACTGCAAAGTCTAAATTGTCAGTTTAATTTTAATTAAGGATTGGTGGAGTCGAGTAAATGCGCTCGAAAATTAGTTTGCTGAGGAGAGCTGGGAAATTTACTTTGCTTTCTGAAAGAAAGTGTAATGTTTACACAAAATAAAGATTGAGGTGTTTGGAACCAATAAAATCCTGATTTACATAGTGTTTCGTAAAAGGTTTTAAATAATTTATAGATTTTACAAATTTCAATATTTTACATAAATAAAACTAAATTTAGATATCGTACTTACAAAATTTCGTATCAGTTAACTAATTTGGGTTTCACAGTTTCATATACAGGTTGTTTGATAACATTTTCAGAAAAAAAATTAAAAGCAGATACGAGATCAATATGATGTATCACGAATCAATAGTTATCTACATTATAAGTGCCATAAGTTTTATTTTACAACACGAGATTCTATATTACTCTTATTATTAACTTGTGCACTTTGCTAAAGATGTATGATTGAAAATCGCTTGTATTTTAGTTGTTACCTACTGGTTTTGTTGCGTAAAACTTAGTTTGTTGGCTGTCTTCTAACTGCCGATCGCCACTCGCAAACGATTTTCGACCACTCATCTTTGGCATGAACGTTCTTCATAAATTTGATGCCTGTGACACACGTATCTCCCCACTATTAATAATAAAAGCTTTTGTCATAGACGTCAACGATGTGTGATTGTTATATTTACACTTCCAGGAGGCCAAATAAAGAAATTTTTCAAAAGTCGCAAAACTAATTTTTAGTTCCGCTAGTTTCATTGTCACCGAAATTTAATTAACTTGATCTACACTCCTTATGTATATTATTACTATCGATTCTATTTGAAATATTAATGTATTAATATTAAAACAATAAATAACAGCAGACAATATATGGTATACTTCTAAACAAAGCATAATAAATTATTTAATGAATTTTCTTTGCAGCTGTTGATGATTTGCTTCGTTCAATAACAAAAAAGATAATATGTTACTAGTTTCATAAAATATAGTATAGAATCGATAAACGACTGCAATATAAATATCTTATATTTAATCGACATTAAAGTGAATAAAGAAAATGAAAATAATAAAAATTTGTATGTCAGGTTGTCAGGAATACATAAATAGTTATTAATGGGGAGATAAAGGGGATATATCCCTCTCCCCTCCAAATAAATATGTTTATCTTTATTTTGCACGTAGAACAGAGAAAAACCTTGAAAATCATAACATTTTAGTTTGGGGCGCTATTTCTTATGGTACAATTTATAATTGTAAATAGACATAATCAAAATTTGTTTTAATTATTGTGCAAAATATTTTTATTTTTATTAATAAATTCTTTGGTATTGAACATAAATTTAACCTAATAATAAAATCAGGTAGGTATGCTATTTTTGAAACTTATTTAGTAACAATATATGTTTGTTACATATTTAATTATGGCACTGAGTACCATACTGGATTTATTATGGCCCTTGGCATTTAATGAACGGTATTATGGTCCTCAAATTGAGGCTTATAATGTTGTCATTATGACACGGCATCAGATAAAATAATAGATATTTACTTTACAAGTGGGCACAGTAAAGAATTACCGACGAGGGAAATCATAACTGACGAGGCCGAAGGCTGACTGAGATAATTTTTTCGAGTTGGCCATTCCTTTTTGCCCATGTGTGAAGTATAACGTTTTATCCAATACCTCTTATAAATGCATAAATATTTAAAAAATATTTAAGTTTCAACCTAAACCATCGTTACTATTGTGAGTTCCAACAAGCAAAAAGTCACAATTTACTCACAAGTGGGTATAATTTTGATCAAAACCACAATATTTTACTTTGCTAAGAGGTGTTATATAAATTAATTTACTAAAATGTTGAAATATTAAAGAACAAATAAATACAGGTTGATTTACAACTTCATGCATATACTTACATATTTTAATGGCATGTAAGAATTACTTACTGAATTTTAAAATTAATTTTTTTAATTCGTAAATTATCAAGGAGCACATGTTTTGAAGATAGGTGTTTTATATTATGTATTTTATAATCAGCTAAAATTTGAAAGCATCAGTGTTCACCTGTTCACACAAAGTGAGTGCAGGATCGTGTATTGATTTTTACCACAGCTTGACATTTTAAATTATAGAGGTGGTAGACCTGACATGACCCAGACGATTATCAAATTTAAGCGAATAGTGGTGGCAGCAGTGCAGAAATAATTCAGCCACCGGCTTGTGAGCTTAAAGAGAACATGGTCACATTTTACAAGGGAAATTTTAATTTCATACTAAATGTAAAGTAAATTTTAACCTGCTAAGGATTAGGGTTCTAAATTTTTTATTTGAAATTGTCACGTTGTAGGTATGAAACGTGTAAATAATAGAAACTGATTCCGCATAAATTCGTGATTGGATTGAATAAATCCATGTATAAATATTGTAAAATATTCGAGAACACGAAACTGGTTTCAAATAATTATCTGTATCGAATTTAGTGTTGGTTAAGTTTATTGTATAATTCTGTGATCATGTGCTCCAGATCCAGAATATAGTATATTACATTACTAGCAAGGTAAAACAGTTTTTACTGCTGAAAGGAGGAAATGACCGGCGAGCCGAATAGGCGAGCCTCTGTCACCACCTTGAAGTAGTAAAACAGTTACTTTGCCTGTATTGTACAAAATTTTACTTGTTACTCATTTGTAAATTTAAAAAAAAATTATAACCAAATTCTGTCATTCGCATAGAACTGTTGTGTCAAAAATTGTCTACCACCTAAAATTCAGCACAAAACATACTAACGTAGCGAGTGTTCCCTGTGGGCAGTACAGGAATGGTAAAATTGTATTTAAAAGAGGATTATATACTTAAAGGATCTATTAACAGGTGTGCCTTTTTAATCATTGTAATACAAAAATTGTAAGTACATGATTAGAAAAATTCATAAAAAATTCCAATTTACGCAAACTTTACACGGGTATTTCTCCTGATAGAAATTTATTTTTAAAATTTTAAGAAGGCACATCCTGTAGATCCATTCTTTCTCTATTAAACGTTTATACTGGGTGTTTCTATACCTGTGCACGAAATTTTAATATATTATATAATTTGATATACTGATTATAGATAAATAAAGATATTTTTCAAAAATCGCAAAAATAATTGTATTGAAAATTTTAGTGTCTCTTGTTCGAAAGTCCATTTAACTAACAAGTTTGTAGATAGTCTTAAAGTATTTATAATTTTATTTTATAAATAACATAATAAATAAACATTTAAACTGACGTTCAAACAAATGGAACTAATATTTTCACTACCCTTATTTGTGCGAATTTTGAAAAAAACAACTTTTTTATCTATAAAATTAGTATATCAAATTATATAATCTATTAATGTATCTTGCAGAGGTATAGAAACATCCTGTATAAACATTACCTTGAAGTTAATAAGAGTTTACTCGCTACGAAAACACTTTTACAGTATTTTTCAACTTAAAAATTACATTGCATTACTACGATGCGGTAAAGTACGAGTTTCGGGTTGGTTTGAAACAGTCTTGGAAGTATTACTGTGGTAACGTAAACCGTATATTATGAACATTATTATGACTAGCTTCAAACTAGTTAAATTTTTTTACAAGTTACTGTCAATTTTACAAGTTAGTAGCTTGTAAAGATTCATTTTCAAAGGTAATGTAGAGATTGCTTAAATGACGTGTACAAGTGAGAAGTGAGTAACAAGTAAAAATATTTAATGTTCTCTTTCTTTCATAAATTATTATTTCATAAACAAAATTTCTCTCAAAAATCAGAGTTATTGATCAGTGTAATGTCGGATGTTTAAGAAACAATTAAATGCGAAACTGAAAACAGAAGCTGAGGTTTAACGAAAAAGCAATTATAAAGTACGGAAATTAAGCTGAACTTAATCACTTATTGATGAGTTCATTACAATGTTATAGATTGTATTACCGCATTTTCATTCTAAGAATTAAGTTACCCAGAAAGGGTTTATAATACATTTTGTCATCAGACGTAAATTGCCAAGAAGACTTGTTTCCTTTGTATAAAATTCTTTAACAACATTTGGCTTTGACGACGGCGACACTAATATCACTTAATTAAACTTTTCAACCATTATGTTACTAAGAATCGAACGAAAAACTAGACTACTTATAATATATCACTGAATAATGAATTTTACGAAAAAAATGTGCATGTTTTATTTAAAATAAGTAGAGTGCAGATTATATAGGTATTTTATGCAAGACAATGTGATTGAAATATGCATGCAATATACATTGAAATAAGGCCAAAATTTACTCAATATATGCGCAAAATAAATTGCAATATTTTACAAAATATGCAGATGTACAACTTAATTTGATTCATTTTAACTAATACTGTATTTATACAAGATGGTTTTGAAGTAAATGGTCTAAATTTAAGGGTAAGTAGTATGATATGTGTAGATTAGGAAACAGAAAGATTTTTTATTTAAATCGCAAAAATTATTTCCATGCTTTCCAGTCAAAACGAAAAGTATAAATCAGCAAAATAAACTACATTTTGCAGGGTTGATGCGTTTAAAACATTTCGTTTTAAACAAAAGTTTAAAACTTGTTTAAAACAAAGCAAATATTTAAAACACGTTTTAAATGTATGTTTAAAACACGTTTAAAATGTTTTAAACATTTTTAATACTTTATCTCGTAACTTATAATTTCTGATAAACGAATTGCGTATACCTACGTAAATACTCGTAATGTACTTTTTCATCTAACACTCACCTTGTCATCTTTACGAGTAAAATAAGTATAAATGAACACATTTTTCAAAAGAGTGTCAAGTATGTTTTGGGCCACTGTTTACATATTCTGCAACAATACATAAAGTACAGAGATGATATAAAATTTGAACAATTATTAACGATATATCCCGAATAGAAATTTTATACTATATTTAAAATTTTGGTTTAAAAGTTATAAAATAAGCAGTTGCAGTTATATGCATTTATAATAAATTTAAGGACGGTCCATTATAAATTGCCTTTGGAAATATCTCGAAAACTACGCATTGGATCAAAGATCTAAAAAAGACGTCAAGTGGGCATCCAATGACACCAAAGTCGATCCCATATTTTTTCACACAGAATTTGAATCTGCAATAAAGATTAAGGTTCTCGTCTGAAAGTATTTAAAAATTTAAAAATCCAGGAGAGTTTGAAATTTTACAAAAGTTATCGAATGATACTAAACTTTGCCCCGGGGACGAGAGTTTCAAACAAAACCTAGGTAGGTTTCAAACAAAACCTACCTAATTGATGAATATTTGAGATTTTACGTATCGTACATCTACGTCACAATAATGCGTTCTCTCTCGAGCTCTCTCTCTCACACATCTATCCTATTCTGAATTATTGCAACGTGTATGCCGTCTATCTTTGTTCAACGTAGTGTTTCTTTATCTATGAACTGTCATGTAAAGTAATGTACTTTAAAAATTAATCACAAGAAATTAAATTTATTTATAACGATTTCTGCCAAATATAGTTACACGTTAGGGACTTTGCTTCGTTGAGTCTTCGATATTAGCCGTAAAATATAAATACAAACCACTGGGACAGACAAACGATATAATTGTCAAAATATTTAACCAATTTGACAATTAATAATATATTTCGTAGATATCGTAGATCCGTTATCATTCCAATCAATGTCATTAATTGAAGTAACAAAAATTAAATTAAATTCTTTGATAATTCCAATGTACTTTGCCCGAATTTTGTAGTAAAATATGTGCAGTTTAGCGCGCTAGCATAAAATCATAGTTTTTTGCTAAATCTGTAATGAAAATTGATAAGCTTTGCCCGAATACTCCCATTGAAAGATATGTTGAATGACATAGGTCTGCGAATCATATGAGTGGTACTAAAACTCAGGATCAAATTTTTGAAGGCAAATTTATAAATTATATATCTAAATAATATATTTTCACGTGTATTCTTACATACAGTAATAAAGAAACTACCAAATTGTATTTTATATTTTGTAATATTTAAAAACAGTTGATTTTACATGAGTACATTTTAATTCCTGCCCCATTGTTTGAGAAGATTTTCAGTTGTACATCTACGTCACACAAACTTTAAAAATTAATTACAGCTTTATTAAGAACAATTAAGGCTTATCAGTACTCTCAATCGCTTTCAAATAACATGAAGTTTCAATAAAAAATTTAAAAAAAAATGGTAAACTACCCTATTCAAAGAATAAAACGTGATTAGATATCCTAACTTAATCCAATCTGAACGATCGTCGCTAGGAAGTGTATACAAGTGTACCACCACAAAACCTCTCGGCAACAATATCCTTAACTAAGCGTCTCAGTATTCCCAGCAGGACAGAATTCATCATCTGCTAATTCAGTTATCGATTGCAATGAGCGCTGCAAAACAGGGTTAAAGGTTAACTGCGGTTAAACTCGCTCATTTGCATCTCGTGCAATCACTGCCGCTGCACCGAGGGCTGCACGCACCTCTCGTTAACTCTGAACACCCCGTAGATGTCAAGGATTTAACAAGATCGCCGTTGATGGAGAGATCGTTAGAGGAAATGCGATTTGAATAGTGCACAGAATGGATAATTCGTAATTGATTTGTGAGGGAGGTAGAATAAAACAAAAATATTAATGAATTGAATGTATAAAATATTATTACTATTTTGCATGAAATCGTGCAATAATGAGTTAGTTTAGCTTTGCAAAATCATGTAGCGAAAATTACAAAAACTCCTATTTTTCGACCAAACAAAAGAGCGCTACCTGTGCACTCGGTCGCCTACGAGTATTGTCGAAGTCGATTTATTTTATTGACTTTATTGTCTCCTGGGACAATGGGCGAGATTTAGCCAAAGCTGTTAATTGTATCTCAACTTGGAATGGGGACGAGAGTAGATACCGATGCAACCGAGTGGTTGGATTCCACTATAATAACATCTACCATCCTGTAATTGGGATTTTATCCTGTAGGTTGGTTACTTTTAAAAATAATCAAGCCATGAAGGTTTTCATACCTGACCCAGATTATAATATTATTTTATAATAAATAATATTATATTATAACAATGAGTTCCTTTAGATCGGTAAAATCATAAAGAAAAGTACTACTTTAGCTCCAATTTTTCGACCATCAAAGGGTTGTTCAAATCTTGCAGTACCTATATCAGATACATTCTAGACCGGGAGCTCATGACAGGCGATGGTCTCCGATTTCATACCGTATGCCTTTTAGAGGATAGAATATTGATCCTATGACAACAAAGAAAAGTTTTTTGGCCATATGGAAAATTGCATTTTTCTACTTTTTCTCTGATTTAATAATGCGTGCCCTTTTATCAAAATAAGCTTAAATACATTTAAAGTCTTAAAAATTATATGCATGCGATTCGCAGGATCCCAAAGGGGTCAAACGGTCACGTGATCTTGTAATAAACAAATATGATTTTCCGCGTTTTCATACAGCATACCGATGAAAAGAATTAATACTTGTGTCATAAAGCACCTATAACTAAATTGGCATGCAGGTCTCCTTGGCCCAAGGGTGGAAAATTTCGGAAAAGTTTTGTGCAAGTGGAAATGCAATTTTCCATATGACCGGAAAGCGTGCAAGGGTTTAATACCCGTTTTTCTATGTTTTCATAGGGTCAATATGCTATCTTCCAAAAGGCATGCTGTATGAAATCGGAGACTATCACCTACCATGAGCTCCCGGTCCCGGTCAATTCATTCGATGTTCTAAAACATAAACGTTCCACAAAAATATTACTTAAGGTGCCAGTATAGTTAGCGTGTAGTAGTTCCTTATTAAATTAATTACTCGTGAATTTCGAGTGCTTTATGAATCAAATTTTGGTTACAGTATACTAAATATATGTATTGTCTTTTCTGACTTTTCGCACTTGTTTTGAATAATGGAAAGTCTAGAAAAACATCAAAAATCGTACTTTACTAATAACTCATGCTACGATTGAAATATCTTTTTCAAAAAAATTACACATAATCTACATTAGTATCTTAACATCGGATTGTCAATATTTTTTCAAAAACTATTCCCAATTTCTAATTTAAAAAAAATATCAAATTTTGAAATTAGTTTTTTGACAATTTTGAAATTTTTGAATCAATCCGATGTTAAGCATAAAATTATAGACATTTTTTGTAAATAAATTTTTTCTCTAAAGTGCACCTGAATTAAGTTATTAGTAAAGTACGAACAACACTTTTATAGTAGCTTTACCCGAGCCTTAATATAATATCTAGAAAAGTTACACATTTCAGATTAACTATACAATACACATAAATGTACTGTCCACTAACAATCATGAGTGAGATTTATGTGTATGTTGTATGACCCGCAATATGTGGGACTGTCACATCCAAGTTGGATATAAAGCGCGAGAGATATGTATGTTATTTAATGATTCAAGATGTACAAATAATTAATTTGTCATATCATGTCATATAATATGCTGACAAATTAAAATGCACCCCTTCGGGATTTGCTTAAATATCGACTACATTACTGCACGGTTGGTAGGCAAATTACGTTCTGGCAATAATTAAAATTTAAAATTCTATTTATTTGCTCGTTTAATCAACCTGGTAACAATTAATTTTAAAATATCATACGAGTAATAATAAAACTAATTATCCTCTCATAATTATTAACATCTGGTGAAATTCCCAGAGCGGTCAAGTTTAAAGTTATTTTTAGGATGGCACCTGTACCTGCCGATATCCGGTTCTCATTTTAATTTTTAATTCAAAAACTTTACTAATCAAAAGTTAGTTGGTGAACTGCATCGTACTGGAGGTAAAATTCACATTACAATGATAAAAATTGGTTCTAAGTAAACTAGGTGCTGTGAAATCGAATGCTGTAAACCGCGTTTTGAAATCTATCGTTTTGTTTCCGAATTTTTCAGATTGCAACTGCATATCCCAAAAACTAAACCTAATATTGAGCAGTGGTTTGCGGATTTGTGTTTCTCGCGTGCACTTTGTTTGGCATAATATTCCGAAATTGAAAGAATTTTTAAATTTCGAAATTATTTTACTTCTCAAAAAATAACTACCTTCCTTTGTCCATTGAATTCCTTGCAGCGAATATCACGGGTACACAAATAATTTTCAGTGAAAAATGGCACGAGGCGAAGCGGAGTAATTTTAACGTCGTTAGTGCTTAATAGTTATATGCGTATGTATTAAAAGGTGTAAGAAACCTTTTATGGCGTGAGACGTGATTTTGAGCCCGAGCGTCAGCCGAGGGCTAAAAACATGCCAAGAGCCATTAAAGCGAGTTGCACCCGTGGTACATATACCCATCTTTAGCACGGTTGAATATATTCTAATAAATAAATAAATTTAATTTACTAGTTCAATTTTTTCAAATTACTAAAAATTACTAAATTCTTGGACTGTTGCTAAGATACCAAAATGTCAAAGTTGTCATTATTGAAGAATTGAATTAAATATTTACAAAATAATTTACATTAAATGTAAGTAAAAATGACTAAAAGCTAGTTACTGAAAATGGTTATTTATAGGATTATTAGTAGTTAATATGAAAAAATAGAGAATCTAAACTTGTTTGCATTAATTTGACGTTTCTTTATGGCGTACTAGCATTTATACATGTGTATTTATTATAATACCTTCATCCTAATTTGAGAAATAGATCTAAAAACAGACTTTTAATTTTGATGAAATTTAATTTAGTAGTCTGTGTAATATGCAAATATATCGTTACCTAGGAAATTGGTTACAATTTTCATTATTGTTGTTTAGCAATCTTTAAAATATAGCGTGTTTTTAAGCTTCTATTTCATTATACTTTTTCGGCTAGAAACTTTGACAAGTTTCTAGATTGCACACTTTAAAGTACTGGTAAATCAGGAAAATTTCGATCCTAGTTTCATACTAGAACCGTCTTTATTCGTCTTAAAAAATAGACATTTTGCAGCCTAAATAGATTATACAAAAAATCCGAAAAAGTATAATGTTATTCAAGCTTTAGTCTAGTGATTTTGCACGTATTTGCGTGTTTTAAATTAAATTATTTAATTTAGAAATAAATATAATGGGACTAATTTAAAACCGGCTACATTTAATTCTGTCTGGTAATTTATGACGCAATATTGGAACTGTAAGTACGAATATTGTTTCATAAACTTAAATATGGAGAAGTATAATATATGACAGAAGTGTTGAACACTAGGGCGGATGAAGTGTAGCTTTTCTGTTTACCTTTTACAGAGAGGCAGAAAATACGGGCCAGCTTCGACCATGCATTCTATGACTATAAACAACGAAAACGATGGTTATGCATGGGCTCAGTATTGATCTCGTACCCTCTCGTAAAATATACAATATTTTGTTAAGATACGGAGTTTCCACTCCCGTGTTTATATTTTAAGTTGTGGGTACAACTAAACAATTGAACCATTAAACTGGCCATCAAAGTTGACGATCATTAACCTCAAAGTAACAAACTATATCTTCTCACTGACAAATCGCACCCTTTTCACTGCGATCCTCGTCCATTCTATTCATTATACGTCACAACTTAGCGCATCACCGGTCAGCCATTGCTACCAACAGAACAAAACAAGACAAGACAAGGGTCAGCAACATTTCATAACAGGCTTTCGGTTGGCCAGCTTGTCAAGAGTGAACGAGCAAAGCTGCGAAGCTTATTTTTCACTTTGCCAGCAATCTCAATTTGGCAGCAGGAACGCAGGGAGATCTAATGATGAGTTACTCCTGCTGAATTGTTTCAGAATTGACGGTTTGAATATTGAAATAGTAGGATTAACAAGAATTGGAATTAACATTCATGTATCACGTGGTATTTAATTGGCTGAAATAGGGTAGTAAGAGGCTGTCAAATCGATACTTTTATCACCGCTGTTAAATGTCAACTGTTTTTGTTTATCAATTAAAACTGTCAATTTCTAAATCAGAAATTACTGTTTGTCAAAAATCAGACTTCAAATATATCAAGATAGATATAATAGAGAAGAAAACGCCACATTGAGAAAGGTTTTGACAGGTTTTAAAGAAACATAACCCAACAATTGAACTCATTCAATTTTCTACTCAAATATATAACCCGGGTTATGATTAACCATAGGTGGTAGCATTCGTTAGTCTTCAGAAAATTGAACACTCGGTCACTTTATATCGACTAACTGATGATAATCAAAGCACTGGTTATATTACCCCCGATAATATTAAATTATATTCCTTGTATTATTTTCACGAAATCCTCAAGTCTCAACTACTCAAAATCTCATTATCCTTCAAGCAACTATCTAAAACATAACGATCTCGTCATGATTACCTTGTTAGGACCTACGTCCAGCAATTATGTATTTAATCGCGCAAGTTAACTGCTTGTTAGAGGGCTATTATTAGTGTTAAATTGTGAATATTATCGCTCGTGTCATAGTAGCCATTATAACCTGATTATAACCGAAACCGCTACAAAGAGGTGACCGCTATGATGTTACAGGGTAGATGAGGTGGTTAGGTTAGGTTATGTTACGCACGGATGAAAACTGACTTCGTTAGAGTGGGAAGTTGTAAGGGCGGTAGTTTTACAAAATTGTGACTTTTCACACCACACTTTTCATAATTTGTTTGTGATAGTACAAAGGATATACTTACATTACATTTAACTAAAACCAATGCTAAAAAAAATCTGGTGTGGTCACCACACGATTTTCTTAAATATTGTACTTGACACATGTTTGACATAATAGAATAACTGACGTAATTGACTAAGCTTGTTAGGATATTTTCAAGCAACTATGATTATTGAAATATATTATTATAGCTATTAATATAACAAGAATAGCCCATGTGCTAAGCGACGAGGTGAAACCGAGTCACTTTGAACATCCAAGGAGGCTTAAATCGCTTATATTCGCGTTATATTCAAAGCTTAATCGTATCATCAACGACAGCGATGTTAAAACAAATAAACAATTTTATCTGTCAATTAGGTAGTTGACAGTTTGCATATTGTAGAAGGTTTTGATGTTATTATGGTTGTATCTGACGTATTGAGTTCGTAACTAATGTATTGTTCTATATAATTATCAATAAATGTTGCATATTAAAGGGTAATAACAGTTGAAGATACGATAAAATACATAATTTTGTTTTTCTCAAATTTGAAAGCAAATATAGAATATTAATTTAACGATATTTATTCCATATATTATTGTTATCATTTTATATTTGAAATATTTTTTGTGGCTAGTTCCATATTTGAAATAAATTGAATTTAATTTTAAGAAAACTTCCTCTTCCGGTTTCGAAATGTGACCAAAATGTTTTCAGCTCGGCGTATTATCCTAAAATTTATAAATTTATAAATTTTATCTTTTCTCGTTCATGAGTTATTGTTATTGAACATGTGGACTCACATCCATCCATCCACACACAGACATCATTGCGAAAATGGTCAAAACGGATTCAGAGGATCTCAAAACATGTATTTCCGCGAAAATCCCGACATTTATTTTTTCATGACACCTACCTAGACTTACTGTGTAGGTATACCTAAGAAAACTTCCTATTCCGGTTTTCGAAATACTCGCATGAGTAAAATCTTTATTTCTGGCCTGCGCAATATCCTAAACTTTAAAAATATAAAGTTTCATAATTTTATCTGTTTTCGTTCATAACTTATTGAAAATGGTCAAAACGAATTTAGAGAACCTCAAAACATTTATTTCCGCAAAGACTTACTACTGTGCATAAGAAAGTAAAAAGCATGAATCATTTTGTTTTTGAAATGAATTATTTCATATTTTTAATAAAGATTGTAGGTATAGAATAAAATTTACAAAACACCTTCCAGTAGCTGTTTCGGTAAATATTGAATCTTCAATGAGTCTTGGAAAAGAAAAATTTCTAATTCATTGATAGCTTCAAACCAGTGAATTTATTTTTTTGCAAGTTTCAGATGCATGACAGAGCCCTCAAAGAATATATGTATGAACAGGGCTGTATGTAAAGGTGGATTATCATTCGCGGCTTCGTCTGACTACAAAGTCGAACGAAGCCACAGCGCAAATTTGTGCGGCTATGACTGACTTCGTTCGACGCGTTCGACTCACGTTTGACATGACAGTTGACATCTTAAATAATAATAATAACATTTTTTAAACTTTAATTCAATTAAAAATTATAATACGAGTATATTATATTACATGAGGTACTTTATTGAACCCGCACGTGACCTCCACTTTCTATTATGATTGGATTGGACAGCCAAGTAAGCTAGACGAAGCCAGATATATGATTATTGGTTATGAAATTTAATAATGCAATATTATATTTTATTGAAATATGCGATATATTAGTTCAGTTAAAGCACAACAATTAACGATTGGAGTATATCACAATACATGCGGTCAGAAGCCACAAACAATGCTAAATGCAAATTACGTCCACTTCATTAGTCATGATGAACTGATGTTGTCTGCACGAATAAATCTCTATTTTGGTACTAATTATTGTTCTCTCGGAGGTATGTAGCTCAAAAACAATCATTTAATTTTGGATGACTGTTTGACTGGACCATTACAATTTGATACGCGTGAATGATGCGTGCAGGTTTGAGTAAGGCAAATTCAATTGCAACGATTCACTTAATTAGCTTTCATTGATCGATTGGTTAAAGTTACTTATTCTATTAATGGTCATGTAGTCTGTAACGCAACATGATTAATACATTTATAACATGGTTTTTTGAAAGTTAAGTTAGTAATTAAAATGAAATTGTTTTATTTCATTCAATTTAGCATGTTTCCGGTTGTTGTGTTTAGGGTTTAAAAAAGTGATAAGTTTATTGACATTAGTGTGTACTTTGTTGTTGTTTCGAAGGACCAGAGTCAAGGGTTGTAGGTATGAAATTATAGATAGGAAAATGTTTAACTATATTAATGTATTTACACGTCTATCCTCTACAACTGTTTGTTATTGACTGGTCCTGTGGTCACTTGAAAGTAAAAACCTCACCCCTGATCATCATATCTGTTTAGTTTAGGTTGAGGGTGGTTGTAGGCTGTCTTAGTTTCAAGTGCCACAGGTCATAAATTATTATTTGTATATGTTGCATGGGCTTAGGCGTCAACACCGGTTTCTTCACAATAGAAATTGATCTATACGAGTAGGTTTTATTATATTTATAATTCATACATACATACATATCTATCATGCTTTTTTCCTAACTTGAGATATTTCTCAAAACACATCTACAAACATTTTCTATCTATCTTCGCCAAAAATATTTCTATCCTGACACACTTCTTTTGTCTCATTCACATTCATTATTCTATTCATGCAAGCTCTCATATTTTTCCAACTTGGAATCATTCGTTCAAGCTACAAACCAGCAACCACATCGATCCATTTACTCACCGGATGTCCACGCAATCGCTCATCAACTTTTTCGCTTTGCTTACCTTTCATTCTGCATTCGACATAAGGGTTATTCTGAAATTACACCTCTCGCCTCATAGTCTATAAGAGAGGTAATGTGTCAAAATTTTCGAGTATAAGTTTTTGGTGGATAAGCACGTCAGGGTCTCTAGAATACGAATTTACTATTTTCAACATGATATCTGTGTGTATGTTTGTGTGTGTGTGTGTGTGCGTATGGATGTATGGACGTATATATGTGACGATATTTCGTCTACGATATCTCAAAAAGTGTCAAGCCATTAATAACCAAAATTTCATATTTAATATTTTAATAAGAATCTTAGCATCATAGTATATTTTGGTGGAAATCCGGAAACCGAAAGTTAGTACATTTGAAGCTTATATAGTTTTCCTTAAATAACTTAAATAACCGGAAGTAGTACCTTTGAAGCTTAATATAATTTTCCTTAAATAACGTAAATAAAGTAGTACTTTTGAAGCATAATATAGTTTTCCAACCTTTAAGTAGTCGCGTGCTCTGACTGACGTTAGTGCTCGCGTGGCGCCATATGTCGCCTAATCGGTGAATAGGTATTTTTTCAGTTTATTTTTGGTCAAAAAAATTAGAAATTTTTTAAAAATTCATTTCTAAACTCTTTATTGTCAATTGAACATAATTACATTCTCAAAATTTGAAAAACATAAACAGAAAAAAATATATAATTAACATTGAACACACATGAATTTTACTAACGGTTTCTTTGCCAGCTGGAACCTGCTTTTGAACTTGAGCTCGGATTAGCACTCGACCCAGTCATTTTCATCAAATGAAACCCAAATTAGTGTAACGAATTTGCTATTGAGCTAAGTTAGTTATCTGACAAACACAAGTAATTGTGATGTTAGGTTTTCACCAACGTTACTACTCGCGTGGCGACAAATGGCGCCAAAAGTGATGCACCGTCGTACTTAATTGATTATAGCTTCAAAATGTATAGTTGAAAAAAATTTATAATGGGCATTTGTACATCGTAACATTATACCAAAAGAATAATTTTGAGGTAGAACTCCCGAAAAAAAAGTGAATAAAAACTACAAGACACCAAACCTACGTTGGCGCCGCAAAGGTTAAATAACTTGGTTGGTACACGATAACTTAAAAAGTATTAAACCAAATTTCATATTTAAGATTTTAATAAGGATCTTAAAATTGGATAAGATTTTGGTAGAAATCCTCAAACCGGAACTAGTACTTTTAAAGCTTGATATAGTTTTCCGTAAATAAGTTGGTATATTATTTATTTATTGACAACTTTGAAATTAAAAAATAAAAGAAAATATGATTTATGGATACAGATAATTTTAAATACAATTTGCTAAATCTGGTAGTATTTAACAATAAAATAAAGTACAACTAATATTCTACTTTTTGAAATTCCAGTATCTTGTTATCCATGATCATTATGAAATTTGTTTCTACAAAAAAATGGAATTATTATGACAGTGACAGTACAGTTGACGTCTTTTGGTCTTGGTTTACATTATCGTTTCATATTATATGAACAAGAAACTATTAAAGTGTATGTAGGTATAATTATGATTTATTAGATTAGTAAAATGAGCAGAATCAGATTTTTTTTATAATAATTCAATTTAAAAAAATCTGTTGCACTTTTTCTTTCCTTTGATTTGGTATTGGTGAAATTGGGGATACATTCAAAAAAAATAAATCTGTAACAATAGTCCTCTTCTCCGTAATTGAACCCTCAAATTAAATATAAACAAAACAAACAAATCTCTCCAAACAACGCACTTCAGTTGGGCAATTCGACTGAAAACGTAACAAATTCAGCCGCTTTCCAATCTGAATACTTTGCCCAATTCGCCATTCAATCCCTCGATTGGCCCCGATGTGAATCGCATTGAAATTAGCCATGAACCGCAGCAGGAGCGGCCGAGTGGCTGGGTTCCTCTCTAACAATCCACGCGGGAACTGAATAATACAGGGCCATTCCCGTCAATAAACACAGATTGTGATTTGTGTTTGTTTTAAATGTCAGCTGAGAGTTCAGCGATGCCGGTGGTCACAGTGGACTAGTAATAATTATTAGGGTTACCACTAGGGTTTCGCTATAATACGCCTTTTGAGTAATGGACGCGATAATTGATTAGTTAAGTTAATTTACAAAGATGCGTGTTTGTTTAATTGTCTGTGATTTCTACTAAATTTCTACTCTTCGATGATCAATTTATTGGAAATTGAATCAATTAAATTATTTACTAGAAACTAAATGAACACCAGACTCTTGTAAGAATAAATAAACAAACTATAAATTTCTATCTTAATTTAGTTCTAGGATGGCCTACGTCATTCGATAATCTTTAAAGTTCTACTAGTAGTAAGTCACAACTTTATTTCTGTTGAATTTTTTAACGAGTTAGAACTCTGAAACTATAACAAAATCTGCTGTGACCACCACAGTACTTCCCCGACTATAAGTTTGAATAACTTGCTTTCGCAAAGGCTTTAATTTTATGCTTTATTCAGCAAAATTTAAATAAATTTATCTTTTTTCCCAAACTATTTAGTTCATACCAACTTCGGTATAATTTAAATTACATGTGAAAAAAATCTAATGTGGCCAGCACAAGATCTCCTGCTATACTCTACCCACTCTTTTTAGTTTTTACCTCGATTTTTACTAATTACTCAAAAATATATTTTTTCTTTTATGTAAACTGTAGAAAAACATATAAACGATTTCACTGTCATAATCAATTTTTTACGTAGTATCAAATGTTAAACGATCATGGACCAGATTATACTGAATACTGAAGTTTCATACTCTGAATTATTAACAATAATTTATTTCCTAAATAGTTTCATGTACAGATAAAAATTTAAAATACGAATTGTAGATGAAAAAAAAAATCTTTCATTTCAAATAGAAAATATTGTGATAAATAAATTATTTATCGAAATATTTAAGCAAAGTATTAGGTACGTCCGGTTTGGGGATTCCTACAAAATAACTGGGTTTATTAAGATTTGTATTAAAACCTTAAATGTAAAAGTTGGTTGTAAAACTCGAAAATTTTAATCCGTCACAATACCTCCCCTTTTAGAATATAAGGTGGGAGGTAAAAATAACTGACCATCGTTTAAATGTTGTTTTTGATTCTTCGATTAAATTTTTTTCCCAGATAATAATTTTTTTAAGAAACAATTGAAAATTGTATAAATGTCATTTTTTACATTTTCACTAATTTAAAAAAACTTTAATTTAAAACTACACCCGTTTGTATTTTGATAAAAATAAATAAGTTATGTTTATAAGGTGGTACCACTGGTTGAATAAAGCTCATTAACAAACTTGAAGTGTGACATTTAAAATTAATCTGTTTTATTTATTTCAGACTCTATTCAACAATAAATTGTGTAAAGTAGCGGTTTTGTACGCTCTCTTTTCTATTTTAAAGTTACTTTTCTTTTTAATAGTCTATTAAAGCAATAAAATTCGATACTGTTTTCCAAACAATACTATACTACAATATACGGTAACGTCATGGCATGTGTAAAATCGCAACTACCATAGACGTCAACGATGTGTGATTGTTATGTTTACATTTCAGGAGGCCAAAAAGAATTCTACAATCTCCTAAAACTCTATTTTTAGTACTGCACATTGGCTGTAAATTCTGTTATTTTATCTTGAGTTAATTTAAAACTTTTGAAGAGTAATTTACAATATAATTTGACGCTACCATGTCAGTTGAAAATTAAAGAGACATGACAACAATAAACATCAATTATTTACAATCACAGTCGTTTTAAACACAGTAATTTAGCAATTTCCATTAAGCCGACAGCATGAAATGATTATTTCAATCTCGTTTCAATTACTTTCCAGAATTTACTGAAATAAATTCTCCGGCATCACGCAACCAAATCACAAACTTGCCATTGAATTTGTAGATAGACACAATACAAGATGATTAATTAACAGCGAAGTGTTTTTATTGCATTGTAGACGGCTGCTGCGCGCATTGTTTTTAGCAGATTGAAGCAGTCTTTCCATCACAATAAATACAGCACAAATTTTAATCTTGTTTACGAGAGCTGGTATTGTTTCATCACTAGATGATATTGCTTATAAGGAAGCCAACTAAACAATATGAGGAAAGTGATAACAGGAGACAGAGTTGTATGGTTCATTTATTTATGATAGAATGCGCGTCATTATCTACCGTACTAACAAAATTATATCTCCTGTCTCTGTCCTGCATTTTTACATCGCTTACAAAAACGAACACGTTTGTCTAATAAATGCATTTATTATTTAGTTATGACGTACGTTCTACCAGAAATAAAATTAACTACTATATAAAGGAGATTTCTTTATTTTGTCATGTGCATAATTCTGATTGAATTTTAATAAAATAACATACCAGTGACTTAACGTGGCAACAAAATTAAAGATTGTCGTAATATGAAAAATCCAACGCCGCAAATAAAGTGCATTTTTAATGCAGTGGGTATCTACGCTATTTCTGTCCTTGCAGTTAAACATCATCAGTTTTCTTCTCGTTTACATTCGTTCCTTCCTTCAAAATTCAAATTAAGCAAAAATTTAAATATGTAAAAAGAAATTTAGTTTTGTAAAAACAAATATTAAACTAGAGTCTTTGAATGGAGCGTTGCATTAATGCAATCCATTAAAATGTGAATTGTTCGGTAAATAGACTTTCCGCGTTTTAAGTTTAATTCAATTTCAAGAGAATGAGATGGTGTGAAATATCAAACGTCAAACGAATTAAATTGAAATGTTCTTCCGTAAAGAAATGTAAAAATGTATGTAAATTTGGGACATTATTCTTTTACTTTATTTAAATCTGGTGTTAGAGTGAAGTAATCAATAATTTGAGAGCCCAATTTTATTAAAAGGCATACATACATACATACATTTTCTATAGAGATGGGAATTTGGGATGTAAAATTTACAAAAATAGGTACCTACCTAAATAGGTTTAAAAAATTATTTTTCTAGGTACCAACCTACTAAATTATCTGAAGCTAGATACTAAAAAGTATTTTTAGGTAGCTAGGTACTACATAAAAATGTAAAAAAATTCTTTCTTTCGGTAATAAAAATATCTGAAATTAAGTTAAATTAGTATTTTAAGGTTAAATATTTTAAATAATTTTGTGGAAAATTTTGGAAACAATAAAAATAAACATTTGTTCATAAATTATATAAATTATTTTTGCAGAATTAATAATTGACAAATTTAAAACTACAAATATCTGTAAATGTGTGAGAATTAACCAAAAAAATAGTAAAAATTAAGAAATACGATTTAGGTAACATTAAAATAATAATTTAGGTAGGTACTTAGGTCTTATTTAAAAAAATCTGACGTGGACACCACATGACTTCCTTGTACGCCTTGTTTGTTCATAATTTTCTTAATAACTAAAATGTAGAATAATATAAAAAATTCTTTAACTTATTATACTAGTATACTCACAAATATATTTTAGTCATTTTATTTAAACTGCAGAAGAAGATATAAACGATATTTTACTATTGTCACTGCTACTGTCACTGTCATGTCATAATCATTTAAATTTTACCTAGTAACAAATGTTAATCGATCATGGACTACAAGATACCGAAATATTAAATTATAAGTAGGTATATACTTTAATTATTCTTAAATGTTAGAAGATACAGAAAAATTTATAAAATACCGATTGTAGATAATAATCACATAATCTTTCATTTAAAATAAAAAAATTGCCTAAAATTAATTATTTATCAATTTTTTTTTTAAATTTACTACTTCCGGTTTGTAGATTGAAACCAAAAATAGGAGGTGCACAACTAGATGCTATAACAGTCCTAAATACAAAATTTCAGCTTTCTACGTCTAACCGTATTTGAGTTATGCGACACACATACGTCCGTACGTACGTACGTACGCACGTACGCACGCACGTACGTACAGACGTCACGACGAAACTAGTCATAATGGATTCAGAAAAGGTCAAAACGGATATTTCCGTCAAAATCTGAGAACCGAAATTTTTCGCGATTACAATACTTCCTTATTACTCCGTACAAGGAAGTAAAAACACACACGCGATTTTAGGTAAAATAGGAAAAATCATGTTGGGCTCAAATGGAAGCATTTTCTTCAAGACGAATTTTGTTCTATGACTTATAAAAGTACTTATGTAGGAAAAAAAAGGTAAGAACACTAAATTCCCATCTCTGAAGTCGCGTACTGATTTGAGTACTTATTTTTACGCGCACAAACGGTTTGCGCGCATGAACATGTGTGCCCATTGTAGAATTTGAAAAAGCAGTCAAATTCTAGTAAGTTCTTTACTCTGAGTTATATATCAATACATCAAACATCAAACAAAATATTGTCATGGCAGGAATTGTTTTATAATTTTCAGCTAAATTTCATGTAAATTGAACTCTGATTGGTCTAGATCGATGACATGTAAGCACTGTATTGGCTTATTTACTTGTCGTTGAATAATAACTACAAAATTCTATTAAATTCAAACGCTTTTAACATCAGTTTTATCTGCGAATCATCGTGGTTATTCTCCATGAATTTTCTCTAATGGTCGCAGACAATTTCCATGATTGTCCAGCTTATGCATTATGTAGCAGCTCTTTGCTTTTACACCGTTTTGAATGGACTTTAAGACGGGTCGGAAACCGGAACTGCATTTCTTACAGGTCAACGCACACATGGAATTACTTCCGGTTTTCTACTTTTATTAGCAGCTAAACTGCCCTCTTACAGAATATTGATGCTTCGAGCTTTTGCAAGAGCTGTTGTAAAAAAAAATAAAACACGATTTCAATTTGTGGAATAATGATTTGATAACTAGACTTTTTTGAAACAAAGCAAGTTTTACAACAATTATTGTAAAGGTTTTCTACTAGAGCCGCAGGCGAGTGTTAAATATTATATTATCATAGTTAAAAAATGGAAAATTTGATTTATCTACGTTGATCTCATGTGAGAAACGTTTTATATCAATAAATAAAAGCTCATTGTGTGCAATATGCAGTTTTAATTCTTAACAGTTTCTGAACTTACACTTATGCTTTTAAATTAATAGATACCTAATAAAATTTTAACGTTGTATTTCCTAAAATTCAAAACCGAGTAAAAGCTCAAACTTGTTCACTGACAAAATGAGAGTAGCTAGATTAATATCTTTACCTTTTTATAAGAATCGTATGAACGTTAAATTTTTAATTAATTAGTATGGAAATTTAATCTATTAAACGGTTATTGATAAGAAAGTAGACCCACAAGGTTCTTGTCTTATGTAAAATAATTATTTGTATACTGATGATAAAAATGCGATAAAATGTAATGAAAATGTACTGTTATTTAGAATTAATACGAAACCTTTACCTATGCTACGTATTTATATTTTTACAACATTTTAACTAGATTTTTTAATTCATTGTTTTTTTTTGTTCCAGGTAAGAAAATCAGCAAAATCAATCCATGAAATATTGCGCATCTAGTATTGTAAGTGACCAATCAATATAAATAGTTATTAAATTATACATACAATATAATATTAAGTAGACATGTACTTACAATAAAGTACTTATAGTAACTATGTAACGATCATTGTGAAACAGAATAATATCGACATAAGTAATGATTGAATATGAAGGTTCAGCGTTATAGGATAAATAATTACGAGAAAAAATAATATAAATGTTGGAAGGTTCTATTACAGGTATTATTTAGTGTTCTATCCGCAAATAATATAGAAATAATTATTTGCTAAATTATGGATAATATGGAATCGAGTTTGTGGCAAAAATAATTTCTGAACTTGTTTTATTATTAAGGTTATTTGTTCATATAAATAAATAATTAAAAAGTAGGTAATTAAGTCTCGTTCTAAAATATGTAAGAACTAACAAAGTATATTATAAATACTATAGAGCAATTATGAATCTAAATCTTAATAGTCTAAACACATTAATAAAATCATCAATTAAATTTCTTTTTCACAAAATGATGATTTTGGAGATACAATGTTTTATTTGGATTGGGACGATTATTATTTTCCACAATCATAAAAATAAATAATATCTACATCACATACTGACACAATTTCCGACAATTATATCTTCATAAATTATACTGGCCTCACTTACTAATTCATTCCCCTAAACTTAAACGTATATTTTTACCACTGACCTTGTATTAAATGCCAGATCAATACAGCAATTATTTGAAGCTCACTGTCACAAAGAAATAGATAATTGTAGACGATCGAAGCTGAACTTCACTTTCTTCTTTCATAATTTCATTGATAATTAACTCGAAACCTTGTACCTAATAGATCGAATCAATATGGCTTTGTTTTATATCGAAAACGCAGAATGAAATTATGTGGAGTGGATTTTACGAAGCTTTTTTCAATCAAATAGAATTGTAAATCAAAGGAGCGTATATTATTTACTGAAACATAGAAAAATATATAACTGCATGTAACAGATTTTATTTATTTTGTAATTAAAGTTAGTTCTTTGATCGTTCTGTACACTTAATAAACTCAAATATGTGATAGGGAAGTGAAGAAAAAACACATTAAAACATTTTTTATCAAATGCATAATGTAATGTATTTTTTATATGTTCGCGTTATATTCAAAGCTTAATTGTATCATCAACGAGAGCGATGTTAATACAAATCAACAATTTTATCTTGTCAATTAGTTGACAGTTTGCATATTATGGTAGGTTTTGAAGTTATTATGGTCGTATCTAACGTATTAAGTCCGTAACTAACGAATTATAAGTATCTAACGTATTATAAGTAACTAACGTATTATGTTGTTTATAATTATCATTAAATGTTGCATATTACAAAGTAATAACAGTTGATGATACGATTAAATATATTATTGATATTTTCTGATTCCAAAGAAAATAAGAACATTTTGTGCTATACTCTTACTACTAATGCCTATGGCACACCGGTCGAGGAGCATCGAGGAATTACTCGATGCTCCTCGACCGGTGTGTCATAGGCATAACATCAGGGTTTGCAAATATACCTACCGATTTTTTCAATTACCAGTAATTCGGTAAAAAAAATTCCATTTTACCGGTATTTTCCATATTTTTTTAAAAAAGGTCCTGTGGGTACTAAAACGTCCTTATTGACAAAAATTACTTAACTGTCATGTCAAAATGACGTTTAGAAACAACTAAATGTTTCACTGCAGCCAATATACCAAATTAAATTTAAGTTTAACTGAAATATTGTACAAAAAATAGTATAAGGTATAATAATTGTCATATTAATAATTTATAGTAGATATTATATCACTTATTAAATCAGACTTTTCAATTAAATAATAAATTTCACTTACAGTACGTACTATGGTGGTAACGCTGCTTATTTTCCTCTGTAGAGAGGGGAAAAATGTGTCTTTTCCGCATGTCATGAAAAAATAAATAAAATTTATTCCTAACATAATTAATATTAAAATAATTTATAACTAATAATCTCATAAAATACAAAAAAATCAAATTTTCAGTTCATGAAAACATTATTATATTGGGGTTGTAATCCCCTAATTGTTAGCCGCGAAAATGTAAGTACATAATAGTGTTTTGTTATTAATATAACGAATTGCCACAAAACCAGACCCGCTACGCTACTAAAAAAATGTCGAATTACCGGTAAAATATTACGATTTACCGGTATTTTTTGCGAAGGAATTTTACAGTATTTACCGGTTTAACTTTATTTATTTTATATTATATGCTCTATAAGGTATCAAAGCCAAAATGTAGGTATTAGTTTAACATATAATAAAGATTTTAAAATTTTTATAGGTTGTTGTAAGAAATTTCCAGAAAACATAATATTAATTAAAAAAATTATTTGGATATAGTTATGTGTAGGTACTTATATTTTTGTGGTAAAGTAAACATGCAAATATAATAATTAATGATTATATTAATAATGTTTTTCATATGAAGTATATACTTCTGTTAAATTTTCCACTGAAAATATTGATTTTCAATTTTTCCGTCATCATTTAATTGGATTAACTTTTGTATTCGTGATCCATCATTTAAATCATAACTAATTTCGGTTTCTTTTCCTTTTTTCTAAAAACAGTGATTCATTTTTCTAGTTAGTTCTAAATTCATTAATTACTTCTTTTTAGTGGTAATTCAGTTAAAATTAACTATACTACGTTTATTTCAGCGTGTTTGTTACACTGGAAAAACAAATAATTCAACAGACATTTTAAAGTTTATATCGACAAGTTTGCAAATATAAACAATAACAAACATTGTCTGCGATAAATATTTTAACGGAAATTTTATCTACACAAAACTACCTAATCATAAAGTTTTATAAGTAGTTTAGTAATTTGTAATTAATTTTAAAGTTGTAAATTCTCAAAATACGAACAATAAATAAATGCATCATTAGGAAACTTGATACTTTATCCTTTTAACAAAGTTTATACTAAAGTTTACGTTTCCACAATGTTTTTTAATCTTCTTTTCGTCTTTATAACAAACCAACAATAAAAAAGAAACTATTGTTCGGTGAAAATTCGGCAATTCAAAATCAGACTAACGAAGTTAATGAGAAACATTTTAATTCTTTTGTTGTTTGGAAAATTTATCTTATTTCTTAAAACCTGTATTGTTGAAAAGAAAATAATAAGCATGCGTTCTTTTAAACAAGAAAAGATACCATTTCATAATTAAGAATAAATTAAGAAACGTAAAATATTAATTGTGAAGGGATATTATTCAACGACAGTTTAATTACAGCAAATTTATTTATAAATTTTTCGAATAAATATTTGAATCTGTGTCGAAATGAGTGTCATTATTAGGGTTGCACTACTTGACTTAATTTTCAAGCTACTTGACTACTTGACTTGACTTAAAATAAAGTCAAATTCAAATCAAGTAATAGAATTCCAAAGTTAAGTCAAGTAGTTAAATTTCAAATAACTTGAAAATAAAGTACAGTAAAATCTCAAGTACTTGGTACTTGAATTGAAGCAGATAATCTTCAAAAAGTAGAAAAGTTAAGTAGGAAATTCTAGAAAACTGCACTGTATAATAATAATAATTATTAGGTAGGTATAGGTGTACCTACTTCAATAACAATATGGGCCTGGTAGTATAGACTGATATTATTCACAAAGCCAAATTAAAATCTAACAATTTTTTACAAAAAATAATACCTATGCAAGAAAATAATATAAATATAGCATTGGTGTAGACACAAAATTGTTTCAATTAGGTCGAGGAGTACCACATTTTGTTTTAATTTATTTTACTGAATTGCGCATTTTTAAGAAAATTGTTCGTTATCAAATAATTTATCAAGTAAGTAACTTGAAATTACGTGATGTCAAGTCAAGTTAAGTAATCCACAAAAACGTCAAGCTACTTGGCTTGATGAATCTCTAGTCATTACATTATAAAACGGAGATAAGAAAACTGTAACAAAATAAAGAGTGTCATTACAGTACGACTACATAAAACGTCACATTTAATTAGTTAATAATTAAAACATTCAGTAAAATAAATTAAAACAAAATGTGGTACTCTTTGAACTAATTGAAACAATTTTGTGTCTACACCAACGCTATATTTTTATTATTTTCTTGCATAGGTATTATTTTTTGTAAAAAATTGTTAGATTTTAATTTGGCTTTGTGAATAATCACTTCTAATATCGCACATGTGCATTAATTCTTTCAGGAAAATTTTTTGAGTGTTTTCTAATAACGTCTTAATTACGTTTTTTGGAATGCACGATAAAAATTTCCTGGACATAAATTAATGCACGATTGCATATTCGATAAGAAAATCGCAATGACACCGCCGCTCTATTTTTTAATTCTTTTTACAATAAACTTGAAATACCTATTTAATAACTTTGTATTTAAGATTAATAAATATGTATTATTTACCTTTATAAATGCTTATTTACACTCACAATTACAATTTAACCAAGTTTTTATTTAATAAATTATGACAGTAAAGTTTCCGCTTATTAATTTCAGTTAAGTTCCTCAAGCTACTAGTAAAAAAATTCCTCTGAATTCTTATATAACCATGGTAACTTTTTTGTAATCAATTCTTCCATTGGTTGTTATTTGTGTCATACGATTTTCATATTAATTTAATACCAAACAATAAGCCATAATTTTCACTAGTATTCATTGCATGATAGGTCGTGAGTAGAATAATTACAAAATTTCTATCTTTTTGTTGAAACACTGTTTTAATTATTTTTAAAATTTATTATTAAAAAACAATATTCTATGCAGGTTGACATTATAAAATACGAGAATACAATACGAAATAATAATAAATAAATCTAAAGAGCAAAAATATTGTCAAGTACTGTTGAATATTCATGTTTCTGTCAAAATCAAAACAATATTTCCAATATGATATCCGTTTACATTAATAATATTATCGAAATAAAAGCGTTACGTCATTATTTGTTATTTAGAAAAAATATAAAGCCATAAAATGATTGTTGATGGTATCGCGTTTGTGATCTAAAACGTAAATAGGAAGTTTATACCCATTTTGTTTTGAACGTAAAAGAAAGGAACAAGAAATTGAATTGCTGACAGCCAATAACCTGCTCTTGGAATTTTGTATTTATCTTTAGATTCCCGGAAATATTAACCCAGTTATTCGGTTCTAACCAGATACAAATAGAATACTGTTCACGTTATTTGTCACAATAGATTTAATTTACATTTCCCAACATTGTTAATAATACATTACAGAATGTACAGATTTAACTGCTAATTTTTCATGAGTTTATAGTATCAGCCAATCATTTTGCACAACTGTAACCAGTGGCGGCGTAACTAGGAAAATCCACAGGCGGGTATTTGTCAGTAAAAGGCGCCATATTCATAATTTATTTAGTATAAACTTTAAAAATCTTAATCAAGAATGGTGACAAAATTATAGTTCTTCATCGAAAAATAATATACTGAAAACAAAAAAATAACAAAGGTTAGTAGTCGATTATGTTTGTTCGTTCGTTCCTGATGGAACAAAATTACTTGATACAGGCTCATATAAGGAGATCCAAAATTTAGAGTGGGCAATTCAAATTTTTTCACCAGTTGCGTATACATATATTTACAGGCCAATATAGTCATATACAGGTAGAGTGCGCAAGGGAAAGAAAATGCGTCGCAGGCAATTTACTAACAAGAGCTCAGTTTGTAATATAGCAAGGTCTCTTTTTCATTATATTTTTGGCACAAGTGTAGCGCCTTAAAGGACAATGCAGTCATGTATAAAGGTGGAGTGCGCAAGGAAAAGAAAATGTGCCACGGACAATATTTTTCATTCAGTGTCAAATTCTTTGTCATTAAATTTTATTTTTAAGGGATATGAATCTGCATTGTGTTTTTCAATCATTTCAAGTGTAAAAATAAATTGTGAAATCACAGAAGTAGAATTAATATAACATTTATTAAATTTGGTCTATCACTTCGATTTTATTAGAGTTGGCAATGTGCCGCATGCGAATTTTTTTTAGTGGCATTGCATATTGTACATTTTTATGACGAATTTAATAGAAAATTTCCAGCTTCACACTATTAAATGCAAAGATAAATCCTTATGTAACTGGAATATTAGCCCTGAAATGGTGTCTAAATCTTGAAAATCTTGACAGGGAGTGAGTGCACCTTGCTAACCCCCACCCTCTTTGTTACACTACTGACTGTAACTTATACTAGCGTAGCCAATACAGGGTGATTCATAACTGATTACGGAACTGTAATAATTTTTTTCAGATTTCTTAATCAGTTTAAACAGTTTTGGGTCATATATTTACTATTGTTGCCATTGTACAATTTTTGAAAATTTTATTTTATTTCATTCATAGTTATAGTCAGATATCCATAATACAATCAACAATCCACTGTATTTAGAAATGTGCTTGTTTCGAAAACTGCCCTTAAATCACGTATGTATTTAAAAAAATTCTTTTCGTTCCCTGTTCAGTTAGTTATAGGTGTGTCCTAATAATATATGCACGAAGTTGTGAATCATCTTGTATAATTAACCAAAAACATATAGATTAGTTTTTATTTAGTTTTTATGTTAAATCTTAAATTAATTTTTAAATAAAGTGTCACACGTGTAAAATAATATTTCTTAATACTTGTCGACATGTTCTTTTTGAGAAAACTGTTGTCTTTTCCATCAGCAACTTATTGCAATTTCCATAAAATATTACATAATTATAATTTTTCTAAATCTAAAACTTCTTTCTATTAATTTTTAGATGATGATTTGTGTCTTTAAATTGATAGAAATAAATTGATCTGGTTATACTACTAAACATTTTTGAAATACTTGTTTTACAAAATTCATAATACATTTTATGATTTTCCAACCTCTAATTTGGGTCACTCTGAAACAATATATGACAAAGAATAAAAAACTAACTGTAAACTTCATGGAAAATCAACAATGATATAAAAACTAAAAATTGGAGTAAAATTTAAAATTAGCGCAAACAAAATCATTGTAAAAATTGTGAACACGTAAAAATCAATGTCATGAAATTTTAAAATACCTACCTCTTGCTATATAACCTCGGAAAAGATATTATATAATAATTATGTTGTATCACATAATTGACATTTTCAAACTTAAGTAGGTACATCACATTTTAATTAACATGTGCATAGTTACAATAAAGTTACAAGAGTATTTTTAATTAGTTTTTTCTTCACTTTGAAATGTATATTCCGAAACCACAAACTTGTTAGTAGGTAATCCACGTGGTATAGTATATAAATAAATATTTGTTAGTTAGTTCTAAAATTTTAATTAAGAGAATAGTCTGCCCATCATTTTCATGTACGTAGTAAGAAAATAATTAATATTTTTTGTGTTAGTCGGATTGCATTTGCTTTTATCATTTTAATTAAGTAATTAACATCTTGATCATAACTAGAGCGCGGAATTATAAGCATTTATTTTTCACCTAAAATGAAGAAAAGCACGAATAAGCGAAAAAAATTCATAAAACTCCGAAACCTTATAAAAAAAGGTTCAAAAACTAAATATCAGTCTTCATTTTTAATGTGGTAGTTAAAAAAATGTTGATGATATTATTGCATAGATAAAATATATGGGTATATTTATGAGTATTTTAAAAATTTGCGAACATAACCTACAAATTTTTAAATAATAAAACAAGACACTTAGGTTGCATGTACACTGATAAATAGAGGTCTGTCCGAAAAGTATCAGGCCTTATTTTTTTCTGCGAAAACCTGATGGATTTGAATCAAGTGCTCTTGCATGAGCCGACCTTGAACCTTCGTGCGCATGCATGAATTTTTTCCCGCCTGTCGATAGCGTCTGTTGCTGACAAACAGCATTTCAGTGAGGTAGTGTTTAGTGCTCTCGTCGCATTTGCCTTGCTTCCACTGTGACGACTAGGATTTGGCTTCCGGGTCGTACCCGTACACCCAGGACTCGTCACCAGTGATTATGGTGTTCATGGAGTTGAGGTCACTGTTTGTGGAGTCCAGAATATCCTGTGGCCCTGTGGGACTTCAACACGAAATTGCTCCGCCGTCAGCAGCTTCGGCACGAATTTTGCCTCCACTCTCTTCAAGTCTCACAGGGCATGCTAGACTCCACAAACAGTGACCCTCCGACTTCATGAACACCATAATCACTGGTGACGAGTCCTGGGTGTACGGGTACGACCCGGAAGCCAAATCCCAGTCGTCACAGTGGAAGCAATGAATAACCGACGAGAGCACTAATGGCTGTATCCCACGGTGTGATATATCCGCAATTTGTTGCCCGTAACCGCAACGGTTGCCTACAATGGAGACAGAACCTAATGTGCTAGGCAACTTTTTAACGGCAATTAATTTAGCTTTGTGCAGCTAAACTTTTTCTGTAGCGGCAATATTTTATGAGCAACTCGCGTATGCGCATGAGCAGTTCGAAGATTAGATACTGCGCAAGCGTTGCTTATGTCAAAACAGTGCAGTGAATATTTTAACTTTTAGTTTAGGTAGGTTATGTTATGTTATGTTTACATTGTGACATATTTGTAATTTATTTACTGATATTTTTCAAATACAAATTTTAATAAACGTCAAAAAATGTCGAATGTCATTTAAAACAGAAAATTTCCTATTACACAGCAGAAACTTTAAGTAACGAAATTCCCTAAGTTTTAAAGACACTTTTGTTCGTGGGATAGACAATAAAAACAGTTGCCATTATTAGCAATTTTAAAATTGCCTGTATTTCTATCGTGGGATACAGCCATAACACTACCTCACTCAAATGCTGTTTCTCAGCAACAGACGCTATCGACATGCGGGAAAAAATTCATGCATGTGCACGAAAGTTCAAGATCGACTAATGCATGCGCGCTTGATTCAAATCCATCAGGTTTTCGCAAAAAAAATAAGGTCGGATACTTACCGGACAGACCGTCACAGTGGAAGCAAGGAAAATGCGACGAGAGCACTAAACACTACCTCACTCAAATGCTGTTTGTCAGCAACAGACGCTATCGACAGGCGGGAAAAAATGCATGCATGAGCACGAAGGTTCAAGGTCGGCTCATTCAAGAGCGCATGATTCAAATCCACCAGGTTTTCGCAGAAAAAAATAAGGCCTGATACTTTTTGAACAGACTCGTATGTAACTTATTGATATAAATAGCAATTGTATATAAAATAGTGATAATAATTCAAAGAAAAAGCGTAAACAAACATAGTTCAAAGTTTGTCCGCCAGGTTTGTAAGTCTATGGGTCATCGGGACTCATTCGGAATGCATCGTAAAATACGAAACATACACCAAATACACAAAGACTGGTGAATAAATTACGTCACTCAAAGAAAATTTGAAATTTGAAATAGTTGAACTAAACACTTATGGAGCATAAAATATATACCTACTTATCAAGTTCGACGTATTCTTTCAAGAAAAAAATAAATCAAAAATTGTGAAACAACCCCAAACGAGGTCGGGGTTTCGAATCCCACAGAGGGCATGGATGTTATGAGTGTCGTAAAATTGAATACATATAATGTTAAATTGCCCCAGTCCAATATGCTACGTTCCTGAGGCCTAAGGGGATTTCCACCTTTTAAAAAAAATCCAAACTATAAGTTAGATGCGTCGTTTCTAAACAAATTATTAATAAATGCTGAAAATTTTTACCAGGTAGATATTTTAAAGTGTTCTTTCAAAGATAGGGCCGCAATCAAGGTGTTCAATTATGTGAATATAGAACTGTTACTTACTGTTTTCATACATATGAAAAATATTCTTGAACCTTCCAAAAGGTAATCCTGGGTAATATTTTACCCATCTTGCAGATAAAATTTTATCTTTGACTTTCGGCATAATACACCATAATAGTATTTGATAATACTAAAATATTAAAAGTACATGTGTTCGTGTTAAATACTTAATCATAAATTCGTACATAAAAATAACACTGTATGCACACTACTACTAGATTTTAATAATGAAAAATTTGCAGCGTAATTAACCCTGCATTATTTTGGGATTCCCCGTTTTAAAGGTAATACTTTATCATAACGTGTGCTATTTGTTGTTTACATTTATAAGTAGAACGAGAAAATAAAAGAAAAACATAAAAATTATGAAAAAGCACAATAATCTTCAAATATGCACTAACAAATAAAAAAAGCTTATTTCTGTAAAACAAGAAAAATAAAAAAATGTTGTTAAACGTTGAGATCTCAAAGAAAATTTGTTCTGTTTACATTAACGCCAGTAAGGTAAAGCTTAAAATCCGCGCTTAATCATAATGTTTTACGACAGTTTAAATTTGATTTTGATATTTTTGTTATTTTAACAGTAAAAAATCTGATGTGGTGACTTCTCGCCATACTCTAATAATTTTAATATTACAAGTAGGTACATAAATAATATGTAGGTAGATACTTACAAATATACCATTGTAGAAAGAAATAGTAGTTTTAAATAATATTCATAAACTTTATCATTCCAGATAAATAATAATACATGACATTTTATATTTTCATAATTATCAAAAATTTGCTTTTCATTTATACTCAAATATATTTTTATCTTTTGTTTTAATTGGTATGTAGATAAACCGAGATTGTTAAAAAATTGTAGAGTTTTTAACTTCTTGTTATTGCTGATTGGTGTTAGATAGAAAGAAATTTTCAAATACAAATTGTATATAATGGCATTTAGTATATATTTTAACAACAAAAATTTCCATTAATCCATAAATTGTGAAATTTTTCAGTAAAATACTTCAAGAAATGACAAGTTCAGGTTGAACGATTAACACCAAAATCTAATCAGATCTAATCTAGGTTGTAGGAATGTTATATACAAAATTTAAGATTTTTGTATTCAATAGTATCTGAGTTATCGTAACCTCTCCAACATCCTTCCATCCATCCATTCAGCCACACACACACACAGACATCATCGCGAAACTATCAAAATCGTGTTATTGGAACTTCAAAACGTGCTTATCCATTGAAAACTCACTATCGAAATTTTAGTATGATTACAATACCTCTCTTACAGAACTGAGTGGCGAGAGGTAAAAACTTTAAAAAGGTATGATTGTAATAGACAATTACAGTCTAATATATCGGTAGCATAACAATAGGTAGGTGTAAGGTACCTATACATACAAAATGTTTTTTGTGAACTAAAGTAGACGAAATTCAAATTGAAATACTATATCATGCACAGATTCTTCTGAAGTTTTTTATTCCTTTGTATTTTATGTATGCAAGTTTTTTGGTTCTCAGATATTCCGACAGTGAAATATTTTACTTTTTGTATCATTATCTACTTTTCTACGTAAAAAGAAAATATTTCCATATTTCTTCTTTTAAATCGCGTATATTTGATATCATTTTGTTCTCGAAATAAAAATGATTTAGACAGTTAAACAATTTAATATAAACAGATTTGTTTGTAAATTTTTATCTTTTCTTTTCTACAAAAAAAATCTGACGTGGCCATCACACAACCTTCCGCCATATCTAGACTTTAAACAGAAATGTATACGTACAATCCGGTGCCCATTTAAAATATACAAATAAAAATCTAAAATATTCAAACACAGAAATTTGCATCACCTGAATAAAAAGATTCTTTCACAGGAAAACTCTGCTGTGTTGAAGCCATCCTCCGTTCAATTACTACATTTAATATCTTACTTAGGACTTATATAGCGCTAGTATGCCAACTTGTCACCCGTCTCACCTGTCAATATTTTTTACGCAGAAACAAAAATCAACCGATCATGGATTACAAGATATCAACGTTTTATTTGAAAAATTTATTTTTTAAATTTTACTGCCGTTCTTTAATGCTACCAGATAAAGACAATTTTTTTATAACGTAAGTTGCAAATAACTTTTCCTCTTATTCTTATTACAAATAAATACCATATTTTTCCAAATTTATATACAATTTTGACAATTAACCTTTGCAATCTTCAAAAAATATCACTTCCGATGCAGATATTTGTACCAAAATCTACGGAGCTCTTCCAATTTATATACAAATGTTAAATACCAAATATCAAAATTTTCGGGTAATTCGTATTTGAGTTATGCGACTAACACTCCTTGACCACACACACACACACACACACACATACACACACACATACACACAGACATCATCGTGAAACTATTAAAAATGAGTTGTAAGGACCCTAATTCGTGCTCATCCACTAAAAATTCACCACTCGATTTTTTGCATGATTCCAATACCTTCCTTTACAGGTAAGCGGAAGGTAAAAAACGAGAAAAATTTTTCATTTCTTTAAATAGTTTAAGTCTTTCAGGAAACCTAAAAGTTGGAATGAAAAAACTTTTATAACATTTCTGTCTGTTACCAGCAAATAAATAATATATTTCATCCTTTTATATTGTGACAACTTTATGTCGATATTTCTCATGTTTCAGGACGAAGAATCCAATAAATTTACTTTTTCTCTTACCTTTTCTTCATTGTTTACCTACACCTACTTGTTCGATCCCTCGTAATTTTCGAATAAACAAACAAATATTACTCGGAAAACATTTATTTTATTGTCAGGGGTAATAGTAATACCATAAGAGATGATAATTTTTTTCAGAATAATTGTTTTGTCGTTTCCACGACAACTTCTTTCTAACAATTTCGCGACACAAAATATCATCTGACAATAACTTTCACGAAATGTAGTTGAGGGAAATTTTCCGTAATGTTTTGTGGAGGGAAAAGAAAAGTTGCCGTGGAATAGAAATAAAAATTCTCAAAAAATCTCGAATGGTATTAAAATATTTTTTCCATTAAAAAGCACTACCAAAACGACTAATTTTGCAAAACATTTTTAACATTTTTTTAATTAGACAAATTAATTTGTTTATTGTAACTAAAGTAAATAACAAAATTCTAATCTATACCTACATCTACCTATCGCCTACCTATAATGTTGTCAGTTACATCATGTTACATTTTCAATTCTATTGGTTGCATTACGTCATCCGACGTCATCATTACGCATTATGTTTGGTTAATTCCATCTGTCAAAAAATTACTGAAACATATTTTGTTTCTTACCAAAATCCAAATATTCATTATATTATTAGTTAATACGAGTATATTGAAAGTTCAAGCAGGAATTTGATATGTAGGTATATTTCTCCAGATTTACTTTGCATCAAATTTTGGTTCTTAATTATGTAAAATTTAATTTGTTCAGGTGTTAAAATGTAATTAAGGAAGTTACCGAAAAGTCAAACATTAATCAATAATATTTTTGCCTATGTCTAACTTGACAGAATTATTTGATATTTCGTACTCCTTCATTATAAAGCGAGCACTGATCTAAACCCGTTGAGTTCTGTTCACAGAAAGATTCTTTCAAACTTCTGAGTTTTGAAAAAATAATCCTGGTGAGAATTGTCTGTCAAATAGGGGCGCAGAATGGAAGAAATTCTATTTTATCAATACCTAGTTTCAAAACAGTAAACTTTGCATGATTCAGAAAAGTGAAAGAATCGTCATAGAATCCATGTGTGTACAGGGCTAAATGGAGAGTATGGATAGTTTTTTGTCTGCAATGAGGTCCTAAATTTAACTGAGAACGTTAAAATTACGGAATGTGGTTCTGACAACTCAGGTTCGATTCCAGTGATCCAGTACACATTCCAGTGCTTTAATTAATTACTGAAAAATCGCCCGTTTTTCAATAATTCTACGAAATTAATCATCTAATCAAAACAAGATCAACCAATTTCTACTGAAACCTGAAACATTTGTCTTGCATTTGACAGTCTCCATGCCTGCAAATTTATTCTTTAATGAGTCTTGAAAAAGAAGAATTTCTCATTCAACAATAGCTTCGAAACAGAGAATTTCTATTTTTTACAGGATTGAGAGCATGAAAGAATTCTCAAAGAATTATTGTTACCCGGTTTTCAATAATTCCATTAAGTCTTGGAAAAGAAGAATTTATAATTCATCAATAAATGCAAAATATTGAATATCTTCAGAATTCAGAAGAAAGAAATCCTGCAAGAATCCTTGTGTGAACAGGACTTTACTTTGTTTTCAATAATACTATAAAATCAATCACCGTCTAATCAAAACAAAATAACCAACTCCTGCTATTAAAACATTTGACAGTCCCCATCCTGCAAGCACGTGTATCTCAGCTGATCCCCTCTGTGGGTCTCTTCTCCTTCATTTCCTGCTGCGCGTGCGCGGCACATCGCTGCTGCATGCTTTTCACTCCAAAACAACCGCGCTTGAGAAATACACGTCGTCGGTTCACCCGCTGCACCAAACAACGCTCATCTCTCACCTGACACTTCGTGCAATCGTGTGACACTGACGACAGTGACGAAACACGCGCGCGTGACTCAAAAGTGCGGTTATGTCTGACTGTGGGGACGTGGGTAATGGGCGTGAGTTATGAGGTTGGGGGTGTGATTAGGGGATAGTTTTGTGTTGGATTTATTTACAGGTATGTGGACAAAGTTGTGCATGGTTAGTGTTGGCGAGCTTTTGTTGTTGTTAGTGAATCATTAAATGTTTTTCATTGATTATAGGATTGCACTTTATTAATTTATAACACATACTTTGAGTACATAAGTAAAGAGTATATTATACAGTTAAACATGCAGATTACGAATCAACGGATCTTTATTTTTTTTTAATTCGAAAAATTAGGTGCAGTTTACTGGCAAGAGCCATTTTTAGAACTACTGGATTTGCATAATTACTGTTAAAAATAAAGTTAATGAACATCGATAGGTATTCACTTAGAATTGTTAGAAATAATGTTAAAATAATTATCAATCCAGTAGCATGTAAAAAGTTTCTCAAAATATATTTCAAATTACAAAAAATATTTTTGATTCGTAATCAGCATATCAAACTGTATTTATTAATAACGTATGCACTCGTAGTTATGATACGCCCTGTATACACAATAATATGTCTATAAGTTACATTCTACAATTAATTTATGTCCTTTCAACGTAATTTTTGTTGCCCTGAAGATTGCCGAACGATGGTTTAAAATAGGTTATAAAAATATAGACTGCAGTTCTGATAACTTTTTTTAAAATCCTGATACACCTGTAATTTATCGTATTTTACCAATACTACCTGTATCAATTTTAAATTGATGATTCTCATAATTAATATGTAAACAAAAAATATAATTGAATACTGACTCAAAAATAATTTCAAGTTGGTAAGTGACTAATTGCTGACCTTTGAAGAAGAAAGTATACTGCTTTTGAAAACTGTTATATAAGTAAAATAGAACTAATCCAAAATAAATTACTTATAAGTATTGACGGATCTTTTGTCTTTTATGACATGACAGCTGAAATACTTATTAGTAGGTACTCAAATTATTTTTCATCCAATAAAACTGAATACAAAGTTTACGACTTTTATTATCTAACTATATAGGTAATGAATTGTTTGTATATACGAGTAGCAAAGCATGGAAAGGACGTCTTTTCAGTCCTTAATGACAAAATTATTATTATTATTATTTACCTTTGTGCATTCTAAAAAACTGACAATTAATAATAGTAACAAAAATAAACATGAAAATTGTTTTATTAGTTTAATTAAAATTTGTAATGTACAATATTAACTTTACAATCTTGTTTAAATATCAATAAATTTCTGTGATTAATTTGTTTAAACTACATGCTGTACAAATAGTTAAAACAAATTATGTATTTATTGTAGTACATGATTTTAAATTAAAATTTATTTTGAAAGTTTGCTGCATAATACAAAATTACACAATTATGTTTTATGATCTTGAACTTTTATTAGTTTGCAAGTACTAAACACATAATTTTATATTTTATTTTATTTGAAGTGTAATAAAATAATAATTCATTTTCCAGAAATACTTAAAACAAAATCATATACGCGTTATTTTAAATATTTGTGTAACCCATTAATAAAATGTTTTGATAATTTTTCATTGCCTTACATATTTATACATCAATTTTTAGTTTCCGGGATATAATAAATCAAATATATTTGAGTAATAATCTTTAAAAAATTACTTAAAAAACAAGTGTCATGTTGCTCAACTTCTCTGCAAAATAATGAGAATATCTATGAGACAATAATAATGCCGCTCGTGCATAACTTTTGTCTGGTGCACTTTACCTGTCTATATTTAAATCATAGACTATAGAAAAGTATAGAGATAGGTATAGCATTGCATTGAAAATTTGAAGCCTATTAGCCCCACTAATATAGGGTAAACTATTTTACATTGTTTCTAATCCAAAATATTTTCGATATAACAAAATTTCACCTGAAAATCAAAATGTACTTAGCCTACTTCTGCTTTTAAAATACGCACAAATCAATATGTGTCAAATATATGAAACCCCTTGAGTATAGTATACAACCTGTCAAAAGCTGGATATCAAGTCATAAATTTCACTTGTCTCTTGTTTCAGCTGATTACATACATTTTATCAAAATAACAGTGCTTTGTTGCAATTACCTTAATTAGAACAAATGGAAAAACACTGAAAAACAAGCTTAATTTGTGAATGTAAACAGCCATCTAAGATGATTAGTAATACTATAGTAATACTATACATTTTTGTGGGACAATGTCTTACCAAAACTTTATGTTCAATTTAAACTCAATAGCATTTGTTATATTTATATAATTTAAAACGAAACATTACAAAAAATTTAATCTTTGTACCGTTTACGCAAAATAATTCCAGATATACTTAAGAGGAACGGTTACTGCACTACCAAAATTTATCGGTGCGGGTCGCTTATTATCAAAAGAGTCAATTTCTTAGAATTTTAATAAGTGTACCCAATACGACTCTAGTTTGGAGGTGGAACTAAATTGAAATTTGAATATTTATTCGAATATTTACACTGCCTGACCTTATTTTTGTGTCAAAGAGGTGTTTAGTTTTCACCGTAAAATTTAGTCTAAATATTAAAAAAAATTAACAATTTTTTTTTAATTTGTAGAAGAAACTTGGTTCTGTGACATTTCTGTATTGAAATTTTAAAATTCAAAACATAATACACTTTAAAATGAATTACAAAATTGCCAATGTTTATAACGCCTATAATAACAAATCAAGCAAAAATTTAAAATTGTAATACACAAATGTCATACAAACAACCTTCCTCTACAAATTAAAAAAATAAATATTTTAAAATGTTAATATTTAGATTAGATATGATGGTGAAAACGAAACCTTGTTTTCACTTGTAAATTGCACCAGTATCCGTTCCTCTTAATGGCCGTTTTACACTACGCTAAATATTGAACATGAAATTGTGCAATAAATTGCTTTGTTTTTAATTAACTCTGTTTCAATTTTATATACCTACCTACAATATTGGTTTGTGATTCTGCGCTGTTCACATATAATCATAATTTGACAGCCGCGCTTGTCTATTTTTTCAGACAATTTACGAAGAAATACGATATTTCACACAATTTGCTGTATGATACGACACAATTTAGATTGTTTCAAAAATGTAATTATATCTTGTTCAAGATTTAGTGTAATGTAAAACGGGCTTTAGTCACAATCATAAAACATTTTTCAAAAATTCCAAAAATAAATTTCACAATATTATCTAAACTCTAAAGGGATCATTTTTCATAACATATAAAAAAACTATACCCTAAATTAATCGAATTTCTAAAAAAAACACTTTTTAATTAATTCGTAATCAGCATATCAAACCGTATACAATGTACTCTAAACGTAGGTATTTACTCGAAGTTATGATAGTCTTTTTTCCCACGACCATACGAAAATAAGAGTTTCCATGCAGATATCTAGCTAAGAAAATAAATAATATCACACATCCATTCAACTCGTTCGATATGTTATTAAGGATTTCCTGATAAATTGCATTATTCCTTTAAAATGGACAAACACAACATTAAAAGTGATTTATCCACATAAATTAAAGTAGTACTTTCGCTGTATCTGGTATATAATTTAAAAATATTAATTGAAGTTATATTCTTGTTATTGAAAAACATTGTATTTGTATTCCGGTATATTTGTGTCTTCGTAAAATGTAAAACTATAATTATTATGACAGTGACAGTGGATATATATATATATATATATATATATATATATATATATATATATATATATATATATATATATATATATATATATATATATTCATTAATAAAATGTTTGATATTTATGGACGTTTTTTTTATTTACGTTCGAAGTTTGAACTCTTACAAACTTTTTTACTTTTGATAATTAAATGGGTCTTAGTGGTTGGATTCCACAATAATAATAACATTTACCATTCTGTCATTAGGAATAAATAAATATCAATAAATAAAAGAACAAATGGAAATGATGTTATGCTCTTAGTAAAATTAAACATACATACTTCACGTTTTTGACCCATTATGGGTGGGATAGTAAGTACCACTATGATTCATTGATAAAGATATATATTTTACCGTGTGTGCGGTTAGCAGATGTCAATTCACTCATGGTTGTTTGAATAGAGAGTACCTGCATCACATGGTATTTTGAGCAGTTAAACTGAAATGTACCTATATTTGATCGAATTCTAACCTGAGATGTTAGATTTACAGTTAAATTTCTAGTTCAGTTACTTTGAAATTTTACTTTTCTTTAAATTCTTCAAGATCATACTCATGTCGGACAAAGCGTCTGTCTAGACTGGCCTCTTAAGAATCCAAGAAACATGTGTCCGTTGTTTAATGTAGCCAAATGGCGAATAAAAAGCTTTTTTGGAAACGTTAATTTTGGCGTCTGATTATTTGTTTCTTACGGGAATTTAAAATATTTGAATGAATCATGTAAATTATTTTCATGCATTGCGTATTTTGTTTCTTGTTTATGCTTTGTTGATAGCATTACGACCTATATTTTACGTTACTAAATTGTATTTTGGAAAGTTTACTTTTAAACTTATACTTAGCATTTGTGTCATTTAAAAAAATAAAATATAAATAAATAAGAAAAATAATTTTTTGCACGATTGGACTCTCAACTTACCATGCCAGTTTCCAAGACGGTATATTGTTCTTACCGGTTTCTAGGCTAAACAGAACGGTAAATAGTTTATTTTAAATTAAAACTGAATAATAAGTAAATTACCAACATTTTTTAAATATTTATACATATTTAATACATTTTGATTTTGCTTACTCCAATCGTGCTAAAATGATATAAGTATCACGAACGTTAAGGAATTACCGATGTCAAGACAAAATTTTCTTCCATCGGTAAACTATGTCCTTTCTTTACCGTTCTTGATACTTAATATACTATTATAGGCGTTTACGAAAATTATACCGGTAAATATGTAGGAACCATTCACCAACCAGTTGACAACTGATTTTTATGTACATGGATCAGGTTGAAGAAATTAAAGGTCCATTCAGACTTCCAAAATCACAAGCTGAAAATTATAAATCCAATCTTACGCAATCGTTCGACCAATAAGAATGCGTGTGCAGTGGTTTCGTGCAACGAATTTGTTTCAAACAAAAAGTATACAAACACTAAACATTTCAATCTTCAATTGCAACGCTCTCGGCACTGATTGCACCAATAACAAATTAGATAATATACGTCAATGTCAGTTACATTTTCTGGCAGTTCAATAAATTAATGTCATTGTATATTTTTATTTATTAACTGACATTAAATGAACACCATGAACCGAACGCTGAATGTATTGTAGAGTGAATATTTGTTAATTAAACAACGGAGACAACATTTGAAGGAGCTAGATTAACCCTAACATTGCAGTAAATTGAACAGATTTTCTTCACTCATCTATTAAAAATAAAATGCAATTACTATTACAGAATCATACCCACTTTACTCAGTATTAATAAATTCCAGGTAAAAATATTTGATAGGTTTGACAGAAGCACAAACTAAATTTTTACGGTTGTGATTTCGGAACTGTGAACGCATTGATTGATTTTGTTGCACGAAGGCATTGCACAAGATTGGACTTTTGTGATTTCGGAAGTCTGAATGGACCAAGAACGATTACTATAATGAATAAACCGTAGTATGATAAAAAGTATATTTATAAATATATATTTTCATTATGTACCATTTACATTTTTTTAAACATTCAAAACAAATCTGGAATAAAATCACAACAAATTTACAGGTTATGTAAAACAAATCGTAAACCGGGTGCATGTATTCAGTAAAATTTCAAACGCAGGACAAACTAACCGGTAAGATTTTCGAACGTGTACGGTAGTTACGGTACAAACCAGTATTTTCTAAAACGCCTATTATTATCACGGTCAGTGTTTTCATGGAACTATCAATGTCAAAATCAATCCCGCCTATTTTCCTTGCTGTAGTGTGTGGCAGCCTCACATACTGTGAGTCATCCGTGTAGATATATTTTTGACCATGTGTGTATTTAGCAACCGTCTATTCACCTATGGTTGTTACTGAAGAATGCATCACAGAGATTTTTGTAGAATTTAAATATGCTTCTATAATTATTTACAAAAATGTCAAGTCTATACGTACGACTTACGTTACATAAAGTTTGATGTTTTTAATATTGACAGTATGTTGAAAAACTTACCATTTGCACAAGGTTTTATAATAATAATCTATAATACTGGGGCATTGTTAAATGTTATATAAATGATTCTTATGCATAAATATTAAAATTATTATTTATAGAATACAATGAATTGTTATAATGGATGATTTTTACCTTGTTTGAGCGATAATGATCTGTTTTTCTTTTATATGTATTTTTTCTGCTTTTTCATGAATCGTTAAATTCTGAATTCCTTTTATATAATAATGTTCGTAAAATATTGCTCTCAAATATTGCATCATAATCTTTACCTACAGAAGTACCTACTATAGTAAGTACTATAAAGATTTAAATTTTTATTATTGTGTGTTTGAAACAATACTGCTCTTTTATGATCGTAATTTTACTCTATTATATTTTAGAGAAAAATTCTTCCTATCCATTTATTATATTAAATACTAAGGTATTTTTTACAAATTTTGTTGTTGTAGGTACCAGTCGATATTCAATTTTAAATATGCCTTTTATTACTAGCGTGATACATTTATGTCGGTAATAGCTATAACACGTAAATGTAAAATTATGTTTTTAATATTCAATAAATAATAGGATAAATTAATTAATAATTATTCTATTCGCTCTGTTGAAGGCAGCGTTGCAGAATCTTTGGCTTAATAAAAAAATCTATATTTGACTGTATTTCCGACCAATACTTTTTTCCATTCGCCGTTTCCATTGTCATAATAATTATTTAGGAGAATTAGGACAATTACCCAACATCTTTAGATTTAATTATTGCAACAGTAAAATTTTACTTATGCCAAAACTTATGTATGATAGGTTAATTAATTGATTTTTCTTCTTCAGGGTCTACAACTATTTATACACAAAATAAACCCTGAAGATTTTAAACAGCTGCACACAATTTTAACTAAAAATTTTACGAAACGAAATTCAGGAAAATGCCATATTTTATGCAGTAAAATCGTAATAATTTGCTGCGAAAAAACTCACAAATTTCTTTAAAAATATCATTTCAAGTGATATGTAGAACAAAGTTTTACATCTAACTATTGACGTTAATTAAAAATTGATTTATTTATTTGAACTTTAAAAACTAAACTTTTGTCATCATGCTGTCATTTTACGACCATTGGTATCTTTAGTAAGATAAACCCTTCCATAAGACACTATTGTATTACGAATTTATAATTTTTGGCGTTTGTGAGTTGGCACGCCAATGAGCCTGAGATGGTTGCGTTTCGTCCCGGGCATATTACTTGGACTCGTCAGTAAGGCTGTAAGCCATGCCCTGCCTAGACGCGAGAGTTGTGGCAGCCGGGAATCGAACCCGGGACCGTCGGTGGGAGTCAGAAGCGCTGACCGCTAGACTGCTGTTGAACTAGTGGTGCGTACGTGGTCTGAGTCGAAACGACCGCCACAAATTCATCTGTCATCTGACAAATTTGTTAAAAATATTAATAGAAATTCACAATAAATTATAATTTTTTTATCACTCTACTAAATAACTAACGAATTAAATATTTATAAGAAATTCATCCTAAATTTAACAGACTATAGTATCTATGTTTTAATATACTAAAGTACAGAAATTTGTATTACTCAAACACCTTAAGTACCTAATAGGTAGTACCTTTTAAATTTTTTATCTTAGTTGCATAACATATTCATTTAGATAACAGTAAGATAAATAATTTATCACAATTCGCATATCTGTCATCACACCTAAATATAAAGTTAGGTTAATATTTTAATGAAAATTAATTTGTCACTTCTCCAACTTAAGTTTTTAAAAACTTTTTATTTCCTCTTTACAAGATATTAGCTCTTTGAAATAACATAACAGACTAACTAAATTCTATATTATTACATTTTTATAAACTAAGTACATTTCATGTGTTGGCGAAATGCGATGCCCGTCGTGGGAACGTCATGTTCGCTGGTATTCCGCTGACCGGGGTGGTTCACGTGAGGTAACACCTCCCTCCTTAAGAAGAAACTCTAGGGTGGAACGACTTGAGTTTCGTCGACCGCCTTCGGGGTTGTGGGTGCCCTTGATTTTGGATTCTGTAAAATTTTTGCTTTGATTAATTTTGCAATAAAGTAAAATATTATTATTGCAGTGAAGATGGCGATGTATGTTGTAAGTCCAATTGAGTAATTGATGTGGAGATTGGTTGGATCGATAGGCGTTTCTTCCATTTCTTGGAGTTGAATTTGATGTAATTTGTCCAGTGATAATTTGTCCAATTTCAATTCTTCGACCTCTGCTCGAGATGAGTTTCGCATGTTGATTTTTTCTAAGTTTAGTGGGTGTCCGGGTATCGTCTTCTCTTTGTTTGAGTATACGTAGGAATTTGTTTTAAATTCACAATTAGGAGGAACGATAAGTAAATAGGTTCCTTGAATTGAAGCGATGGTAATTTGTTTGCAGGTGGTTTGAATTCTCTGTTGTTTTGGAAATATTCCGATGTAGTGGGCCTCGTTGATTTTTAAGATAATTTGTTGATTTATCTTAACTGGTACTTGTTGACAATTATTCGCTGTAGTTTCGGTTGATAAAATCGAAATCAGGCATTCTTGGTTCTTCTGTAGTGGTAGCAGATTTGTGCTTTTACACAAATATTCCGATGGTTGTAGATCGATGCATTCTTCGTTACTGTACTGATATGCATTGTTGCTTAATGATAGGTAAGTGGAAGGTGGAATGATAATTGATTGATTTTCATTGGGGATTGAAAATAGGTGATAGTGTTCGAAGGTGTCTGGGTGAACTAGAGGAAATTCTAGTGAAAACATTACTTTTTCATCGAAAATATGAACTTTGGTTTCTATAACGTTATAATATTTTGAAAGGTCGTTGACATTAGAAAACAGCAATTGTTTGTGATTGTAAATAGAGTATAACTCATTAACAATATCTTTCAGATCTCGGTGAGAAATAATGCTAGGGTGTGCGATTTTTAAATTTGCAAATGTTATTGCGTTTTCCATTTCAACAAGAAAGTTTAATAAAGAATCAAGATTTAGTTTAATTTGCTCTAGAATTTCGTGTGTCTCAGTGTACATAAAGAAACTGAAATTTGTTGAATTTATTGCTCGAACTAGTTCATTTGTTTTATTTTCAATAGAGTTTTGATGTCTAATAATTAAAGTCATTGTATCGTTAATATTTGACATAATTATCTTTGAAAGTGAAATTTGTTTGTTTAATTTAGCAACAATTTTATTTTGATTTGTTTGTAATTCCACAATGTTGTTATGAATTTCGTTAGCGTCATCGTTATCCATGTTACCAGTTATAATTTTTAGAATCGATCCTAAGGGATTGATTAAGCCACGTTTTTGACGTTTTTCAGGGTAAAATGAACTAATTTTGTTGTTAACAGTTTTAAGTTCGTATTCCAAATGTTTATAGTAATTATTTAGTGTGTGATAAATTTCTGGAGTTGCAGAATCTATTACAGCTTTTAATTGCGAATAGTTCTCGTTTATTAAATTGATTTCATTTTTTATTGGTTTTACGTCGATGTAATGCAGGAATGTGTGGGAAGAGGTTTTAATTTTTGCATATCCTAATTTAAATGGAAGGACTCCGGGATTAGTCGCTAAGTTCAGTATTTGTACTGTTTGCGTCTTCGTTAGGTGAAGGGTCGCAAGTCTGTAACAATGGAGGTTTTTTTATTAACTTGTTTTCTAAAATTTTAATTTTTTGTTTTGATCGTCCTTTAATCTTTTTAAACTCGTAAGTTTTTTGTCTTGGTCTTTTAATATTAGACAGGTGAATATTTTTTGATGTATTCCCGTGTTCTGGTTGTATCTCTGCAGTTTTAAGTTCAGGATTAGTTTTTGTAATTTTTTCGGGTTTGAATTTATTTTTTGTTTTACTTTGTTTTTGTTTATTTTTCACAAAAACTGTGTTTGGTATTTCTGGTAGATCTTCGCGATTTTTATTTGCGTAATCTATAGTTCTTTGTTTGTAAGTTTCGTTCGTGTCTCTAATTTTGTTGTATAATAATTTGATTTTTTGTTTGTGATTCTCAATATAGTTATTGATTAATTGTTTTTCTAACTCGATGTCTAAGGGTGAATTTGAATCTAAATGGCCTGATATTATTTCGCATGGTTTTAATTTTGTAGCTGAGTGAATAGAATTGTTATAAGCTAAAAGTGCATAGTTTACTTTATTTTCTATTGGTTCTTTGGAATATTCTTGTTGATTATTTAGGAGTCTTATATGTTCGATAAGAGTAGAATGAAATCGCTCAATTAATCCGTTTGATTCCGAATGTTGTGTACTAATAAAGTGAAGTTTAATTTTGTGAACTTCGAGTAATTCTTTAATCAATGAATTTTTGAATTCTAGGCCGTTATCTGAGATGATTTGATTTGGTATGCCGTGGTGTGTAAAATATTTTACAAGTTTATTTACTACTTCTATTCCTTGTCCAGAGTTTAATCCGTAGGCTTGTGCGTATCTCGAAAATGAATCAATAATAGTTAGAAATTTTTGTTTTTCTAAAGTGATTGTATCAACGTGTAATATTTCAAGTGGTTTAGTTGGAGTGGGGGTAATATTAAATTTTGGTTTTATTGGAACTCGATCATATTTAGTTTTTAAACATATTTCACATTCGTTAATATAGGTTTGAATTGATTTTCTTAAATTTGGCCAATAATATCGTTTCTTAATTTGATTTTCGGTTTCATCAAGACCTCTGTGATTTGTTTTACTCTCGTGATAATTTTGAATTATTTGCAAAATTTCGTCTTGATCTTCAACATCTAAAAGTTTTTGAGTGTATCTAACAAAGTTAATTTCAGAATTTTTAAAATATTTTTGAATAACAGGACAGAATTTTTCGTATATCGGGTTTTCAAAATATAGTTGATATTTTACTTTCGGAACAATGTATTCTTTAACAAATTTAATAATATCTTTAGCAAAATTGTTTTTTGAAATTTGAACAGTGATACGTTGTGTATTTTCAAATAGTTTTATAATTTTTGGTTTCTTTGGATTATAAAGTACTTCAGAGATAATTATTTGATTTTTGCTGTGATTAATAGGTTTTTCGACTATTGGAATACCAATAATAGGGTTTTCTGCATTTGTGTGTATTGTTTCATCGTCAGAAATGTCTATTATTTCGTTATCGGGTTCAACTATTAAAGAATTGTTATCTGAATTATCAATATCATTTTTATTGATTGGTTTTTCAAATTTTTTGTTAAAATCTTTCATGTAATCGAATATTCCTCCTGAATTTTCAATAGTTTCATTAGTATTAATTTGGATTCTTGATAATGCGTCTGCATTTTTATTCAATGATCCTTTTTTGTAAATGATTTGATAGTCGTATTCTTCTAATTTAAGACGCCATCTAACAAGTTTAGAATTTGGTTCTTTTAGTGAGAAAAGCCATTGTAATGGACGATGGTCTGTGTAAATAAAGAATTTACGTCCAAACAAGTAAGGTCTAAAATGTTTTACTGCCCACACTATCGCGAGTAGTTCTTTCTCGATAGTAGAGTATCTAGTTTCAGAGTCATTTAGTGTACGGCTTGCATATGCTATCGGTAAATCGTTTCCTACTTTACCTTGAGATAGTACTGTGCCAATCGCGAAGTTGCTCGCGTCTGTTGTCAAAATAAATGGTTTTTCAAAGTCGGGGTACTGTAATATCGGTTCATTAGATAATAGATTTTTGCAGATATTAAAACAATTTACATATTCGGTATTTTGTGTGTCAATGGTCGCGTTTTTCTTTAAACAGCGCGTTATTGGTTTTGTTAATTTAGCAAAATTTTTAATAAATTTTCTGTAGTATCCTAACAGTCCTAAAAATGCTTTTATTTCTTTTCTAGTCTTAGGTAACGGGTAATTTTGTATTGCGGATATTTTAATAGGGTTTGGTTTAATTCCTTCTGGTGTAATTATGTGACCCAGGAAGGCAACTTCCTTTTTTAGAAATTCTGACTTATCAAGTTGTATTTTTAAATTGCTTTCGCGTAATTTTTGAAATATTTGTTTTAAGTTTACAATATGATCTTGAAGAGATGCTGAGAATACAATTATGTCGTCCATAAAAACAAAACAGGTTTTATTGATAAATTCTCTTAATACGTTATCCATAATTCGCTGAAAACTGGAAGGAGCATTTTTTAGGCCAAATGGCATCCTTAAATATTCGTAGTGCCCGTTCTCTACGTTAAATGCTGTCTTTTTAATATCGTTTGGGTGCATTTCTATTTGGTGAAATCCGCTCGCTAAGTCAAGTGTTGAAAAGTATTGTGAACGTCCAAGTCTATCTAATATGTCAGTAATATTTGGAATTGGGTAGCGGTCATCTGTAGTTTTCTCGTTTATCTTGCGATAATCGACTACAATGCGCCATTTTTGTTTGCCGGAGGCATCAACCTTTTTTGGAACTATCCAAATAGGCGATGACCAGGGTGAATCGCTTGGTCGAATTATACCTTGCTGTAACATTTTGTTAATTTGTCTTTCTACTTCTGGTTTGTGTATGAAAGGGTACCTATAAGATTTTGTGTAAACTGGAATTTCGTCGGTGGTTGTGATTCTGTGTTTAATTTGATTTGTAAATGTCAATGGTGTGCCTTCGCGATAAAAAATGTCAGAATAAGATTTAACTAATTTTTCGATTTGTTTTTTCTCTTCTAAATTTGTGTGTTCGGTCCGAATTAATTTAGTTATGTCAGATTTATCTAATTCTTCGTTAACTTCATCATAAATTTCTGCGGTCAGTAAATCAAATTCCGTGTTATTAAATGAATTCGCATTAATAGGTTTGTACAAATTAATTTCTTGAGCTTTATCTGTTGTGTTATAAATGTCAACTGCTGCATAGCCATTATGACATGTTGTTACGCATTCTCTTATCAAACAATTTGAAACCTGAGTTTGTGGTATTAAAATATCTCCGTCGTCAACATTTACTGGAATATTGAGTGTTTCCAAAGTGTGAGGGTCTATTCGTGCGAAAAATAATAATTTTTTCTTTGCATCGTAATGTGATAATTTTAATGAAGTATTTGGTGTATGCAGAATTGAATGTTTTATATCTAACTGAACATTTAAATCTTTTAAAGTATCATAACCAATTAAGCCGTCAAAGAAATGATGAAATTTAAAAAGATAAAATTTTATATTTTTATTATCATTAAATTCTGGAAATGCTGGTATCTCTACACAAGTATCTCTTTTAGTTGTTTGAAAAATTGATGAGATAGTAAATTCTTCTTTCTGAATGTTATCTTTAAAATGTTTTTCTGCAATGTCAGGATTTAAAAATGATTTTGTCGCACCAGTATCAATTAATAATTTTAGAGGTGGATTCGAAATTTTGATGTAAGGCAAATCTTTTTTATCGTAAATTGAATGTAGTTCTATGTTTGGTTTGTTGTTTGGCTGAGTTCGTGAAAATTTTGTTCGTCATCACCTGGTGGTGTTTGTTCATAAGTATTTTCATCACAAATTTCGGTTACGTAATAATTTTCGCTTTGGTGGTTATAGTCTGTATAGTCAGTGTCATAATTTTCAAAGTTACTACATTCGTCTTGTTCGTAATACTGATTTTGATTTGGGTGTTCCTGCTCTACATGAAACAGTTCATCGGAAATGAAATTTGGTTGTCTCGTTTGTTGAAATTGGGGTCTATTAAAAGAAGTACCGGGTTTAGGGAAAGTTCCGTGTGATATGCCGCTCATTGGGGTTTGTTTAGGAAAAGTTCCGTGTGAAATTCCACTCATAGGGGTTGGTCTAGGTTGAATAGCACGATTATTTTGATTTTGAGGTTTCCAAACATTTACTGGGTTATTTCTTTGTTTATTTCCGAAAACTTGCTGATTTGTGAAAAATCTTTGTGGTCTTAGTGTGAAACGTGGTTGTAAATTAATGGGGTTACTTGGAAACGGTTGGTGTTGGTTGTTAAATCGTGGTGGTGGTTGTGGAGAAAAGAATTGCGGTTTTTGATTCGGAAAATTAGTAATCGGTCTTAAATTTTGTGTTTTATTATTTTTTTCAAAATTTGGTCTTTGTAAGTGTCGGATATTATTTTCTGAAATGATAAACTGTCTAGCTTCTGCTAGCGTGTTGGGTTTCATTGCTCGGATCGTTGAACCAAGTGGTTCTTTTAAACCAGCTAAAAACATTTTCAAAGCGTGTGTATTATAAAAATTCTTTTTGACTGTTTTAATTGCAGCTGTATTTTCGTGAATATCAAGATAATTATGCAATGCACTAAGATTTGATAGCACTCTTGAATAAAATATTAGTGAATTTTCACTGTCTTTTTGTCTCAATTGATCTAAATCGAACAATAATCCGTTCTCGTCACGTTGATCGCCAAAATGTGCGATTAACGCCGCTTTAACAGATCTCCAGTCCTTGGCTGTACACGTGGAGTACACTTCGCGTGCAGGTCCAACAAGTTTAGCATAAATTCCATAAATTATTGTAAGATTTTGAACACAATTTAAATTTTGAGGGGTGTCGTCCCAATAATTATTAATTAAAGTATTTGCTACGTCTAAAAATGCGGAAAGTTCTACTGGATTTCCGTCGAATTTAGGCACTATGTCTAACAATTTTGTTTCAAAAACTGGCATGATTAAACAATTGTTGTTTTCTATTCTTTCGTTAGTTTCTCTTTCGTTAATTTCTAATGTTGAAAAAATTAAGCTTAAATGAGTGTCTTCTAAACTAAAGCTGTAATCTAAATCTAACTCGTTTTCACTATTTTCCTCTATGGAAATGGATGAACGCGAGGAATCTGTCATGTAATCAGGGGAATGTGGAAGGATAAGCAACTTACAGTATCAATACGGTGATCTTCATTTGATGTCCGTGTTGACTTCTTGTTGATGAATTTTTCGATGCCGATGAGGAATTCTCGGTGAATTGTCGTCGGGTTCGTTCTTCTGATTAACAGTTGAAACTGAAGAATTTTTCACTGTGAAACTTCTTTCAGAATCCTACACTAGACTGCGCCAATTAATTTGTCACTTCTCCAACTTAAGTTTTTAAAAACTTTTTATTTCCTCTTTACAAGATATTAGCTCTTTGAAATAACATAACAGACTAACTAAATTCTATATTATTACATTTTTATAAACTAAGTACATTTCATGTGTTGGCGAAATGCGATGCCCGTCGTGGGAACGTCATGTTCGCTGGTATTCCGCTGACCGGGGTGGTTCACGTGAGGTAACATGAATATAAATTTGTAAAGAATTCTTTTATAAAAAAGTCGTGGATAAAATGTCGTATTTGGCTCGCACATAATGTCTATAATTCACCCGCATTCAATTCGTGCATAAAGTTTCACCCTCTTGAATTATAGCCTACATTATGTGCTCTTTAAATAATATGCTATTATAGGCTAGTGAATAATTGAATAATACGTCTTATACTGTATGATAAAAATTATTGAGGGTTGTGTTATAATTTTAAAATACAAAATCATTTTAAAACCTGTGCAAAATCCCAACTATTTTTATAAACCTATACATCTCGCAACAAAACCATATCCTTGAACTTGTGACAAGTATGACAAATCCCTTTTCCTAACAAACAAATGTTTCATATTACATCTTCATACTATCATCGCCGCTCTAGTCTAGTGAAAAACATCCCCCACTCGTTGTAGTGATTTTTCTTTGTTACTAGGGAAGTTCCTAAGGCTCAGCGACACCTACATATAAATAGGTAACATCAATTCTTGTCTCTGGTTGGTCGATTGCTCTATATTAAAACACTACCGGGAGACCGAATTACACCCTTTACCAACGATTTTTCGAGGGGGGTGGGGGCTTGTCAACTGGGATTTATTGCGATTAGTGGATCTGTCTGTGAAATATTTATTGCTGGTTTTGTTGTCGAGTTATAGTTTTTTCGTGTTTACTTTTGTGATACGTTTGGTAAAAAATATGAAATATATTTTTTTTACTATTCGATAAAATTTCGAGCAAGTGCAAATGTGAAATAAATGATAATAATAAAATAGATATTTACATTGTAAGTGCAATAGTTTTTATTTTACAACGCGAGGTTCTATAAAGTACGACGCGAAGCGGAGTGCTTTTATAAAACCGAGCAATGTACAAATATCTAATGCACGCTATATGTAGGTACTATATTTTTTGGCTGACATACCTATTTATTATAAATATCGAATTTTCTACAATGTTAACTAAGATGCATTTGACACTTGCATTAAAATTACTAGGAGATGGCTGTAGGAAATGTCACATAAAATTAATCTATTTTATTTCAATCAGATTCTACTGAAAAATAAACTGGGTAGAGTTTTTGTAGACGCATTACAGAACAACTTTGTTTTTAATAACCTCTTAAAGCTAAAAAATTTACCATAAATGTCTACGATGTGTGATTTTTATGTTTACATTTACACTTTAGAAGACAAAAAAAAATCCCTATAAATAATCTTTTCTTATAATTGTTATTATTATAGGTATTTAAATTAGTGATGCAACGGATATCTCGTTACTATTCGGTATCTGGCTATCTAGCCACATTTATACTATCCGACCGAATACCGGATAGAGATCTGACATGAAAATTTTATTTTATTCTCAGGAGAAAAACCATAAAATTACTTAAGAGTAAGGTATCAGTAGTTTATAAATTTGTGCATCACCCCCAAACAAGTTTGGTTTTGTACGCCAAATATCCGGTTGTCGGATACTCGGTCGAAGAATGAACCGAATATTCGGTATGCGGCCAATTCACTATCCGTTGCAAATCAAATATAAACTATTTTATTTTTGTACACAATAATAAGAATTGTTGAGATACTTTGAACAGAAACAAAATTTAAGACTGCGATGCATTTTAAATAGGTACTAATCTCTGTCTAAAATATCATAATCACATTTTAAATTTTAAATTTCAACAATTCACATGAAATTTTCCTGAAATGCCTGATGATTTATTGGCAATTTATCAAATATGCGGACTGGAATTATTTGATTCATCTAAAATTGGAAACAATAACTGCAATTTGCTATCGGCGGTTATTGAGTGTGAATTGATAACGGATGAATTTGATTACGAATAATCTAGGGAATAATAGCAATTCGGAGATAGTATGCTAAATAGATTCGTGACATTCACCGACATAACGCAGAGAAGATTAAATTATAATTAAACAAGTGAGATTACCTACAAATAAATTTTAAGGTTATTGTTTTATTTAGATTTCAAAGAGATGCATGATAGTTTGAGAGAAACAATTTTTAAAATACTGCGAATATTAAGTACACAATTTATTGTTTAAAATACTAATATAGTATTTTAAATTATTAGCAAGGAAAAACAGTTTTTTCTGCTGACAGGACGGGAGGAAATGACCGGTTAGCCGATCAGGCGAGCCTGTCACCTCTTTGCAGCAGAAAAACAGTTATCTTGCATGTATTGTACAGAATTTTACTTGTTACTCATTTGTAAACCAAAATAAAAATTGGTAAGTAGGTAGGTACCTATGTACCTATATTATAATTTAAAATTTATTTTGCAATAAATGTCTATCTCAATAAAATAAGTTGCAGAAAATTTTTATAAAACACGTCATACTTGATAAGAGCCGGCGACACACCAGTGTGTCGCGGCACACAGTTTGAAAAGCACTGCTTTAGGTTATAATATGCTTTGTATCTAAAGCATAAATAAACAAATAGCAGGAAACTCACAATTTATTCTGTAAATAATTTTTAAACTATTGTAGAACAAACAATTAAGTATTTAAAATCACTGGTGTTTGTTCCGGAAAGCAAATATAAAACTTTGTATGTGTTTATTTGTTAATGTTTGCGTTATTAATCTCGCATTGAAATTAAATTTACACAAACATGAACAGATAACAAACGTGCAGTTTTGCAGTTTTGATAATGTTTTACAGTGGTAGAATCACTGGTAGAATGCAGAATTATATCCAAACGCAATTTCGAATCACTGTAATACATTTCATGTGAAACAATTAGTTACTATTTGTATACTGTTGTTTTATTTGCTGGAAAACATGATAAAAGTTTCATGTAATTGAACGCAATGAATCTGACAAATTTTTTTACACAAAAGGAGAACTTTTTCTTGGAAGTCATTAAAGCAGTTTTTGATATCTTTTTTTTTAAAGAGTAGGTACGTTCCTATTTATTCAATAAATAGATTATTTTTTGCAATACAAACTCATTTATTAATTAAAGTTCTTGAAACCAGCGGCCCTATAAAGAATATACACGTCATTTAAAATGCCATATTATGCGAATTTTTCAAAAAATTTTGGTAGGTAAAATTACATATTTTTGCAGAACAGTTTTCCTTCATTGGGAAGAGATATAGAAAAGATGTTAAATAAATATTGTAAGATTTAATTTGTTCTTTCAAATGTCCTATGATAAAATGTAACTATCGCAGAATTTCCTATATTTTTTTGAAAAAATCTTAGAATGCTTCAAAAAATAACACTGCCGGTCAAGGAATTTGTACCAAAATCTTAGCATCTTTTCCAATTAGTATACAAATGTAAAATACCAAATATCAAATTTTTTGGGTAATTCGTATTTGAGTTATCCGACCTCCAAAAATCCGATGTTGACCTATACATTCACACATACACACATAAATACAGACATCATCGTGAAACTATCAAAAATGAGTTGTAAGGATCCTATTTCCTGCTCATCCACTTATAACTCACTACCCGATTTTTTGCATGATTCCAATACCTATCTTTACAGGTATGTCGGAAAGTAAAAATGATCAAGCAATACGAGTAGTACGTATGAAATATGTTATGATATCAAATTACTATTTGATTGTTAACGATACCTACTTACATGAGGCTTGTTTTGTAATACTCTCTTGGCTTAACGTAATATAGAATAGAATACTCCAATTTACCATAAAAATAATAAATAAAATAAAATCGGTGCTAAAAAAACAATAAAAATTCAAACACTCGTAAAGGTTCCAGCCTTGAAACATAATTCCGACAATGTGTCTTTACGATTTTTGCTTTAAATATTTAATATGTTATTGATCTTCAGAATTATGACTTTTGGTTTAATCGCATTTCTAAAAGTTTTTTTTATTGATCAGTGTTAAACCAATAATATTCCTTATGAAATATTGATGTTCACATTTTGTTGCTGGTGTTTATTTCTGTCATTTATGATAATCGAAAAGAAACAAGAATACTTCAAAACGTTGAAAAAGAACAAAAATAACATTGCACAATTAAATAGGCCAGTGGTAGCACAATGTCTAATGAGAGCAAGCGGTCCCAATTTTAATCTTAGAAAGGGATAAAAATGCCTAGAAACATACCAGTGGCGGTATTATTAAAATACTCACTATTCTATAATAGACTATTGTACAATTTTTTTATCCACGAATATAGAGGTAGGCAGGTACATTTATTATAAAATTGTTTGCACAGAGTAATGTATTCCTTTACATTACTTACTCACTAGTGAGTTTCTTATAATTACTATTTATTTGGCTTTATACTTTATCAAACTTCATTTATAAGGGTTTTTGACCAATAGAATTTTTGTTGTATTTTAAGATTCAATCATAATAGTCCGTTCCGTTTCTTGGTAACGCTTATAAATTTTAAAAATAAAAGATTTGTAATAGTTTGTTATCAGTGCAAATTTACCTAAAATGAATGAATTATGTAGTGCATATATTCTTGGATAAAGTATAGTAGTATACTCGAGTTTATTTATTTAATATATTGTGTAAAACTAGTAATTTTTATGAAAACGCGGTCTTTATTTTTTTACAATTACACTAGCTAAAAATGTGTATACTTACTTCGTAAATTAAGTAGTACTAACTAAAGATGACGTCAACTAGATAAATAATATTTTATTACTACTAATAGGTACATCGAGTTTAATTACATTTTTATGTTACAGTAACTAATTTATGAACCAATTTGAAGGCAAAATGTAATAGTTATATAATAGTTATATCTACATTAGGTATAAGTGCGGTACCTAGATTTTATTTTACAACGCGAGGTTCTATATTAAAGTACAACATGAAGCGGAGAGCTTTAATAAAACCGAGCGATGTACAAATACCTAACGCACACATTATGTAGGTATTATATTTTTGGCCGACATACCTATTTGTTTAAAATATAGAATATTCATTTGAACAAAAAATTTCCTTATGTCAAGTAGCCTTGAAACAACTGCTAAAGAAATGTCGTCAATAAATTTGACATTTAAAATTAATCTGTTTTAATTATTTCAGACTCTATTGAACAATAAATTGTGTAAAGTAGAGTTTTTGTAGGCTCTCTATTTTATTTTAAAGTTTTTTTAACGCATTAAAGCAATAAAATTTGATGCTCTTTACCGACCAATAAGCGGTAATGTCATGGCATGTGTAATATCGCAACTATACCATGATGTCCATGATTTACACTTCAAAAGGCCATTATTCACGATGTTTTAATATTTAATTTCTGTATTTCGATTACATGAAATATAAGGATGCACAATTTTGTTCAATAGTTCTACAAAATTAAATATATTATAAGGTTAAGATAGATTATTAGATATTATAATATCAAAGAAATTATCTATGTATCTACCCACTTAGATCTTTTGAAATTCCCCGAGAATAATATTTCTTAAGAATCCTTTTCAAAATAAACGGAAGTTCATAATATATAATTAGATAAGAGTTTCCATAGCTAGAAAATGTTTCCTCAAAGTTCAGCTACAATTATGAAAGGATTAAAGTCTAATTCATTAAGAAGGATCATCTTGAACTAAGTTACAGAACTGTAGGCTTTTGGTCAAACTAATTACAGGCACTGGTTCATAGTATCATAGTTCAGTAATTTCTGTATTCATCTCGAGCAAGATATTAAAATTTTATGCAGATTGCGGAAGGTTATTGAATTAATTTCAAATTAAGTAGACGAAAGAGTGTTGTTATTTCACTTGGATTTCATATTTCATAAGTTTACTTTAGTTTTAAGATTATATTTTAGCCAGTAAATAATATGAAGGTTTTTAGGTTGAATGTATTTATCTATGAATTAAATAAAAATATCAATACAACAGTTGATAGTTTCAATTTGCAATTTTAACAATCAGCAATAAACTGTTAGACTGTCACTTTGAAATAAATTCTTAAAATGCCGATCTAATGACCTGGTCAGTTAAAGGATTCTTTGAGGCTTCTTTAATAACCTAAATTTTGAGAAAAATAATCCTAATGAGAATTGCCTGTCAAATACAGCGTCGTCAAATTGAATCGTAAATTAATATGGGAAAAGAATAATTTCTAATGAATTCATAGATTAAAACAGTGAATTTCTTTTTTCCGGAATTCCGTAGTATGAAAATCATAAAAATCCTTGTATTTGAGAATTTTTATAAAAATAATCTTGGTAAGAATTTCCTGTCAAATAGCGGCGCCGCTTAATTGAATCTTCAATGAGTCTGGGGAAAGAAAAATTTGTATTTCAATGATAGCTTCAAAATAGTGAAATCTTTTTTCCGAAATTCAGTTGCATAAAAGAATAGTCAAAGTATTCTTCAAGAATACTTGTTTGAGCATGGCATAAAGAATCCTATACCGGGTGTAGAATTTTTTTCTGACCTATAGGAAATACAATGTTAAAATTTTAATTTCGCTCTAAGTTTTTACCTATAATAGTCAAAGTATTCTTCAAGAATACTTGTTTGAGCATGACATAAAGAATCCTATACCGGGTGTAGAATTTTTTTCTGACCTATAGGAAATACAATGTTAAAATTTTAATTTCGCACTAAGTTTTTACCTATTGATTTTAGAGTAAAAATTTAAATACAAAAGATGTTCAGAATAAAAAACTGCATCGAATAAGCTTAATTTTTTTTTAAATCGATTTCTTTCACGAAATAAACATGAAATAAAAATTAACAATTTAGGATAGTTTCAGACTGCCATTAAACAAAACAAAAATATTTATTCCGTCACTCTGACAGTTGACAGATTTGAAATAGTTGTTATAATTGATTTATTGGACCATAAAATGGATTTACATCACTAATCAAAATAATAAATTAATAATTATTTTATTTTCCTTCTTTTCTTCCTAAGGTACATTTTTCATGGCACTCTGTAAACAGCTCAAATTTATCAAAATTAATTTACGTTTATCTCGTGACAGGAACGTTTTATATCAATAAATAAGGGCTCGTTGGATGCAGTTTTTTATTCTGAACAACTTTTGTATTTACAGTTTGGCTCTAAAAGCAATAAGTAAAAACTTAGAGCAAAATTAAAATTTTAACATTGTATTTCCTATAGGTCAGAAAAAAATTCTACACCCGGTATGTGCATGTGCAGCATATAATCTTCCGTCACTTAAACAAACATTTATTTAAATTTTAAAATACCCAGCAATAACTTGTTATCCATTTTAAATATAAAAATGCAGTATGTTAATTGAATCAAATTACACCTATCACTTTAATTTACGCGAAAAAGAAGTGGCAAAGTTAATAAAGGTTTAACTGAAATATCCTGATTTTTTTTCTTTCCTGTCAAACTCTTCAACGAGCTAGAACTCTGAAACTACACAAGATAATTAAATTCTGTTTGCGGAATTAGATTCAATAGCATTTATAGTTGTACTAGGAAAATATTATTATATTATATTTATATATATAAATTTTTTACCGTCAACTCACGAGTACTCATGGGCTGTTAATTTAGAGTACACCACAAGGGAAGTTTTTGTGCAGTTATATAGCTGACTGGATTCAAACCTGCCAAGGTCAAGTTATGTACTAAGCTAAGTTATGTAGTAAAAAAAATGTATATAAAAATAAAGAACGTACATGACATTGGTATAAAAATCTAGGCTACATATTTCTAATAACTGATTATATCTCTACAAAACCAATTTTGTCCTTAATGATAAAACATACTGTCTATCGAGAACGCTATGAAAATTGCTGTAAAAAAGGAAAACAATACAATATCGAGTTAATGTGTTATTGGTGCTATAATATCTTGTTATTTGATTTTTGTATGCAGATACCTACAATTTACGTAATCGAATACATGTGTTAGTTCAAGGACACATATTCGATTTGATGATTAAGGGATTTTTACATAATAGTAATATTTATTTTGTTATGTCTATATTAAAGTAATAAATACCAGTTAAACAATCAACAAAAAAGCAATTGCTAACATTCTCGTATTTAGCTTTAATTATTAAATTATAAAATGCTAGAGCAATAATATACGGTCGAGTAAAATTGATTAAGCTACACCAATTATATAATACAATTTATGGTCAATATAATATTAATATAACCACTTAAGCTTGATTTTTGACTAATAAGTATATTATTTAACGAGTTCATAATGTAGGCTATAAGTAATTCAAGACGATGATTTATGCACGAACTGACGGCGAATGTAAATCATCCGAGTGAATTATGTGCGAGTCAAATACGACGTTTTATCTACGACTTTTTCTTTACAAATTTGTATTCATTAAAATATTAACCTAACTTTATACTTTGGTGTGATGACAGATGACAGTGTTGAATAATGGACTCATAATACAATAATAGTATGTCTGTCAAATTTACAAGAATCTTAAAAACAATATACATTATTTATTATTACGTTTTGTAATGTGAAATTAACTATATATAATCATTAGTTAGGTATTCAGTAGAGTGATAAAATATTATAATTTATTTATTGTGAATTTCTATTAAGGCTATACTTCACCTTCGCATAGACAGGCGTTCGTAGTTTACTAATAACTTTATTTAGGGAAATTTTCGAGAACAAAATTATTTACAAAAATTCTTTAAAATATTGTGCTTAACAGCGGTACATTTTAAAATTTTAAAAATTTTCGAAAAAAATTAAAATCCAAAATTTGATTATTTTTTAAATTTAAAATGAGGGACGTTTCTTGAAAAATAGCGATGTACCACTGTTGAGACACTATAGCAGATACATGTGTAATTTTTTTGAAAAAAATATGCCAATCGACAAAAAAGTTATTGGTAAACTACGAATTTTGATGGTTTTCTAGACTTTCAATTATTCAAAACAAGTTCGGAAAATCGAAAAAGACAATACATACAGCTAGTATACTGTTACCAAAATTTGGTTCATAAAGTAATCGAAATGGGCGAGTTATGAATTTAATAAGTAACTACACTACGCTCATTCGAAAGGAGCCTTAATATTTTTAACAAATTTGTCAACTACTGTCAAATGAAATGAAATTAAGAGCGCAATTTAGCTGTATAAAAATAGAAAAAACAGTGCTATACAATTTGTATAATATTGAATCTAATACTAATAAAAACATTATAATTTTTTAATTATGATATTTAATGTTTTTTCTACAGGTTGACGCATCGATATTATGTTGCCATAGTATAGTTTTAAAAAATACCGGGTTTAACCAACAGAAAAGTACTAATTTTACATGTTACAATTTAGGGCAGTTTGAAGTTAAAATTATCAAAATGAATGCTTCGCACTGTAGTTGTACTTCTAAACAATATAATGTTGTGTTATTAAAATTTTGTTGAATAATTATTGTAATAATGAAAATAAAATAATGCAATCATAGTTCATATAATGTGAATATGTAGAGGTCGCTGCAAACTGTAGTCCCGCCTACGGGCTGCTTGTGAACGGGGAAAAAGGTCCTTGTACTATCTTCACGTAAATGCAAGCCATGGAATTTTTTTTTTACATTTATGAATTAATTTTGCTTATAGCTACATTACCGCCTTGAAGCTTATACTCAGATACGTACCTACCTAAATATGGTAAGTTACTTGTAACTTAATTGCTGGTTTCGCGTCTAAATCATATTTGCATTTAGTGAGCAATTCCGACATTTTGAGTTGAAAATAGAACAAAATTACGAGTTCATTACTGTAAATGGCGTCCAATTACACGTTCATGGTGTTTCAAGTTTTAATTAAAGTAATCATGCGTGGTTTTGAATTACAGATCGTTTTACGTATTCCTAGAATTATTTTCTCGTTAGTCGTTATGATTACGTCGGGAAATAGCCCAGCAGAATATCGGAAACCCTTTTAATAGATCGGAGAATAGGTATCACATTTCGCGCCATGAGGAAAATTTGAAAACTTTGATATGTCTATTAAATAATTAATTTATTTATCGCATCATCAACTGTTTATTACCTTTTGATATGAAACATTTATTGATCATTATAAACAACATAATACGTTAGTTTCTTAACGTTAATTACTTATAATACATGAGTTACGAACTTAATACGTTAGATACAACCATAATAACATTAAAACCTTCTAATAATATGCAATGTAATGTATTCATCTAATAAATATCTTGAAAATAATTATTTATCTATTATCCAGATAATTTCTCCAATGGTTATCTATTATATTATCTATATTCTACATAGACTAATAGTAAGTTATCTTTATCTATATCTAGATAAAAATATTGTTACCTATTACAATACTGATAATATGCAAATTGTCAAGAAACTGACAGATAAAATAATTGTTGATTTGTTTTAAGGATGTTAAGGCTCGGAACACACGAGCGTTGATTTTACGTACGTTTACGCGCACAACGTACGTTTTATTTAGCGACCGTATCAACGTAGGTACGTTCCAAAGCCTGGCGTGCGTAGCAAGCTAGAGCGCACGATAAATTTATTTACGTGCGTTGCAGAGTTCTATTGTAGCAATACATGGTGTCACACGAGCGCAGTTTTAGTAACCGTTTGCAGATATCTCTCTAATAACTAAAATGGAAAAGAACTAGTGCGCGGATGTAAATATCAGCGCTCAACAACATACGTTACAAGCTACGTGCGTTATGACGCACATAAAATTAACGCTCGTGTGTTCCTAGCCTTAAAGATACTCGGTTTCACCTAGGGGCTTAGCAACATCCTCGATATTATAAATCGCATAATATTCTTGTTATAGTAATAGCTATTAAGGCTGTTTTCAAAACTCGGGAGGTGGTTTCGGTATTATTCGATTATTCCTATTTAAAAAAAAATTATCGGGTTCTCGTTTCTGTTCCGGTTCGGTTCGAGTCCTTGATACATAAAATAATATCAATTTAATAATACCTACATTTATTCTAAAGCGAAGAATAACAATAGCTATGACATGAACCTAAAACCTATTATTAATTTATATTATTACTTTATGCATGAATAATTATTATATCAAATGGATAATTATTTGATTGAAGTAATGTCATTAAATGATAGGTACAGATAATTTATATGCGGTGCTTTATTCATTAAATAATATAATGGCATTAATTTGATTGTAGAATGGGAATTAATAAACGCTATATTCAGTTCAGGGTATCAAATTATTTGAAAGTAACAAAGCGTAGTAAATAAAGTAAATAAATTTAATTTTAGACCTGAATAAACATTGAATTAAGGTTAGATTTAAAGATTTACGAAAATAAAAGACATTATATTTTTATTTTTAAACGAAAACAGTTTTAACTTTGTTTATATTTTCAACCAATATCAATATCAAGGACTTGGTGTTTCAAAATACACAATATGTATACAAAAATGTAACATAACAAAATTTTTAAGCAATAATAAATATTTTTGTATTAGTTGACGTACAAGCGTTTATTAACAAGCTGGACTTTGATATACGTGGAATAAGTACTGTCAATGTCAAAGTAACTGTCATATTATTGAAATTTTTATTTTCATATATAATACCATTAGTGACTATGATTTTGCCGGCAATTTTTGCCGTCTGGTCACGACTGTTTATTTTCTAAAGCAACAAGCAAGAGTGACCAGACGGCTAAAATTACCAAAAAATCATAGTCACGTATGGTATTCGGCTTGACAATTTCTCGAATTGGTATTTAGTACCTTTTCTTCCAGAAATATTAGTTTATAAATTATTACTGAAATGTCAAAATAAAGTCAACTGACATAATATCTATAGCAACGCTTCGTGGAGTGAAAATTGTCAGTATAATTCGTCTGTGATTGGTTCAATTCAGCAAAATACTGCGTGTTTTGATTGACTGAAAAACTATGAGTGGAATTGTCATTAAAATATTTTCTTTGCATAATAATAATGTATGTGTACGAGCAGATTGATTACTCTTTTTGCCACACAAATTCACATTACTTCGTTTTGTGACACTACTACAAAATATATCAAGATACCTGGCATGAAAGTTCGATTGTCATGTATGTTCCCTATGTTCGCATTTCACCTCCACCAACCTGTATAGTATACAGTTAGTATAAGTGTTCACTTTAATTTAAATGAGTTAGGTACCCTTATTTTTGATAATTTTTCGAAAATTCTTTCTTGTCCATGCTTCAAACTTCAAATATTAATGTTTTCTTTTTATTTAAATATTTTTCATCAAACGTCATTTATACTATAATAATACCTATGTCAGTATACGTGAAAAAAATATTACTGACGACGTCACTGAAGATCGCATGTCAAATTTCTTGCTAAGTTGCTATGTTAGGGTGAGTTAACAGTTAAAATTAAACAAGTATTGGTATGCCCACGCTGACGTTTCTCGTGACCAACCTCTTACAATGTTGAACCATATGTGTTTCCAGTCCATTATCTATCAGAGGTCACTGGTTTCCATGTTAAACAATTTTACTCCGAAACAAACAAGAGGGGGGTGGGGGTGCAGTGAAGTAAGTGGCGAGCTGTCAGTTTAAAATTTATATAGATATTACCTTCATTATTTATTTATATGTATTTATAATAGTTATGTACTATACAAGTAGGCAAAGTAAGGAATTACCCACTGAAAAAATTTTCTCCAACACCTCTTATTAACTGCTTAAATATTTTTAAATTTCAACCTAAAACAACGTTTCTATGGTGACTTCCAAATAGTAACATGTTATGAATTTATTTTTACGAGTCTGAAACGTCAAAATAATTTTAAAACTATCTTGTCGACAAGTAAATAAATCTTTATTTAAAATTTATGTTAGTGTTAAAAAAAATATGTGACATGACCAACAATCGAGTGTCATCTCCTGTCTTATACTTCGTGATTCCACTACAACAACTGTCATAAACAAAAGCTACCAAAATTTCAAATATCTTTTTATAAATATTTATCACTTCTTCTAAAGATAAACTCCCATCGAGAACCTGTTTAATATCGTTATAATCATAACGTTGTCAGAATTCAGTAAACAATTATTAACGTCATTTTTAACTTTGGCCATCAATCATTTTTGATACCTACCCAACATTTTCTCGTTTATTTCGTGACTCATATGTGGCTTCTGCTTTGTCGTTTCTCTCACGAAATTTCCTCGACATTGTGAAATAGATAAATGAGGACGTTTTATGAGGTATAAAAGAATGACTTTTCGGAGATATTTAATTTAACTTTTGTTAAAGCTAAAGGAGGTATTTAATAAGTAATTATTAAAGCTGGCAGTGTCAAGTAAAAACTGACGGTTACCTTACTATTAGATAAATTAAAATCCTATACTTTTAGCGTACCTATTATGTGTTATTTAGTAAGTAAACTTATTTACTGAAGGCACCTTAAATATTTTGAGGATGTATAACTATACAAAATATTTCACAATTTCAGGATAAAATTTAATTGTAGGTACCTACTACATGAAGAACCGATTTCGAATAAAACATCTTTAAACCTGCATAATTAATTACTTTCTAAATGACGTATATACAGGGTTCGCCAGTCAAATGGAAAGATTTGATGTGTGGCTTACAGCTCGTAGGGAGGAAGATCTTCGATTCAACATTATCAGTATGGTCTACCATTTAGTTTACAATGTATCGTTAGATGGGTGAACAGCGTGGCTACGCAATTAAAGCGTACTTTTTTTACACGTCGATCCACTTTGCTCAAGACAGGCTGATTGCGCGGTACGTTAAAATGCCGTTTAAAAACGCGTCGCGTTTGCACCAAACTTTCGCCACTGAGATAGTACGGTTTAACTGCGTAGCCACGCTGTTCACCCGTCCAACGATACATTGTAAACTGAATGGCAGACCACGCTGATAATGTTGAGTCGGCGATCTTCCTCCCCACCACTTCCCTAAGAGCTCTAAGCCCCATATCAAATCTTTCCATTTGACTGGCGAACCCTGTATTTTTAATGCTGCTGATTTCATATACTTTAATTGCCACATCACCGAAATTCAATTAATTTATTTATTTATAAAACATGAGGTAAATGATAACTTGTATTATTTTCTAGGTAATTTAACATTGTCATATTAATTTCTTCAAATTTCAGTGTTACGAATTATACCAAATTTGGAATGTGAACGCGGCTTTAGTTTTGAAAGTTTGACAGCTAAAACGAATATTTTACATTATTTACGTTTTTTACATATTTTACGATATAAACGTAAATAAAATCCCATCCCTGCTGCAGAGTCGCTCATTTCCAAATTATTTATAGACCATTCTGTGGAATTTTAAATTACTAACACTGCAATATCTGCTAACCACTAATTCCCAAACTATTAACCACGCTCTCTAAATTATGTTTAAACTGCACCAATAAAATATCTCGCTGAATTTTCAGCTAGAGTGCAGCACTGTCGCTTTTGGACAAAGAGAAACTTCCGCTTCCACAGGTTTCATTGATATCGCATTCGTCGTTCAACATTCGACACGATTTTATGTAAATAGGAAAATATCAACGAGGTGGAAGCCTCGAGGAGAAGTTTTCCAGCAAACATGCGCGAAACACTGGAAAGCTTTCCGCGTCAATTGTCACACACAGGATTCCACCATTGAATTCTATTTGGTTTTTGAGCTAGACACGTGGGAAATTCAGAGCGAATTCATAGAAAATTTAATTAACTAGGAAACTGAAATTGTAAGTGAATGATTGATTCTTTGATAATGTTAAATTAATATAAGTTTAGAGGAACAGAGTCAATTAAACCATCAATGTTTTGACTGAAATTCAATGTTATTCTCATCGATCTTATACTTATACAGGGTGTTTCATTACTTCAGGTACATACGTTAAGGGTATATGTAGTTTGATATGCGAAATTACGAATCAAAAAGATTTTTTTTTAAACGCAAAATTAATTTTCATGTTTCCCAGTTGCCACTGTCACTGGGTGAAGTAACGATTGTTTCATTAAAAATAATTAAATTTTATATGTTTATTTTACTAGTACTATGTAATTTTAGATATTTGATTACCTATTTCTTTTGTTTGTTTTTTCAGTCTAATTGATTGATATAAATTGTATATGAATATAATGGTATTTAAATATAGCAAATCCAACTTAACAAACAACAACTTTTCGGTGGTCGAACGCGCCACTGTGTGGTATGTGTTTCACCTGCCAAACACAAATGTAACAGTGACGCGTTTGATTCCCGAGAAATTGACGTTGTGGTATTATAGCTCCATTTAAATCCTTTGTTTATAAAAACAAAATTATCCCGTGTGCAAAATTTTAAAAATCTGCTTTTATATTTAAGGAAATAAATAATAAATTTAATTTATTTTTACACCTCTCTACCGGTTTCAACCCCTCTTGAGCCTTCCTCAGGAGTTGGTATTGTTACTCAATTTTTGTCTCCTTAAATTAATAATTCTGTCAAGAAAATTTCAACTTTATCTACATTTGTATTGCGTTAATTTGTTTAGAAAATAAATGTCGTCTTATCAAAATTCTCTATCAAAATATGACCTTCCCTCTACTATAGGTAAAAATTTATGTCGTGAACGTGACACAGTGAAACTTTTATATTGTCGTATAAAATATTAATAAGTGATAATTTGCTTCCATCTATTCAAGTTTACAGAACATTAATAATTCATGAAGTATTAAAGTCAAGGGTAGCAAATTATGTTAAGAGAAAACCCATAACATTTACATAACTCCTGAAAGATGATATAAGCTGCTTCATTCATCCTGCTTCCTACAAAAATACAGGAACACAGCAGAACAACATGAATGGTCGTAGGACGCAGGAATTTAAATTTTAATTCAGTATGAATTACTTTTTCAAGGTTTACAACCTTATGAAATTGGAAAATTCTTTACACAGTAGGTAATAACACCAAGAATTTGACATGAAAAATGTTTAATGTATTAAAAATAATATTGCGAAGAGAAAATTGACAATAAAACTTCTTAAAGTAAACTTTTCTATAAGGCCTACCGCGCACTAGCGATTTTAAAGTTGACCAATTTAAAAGTTGCTCAACTAAGAAAGCGTTACTATAGCTGTAAGTTCTGCGCCCTATCGACATCGACTAGATAGTTGCCGTGGTCTTGTCTTGTATTTGTAAGTTATCAACTTATCTTGTACAAGATGGATGTTAATGTCTTTGTGCACTAATTATTAATATTTAATTGCTCTGATTAAATAGTTGCCTGTATGCGCTATCTCATATAATGGCTGTTTTACACTACGCTAAATATTGAACAAGAAATTGCGCAACAAATTGAACAATATCTTGAACAATAAATTGCTTTGTTTTTAATGAACTATGTTTTCTACTGAGACAATTTTATATACCTACCTACAATATTTTAGTTTGTGATTCTGCGCAGTTCGCATATAATAATAATGTTACAGCCGCGCTTATCTATTTTTTCAGACAATTTACGAAGTAATGCGATATTTCAAACAATTTGCTGTATGATATTGCACAATTTAGATTGTTTCAAAAATTGAACAATATCTTGTTCAAGATTTAGTGTAGGTAAATAAAAAATAAAGTTACTTATATGACATGTTAAACATACATAATATCAAAATTATCTTGGCACATCACATAACTCATGAGTAAATTTGATACTCAATACATTAATACAAAATAAAAGGTTTAAAAATATGTACAATACAATCTTGTAATAATATTTTGCGTTCTATACACTTCTGGATTTTATTGTCCTCAACAATAATTATGTTTAGAATATCCTGAATATCTAAATAAATCTTCAAAGCAATGAAATCGTCACTCAATATTCATTTGAGTTGTTTGATGTACCTAAACATCAAGATATAAAAGCACTTGAAGCTTGAATCAAATAAATGAAATGTGTTTGCAAAGATAATCAAACCAATTTTCTGAATAGCGCCCACTGCAAATGCAAATACTTCTTTATATACAATCTCAATTTGCATTCATTCTCATTCTATACAATAAATTGTTTACTGTGATGCTTACTTTAAACTAAATCAAATTAAAGGAGCAAAACAGAACAAAATATATTTTAGGACTGATAAATGTGGGCGTTATATGACCGACTGTGGTTCTGACAACTCAGGTTCGAATCTAGCCATGTTTACATCACCTCTGAGGTGCACTCTCCACTAACAACCGTGAATTAATGACTGGTAATAAATATATATATATATATATATATATATATATATATATATATATATACCGTGAATTTTTTTTTAACGAGAAACATAGGTTTTTCATATTCGTGATTACGAAATTGGCAGTTATTTTTAAGACGAAATATAGGAAACAGTGACCTCTATCACAAAATGTGCTGGATACTCATATGTTTCAACATTGTAAGAGGCTAGTCACGAGAAACGTCGGCATAGGAATCTCTATCCTTGTTTAATTTTAATTGCTGACTCTCTCTCTCTCTCTCTTACATATCAGGTAAACAAGAAATTGGACATGATATGTTCAGTAGCTTCGACAGTAATATTTTTTTACGCATACTGACATGTCATTATTGATGACGTTTAATGAAAAATATTTTCTTTAAATACTTGAACCTATTTAAATAATAATAAACATTAAGAATTGAAGTTTTTGTTCAATTGGTGAACATTTCATGTATCTGTCAAATGTCAATCATGATCGTTTACATAAACAGTTTGAGGACCACTGGCCGCTCCCACAGTTGTGCTGGCTGCATAAAAATTTCATGTGACTGTGACACGAAAACATGGTTGCTTTCCAGTCCATATATGTATTAAGGTCGCTGATAGCTTATAGGGAATAATTTGAATTGTTTAATTAGTGTCACACTGCTGCTACCTGGAAATACAATGGGCTGAATTCAGCACTCTTCTTTAAGCTAATGAAGCTTCTCTATATTTTTATGACATTCGCCAAATGAATATCATATTAACCAGTTCATCTTTACTCAAATTGGTATTCATTTTCACTTCAATCAAGATAAATGTTTGACAGCTTGATTGTTTGAATTTAAAACAATTGTTTGTTAATTGTATTATCATGAATGAATAATCAGGGGTAATACCATAAGAGATGATAATTTTTTGAGAATTGTTTTGTCGTTTCCACGGCAACTTATTTCTAACAATTTCACGACACAAAACATCATCTATCAATTTCCCGAAACGAAGTTGAGGGGAATTGTCAGATGATGTTTTGTGGAGTGAAATTGTAATAAGTTGCCGTGGAATAGACAAAAATTCTCTCAAAAAATTATTATCTCGAATGGTATTTAGGAAGAATATTTTTCTTCTTAAAAATACTACCAAAACGACTCATTTTGCTAAACATTTTTGACGTTTCATGTGACAAATTTATTTATTTGTTGTTACTAACGTAACAAAATAAAACCTAATCTACAAAATTATGTTGTCAGATACATTTTACATTTTCAATTCTATTGGTTGCATTACGTCATTTGACGTCATCATACGCAATATGATTGGTTAAACCATCTGTCAAAAAATATTCGTAAATAACTTCTTCATTTATAATTTTAGACACTTCACTTACATTATTTTTTGAAGGGAATCTACTGTCAGAATCAATAAATATTTATAGGGTGTTTCATTAAGAAATATAAAGTTGCATATTATTGCATTCAAATAAACTGAAAAAGGACAGGCCGATGAATCACCCTGTATATCTAGGAGTATACTGGTGACACATAATATGTTGAGTAAAATACGTAAATGTCTCAGTTCCTGAATAAATCGGAATAATTGAATCTTAAAATAAGTCCTATATAAGCCATTCTATTAATCTTGATTTCGTTCATTGATTACGCCATCAGCATCTAAATTGGCAATATCTCCAAAGGCGAAACCTTTAAGAACTTAGTGTCATCGACCTTTCCAATTCGAGAAAGGTCAACAAAATCTCCACCAGACTAAAATTAATGCATGTTAATTTCCCGTTAAAACCGCCAGTAAAATCATCGTCATTCGCAATGAGTTCATTCAAAAGCAAATCATTTGAAAAGAAAATTAGTGGATTTATACGCTATGAAATGTTGATGAAAATGAGGCTATAAAACGGTTTATGAGATTTGAATTACTTTCTGTATAGATGGATGGTTGATGTGAAGAGAGAAGTAACTATCACGTTGCTTCATAAAATATTCAGTTTAAATCAACTTCCTTTCATAAACTGACAACTGGAAACTGTCTTTCTAAATATAGTGACTGCGACTATTTATACACAGAATTGTGACTCTGAAGTTCAGTTTTAAAGGAATACGTATAATAATAAAATTTGAAGCGGAAAGAAATCATTTTTGTGCATTTATTCCTATTCTTAAAAATGCATTTATATAATTGAACGCTAATTAAAAGACGACTCCAAAATTTTTGTCTTATTCAGGATACCTTTTACACTTAGGCAGGCGGTCAGATTTAATAAAACTGTTATTATTTTAAAAGTTAGACTAAATTTTAAAGAAGAAGCAAAATAAAATAAGTACCTACATTTTTACTTTCTTATACACAATATACAGGGTGTCCCGTAACATGAAGCACATATTAGAATGGCATATAGTACTTAACGTACTGATCACGAAACAAAAAGAATTTTTTCAAAATTCCTATAAATAAGAGTAGTTTACTTAAGGAGAACATTTTTAGTATCACTGGACAATATTTATTTTGAATAAAGAAATTAATTATCGTCATTACGTAAAGTAATTTATAATTGAAATTAATTTATGCTATTACGTAAAGTTTCATAAAAGCATAAAACCAATATTAATTAATCTGTGTTCTAGGGATGCGTAGGTAAAGAAAACAAAATATTTCAAAATACTTACTTTATTTTTATAAAAACTGTTCAAAATTATTTCCATTAACAGCTAAACATAACGCAGCACGTTGAATTAAAGAAATTGTACAAGCCCGATGAAATGCATGTTCTTGTCTAATTCTTTCAGCGCAATTTTCAATTCGTTGCCTTAATTCTTCAAGGGTTTCAGGAGCCTCTTGATTGTCATAGATGAGGGATTTAAAATGACCCCAAAAATAAAAATCTAATGGATTCAAATCCAGAGATCTAGGAGGCCAAGGTACAGGACCTCCTCGACCAATCCATCTGCCCTTAAATACTCTATCTAGGTGATTTCTAACATTTCTGCTAAAATGAGGTGGTGCACCGTCATGCATAAACCATGCCTTTTGACGTACATTCAGAGGAATTTCTTCTAATAATTCAGGCAAATTATTCTGCAAAAATAATAAATAATCCTGGCCATTCATTCTGTTAGGAAGTATGTATGGTCCCAGTAACGATCCATTCACCATCCCAGCCCAAAGATTTAGCGAAAACCTATGCTGAAAATGACTCCTGACAACAGCATTCGGATTTTCTTCAGCCCAGTTGTGACAATTATGAATATTGTGTATGCCATCACGAGTAAATATTGCTTCGTCAGAAAATATTGCTTCTAACGTAAAATTAGGATCCACGGCATGTTGATACAGAAGCCATTCGCAAAACCTTACTCAAAGAATATAGTCGGGTTCAATTAACGCATGGACCTGTTGAAAATGATAAGGATATAAGTTATTATTATTTAAAATTATCCAAACTGTCATCCGCGGCACACCTGGTAGTTGGCGAGATATTATCCTTGTACTAATTGTTGGGTCATTGCGTACCAAATCTAAGACTGCATTTTCAACATTTGCTGATCTCTGACGAGCTCCACCGTCTCTTCCCCGATTAGGTCGCAAAGAAGCAGTGTCGCGAAGGCGTTGAGTAAGATTAACAAATGTGCGAGGATACGGATGCCGTCGTCCTGGAAAACGTTCGGCGTAATAGAGCTGGGCTAATCTAGCGTTTTGCCCTGCTTCGCCATACACTAGCAACATATCCACTAACTCATTGTTACTGTAATCATTCATTTTTGCAACAATCACAAAAGCGATATCAAGACTAGATTAATAATAAACAATGTCACGTAACGAATCGAACAACTCACCACCACCACCTTAATAGCAAAACTGAAAGTGTTATGTGACCGGCTACTAAAACTAAATTTAATTATTGTATTATGCAAACATTAGTTATAGGTACAATGTAATATTTAATATTAAAACTACGTATGCAACCAGTGGCCCAAAACTGTTTTCTTGCCAAACCTCAAAAACTAATTTTCGAATTTTGAAAAAATTCTTTTTGTTTCGTGATCAGTACGTTAAGTACTATATGCCATTCTAATAATTGCTTCATGTTACGGGACACCCTTATAAAGTAAGTCTAGGTATCATGGAAAAATTCGATACCGGAATTTTCGCGGAAACTCACGTTTTGGAGGTCCTCTGAATCCGTTTTGATTATTTTCTCAATTTTTTCTGTGTAAGTGTGGATGGATGGATAGATGGATAGATGGATAGATGGATAGATGGATGGATAGATGGATGGATAGATGGATGGATGGATGGATGGATGTGTGTGCGTCCGGTCGGATGTTCGATAACTCATAAACGAGAAAAAAAAATTAATGAAACTTGGTACCTACCTATTTATAAAGTTACGAATTTTGCGCAGAGCTGAAAAGATTTTTCAAATAAGTATAAAATGTTAACAATAATATAAGAAATAAATATCGTTACATTTTACTACCTGTATCTGCTTTTAATTTTGCGAAAAAGTAAATTATATATTTAATAAATACATTTCAATAATCATAGTTTCTTTAAAACTAGCTTAGTCAAACTAATACGTCAATCATGTTGTTTAATATAGGAAATCGAATCCAGTGCAGTATTACAAATAATGCTGCTACCCTTAATTTTTCGAATTTTTAAAAAATTCTTTCTGTTTTGTAATCCATACATGTCATACTACTTGCCCTTAAATTTATTACATTGACTTCAAAACCACTTTCTATATTACGTTAAACATTGATTTATTTCATATTATTATGCAATGAAAGGTACAAATCATTTATGAGAATGAATTTAGTAAACATGAGCCGTATTGTAGTAATAATTACGAGTATAATAATTAGTAATTGTCATATTAAACTAGGTTAGAATTATATATATACGACTACATTATTGTCAATTTGAATTGGCAGCTATCAGAAATTATTTTTTCGTTACGTTTCTTAAACAAACTTTTGCCAGATAAAATATACTTTTTAATAATATTTCTTTATAAATAAATAAAACTTTTTAAGGTTTTTATCTTAAAACAAAATAGGATTTATTGTAATTATAGGTATAATAAATAATGTAGAATCTGCTCTGCTATACATTTTTTTATAAACACAATATTCTGTTTCGAAGGAAGACCATTTAAACGTGAAAAACTTTATTCCAAGATGGAACAAGCCTCTGTTATGCTTTATTAGTATGCAAGCCCACGAAATGTAAACTTAAATAAAATTAAAACTTTTGTTGTGCCACATTAATTCATTTTATTTCATAAATAAACTAACCTGAATTGAATTTCACAACTTCATCACCATCTCTTACAGGACAAATATACCTTTCTTCGTTTCTTCTGTTTTATGACTTGTTAAAGTTTAAACAAGTTGTTTGTTTTGCGAAGTCCTACGAAGGAGAGAACAATTCATTCTTCTTCTGTCAAATAAAAGAGTTGTGCAATTACTCTGGTAACAGATGACGAAGAAATCAGCAACGTGCAGTCCAAGCTAATTGTGTTAGACGGAGAAATTAGTTCGCACTTGGGTGGAAACTTTTTAAGAGCTTATAGAAGTGGGCTAAACTATTGAAGAGGCTAGTAGTTAAAAGTTTTGTTGTTTGCAACAGACACAATTTACACTGAAATACAAGTAAGATGCTACAAAATATTTTCAGATTTGTATTAATTTAATGCTTTACCAGATGTGAAATTCAAAGTAAAATAGATGAGTGCTTTGTATTTTAGTTTTGTGTCTTTGTATTGACGTGAAGGCTGGCAAAATGGTAAAATAATTATCAAATTCGTTGAGTTACAGTACCTATGTAAGATTATCTCACCTTATTTGGATGTAACGAGTGATAGATAAAAAAGTATGTATGTAAATATTGTCTCTTCTATAAGGTGTCTCAAAGCGATATTCATGAAATATCAACTAAATCTTCTAATAATTTATTTTTTTAAACAATTAATTTGGTCAATTTTTAAATGTAAAAAAATCCGCTGTTCACCACAGTACTTTCCCGACCATAAATTTAACGTAGGCGGTGCCAAAGTGACAAACGTCAATGTCAAGCTGTCAATGTCAAAGTGACATCTGTTAATATCAAAATGACATAATTTGTCAATGTCAAAGTGACATAATTTGTCAATATCAAAGTGACATCTGTTAATGTCAAAATGACAGCAGTCATTGCGTAACGTTTAAAATTCGAGAGTTTAGTTGCATTTATAATAAGTTATGCACATAATACGAGCAATATGTAAATTAAATTTAGTTGGTAATAATATTGAAAGCGCAAATGTTTACAATATTTTCATCAATTCAAATACTAATTTAAAAAAATTTAATTAATACCACTGTTTGTATAAAGTTCATTAACGAACTAATACTAATACTTTTTTGTAAATAGCTTAAATATAAAATTTATGTCGGAAATTCATCCTTGTTCTCAAGTTATCGTGCTTACGGACAAACAGACCGACCAATTTTTTTAAATTATGTTTTTTGGATTCAGTAGGGTCTAAAACGTGAAGATTCATCAAAATCTCGAACTGTCAAAAAATCACGATTACAATATACTTCCCCTATTATATAGGCCGGGAAAGTAAAAACGTTGATCGACTCAATGATTTTTTTCCAATTTTAACTTTAAATTAGTAATAGTATTAATAGTTAGAATTTCTCGCACCATTCAAAACATGTATGAAAGCGTGATTTGAATCAATTTATATAAAACAAAATTTAATATTGTAGTTCCTAACTTCGACATTCAAATGCAAAATATACTTTTATAAGATCACATATTACTAGCAACAATATATAAATTGTATGAATTTAGTGATCTATATACTTTTCATTAAATTTAAACTCAGTTACAACCAGGATTTTATGTCTAGTTTGGAAGTGGAAGCAAAATAACTGAACGCCCTTATAAAAAGACGTCGGAAAAATGACAAATCGAAAACTCTTATAAATTACATTTAATCTTCTAAATTCAATTACAATCCAATCCAATACGATGGTATCCCGGAAACACAATTCAATATCAGTATGAGAGCATAACCTTTTTTTCGTTCTTTCTTCTAAAATACGACAGGAAACAACAATAATTATTATTATGATGTGAAGTATTATACACTTCTATAATAAAACAAGCTATAAACTTGACACTGAAATTAATTAACCTGGATTATGATTGACTAATTACAGTACTATATTCTAAACTGGAATGAAGTACAGAAAGATATACATTCAAATATCCAAATGAGTAATATGCTGAACTGAAATAGGTATGATAGATACCATTGGCTCAAAAAAATTCAGTAAAACATTAAACATCATTTTTGCTATAAAATATGACTAAACCCTTCTCCCTATTGTGACGTCAAACCTGTCAAAGTCTTACACCTCTATGATCGATGACGCTACAGATCATGATTGCCTAGGCCACGTGACAAATCCCGCTCGACTTCCTGTTAGCCAAGTTGACAGGAAGTGGGGGTGGGGGGTGTAGCAAGCTCACCAGCGATGCTAGCACCCTCTATCGGCCGTGACAGGTACTCACTACGGCCCTGCGAGAAATACCAATGCAAATGTGTTCACGCTACAAGACACTTGTGATGTTGATGCTTTTATCTGTGGGTTTTTCTTTTGCAATATTTAAGATGCTGATGTGTACTTAAAATATTATCGAGAAAGTTTTGTGGAGATTGAAGAAGGTGCTTGGGAAATGGGAAATTGTTTGCGGAGTATGCAGTATTTTGTCGTAATCTTCAAATAATCAAATACCAATGACAGTTTTTTAAACGTATGAAGCGAATAGTTTTCGGCACTGACGATCGGTATGACGATTTTGAGAAAGTTTGTATTCAGAACAACAAAAGTAAAGATCAAGTACATATAAAATATGATTGTACAGAACCACTAAGTAATTTATGTTATTTATTAAAACTGCATAATTATACAATTTATATTAATAAATAAATTATTTAAGTAAATAGTTTTTTATGATTTATAATTTCCAATTTCAGGAAAAACAGCACTAAATTTCTATTTATTCCTCGTGTGTTTTTTTTGTCCTGATTTGCGACTTAAGTGCCTACGTACCTACATAAATTATGACTATTGAACTATTTGATAAACAGAATATGCACTTTACGTTTTCGTCTGAATACATACAATTTAGGATAATTTTTAATATGGATTTTGCAGTCATAAAATTAAAGATCTTATCACCGTTATCGCGTTAACTTTTGAAATACTATACACAAATAAATTTCTTAGAATTAAAAATAGTGTAATTCTCCTGAGACACTCTAATAATTAAATAGTGTTTTCACTTTTCAGTTACTAGATAGATAGTAAAAAATTACTAAATTTCAACTTTTAACATTAGCATTAGCAGAAAAAAGACATTCCTCTATTGCGCCAGAAAACTGCCAAAAACATGGATTTCGCGCGCCACTCCACATTTTTATTTATTGTTTTGTTAAATATAATAATCTAAAGATATTGTTGAAGACAAAGGTAAAATCTACAGAATGGTCGATGTAGAATTTTAAAATTTTGCTTTAAAATCGAAATATTATGTAAATTTGAATTTTGACAACTTTTGTTATTTTTTGAACAAAAATATCTTCTATTTTAAAACGAATTTAAAAAATTCGATCGGTTATTTCGCAGATCCAAGCTTTGTTGACAACATATTAAAATTTGAAGTTAAATAAAAGCTGTGCAGTGACGCGCGAAAATCCTCTTTTTTACGAATATTGTAGTTTTTTTACAATTATGGGTGCCAGAATTATTTTTTCCTCTCAAACATAAATTATTTTATTTATTTTTTTCATAAAACAATCAATGTTTCGACTGTTTTATGCCATGGGTAGAGGATCACCTTAAAGGCATTGACAGTTCGATGAAAAAATGATAGTTTGCTACAGGATACAACGTAGGTACCTACAAGTTTCTATTTAAGTTACATAAAATTAATTAGTTTGACATTAAATCCATTGCAAGTTTGAACAATTTAGTGTTTGACAACACCGTACGCCATAACGTACTCCTGACCAAGATCCGCTTCTCCGCTGCAGTTGAAGTCTTGCATTATCTATAAGCAAATGGCTGGTATAACAACGCAATTACCTAATATATCACAAGATTGTATTAGAGACAACCCCATGCAGTAGCTCATTATTGCTGTAATTGTAATCCAAGTCCTGTGGCGTACATAGTAACTCTGCACTGCTACACTGTTCATGACAGTCCCGAGACATGCCAATTACCAACATCATTTGTATAGGAGATCATTAGATGTATTATCGTAATACTTACACTAGATGCGCAGCAATATAAATCCTATGTAAGTTTGTGAGGTTATGAGATTTGCAACTTTAAAATCGAAGTAGTGACAACAAAAATGGAAAAGGTGAAGGAAAGTTTGAGGTGAAAAAGTTCCCGAGTTACGATTTCTTGTAAAAAGCGATAAACAAAATAAAGTATTTACGTTGAAATATAGTATATTAAGTATCAAAGTTTACAGGTTGAGGATAATATACGAAACCGATATACAAAATTCACTTAACGTTTATGATACTTATAATATTTTTTCGACAATCGATATATAAAGTTAATATTTACATCATAATTTTGGTTTCGAAATGACATACTTTTAGACAATGAGTGCCTTAAAGTAATGTCATTTTATATTTCATAGGAATTCAAACAAATAACGTTAAATATACATAAATTAACACATTATTATTTATAATTATTGATTGCACAATAATTTTCGAAAAAATATCAGTAAATTTGCCCGTATCAATTTTCAAATATATACTGACAAATTTTCAGATATTTTTTTAGAAATTAATGTTTACAACAGTTATGCAGCCAGATTGGTTTTGTTATGCTTGCCCACTATTATTTTAAAATTTACACTCCTGTCAATTTGAAACCGTATCAAAGATTTGTAGAAATATAATATTTTCCATTTATTATAAAAGTTTGGCGATTGTAGAATATGTTGAATTTGTTTAAAAGCTCACGACGAGTTGTCCACCGATACGAAGGTTACGTCTAAGTGCTTAAAAAACAACCATTCAAACACTTATTACATAAATAGCTATATGCACGATCGATACAATAAAAATAAATTTCAAAATAATGTAAATATTTGGATATGTTGGCTTTGTTTGCATTTTGATGCTGTTGCCCTGATTAGGTACTGTTGTTGTAGTTGTTGTTGTTGTTGTTTAGTACTAACCGCCTTTTAAATTACTTATACCGCCATGTAATTTGTAAATAAAACCTACTATCTTGGAAACAGAACAGAGCAGTAATCGCTATAGAATATTTCATAACGAGAATCGAAAGTGAGGAAATATCGTGCGAGTGTAAAGTTTGACGAACGAGGTGCGAGCTACTGTGGAAACGCACGAGCAATACGATATTTACTTTCGAACGAGTCATGGACGTTATTTTTTTGACGACCACAAAAAAAAACAATTTATAACTTTCTAATATTATACCTACACAGCATTCAAATGACATTTCTACTGTCATTTCAAACAATCAATAAACAAGTCAAAAACTGCCTGGCTATGTTGATTTGGTCTCATAATTACGATATAACTATATCGTGCTAGCACGATATTAAAATCACGCTAGTTTATGATATTTTCAGCTTTCTTCAGTAGGCTGCTGTCGCGATATCTATTATTTTTTTGTAGAGTTAGTCTAAAAATATATTATCGATCGGGTAAAAAGTTACATAGGAGCGAGTTTAAAGAGAATATCTAATTAATTTTTTTTAAATACCTACCTATAAAAATCTTTCGCTCTGAGAAATCCAATTCCGCACACCTAGTTTTCGAATTATCCCGATGTTTCAAATTTTCTAGTTCTCAACTTTGTTCTTTGAAGCTGACTATCTCAAAACTCTCAAATTTATTGGTTTATAATCCAAATATTGGAAAAAACAAATCTGCAGGAATTTTACAAACGTTTGCCATCGTTCATAATGGATTTTTATACTGCTGAAAAATTAAATTAAACAATTAAATGTTGCTCAATCCAATGCTTACCAGGAATATAAAGTTTTTAAATAAAAATTTTTAAAAGTTCTTTAAATAGCATAGGTAAGTAAATTAAGGTGCGAGAAAAGCAATATATAGGTGAGCAGATGGGAGAACAACCTTGGCTGAATCTCGCTCACTGTCAGTAGACAATTAAAGTAAATTAATAATTTCGTTATAACTTTCATTACTTTGCTATTATTTAAATTGCAACTAAAAGTTAACAACCGTAAATACCTTAGAATTGTGAATATCTGCAGAATTGATCAAAATATCCTATTTTTAACGAGTCTAATTCTTTATTAAATAGTAAGAAAAGGTGCGACCTAATTTTATCTAATTAATTCAGTCTTTCCGGAATCTTTGAAAGAGTTTTACTTTAACTCTTCATTCAGTATTCACAAACCTTTCATTTAGAATGCATACGGCTTCTTGGATTCTACTTCCTTCTTTAAAACTTCTAAATTAAAAAACTAACTGTGCAACGGTATCCAGATAGAATATAATGGAATCTTTACATTCTTACAATCATCAGATCACAATATGCACTGTGCACTTCTACTTCTGATGTCGTGGGGCACGAATAGCGTTGACAACGACGAAAGGTTCGCGGAACTTTTTGTGCATTTGTAAGAGAAAATACGTAATAAAATCTTCAGGAAATTCTAGGAATAAGTATTACTTTGAAAGAAGATTTCTAAAGATTACTCTTTTTCTAATACTTACGTAGGTATATCAAATAACATCAAGAATGTAATATATGAACTGTATACTTTGTATAATCTTATATCTAGGGTGTGCCGAAATTACCTTATATAAATTTGAGGGTATATTCCTTGCAAAATTCTAAAACATTTTTTCGGCAACGAAGACGCTGTCCGTTGCCGGGCACGGGCTATTGGCGCGCTTTGATTGGCTATCTTTAATCTTTAATAACTCCGCTAATTTTGAGTTGTGAAAAAACTGCAAAGAAAAATTTTTTGCAAGAAATATACCCTCAAATTTATATACGATGATTTCGGGACAAGCTGTATATACACATTTCTATTACGCCTTTGTATTTAGCTTCATGTACAATGAGAGTTATTAATGAACATTTAAAAAAATATATTTATTTATTATAAATTTCAACATCAGATTAGACTAATATCATCAAATCCAAAGTAATAGATTAAATTGCAGAGTCAACTTAATAACTTAAAGCTTGACTTCTACCTTTAAAATATTTCCCAACGTGAGCTTTTTAAACTTTTTTGTAAAATTCTCCATAATCAAATTCCCTGCTGATTATGGCGTATCAGATTCAGATCCCATTTGCACTAACATTTTTCAGTCTAGAAAATGCGATTTCCTTCCGCCGACCTTTAACTCCCATGTGAGTTAGCAGTTCAGTTTGTTATCTGCGCATGTGTCGATCTATTTATCTTTTTCTTCCGGTTCCCTGCTCCGCGAACGCAGATGACTGCATCATCTTTATGTATGTGTTGAATGTTTCTCGATTTTCATGAGAAACGTGCTGAAAGGTTAAAATGGAGGAATGTTTATTTGATTCAGCAGATGTTTTGAGTTTGCAAACCGATGAAACGTTTAAACGGTAAAAGTTTTAAGTTTACTTTTTCGGAAGTTAAATAGCATGGAAAGTTCCTACACGGAAGATTATTTGTTTTTACCTCTCGCCTCATATTCTATAAGAGAGGTATTGTAATGGGTAAAAATTCTCGAGTACGAGTTTTTGGTGGATAAGCACAAAACGAATTTAATATTTTGACGAGGATGTCTGTGTGTGTGTGCGTATGGACGTATGAATTATGTGACGATTTTTCGTCCACGATAACTTCAAAAGTATCAAACCTTTAAGGTTTTAAAAAGGATCTTAACACTGGATAAGATTTTTGTAGAAATCCGCAAACCGGAAGTAAGTAGTACTTTTTGAAGCTTGATATAATTTTTCTTAGATAAATTGGTTCATTATTTATTTATGACAATTTTTGCAATTAAAAATTAATAGTAAATATAATTATCTATGGGTACAGTTAATTTTAAATACAATTTGCTGAATCTGGTAGTATTTAACAATAAAATAAAGTGCAACTAATTATTATACTTTTTTTGAAATTTCAGTATCTTGTTGTCCATATGGAAAACTAAATTAAATGTTTGATTCCTTTTCTTTATTTTTCTAAATTTAATATACCTACATTATAAATATATTTTATACTGGATAACTCAGTTTGCGAGACTACGAGTATCGCATCTAAATATAGTTAAAAGCGTGATAGATAAATAAAAGAATAATAATAAATAGAAACGATTAACGATTAAACCAGTGGCGTGGCGTGATGTTGGAAAGAAGGGATGCACCTTTTCCATAAAAAGTATTTTTTTAAATGCTTTTATATAAAAAATTTAAAATATATTCTTCAAGGACGCATAAACACTATAAATAACATAAGCAATATATTTACTACCAGCATCAATGAATAATACTTAAACAATTATATCAACAATAAATAATAACAAAAGGTTAGCTTATACGCGAACAATAAAATATTAAACCGCTTTCAAATCAAATATTGTAGGTAGGTATATAAAATTGTCTCAGTATAAAACAGAGTTCGTTAAAAGCAAAGCAAATCATTTATTGCTCAAGATATTGCTCAATTTGTTGCGCAGTATCTTGTTCAATATTTAGCGTAGTGTAAACGGCTATAACGTATGTTGCTTAAAATACGAATGCACAATAATATATAAATTTAGAAAATTTTACTGTTTTATAGGAAAATATTGTATGTAAATTAATATTTAGTTTAATATTGACAAATTTAACAGACAAGGGAAGCAGTGCTTTCCTTGCTTTCATGGATGCCACTGGATTAAACACTGTCTAGCTTACATACCAATATAAAACTCCCAAATTTCCTCCTAACTGATTAATTGCCGTTTCCAAATTACTGTATTTTCTTCAGTAGACCCATGCCACATCTATCTTTAGTCCTGGGCCCAACTTCCTATCTTTCATCTTGATAGAGCTGACTGGTGCTAATGCTAACCGTCAGCGTTCGAGCGAATTTACCACCGCGGAAATCACTGAAGCAACTTTAATCAGCCTTATCTTTATAGTTATGTGAATTCGCGCCAAATGATGGGGAAAATGGCGCAATGATCACGACTGGCGGAACTGACGAGCCATGAAGGCAGAAAGTGAGTTGACAAACACAGCTCTCTGCATGTGATGACGAAGAAGTCAAGGTTCCGTGGTTCAAGTCTCTCGGCCGGCAGTGTGTGATTGAAAAACATCTTGCAATAGACGATTTCCATTTAGAAATCGATAGTGGCGCCAGCGGTTGCTGGTTGAACTACTTATTCTAACAGCTGTATTTAGATACATTACAATAAAGAAAAATACGAGTACATAAATTTTATTATAAATATTCAGTTTTTAAATCATGCGTTGTGCACATGGTTTTTCAAGCCGTCGTTTTAATTTAGCTACTAAATGTTGTATTTTAATTTAGTCCCGGGCATTATCTTCACTTAAATGTAATATATTTTTATCTATAATTATATATTACAATTATAAATATCGACAAACAACCATAACCAAATCCAAAGCTATTGTAATTATTGTCAGAATAATTTCCAAATCTGCCACAGCGCTGCAGTCAACTGACGTCATAATGGAAATCGTCTATTAAATCGCACTCGGATGCTTCAGCTGACCACTTGATCGCCTTAACAAATAATGTAGTCCTGGTTTAACCAATCATATTGCGTAATGATGATGACGGATGACGTAATGCAACCAATAGAATTGAAAATGTAAAATGATGTATCTGATAACATAATTATGTAGATTAGATTTTATTTAGTTACGTTAGGTACAATAAATTAATTAACTTGCCAAATTAAGCGTCAAAAATGTTTTGCAAAATATGTCGTTTTGGTAGTAGTTTTTAACAAGAAAAATATTCTTCCACGACAACTTATTGCAATTTCACTCCACAAAACATCACGGAAAATTTCCCTTAACTACGGTTCAGGATATTGTCAGATGATGTTTTGTGTCGTGACTCGTGAAATTGTTAGAAATAAGTGGAAACGACAAAACAATTCTCAAAAAATTATCATCTCTTATGAATGATATTACCCGTGATAATTTATGTTAAATGTAAGTAAAAATGTTGTTATTTAAACACAAAATTGTACAACTAATTAAAGAAAATGGTTAGATATTTATTGGATTATTAGAAGTTTATATGAAGAAAATTGAAAATCTAATCTGTTTGCACTAATTTAACGTTTCTTTATTATTATTATTTATTATTATTTATGAACCGTAATGTAATGTAAGTCCTGCAATTGTTGATATCAACTTCAATAAAACTACAAAAGAAATCCGCGGTATATTCATTATATAAAGTTTAAAATGCGTTAAAGAACCCCGCATTTATTTAGCATTTACGGGCAATTCTCCCGCGATAACTATCAGCAGTAAAGTGTTTGTCGCCTTCATGCAAATTGCAACAGTGTAGCATTGGAAAGTCGGTGTTTTCTGCAAGAGGAAATAGAAATATTAACTTATTTCCTCAGACGCTAGACGCAAGTGCCGCGTGACATTTTATCAGTTCTACGTTGACTGCAGTCCGACATTGGAACTACATTTGCATAAATTATTTACCGGTGCAGTTTGTTTTTTACTGAGATTGCAATCGCAAAAAGTTGCAGTTAGGAGAATTTTATTAACATCTACCGAAGAATATTGACAGTTTTTATTTTTACGTTTCATAAGTTTACTAATAATGACAGTAATAGAAATTGCAGTTAAAAGAAATTATTGTCAAATGAAGTGTCAGATTTTTGTTTTTTCCAACAAATTATTGTCAATGTTTTGAATGGCAAACTGACTTTACCTAATGTTTGCAGTTTTAACAGTTTGGTAAATTTATTTCAAATGTGGAATGTCTCATAAGTAGTGCACATTCTTAAAACTGATATTTGACATACCTAACCTAACTACAAGCTTAAGATTTTACATTATAATTTGCAATATGTCAAAATTATGAGTAAGTACTTCACATAAGTACTAAAGTATTTAAGTATGTAAAACATTGACAGTTTGACAAAGAATCTGACAAAATTATAACAGTTATTTTCAAAAATTTGTAAAACTATGCATCTCGTCAATAGAACTCCTAATCCAGATTCAATTCTAGGAATAAATAACATTAAACAAAGAAAGATATTAATATAGCAAGAATATATTTAGTTGCGAAAGAAATGTAATAACAATAAATTTATGGAACCCAATAAAAATATAGATTCTTTATAAATTAAATCCAGACTGATGTATAATTTACGACTTCTTTGGTCATCAAAAAATTGTTGTAGAAAATATTACTCTAATAAACCTATAATGAAGGAAATATTATTTATAGTAGTATTTAACCTTCCTAATATCTATGGGTCAAACTGACCCATTTTTAAGTTATTACTAAGTAGATATTTGGAACTATTGAAAATTATGACTTCATATTAATGTAGTCGTCAAAATGTACTCAGTAGTTAATGTGTTTTATATTTCATATTTGTTTATAAATAAAGTTAATGGTTAACATAATATGTGGTAAATGGGTCAGTTCGACTCATTGTTGTTATTCTCATAAATATAAATATTATAAATGTGTACCTAAAGAACCAGTGTCGTTGTTGGGGACTTCCCCTTACTTTCTGTATTGCTTTTTGATATGATATACTCGTATTTAGGGGTCTCCCAATATACTACGAACTACGTGTATTACATTATATTCAGTTGGATTCAATTACCAGTGAACTTTGGTGAAATATACATGGCTCGGCGTATGTTGAGCGATGCTGAACTAGAAGCTTTATTAACTCTTATTTGTGTATACATAATCGTATTCGGTATTGAATTACATTATTTAATTAATTTATAATAATAAAAATTACATACGCAACTATTAATGACTTCAAAAAGGTAATATTTTTTGGTCCGGGTCAATATGACCCAAGCACCAAATGTGTGACATTTACTTCAGGATAATAGGAAGGTTAATAAAAAATCTGATGTGACCAGCACACGATCTCCCGCCATACTTACTTTATTCTTTTTACTTTTTTACTCATAATCATTTAAATTTTACGTACCTATAGTAATAAATAAACGATCATGGACTACAAGATAGCAAAATACTAAATTAAGCATATTATATTTTAATTATTTTTAAATGATATAGGTACAACTTGTACCGTACAAGATACAGAAAAATTTATACAATGCCGATTGCAAGTAATAATCATATAATCTTTCATTTAAAATTTTAAAAAATTCTTAAATTAGGTTCAATATTTTAATATTTTTATAAAAGTACTACTTCCGATTTGTAGATTCCACTATAATATATCTACCATTCTGTAATTGGGAGTAAATCCTGTTGAATGGTTACCAGGAAAATAATAAAATAATATAATTAAATATAAATTTCATATTATAAAGTGACCGATTAAGATTCAAGTCCACTCAGGTACATATTCCAGTTTAACTTCACAAATATCTCCCCTGTGATGTAGTATTAATTAGCAACCATAAGTACTTGTAAGTTAACATGTACACGGTATAGTATACATTTATTCCGATACTCACAATATGTGGACTTGCCACATCCAAGCTGGATAAAAGTCGTGAAGTCGTGATAGATAGATGCATGTATGTTATAATTTTATGCAATTTACCAAAATTCGCATCACAATAAACAAACCACAGACCAAATATTATAATTTGCAATCCACATTGCAGTTTGCGTGACGAATATTTACACAATGTAACAAAGTTTACCGAGTGCTCAACAGGTGGTTCAATATTTTGCTACCGTGGTTTTCAAGATTTTCAGTTTTGCCTGAAGGATTGCCTAGATACAGACACAACCCTGTTCAGATTTTCACTAGTGATAGGTGGATTTCACACACGCAAACACTGGATTGAGACAGTTGAAAATAGCCGGAAAATCGGAAAATTGATAAGGAGTAAAGAACGGTTATAGAAACGGTGGAGATAAAAGAATATTGGTATTTGGAAAGGTTAAGTGGTTAGACTGAAGGGTTGAGATAAGAGAGTTTTATAAGGGTAGGATTTTGTAATCGGATTTGGATTTAAATAAATATATAAAACATAAGCAATACAATAAATTTATCTTTATATTGCTTGTATTACTATTTTCAAAATATTATAAATTGTGTTTTATCTGCACCATAGATTATTCCACGAATAAGTATAATACGAAAAAAAATTCATGTAAGAATATGTAGAAATGATAATTATATATGGTCACAAACTACCCATAGATTAATAATTTCCATGGTGTCATTCCATGTTGTAATGCAGGCAGATTATCATTCGCGGCTTCGTCTGACTCTAGCTACTTGGCTGTCCAATCCTAATAGAGAGTGGAGATCACGTGAGCGTTCAAAAAATTCACAATCGAACAAAGCCGCGACTAGGATTTTGTTAAACTTTTTTGTCGCACAAAGCTTCAAAGTCATACCAACCATAGATAAATGTCCCTATTTCCTAGTAACTTTGTTTGTAAGGTTATGACAATTTGAAATGATTTAGAATAGTGTGAAATGTTAATGTGAAAATGATGATTTCAATAAGTACATGAATGTAAAACAGGTGATTCATCATAACTTGCTTTTAAAAAATGCGTGCCATTCAAGCTGTAGGGATCGCAGTGGGGAGAGAGTGATCTCATTCGACAGATGCCCTTTTAAAGTTGAGTTCTCCACCCGGTCAGTCGCCATCATGCGTTGGAGCACGGAGCATCATCGATGGCTGTTTTGAGGGAACACTTCCCGGGGCGCCTTATCTCAATGAGAGGCGATCTGGAGTGGCCAGCCCCCAGCCCGCTCGCCCTATTTGACTGTTTGTGATTTTTTGTGGTTTGTTTTTAAATCCCGCGTTTACGTCAACCGTCCAAGGACCCTAGAAGACCTAAAGGCCAACATCCTGGCCGTAATTGCCAACATACCCGCTGCCATGCTGGAAAGGGTTATGCCAAACGCTAGAAATCGGCTTATTCAGTGTATAGACAATGGAGGGCGTCAAAAACAAAAAGTTTCTGATTCATAAAATGGGCATTATTGCGTTTTAAAATAAGTATGTTACGATGAATCACCGTGTATAATTATTATAATATAATTTTCAATTGAATTAAAGTTATTATTTTTTTTAAGATGACATGTCATTTAACTGTTATGTCACACATGAGTCGAACACGTCGAACGAAATCAGTCATAGCCGCACAAATCTACGCTGCGTTAAAACGAAAGCCCATTAGACACATTTCCGAATCAAAATCCGTTTCAGCCACCACCATCCAACCCCTTTCTCTCAGATCTGTCACTGCCGTGTCGTTCGCGTCTCTAAGGTGTAACCGTGGAATCCTCGGCTGAAGCTTTCCTATCCTGCTGTATCCTGCTTTCCTGCTGCTTCAGTGTCTATCGATCTCGGTGCTATTCTTAGCCCTCGGCGATGGTAACGGCGAGAGTCGCTCTGTCGTTCGCTGCTGCCGGCTGTCAAGCCAGGGGTAGAGCGATAGTTAGCGGGATACATCGGTTATTGGATTAATATCGCGTATTCTTAGCACTGGAGAGAGGAGTATTAGGGGTGGATGTGTGAGAAATTAATTGATTTGGAGGGGTGTTTTTTCTTATTGGGATCTGATGCGGATGTAATAAATTCGACTAGATAATTTGATATGGTGCAAGGCAATTTATGAAAATGTATGTTACAATTTTTTCGTTCACAAAAACTCAAAAAATACCAATCATTAAAATTTTTTATTTCAAGTTTAATACGATTCTTAATAACCCAATATAATTTTAGTTTCAATCTACAAACCGGAAGTAGTACTTTTTAAATATTTCGATGCATAATTAATTTTATACAATTTTTATTATTTAAAATCTTGTACGTAATAAATTAGTCGTAGATAAAGTATAGTATACAACTCGCTGTAATGGCTATTATTCCCTCCGATGATAAAAACCCTCGATCGCTTTGCTCGCTCGTGTTATAAACTTCATCTTCGGAATTAATAGCATTCATTATAGAGTCGTTGTATTGTATAATATACTATTATTCCTGCCGAATACTTCAACGAGCTAAAACTCTATAAACGAAAATTGAATTATGTTTGTGGCATTGGATTAAACTACATTAAATAATTATCGTATTTACAAAATATTTTTCAACTTCTGTAAGAAAGATGACGAATGTTTAAAAAATTCCGTTAACCGTAGTTTAATATGTATTTATTTTCAGTTACAGACACACTTTTAGTACGATTTTTTCTTGTACTAAATTAAATCTATGTAATTGCTGATAAAACAACCGAAATAAACAGTAGACCATTATAATGTCTCTATATTTCACACAATCTTTCAACACCCCCCTCCGCCCCATGTGACAGCTTAATTCCAGTGTTGTGAATACTTTAATCTACGCGTTGTACCGTTGTATATATGATCCGAACTCTAGATTCAAGTGTCTGGAATATTCCGGGACATGGCACGAAAATCGAGAATCAAGCCTTCTGAACTTGTAGTACACGTGCTCTTGATGGCCGGGCGGGGACACGTGGGATTTGTCATGTGATGACGTCACAACAGGGATTAAAGTAGGAGAAAGTAATTAGGAATGACGACGCTGCTGTGATTTTGATGTAGGTAGATACCTACTTAACTTTAGTTGTTTTTGTTTGGTAGAGTGTTGTACTAATGCAAATAAAGGAATGGTATTTTTTGGTAGAAATTTGTAAGCCCGTGTAATTTGCTACAAAAACGGTACGTCGTAGAAAGTTGAAATTTTGTATTTGAGACTCATGTTGCATCTAGTTGATCACCTCATATTTTTGGTTGCGATCGTCCGTGCCAAAAGGGCACTTTACTCTAGGTATTTTTTGGTATTTTCCGCATAAATCAAATACGGTTATATTAATCTACATTTTAGTTATTAAGAAAAGTATGAACATTTTAATAGGCCTAACAATGAAGTTATGTGGTGTCCACATCAGATTTTTAACTATTATACCCGGTGTTATAAATACACTAATATGGTTTCATATTTAACACCTAAATTTCAACAAAACTAAAGGTGTTAAATATCGATAAAATCGACAATTACACGCACGAGGGATATTCGAAGGAGTATTTTCCGATTAAAATTTATCCATACGCTGTTTCTCTCATGAAAAATAAAACAAAATTTAAAAACTTCCTTTGATAGCAAGTCAGAATCATATTGCACTAGTGCAAATTATCGATAATTTGCACTAGTGCAAAATTATCGTGTAATTCTACGTTGATTGGACGACATTCAGAAATGTCAGACTTTCTGATTGACTTAAATTTTATGAGGGAAATAGTCACCAGAATGTCATAATATTTTTACTGTGTACCTCCCTTACTCAAACCATTGCATCAGCACTTCAGCGCGAATCACCGAATCTAATAAAATTTAATTTCACAATTTCTGTTTCCACATGACAAGCTCCAAGCTCTTCTCAGAAGCTCTCGTCCGTGTCTCGTATTACCTTCACTCGGTATATAATTGCATGCGTGGTGCGTTGCTATGTCAACAGAAATAATTAGGTAAAAGTAGAGTGCATTGCAACACGCATCCGAGCCATCAGTGTACCTATCGAGAGTGTACGAGTGTACTCTGAACAGTTCTGGACATCGAACAACGAACACAACATGTGGTTATTAACTCTGAATTGGTTCCAGTTGCAAGGGTGAATTCATTTATGAGAAACTAATTTGGGAAGTTGATTTGATGGAAAGCGTAATCAAATATTTAATGTTAATAATTTTACTAGTATTGTGTAATTGCTACTGAATGACAGTTCTACGTTTTTTACATTACATGGCTTACCTAAAATATATACAGGGTGAACTGGAACGCTACTGAAGTGGAACTTCCTAAATACAAACATATTTATTTATATTAATTTGCTAACTCTGATCTATTAAACTAATAACTGACTTCGCACATACTTAATTGTGCTGACTTGTTACAAAATCACTGGGTCAAGGAGTTTATCAGTTGAAGATGTAAATGAACCAATACAAAGAGGAATAATATAAGAAAATTTCTGAACACAAAGACAAAGACAAATTTGTCACAAATATCGTGCTCTCTAGCACGGTGATCATGGTAACGAACATTTACCGCCATTTTCAGTTACCACGTTTCAAATTAGTAAAACATCCTGAAAAATTACTGTGGTACATATGGTTCAATTTTGGAACATACCATAAATGTAATTTTAAAGTCAAGTGTATCCTGAAATTTCTAAAAATTTATCAATTTGTCTTTTACAGGACTGAAAAGAGAGTGTTCTATTTTTATAGATTATTTCCTAACATATTTAAATGTATCTCTTTAATTCATGTATCCTGAAATTCTTGAAAATTTATAAATTTTTCCAAATAGAAAAATGATTAAACCTGTGTGGCAAACGTTCAATATCTTTTGATTTTACGTTTTAAAGTCACTAACAAGACGTCACACTTTTCAACATTGTTTACAAAATAACAAAACTACGTAGATACGTTACATTTAAAGTTTAACTTTTGAAACACTGACACCTTTATGAAAAAGCTTACCGTCTGTCACAGGCTTTAGAAAAAAACACAAACTAGTTTTATTCTTAGAAAACAATTTGCATTTTATAAAATTCAAGCACAGCAGTTTTGTCTTTCATAATGATTTTATACTACAAACGTTTTATAACGAAATTAACTCTTGCTTCCAAGTATTATTGCATTTAAAAGTAAAATTGAGTTAGCGAATTAATATTCATTTTCTTTCTTTTAATAGTCGCAATTATTTTTCAGACGTGACCTTTTAATGTGTCTTGATTAAAAATAGCTGGCATTTTCTGTCTGCCTAGCGCATTAAAAGACGATTTATATAATACAACAAATACGAAAAGTCTGCGTTATCAGGACGAAAGGATAATAATCTAGAAACTTGATTAATACATTGCGTAATAAATTAAGGGTTTAGAAGTTTTATATATAAATTTTTTATTACATTAGACTTGCTCTTTACTTATTAAAAGTTTGCCAAATAAAAAATGTAAGCCCAAAAACAACCGAAATCTTTAGCTGTCTCATTAAATTTTTATGTGTCAAAGTTCGCAGTTCTTTTGCTTCAGATAAGAAATAATTTTATTTTTACTACCAACATAAAAGGATTGTTTCCCAATTATTATTGTAAAATATTATTGATTATAGGGAAACTAAAAAATATAGCTTTGATGCTAGCAAAAAGTTCTGATAGAAATGTCCACAAAAAAATTAAAATTTCAACAAGGCTTCGTTAAAAACGTCCGATATCTGTGTCAACATTGTTGTTTGATCTTTTGTACCAGAAATGTCGTCTCAAAAAATGTTATTTCCTGTACAGACCCAGTCATCGATAATGTTCTTTTATAATACAACTGAAAACTGATGTAAAAATAGAAATTTGAAAATATTTACAATAGTTTTTTTGTGGACAAACAAAATTTGCGACTGTAATAAATAAATAAATTGTATGAAAAACAAACATTACAGTTTACATGACGTTGTCATTCATTTATTATACAGAGTGATCATAAAAAAATGATTGACCGTGCCGCTTCATTCTGATTTTATCTTTTCCGCCTTGATGTGTTTGCATACTGTAAGCTCACCACCATAATCTTAAAATGGCAAAAGTTTCACTTCAAAAATACTTTAAAATTTAGTACCTACTTTTCACTTACTTTTGACGCTACTGCAAGTTTTTAAAAATTAAGATAAGTTTCAAATTTGTCATCATTACGACACTATATAAATATTCTTTTGGCAAGAAATGAACACTAATTAGTTTTGATTTGATCAAAAAACGTGACAGTCAATCATTTATGACACCATACCGAAAAATCGAATGTGGCCATAGCACACAACCTCCTGCTGTATATAGAAAACTGACAATCCGGTACCCACTTAACACATAAAAATAAATATCTAGAATACTTATTCAAACTCAGATATCTGCATCATCTGAGTCAAAAGATTAAATCACAGGAAAATTCAAATCAAGACTTTTAGATTCGGCATAATTGCAAGATGTATAAACACAAGAAATTGCAAAATCGGTAAGATTTAAACATTGAAAGGTTCAAAATTAGGTCTAATGAACTAAATGAATAACCAAGAACCATTCTTGACTACTATGAAGAAAACGACAATAAATTTTCTAGATTTGCCTCTCCCTGTGCATTTATGCCGAATCTAAAAATTTTACGCAGAAGCAAAAATCAACCTATCATGGATTACAAGATATTAGCGTTTTTTCTGATAAATTTATTTTTGAAAATTTATTACAGTTCTTTAATGCTACCAGATAAAGACAATTTTTTTATAACGTTAGTTGCAAATAACTTTTCCTCTTATTCTTATTACAAATGTATACTATGTTTCTTCCAATTTATCGAAATTTTTTACAATTAATCTTTTCACTAGATAAATTTTGCAAAAATGACTACCTATTATTTTTTACGTACCTACCTAGCTTAATTATTGACCAATGACCATTATGTTATTTTAGTATTTAGATTAATAAGTTAGCAGGTTTCTTACTGGAATATGCCAGATAGACAGTTTGTAAAAATCAATTTTACACAATTTAAAAAAAATCAGAAAAAATAATGAAGTTCTGAATAACGTCCTGTCAGGTTTGAATGACAAGAAAATTAAAACTAACCACTACAAATACAAATCGATACAGTAAACATAAAAACAGTTGACATGGCTTTGAAAATTTTCCATGCACACAAATTTCAAAATTTCGGCAGGAGCTTTTTTAAAAAGGGAAACAAATCCGTACAGTGTAAAGCTCAAGCTTCATGTTAACAGGACATACTAACGAGAGCTTTGTTATTACAAAGTCAAACTAAAAGTTCGAGCGTTAGGTATACTAACACAAGTTGTGCAAAGTTTCTGAAATTGAAACAAGTTTGTTTAATGTCACTATACACTGTGAATGAATTGACAAAACGTTCGACAATAGAACACTGTAGGTACACTATTGTGTATAGTTCCACGATTTAATATATTATGTTGTATGTTGTATGTATAGTGAAACTTATTGTTGCGGCTCATACGTGTGGAAAGATTACATGTGACACATTTTTGTAATTAATATATTGTTAATGTATTAATGTATGTATTAATGTATGTATTAATGTATTTATTATTGAGTATAAGTACAGGCTGATTAAAAACTTCGTGCTTATATTTTAATGGCATATACCTAATGCTCAACTCATTTATCACGGGACTGAAAATTTTTTTAAATTCGCAATTTTTAACAAATTGTTTTGGCTCACACGCACAATGCACTATTAGTTAATTAAATATCCATTATACAATCAACAAAACAGTGGTTTCAAAAATGTTCTTGATGCGAAAACTGCCCTTAAATTTATGAAATTAAAAAAAAATTGTCCCATGATCAGTTAGTTGAGAACTAGGTATATGCTATTAAAATATATGCATGAAGTTGTCAAACATCCTGTATAAATACATAAAAATATCTATCACGCCTTTTACGTCAACTTTAAGCTCTGTACACACAAGGATTCTTCGAGTATTCTTTAAGGATTCTTTCATGCTTGTGAATTTTAAAAAACATCCTGGTCAGAATTGCCTGTCAAATAGCGGCGGCGCTAAATTGAATATTCAATGAGTCTTGGTAAAGAAGAATTTCTAATTCATTGGTAGCTTCAAAACAGTGAATTCTTTTTTCCTCACATATTGTGTCATCTGTTCAAATTTAAACATATTCACATATTAAGGATTTTAATTAACATATTAATTAATTATAACTATTTCAGTCATCACCTCTTTGTTCAATTTAAATTATATAAAAAGGTTTGCATCCTGTAAGTACATGCAAATTGCATTGAAGTACCTACACACAAAACAAAATAAAGAATTGGATCAGATTTTTCGCTCTACCTCAATTTATAATTGATCCTAGGTAAATCATTTTATTTTTTATTCTTCACGCCAGCACCAGCAGCTCTAGACTATAAATAATTCATTGTCCTGGAATTAGTGATGCAGGGGTCAAATGCAACCAAATCATTCTCAGAATATGCGAGCACTCCAATTAATTTTCACATACATTTGCATACCGCACGATGGTCCTGGGTTTCTATGAGAAGACAAAAAACTACGAGATTGAAGATTGAACCCTTGGTCCTTCATTTAAATGTGGGATGAACAATTAGCAAGATTTGGAATTAATTATAATAAATTTTTTGTTAATTTTATTTTTCCGAACGCATTCTAAACAAGCGGCAGGCTAGTGTGACGTCAAACATTTGACCAATAAGTAAAGAGACTGACCACGATAATAGCAAAATTTTATTTTCATTTTTATTTAGGACTTTTAAAAGGTAAAAATAGATTTTTCTACAAGTATCAAAAAACACTTACATTTTTGAATCGTTAACAAAGCTCGAAGTTGGTGATTTTTTCACAATCTTCTTTTTGTTATGTTACTTTGACAACCGTTAAAAACTATGAGAAAAAATATTTCCCAAGACCATAATACAAAACTAGCAGTTTCCATACAGTTACCTAGATACGAAAATAAACAATATCACACATCCATTAATGGAATTTTGGATTAATTGTTTTTATTTAAGATCTTGAGCCAAAAACTGTTTTAAAGCTCATTAATGACCTGTTTTCGACAAGTGGAATCAACTTTATAAATAGAACATTTTTATTAAGATACTATCGACTGTGGTATCAAATTAAAGCTCTCGGGAAATTCATTCTAGTAAAATAATTAAAATAACATTTAAATGACAATGACCGTCAATTGTTTTTTAAATAAATTATACAATATATAGATAAGTAGGTACTAGAAATATTAAAAGCGATATTTATGCGAATTTCAATTGTTTCTTCTAAAACTATTCAAATTTTGTCAAGAAGTTTATCTATTATCAAATTAAAGCTCTTTGGGAGGGAATTCTAGTCGAAAAATCAAAAACAACATTTAAACGATGGTTTTTCATATGTTATTGTAATTATATGCCGAAATTGGTATCAACTTAAATATTTCGGGGGGAAAGAAAGTTTTATTTAAATTTTGCTGAATCAAATACCTATAAAATTAAAGCCTTTACGAAAGTCTGGTAATAAAATTTAAAGTCGGGTGGCCACATCAGATTTTTTACTTAGCTTTAAGAAATGAAGCTTAAAACTGTAAAACTGCAACATAAATAACCGATATTTTCTCTCATAACTCACATTTGCCTCTTTCCCCCTGACCGCAATTCACTAATTTGTATTCCTGTCACGGTTAAAAACGCAACGTTGCTTTGCCCTCTCGTAATCCTCGCAAAGCCAAGAGTTAACTAATTGCCCCGTGTCCTCTTAGCACTCGGCCTTTCAGATGTTGCAGGTAAAACCGTAACCGTAAACCGTGTACACAAATAACAAAAATTAAATAAAGAAACTGTACTAGCAACGCAGTTGGCTGTGGTTGTTTTGTGCTGTGACAAGGAACAAATGAGGGCGAAAATAACAGCGAGATTCAGATAACGCTGATGACGACGGAGATATGGCGCAGGAGAGATTCATATCAGCGATGGAAATGTATTGTTGTTTATTTGGTTTATAGGATTTTTTGTCATGAAGGTATCAAATATAATACAACATGTGCATTTTTTTGAGTGCTTTCCAATAACGTAATAATAAAAAATTTCGTGGACATGAATTAAGAGGAATGCCCACCCCTACAAAATAAAGTAAAAATATGTTCTCGTTGGGGACATAAAATTGACTCTAATTTTGAACCGATTTGTTTGCTCTTTATTTACTTTAAAGATAAAAGATGTTTCTAGGTCTGTCTAGTGCCATTTTTTAAATTTCATATTTTTACATTGACTTTTTAAGCTCCAAAGTTAATAAAATTTGAAGAACTTTGCAAATAAAATATTGAAAACTAAAGTGAGAATTTAAAAAGTGACACAAAGCGGACATAGCCCGGACTTTAATCTTTCATTAAAAAAAAAATTCTTGAAAAATATTTAAAATTAGTGCCAATTTCATGTCCCCAACGAAACTCTGTTTGTAGTAAAAAGTGGCTAAATACGGTTCATTCAATGAATCAACCGATGTTGTCACAATGAGTAGCAGTTGTTTGCGATTGCATCACTTGATTCCTTATTAAATGAACTTTCAAAACCTATGGGTATTCCTCTTAATACAAGTGCATATTCGGTAAGAAAATCGTAGTGACACTGCAAATCAGGGACCTGGAACTGAGCCCGTACTTGAGCCGTAACCCTAAAAAACCTTTTTGTATTCATACTTTGAAATGTGTTGTTTCGCGTCACCCAAGCAACGTCAGGAAGGTCAATTTCCCACGTCTCAATTACGTCACACGATCGGAAAATTTCACTTGAAATATCCTAAGTGCATGGATTAAATCCGAAAATGTTTTCGAGTGCATTGATGTCAACATGTCAATTTCACGAGTCGAAGACGAATGAAATTGTATTATTGCAGTAATGCACGATAATAAATTTTCTAGATATTAATCCATGCCGACGGGTATTCGGAAAGAAAATCGCATTTATTCTTCAAATTGCAAATTTGAGGATTGGTATGAAACCATTTTTAAACTAGAAAATACCAATATTCACAAAAATAGTAAAAATGAATCATTAAATTTGTTTCAAATTGATTTAGGTTTGGAAAACTGTTCTAGTAAATACCTAAGATTTAGGTAGTTTTATTTAATTTTATACACTCTATATCATTCTTGAACCATAACTAAACTAAATAGCATAAAATTCAAACACATCTTACACCTGCAAAATATACAATTTATTTAACACTTTATTAACACCATTCAATCTGGCTAATCGGCAAGTACTGAAAGCCAATATTAAAAAAAAGAAAAAAAACACTTTATTACAACGCAAGAAATAAGTGCATGTTTAGATTATAATCAATTTAGTTATTATTATTATGCGTAAATACATACATAAACATTTCTTACACGCTTATTACCCAACTTCGGTGTAGTAGAGTTTTCAGTATAGATATAATATTATATTAACTGCAGCAAATTTAAATAATTACTTAATTTTTTTATCAGTTAACTGTTTAACAAGACTTTTAATATTTTAATACTAACTAATTTAATGTTAAATATAATATCACATGACAATTATACATTCATTAGCAGTTTATTCTTTTTTCTTATTTATCAGTGTAATTTCTTTTCTAGATAATTCAGTAATTTATATTTCAAATTATGATATTGCGTGCAAGTTCTACCATAATATCTGACATTAAAGATTAAAGTTTTAATACAAAATTATTTCTTTTTCATACATATTTGACATCAATAATACTAATGCTTAATGCATATTATAGGAAAAATATGTGATTTCTTCGGATTTCATGTTTTTTATATAATGAGAATTGAGAAATACACATGAAAACAAATAATAATTGTCGTTATTTAATATTTTAAAATAACAACTTTAAGATCTAGACATTTTTTGGCTTTAGAAAACTTAGGTGGCAAATGACTGTACATTTTCGTCATAAGAATCAACGATTGAAACGGAGGTATACAAATTTCAGCAAATAATTTATTGTTGAACCTTTCCGAACACTATATTGCAATAATTTTAGCTTGTGAATGTATGAATTTTATACATTAAATAAATAATGAAAACAGCACTACAAAAGGCGATTTACTTTATTTATTCCAGGTCAAAATATGATAAGAATAATTGGGCCACGAAAGTATAATTATAATTATGTCTTTTAAATATCTGCACCAAAAACGAGAGCTTTCGTTTCTATTAAAGATTTTTTCATCCAGCTTTATGCGGGATTCCAAAATTGATTATTTAGATTATTTTTATTTACCTATTTTATAGAATTATTATACATTTCTCCAAAGTTATCATAATCCGATCCGGTTCATCACTACACATATTTACACATATTTAAAAAAATATCGTGCGCATCTCGGGACAAAAGTGTTCTCCCGACTCGTGCGGTGGCAGCCCTCGTTTCGCTCGTATTGCCAACTCCGCACTCGTCGGAGAAACGCCACTTTAGTCCCTAGTTACACTATATCATATTTTCGCATGATCAAGATGAATAAAAATGTATCAAAAATACGATTTAATATTACATGTTTATTATTATTATTATTATTATTATTATTATTATTATTATTATTATTATTATTATTATTATTATTATTATTATTATTATTATTATTATTATTATTATTATTATTATTATTATTATTATTATTATTATTATTATTATTATTATTATTATTATTATTATTATTATTATTATTATTATTATTATTATTATTATTATTATTATTATTATTATTATAAAGCACAATCCCATAAAATACAATGTTGTGCTCAAAACTACTTTCCACGGATAAAGCCTGTTTTACATTATAATTTTTTCGGCTAGAAACTTTGACAAGTTTTATATTAGATTTTAGAATACAAAATATGATAATGTAAAACACGAAAATTTCCATCCAAGTTTCATACTAGAAACGTCTTTTTCCGACTTTAAAAAATAGCTCCGGTCCTTTTTCCATCCAAGTTTCATATTAGACCAGCGCAATAAACGCACATTCAGTGGCGGCGCCAGGGGCGGGCCAGGGCGAGCCATGGCCCACCCTAAAATTGCTTGGCCCCCCGCTTGGTCCGCCTGCTTAAAATGCTGTATAGGTTTAGTAAATTAAAACATAATTTTTTCAAAATAAAAAAAGCTTGAACAAAATCAACTGTTGAAAATCAAAATCTTTTGAAACAAAGTGCAAAGTTTTCTTTGCGCGGGATTCCCTACAGCAGCGCGCATGAAAGAAGATAGAAGAACTAACGTAGGCATGAATCTTTTCTTCCCACATCTTCGCTTGTCAACGTGTTTCGCTTTTCTGTCGTCGAAATTTCGCGTAATTTTTAGTTTCTAGAACTACTAGCACACTAAGATTAAAACAAATTCCATCTGCAGCACATAATGTACTAGGAAACAGAACCAAAAAATTACCCAAACACCTTGAAAAATATTTAGTCGAGGGAAATACACTTGAAAAATCTTCAGTATAGGTAGTATCCGAAACAGATTTCCGGACCAAAATTTACTTACCAATTTTAGATGAAATTATTAGTGAGTTAAATAAAGGATTTTCTGATAATGAAGATATAATTATAGGTATTAGTGTTTTTAACCCTCAAAGCAGTAATTTTTTAAATTCTGAACTTATAAAACCTTTCGCAACTGCCTACTCATGTGACAATAATATATTAATTTCATTATAAAAAATCAATTTATCATTACGAGCTCAAAAACAACATAAAAGTTACAGATATTTTAAATCTGCATTCTGCATTAATTTTTAAGTGAATATGAACTTGCATTTACAGAACTTTGCAAACTCTGTACAATAGCTATAACTAATAACTATTCCAGTATCCTCAGCTGCTTGAGAGAGAACTATTTCTTGTTTAAAGCAAGTAAAGTCATATTTAAGAAATTATTTGCTTGATTCAAACTTATCAAGTTTATGTGTTATTGCCATAGAAAAAGCAGAGGCAAAATTGTTAAATGAAAACCGCAAATAATTAACACATTTGCTGATAATCATGAAAATAGAAGAATTATTTTAAAATAATAGATTTGTTTGTCAATATTATGTTCTTTTTACGTAAAATAAAAATATGAAATGTCATCTTTTTATTATTTCCTTGTGGCCCTTCTTAATTTTGGATGGCCTCTCTATGGCCCGTCCGTGTTAAAAATCCTGACGCCGCCACTGCGCACATTTTGAATTGTCAACCATCTGTGCATACATTGACATCAACTATCAACAACCACCAACCAGAAGTGATTTCGGTTTCTTGACTTCTTCGTATTGTACCTATATTGCTATATTTCATAATCTTTAATGTTTTTTTGTAATTTACATTTACAAAAATTTGGTGTTGGTAACATTGATCAAGAAACTAGTACAAAACTTGGATGTAATTCTAGACAAAAAAAGTCAGAAAAAGTTTATAAAATCTAGTTCATGTTTCTAGCCGAAAAAAAGTATAATGTAAAACAGGCTTAACGTGTACTTAACCTTCATATATTTTTTGTGCGGCATAATTATTATGAGCCATTTACCCTCTTTTTTATGTAGTGAATTGATGTATCTGCCATTATATACTGTAAATCATAATCCTCAAAAACATGTCTATCTACTTTCTTTTTGTAAGTACTTATCTTCTTTCTATCTCGGCTGATAATGTACAGCTCGATAAGAAAATAAAACCAGGAAGAGATAAAGTGGCAGCAAGATGCGCTAGTCACTAGGGTATTACACCTAAATCTAGTGAGAATCTTATTAGATTTCCTGTGTATAGTGTGTTGCGCTATATTCTCCGGGACAACGCAAGACTACGTGGCTAACGGCTACGACACACAAGATGAAAGGAAATTGTCTGGGTCAAGTGTTACTGGAGTACGCCGTCATATTGTAGTCTGATAAGTGAAGAGATAGGAATTGTGTGATTTAGTTTTGTTAAGATTGAGAAGGAGTTTTTTCTGAGTGTGATAATAACTGTAGATATTTTGTTTGCCGGTTCAGTATATCTGTTCTTCTTAATTAATGAAGGTAGTTTTATATACAGTAAGATTTTTACTGTCTTGTATTAAAATATACCCACATCAACGCATCTACCAAACAAAATAAGCTTGTCAAAATATATTTAAGCGGCTCGTCTACGTTTTAACCGAATTTCTATAATACTCTCGATTTTACTTTTTTTCCATTCCACTTTTTCCCCATTACTAGGGTTGCCGGAAATTCGTACATTGCCGCATCCTAGGAATGCAATATGTCATTTTGAAGTTGAAAAATACTGTAAAAGTGTTTTCGTTGCGAGTAAACTATCAGATTATTATTGATTTCAGGATAATGTTTTTATAAACATTTAATAGAAAAAGAATGGTTCTACAGATATGATTTTAAAAAATTTTTAAAATTAATTTGTATTATGAGATATAACCGTGTAAAGTTTGCATAAAATAGGATTTTTTTTTGAATTTTTCGGAATTTTTATATTCATGTACAATTTTTTAATCAAAATTTTAAAAAGGTACCTACATCTGTAGATCCATTCTTTCTCTATTAAATCCTGGTTGAAATAAAATTTTAGACGGGCCTCTTAAGCTGTAACTAAAACTGCATTTCACATAAGCATTTAGTTTTAAGGTTTAAATTTTTGCTATCGTCTATAAAAGTTCGAATTTATCTATAACTACCTAAATACAAGCATTCATAGAGCTTGAAAGTGGAAAGTGTGAATGCTGGTATTTAGTTAAACTTTCGTAAACGTAAACATAAATGTAAACCTTAAAACTAAAAGTTTATGTTTATGTGAATATGCAGCTTCATAATTGTTACACAATTATTGATTTCTATAGGCTATCTACAGAATAATTATCAATGCCTCCTGTTTAAGAATTCCTGCTCTCTGTAGTTTTAGAAATATTTAAATCATCAAGAAATTTGTAATTATTTGATTAAGAATTTCTAGACTTTAGGGTTTATGTTACATGCTTCTTATAACAATTTCAAATATATTATATGAATATGAATGTAATGTTTCTTAAACTTAAATATAAATGTAAACTTTCAAATTCAAACTAAATGCTCTACTTAATATGTGAATTGAGGCTTAAGAGTTTTTGAAATTATTTTAGGATTGCTGAAAACTATCAATATTACTGAAGAATTATTATTAGAATCAATAGGGGTTTTCTCGGCTGCCGGATTTTGATAATATAATTGAAATTAGTTAAGAAGTGCGGAATATAGAGATTCCCTAAGGAATTATTTAGGTATTAAATTTTTTTTAAATAATAATTATCCTCGTGTTATTTTATTATTGGAATGATTTAGAAGACTGTTGAAATTAACAATGAATTTTTGAACTTGCAAAAGATCCGTCGACATCATTATAAATAGACTCATTAAGTATCAAGGGTATTAAGAGTATTACTAAGAAATGTTTAATGATCAAAATTTCAAAACCAGGCATTTGTACTGTCAGATTATTAAAGGTTTTATGTCATAATCACTGATCATGGATAAAAGAAAAAGGCATGATTCCATTGCCAAACTCCGTATAGGTATGTGATTTTGGCAGCTGTCAAACTCAAGCATTATATCCTGAATGTTTGAAGAAGGAATACCCTAAAACCTCAGGCGCTTAAGCAACGTAAACTGACCTATTTCCTGGTGCAGTGATCTGTAAACAAACATTACTAAATACAACCGATACATTAAGGTTGTTGGTGCACCGAGTTTCAAACGATGCATTAACAGTACAACAATAAAACAGTTTTAAGCCCTAGGCACTAATACTACAAGAGTTCTAGTTTTCGATTAATAATGTATCAAGTTTCGTAAACATAAACTTATGCTTAAAATCATAAACTGTTGTTAAATTTATGGTGTTTCTTTTTTCTTTCATTAACAACTAAGAGTGCCCGTAAGTTGACGGTTGGTAATCGTACACGATCTATACTGATAACACACTATACTTAAGTGAGGCTGCCACACTCAAGTTATATGATAAAAGACGAAATACTTAAATATTAATACATTTTATCTACGACTACTATGAAAAGTTTATAATTATGCTTTCAATTGTCAACGTAAAGTTGATTGTTACTGAGGACCAAGCAAAAAAACATTTTATTGCGCGTCTCCTATGACAACGCTCAATAAAGTACTTTTTGATTACATAAAATAAAAGAAAATGACAGAATCAAACAAATTTTTTTATTTATTTATTTCGATATTATTGGCATCGTCATGGTTACGAATCAAACATAAATTGATTGAACGCAGATTGAACTAACTGAATACTATTATTATTATAACACATAATTTTAGTCATAGATAAAATTATGTATGTATTACGAGCATAAAGTGTCTTTGTTCCTCTTGCACTATTGCAGCAAATTTATTATTGTGATAATTCCACTCCTGTATAAATTAAGCCATAAACAAAACACAATTTTATCGTTTTGACAGCGGATTCAAGGGAAGGTAACTTTTTGCAAGTGATGAAACCTTATTTACCTTTTTCTTAGCAACCAAACAATAAACATAACACTGAAATGTCATTTGCTAAATATTTCTAATATTTTTCAGTGAAATGATAAGATTTTGGGAATATTTGTGAAGATGAACCAAAGGAGTCGTTAAATTATCTCGTTGAGTTACACTCGAGCATTTTATTTCTCAAATAATCATGCAAATCTGCGCGCGAGTAACGGATAGATTTAGGGTATTCGGGTAATAAACAGATATCGGGTATACTTATTTCGGGTTTTTGGGTTGTTAACGGGTAACGGGTAGATATCCGGTAGGTACTCGAGTATGCGTCGTCATTCCTATTTTGTACCTAGACTCACAATCCAATAGATTAATAATATGCGCGTTTTAAACATTAATTTTATTAATATTATTGACAGTTCAATTTGTTAAGCCTACTTGAAAATAGAGATTCCATGACAGAGTTACTACGGAAGTTACATTTTTTATTGATTTTGTCAATTTTATTGAAAAGTGACATTTAACTAGCCAGAAAAATATTTCCAGCTAGCTGGGAAGTGAAGTTAACAATGACTCGCTTCCCAACTATCTAGAAAGTTGGAAACACACATAATTACTATAACCGATTGTGTGCATAAACATTTAACATGTACGTGGGTGGATGATCCTCTTAAACAGAACAAAATCATTTATTAAACGTTATACCTTCAAGTAATAAATTTGACAATTTATTTCGCGATTTAAAAGCAATTTCCAAATCGAAATGCGTTTAAAACTTTTACGATGCAATTGGATAAGTTGCAGCATGTAGCAACGAAAGCTGAAGTAATGTCCTACATATAAATTAAACTGTTTTTGTTTTCCAAAGGAAAAGAAAAGAAATTAATTTTGTCTGAAATGTTGTTGCTGTAGGATTAGCGCGGAAGGTATTAAGTTACCTATTTCGTGATGAAACAATTTAATTGCTAGCGCAAATAATTATTTTAATTGACGGCTTTTATATTAAAGTGAAGACATTTCGAGATAATTATTATTAATTAGAACGAAATTAATAATTAATTAATTTATAACGAGAACAAACTAACTTAAGGTAGTATAGTCGTCAAATAAAACTAATGAAATGTTGTTTAAAACTGGTTAAAACGACAGTAAAAGTAGTTTTCTTGAAATTAGTCAGACGAAATTATACCCCTACGGTATTAATTTTTGAATAAAATGGTTTTAAAAATGTATTATCATATGGAAAAGCGTTCGCGGGCTTGTTTATTTCAAATTAATAAAGTTATTCATGTTGAGAAAACTAAAAAAATATATGATACAGGTCGAAAATTTAAGAAGGAATCCTATAACTTTTTAACAAAATTTTTTTAACATTCTGTTTTACATATTTACAATTTATCAATAAGTTTTACCTTGTATAATGAATTTTAAAATAATATATCGTTGCTTCAGCCATCTACATAGGCATAAAATTTCATCGTAAAATTTTATATTTATTCCTCCTACTTTGAAAACATATAGTGTTGTGCTTCGTTTCGTGTGTCTAATTTGGTTTATTCACTAATTAAGCAAATAATGTAATTACGAGATAGACGCGCTTGCCTATATATAATTAAATAGACTACTATTTACTACTTCGCATCGGGTACGATTCAGTTTATATTATTTACATCTACTATATAATTTACTGTACCTATTTATTTCTATAAAATCGTAGTCATGACAGTCTTGCTTTGTTATTAAGGTTACTACCACGGTTAAAGAATAATTAGATTTGCCAACACATGGTCTTTTAAAGCGGTCAGAATATGTAATGGATCTAGTTGACTCTGACTTTTATACTACAAATAGTAACTAAAATAATTGTTTTTTATTTAGATATAGGTATCTAATTATACCGTGAATTTATTTTAACATGAAACATAGGACTTTTCATATCCATGGTTACGAATTTGACACCAATGTATTAGAGCGTTCTTTTTAAAATCGAACATAGGGAATCAATTTAACTGTATTATTCTTGACTAATATAACATATTTGGGCAGCTGTAATAGTTCCAAGAGACGCCTTCAGCATAAACTTTTAATTGTTTAAACTATACCTACATCGTATTTCCAGGTAGCATCAGTTTGACTCCAATTAACAAATTCAAATGTTGCTACCTGGAAATACGATGTAGGTATAGTTTAAACAATTAAAAGTTTATGTTGAAAGCGTCTCTTGGAACTATTACAGCTGCCCAAATATGTTATATTAGTCAAGAATAATACAGTTAAATTGATTCCCTATGTTCGATTTTAAAAAGAACGCTCTAATACATTGCTGTCAAATTCGTAACCATGGATATAAAAAATCCCATGTTTCACGTTAAAATAAACTCACGGTATATGTTCCATAATTTACCGTTAGATCGAAAATATTATAACAAAACCTTTTAGAAAATCCTCCATTTTCTACAAGGAAGATCGCGTTATAAATAAATAATTTCACAATATATGAACACAGTTTCGTAGTGCATCTACTCATCTTCATTATTCACTTTATATAACATGTCGATTTTTACTCTGAAACTCTTCATTATTTCAAAGCAATATTTACCTGTTACTTTATAATCTAATAATAATAATAAACTTACGTGTTCTTTATATTTTACATATATTTCTGTAACACTATAACGCACAAATTACTAAATTTGAAAAATACTATTCAGTGACAACAAGTGACAGAATAAATTCGTATACATAGTAACCAGCAGAGACACCTAGAAACACTAATTACAACTTCTGATCGGGGGTGACAATGAAAAACGTGGCTAGTCGGTAAACCTAATTATTATTCTTTAACCGTGGTTACTAGTATATTGGTATTTTGATATAATATGCAGAAATATGAGAATTAAAATCCAAATAATTAATTTATTTTCTATTATTTATTTTGTGTTAATTGTTCTCTATTTTTCCTGCTATGTTATGAGGATTATTCCTGTTGTTTTTTAATGTTTTTGTTAATGGTTTTGACAGTAAATTATCAAATATTTTAATATCGTTAGGTACCCTTGTTTATTAAATATTAACTGTACTAAAATGTCATCATCTCATCAACCGCTTTGAGTATTTGCTAATGGTTTGTATACACAATTTACATTTGTGTTTACCGGTGCATTTAGTTCAAATGATGGCATTTGGATTACGAAATCAATATCTACTGGTTTTAATCCTGATTTAGTAAACATTGTTTCAGTTAAAGCGTTAAAGCTAATTGAAGCATTTTCGATGTAACGTTAAGCCTGTACTTACAGTTTTCAAAAAAACGGTAATCAGACCAATTATTAATACCAACACTTTCATAATTCGAAGTAGGCATGTTTATTTATTTCAGTTTAATAAACATAGTTACTCTCGTAGTACATTAAACAGATTTATCTGTAAGGTTTCATAAAATCTATTCCATAAAATGAAGAGTAATTTATTTAAATACTTAACGAGAAGTTCGCAATTAAGATATTAGCACGTTTCGGACGTTTATCTCTATTACGTCCATTCGAAGCACGTACTCAGAAATTATTTCCATCGATAAGGATTTAGTGCCACTTGAATTAAATTGGTACCTACTTTATTTAATTTATTAAATTTATGTCTTTTAATACTGAAATATTTTGATTTATGAATAAGATAGGTACCTAATAATTATTAATCTTATTCAGCACATAAGATCAAAAAAATGGATATAATACTCGAAATTAATTTTAGTAAAAATGAAATTTCATTTCATTAAATTAAAATTAAAATCAATCGGGTTTGAAGATGAAAATTTGTTAAAAAATGTTTAAAAATCATAAACCAAACCTGAAAACAAAATTATGCACATTTCTTAGTTCGATACCTCTATAGTTTTTGATATATGCAGACTTATGGACAGTTGCACCGCTTCCACTTAAAGTTCAAGTTGTTTAAAGGTTTATTTTCTTTGCAATCTTGACCAAACCCCATGGTCTTTTGCTCTTTTGCATTGTTCGTCTTTTTATTTAAATAGACTGTTTTCTTATTTAAAGCCTGTTAACCAATAAACTTTTCCAATCCAGAAACTAGAATTCATTACGTAGGTACTAAAATATAAATAAAATAATTCTAAGACTGAACAACCCTCAATGTGAGTTTATTTGATTCGTTTCGTTATATAATTTTTTTAGCAGGTTTAGTACCTTTTTTTTACCAGTTATATGTGAAAATTAAAACAATTTCAATTAAGCAAATATAAATTGCACCCAGTATAAAGCATGCAATTTACCGACACAAAACTAAAACTCCCGATATCACAATTCAAAATATTATCTCTAGCAGTCGTATTTCAAACGCCGTGAGCATTTACAAACGTCAATATTTGTCCATAGTTTATTCATTCTCGTCTCTCATTGATTATTGATTGAGATGATCATCGATAAATATTGAATAAACTCCTCGTCTGCTCTCTATAATGTCTCTGTCGTCTTTATGGGAATTTAAGCCCGGGGAGCTTGCTTTTATTAGTGCGGTCGCAACTACGGTATAAATAGAAAATAAATTATGTTAGGCAAGGAAATAAATTTTGCCGGATAATATGGTAAATGTAATTAATTTTTAAATATATGAAACGATTAAACTTTGCATCTGGTTTAATATAAAAAATAAATTATCGTAACGTTCTGAACATTATTCTTCTTAAATGACTCTTTATAACTTAAAAGGTACTAATTTTTTCGTAACATATTTAACTGGACAGATTTTTATCTTATTATCTCAAATTGTTGTGTCTTGTGACAGGTAAACGTTAAAATTACGAAGAAAATTAAATTTAAAGTTGACATTAAGTGTAGTTTTACTGAACGATTAGAAATTAATATATTATAACAACCCAACACAAGTTTGGAAAACGAATATACCTATGTTATTCTTTGATATTTTAGATATTTATATAAAAAAATAAAAACTATGAGTAACCACAATAATAATTGTTGAAAAATCATAAGTAAAAAGTTTCAGGAGTAAGAAAAAATCTATTTTTGACGTCATACTACTGCATAGCAGAGTTGGAAAAAACTTGTTTTTCTCTGTTTTAAACTATAACAACTGTTATTTTTTATTTAAAACTGTTTTATTTGTATAAAACGTGTTTTTTATTGATTAAAAAACAATAAACAAAAATAACACCAAGGAGTTCTGACATATGCATCATTATGCATTATGGCGATAAATGATAGTATATGCTATACATTATTATTAGCAGTAGGAACTGTGTTTGTTTGTTTCATTTCGTAGATAAAGTATTAAACATGTTTAAAACGTGTTTTAAACATATTTTAAAAACGTGTTTTAAACATATTTTTAAAACGTGTTTTAAACATATTTTTAAAACGTGTTTTAAACACTTACTTTGTTTTAAACAAGTTTTAAAAGTTTGTTAAAAACGCAATGTTTTAAACGTCCCAACCCTAATGCATGTACCATATAAAAAGCACAGCAGACCTATCCGCCATATTGAAGCCCAACTTAGTTTCAATACTGTCAAGTAATTTGATGCTAATGACAATGACTGATTCGTCAATACTTTTCTGATAAATTATTCATCCAGAATTTAAATTTATAAGGAACTCACGTAAGCTATATCATTTTGGGTTGGATTCCAATGCTGTCACCTACAGTTTATTATTTATTTATTTCTTCTTTCTGGATCAGCAAGGAACCTAAATATATATAAAATGTTCATTGTTCAACTACATTAAACATTTAAAAAACTATCAAATTAACGAAGATTTTAAGAAATTTGTTATTTGTAACACTTCCAGACAAAATAAAAAATGTGAGGTTATATTATAGTTTCATTAAATTTTATAGCTAATAAAATAATTGAAAATGCTTACTTAACAAATATAAATTAATCTATTTCTAACAATTGGGTTCTGAATAACCCTTAATTTATATGTATATACCTTAAAAAAGGGGTTGGACAAATCAGCTGTGGTCCCCAATATGGCGAACGAGTCACTACTTTATTTTAGTGTAAACTTAACAGGCACTTATCTTTTTTATTTCTATGGATACATATGATTTTTAATTTACATTAAAATCTAAGATTTTAAAATGAACTATTTCTCTTTTTTTTAAACCTCACCTCACAACAAACTCACGCACGCCTATGTTCGATGGATTTCCTACCTTAAGAGTAGATAAATGAATTTTACTAACTAAAATCACAGATTTAAGGGTATCGATTGAAAATACCAAAATAGTAGATTTATTGATAAATGAACTAGAAATATAAATGAAATAAATAAAGAAAAAAGCACGTTCGACCTGCTGATTTTGTCCCTTGAATTTTGTTTAATATGAGAAAAATAATCTCGCAAACCGCAAACCACATTTCAAAACATGCAGCTTCAAAATTGCAATCTGCAAAATTAGAAAAATCCAAAATAGTTATCCGCTTGCAGTTTGCGGCATTGACTTTCTCAGGACTTTTCCAACTCATTGCGGATTTATTGTCTTCTACAACATCAACCCGTCGTCGTCAATCTTCTATTCTCTTGATTGGGCCCTCGAGATCAGCTTCTTCTCCTTGTGCTACAGACGATACTTCACAGTTTCCTGACCTTTGACATGATTGCGGTCGGCGGCCATTGTTCCTGCAGCTCTATGTTAGTGTTCTGTGGATGTTCTGAGGATGTATAAATATTCACGTGCAGGAGCATCTCAGGACTGAGATTTGCCTCGGGTTTGCATTAACATTTTAATAAGAGGAATGGTGCTAAATTTAGGGTGTTTCTGGAGATATGAATAGTTAAAGAAGGAGATTTGTTAGGTGGATTCTGCGATATGATTTAGTCTGGAGAAAGTACAAGGTATATTTTGTAATGTACCATCGCACACGGCGGGATAGCATAGTGGTAGAATGCTACGCTCTGGTTACAGAGGTCGTGGGTTCGAATCCCGGTTCCCGGTCATTTCAGGAAATTTTTACTGCCTGATATTTGGATCGGTACCTACTCCCGTTACCATTCCAAGTTGGGATCTAATTAACTTGGCAATCTCTAGATATCGGGCACCGGCTAAAGGCTATTGACTGGCAACACACAGTAACAAATTAATACTGTGTGTGCTATCAGTCATCCTATAGGGACATAACCCAAAGAGGTTCAAATCCCGAAATCATAATACAATACAATACAATAATGTACCATCGCGGAAACTTGAAAATAAAAAAATCTGATTTTCCATGTTGATAAATGATTAGGAGCCACTTTTCCTCAAACGAAAAAATAATTTCATAAATATTATACCTACAGAGAATGACTTTACTGCGGGAAAAAAATTCAACGGTAGATAAATCATCTAGATAATATATCTTGATAATTTTTTTATTATTTATCTATTATCTTATCTTGATAAAATACAAATTATTTTTATCTACTTTTAAAATATCATCTAGATAATAATTTTAGCAAAATTATAACCAACTTTTTTCATTTGTAGTTTTAATCGAATTCAAATGTAATCAAACTGTGCAAGCGAAGCGTACAACGCACAAGCTTGCAACGCAATAATATGTAAGAAAATATTTCATATAATGAATACTATATTATGAATGATTATTGTTTGCTACTGCGTATAGATTTATACGAGTAAAATATGTAGGAAAGAGATAGTTTAATTTGTGAATGTAAAATTTATCTGATGTGACGTTACTACTATATGGATTGGAATTGCCTTTAATTCCTGAAAATGCATCAAATAACCTTCTGTAAATTCTTCCCTCAGATATTCATTTGTTTTTAATTAAACACTTACAAAATAATTAATATAAAGATTAAATGGTAAATAATTGCGTTATTAATAAAATCAAAAAACAAAAACACGTTCTTGTTTCGCGAGTATTAATATCTCTGGCAAAATTAATTAAAAATTTAATTTGTCAAATTCAATTATCCTAGCTTTCGCCACTTCTGAAATTAATCTTTTCAGAGTGGAACAAAATAAATCAAAACACAATAAAGTGAAGGATTTCTGAATAATTTTCCAACAGCGGGCATCAAGTGAACTTACAAAATGAAAAGTACACAATCTGGAGATGAAAATTGTGACATGACAATGCGCTTTTCACAGCCTTCAGGATGATGACATGACAAATGAAAAATGTCAGAAATCTGCATAATAGATGAACATATGAACTTTTCAAGTTGAATATGAGAATGTCATTGTGACGTATATCTACACTCAAATGTAGATGACTGAGTAGCTGAAAGAAACATTATTTTAAACGTCATTTTGCTTCACCTTTTGGATAATCATTTTTAAGTAGCTATCTTAATAATAGCAACCTACTGCATTGCATTGTATTATATAGGGTGATTCAGTAAGCGTTGCATCATGAGAAGTGCTAATAATATCTAAGGAAACGACAGAATATTCGGAATGATAATTTATTTTGTTAGTTTGATTCATGGCAATTACACGTGAAAGAGTGTTTCAAGGATATGACCACCGCGGCTCGCACGGCACTCACAAATCCGTTTTTCGTAATTTTTGCCGGCTCAATCAAGGCAATAATTGTTTATTATTCAACAGGACAACAGTCCCAATTACAGAATAATTTTCAAGAAAATATACACAAAAATATAAAATAATCAGTAAGAACTAAAAAAAAAACTCGCGCCGAATTGCAATTTTCAGGTCCTCGAGCGTCTGTGGCCTATCCCTGTAGACTTTACTTTTCAAATAACCCTAAAGGAAGAAATCTAAGGGGGTCAAATCGCAAGATCTTGGTGGTCACTTGATGTCCGCGCCATACGCGATAATGCGGTTGTCGAACGGATTCGTGAGTGTCGTGGTGGCCATATCCTTGGAAAACTCTTTCACGTGTAATTGCCATGAACCAAACTACCAAATAAATGATCATTCCGAATATTCTGTCGTTTCCTTAGATTTTATTAGCACTTCTCATTATGCAACGCTTACTGAATCACCCTATACATACATACCTATTACACACCTATTACCCATCTTAGGTGTGGTAGACTCACATTGTGAGTTTTCAGTAGATATGAAATTTGTTTACTGTATGCAGAATAACTGTTACTTAAAATCTTTATTATACCGTGTGTAAAATTTCCAGCTATCAACTCAAGGGTACTGATGAATGTTAATAGATATTTTTTTATTCATGTAAATTAATACCTACATGAAGATTAATTATGATTATTGCACACACGTCATTTTCGACCAATTAGAATGCTCTCTTTGTTCGAAGAAGACTGTTTTAAAATCCTTTGTATTAATTTCGATTGTCTGTTTTTTCACATTCCACCATCCAAAGCACATAGACTCTCCGCCGATGACAACGCATTCTATAAAGATTGGGTTCGAATCCAGTTAAGTACATTTAAGTTCAGTAAAAAGCGTGATAACTTGTGTGTTAAAATTTAGTTAAGTACATATGAAAGGATAATATTAAAATGTTTTCCCTGTTCACAAAATCACTGCAATCATTTGAATTCGTCTTAATTAGAGGAAGCAGCATCAATTAGCAACAACGTAAAGAAATACAATTCCAGATAATTAACATTGTTCCCAATTAAACTTTGAAAAACGCACGTAAACAAGTAAAACAAACAAAGTAAAATGCGGAAGTCTACTCTATTTCATGGAAAACTGCATCATATTACAGCACGATGTAACAATTTTTCAAACAAATTTACTGTTCAAGTTTTTCTTGAATGGTTTAATATTCTGTGCACGTTTCTAATTCTAAAACTCGTTGAGAGCTATAAAGATAAGATTTTATTAGTTGAATGATGCTATTGTCTAATACCTGTTTTACACGATCCTATTTATTTATTCATCAATAAATGTGGAGATTTTTGTGTGCCTGACTGGATCTGAGGTACAAAGAATGTTATATTTTAATATTTATAAATGGGAAGCTCTGGTTGTTAGTGGAGAATAAACAACAGAGAAGATTTTTCTGCCAGTTAAACTGAAATGTGTACCTTCGGCCCTGTTCACACGAGGATTCTATGAAGATTCTTTCAAGATTCTGTACCACCCTAATTGGGTTGACAACAGATTGCACCGTTGCCACCAATTATGTACCTCCCAAATTGGGTGTACAAATAATAAGTTGTGGGTCCTTGTCGAGACTGGGAAACTAGTATCAATTAATACTCAAAGGTTACAAAAGTATAAAAGTATATTTAATAAGTTAATAAATAATAATAATAATATAATAACAATACCATCTTACGTTAACCCTTATCTCTATGCTGTCACATACTGGAATCGGAACGCAACTGAATTGGAACTGTCTATTACCCTATCTGTATCTTATTTATACTCATGTACAAGTCCTTAGTCAGCAAAACTAGTATTAGCAATACAAACATATTTATTTATATTTATTTGGTAACTTTGACCTGTTAAACTAATGACTGACGTCGCACCTACTTAATTGTGATGACTAGGACTTGTTACAATTCTAAATCTTGAAAAAAATAAATTCACGGTTTTGAAGCAATCAATAAATTATAAATTCTTTTTTTCCAAGACTCATTGAAGATTCAATTTAGCGGCACCGCAATTTAACAGGTAATTCTCACTAGAATTATTTTTTTCAAGATTCAGGATCTTATTGAAGTTAAACCTGAGTTTCCCGAACCACAGTCGGACGCATTAGCAATTAGCAGTATATTTATATTATAATACAAGAGTATATTGCTATATTTTTTTAAATATAAATAATTGTATTCGTAAATCTTCGTCAATGTTCGTATATTTCACGAAATATGAATTATTTATGCTTGGCAGAATAGTAAGCGTAACAATTGAATACCTTTGTTTAAACTTGCAAACTCCAAAATTATAATAATTAAATCAGTCTCTATTCGTCGGTCTTTGATACAGCTCTGTTCTATGCAAACAGCATCGTTCTTTTTAGTGATTTATAGTAAAATTTTAATGTTTTGTGTGTTTTTGTAATTTGAAAAAGCTATTATGGTGTTAATATATAATAATAGTATAGTTTTCATACCGGGTACTGTATAAAAATGCATTATTTGTTTATTTGTGGACAAAATATGTGATTTGTGTGAGATTTGAACGACTGCATAAACGACTCGTCACGTCAACATAGCCAAGGTCTGTAATATTTTTTAAAAATTTGTTTGACACTTCAGAACTAACAAATTGTTATTTGTTTTATTCAGTCAGAAAATGCACATTAAAAAGCAGTACAAATCAATAACACTGACACACAGTGTTTAAGTATTTATTTATCTGTGCTTAGGTTTATTATAAGATTGAAATTGTGTATGATTATTATGCCAAACAATTACATCTTCTTGCAGATACTATCTATAGCATACTTTTTCATTTTAAATTTACCTTATTAAATAAATTGATATTTTATTTAGTCGAAGATAAAAATAGAAACTTCACGAACCAGGGCAATTTATTTTTCAAATCTTAATAATAGTTATTATAGACTCACTGGTCCATTAAATTATTATTTTTTTAAACCATTAGGTACTTAATCGAAAGCAGGGTAATTTTTTTCGTTCATTTATGGCACATATACCTACCTACTTGGCTACTTGCTATTATAATTGTAAAATGTTCTTGTAATGTTGAAATCTGAAAATTATTATTCAGGGTGATTCATAACTTCGGGTACATACGTTAAGGGTATATGCTGACTACGAATCAAAAATTATTATTTTTAATCGCAAAATTAATTTCCATGTTTCCCAGGGTGGTTGGTTATGTTAAAGTTATAAAAAAATGCTACAGGTACACTACCCTAAAATTTTTGAATTTAAAAAACAATATTTTTGATACGTAATCAGCATAATCAAGCAACATTATATCTTTACTACTACTACTGGTACTACTCGAAGTTATGAAACATTCTGTATAGTAGATAACAATTTTTATTCTTATCATAATGCTATATTTACCAATATATTAATTAAATATAATATGTATTATAAGTCTTATTTGAATATAATATTTGCGCGCGAAAATCAATAAAAAAATGTAACACTACCGCCAGTAGCTAGCACCATAGGCGGCGAGTAGTGGAACTACTACCCTCTCAAAGATACCGTCGCAAACGCAATTCCATGCGCATACATACATGAATTTAATCAATGTGTCACTGACCGTACACTATATACCCGCGACGGTAATGTGCGAGCCTGCATTACCGGCACAGCCGCAGGACGAGGTCGGTAAGCAGGAAAATAATGAAGAGGGTTATCTGCTGGTGCACAAGCATCAATGATTCGCGTATTTTTGAAAATTATGAATTGAATTTTTATGAAAGGAATAATGAATAATTTGCCGATAAATTGCAACGACAGTTTTCTGTTCAACTCAATTTCAATTTAAAGACAACTTTAATTTTATATTAAAGTCACAAAATATTAAATTCAAAATTTCAGCTCTAAAACAAAAAATTGTTTTGGTCTTCTGCATGCGTATTGATATATTGCAAAAGTTTAAAAGATTTTAAGAGATGAAACCCAAGGACTCAAACTGAACCGGAACAAAAACGAAAACCCGAACGAACTGCTGCTACTTTTGGGAACCGGAAACTAAACCTGAACCGATAAAAATATTTTGGTAAACATATAACCGGAGCTGAACCGATAGATGCGAACCGGTTCGGAACGATTTAAAGCATGAACTAAAATATAACATTATTTCAGGAAAATGATATAAAATTGTTAGGAAAAATGTTGTAATTTTATTTATTTTTTTAAATTTTTACATATTTGTCCAAAACTGAAACGCACATTTTTAATTAATTGATTGTTATTTAATAATAATAACCTTGAACCGCTTTTTTGAAAACTGGTTATCGGTTTATTTAAAATAGAATTATGAAATCCGGAAAAAACCGAACACTAAATCACAATGAACCTGTATCAAATCTGAACTGTTGTTTTGTGCGGTTCGGGCCCTGAACAAATCATAAAAATCTACGTTTGTGTTTGTTCGAAATTTCATTAAATTATCAAATATAGCTTGACGACATCATTTATGCATTACCTTAATAATTTTGATGATTATAAAATGATTGAAAGGTGTTTGATTGCAGAGGAACTTAATGAGTTTTTAATATGCGTGAAAACTAGGGCAAATTGCTGCCTTCGTTCAATGTAACTCGTTTATAACTGAAAAATTCTTTGTCGAGAAGTTTTGTAAACGGGACATACTTTTTTCTTGTAATATTTTATCTGGTATTAAAATTTTCTGTTGGTTTATCTTTTTACTATATTGAAACTACCCTATTACAGGAATAGAAACATCTGGGGCTTTTTGTAAAAAAAATAATTGATTTATTTTATTCATGATTTCTTTTAAGTAAAACAGCTATATTTCAGGATAGACTGTTGAAAAAGATTCGAAAAAGATTTTGTATTTTTAAAATAATCCCGACGAACACTGATTGTAGCAGTTGCACATATCTTTTGTGAGTCGAGTCATCTGTACCTATTATGTACAGACATGTGTGCGGTTCGGCAACTATTAACCAACTGACGGGTACCTACTCATGATTGTTGTACAATATAGAAAACCTTTTGTGCAGTTAAACTTAAATGTAGGGAATGTGTTCAACACTATACCTCATTTCACGGTAGAAAAAAGTGTAGGGTAAGATAGGGCGATGATATATTGAATCTGATTGGTCGAGATGAGAGTAAAATTTTCATTTATGTTCTAGCTGAGTTTTCAAGAATTGGGTAGGCACCCGGAATGTGTAACTGCCTTGATTCGAACCTGAATTGTTAAGACTACGTTAATAATATTTATTTGAGTAACAAGAGTAGTGCTATAATTAAATCATCGAATCACAATAACAATATTATCTTCGACCAATCCAGCACATAATTTCAAACACTCGCATGTCATCAGCTTATCCGCTACAATGATAACCACTCCATAATTCGATATCCTGTGGATTAACTACTTACGCAAGCAACCATGTAGTGCCATCTACCATATGTTTCCATCCTGTAAATGGAAGCTAAAGCTAGAGGTAATTATACTCACCGACCGTGATATCTGGTGGACAACAACGTAATCTCTTTCCGATAAACAATTTCAAAGGGCGTTCGTCAACCATTAACTAACCAATCATCGAATAACAGTCACCGATCAGAATTCTGTTATTAACAAACAAAGAGTTTAATGCATTTGCTTTTATGATGTTTTTGTGGCCATGAAATTTTTGTTGCAAGTGAATGTAACCCAGATTATTAAAGAGTTGTATTTATGCGATTTATTCTCAGTGTAAAAAAAGGAGAGGAAAGTTAAATTTTAGTATCCTATATACGTAGGATCGATAAAGATAGCAATAATCTCCATGACAACATATAGCATAACTACTTTTTGATTGTTTAAATTTTAACATGATCAGCCATTGATAGGAATGTTTAAAGTGAAAGAGAGGTACCTATACTTTTAATTTTAAGTTTTTACACAATAATTCAAATTATTTATATTTTACCTTCCGCTAACCAGTAAGGGAGGTATTGGAATCATGCAAAAAATGGCTCCTCACAACACATTTTTGATAGTTTCACGATGATGTATGTATGTATGTGTGTATGGATGTGGTCTAGGCCGGATTTCTGAAGGCCTGATAACTCAAATACGATAATACGAATTACACAAAAATTTTGATATTTGGTATTTTACATTTGTATAATAATTGAAACAGATGCTAAGATTTTGGTATAAATACCTTGACCGGAAGTGGTATTTTCTTGAAGCATTCTAACATTTCTTGCAAAAATATGGGAAATTCTGCGATATTTACAATTTGTCATGCGACATTTGAAAGAACAATTACATATTACAATATTTATTTAACATTTTTTCCTATCTCTTACCAATAAAGGAAAACTATTTTTCAAAAATATGTAATTTTACCTACTACGACTACGATTTGCAAATCACAATATACAAAAAAATTTAAAAACAAAAATGAAAATGTTAATGTGACAGATGAACAGACGAATGTATACATAATTTCTGAAATGTTTGTGGCTCCATTTTTAAACAAATGTTTAATCATTATTAACTGGACATAATACAGTAATGAAACCAGTAACACTCAACATGTTTTCAGTAAACCACCCTTAATTTTACGAATTTTTGATGAATTCTTTTTGTTCCGTTATCAGTAGAACGTGTTACATTATACCCTTAAAGTTTGAACCATAAGTACAGAAACACCCTGTATAGTCTGTGCGGTTATCAGTCACTACACGTTCTTTACGATTTGCCTATAACTCTGCCTTTCCACTATTCCGGATTTTTATCCCCATACCATCACATATCTCCTAATTCATTTTTCAATTCCGTTTGACATTTTCTAATCCTGATGACCTTTGACCTACGAATAACAAGAGAACTCGTAGAGCCATGACCACGCCACGCCATAATATACTCTCATTCTCATCAATAGATCCATAGCTGCTTGTGACAACAATGCCATTCATCCCGAGTATTGTCGTATTGCTGCCTCATCAACGAGATCTAGATGGCTTAGGCACATTGTCCGAAGAATTCCAGACAGGCGGCTAGGGCCCTTAAGGCTGGGTGTTGTTCAGGGCTTGACAATGGTTAAGATGCGTAATAAATTATATTGAGCACGAACACCTTGTATTACAGGATGTTTTTAACTAGGGGGAGTAACAACACAAGTCGAATTTACACTGACTAGCCACAGAGGTCGTGAGTTCGAATCCCAGTTAGATCAGAAAATTTTCACGGACTGATTTGGATCGGTGTCCACTCCCGTTACCATTCCTAGGTTTTTTCCAAATTCCTAGAATACTCTATATTTTACTTTTTTTATTTCTTTTTTTCCTCCAATACTACGGCTCCCTGACACTAGCCCGAAATTTTGAAGTTGAAAAATACTGCAAAAGTGTTTTCTTTTCGAGTAAACTGTAAATTTTTAGGAATTTTTATAATAATGTACAATTTTTTAATAAAATTTTTAAAAAGGTACAACTTACTGTTAATTGATCTTTTAAGTGTATAATCCTTGTTGGAATGGAATGAGGTCGATTACCAATTTATTTTAAAATTTTTAAATTAATTTTCAGGTATTAATATTCCCAAAAATATATTTTTCACCTTTTAAAAGTGCTAAATATAAGTGAAAACATATTTTTTTATGTCGCTCAGTTTAAAACACCTCAAACTCCTGACGACAAACATTTCGGTGAAGTCTCCGTCTAACGCTGAACAAAACGGCGTGGCCTTGCGAAATGTTTGACGTCACACCTGCAGCCGTTATGTTAATGCGTTCGAAAAAACGCCTATTTCAAAGCTTAAATACTTGCGTATTATTGAATTTTCAAAAATTTTAATTTTACTAATAGTAAAATTATGTTCTTATTTTCAATATTTGGCAAAAATTTTAAAAAAATTTCCGGAGTAAACGACCCCACATTACCGCATTCTTGTACTGGCTCCACGATCCAAAACAGTCGCTACGTTAGTACATTTTATGCTGAATTTTGGAGGTATAGACGGGCCATAAAATATATCTATATTTATATTTCACCTCTATACCAAACTTGAGTCATCTGAAAAAAATCGTATTTAATCAGATGTGCGGTTGTTGTTGTTGTTAGAAGAGAGTACACCACTGGCAAATTTTTTGTACAATTAAACTGAAATGTGTATAACATATTAACATGACTGGAGTTATATAACAAAACTACCTACATAATATTAGCATATTAGCAATTAATATGCTAACATGGCAATTATTACTTTTTAAATTACACTTTCATATAGGTACTCTCATTGAAAAATATTTTATATTTTTTTGCTATTTATTTTACGAAGGATTAAAACACATATTTTGTTTCCACACCGAAAGGTCAATTTTCCTGAAAAAGCCAATACTGCGATATGGGATTTCCATGTCAAAATAATGATATAATACTAATGACAACATGATTATAACACAGATAAGCTTCATTTCAATATAACTACGACACAATGTGCTACATTACATTACATAGTCGCCATTGTTCCCCTTTGTTACTACGTGTGTCATTAGTCGTAACTCTAACCTTCAAAGTAAAGAAATTATTTTAAGCCCTTAAGTTAAATATTCATTAGTTTTGATTTTATGCGAATTGCAAATAAGGAATTTAAATACTGAAAGGAAAATTCATAGGGAGAAATTTGTACTCATTTGAAAATATGGAATGGTGAAAATCTGAAAATTAACGTTTAGTTATTCGATAAAATTACTTTCAAGTTTCTTGCTTAGATTTTACATTTTATTGTAAATATTTTAAATCATGAGTTTGTAAACCTAAGTATGAATTTACTATAACTTAAATTGTTAATTCATTTATCTACTGATAGTATGTTTTAATTTCATGGATATGTAGTTAAATTATAGTTAATACGCTAATTAAAAGAATAATAAAAATTTACTTAGCTTGCTTCTTGATCAATATACCTTATTGTACCTATTATGGTTTTTTGCCAATAGAAATTTTACTAATAGCATATTCAAGCATATTATACTACATTATTAAAACTATAAAGCCGCATTCACAGCTCGAAATTTGGTGTAATTCGTATCACTAAAATTTGAAGAAATTATTTTGACTGTTCACAGCTCGAAATGTGTGTGTTAGCTGTTTGTCTTGTTAGTGTCAGCACAGCGTGTCAGTTTGTTTTTGTTGATGAAAAAGTGATAAAGCAAAATAAATACAGAAGAATAATTGGCAAATTTCCATGTTTGTACGATAAAATAAATATATTTTTTTCAATTAATAGAACGAATCCTAAATTTACTAGAGAAATTTGGGGGTTTGGATACTTTCTTTTCTACCATTTCTACAAATTGAAATTCGAGTGCACCAAATTTCAGTATGATGAACGCAAGTACACATTTCCATTATGAAAAACTTCAGATATTTCAATATATTATTATTTAACTTGCATTCTCATGAGGTAATATAATTTTTTTAGGTGATTTAGATTAAAAGTGCTGTTTTTTAGACAGCTGGCAGTCAGCAAAGTGTCACTTTTGCTGCCTAAGCAGCAAAAATAGTGAAAAAAGCCTAGGCAGCAAAAGTAATTGTTACTATGGCGAATCAACAAATTTGACATTTATAACATTTATCAACATACCTAACCTATTTTGTTTTTTTTTAAGAAATAAGTGGTAGAAAGGTCTTCAGAATCCAATTAAATTTGTTTTATTAAAACATATTTATTTATTTATTAGAACGTTTCGAGAACAAACTGTTCTCATCATCAGCTTCAAAAACATTGGTAAATAACCAAGAATATAGTATACAATCAAAAATATAAGCATCGTTAAAACTTTTAGACAGATTACATTGTAAAATCACGAAGCGATTAGTTTTGTGGTTCTTCAACCGCGGCAGCAAATCTAATATTTTTTGCCTAGTTAAACAAATAACTATTTTAGCAACATTCAAAATGATGTAAAGAATCGATTAAAAATAATGTTTGAGTGACAAATATTTGCAGTTGACTTACAATTACTTACATTTAGAATTGACCTTATTCTCCTTGGAAGTACCTGTAATTTTCATCTTTTCAAGCAGCTTTAATATTTGCTAAAGACATACAAAATGTAGAGACACTATTTCAATAATGCATTTGTAAACGACAGTCTGATATTGATTCGTTGACAAATGAATGTCGCCATGTGATGCGATGGCGACAAAACAACACTGAAATGCACTTACCTTCACTTGTTTGTTTGCTGAAATTCTACCTCTTATTTTGTCTGTCGTCTGTCCCATTCCGAAAATCATACAACCATAGAGTAAATATCTGCAGATCCATTACGAAATTAAGATGATATTTTGATAAACTAATATCATTTGAAAGCGCAGAGCACTCTTTTTGAATTGCGTTCGTCAATGTCAACTTTTTTTGACAGTTGCACAAAAAACAGCTGACATTTGAATTAATTAATTAATTGTATTAGTTAATTATTTAATACCAAATTTCCCAATTATACTATTATATTTTAATTTACTCGGTATAACAAAAACTCATTCGAAAATATATTAATTATACTTAAGTACTTTAGGTTTTCGATTCCACGATGCTTTCTTATTTTCTCGGCGAGTTTCTGATGTAACTTTTAATTTAAGAATTGGAAGTCATCGCACGTTCGATGTAAGGTACTGCAAGTAATCCTCAGTGAGATATCGTTCACATATTAGCTGCCAATGCAGGCTTTAGAGTTTAAAGTATTAGCTGCTGTAAAACATAGCTTACCTTCAAATAAATTACCTTTCAGCGGTAATACCGAGGGAACATTTTTAAGAGTTATGTATTAGAACATCAAAAAGATCAAAAATAATTGCAGTAATAATTTAAGCGACTGGAGTCAATATTAAAAAAAAATGAATACACAGGAATGCAGCCAATGGTTAAAATAGTTTTATTTAAGTCAAATAAACCAACGTTTCGCCACCATTTGTGGCTTCCTCAGGGTTAGACATAACATAATCAAAATAAGTTAAAAGTTTAATAATCAAAACAAAAATAAATATATTTTTTTATGATGTTCGCCGAACAGAAGCTACGTGTTTTTTCAAATTATGTGCTTTTGTTATAAAGGCCGAACAGAAGCTACGTGGTTTTTTTTTTCAAATTATGTGCTTTTTTACAATTTGAAATGATGATTAAACTTTTAACTTATTTTGATTATTAATGTTAAGTCTAACCCTGAGAAAGCCACAAATGGTGGCGAAACGTTGGTTTATTTGACTTAAATAAAACTATTTTAACCATTGACTGTATTCCTGTGTATTAATTTTTTTAAATCAAAAATAATAGCGAACATTTTTAAGATATTTTAAAAATACATACCTACGCCTTTTACCCAACTAGAGTGGTGGTCGTGTGGATTACTATTCGTCAACTCAGCGACTAAACTTACAGGATGATATGAGTTATCAATATTTTTTTCTCTTTTGGTAATAACCATTCAACAGGATTTCACTCCCAATTATAGAATGGTAGATGCTATTATAGTGGAATCCAACCACTTTGATCATTTCGTCTTGATGCAGCCAAAATTTCAATATGTGCGACGACCTCTGAAATTCAAAGCGGCAACGGAGAGATTCCTTTTGCAACCTGGACTAGATTTAAGACGATCAAGTGGTCACCTTTGATGCGTCCGAGTGCGATTTAATAGACCTATCCTGTCGCAGAAGTGAGAGCGATAGATATAAAGTGACGTTTGTTTAGTTTGTGAAGGGTTATTAGTCGTCAACTCACTCGTGGTGAGTACACCACAGATGAGATATTTGTGCAGTTGAACTGGAATATTTACCTGTCTGAATTCAAACCAGTTTTGTCCATAATCGGTCACAACGCACTCAGCTGTCCGCCAGCTTGTAAAAGCTAAAATCACATTATTCTCTGGTTCTTTGGCAATATTAGCTGCGTTCAATGAACTTAGCAAATCTATCGAATATCTTTTCGTTGATTGGTGTACAAGTGAAAATTTGACAGTTTTGATCGCAAATTATGTGAACAGTGCTAGCAATAAAAAAAACTGCTGCTTTTGCTGCGCTAACAATATTAAAAAAGATAGACAAACCATAGTAACATTATTAAATTTACACTGTTGCACCAATCAATATAAAGAAACTTGCTAGCTTCATTGGCTTACCTCGGAAATAAAAATTTACTGCAATTTTCGCTATCCAAATAATTTTGACGTTTCAGGTATCAGGCTGTCACGTGTCAGGTGTCACGCTGTAGAAAATTTATTGATATCATTCTTCTTGTGACATGGAAAAATGTAAAACTTCAATATAATGGCATAAATTCGTCACGTGTGACTCGAACGTGATATAACACCCGAATCCAATATGATCAATAAAATCACAGAGGCGAAAAGGCCATTCTACAGAACTCAAATAAGTTCGGACGAAATTTCGTTATGCCGGAAACCGTTGAACGGAAAATTGCTATTTTTCACTTTAAATTGTCGCTAATACTATATTTTCACTCGCATCTTCACCTTCTATTGAAGAGGAAAAAATAGTGATTTTTATTTGATACACTTTGTAATCGAAATAAATACATATACAGGATGTACCATAACTTGAGTACATATTGTAATGGCATATAGTATTTTACGTACTGATTCTAAAACAAAAAGATTTTTTAAATCTTCCTATAAATAAGGGTAGTTTACTTCAGGAGAATATTTTAGTACCACTGAATACTACTTATTTTGAATAAAGACAGAGTTATGTGTCCAATCTACTTGAAACTAAATTTAATTGTTGTATTATACAAACTTAGTTTTTATTATTAATTAGTAACAACGCAATATCCCAGTAAACACAATCATATTCATTTTAGATTCATTTCATATTACATTTCAGAAAGAACATATAAAATGTATATGCGTAATTAACATTGTGTACATAAAACTGACATTGAGTGTCATCCGTCGCGTCGGTGCAAATTTCTCCAATAATTTCAACAAAAATCTGTACAATCAAGTCAGAGTTTGACTTAAAATGCACTCCGCTTGAAATTCTTGAAGCGACAAGAACGACAATTCTGTAAATATTATTAAATAAAATAATTATTAATAGTTTGTGTTGCACTGTTTGATTTTTCTGTTTTATATCATTAGGCACATAAAGTAGCAAAGCAATTTTAAATGTCTAATCAGATAAAGAAATTCTTATACTTTTTCAATAAAGTCACATAAGTTGTCAATTATATAAAAACATTAAAATAATTCTTACTTTTGTACTTTAAAAGCGTATTTTTCTCTTCTTTTTTATGTTTTGTGGAATCAGCACGATATTCGATGTTCGATTTCTCCTTTTGGTTTCCGGTCGAAGATGAACGGCGTTGGGTTCGAGATTATTTAAATTAAAATGCATAGCGAGTAACTGGATTACATTTATAAAAGTATGAGAACGGCGCTTGATTGAAAGAATTTAATTTTGAATTAGTCTTTTTACGAAGATTTATCGCATTTTCCACAGACTTCATGCTTTTAAATCAAACAATTGTGAAAATTCTATACGTTTAATAGGATTATTTCAAATTAGGTATCACTAGAAATTTTTGCTATTGAAACGTAAAGGTGATATAACAGAATATTATTTTGAACATTTTTCAGTGTTTTATGTTTACTTTTAATCTCACATGCTCATTAATTATTTTCGTAATTTTTTTAATACTTTCCCACAACGTATTAAATGGCTCGAGTGGTACACGAGATAATCGTTATGACACCGCTGTTATAATTTTTAAATATTTTTACAATTGAAACTTCACATAATGTATTAATTTATTTACCGTATTGGTTGTATTCGAAATTTCGTTATTAATAAATAAATACATACAATTTTGTCAATAAATTGCTTATCCATAATTGAATTTATTTGAGATATTTATGTATTTTTGAACAAAAAGCCGGTATATATTCACAGACCAATCACAATATAGCTATTTTATATAGGATGATTCACAACTTCGTGCATATATTTTAATGGTTTTAGTTAGTGCTGGACTTACTTATCACGGAATTATAGAATTTTTTAAAATTCGCAAATTTAGTTTCCAGGTTTTTAAATCAAACAGTGTATTGAAGCCACTGTTTTCAAATGGAATTTTATAAATATATAGGTACTGTTCTTGCCAATTCATTAAAATTTTGTTTTATTTTCATTCATGGTTTATGAGATATCCATAAAAAGTCCAGTAGTTTCCAAAAACTGCATTTAAATATACGAATTTTAAAAAATATATATTTTTTCCATGATCAGTAGGTAACTATTATATCCCTTATCCGAGCAAGGTAAGTCCAACGGATTAATTTTAACATATTTGGCTATTATACTCATAACCCGATAATTTAAAATTCGATACTGCTTTTAGAATTCTCTTATTTATGTGTCATGTTGTATTTAATGATAAATAAGCATTTTTATTTCTTGTTAATTATTTATAAATAAACAATTTCAAAATTTGTAACGCAGGAGGATCAGTGAGTCTATTGGACTCATATTGTGTATAAGGGCTACAGACGTGTTCTTAACTGACGTAAATTTTATCGTTGATATTTAGGTGTGTATACTTGTCTAGTTTTTATTTCAAAAAAATTTTTCTATTAGAAACGATGATCAAAATTCATCGTGTAAGTTGTAAGAGAAGAACCATCAGAGATAGCCATTTGCATGTATTCTGAGGTTAATTTTTTTAAACTTCCTAAGTTAAATATGTATTACATATTACATATATACAAAAATGTATGCTTAATATAATAATATTTGTTTCTATAACCCAAATTCCATTAAAAATGTTAAATAATTTGAATAAAACAATACAATAAGTAATTATAAGTATGTCAGACTCTCCGGCACGTCTGAGTTAGTAAAATAGTTTGCCTGAATAAGAGATATGCGCCATTAAAATATATGCATGAAGTTGTAAATCACCCTGTATATTAGCTACATATTTTCCTTTACCTATAAAAATGTCTTATAACATTATAGAAGTAGCACACAAACTTAAATATTAATCTCTAGAAAGAAACAATGTAGCAAGTATGTAAACTTTGTTTGCTGAAGAAAACAACAGAACTACAGTTCTTGATTTCATCTGCCATCTCGTCTAATTTTCAAAATGGCGTTGAGACTCTACCGGAAGTAATTTCATTCCCCACATTTAAGAATCTCTTAAATGTCAAAGTGCAGCTTTGCTATGAAAACATAATACGTACAAGGTACAAGTCAGTGGTTTGGTTGCAGTACATGTTTTAGGATAGGTAATTAATTTTCTTTTTTATAACGGACGGTCTGCGCTTTTCATCATAAAATTTTTAATTTCTATAAGCACAGAGAACCGTGGAGATATTTAACGTGCGATAAAAATAACTTATAATGGAATGACCCACTTAGCAATGCTCTCAAAGGATTTCCATCTTTTTTCGTGAAATTATGAGGGTATTCTAGCTACATCATTATTTAAATGTCAACAAAGAAACATAATTAAAACGAAACGTCGACTGGATTAAAATAGACACGCGCAGATTTTTTGTAGCTGATTTGTATAAATATTGATGGATACATTTTTTTGCAAAAAGACCACACAAACATTAAAGTAGGTAACTATTTTTTATTGGTTAGAACTTCAAAATGATTATTTTACTTTTATTATAAATATACGAATAGCCGAGTAGGTAGGTAGCGTTTTTGTGATTTTTGAAAATCCTTGATAAAAAATCGTTTTAAGCCGAATATTGCCCTGAAAAATTGTGTATTATTCGACGTGAAGAATTTAACGACCAGGTTCCAGGTACCTAGGTTCTTAATCAAATTAGTTTTTTCTACTTAAGTCAGTTAAAGAACTTAGCTTTATATTGAACTGCAGCGGTATTGTGTTTTTCATATTTTTATTGATTTATAATTATTTTGAAAAAAAAACATTACAAAAAAATTTTTTGCAGGAATTTTTTAAACTTCCGCCATTTTTCTTACAGGAATTTCACACAGCTAAAAAGCACAATTGAATGATGCTGAATGCATTGCCATAATCAGAATCAAATTAGCTTTTATAGTTTTTGAGTTTTAACTCGTTGAATTATGTGGCAAGTATAGAAAATTTCGAGAAAATTTTAACAATTAACAATAACTTAACATATTTAAATACTAGTGAAGTGAAGGTTTTATCTTCAAAAAGTTGTAAATTATTAGGCTTGATTTTCGATCCAACCAATATATGAGTACATCAGTGCAACCATATGCATCAACAATTTTCTTATTTAAAAACTTAATTGGTTCAGTGTCTGACGTGACCTTGAAAACAGCATCACTCATCACTCATTATTCGAAAGTATCATGTCATACGGAATCCTCATCTGGGGTCACTCTGCCTCTGCACACAGAATATTTGGTCTACAAAGACGCTGCATAACAATTTTAGCTAATAGTACATACCGGGCGGATGCTAAGCCGTTATTCATTAGATTGGGTTTACTTACATAATTAATAATTTAGAAAATTATCAAAGTAGTAGCTCAATGCACTCCTATAACACCCGTAATACATCAAATTTGTATCAACCTTTTTTACGTCTCAGTAAATCTAGATTCAGCATAAACTATTACGCACTTCAACTTCACAATAAGCTACCTAAAAGCTTACAGGATTTAAACAACAATGAATTTAACAGTAAAATAAAAAATGTCTAATTGGTATTGCTCCTTTTACGACAAACGAATTTATACAACAAATTAATATGTAAATCTTTTGTACCTTATCATGTTAATGTTTATTGACCTGCGTAAATACTTTTGTATATTTTAGCACGAAATAAATGAATATTGAATATAAAATACCATGAAAATTTTTACAATTTTACACGTTTTACAACATCCTTAGATAACAATAATCTTAGTCTATTTTTAAGCTAGGACGAGTAAAAACATCAGATCTTACCTTATAGTGGGATTCCGTGAAAAATGTATTAACTTGTCAGTGAGTGCTCGTGCAATCTTTATCTATGCATCCATATTTGATGTCATATATTCAATTGGGTACTGTTTTTCTACGAAATTAATTTCAGGAGGAACTACAGCATCGCTCAGCATACCTACTCCTATGTTTTTCAAGATAAAAATTTTAGTATAAAAAGTGTGGTCCACCCTTAGCCCACCTATAAAAATCCTAGTTACGTCCCTGCGGTCGGCTCAAGACAATACAGAAAATTACTAGAATTTTTTGTCCTAAATCACCTCAACTGTAATTTTTTTAATTAATTACATATAATATATTGAAATCAAATAAAAAGAACGAATTTTAAATCATGTTTTACATTGTACTTAGAATAAATATCACATAAGCACAGAAAGTAGCCAAGAATATTATTTTACTCCTCTTAGTTTAAAACAGACTATAGTTCCTTCATTAGGACAATGAAAATTATGTCGCGTCAATTACATCCCAAAGTAAACTCAAACAGTAACACAAATATAACATTCTGTGACGTTTGCACGAACGCACTATTAATTATTAGTGGCTTGGTTAGCCTCTAGCGTTCAGCTAAATCCACTCTTCAAAGTCAATTACCGGAACAAATAGTAAAGTTTCGTGAAGTTGGACACATGTGTAAGTCTAGAGTGGCGCTGTGTTCTTTGTTCGTTGGAACTAGAAGACAAACTATCCTGAATTTGCCACATTTGTTTAGCGGGAATTATGCAGCTTTATGCATTATGCTACACCCGACGTAGATGAAGACAAATAATTCTGGCGAGATGTGCGATGCATGTTTGAAGCGACAGGTTTGGATGATGAATTCGGGTGAATTGTTACTTGAATGAACGCTGTGATTACACAAAGTTTCTAAATAATTCGCAACTTGAAATTACTTCTATGGAGGAATATTGTGGAAAATGCACAAAGTCCAGGAAAATTGCATAAAATAAAGAAAAAAAGTAGGAGATTTCTGAAAATTTGCAGTTATAAAAAATATGTAACATTTAAGATTCTGATGAGTCCCGAGCAGCAGAAAGTGTGCTTGAGCCGCCAGATTGGAAAAAAAATTCACAAAAACTCGGTAACTTTAAATTTTACGGTAAATATTGTTATTATAATATTGTAGCTTATAAAATTTCCTACAAAAAGATTATATCACTTTTTTACAATAACTAAAAACTAATAATAATATTGATAGAAGTTGCTGTAGGCACTCGTTGAATCATTTTAAATACAGAATAATAATTACACACTCATTCTAAGTTTACTTCTGATCACAACCATAAAATATTTTGAAACATAAAATCGAGTGTGTAATTATTATCCTGTATATAGAAATAATAGCTTGCGAGAAAAACGAAAAAATATATTTTGATAGAACGAAGCTAATTAAATCATGCCTTAACTTTGTTTCCTGACACAAAAACGGCTATAGTTCCGGGTTCAAAACTCTGGGCCAGCAGTGTGTGATTGTTGTTAAATTGCACAGCTTCTTGCAATGGGGTACTTAACATGTTGATTTTTATATGTTTAACTATTTTTGAATCTAAGTTGACGTATTTTTTATTTTACATAAATGTTATTACGGGAGAAAAAATATTGAAAATTCAGATATTGTTTTCGTTCCCTATGTGACGTAGCATGTGCTTTGTATGTTTGGATTAAATTCCGACGTGCCGTTGTAGAGTTAGATAAAGATTATGATTGTGTTGATTTTGAATTTGAATAAATTGAGTAAAATAAAAGCCTATTCAACTTAATAGTAATATCAAAATATCAATAATAACAAAATCAAAGAAAATGCTTCGTGAACTGTCATCGCTGTCACTTTGATATTAGCACATGTGACGTCACATTGCATAGAATAGAATTAGGTTACGCAATATGATGAAAAATAAATCACTCAAAACAATAATTTTTAAATGGAATTGTAGCTTTTTACTATCTTACTGCCTCAAAAAATTAACCAAGTTAAACAAATACTCGTATATTGTTATATACATTATTAATAACTTCAGAATTTATTACAAAAATTTATAAAAATGGTCACGTTTGTCGTGTAAAAATATTTTGCTGCAACATACGCTGATATATTTCTCGCCATAATGATATCCCGAGTGATATCCCAAAAGTCGAAAACACTTCTTATGTTTACAGTAAAGCTCTGGTGTCTAGTGAATATGTGAAACGTTTGTGTTGTATTCCCTTATCTCTTGTATTATTCACAATGTGCAGATAGATAACATCTCGAATAAAGAAGCAAATATGGAAAAATATACAACACGTTTAGAAATTTACATGGAAATGTTAATATACTGCAAATATATTCGACCGGGGATTTTTACATCAATGCTTCAGAGAATTTGTTAGACTTTTACATTATTACTAGTAGTAGAGGTTTTCATATGTTTGATCTTAAAACTTAAAACAAACCACAAATTTAAAAATGCACAAGTTATAATACTAACTCAACTGGCTTTTTGACTAATAAATCTTCGTGTATTTGACCAATAGTCCTGTATTATAGCATATTTCTTCCAAACATACAAATAGTCTTTTGCTGAGTATCGTCTTCTTACACCTGTTTTCGTTTTAAATTTACCTTATTTAAAATGAATGAATTATTAAATATAGATAAAGTACCTATAGTTTTATACTAGAGTTTAATATGACTATTACTTACTGGAATTATTAAGGCATACCGACTTACGTCTTTGGTTTAAGTAGTATAAAACCCGTGAATTAATAGTCCAGGGACTCGAACTAAACCGGAACAGGAAAGAAAACCGGAATGAACCCCAGCTATTTTCACGAACAGCGAACCAAATCGAACCGTTAAATAATAATTTGGCAAACCCAAAACCGAAGCCGAATCGATGGTAGTGAGCCGGTTCTGAACAGATTAAAGCTTTAACGTTTTTTCGTCAATGAAAATTGTAATATTTTTATGGTTTTGTAAAGTTTTTCATTTATTTACAAACTTGTCGTATTTTAGTCCAAATCTCGAACGAGTTTTTTTTAAATAATTGTTTGTAATTTAATAAACCATTGAGCCGAAAACCGAACTTGAACCGCTTTTTGTAAACCGGTAACTGGTTCATTTCAAGAAGAAATATGAAAACCGGAACAAAACCGAATCCTTTAAAGCACAGTGAACATGAACCGTTATTTTATGTGATTCGAATCCCTTATTTATTACCCCTGTTGAATTCTCATTGAATAATAATAAAATTTGCCAAATTTACCATATAAAATGAGTGAATTATTTAAATTATACAGAAAATAAAATTAAGTAGTAATCTTATATGACTGGCAATACATATAAACGCGCATTGATAAATAGAAGCATCTTACATATTTCGACCTGTAACAAGTCATGTGTAACAAAACATAAAGTAACAAATTTATATTTAATATTAACGTAACATGTGCGCAGCACATTTCCTTCGCAACAAACAACTATTTAGTTCTAAAAAAAAACAACCTATAAACTTTAAATTTAAACTAAACTACAAACTATCTTCCTTTACAAAAAAAAACCTGACTGCAGCTGCAAGTTGGTGAGAAAATAAAACCGTACAGAATGTTACACATTACACCATCGGAGATCAACCGATCAAGCTGCGCCAGCTTCATGACATTTTATTGGCCGTAGGTCAGGAAAGTGACGTAGTGGCGCTGTGAACAGCGGAGAAAGCTTGAAGCTGGCGAGCCAACAACCGGAAGCGGATGCGGGCTCTGAACGGTTGAGTAACGTGTCTGTGGCGCCTCTAGCGGCAAAAACGGAAGTTGAACTCGGGTGATCAGATGGGAGATTTTGTTGAAGTAAACCAGAAATTGCTCTGATTTTTATTTTATAATATTTCTACTAATGTACAAATACAAACACACTATATGCATTTTTATCACGACATACTGTACGGTTATCAGCCTTTAATTAACAGGTACTCATTGTTAATGTTGGGTACTTACTTTACCTTCGACTAGAATAAATCATTAATTAATTTTTTTTTTAAACTTACGGGAAATTCTTGCTCTTGTTGCGTGTGCGATTCATAGTCCGGCGGCTTACTGAAATTATTGTGCACTTTGATCCAAAAACAATTTTTTTTCTTATTTACCATACCTTATTGGTATTGTAAGGGGTGGAGGCATCACCGGAAGTGTCCGTGTCAGCCGCCATTTTGAGAAAATTGTCCCGTTTTTTGTTTTTCGCGTTTATCTTGCAAATGGTTTACATTACGAAGAAAACTGTTAAACAGAATTGTAGAGCACAAAATTAAAAAAGTAAATAATAAACATTTAATTGAATTTGTATTTTCAATTTTATTGTTCATTTATTTATACGAACATATATACAATTTTCAAATAAAATGGGTTTTTTCAAGGGTTTTTTCGGATTTTTTCAGGCGGGTTTTTTTCCGAAAAAACTCAGCGGGTTTTTTCGGGTTGGGCAAAATCACAACAACCCTGGTGCGATTGCACCGTCCTGTTGAAACCAGATGGTCTCTAAACCCAATTCGTCAATTTGTGGCAGCAAGAAGTCGTTGATCATGGTTCTGTAGCGCTCACCAATTCTTTATTTTATTTATGCACCAGTCACAGTAACAGTGTTGTCACAGCAGATATATTCTCGACCAAACCGGCTGCTCCGGAGCCGACCACATCTGCTCCTGCTCTGTGTTGAGCCAGTCACCTCGGGGCGAGCGTCTAAACGCTGCAGTGTTTGTCCAGTTAATGCCACACGTCCAGGGAATCGACGACAAAATTTAGGTTGAACCAAAACCACCGTCCGATTATTTGTCTAAAACATTTAAACACAATAATTATTCCGCGTACTTGAGGAGTATAGCGATTTATGGTTCGACTACGTGTATTTCTTTTTACTTCACACTAATGTCAAATTTGCGATGATTTGAGATGCCAGCTGCAGAAATTACAGCATTATTCGATTACGTACTTTTGCGCCTTCTAGTATTACCCAAAATCACAATATAAAAAGTTATATTATTATATTGGTCAAAAATTTACTTAGCATAACTAAGAATGTATTTACCTATAATATAATTCACTGTTTTTCTTAATTAATAACAATTTAAAAACACATAATTTACAAATGCATTATTTAATAACGTATTGATCCATCCCTTCTAAAATATAAAATCAAGCATTAAAACGTCGATACTCCATCTTCCCAACTTATGATTTTCCTTAGTGATTGGTAATTAAATTTCACTAACTAAATTTTAGGTAATTATCTACGAAGAGTATGAATTATCTTGACGTTTGGCAAATGAAAGCTTTGTAGAGCATTTTAAACGTTGTAATTTATAAAGCCAAGACTGAGGTGCTCTTTAGGTTTTTCCTTTACTCGCCAAGTCAAGATCTATTGAGATTTAATTTTTCCTAGAGACTATGACATGAAACAATGAGGACTTTATAGTGCAGAAATTAGTTCAGTTAGGGCTAAATGCAACGAAAGGATGAGATTTAATCAATTTTCTAAAGTTCATTTTTCGGAAATGAAAAGTAAAGATGTGCTTAGCTGTCAACATGGACAGCATTCCAATAATCTACGAAATCTAACTGCTATGAAAAATATTAGACTACAAGGTACCTACATATTTATTTTTCAATATATTATAAAATATCATGATATTCCACAACTTAGGACAAAAAATTAAAAGGTATAATACTGTACGACGTGCTGATCATGATACAAAAATAATTTTTTTTAAATTCGCAAAAATTGCATCGTATTTCAAGCAAACATTTTTTGCCACTGGTCGGTAGTTATTTTTAATATTTTTTTTCAAATCTTGTACAATGAAAGTAATTGTTTACAAAATATCTAATATTAATAAATGTCAAATTATCAAATATACCATCAAAACAGTGATACTTAAAATGTATACACTTCAAGTAAACTACCCTTAACTTTGCGAATTTAAAAAAAATCTTTTTGATTCATGATCAGCACGTCGTACAGTATATAGTACCCTTTAATTTTTTGTCCTAAGTTGTGGAACGTTCTGTATACATATCACCACTGAGCCGAACAGGGTCGTCGGGAAATCGAAAATTCCCGAGTGGTCTGATACTTTGGAGACCAGAAGCCTTTAAGCTAGATTCAGACCTTTAACTATTAATATAATAGACAGGATAACACTCAATGTTGCACTATACAGTGTAGTGAAGGCAAGAAGTACGGTAGTAGGGAGTAGCAGCTCTAGATTGGGAAAGGAGATGAATAACTGTGTGGAGTGTTGCACTTTGATTACTTCTGTTATTGTTATGTTTGTTGTGACAGCCGATTTCCTTGATGTGCTTGGTTTTATTAATTCGAAGGTTACTAAACTGATTGTAAATATTTTGAGATAGTTAAATACGCAAACATCAACGCTACCCTAGTTCTTGGTTTCACAACAAAAGCTTGCGTCGTTTGTCTATATCTATAAAAAATATGGTCGAAGATTCAGACCTACCCAATTATAAGTATAAGTGCTAGGAGCTAAGTTAACCAACCAGAGCTTCCACAAAATTCCAATTTGAATTAATTATAAAAATAATATTAATTTAGAGAAATATTAAGATGAGCTTAAACATCATCATGATGCCCTTGATACATAAATAACTAATACTACCTACCCTTAAAGATGATTATGTTTTTAATCGTATCATCAACTGTTATTACCTTTTACATGCAACATTTATGGAAATAATTATAAACAACATGATACGTAAGTTAGTTACTTATAATACGATAGATACTTACAATAATTCAATAGTTATGAACTTAATACCTACGTTAGATGCAAACATAATATCATCCAAACCTTCCATTTATGCAAATTGTCAATTAATGTACAGATAAAATTGTAGATTTGTTTAACATCGCTGTCGTCGATTAAGCTTTTTATACAGGTTGGTGGAGGTGAAATGCGAACATAGGGAACATACACATGACAATAGAACTTTCATGTCAGGTATCTTGATATATTTTGTAGTAGTGTCACAGAACGAAGTAACGTGAATTTGTGTGGCAAAAAGAGTAATCAATAACAGAAATAATAATAAAATCTAAAAGTGCATGTAAACTTTCTCGTTCTGCTCGTACACATAAATTATTATGCAAAGAAAATATTTTAATGAAAATAAAAATTTCAATAATATGACAGCTACCAGCTACTTTGACATTGACAGTACTTATTCCACGTGTATCAAGATGCCTCTAGCATGATAACTCCATTGTCATATATTTCCCTATGTTCGCATTTCACCTCCACCAACCTGTATAACGCGAATATATGCGATTTAAGCCCTCTTGGATGTTCAAAAAGACTCGATTTCACCTCGTCGAGTAGCAACATCTTCGATATTATAAATGGCAAAATATTCTTGTTGTGTTAATAAAAGGATATTTCAATCAGACGGTATTTTACTTCTTCTTCTTCATTCTTTTCTTTGCTATATTTTTTATGAATTTAAAACTATTTATGTACTTAGCTGTATGCTACTTTATTTATTGTAATACTTATCAAAAAGAAATGAAGTAGATTGTATTTTTGTATGATATATATAAGAAGAAATAGTAAATAATTTCTTATGTTTGAACAAAAATTAGTTTTTTTAAATGATTTTTTTGTACATAAAACGAGATTTTTAATAACATATTGTCGAAAAATTTAACTATACTTTATGCGCATATTTTGCCATTTTAAGTGCATAAAAGTGTCAGCTCTAGTGATCTCCAAAATTTACGCAAATGCGGTTCTGTCAGACCAGGAAGATTCCTCAATTCCTGGGATCTCATATGCATATTTCGTCGGCTTTAAACTTGATTTACATATTTACGTGAGGTCAGCATGTCACTTGAACAATGTTTAACCTCATCTAATATACGATTTTGCATCGTGTTAAGTTTGCTCTCAATGTAGAGGCAAGAGAACAGAATTCAAAATGTAATAATGTACGTCAAGAGCGGAGATGGGTGTGTTTTTCACCCACATACGCACGCTGTTTCTGCTTTTTACATTGACCGTTGAGTGGCACTAGTAGGTATATGTACATCGAATCACATTGTATTAAATTGCGGATTTCTTGAAAGTAACGAGCTAGTTGCTAATTGACAGAGGGATGAACTTAAAGTCGTACGTTGTAAATTTTTATAAGCTTTTAGCTGTAACATTTTGGCACAATTTTTTAGTTCATTTAACCTTAAAAATTGACTACCTAATCGACTTTTTACTCTTAAAATAGAGGCGGTATTGATAAATTTATTTTGGTGGTTGGTAACCATTCCAGGATTTACTCCCAAGGGGTCATTCCCATAATACGTCACGCAGTTTAGGCCGGGTGGGGGTTCTCGAGGATTTGCGACGAAATGTCACATAGGGGTGGAGGGTCCTTTGCATTGTTACGTTATATAAATTGTATTTTCGTTTTTGTGAAAGGTGTGTTAAAATAATAGATTTTTCTTAAAAGTGTATTGAAATACTCGCTTCATATTATAATCACCAATAAAACGTTTATTTTGCATTAAAATGACTTTGTATGTATATACCTTTTTTACTTTGAAAATTAAATTTAATGTTTTTGTTACGTCACTGGGAGAGGGGGGGATCGATTAAGTGTGACAAGGGGGACGAGAGGTTTCTAAAATCCTAAAAATCACGTGACGTATTATACAAATGCCCCACAATAATTATAGAATGGTAGATGTTATTATATTAACTTCGACTGATTCGTCTTGGTTCTTGGTGCACTGTGCAGCAACAATCCTAATCCGTGCGGCGGCCTTAATGTGGCAACGGAGAGATTCGTAAACAATCAGGACTACATTTAAGTCAGCTTGAAGCGTCCGAGTGCGATTTTTTTTGCAAGATGTTTTACAATTTAACAACATTCACACACTGCCGACCGAGAGACTTAAACCACGGAACTCCGTGTTCGTATGTTATCTCGTCATCACATGCAGAGCTGTGCTTAAACCAGCGCAGCTGCTGCCACGTTGAAGAAATGCTGAAATCCTAAAATTCATTGAACGAAAGTACAAAAACCGAATGTAGCAAATTACAAAAATGCAAAATCCGAAAATGCATTGACCGAAAATGCAAAAACTGAGGTCAATGCTTTTTCGGGAAATGCATTTCGGGCAATGCATTTTCGGGTTTTTCATTTCAGATCGAAATATTTTCGTAATTCACTACATTCGGGTTTTGCACTTTCGGGCAATGGATTTTCCGGTTTTGCATATGGACTCTTTGGTGTCTTATTTAGGGTTTATTTCGAGTGCCTTATTGCCTTAGTTTACAATTCTCTTTCTTGTTTCATTTTCGGGCCATTGTGAATCCCGACTAAAACTGAGGTATGAGTATACGTCACATTCTGTAACTTGGTTCTGTTTCTGTATATCACATCTCATTCGCTTCATATTAATTAAAGCTTAATCTTGGCAATTTCCTAGTTGTGTTGCCAGTGTACCCTCTCTCCTCTATACGTGACATTTCACGGTAGCTACCGCGTATCTCGTTCCCGGAGTTGTCCGGAGTCTACAGCTACAGTACACCGGACTCGCATTGTACTTCCAGGTGCTTCCGTATTTCTAAGGATTTCAATTTCGACCAATAATACGTTTAATCTGACAATCTCTCACTACTAGGTCTGAGAGAACACAGGGATGGAATCAGTCAGAATTGAAGAAACAGAACTAGAAAATTTAGTTTTAATAATAATAAAATTTCATTTGAATAAATAATTTCAATGGTTAAATATATTAATGAAGGATGATGTTCTTGGATGGACGGACAATTTAGAAAATAAACTACTGGATATCAGCCAAGCGGTATTTATTTTACTGCCTCGGCCGGTTTCGACGCCACATGCGTCTTCTTCAGGAGCTGGATGTACAGAAATTACAAATTTAGATAGACTTGGACAAAGTTAAAAAATATAAACTTATGTGTAAATTGAAGTGATTACAAACATGTTAATTAACAACAATATACAAATTAAAAACAATGAAAACATGGACTCTTTAATTATTTATTATTTTATTATTGTTTTTATTAATTATTTATTTATCCATTATTTTAATACAACGTTAAGAGTCCATATGTTTTCACTGTTTTTAATATGTATATTGTTGTTAATTCACATGTTTGTAATCACTTCTTAATTTACACGTAAGTTTATATTTTTTAACTGTATCCTGTATCTAAATTTGTTATCTCGGTAAATCCAGCTCCTGAAGACGCATGTCAGTACCATACAAGTAGCCTATTATTTTAGTTCCTAGGTTTTTAATCACTGTTTTTGGGCCACTGTCTCCATATGGAATTTTATAAATTTACTATTCTTCCCATTGCATAATTAATTATAATGTTATTTTATTCTATTCATAGTCAGTCAGGTATGCATTATGCAATCAACAATCCAGTAGTTTCAAAAATGTGCTTCTTGCGGCAACTGCCCTTAAAATAATGATTTTTTTAAAATTATTTTTGTTCCATGATCAGTAAGTTGAGTACCTATTATATGCCATTAAATATATGCACGAAGTTGTTGAATCATCCTATAATTTCATATTTTAATTTAAAAGAATATACATTTTATCTGTCTAGTGTTAATAATAATACTTATTTAAGATACATAATAGTAGAGTTTTGTCGTTGAATAACGAACGAAGGTATTAACCTAGTTTTAATAAAAAATAAGCCACATTTTAGTTCATGCGTTTTTAAATTGCTTCACGCATAGTTGTAGACGAATTTCATTAGAATTTTATGTCATTAGGATTTTTCATAGCTTTGTAAATAATTTTATGGTAACTACGCTTCTACGCTAATTATAATAATGTTAATTTTAATATAGCACATAATATTTTGATGAACAAATTGAATTCTAAATTATCATTAATATTTGAAACTGCGTTAAAATTTATACAATCATAATTATTACACATTGAAAATATATTTTAATATGCGTGACATATAAATTTGTAATTTTCATTATTTATATGATGACAACTTGACGTATTTGCATAAATTATATAGTTTATTATGCATGTTCAGTTTAGATAATTGATATACAATAATTATTAGACAATAGGCGTTTATAAATAAATAAATACTTATATAAATGAATAATATACCTTTTATTATTAAACTATTCATGTAACATGCATTGATCCTTATTAAAATTTAATTGATATATACAATAATTATTAGACAATAGGAAATTGTAAATAAATAAATACATAATTTATATACCTTTTATTATTGAACTATTCATGTAACATGCATTGTTCCTGTTATAAAGTTAACTACATGTTCATTTAAATAGGTAAATTAAAATTTAATTGAATATCAAGCTAATTTAATAAAATTTAAATAAGAAGAATCATGGGAAATTCCGTCAGTATATTTATTAAAACATGCCAATTATTTAAATATATTAGGTAACTGAATCTTCAATTAGTACTTATATAAAATTAAAACTTTACTGGAAGATTGATTTTTCGACTGGTTGTTCAATAAACTGGAAAATTTCTTGAAGAAGCAGTCAATTTATTGAAATCTAATAAAACACCAACGTTTCGACTGCAATTTAGGGGTACTGCATCAGGATACTGAGACATACAAAAATAAATTAAATACATATACAATAAAAATAGGTAAGCAGACTTACATAATTGGTTATTAAAAAATAAAGAAATACGAGTATAATGTAAATTACTTTACGCAGTTTTATCTTCTTTTAACGAAAGGTATTGTATAGTATTTTACATGATTTTCTTTATTTTTAATAACCAATTATGTAAGTCTGCTTACCTATTTTTATTGTATGTGTATTAAATTAATTGTATGTTTTGTATGTCTCAGCACCCTGATGAAGACTGAATTACAGTCGAAACGTTGGTGTTTTATTGGATTTTAATAAATTGACAGTTTCTCCAATAAATTTTCCTTTTTATTAAACCTTTAAGTTTAAACCTCTCCACTTTTTTCAGCTTCCCTCCCAAATTTTCTCTGCACACATTTCAGCATCAATCTGTTTGCATCTCAATTTACACATTCTGTTTGTTTTGCCATATCACATAGATTGTGTGCTTTCTGTATAATTATTGCAATGTTTAGGTGCTTGTTGTTGTGAATCAAATGTCAACGTTGTTTATGTGAGTGTTATGTTATGTTACGTTGTGTGCGGCAAGTGTTAAGTGAATGTCACACGATGTGTTTGTGTTGTTTGCGGTGCAGTCGCTCGCCAATTAGGATAAGAGTAATTAGTAAGTTGGTGCGGTTTGTTATGAGGAGATTACAGAGAAAGTAGTTGAAATTATTAATGGTACTGCAGTTTTGTTTTAATTTAACATGTAATGATTTGTGACTTTACTTCATTTCTGTTAAGTAAAGCACGATTTACGAATAAACCACTTTAATTGCATCGGTAAAAATAATGGTTCTAATTCTGAAGTAGACATAATAAAGTGTCATACCAAAATGTAGATCTGAAAGGTTAAATATTTAAATATTTTAAAACTTCTTATAATCCTGTTCTAAAAAATCTATTACCGTAATAAGCGATTCAAAATTTTGCTTAGTTTTCGTGTTGGTTATTCAAATTATTCACATTTTCCAAATTAAAATAAACTATTATAATAGTTGATAACAAGGTTTTCCATTGGCAGGACGAAAAATATTATTGGACGATTTTAAGAAAACCTCCTTAAGAATCCCGTGTCTATCTTTTAAAATCCAGCATAAAATGTAGCGAGTGACCATGGCAAAATTTTGTGTCACAAGGATTACTATACTTAAAAATGATAATCAATAGGCTGAGGATTTTTAGGCTCTTTCCTATTTTTTGTATCATAGATAGAACCAAATTGATAGCACTTATTTTGTTTCTATCGTTTATATTTTTAAGATAAATTTATTTTTGCCTATTCAGCCTATTTTGTAAAATTTGACAAATTTTGACTTATATATTTTTGGCCAATTTTACTGCTTATTTTTGCCCTTAAATAGCATTTTCATCTTGCTTGGAATGTAAATTGGCAGATTAAAAAAATTCAGTTGTAGTGTAGTGTAAGTATTTTAACTGACTTTTGATTATTTCTTTTTACTAAAATTCCAAATAATAAATTCATTATCAAATAGAGACATAGAAAAAAATATTTATCAATAAATTATATTATTTGAATGCGTTTAGTGTTATTTTAAATAAATTGGCTGAATCGTAAATCTAAGTACTGTCTTTCTATTATAATTAAAATTTTGAAAAAAATTTAAGATGATTATAATAATTCTGAAAAAATCTAAAAAGTTCCAATTTATGCAAACTTTGTAGGCTATCTCTCATGATACAAATTTATTTTATAATTATAAAAAGGCACATCTGTTGATTCATTCTTTCATTATCTCAAAGTCAATTAAAAACTGACAGTTTATTCGGAACGAATACACTTTTACAGTATTTTTCAACTTCAAGTAAGAGTTTCGGGCTGGTTTCGGGCAGCTTGAAGTAGTGGTGAAGGGGGTGATATAGAAAAAATAATAATATCGAGAATATTCGGAAAAGAATAGTTTTCCAAACCTTAATTTAAAGGAGACATGACATGGCTGCTCTCTTAAGATATTATTTAATAATCTTCTATTTAATAATAAATCACTAACAGGCTGATGTAATATACACAGTTTTATTAAATTAACTGTATCAGTGTATCAATTAAGAAAATACACAAACTAAATATATCAATTAGTGCCGTGAAACCCTTGCAACAAAAGTAACTTAATTACCAGCACAGCACAGCACAGTAATAATCAATTACCGACTGGTCTAGGAAGTTACACACGGGGTTCATTAAATATTTTCGAGAGACGAACGAAATTTGATTGGAAATTGGAATTGCCGGAAACCAGATTCCTTACTTTTATTAGTAATGTAAGTTATTGAAATATTTCGATACAAAAATAATAGTTATTTACTTTACAAGTGGGCAAAGTAAGGAATTACCCACGAGGGAAATCTTAACTCATGAGGCCGAAGGCTGAATGAGATAATTTTCTCGAGTGAGTCATTCCTTTTTGCCCACTTGTAAAGTAAATAACTATTATTTTTACGGTATCATAATGAAGTTGGAGTAATGATGGAGTGCAGTGGCGTTGCAGTGGGCTTAGGGGTTGTTGGATCTGGAGTATATTTTGTAAGCAAAAGAACACTCCGAATTTTTAGTTGTAAATCAAATTTACTAAATAACTTTTCATTGAAATTTGTAAAGAAAATGATGAAAAAACATAATTTGTTGATAGGTATTTGTATTTAAATTTTATTTTACTATAAAATATGAACGTGAATGTGACATTAACAAAATTTACATTAAAACCTTGTCACTCTACGTCACTCCATCTGTACTACACTGCATTTGACGAACGCACAACATCGAAACACTTTTGACTCTATGAAATTACCGAACGATATAAAATAGTGTACAGGTTAAAAGGAGTGAATAGAACAGATTTACGATAAACAACGGTAACTATGATAATGCACGGGCCCAGTAATGATCTCTCTTTGTCTCGTACTGGGTGAGCCCAGTAATAATTATTTGCAAGCGAGTCGCGTACAAAATTTTATTTCCACCTTCATAGCGTTTTATTAATAAATTTAATTTATAATTTCAAAAAAGATACCTACATTACATTTTGTAATCAAAGGTTGTTGGTGGTAGGGCATTCGAGAGAATAAATCCGTAATGTCCCTCAAATGAGCCTTGTAAAGTATTACAGGTCTAAACTTTTAATAACTCATTTACCTACCTAGTTACCATACTGCGTGTAAAGTGTCATTTTACACAGAAGGTGGAAATAAAGAAAATTACGAATCTACGATGCGGAGTTTCCACTGTGTACCCTTATCATTATACCAATATAATCGGCAATATTTCGAATAGGCAATATTTATTTATTGTTATTGCCTCAACAGGATTTAAAAATCCCAATTACAAAGGAATATTCACAAAAGTAATAAAACATGAAATAGGCAATTGCCAATGCATCAGTGTTAAATTATCATATATAATATCCCAAGTGCATGTCAACATGCACGAGGGATATTCGAAGGACTATTTCCTGATTAAAATTTAGCCAAACGCAGTTTCTCTCAAAAAATTTAAAAACTTCCTTTGACAGCAAGTCAGAATCACATTGCCACGCCGTATCCAAATGCGATAATTTGCACTAGTGCAAAATTATCGTGTAATTCTACGTTGATTGGACGACATTCAGAAATGTCAGACTTTTGATTGGCTTAAATTTTATGAGGGAAATAGTCAGTATAAACTAAACAACAGTTGAATGCACAGTAAATAAACAGTTAATAAAGAATTTAACTAAACTTTACAAAATGTCAAAAGGTAAACGTTTTTGCAAGAAATGTTTAACTAAATTTTTCTTAAATTTAATAATTGCCGGAATCTTCTAAGTTGCCAAGTGTTGGGAATATTAATAATGGAAATATTGCAACGGCACATCGTTAATTATACTCAATCTCCTCATAACACCGCAGCTTCCGTGCTCGTTCTCACCAGCTGTCTCCTCTAGCTCTAGCTCGCCATGTCGATGTTCTTCTTCCGGCTGCACAACCTGCGGCGCGAGGAGGAGAAGAAGAAGCGCAAGGGCAAGCGCTGCCGCATGCCCAACGCCCTGACGCTGGCGCCCAGCCGCCTGTTCGAGCGCACGCCGCTCACGCCGTCCGACAGCCTCGACGAGGTCGCGCTTCAGATACCCAGGTGCCATCTATGTTCAGTGTTCTAGGTACCTACACAGCTAAACATGTCCTCTCTCTGGTTGTGTGAGCGTGAGAGCGTGATACTGTGTTGCCAATGGGTGAGGGAAACATCATTACATACACTTCAATTATTGATATTTATTAAGGTCGTGCTTGAAACCGTTTCCAGACTGTCATGTTTATGCACTTTATCTGCATAAATTTCTGCAAATAGGAACAAGCAATAGGCATAAATAATATATCAATAGAATTATTAGAGTTTCTATATTATCTTATGCTAAATAAGGATACCTGAAATAGTATATTGTGTATCTAGTGCGCAAAGTAAGCAATTGCGCGAGGCGTAGCGACCCTCGGCCTCCTCGGCTCGCCTCGGTAGGCCTCGAGCCGCTACTGCTCGGGCTGCAACGAAGCCAAGCGCAATTGCGCCTTTGCTCATGAGATGCACACGATATTTTTTGTCATTACTGCACAAAAAGTAACCTTTTGAGTGACCTTACTTATCAAAAGATAAAATGAATACTTTTAAAATTAATATGTATAAAATAAAAAAGTAACTAATATTTACCTACATGTAAAAGCATAAGAAACTAATTATTAACAGTAAAGAAAAGAACATTAAAATATAAGAATAAAATATTATTGTCCATTAGATCCAATATCCAATGCACAATCTGCACAATAGTCGACAGTAGAAACTATGCATAGAGAAGTAGGTACTACAGCTGTTCACGTGCTTGTAGTATTTGATTATCACGTGTGTGGCGCTAGTGCTACGCGCACATTTCGTGTCGGTAACTAGAGAAAACTGTGTGAGTGTTAAATTTGTGTGCGCAAAGTTTAATTTTGCGCACGCTATTCCCGCACGCTTGTACTTTGCGCACGCATTTTTGTCTAGTTAAAAAATAAGCCACTTTGCGCACGTAAAACAGGCACGAAAAAGGTTACTTTTTGTGCAGGTATGACAAAAATAAATATAATTTGCAGTAGAAGTGAAAGAAGAGGGAGCCAAATTCATCAAATTGCAATGAATTTTATGCAAAATGAACTATTATTACAGACATCATTTTTAGAATAAGACAATTAGGAATGTATATATTTTCATTATGTAACATAATTTTTATTGTAGTTTACATCGTTTATCAGAAATTTATGCAGAAAGCATGCGCAAAATGAGCCATGTAAAAGTTTTAAAGTGTCGTTGACGTGACACTAGTAGCTACAGAAAAAAAAACATTTTTTTAAAATCATATTTATAATAAGATTTTCACAATTATCGGGTTACAAACATTACCATTACAGACTTCGTGCATGTTATGTTTTTTTAAATTTTAAACGCGTCCTTAAGAAGCGTCTCGTTAGATAGCTCCCTTCATACAGGTGGCGCGCTTAAGACGATCATCCCTTAATAACTTGGAAACGGATTGTATTGTGATAGGCATACTCAGTTTACGCTATATGTTTTAACACCTGACCTAGGGGGGCACATTTTACTAATATTTTTGTTTTTTTAAATCACTCATCGCATCCCCACCACTCTCAATTTTAAAATCTTAAATGACAATACCTATATCCTTTTTGGCATATGAAATGATAGGACTTGAAAAATCCTACACAGCAGTCATGTCAATAAAATTGGTATTTGAATAAACCGTTTTAAAGTTAGCAACAATAGTTTATAATATTTTTATGTTTTATTAAGTGCTATAAAAATGACAAGAAAACAAAAAAAAGAACAAAGATACCTATATTAATTTGTTTTATAGTTTGTGTATGACAGTTATGTTACTATTATTATTGTTTCACATTTTTTTAGTTTTATTATAAAATACAATGAGTGCTATGGAAATGACAAAAATGTGAAAAAATAATGATAGTAACATAACTGTCATACACAAACTATAAAACAAATTATTAGGTAGGTATCATTGTTCTTTTTACCTCTCGCCTAGAGAGGTATAGGGATCGTGAAAAAATTCGATGTCGAGATTTTTGTCAATAAGCACGTTTTAGCACCTTTAGAACCTATTTTGACTATTTTCACGATGATGTCTGTGTGTGTGTGTGTGTGTGTGTATGAAAGTCTGTATGTGTGCCTACTATGCTCTTTCGTTCTTATTCATTATCTCAAATTCTATTGAACATAAAATTCTAATATTTTGCAATATATATTTGTATATGTTAATGAAGAGCTGATTAGATTTTGGTAAAAATCTGCCAACCGGAAATGGTATTTTCTTGAAGCATTTTAACATTTTTTGCAAAAAATATAGAAAATTCTGCAATAGCTACAATTTGTCATACGACATTTCAAAGTACAAATTATATCTTACAATATTTATTTAACATCTTGTCTGTATCTCTTACCAATAAAGGAAAACTATTTTTCAAAGATATATAATTTTACCTACCACGATTTTTAAATCACAATATAGGAAAAAATTAAAAACAAAAATGAATATGTCAATGTGACAGATGACAGACGTATGCACAATTTCTAAAATATTTGTGGCACCATTTTAAAAGAAATGTAAATATTATTAACTGAACATAATGTAATAAGGTAATAATAAAGTTGAATTTTTATCTATAAAGAGCTAATTAAGAACTAAGAACTATAAAATTATTTTCAAAAAGTTTGTAAATTTATTGCAAAATTATAATTTAAGAAAGCCTAACTAAAACCAAATTCACATAAATTACAGTGTTAAGGCGAGAGGCCGTGTGCTGGCCACAACAGATTTTTTGTTTTCTTATCATGTTCATAGAACTCCATGCATTTAAAGACATAAAAATATTATAAACTATTGTTGCTAACTTTAGAACGGTTTATTCAAATATCAATTTTATTGACATGACTGTGTAGTATTTTTCAAGAGCTATCATTTGATATGCCATAAAGAGTATATTACTCGTACCATTTAAGATTTTAAAATTGAGAGTGCCGGTGCAGATAAGTGATTTAAAAATAACAAAACTATTAGTAAAATGTGTCCCCTTAGATGTTAAAACATATAGCGCAAACTGGGGATGCCTATCACAAGCCGTTTCCACTTTCCAAGTTATTTAGGGTGAATAAGCGCGCCAGCCTGTATATTTCTCAATTTAAACAGGACCCATTGGGCAGAATCACTTTAAACTAAAGTAAAGGGTATACCTATACATGACCGAAAGTAATTTTGACAATATCGCAAAAATTTTCAAATAGAACTAATCTAATACCACTGGATAGGTGTCCATTCAACACCAGAAAACAATATTCATATTCATACACATGAAAACGCAACACTAGAAGATGATGCAAACCTAGAAAATTTATTAGAAATAAAAACCTGCATCCAAAGATTCATTAATGGGAAAAATATCTAGAATTTTTGATTCGGTATTGAAGCAAAAAATGGAAAATGCAAATATAGAAAATTAGTTCGTCTCTTTCGACAGAAGTAAATAAAATAGGTTGAACTGAACTAAATGAACAACCCAGTACAATATTCTTGAGTCCCGCATACTCCAGTAACTTTTCTAGATTTCCATGTTCCAGTGTTTGCATTTAAGCTGAATCAAAAATTAAAGATTTCAATTTATTGTAAATGTTTATTTTGGTGCAGGTATACATATAATCACCTATAAATTTTCTAAAACATCTTCTAGTATTACACTTTCCTGTGTATGAATGTTCTAGATTTTTATTTCTTGGTGCTAAAACCTGTGCAAACTAATATGAACTTGAAAATTTTAGTTTCGTCATTAATTAGTAAAAGGTATTCTCGAGGTATTCAATCAAAACTAAATTTACGTCGGCCCGTAATAAGCACATACAAACTTCATAAAAATAAAAATAAATTTCATTATTAAGGAACAATGTTAGGTGCTATAATCAAAGTTGGTCTTAATGCATTTATAATTAACGAAATATTTACTTAAAACTACATAACTAGAACTTCCTAGTTAAAATTAGTTTCTACATAATTTCAGGACTGTTAACATGAAATATGTACATAAAGTTTTGTCGACACTAATTTAGTTTCCTTCAAAATTATATTTTCAACAATACAACCATAAGATAAATTAGCTGCAATTAGGTGTTTTATACTTTTTTCTTACTGTTGTAAGAAAGGCACCACTAGTTTTTTACACCACATTGGCAATACTGTATTTTCAGATGGTGTGTTTGCGTGTGAAATTGCGATTATGATTATTCTTTTCTTTTTCTCTAGTTTCTTATATTATTTTTTATGAGAGCTTCTGCAGTTTTATTTTAGCAAATCTAAGCTACTTTTATTTTATTTTGTCTCGCAAAACACTTAAAGATATTGTAGTATTATACTTAGTTTCTGCTAAGAACTAGCAAAAAAAGGCAACTTAAATTTAAAAAATATTTAACTGCATAAATAGCTGTATATGATTACAATATAATTATATTTATTTCAGTTTTAGAGATCTTTTAAAAAACTGAGAGGATTTAATGTTGATTTTAAGTTAAATTTTGACGTGATATGGATATTTTGCTGGCCCGATAATATTTCTAATCTAATCTTTAACTTAAAACATCAATTTCTTTAATCTTTTTATGTAACGCCTAAGAAACTATTATCTTTTAAGACTTCTTGCATTAAAGACAACAATAAAAAATGTCAATATTTTAATAAAAACATTTAACGTTTAATAATTAAAATCTTCTGGTAATAGAAATTGATTATAAATTTTTTATAAGTATCATAAAAATGAGCTAGAATTCTATAAATAGATCTAGGTATTACAAATTTATAATGCACCATCATGCAGACATCGTTATGGTAATAATAATGAATATTACATTTGTACGTGTTTGTATATTTTTTTAGATAACAGCAACATTTGTAATCATTGTAACAATAATTTATTTAGCATTTAGCATATATTTTACTATTTTTACCGTTTTTTCGACGTAAAAGATGTATGATATTCAATTTCCATGATGACTTACAATCACAATAAATTGTTTATTTTTCTTCGCTTTGATCACTGATTCGAAAAGATTCAAAGACTCGAACGCTTTGACCGTTTTCCTAAACATATTTCAGACGTCTAAGAAGCTTACAATAAAAGTAAAAATATTGTCCATACGTTCTTTTAAATCTAGGGCGATCGGGACGATCCATTACTTTTATGAATAAATAATAATATGTAGGAAGAAATATCGGAGACAATAAAACTGACCAGTATTTTATTTCTTTTACATACGATTTTTGTATTTCTTTGAAAAGATTTTTGTTACATGTTTAAAATAAGGCAGACAGCCGAATACATTATGTGACCTTCTGTGATTCAGACGTAACCTCGAATCCGGTCAGGATCAGTTTTACTTTACTAAACAAAATTTTCCCTTGTGGTGTATTTTCCATTAGCAACAATGAGTAAATTGATATTATATTTACATATTTTATAAGTCTGTTGCAAAAGTAACGTATACATTATATTTAAATTAAAAAATATGATAGGAAATCATAGATTTATGGAATGATTAAACTGAAAACAAATAATACATATATAATTTTACCTGCTGTCGTGTCATAACGATAACATTATAAGCGTCAATTTGATGCCCAATTCACACGAGGAAAGTTTTCCTTAAAAGTTTTTTATATAAAAACAAGTGATAGAAACTATCATTAAAAAACTATCAATACCGTTCATACGAGAAAACTAAATATTTCTATAAAATTTAAGATTCTATGTTTAATATATTTTATAGAAATAATTAGTTACCCGTATGAACGACATTTAAAAATTTTGATGACAGTTCTAGCACTTGCTGTTTTTGAGAAAACTTTTAAGAAAAAACTTTTCTTGTGTAAACTGTGCATGAGAACAATAATGGCGTTCATTACAGACCAAATATTATTATGAATCCAGTATGGTACTCAATTCTTTAATGAAATAATAAACAACTCATTACTAAGTTACGAAAGATTTAAATTTGTTTGTTCAATACCAAATAATTTATTTTATTATTTGGCTGATTTACAACAGCAGAAATTTTTGTATGCAATACAGATCGTAACTTCCTCTCGTCTGATAATCTTCATGACTAGTACTATACTTATTATAGTTACAGATAAAAAAATAATTTATATTTTGTTTTGTTGCTCTTTTCTTCAGGATGTCAAACAATAAATAATTCTTTATGATAAATGAATTAAGGCAAACATAGAATTTGCATTTGCAAACTTTAATGAAATAAAAGCTTTTAGAATTAATATTAAGAGAAACTGAAATTTATCAACCTGAAAGGTTATTGTAGTATAATAAACCTTATTTAAAATTATGTTATATAAGTAAGTACAACAGCTTAAAGCTTTTATCACAGCACTTAGCTGCAATTTATTATTTTAAACCTTTATTTCATTTTTCATTCTGCAAATACGCAATTGTAAAATTGTAGGTCACGTCTACTACGTTGGGCGATAAAAGATAATCCGGATAGAAAACCGTATATCGTGATCGGGCGTCCGTTCTCAATTCCGTTTTTCAATTTCATAAACATAAGTCACTGTGACGCAAAATGGAAACGACCGGTCAGTTACGTAAAGCGTAAATGTCACTCTGCATTTCGTGATATCTTCTTCCGATTATTGATCAGAGAACAGAAAAATTGAAAGAGAGAAGCTGGAATATTCTCTTGGTGTGTTTAACACAATTGAACTTAAAAATTTACTTGGATTTTGAACTCAAGGGTATCGACTTCACGTAGATCGACACCGCGTTTGTTAATGCATAGAAACGATCGCTAAAATACGTAAAAGCAGTCTAGCAATTTCTAAAATGCTCACCAAGTTTTAAAGATAAAGCAAAATTTAAAAAAAAAAATACAGACGAAGAATGCAATTAGGTTTATGCTGAGTTACATTTTCTAATAAATCTCTTAATAATAAGATAAAGAATGTACAAGATTGATTAAAACACACTTTTCATTAATTTTTTATATGGATTCCAAAACAATTTTTCCGAATTCTAACTAAACATACACCTAAATTAATTCTTTCACAAACATCTAGTTCCTGGTTTTATATAAAATTTTAATATGCAATAAGTAAAGCTGAAACTGCTATTCCTCTAAATACGTAATATTTTGTTAAGGAGACGAGACCCTTAAACGCAACTTGTGAACCCATAAGTTTAACACTTTCAAAGATTCTGACTATGTTATTAAAAATATGTGGAAATATGTTTTAGAGAAATTTAACAAGGAATAACAAATTCTGTTAAAACATCTTTTATTTGAACGTTTTAAGGTCTATGACTCTCATCATCAGCATTGTAAGTATAATTCAAATTACAATAAAGTTCATTGTGAAATTGTTAGTAAAATGGACAATAATTGTAATTTAATTTATAGTTATATTGCTGCTGATGCTGGTTCCTTCAAATTTTACAAAATATTAAACTGATATAAAAAATATTGAGTAATGACGAAAATTGCAATATTGCAACTTTTGTATAATTTAATCAACTTCGTATCTCTTACAGTTCTCGAGATTCTCATGTTTAAACAGTTTCATTGGACATCCCGGGACATCCTGTATACTCGATACAAATTTCTGTTAAATTGACATCTGGTAACCGCACACATAATAGTGATAACTCATAGTTCGTGATCCTTCCTTGCTGTATTTGAAAATGTAAGTCCGACATTGTGGCTTCATTATTTTGGGCAATGTCAGCAGTCCATCTTGTAAAGTCATTGGTTTTCCACAGCCGATAACACAGGAAAACGTCAATACCGACTGTCTATACACGAGTGACATCTCTTGCGCTTCAGTTAACTTTCAGCTGATAAAACGATCGATTGAAAACTAAAAGGCGGCAACGTATGATATTGGTAATTAATGTAAAACAATCGCTACACATTATAGCTTTTAGCTATTAGTTTATCTGTTGTCAGATAATTAATTTCATTAATTTGTCATCCTTCCAGTTCGGAAGTTTTATGAATAGTTTATAAATTCACTTTGATAATTTTATTGTACATATGACACAGTGAATTTGAAATGTAAATATTTTGTAATATTGCAGCCTAATAGTTGTCATGTTAGTGATTTCGTTTTATGCATATTCAATAACATATTTATAAATAGTAATAGTAAGTAAATAGTTTATTGTTACCTTTCGGTGTACAAACTCTTTACAATATTACATTTGCATTTACATTTAAAGTGGTAGGTATATTTTTATGTTCAACATTTTTATTTTGTTCTTATACTGTATACTTTTTTCATACATTCCGTGTCTGGATTTCCGTCATGTAAAATTTGTTGTGTTGATTTGCCGTTGTATAGTTTTTCGTTGCAGTCTCTTCTTAAATGGTCTATTGTCTCAAAGTCTCTCCCACATATTCTGCATTGTCTGTCGTCGTCTCTCATCCAGTATTTATTTCTTTTTTCTTCGTTTTCTGCTCTATATCTTGCAATTATTTTTACATTTTTGTTGTCTGTTGTCAAGTATCGTGGTTTATTTGTGGCCAATAAGTGTTTATAAATAACTAGACTAATATAATTTTAAAATCAGTCGTTTTATAAAACATCTTAGTCATTTTCAAAATGACTCGACATATATGTCATTTTAATACACAATGTCGGGGCTTTTGGTAGAAACTCTGAACTAAAAAAATCCGATGTGGCCAACACATAACCTCTCGCCATACTCTACTATTTTTATTTTTCTAATATAAGTATATATTATGTAGTACTTACTCACAAATATAGCATTGTACTAGAAGGGAATTCGGGAATTGTAGTTTTTATAATATTATTACAGTTTATTATGACCTTATAAAAATACTAAATGACATTTCATATTTTCCATTTCAATTTGCCAAAAAGTCAAAAATTCATATGACATTAACACTCAAATATTTTATTAGGTAGGCAGATTATATCAAAATTGTAACAAATTTGTAGAATTTTTAACTTCTTGTAATTGGAAAATGGTGCTAGATAGAAACAACGTTTTGAATACATATTGTAGGTAGATAGTAACATTTAGTATACAATGTTATTTTAAAAAATCCTATTAATTCATAAATTTTTAGAATATTCCAGAAAAACTCTTCAGATCTTCAAGAAACTACCACTTCCGGTTGCACGATCAACACCAAAATCTAATCAGATCTAATCTAATGTGTCACAATATTGTATACCAAATTTCAAATTTTTTTATTCAGTGGTATTTGAGTTATCGTACCTCCAACATCCATCCTGACACACAGACACACACACAGACACACACACAGACATCATCGCGAAATTATCAAAATCGTGTTCTAGGGACCTCAAAACGTGCTTATCCATTGAAAACTCACTATCGAAATTTTAGCATGATTACAATACCTCTCTTACAGATATGAGTGGCGAGAGGTAAAAATAAACAACCCAATACCCTTGAATTCTGTACAGTCTTGGTTTTGGTAGACACTTTGATTGCGCTGAATTAAATATATACCCAATATAGGAACCCTTCTTTAAACTGAACTAAATAAATAACTCAATGCCCTTCGTGAGTCCCATATTAAGTTTTGTTTGATTGAACTGAACTAAATAAAGAACCTAATACCCTTATTTTTATAAAAGTCTAAAATTTCATTCTATAGTCGTGTAAGCTCAAGCTTTAAGAACATCATTGTATAATATAAAATCATATAGATTTCAAAATCAAATAAAATGATACATTGTACCATGCACTTTGCTTTGAATTTTATAGCAAGAGATGCATCTTCAGACAATCTTACACGGAACATAAAGTTAAATATTGTTTCTTTTTCCATTATTCAGAATAAATTCAAATATAAATTTTACGATGACGTTTGAATCAAGTCATGTATTTTAATTATTAAATGTACAAAAATCTCTCCTGTGGTATACTCTCCACCACTGTAAAAAAAACAAGAGTAGTCGTAAGTTGTCAGCTTGTCAGTTGTAATATGTATGTAAGTATGTGTCGCATAAAACACAATGTCACATAATTTTATTTCACTCAAAAAGGGTATTAAGTTCTTATTTAGTTCAGTTCAATCAACCTCAACCCTCAACTGAGTATGGGACTCGCGAAGGGTATTGTGTTATTTATTTAGTTCAGTTCAATCAGAGTTTGTGTTTGTACCCCAACCAAATATATAAGACTCAAGAAGGGTAGAGTGTGTCTACCAAAACTGAGTCTGTGAGATTCAAAAAGTATATTGGGTTTGTTTATTTAGTTCAGCTCAGAGTTTCTACCAAAAGCCCCGACACAACATATTGTAAATAAATAAAAGTAAAATGATATGACATTATATGCAGAGTGATTTAAAAAACGACTGATTTTATAATTTATTAGCCTGCAGTGCATTATTACTTCTAGTTATTTATTAATATGATATTGAATGTGCATAAAACGGAATCACTAATAATTGATAACCTATAACCTAATGGCTAGGCTGTAATATTCCAATAAAATTTGCATTTAAAATTCAATGTGTCATTGGTACAATTATCGAAGTAAATTTATAAACTATTCATACAACTTCCGAACTGGAAGGATGACAAATTAATGAAATTAATTAATTTGACAACAGATAAACACTAATAGCTAAAAGCTATAATGTGTAACGATTGTTTTACATTAATTACCAATATCAAACGTTGCCGCGTTTCAGTTTTCAATCGATCGTTTTATCAGCTGAAAGTTAACTGAAGCGCAAGAGATGGCACTCGCGTATTGACAGTCGGTATTGAAGTTTTCCTGTCTCCTGTGTTATCGGCTGTGGAAAACCAATGACTTCGTTGGATGGACTGCTGACACTGCAAAAAACAATGAAGCTACTATGTCGGACTTTTTACAATTTCATATTAGACTCGGGCCATACTCACATACTAATACTATGAGTCATCGCTACTGATATGTAACTTATCGTGTGTGCGGTTACCAGCCTTCAAATTAACAGGAATTTTTATCGAATATGTCAGTCATTATGGCATTTATAAATAATTAAGATTTAAGAGAATAAAAATATACTTAAGAGTAAATTGAAAACTATTAATTTGTATTGTAATAACCACAATAAACAATATAGTACGTAAGGATCCCACACCCAACTTGGGTAAAAGGCGTGATATATAGATAATATAATGTAGGTACTCAATTATTTTATAATTAATGAATATATTTACTTATCGTAATCTATCAAAATTTTGTTTTCCATAAATACATAGCACTACATGCTGTGAAAAATTGTTTTCATTTATCAGAAAATATGGGCACATTAGGAGAAAATATCTTTATTTTTCACTGTCGTACTTTAAAGGTGATTTAACAAATATACAACACATTAAATAAATGTACCACACACGTCATTTATATACGACGTCGCGGAAATTGTCGTATTCTTAATTTAAAACCGTTAACCTAGTTCTTCATGTAGGTACCGAACAAAAATGGATTTAAACATTTTACAGAAAGCAAAACACAAACACCAGCTTTATAAACAATTCAACAATGAAATAGAAACTAAATTTTAAACATGTTTTAAATATTAACAGTAAAATAAGAACTCTCTAATAATTTATTTACGAATCTTAAGAGGACTTTCTACCTCCTAAAGTCCAGCACAAAACTTACTAACGTAGCGAGTGTTTTGTGGCCAGTACAAGAATGGAAAAAAATTATTTCAATAAGGATTAGATACTTAAAGGATCAATTAACAGTTATGCTTTTTTTAAATTTTAATAAAAAATTGTACCATGATTATAAATATTCCGAATAATTCATCAAAATTTCCAATTTATGCAAAATTTACAGGGATGTATCTCCTGATAGAAATTTATTTTTAAAATTTAAAAATCTGTAGGTCCATTCTTTCTCTATTAAATTTTTATAAAAAATACCGTGAAGTCAATAATAAAGTAACAGTTTACTCCCAACGAAAACACTTTTATAGTATTTTATTAGCAGTTATAGTATAGTGGGGAAAGTAAGGAATAGGAAAAAAAAGTAAAATCGAGTATATTCTAAGAATTCGGAATAAACGTAGACGGGTCGCTTTAATACCCATTTATTCTTATCAATGACAATAAAAATATATATTTAATTAAAGGCCATTTGCAAATATAGTATTTGCAATTTAATTATGTCATAAAATGCTAATTAGGGCATTAATTTAAAAAAATTACTTTGTGACGAATAAAACTTAACTTATTTACAAATATAGTAGTCTGTTCTTAAGGTGAGAACGTACATACTCGTAAATCTAAAAAATCTGACGTGGCCATCACACAACCTTCCGCCATATCTAGAATTTAAACAGAAATGTATACGTACAATCCGGTGCCCATTTAAAATATACAAATAAAAATCTCAAATATTCAAACACAGAAATTTGCATCACCTGAATAAAAAGATTCATTCACAGGAAAACTCTGCTGTGTTGAAACCATCCTCCGTTCAATTACTACATTTAATATCTTACTTAGGACTTATATAGCGCTAGTATGCCAACTTGTCACCCGTCTCACCTGTCAATATTTTTTACGCAGAAACAAAAATCAACCGATCATGGATTACAAGATATCAACGTTTTATTTGATAAATTTATTTTTTAAATTTTACTGCAGTTCTTTAATGCTACCAGATAAAGACAATTTTTTTATAACGTAAGTTGCAAATAACTTTTCCTCTTATTCTCATTACAAATAAATACTATATTTTTCCAAATTTATATACAATTTTGACAATTAACCTTTTCAATCTTCAAAAAATATCACTTCCGAGGAAGATATTTGTACCAAAATCTAGGGAGCTCTTCCAATTTATATACAAATGTTAAATACCAAATATCAAAATTTTCGGGTAATTCGTATTTGAGTTATGCGACTAACACCCCTTGACCACACACACACACACACACACACACATACACACAGACATCATCGTGAAACTATCAAAAATGAGTTGTAAGGGCCCTAATTCGTGCTCATCCACTAAAAATTCACCACCCGATTTTTTGCATGATTCCAATACCTTCCTTTACAGGTAAGCGGAAGGTAAAAATTAAATAGGCAATCTATATTTGTCAGTTTGTATTTAAATTTACTTTATAAAATAAATAAATAAATAATTTAATTCAGTCGTTGGTAAAATATATTATTCAACTCGAATTTAATTATTGCAATTACTCATTCGAACGATTTCGACGCACTTGACCTGCAACTCATGTACTAAATTTTCATGTGCATACTCATTATTTAACTCTTGTTAAATAATATACTATTTTGTGTGGACCAGTACAAAATAAATGTACAGCGGTTAAATATTTCATGGCATAGTTGCAGTTGCCAGAATTTTTTATGAACTACAGTGTTCATAATTTATTATATTAATTTATAGTACGAATAACCAAACATTTTAAATGTCAGAAACTGCGTGGTAGTGAATAGTGACCAAAATTGATATCCTGCAGTCTGTGAAATTATTATACAGGGTCGGACTAAATCACTAGCAACTTGAGAAAAAATTAAAATGTCAATAAATAGTTTTTTTTATGAAATCGTACAAATATTACTTACTTATATTAAATCGTAGTGAAACTTTAGCTCCGCATTTTTTGACCAATCAGAGCGCTGTCTATGCACTCGATCGCTGTAAAAATGTAACATATATCTCGGTTCTAAAGATATTTTTTACTACTCACGTTGTTATTTTTCTCGTCTAGCGACTCGAAAAATATGTTTCCACGTTCGTAATAAAAAATCCTTCTTTACAGCCTAGATATATAAGTATCAAGGACGGTATGTGCAGTTTACCGGTTGAGGATAATGTTCCTATATTATTTGAAAACTGTACAAAATGCACATAACGTCCGTGATGCTTATAATATTTTTTGTCCAATCGATACAATAAAAATAAATTTTTAAAATAATGTTTATCTTTGGTTATGGAGATTTAGTTTGCATTTTGATGCTGTTGCCTTAGTTTCTGTTGTTGTTTAGTGTTTACCGCCTTCTTCATGAGTTCTTACCGCCTTCTAAGATTGCTTACGGCCTTCTAATTTGTAAACAAAATTCACTAGGTACCTTGGAAACAGAGCCAGTAAACGCAAAGAAATGACCGATCGTGCAAAAATAACATTTTTTTAAAATGACACTTGATATTACTTCTCAATATTATTTTACAAATTTAAAAACGTGTGTCGAGGCAGTAACTGTGCGGGTTTAAGTAAAGATCTCTGCATTAGGATGACGTATGAACCCGGAATTCCGTGTTTCAAATCTCTCGGCCGGCAGTGTGTGATTGTCGTTAAAATTGTAAAATCTCTCCGTTGCCGCTTTGAATTGCAAATGTCGTCGAACGGATTGAGATTTTGACTGCTCCAAAATAAGTCGGTATTGTATTTCACTATAAAAACATCTACCATTCTATAATTATATATAGGTTAGCAAAATGATTTTATAATACTTAAATTATGAGACTGACATATACTAGCTGGCTATAAAAAGGCATGATCAATTACACTCTTTGCGATTTGGGAAATAAACTATCATTCACATAAGTAATTGCCATTATTAAACGCTGATTGACCAACACACCCCCAAATAAACTAAACTTGACCCAATTTACTCTCCATCTACTCTGTTAATATTTCCCGAACCCAACGCTCTCAAAGTTAGTTCTTCCAACTTTTGTTTTTGACAAATGTTCTCCAAATTCTCTTGACCGTATCCTTCGAAGGCGTTCGCTTACACTGTCCAAGTTGCGCTAACTTCAGGACTGTGACGTTGTGGTTAATTCGATTACTCTGAAGAGAGCGACGGAGCGGCACAAATAACCAAATAGCGTTGGTTGATCCTGCGTCTTACTGACGCTGACTAATCAACTTAAAACTTCAATTTTCTTTAAACCAGAGAGACTGCGATTTATACGAAAGGTATTGCTGGTAAATGCGGGTTAGAGGGTTGATGAATGAGGTTAAGTTTGAGTAAATAAAATGGCCGAGTGAAGTAATGAGATGTAAATTGAAGAGTTTTGGATTTTGGTGGAATTAAAAACAGAAGTTTTGTGCTGGGTGCAAGAAATTAAGGTGTAGGAAACTTTTAATTGGCTTTAAATAAAAACATACAATCATTGCTGACACTAATTAAATTGTAGTAAATAAATGTTTAAATATAAAGAGAAGTAATGACTGTAATGCATACCATTTTAATGTCTTACAAATTACAAAATAATGTATCCTGAGTACTACATTTTAGTTTAGCAAATCATTTTTTGACCATTTTTGGAGTCCAAACTGTAGGCAAAAATTAAAAATATATCAAACTTAAGTTGTTAAGTTTTATGTTTATATTATCATAGTCCAAGAGAAAATACCACTTGGTCCGAGTGGTTGAATTCCACTTTATTAACATCTAGGTACCATATTGTAATTAGGAGTTATATTATTGAATGGTTACCATCAAAACTAAAATAAATAAATATTATTATTATTTTTTATATAAACAATTATGGCTCAGTGGTAAAGGTTGAAGAATCAAATCCACTTGATTTAAATTTTGAGACTGTAAGTTGACCACTCCATAGTGAATAAAATCGATCAATGAAACTGGTGGCATTCTAGTTCAATGCTCCTCCTAGCCACATAACTAATATAACAGAAATCAGTGCTTTGTGAATATTTAAAGATGTTTCTAATTCTAAGTAGGTTCTATTAAAACTAGTAAAATAATTACTCATTCTTTTAAAAGCGTATAAATAATTAAGCTCATAAAATTTTAAAATCGCATCGATTATCTAGCAACTAACTGCTACTGGAAAGCAATCAACAAGATGTTTCTTAATAATTTATGTCTTTGTTTCTTTGTTTAGCTACTTACTGTTAATTGCAAAATAAATTAGTTCTGCATTCAGTAGCGGTAGGTATACCATTAAATTTACTCTTTACTTGAAATTGCAAGATTTTCAACAGAGTTTTATATTTTATAAATATTTAACGAGGGCTTTGTGAAGTAAATGAAGAAAGCATAAAAGAATGTTAACAGTTTAGAGTGATTTTAATGTTCTTTTTCTGCTACCTACTTAAAATTATAAATAAAGCGAATGTTTTATTCTCCAACCTACTTTAGAATATTGTTAAAATCGCCGTGAATAATTCCTATATACAGGATGTTTTAATAATTTGGGAAAAATGTAAAGGTATTATAAACATGATGTACCTGTTAGCCGATGCGGTAAGGGAGATAAAAAATCAAACTATGTTCTACAATCTACATAGAGCTGAGTCACAATTCGCCAACTTATTACTCGCCAAGACACAACTGAATAAAGAGAAAATCCGAGCTGAACGGCTTCTACACTAGCGAAGCAGTTTCTACCAAGAAATTTCATGATAATTTTTGTCCGCTCGATTAATATTGTATACCAATTTGACATTCTTTAGCCCGGCCATCTCTATTTTCGCGTATTGTACTGAGCGTGGAAAAATTTGCAAAAATAAACGTAATTTACAGTAAAGTGAATATTTTTAGTGCCCACGGGTAGACAGTTTTTATAAATATTTTCTTTAAATCTACTACAATACAACAAGTAATTCTTTATATAACTTCTAATAAATAAAAAATTACTGATGGTGATAATTAATTTTAAGAGCAGTATTTACACCCGTTCTATGATTTCAAAAAGTGTTACAGAAATAAAATCATAGCTCAGAATCTACATAACATATAAACATCATTCAAAAACTATTACAAAGTTAAAGAATGTATCTATGTTCGTCTAGTGATGGTTTTTTGTATATTTTGTCTTAAACCGATAAAAAAATTGAGAAATCTTTCAAAAAGGCCTGTTTTCAACAGCAATTTTTTATATAATACAATTAAAAATTAAAAATTTCAACACTATACGAACCTAGTTTAAACCTTAAACTAACTGTAAATATGTCTTTAAATATAAAAGTATGCAAATTACACGAAAATCTGTACTTAAAACGAAACCTCTATTGTATTTTGTACATTGTATTTCAAGCAGAATGCATGTAAACAGATAGGCCTCTTCTTCGCGAGCTCAAAGTGTAAATACAACTCTTAATTTAAGTATGATGCTTTCAATAAAATATACGTTACGTGTATGTCTTTATTTTTCAATTTAAAAAATATATATTTCTGTTCCATGCTCAGCACGTCCGGTAATAAAAACCCTTCATTTTTATCCCAACGTATAAAAACACTCAGTACCTAGACAGGACAGATAGTCGTTGATAAATAAAAGCTTTTTTTCAATTCAGACAAGTCTATTTCATTTTTAATGAATAAAGGTTTTCAATGCTTTTTCTAATTTTGTTTTAATTTCTAATGATTAAATTCTGATTCAGACTAAATTAATAAATAAAATGCAATCAACTGACGACCACGTAAAACATAAAATAATTATTACTTTGAGTTTTAACCAATTTTCTATTCAGTTCTTAACTGTAACTTCAACACGCAACAAATGACATTTAAAAACCATTTCCAAGAGATATGTATTAAAATTTTGAAATAGCAAAGTAGGACACTATTATTGTTTTTCTTTTTATTCACTGAAATACTGCTGAAATATAGAAAAGCGGATGAATAATTAAAAACATGAGATATCAAAAACGTGAATCGCGTAAACCTGAAAATTTTATTATATTTGATCTGCAAACACAAAACTTGTGTGGTTTTTTAATCCATTTTATTGTGATTCTATTTTTGGATTGTTTATTTATTTATGTGTATACTGCTGACAATGAATTGCGCTTTACTATTGAACTTTTCATTAAATTTAATTTGTCTACGTTTGGCTATTTAATTTTGTTCGCTTTAGTTTTTATCTACATATTTACATGCTCCGGATTTACAGATAATTAAATTAATAAAATAAAATAAGAAACTTCCGGTTTTCGATATTAATGTTCACATACATGCTTCTATTCAAAACTGTAAGCCAGATGTCTATATTTTAATCCATTCGAAATCTACAGCTAATTAAACTCGAATTATGAATAAATATAAATATATATATATATATATATATATATATATATATATATATATATATATATATATATATATATATAAATTCTTTAAAAATGACTATTTGTAGATAGTCTCATACTATTTAAAATTTTATTTTATAGATAACATAATAAAGAAGCAGTTATATGGACGTTCAAACCAATGGAACTTATATTTTCACTACCCTTATTTTTGCGAATTTTGAAAAAATCTTTTTACCTTCCGCTTACCTGTAAAGGAAGGTATTGGAATCATGCAAAAAAGCGGGTAGTGAGTTTTTAGTGGATGAGCACGAATTAGGGTCCTTACAACTCATTTTTGATAGTTTCTCGATGATGTCTGTATGTATGTGTGTGTGTGTGCGTGTGTGTGTGTGGTCCGGGCCGATGCCGTCTGTCGGATAACTCAAATACGAATTACCCAAAAATTTTGATATTTGGTATTTTACAATTGTATACGAATAGGAAGAGCTCATTAGATTTTGGTACAAATATCTTTACCGGAAGTGATATTTTTTGAAGATTGAAAAGATTAAGTGTCAAAAATTTCTATAAATTTGGAAAAATATAGTATTTATTTGTAATAAGAATAAGAAGAAAAGTTATTTGCAATTTACGATATAAAAAAATTGTCTTTATCTGGTAGCATTAAAGAACTGCAGTAAAATTTAAAAAATAAATTTATCAAATAAAACGTTGAAATCTTGTAATCCATGTTCGGTTGATTTTCGTTTCTGCATAAAAAATATTGACAGATAAGACGGGTGACAAGTTGGCATACTAGCGCTATAAGTCATAAATAAGATATTAAATTGAACGGAGGATGGCTTCAACACAGAAGAGTTTTCCTGTGAATGAATCTTTTGATTCAGGTGATACTAATTTCTGTGTTTGAATATTTTAGATTTTTATTTGTATATTTTAAATGGGCACCGGATTGTACATATACATTTCTGTTTTCAAAGTCTAGATATGGCGGAAGGTTGTGTGATGGCCACGTCAGATTTTTTTTTCTGTAATCAGTATATCAAATATATAACCTATTAAAGTAGCGTGCAGAGATATACAAACACCCTGTATACAACAACAATTGCGCAACTATGAGTAAGATCTAAAAACAAAAATATGATAAATACACTTCAGTTTGAATTTTTAAAATATCCAATTTGCGTAAGTTTCACTGCACTTTCGTAAATATTCTACCCGTAAAATGTGTCTCCGTGTGTCTAAGCCGAGGTCTAAGCTATTTAAAACAAAACTAACATCTAATAAACGATTCAAAGCACACAGCAGCTCTTCTGCTCTTCGCTTCTCAAAGACAACTCAACTCAAACGCTATGCGTTGTTTATTTAATTCAGGTTGAAATACTGTGAAAGGGTAAACCAGATTACTATTTTGCCATCAGCGATGTGAAAACTCAACGGCGATTAGCAGGATAGGAACGTAGGAAAAGGAATATTCCGATGAGCTCAGCTTTTCTCCGCCAAAACTGGGAAAATCTTCACTTGAAGTACTTCGGTGAACTCTTGCGATAGATTTAATTGGTTGGTGTTGGTATCTAATTAGAAAGTTTAGTTGCTCGTTCAAGATGCTATGCAGATATTTAATCGACTATTGGTTCGCGTTATTAAACTTGAAAACCAAATTTCCTGTACCTACTATAGAGCCAAACATTGTTATAGTTACATGCGAGTGAAAAAGTTGCGCACGAGCCTTGGCGAGTAATGTATAATTAATTGCATTACAATTTATCTACGACCATAAAATAATAATAATTATTATTATTACAGGATATTAAATTTTTCATTATTAACTTAAAAATAATAAATACTAGTACTAGTTTATATTATACTGGTATCGTTACTGCTCGTTTTTATTAGAATAGTTAGGTAGATGTAACGTCAAAGTACAAAGTATTACCAACACTATCTAGTAATAATTAATAAATGTTAAATTTCTTGAGAACATATGTAATCGGTTACTTCTTCTGTATTCTGTAAGATGTGCGATGTGAATGAGAAGTTTGTAGTTCATAATAATTTCAGTAATCTGCTAACTTGAAGACATAACCTTTTTTTACACAAATTATTATTTAATTTTCCTCTATCAATATATTTATTGTTTGTTTGTTGAAAGAAACATAATTTGATCTAGAATGTTTATAACAATAAATATTGTAGCGAAATATAAAATACTCATCAAAATGTAAACAAAAATCAACAAAGAACAAATAGGACTCGCTTGCTATTTTTTGAGAAAGAGTGAAGTATGTAATAGAGTGGCTTTATACTGACTATGGTTGACTTCAGTAAAAATCTATTTGAATAAAATAATGTTTGGTAATACATGAAGAGTTTAAAAGTTAGATACTGAACTAATCTTTGGATATCATATTTTTACAGTTAAACATTAATTAATTCCACATTTTTTAGAGTATGCAACTATGGCTACTTGTTTTCAATATAGCACCTATGGCCACACTCTTTATAATATGGTTATACTCCAGGAAGTTTTCTTAAAAGTTGGCGAACCTTACTGTTACATAGAAATACCTATAGCTCATGTTAACAGATAACAGAAGAAGTCACATTCATATTCATTATAAACCAGCTTAAGACGATCCTCTACCAAAAAACAGCCAAAAACATTTCGCGCGCCACTCCACAGCGTTTATTGTTTTGTTAAATATAATAATCTAAAGATATTGTTGAAGATAAAAGTACAATCTACAAAATGGTCGATGCAGAATTTTAAAATTTCGAAATATGTTAATTTGAATTTTGACAATTTTTGTTATTTTTTGAACACAAATATCTTCTATTTTAAAACCAATTTAAAAAATTTGATCGGTTGTTTCGCAGATCCAAGCTTTGTTGACAACATATTACAATTTAAATATGAGTCTATAAATAATTTTTTCCCGTCAAACATAAATTACTTGTTATTATTATGTTTAACAAAACAATAAACGCTATAGAATAGCGTGCGAAATCAATGTTTTTGACTGTTTACTGCCAGGGGTAGAGGATCACCTTAATGGTCGTAGATAAAATTATTTAATTAGGTATTAAATATTTATTTATTTACTTTGACTGTCTCCTGTCATTGGACGAGATTTAGCTAAGGCTGTTCTTCCATAGACCACTGATAGTCCAGTCAAATAATATTTTTTGTGGAAAAAATTTAGTTTATCAACAACATACTAAAAGTCTCAATCGATTGAACTGGAGCTTCGTCTGCCATTTTGAAAATATGACCGCCGTCTATTATTTTTAATTTTCTAAAAATTTGATGGGGAAAAATAATTTCCGCCTTTGATCATCAATTTTTGGCAATAGTAATAATCGATTGCATTTTAGTTTTTACACAAATTATTATTTAATTTTCCTCTATCAATATATTTATTGTTTTCATATTTTCTAGTAATTATTAAAATTACAATAATATATTAATTACGTACTGAAATACTCTTCATAATTATTTTCGGTCTATTTATATTTTCAAGGGTGAATTAACTTATTACGCTTTTTCATTAATCATTTTCAAATGTTTATCAAAGTAAATAAAATGAGACCAAGAAGTATAACTAATGATATAGTAAATTCTCTGAAGATTGAGTGGTTTACATAGCTCTATTTTCTTGAAATTGTCGTTAATATTACTTAGGAGAACAGTCTTACCAACTGCGTAGTTTGTAGCATATTTTTCAGAAAAAAATTTGGTAGTAAATTTTTTTACAACGAATTAAAAGAATGTTTATTTATGTAACAAGTATATGCAAAATACAGTTTTAGAGGTCGAACCTATTTACGAACGAGGCGTAAACCGAGTCTTTAAATTAGGTCAGTCCTATAAAACTCAGTTTGTGTACTATGTTCCAAATGTTCTGCCCCAGCCTTAGAAAATCCCCCAGTGATCCGCAACCATTGTAGCACCATTCGTCAAAATATTCGAAATACGGCCTTCTTAGGTTGTAGAAAAAGACAGCATGCGAAAGATAGAAGCAGTTCTCGGTGAATCATTACTAAGTCAGGTAAAGGAAAAGTGTAGAACGTTTGCTTTGAGCTTTAGTTTAGAAACATATTTTCCTTAGTTGTTTTCATCACTGCATTACATTTCTAAACATAAATTGCATTATTATGAAATGACAGTAATAATGTTTCAGTAAATTAAATGAGAATAAAACATATCAAACTGTTTTATTGAAATGCGTGTTGCAAGATTGTATGCATTAGGCATAAATTAAAAGTTTTTTTTTTAAGAAACTATGAATTATTGTCCTAAAAGTTACAATTATTATCAAGATTCGTTACTATCATGTTTCCCGTTCCTGCCTAAATTATTGCACTTACGTATAAACATCTATGTGTTAAAAATGTATCCGTGAAAATTACTACTTTACAATCATTGTTTTCCAAAATATCTACATAAACAATATAATTATTTGTATTAGTCTTTGTTTAAATAGGTATATAAAAGCAACTAATGTTATGATCGATTTGCGACGTTTTCCGAAACGTCGTATAAATAAATATAAATATACAGAACAAAACCCAAACAAATAATTTATAAATAAAGACAATGAGAGTAACAATTTTAAAATTTTTATACAAGTAAAAATTTTAATTTACTTAAAACACAAAACAATAAATTCAAATAATTTCAATTGTGGCATTATGGTAAACATGTGTGTTAGACCCGTGGGCCGCCACGCCACGCCGCCGGTATATATTTCACGCCGACGCCAATATTTTTTACGGCGCGCCGCCATCAATATTCTAAATTAACTAAAAATTTCGACATTGTTAATAGGAATTTTAATAGTTCATATTTAAAAAAAAAAATTGTATCATATGTGGATGGCATCTAATAAGATATTTTCCATTAACTTTGCTACACATGTAGATATTACGAAGTTAGATACAAGTAAATTTTGATGTGAATACGCCGGCGTACACCGGCGCGCTGCCTAAAGAAAAGCCACTTAAAAATTAAGCGTTTATTTTTAACAATTCGCCGCCGCCACTATTAACCTCAACGCTGCACAAGTCAAATTGTGTGTTAATTAATGTAGGTACTGATTAAACATTCAAAGATTTACTGTGTATCGGGTTATGAAATAAAAAATCGTGTGGTGATCATTTTTTATAATCTTGTAATTTTGCCCGGGAATTATTGCTAAAAATGATATTACTTGGATTTTTTTCTATGTAACTTTTTATCGTACTTATTGTTATTATGTATTTAATGTAAACTAAATTAAAATATTGAAAATGAAATTACTAATCATAAAAATAATTAACAATTATAGGTAATTCTGCATATTTTTGTATTTTTATTTCTATTTTTTAATTTAATTTTATTAATTCAATATACTTACTTAGCAACCCCGTACAAAAATCATTCGTCAAAATGTTATCCATGTTATGCTGCAATTAGATTTTTTACTTTCAATTTATTCGATCAGTTTAGTATAGGATCGCCTTCATTTTTAAATTTTACCTTTTGCCTACCAATAATTATTTTATGTATTTAATATAAAATTTGGCAATAAGTTAATTTTTTAGTTTTAAGGTATTGTGGCATTTTTAAGATACAAATTTTAATAAAATTGTTTGTTTAAAAGAATTTTTTCATTTCATAATAACGCAATTTTTGTTTAGAAATGTAACGAAGTGAAGAAAACAAAACTATGGAAATTGTATTTCTAAACCGAAACAGAGCTCAAAGCAATTATTGTTCTACACTTTTCCTCTACCTGGCGTAATCCGCAATGATTCACCGAGAACTGCTTCTATCTTTCGCATGCTGTCTTTTTCTACAACCTAAGTAGGCCGTATTTCGAATATTTTGACGAATGGTGCTACAATGGTTGCGGATCACTGGGGGATTTTCTAAGGCTGGGGCAGAACATTTGGAACATAGTGTACATGTTGCATACAAAAATTTGTAGTACCTACTTATAAATATGCTCCTATATCTTATAAACCGAAATATTATATTAAAAATTTTGTTACTCAAGTGACGTCAGCGAGAATACAAAGGTTTGTATTACTTATCTATAATACAAAGGTTTGTATAATGGATATTGTCATGGTTACAACAAATAATATATAGATGAGGAATGTAGTCAATAATTTTATCGCGAGTGCATGAACATATTCTGATGTATTTGTCATGCACGAGTGGTATATTGGTACAATATTTCTCGAGAGAAATTCGATATTTTTAATATAAAATAATAATATTTGATCTGTCACCTAAACGTCAGATCAATGGCATTGATACTTTGTTTAATGCAATTTTTCAATTGTTTGATAAAGCATATAATGTACAAGTAAAAATACCTGTATTAGCCATTGTACAGTCTGTAATTTTAATAAATAACTAATTTCTTGATGATTTGATTCTTGTGTTGACAGCTGTCAAAAATACTCGGATATGTACTTGTGCAAATACTCGCGGGTACATGTGCACGTACCTACTCACTGATACTTGATTATTTTGGCTCGAAATTTAAAAAATACTGTAACCTGATTGGTTGAATTTTTTCGAGGGAAATATTCAATAAAATACATACATACGAGTACATACATATTTTATTTTATATTATATTTTCAATGTAATAGTTGTTAATAATATCAGCTTTATTATCAGACAACTCAAATTATATGTATCACCTACTAACTAATTTAATTTATTGAAAAAAAAAATTCATGATTTAAACAAAAGAGTAAACACTAAACTGATACACACTTTACATCTTAAACTGATACTTAAGCAAAAATTTTAGTTTAAGCTCACACTGAAAAATTGGCCATAAGTAAATACTTTGTTAAAACTTTTATTGAATAATATACTTTTGTTATTTTACCAAATTTCTATTAATAATTATTAATGCTTTAATCATTTATTTATGACTAGTTCGATACAGTCGTTATGGCAATTTATCCGCAGCAATGGTAATCATTTTCAGTTTATTGTACCTTTTGTAATCTAATCTGTTATATCAACAGTTTCCAAAATGTTTGGGTATCAATCACTCAATAAACTACTGTAGTATCTAGTAGAAAATTAATAACAATTTGATAAAACCCTCATAAATAAAACGCTGCACGAATTTATAAGAATCAATTATAATTTATGTATCAATATTTTTATTTTCAATGTAATAAAACCGATCATTACTAATTTCCATTAAATTAATGAAATGAATTACTTATGTTTTAGTCGTGGATAAAATATAGTATTCATTTATGAGTTGAAAATTCACCTGATATTATTCCCAAGTTTCTAAAGCTTATAAATTCTTCAAATGTGTACACTGTCCTCTCGTAATGAAAATTTCAAAACTTTTGAATTAATACGTAGCACCCTACATGTTTGCGGTTAGATCAATACAATTTTGAACCAAATCCAAGCTTTGCTAAATAAAACAAAAGATTATTGTACGCAGACACAAAGAACGAAATAACAAACAAGAAAGAAGATCCGATATTTTACATTTGATCCTAGCTCTAACCTCTAAAACCATCTCTAACCTAAACTACTCGTAAAATTTTATATGTACTAGACCAGGAAAAAATATAGCAAAAAGTTATGTATAGTATGAATAGTAAAATTTTTATACAGCTCGTTAGATAGACCTACTTTTTGTACAATGGTTCTTGTTAATTAAATTTTGTTCCAAAACTTTTGCACCAACCTCAGAATTTATCGTGTTCAGTAGAGCCACTTTTATAAAACTGTAAAATAATATTTTAATAGACGACTTTATAATAATACGATATATTGATTAGGTATATAATTTAGCAACTCTTAAAGATACTCAAGTAGCACTGAACTTACCAATAAAACTAACAGTTAACTAAAAGTTATTTTTTTCCGTTTTACAAGTGGTAGTTAACCAACAAACTGATAGTAATCTGTAGATTCCAGTAACTAAGTACTACCTATTCTATTAGTTAAGTTGTAGTTATCCGATGTGGTGTGGTAATTATATTGTTTCATGAAGTAATATATATATATATATATATATATATATATATATATATATATATATATATATATATATAGGTATATAGAATATATATATATATATATATATATATATATATATATTCTATATACCTATTCAATTTGGATTTTGATGCATATAACGATCATGACCTTTAATTAAGACGCACGAAAGTTGTTCGAGTGCGAATATATCACTTTTAGAAATAGGTTCAATAAGATATTCACAAGATTTTGGCTTTCACGAAGAACTGTACAAAATATATTAGAAGAAGTGGAAAAAGCAATAGCTTGTTCATTATAGCTGGTTTAAGTAATATGGAACAGTGAATTATTAAATTATATTCCAATTTGTAACCACCCACGATATTTTAAGTTCCAAGTCATTTAGCCACTTTTATTATTTTCTAAAACATTTTTATTCTTTTTCATCAATAATTGCGTTGTTTAGTAATCTACTTTAGGGTTTCCATTTTAATTACAATAAAATATTACTCAAACGTCATTGAATTCATCAAAAACAAAACAGAATAGTAAAGTTAAGGAAGGTTAGATTATGTTAGATTACGTGTGCTTTTTGACGGAAGTAATGTGCACTGTTCAAAATAACTACAAACATTAGAAATATTATAATACAAAATTTCTGATTACGTAACTAACACTTTGAAATGTATTGATAAACACAACAACATTTAACTAATAATTATCTACTGCTTAAATATAACTAATATAGTTACTGAACTACAAGTTAAACGTCAAATTGAAAAACCGGGCCTAAATTACTCAATCTCTCGATTAAAAAGCCACAAAACCTGAAGACCGAGAGGTAACTATATGAAATTTTTTATTTGTATCAATTTGCAGATTTGCCCAAAAATATTTCTTAAATATTTTATTTTTATTTTGAGTGTTATCTGGAAAGATTATTCGATAAAATGAAATAAATCAAAGTATTTTGAGTCATTGTTATCATTGAAACATTGAACTAACGTTTACATCGTCACAGCGGTTTTTTTTTTGTTCAAGTTAATCGTTGATCGGGCCCTGATTGGTCTGTATTTGCGCTTATTCATTAGTGATAACTACGATGATCGAATAATAAAAATAAAATTGTCGGGATTCAGTCTTTTTTACAAATTTTATTGTCCCAATGACCAACATTTCGGTTACACGATCATCTTCTTCAGGGCTATGATTTATGTGACCGTCTCATAGTCAGTCCTGAAGAAGATTATGGTATAATCGAAAGCGAAAAGTTGGCCTTTGAGAAAATAAAAATCTAAAAGATTAAATCTCGATTAAGTAATTTATCATTGTTATTCCTTAGTTTTTCCATTGTCAGATAGTGTGATAAGTAGTAATATATGAAATTTTATCAGTTATTTTACAATGATCCCTTCTTAAACTTTTAAGTGAAGTTAGACGCTACTCTTTTAATGTCAGTTATCATGTAATCGCAACAAGATTAGTTTTAAAACAACCAATTTCTCCACAAATCCTTTGCTTACTTTCACTTAACCCTTATCCAGGCAAGCTATGTTACTAACTCAGACGTAACGGAGAGCCTGACAGTCTCATATTATTTATTGTTCTGTTTTGCAATTATTTCACATTTTTAATAAAATTTAGGTTATAGATACAAAAATTGTTATATTAAGCACAGATTTTTGTAAATAATACCTTCATAAGGAAGTTTAAAAAATTTTACTGCCGAATTTACCAGAACCGGATCTAGAATGTAAAAAATAAAATCATATTTTCAACAGCAACACAATATTTAAAAAAAAACAGTTTGGGTATCACTGAATTATTCTACAAAAAACAAATAATATTTTGAGCACAATATTCTTATACAGGAATAAACTAGAACTGTCGAAACATTAATTTCGCTGAACTAGGAACCGATGTTTGCAAGTTCAGTATACCGTGAATTGCCGTAGTGCATGTATCAATATTTATAAGGTAAAATAATTAATGTTGTGTATATATTTTGATATATTTAAATGTATAAATGTCTATAAACTGCGTGTAACTTAACTTTTTAATGCGTAAAAAAAGACTTTTTTAAATATAAAGTGTAGTGCCATAAACAATTTAAAGACTTTCTGGGACACCACACCATCGGCAGAGATCAGAGTACACCAAAGGTTAGCATTTTTATTATTATTATAAGCTAGCAGGACCCATTGGGCAGAATCACTTTTAAAACCGTATAGAAATTTAAAGGCTAATATAATGAACTGCCCTATTGCCGAATTTGAGACTCTATATTTATTTAAATAATCATGAGTATTGCCAACTTGTAGAATGGCAAAAAAGATATAGTCATTATATAATATCGTAAGTGGTTAAATTTTGCTGGAAAAATTTGAGATTGTTACGAGAGTTGTTGCCTAGCAATTTATTGAGTGACATTAACAAAAAATAATCAGGAGCTGCCAAGCGAGTGATTTTTAATCAATGTCACGATATAAATTGGCAACAAGCTCTCGTAAAACAATCAAAATCAATCAAGACAAATTTAACCACGAGTGATATTCGAATGAGTATTTATTTTGAAATATAGTCTCAAGGGAGGCCAATAGCCTCCCCCTTGGATCCACTCCTGGAGTTTACATCCATCAAATGCATGCAAATGGCCATCTCTGCTTATTCGTCTCTTACACAATAAATTTTTATCATGGATCCAAAAGAAAAAAAATATTTTTTTGTATAAAAACTAGACAAGTATACACACCTAAATATCAACGATAAAATTTACCTCAGAAAAGTACACGTCTGTAGGCCTTAAACACAATATGAGTCCGATAGCCTAACTGGTCCGTCTGCGTTACAAATTTTCAAATTATTTATTTATAAATAATAAACAAGAAAAAAAGGTTTATTTATCATCAAATACAACATAACCAGGGTTGTTCACGTAGTCTACGCGACGTAGATTACTACGTGTAATTTTACGCGTAGACAAACACGTAATCTACGCATGCTGTATCTGTGTAAACAATAAAATAGTGTAGACAATGTAGACAAAGAACAAATCTCACCGAAAACGAATAAAATTAAAGGTTAGATTTTCTGACAATAATTGAATTATTTACATACTTTACGCAAATTCTGCATTGCCTACATTTTAGATAGTTTACGCAAACTTTACGTGTGGACGTAGAAAATAACACTTTACGCGTAGATAAAAAACCCTGAACATAACACATAAATAAGAGAATTCTATAAACGGCATCAAATATACTTATAAAATGAGTCCGTTGGACTCACCTTGCCCAAGGGTTAAAACGAACCCACTCCTAAACCCATCCATATCACTCTTGCTCGTATGAAACCTCCGATTGTTGTTGGTCTCGTTATCCACCGTCCACCGCGTGGCGGCGTCGGCGGCGTCTCGAGCGTCGCGACGCCTGAACACGCAGTGCGCGCCCGACGTGCCACCGTGAACAATCGCACAGGTTATGTGCCGAAATGTGAGGTTAGAACGCACGGGAAAGAACGGAAAATGTGCAGTGACGGTGCGGGGATAATCAAGGGATAAAAAGGTTGAAGGGTTGCGCTGTGTGTTTGGTTCTGGAGATGTTTGTATTGATTAAAGTTTGTTTAAGTTGAAGAGAATGCAAATTTTGGCAGTTTATGCGCTATAAAAATTGATGGACGCAACTTTGTTAGATAGAACAGTAAATCGCACTATATTTTTTAAATGTTAAATTGTCAAAAACGTGGACTGAAATGTAGAAAGTATAACAGTAAATATGTATTTACTTATTTTATTTATTTGTTAACATGAGTTTTGAAAACTTCTTTCAACTCTTTTAACCTTAACACCGGTTTACTGAAATTATTATTTTTGAATTATTGCACAATGCTAATCCGAGTAATATTTCTAATTTAAAATTTGTTGAAACGAAAAACCAAATAAATTTTCTTTGTCAACTTTCTCGAAAAGTACCCACAACGTACGTAATATATTCACAAATTTTAATATTTATACTAATTTACTGTGAAAAAATGTCATATTAAAATGATAATGTGAATTGCAATTATTGACTGCACTTTTTGACAGGTTTTAGCATCAAATTAAATACCTATTTACTTTCAAAATGGAGATTAAATTTATTAATAAATAACAGTTCTTGCACAACATGACAGTGTTTATAAAATGATAATTTTATAATTAATTTTTCTTGAACTCATTAAAATTTATTTGTTAAAATTTTCAAAAATTCCATTGGTAAGCAAATTTATCAAAGTCGACATGTTACATTATCTTAAATGTTATATTTATTATTTGAGACATCAAATATAACACATTATAATTAAAAATTGTACAAATTGACAGTTTTTAAATTAATTAATTGGTATACATTCATTTAAAAACAAGAATACCTACATTACTGAATATTGTAACATTTTATATTTTAAATTTCACAAGTAAAAACTTACTTCTTGTTAAAATAAAGTGATGTAAAAAAATTAATAACAAATTGTTTAAAACTTATTTTAGAATCTGTCAAATTGGCTTCGACATATTAACGCCTCTAGCGGCAAGCGAAGAAAACTACAACAGTTTGCAGGAACATTTTAAATTGTAGTTTATGTGGTACCTGCTGTGGTATAATATAAGTACTTACTAATCGGTTTATTCATATATTTTCTGCTACTTTATGTATATAACTTACTATTTATAAACATGTGAGTAGCATGATTTCACCTGTTCACCCGAAAGCTGAACTTTTTAACCTTTTTCAACGAAACTAATTACTTGAAACTCCGGGATGTATGCATCACGTTATCTGATATTCTATAAAAAGTTTTAATTACTACTGTTCGCAATACGTCTCCTTTGTAATTTCATACAGAGTATACGCTTTATAAACCAACGATACATTGTGTACATGAACATGAACATTGTAACAATATAAGTAAGTTACAATGTAAACGTATTTCAATTCAAACAATTCATTATAACGCTATTTTTAAAAACTTTACATACAGTGGGAACTATTATATTTATATTGTAAACAATTTAGATAACCTTTTCAAAAGTACTGAAATACTTGACGTAATAGAGCTTTAGATTTTTATTATTTTCATTTTAAAAGTAGTTGATTATAGTTATGATGCTGGATTTTTTAATACGAATGTAAATTAATTATTTTTCGAGGCGCTAAACGTGGAAAATAACCACGTGAGTAATAAAAAATATATTTACAGCCAAGATAAAATTGCAAAATGATATTAAGTTTATTACCTACATTATTTTCAAACTCAAACTGTCATTGCAAAACAAATTGTGATTACGGGTTGCTATATCTCATTTTAATTAAGAAAAAAGCATTGGGTATGATAGGGCGATGATATCCTTGAATCTGATTGGTCGGGATTAGAGGTGGATTTACACCAGCAAACATTTTCATTTCCGTAAACATTACTTATATCTATCTTATTTTGAATTTCATAGCTACATTCAAGTACTATACATTATTCTATAAATTATAGCTTTAAGCCTTATTTCCACCGACTGTTTTAGTGCTTAATGCATAATGATTTGTGAGCAAGGCGTAATGCATAATGGTTATTTATTAGCTTGCCATTTCCACCTATTTTATTTAAGGACTAATTCGACAGAGATGACATTTTTGCATTTTTGCGATATTAAGGAATGGAAGAACTGTTAATTTCGTAATATAATAAATAATGACACATGTCAATCATTATGCAAAGTTTTATTCTTATGCGTTGTACTTATGCATAAAACATACTTAGTTCTTAGTCGGTGGAAATGAGGCTTTATTCACAAAAATAGGTACCTTCTTTAAGTTCGCGCAAAATTTTTGAACTAAGAAAATGTGTGAGTATAAAATGGACTGCATTCGAAATACTTTCTGTTTTTTCTTAACTGAAATGGACCATACAACAGTAGCTTAACATTCAGGCCAATTTGGCAATACTCGTCAGCGATCGAATGCATAGACAGCGCTCTGATTGGTCGACAAAAATCGGAGTTAAAATTCAAAGTTCCGGAGCTAAAATGGCTCATTATTGAATAATAGTTTTTTTTTATTTATATTTCTAGGCTGTAAAGAAGGATTTTCATTACGTTTGTTAAATAGTATTTTTCGAGTCGGTATATAGACGAGAAAAATAACCACGCAAGTAATAAAAAAATATTTTTACAACCGAGATATACCTACCTGTATTTTTTTATTTAATTGCAAAATTATTTTAAAGTTGTAACATTAAAGCAAAATGTGAACACAAAACAAATCATTGGTTGCAACAACAATAATAGCCGACGTTCTGGCCAACTCTCAACAGCGATCGAGTGCACAGGCAGCGCTCTGATTATTCGAAAAATGCAGAGCTAAAGTTGTACTTTTCACTACGATTTAGCGGAGCTTAAGGAACGCATTATAGTACGATTTCATAAAAAAAATATTTGATTAAATTACTTGGTTTTTTTAAATAATACCTACATTGTTATCTACTTAAAAAATACAATTATAGATGCTTTCACGAAGCAAGACGTGCACGTCATCAATGACGTCATTGATAAAAATAACGTAGTAGTGACGTCATCATTTATCATGTTTACATTATACTTTGACTGATTTATAAACTATGAGATGGCCGATTGAGGTAGCGCTAAGCACAAGTGAAATCTATGACGTGTTCTAAAATAAACAACCGAAATAACGAAATTTAAAAATCACTAATAAATTAGCATAAAATTGATCATAAATACAATTTATTAAACAATGATACAGTGTAAACATTGTTTATCACATTTACCAACATGTCAACCCGAAATTAAAAATAGTTTAAATTTAGCAGAAATAATTGTATATATGACATTTGTTGTTACTATTTTCGATGACGTCATTGATGACGTGCACTGCACGTCTTGCTTCGTGAAAATACCAATAGTTATTTTGCTGTTAATTTATTCCCTTTCTCAAATCAATAAAAATTATATACCTAATAGAAATATGAACCAAATAATATAGATTACCTTACAAATATTATTTAAGCCGTGATTTCGACCATAAAGAATTTTACGATCCAATCAAGTCTTAATACACAAAATCTGCTGAAATTGATATCGTAATATCAAGATACCTTTATTATTATTTACTCTCGTAAAGGAAACAAAATTGGATTCATAAATCTATCCCTGCTTCTTATAATGATATTATATCTTAGAATTGCGTAAATTACGATCGCACAGAGAAAATTTTTCACGGGTTTATGTTTCAATACGCACATTCAACATCGGGTAATATTTTATGTTTTATTTGATTTGTCACATCGATACGTATATCTCCATTATGTACGGGATTATTTGAAACGGCTTGTCATAACGGATTAGTAACATGTAACACGTTTTGTTGATATATTTTATGGTCAAATATTGCAACAAAAATATTTTTTTCGAACGATATAAACGGTTAACAACATTTGTATGGAAATTATTTTTTTATTATTTTAACTCATTCTTAATTCTTACGGTGATAGCTCAATGAATGTTTAGCGTACAAGCAATCGCAAATATAATGATAAAATAGCAATTTAAAAAATTTCGCTGAATCAAAAGTGATTAGATTCCACTAGAATAACCTCTCCTATTCTGAAATTGGAATGGAAATTCCAGTTGAATTGTTCATGCATGAAAATGAAATCAGCAATAATGCAAGAGCAGCAAGGAGTCTTTTTGTACGAAATACAGATACAATGATTGCTTTAAAACTTATCTTAAAAGATGGAATATTGTAATACAAGTGTGGAAAGGCTTCATTCAAAAACTAGTATAACAGTTGGAGCACGAGCGTTAGCGAGTTCTCCTATCATTTAATGTTTTTAATGTTCCCTTCCACAAGAAGTCTGTTAAATACTATTTTTTCTACGAGAGTGTGAAATATTCAAAATTTCAAAAAAATTGGGAATATAATATAAACAAATTTAAGAGAAACAAATCAGGTAGGCTTGCTGTCATATCTGAAAACAATAGCAATATTTAAAAACTGACAGTTCATTTTTGTAATTTTGCATTTATGCTGTGATTTATGATAAAACAAATTTTGTTTATTTGTACTCCTTTGGACATTTTACGGCAATTGTTTTTTAGGTATGAGAAATGTACCTACTTTTTGAAAAATACGCACTCAAAGCACAAAATTAGTGTGGAAATTATTTTCACCACGCAATGTTTCGAGAGCCTACTTTCACCATCAATTTGAATATCTGAAAACATGTGAATTCGCACTTTTCTAGAATAAAGTATTTTTCTCTAAGAATCTTTTTTCGACTGTGTAGAAAAACTACCTTTCAGCGCAAAGAACACTTTCTACCAGTTTAGAGAAAGTTACATATTTTCATTAGTCATAGTAGTTGGAAGGACTAATTTTCAACAAACCTGAAAAAACTATAATTACGTAGGTATTTAGTGTTTTAATGAATTTATTTTAAGCTTTGATTAAAATTATGGACTATGATTTATCTCATTTGCTTGGTAACATCTCTTTGCATAATGTAAATCATTTTATAAAAATCCAGAACTAAATATTACTCATAACCAAACCTCAAACCCTATAAAGCTGTATACCATTTTTGTTATTTTAAAATTCCACTCAATTTAATCATTTCACCAAAATCAAAGTTGTATTCCCCCTTTATTTAATTCAAGCTAATCGCAGTAGGGTACTCCATTTTTTCACTAAACTTTAATATTTTGATGAGAAACTTTTATAAATCAATGAATATTTGAAACATTTTATTTCTTACCACGGGCCTACATAATGAATAAATATAATCTGAACCTAAATCTCACCCACTGACAGGAGTCAATAAAAGTATAAATAAATAAATTACGAAGATTTCAAATGAGTGAACTGATTATTGAAGTAAGATTTGATTGAACGCAAATGGAATACAGCTCATATCGTTAAATTTTCAAATTTTAGTTAAAAACATGCAATAAATAAAGTGATTAATCTTCATTATTAAAACACTACTTAATTAATAATATTTTATACACCTTATCAACTATCTTAAGTCTAAACCCAGTGGTCCAATCTGAAAATGAGTGTCAATTCGGAATCTGACTTATTCTACAAATGTCTGCAATGGATGAATGAATACGATGATTGCTTGGATATTTAAATGATTTTGTGGTCTCGTAGTTCGGTAGTGTTAGTTACGTCACAATTCCTAGTGCAGTTACGTCATTATGGCGGCCTCCAGTCGGTATAGCTCGTATAATTGTTTGACCAGTTGGGATAGCTATGACAAAATACCAAGGTAACTAATATTATTATTTCCTATTTTCTCGATTTATTATAGGTTATAAAATTGTTATTATTATTATTATAGAATTTTATGCTGTAGGTATATTATTAATTTTTAAGTAAAACCTACCGCGCACTAGCGATTTTCTTGTGGCAACTTAAAAATCACCCAAATAAAACACATTGATTTATATGAGGTAGCGCGCACAGGCAACTGTTTAATCAGAGCAACTGAAAAATAATTAAGGCAGAAAGACACGCTACTTCAATAACATCCATCTTATACAAGATAAGTTGACAACTTACAAGTGCAAGTACAAGACCACGGTAACTATCTAGTTTTCTAGTCGATAGTGCGTTGAGCTCAAAGCTAGTAGCACTATTTTAGTTGAGCAGCTTTTAAATTCGTCAACTTTAAAATCACTAGTGCGCGGTAGACCTAATGTACCTATACATTTTAAATGGAAATATATTTGTGAGATTTTTTAAATTTATAAACATTATAAATAAAATTAATTTATTTCTCTGTCCTGTTTAGGTAGTAAATGAATTGGAAAATAATAACAGAGTCTCAGTCTTCAAAAATCAATTTAATTTAAAGGATGATAATCATCACCGACGTTTCGATAGCAATTCTACCTACCTCAGGGTGGATTATCAAAATAAATATTGAAAAATATTCTACAAATTTCAGCAACTTCATTAATAATTATTATTTAACAACATACAACCATGAAAATTTCAGAAAACACAATGCAACTACCAGGAATCAGTTACTAAAATTTTAATGTTTTTCAATATTATTTTTATAATTAACCCTGAGGAAGGTAGAATTGCTAACGAAACGTCGGTGATGATTATCATCCGTTAAATTAAATTGATTTTTGAAGATTGAGACTCTGATATTGTTTTCCAATTAATTATAAATAAAGCTGCAAACAAAATTCAACATAAATGTACAAGTAGAATAGCGTCAAAATAGTTTTACGCCTATAAATAAATAATAGTTATTGTTATTATTATTATCCTTGTATTTTCTCTTTTCAGGTATACATTAGTTATTGTTATTAACAATCATAACTTTATTTCTGCACATAGTTATCACTTCGTTTTTCATGGAATTTACAGGAAATTGATTGAACTTTATTGCTCAAATGGTTAACTGATTTGAAAATAGTTTTCCAGCTCCGTACAGATCGCCAAAGTTGGACGTTTTTTTTTCATAGGGGGCTTGAGGGGGTTGAAAGGGATTGCACCTAAGATCGCATGCATGCCCTTAAGGAGTTTCGATACCGATTATCTATCTAGGGGATCTAAACAAAAATCTATTGTATTTCTGCAGAGTGACAACTTCTACCCACTAAATTTTGTTGTAAAAAACACCGAAAATATAAAAAATCTTATAGCGAAATATATTTGTTTATAAATATTTTATTACTATCTTTCAATTAAATTGTATTTTTAAGTCCTAAAGATTTTATATTCTAAAATTCATAATTTTAAAAATCAATCGAAAACACGGCAACAGCGCTAGTATTTTAGCTGCTTTACGTTGACTGTTGGCTGCAGTGATTCTAACCTAACTGTCAAGTGTTGTCAGGTAGTAAATGCAATAGCTCATAATAATTGTTCTTTTGACGCTCCAAGATTAATGCAAGCTAGTTTTCGTCCAGTCATTTATTATTTCCAAGACACTTTAAAATTATTTAAAAACATTTCCTGACAATTGGTAGAAATTCATCTTTCTGTTTCAGAAATAATTAGTAATGGGGAAAGCTTTGATCAAGTATATGACAAACGTACACAAAAGATACAGATATTATTATTTCTACTGTACAGCCTTTAAAAAGAGTCAGATCTTCTGGAATGATTAAAAGATTAGCGACATTTGGAATTAGTTACGAAATAATTGCAAACAAATTTAGTGATCATGGACCCGTCATGTCCCTTGTAGAGTTTTTAGTAGATGAACACGAATAATTCTTACTCAAATAGTTCTTCCTACTTATTTTCGATAGTTTCGTAACGGTGTTTGTATGCGCATTGCGAAAGTGTGTCCAATTTCCTAAAAATGACTTGTGTATGTGTATTTTATTTGTTGTGAAAATATAAATATAATATCATTTGTTACAAACTTTATAAAATAATATGCTTCAACATATACGCACTCTTACTTTCCAACAGTATTTTAAATTTCGCGCCAATCTATGATTTGCGACGTTGCCGTAGTTATCGCTCTTTTAGTTATGTGTCACGTTTTAAATTTTATTTATTTGAATAACTCAATAACGGTGTGGAAGAATCCACTGAATTTTAGTTTCATGATTTATTAATGTCTGATTTATAATTACTGTAAATCTCTTTCTGGTGGTATTATTTTTATAGATTATACAGCCCTTTAAAAATGTATTCTCATTTACTCCCATGTAAAACAGAAATTTTTAAAAATTTATTTTTAAAAAACGGTGTGGACGATTGATCTGAAATTTTAACAGTGAACGATAAATACATCCATCTTCAACTTGTAAAATTTTCAGATGAATGGTAATATTTTCAAAAACGGTATCGAACCTCCTTAAAGAAACTTTCTTTTCGCCAAAGACTCGTCCAAATTGATCAAAAACACGCCGAGTTATGAAGGTTTGAAAATTGGCAAAATTTGACGGATTTCAAGTGTTTCGTTTTTTGCCGTCAGCTTATTATAGTTATTTTCTCGGTTATTTATAAGTATTATATATCATGTATATGATATTATGTTAGTAAGTATGTATAGTCGTATATTTTATTTTATACTGTCCCAGGGCGACAAATTGACAAGAGCATGAATACTCAAGATAATGCTGTACGTCTTATACACATTTTCTGTAACTGACATCTTGAACATGACATTCACTTTGATATTTCAAATTTGTGATGTCACTGGTATTTTTGAATCAGAAAACAGAACAGGAAATTTTGTTACTTCTACCGGAAAATTCATTTTATTTTTCATAGAGTAGGTATTTTTTGGCACTACTTAAACAAACAAACAAACTTAAATTACATTATATCCAGTATAGTGTTTTATTATACCTACTTCAGGAAAAAAATTTAAGGTTATTATTAGATGACATACTGATACTGAGCTTGGAACAGAAATAATTTTTGAAAAATTCGCAAAAATAAGGGTAACTTTAGTAACTAGTAAAGTGAACATTTGTAATAGATATTTTATTTGAATCTACTACGATATCTCGTACAATTACTAACACAAACAATATAATTTACACAACATCTAATAAATGTCTGGTGTTGATAATTCATTTCAATTAATATATTGTTTTAATAAAATGGTGGTACACCTTAATTTTACGAATTTTTCATGTAATATACCCTTAATTTTTTCCCGAATTATAAATACCCTAAAAACAAATAAAAACAATATGGTTTTGAAATTGAGAAATTTTTGTATTTACATAATATATCTGATTGTTTTGACAACACCAGGATAATACCTTGCTTATGATATCACAAAGAAAAATAAAGAAAACTCAAGCGAGAAACTGGAATAAAATAAAAATTCATTTAGCGTACTCTGATCTAAACGTCGGTTTTTTGTGGAGCAGATTTTAATTAACTTTGTTGTTCTCCCCGGAGTTTTACATCCGAAACATATTACGCAATTCTCGAAGAAGAAATTGCTGTCAAAGTTTAAAAAAGTTTCACCCTTACACCAACGAGAACATGTTTTATTTTAATACGTCATAAATCCCAAAACGAGATGTTTCATTTCAGAAGAAAATTTGATAGACGTAAAAATTGAAATTGTATATTATTCGACGAGAGTTTAACGATGCATATCTATAGAAATATTTATAATCTTATGCCCTGTTCACACGAGAAAATTTTTTTCACTAAAAAGTTTCTTGAAAGTAAAACAAGTGCTACGAGCTGTCATAAATAAAAACTGTCAATGCCGTTCATACGGGGAATGAAATTATTTTTGTTATTAAATATATTTAAGATCACTAGCTTTATGTATTTTAAAGAAATTATTAGTCCCTCCTCCCCCGGTTTCTTCGTATACCGATATTGACAGATTTTTATATGACAGCTCCTAGCACTTGTTTTATTTAAAGAAACTTTTTAGCAAAAAGTTTCCTCGTGCGAACAGGGCATGATAGCTCAATTATTTTTCAGACGGTCAGTTGTTTTTATCAGTTTATCAATATTTTATTTGTAAATCTCACTTATAGTCCAGTCAGTGGAGAATTTTGCCTTACAAAAGGTGGGGTAGTAATGATTTTTAGTGTAGTAGTGATTCTGATGAAAAATACAAGTTTTCGACTTTGAGGAGGATAAGCTCGAGCCGCCATCATGAATGAAAGGTGCAAAAAACACGTTTTACAGAATAACTCGGTAACGGTTCGTTATATGAAAAAACTGTTCAAATATAGTGGTGAAAGATAAATTTTCGAAACTTTTACAAAAAAGTAGTAATTTTTTTTTAACTTAACTAAATTTTTATGTTATAGTTTACAGCCAAAACCCATAATACAAGGTTTTGAGTAGAATATTATCTACGACTATATTTATTAATTATTTCATTAATAGGCTAAATGTCTAATGACAACTATCAGATCAGATTACAATGGACTGTTTTAAAGATTTATGCGTATTTTACTTGTCAACAGAATATCGTGTTGAGTAATACTAATACTAACATAAAATACGATTGTCACAAAATACATTATACAAGAAACTGCATTGATCTTAATCCAATTGAGCAATTTTAAAATACACGCTACTAAACTGAAAACAAACATAAAATGAACATATTGTTTACTATAGTGATGTAGAATGTACAATTTAGTTCTTATCTTAGTAATTCATAGCGCAAAATTGCTTCTGTAATTGTGTTTGCTTCAATTAGTACGTACGTTGTATTTATTTAAATAACAGTTTACATTTTACTGCTAAGGTATATTCTCTAACTTGATTTAAATGTCAACGTGTACAGCGACAAATTATGTTTTATTCCTCATGTAACGCGGTTTCCTTTTACAAGAAAATTAAGTTTACTGCGAGTTTGACTTAATTATGACTTACTTTCCTGAAATTATATTACATTATACAATCTTAGACTTATGAATGAACAAAATTTAGATGTTATTTAAATTCTGTGAAGCTGACTTATAAATATGCGCATAATTTCCTCTGAGGTGCAGATTATATTCGTTTAATGACAAGAAATTATTATTTAAGGTGGCCTTACGTCCATTTTAATAGCTTAGTTTAATTTTATATTAGACATGGTTCCGAAATTTTCGGAATAACTCCGGAATTAATTCGTTCATGCCTGGATTCAAACCTGAGTTGCTAGCTATAGTTATTTGTCGGTTATTTGTATTCCAAGAGCTAAAAGTAGCCTTTTACAGATTCAGGCTAGATATTATACCATGAGCGCAGCGAGGGCTGCAACTAGTCGAAACCTGCAAAAATACTTCCAGGCAGAAATATACACAAAATTTTTTCTATAATAATTAATAGATTTTTATAAGCAATTATAATATCTAAGCATCATAATATCTACGAAAGCTAAAATTTGGAATGCAGAAAAACAACGCACTTGACATGAATCGTCCATGGGATGTTAAAATATCTTATTCTTGTAAAGTTTGTCCAAAAATATATCGTTATAGCTTTGACTTACTAAGCTTGCGGAATACCACACACAGCAGGGAGTAGCACTACCTGGCGCGAGGGGCAGGATTAGCATAATTTGAAATACACTAGGGTTTTTCATTTCAATTCTAAAGACATTTTAAAATTTCTATTTAATGAATTCCGAAAATCAAATAAGGGATTTGATCTTTATGTCAAATTAGGAACAAATAAGATTGGTGACAATATCTTGAGAGAATTACGATTTTTAAATTAAATAAAATTGGAAAATATTTAATACGTACCTGTTTCAACGCCATAAATCAAGCTTAAATCCGCTTAAATGTTTAACAATAGGCCTGCTGTGAGGGCCATAACGATATACCTTTGGACATACTATACTTGGTGATCCTCTACCAATGGCAGAAAACAGTCAAAACATTGCTTTTGCACGCTGTTCTATTGTTTCGTAATATAACATATAATATTTGAAATAAAAAACTTCAATATTTGTAAACAAAAGAGTTTTCGCCTGGCACTGTATAGCTTTTATTTATGAGTAAATTAGCTTCAAATTTTAATGTTGTCAACAACGTTTGGATCCGCAAAATAACCGATCGAATTTTTTTAATTCGTTTTAAAATAGAAGATATTTGAGTTAAAAAATATCAAAAATTACGAAAAATTATCAAAATTCAAATTAAAAATTACCATATTTCAACAATATTTTTAGATTATTATATTTAATAGAACAATAAACACTAGGAGTGGCAGGCGAAATTCATGTTTTTGGCTGTTTTTTGGCGTGGTAGATGATCGTCTTAAGTGATATTACGTAAGTCTATCCTAGGAACATCCTGTGTACGATCAAAAATTACATAACTCAATACAAGCATCTCAGAGAATTACATGGGACACGCATAATTGTGATATTATTACTAACATTGGGATGTTACATAAGTAGATAATGTTATTAAGGGCGGCCATTAGCAATCGCTAGGACACATTAATATGATGTTAGTAGGCAATTAAAACAAGTAACAAGCGTGATCTACACATTCTTGAAATGTTCTGGAGATTTTATTTTGTCAAGTGAGAACACAAGAAACATAAATATCAACAAACTTGACATTTAGAAAGAATTTTGATAAAAAATTGTAATATTACATAATATAAATACTGTAACAGATTTTTTAAAGCAGCGGCGACCTTCATACTATTATCAACGGTCTAAAAAGCCTAATACTAATCTTAGAAAAATTTGATGAAATTTGATCCTTCTAAAGATACCCACTATTGATCACAAAACCACTATGTAAGCTCACGAGAAATGGTCTGCACATTGCCAACAAAATAAAGATCTGGATTAAACTGATTTATGAAAATAAGATGCCGCAATTTACACTAACAGAGAAGTCACTAAGACGTTGTGTTCGCGCGTTTTATGGCGCCACGCAGAAGTTTTGTGAGAGACATTTTCTTTTTACGATCTGTTCGTGTAACTATCCGAACTCCGAAGACGTAACAGCGAGAACCACATTCGCGAAAAACGAATACGACTGCTTCTTGGTTCTTGTTCTTTTCGTTCTTCGTTTTTCTATTCGGTTCATGCGTAACTTGGAATCGAATGAGGACCGTGGTGATGGTGACTCGTCTTTTTGTTGAGAGGAATTATTTTGGCAGTGTACTGTGCTCTATAAATTTGTAGGTTTTGCTTGTTCTACATTTGCAAATTTATAACCTATTTTACTTTTTAAAGCCCTGTTCACACATGGATTCTTTAAGGACTCTTTCATGCTTCTAAATCCTGAGAGAAAGAATCATGGTGAAAATTGCTCATCAAATAACAGCGCCACTAAATTCAATAAGTCTTGAAAATAATAAATTTTTATTCATTGTTAGCTTTATTTTTTTTTTTCAAGGATTTGAAAGCATGAAAGAATTCTCAAAAAATTCATGTATATACAGAGCTTAATGGATTTTAATTTAAAACGACAATCTAGTTTGAAAATTAGTATCCTAATAATTTGGTTCCGAGAAATTAAATGCCGTAAACCACGTTTCGATATCTCCAGTAATTTTCGTGTCGTAGTAATTATTAATTCATATTACATGTTTTAAGGTGCATTGTTATTCCTTAAGTCCTGTTCAAACATGGAATCTTTGAGGATTATTTATGCTTCTGAATCATGGAAAAAAGAAAATCACTGGTTTAAAGCTATCACTGAACTAAAAATTCTTCTTTTCCAAGACTTATTGTAGATTTAATGTAGCTGCGCCGCTATTTGACAGGCGATACTTACCATGATTCGTTTTCTCAGATTTCAGAAGCATAAAAGAATCTCCAAAGAATCCATGGGTGAACAGAGCTAGACAAGTAATAAATATATTTAATTCTTCTACGTACTGCCACGAAAATTGAATGTGTTTTAGAAAGTGCAGAATCAAGCATTAAATGTGTCACTTATCGGTAACAGGTAACCGGTAACCGGTCATCGACCTTTGACCTGATATCCTGAAGGATCACGACTGAGGTCATCCATTTATATTACATTCAGTAATAAATAGATCACCTACCAACTATCAATATTAATAGAAGTAATATAGTATATTATAATATTAATACCCTGTTATAAACTTGACCAAGTTCATAATTACCATTTTCATATAATATTACTGTATATTTAGCATAGTAGATAAAGTAATAAATAATAATACTAATTAATAGTAGGTACATACTTCATAACTTTGATAATATATGTTAAGGATTTGATATGCTAATTACTAGTTAAGAAGAATTTTTCAGAAATTTGAAAAATTAGGGATATTGTTACTTACTGTACAGTACATTTTAAGTACCACTGAATTTGCATAATGACTTTTAAAAATAATTGTAATGATCATTTAAATAGAATGAGATTCATTTACAATTATCTATCCAGGGTGGCATGAAAAATATTCACTTACGGTAGGTAGGTACTTTGAAATTTATTTTTGGAATTTTTGAAAAATTCTTTTTCATTCATAATCAACACATCCAACTGTATGTACTTACTAGAAATTATGATACATAATGTAGGTATTTGTGGCTACTTAGTAGCAAAGAAGTACTATAAAACCAATACTTTACCGCGTATTGTGTGGTAGGTAAATAACATGTATATTTGTTTTCCTTTAAATACAATGTTTATATGAAATTCTGTCGCCACGCGTACAACAGTACTTGAATTATTTAGTAAGTGCATTTATTGATCTTCAATTCTGTGGAACGAAATGAACGTGGCGATGAATAAATTAAATATTGTCCCGTAAGGGACTTTAAATGAAGCATTTTGTCCTTAACTAACAACATTATAAATTAATGCTATGCCCACACTATAGCAGTAATTTATACAAGATATATGTGGCACAAAAACAAGCAATTCCAAAAATACTTGCCTTTTGTAGTCATCTAGTATTCTATTATTTATTTTTTATTCTACATATTTTGGAGTGTGTAAAGTTTACTCTGTAGGCAATCATTCAATTGAAGTATATTAAAAAATATATTTTTACCAATTACTAATTAATAATTTTACAGTGAAATGTCAAAGAAATTTTAGAACTTGATTAGAGATTATTCCTGGTAGACAATACAAAATTTTCGCGCACCGTGGTTCATGCCATACCGGTGTGACATGGGCATTATATTTAGTATTTTGCAATTCCGTGCATGTTTTATAAATAATAGGTATCTACATAGGTCTTTGGATAAAAAGGATCATATTCATTTTATTTTACACCTGGCTTCTTTCATGTGTCTTAATCCTGGAAAAAATTAATTCACTGATTTAATGCTTTAAATGAATTACAAATTCCAAATTCTTCTCTTCTAAGACATAATGAATATTTAATTTAGCGACGCCGCTATTTGGCAGGCGATTCTGTCCATGAATCTATTTCTCATAGGATTCAGAGGCATTAAAGAATCTTCAAAGAATCCATTGTCTTTGTTAAATATAATGGGTTACTTGCATGACTCTTTTATTAAATATTTTTAAAGAGATCGGAACATTACTATGCGACGTAGAGCAAACTGGAACTAATGACTGGCCGTAAACCATAGCAATAACTCAACTAGTGAACGCCCCGCTAGTGCGGGAATCTAAATCGGCCAACTACAGATTACCTACATTTTTAATACGCGTTCCTCCTCCTAGTAAAAATGAAAATATAATAAAATTTTCTTTCTCAATTGCCCAAAAAACACGCAATTTTTTTAAATAAAATGTATGTTTTAACTTTGGTACATAATAATAGAAATCTCATTTTAATAAGTACCATGCAAGTAGCCATAGGTATCTTTTTTCAAACTTAAAAACCATAGATAAAAGTACCTAGTAGATATTTATGAAAAATCAATGTATTTTAATTTTAAATTTTAATAAAACTCTATCTAGAATCTAGATAAAATAACAAGCCATATTTCAAACTGTAGCACCGGTACAGGTATACCGTAAAATTAGCACATAAAATTACTAATTACAGTGTAATGTAGACAGTTTATGCCATAAATAAATTTATGGCCTCTTGTTGTTATTATGACACTATATTATTACAGCAAAATTGGTTGTATTTTGTATCTTTTTAAAATATCCACAAGAAACTAATAATTACATAATGCATATAATTATAGTTCGTTTTTTTTAAGAATTCTGTAACTAAAAGACTGATTTATGCTGTAAAAATTTTAATCTAGTTACCTACAAAATTTGATGCTAAATTCAAATAAGTAGGTATAGTGATTTTAAATAATAAGTCATGTAAGTGCATCTGAATACAAAATTGGTAATGATAAATCTTATAAAATCGGCAAATTTTAAGACTACAAAATCAAAATGTTTAATCAAATGAAGTTTATTTCTGAATTAATAATTAAAAGTAACAAACGAAATTCAAATGACAGATGACAGAAAATGTAAACGTATGCATGGAAGTTTCATTAAAATGATATTTAAAAAATTATTTTATGAACAACTTTTATTATAGTAGTTTTTATACATATTATTATATCCAAATATAATTTAAAATTGTATGTAGCATGCATTATCAATTATAACTTAATAGTACGGTTTGAGAGAGATATGAATAGAAAAAGTTGTAAACTTACCAGCGATTTGGACCAATCAGAGAACAAGGTTAAATGGGTCCTAAGTCTTCTAAAAAATGGAATATAGATAAATTTACACACTAAAAATACAATTTTGAATCGTCATGTGTTACATTATTTTATTTACCTACTTACCAAATTTAGGAAAATATAATATTACACATTTATAACGCAACGCAATATATATTCTGACAACTGCAATGTTTGAATGCTTGTTTAGGAATGTTTCAAGGACAACTTCTAAAACAGCAAACAAAAGATGGGCCGAAGGGACCAGAATTTCCACACTCCTCACTCTTCGCACAAAAACAGAGACGTATTTATTGGTGTGCGCAGAAGTAGGTCTCCGGACGATTTAGTAGCCCCGATCAGTCTAAAAATGTGCATTTTTATTTTATAAAGAAAAATTTTAAATTCTGGCTACTTTTTATATGATCATTGACATCCTTACGAAGAGATAATAAATTAAAAAGGACCATTTTACAAAAAACAATGACGATAGCAATGAAAAAAGTTTTAAGTCAGGTTTGCTTCATTACACTCACGAAAACAAGAGTAAAATGCAATTTTCTTCATGTTTAAAATATCGGTAGGTAATTTTAAGAAAACATTTCATTTCTAACTAAAAAAAACTGTCTTTACGATTTCTACAATTCTAAGCAATAATTCTACAAAAGTACATAATGTATAAATTAGATGTAGCCAGTGAATTATTCATTTTCCTGGGCCGATATAATGAGTTCAGTGCCAGTATTATATTTAAAATTTACTCAATAAAATGGGGCCCCTAAAAATTTTGCGCACAAGACTTCGCCAACCATAAATACGCCACTGCACAATAATATAGATAAACAAACACAAATCATATAGATATCGCGAATTTTATTTTGTATTCATATATCAGTATGACAACAAATTAACATTTTCTCAAAATACAAATGAAAATCTATTAATATAATTATTGGTAATTTAACAAATAAACAAAAGATCACATAGAAAAGTAATAATAAAGATAAATAGGTACTAATAATAAGAACTAACAATTAACAAAATTGTAAAAAAAACTTATTTTCGAGTAATTTTCAAGAAATACATAACGTGCACCCTCGGTAATACGGACATACCAGAAAATCGAAAAGTGTTTGAGTACTTATAATTATTATAATCTGGATATTTTGAGTTCGAAAACGAGATTATGATAAATATTGTGAAAGAAAAACGTAAGATACAAAAAAAGATTATAAACTATTCCAATCTGGACAAACAATTTTTAGTCAGAAGAAAAAATTTAATTTGTACGTATTACCGAGATATTACTCCTATTGTAATCTTCACGGTTTCTTTTCAATTTTAAGTAGAAAACTATACATACTGTACACATTAGTATGAGTTGAAAAAGTATATTTGTTGGATTTGTTGTTTACTTTTTCAGAAAGTAAACCAACAATAGGATTTTCAGCATCGGCCCTAATATTGGCCAACCAATCATAAGCAACCTCTTTAGGATAATGAGTTAACTTATACTTTTTTTGAAATTCATCTCTAGGATTAATCATTTTTAAAACACACTCATATTTACCATTATCAGTCTTCGATAAATTAGAAATGATTTTAAATTCCAAATGACTTTGTGTAAAGATCCATAGACATAAAAACATAGCATCGTTTAATTTAAGAAATGCAGAATATTTACGATGTAAAACTAGATCATCCATTTCTAATTCGTTCATTTTAATATTTTCTCTGTGTTTGTCATAATAGTGGTTGAACATATCAGATATAACATTGTCACATAAAGTGCATTTGTTGTTTTCAGCATAAGCACAAAACCAAGCTTCATGTTTTCTGACATCAATATCTCGTGAAATATACAAGCAACCTTTAGCATTTTTGGTACATTTTGTAGAACAAAAACCATAAACAGTCGTTGGAAAATTATCAACAACTACAATTTTGCTACAATTACTACAAAGTTTATCTTTTAAATCAGCAAGAAGTACACTTTTCTCACAATCTGTACACAAAACTACATCTTCCTTTTCTTTTATACTAATTTTAAAGGTTAGATTTTCCAATCTTCCTAACAACTTTAACAAATTATTAATATCAACTTCCTGTTTAGGATCATCATAAATTTGGAAAAATTCTTGTTCTGATACATCACATGTATTAATATAATTTCCTCGGTCGCTTTGTATCTCAAAAATGTATTCAAAATGTTTGGTTAATTTCGGGTCATTGATAAGCCTTACATTATACCAAAATTTGCCAGATGAAACATTGTATTTAGTTTGGACCAAAAACAGTTTATCCAAAAATATTGTCAACATATTATTTTCAAAATTTTTGGTTGTATTAGGTTTAACATCACAAGGATGTTCCAATAACAGATCCGAATGATCTTTTTTAAAATGAGCTCTCAAGTCATTTCGCAAACCTTCCCATTGGCAGGTACCAGATGGTAGAATTGGACATTTAAACTGATGATACTCGCAATATATTTCATGCTCTTCTATTTCTGCCATGGTTGACTTGAAACTGCAGCCTTCTTTATCGTACCGGCATTGGAAAATTATTGCAGATGCCAATTTTTCGAAAGCGTTGTTGCGAATTGACGACGGTTTTTCTTGTTTGGATGGTTGACAACGGCCACAAATGGTAGTTCCATTTGGTAGCACCATTATTGGGGTGCAGGTTAAGTAGTTTTCGCATTTGATACATTTTAAATCGTTTTTGATGGCGTCTTCTAACTCCATTTTAGAACAGAATCTGAAAATATCACATTTGGTAAAATTATGAAATTAGTTTATGGTAGATATTAATTAGAATTTCAAAAGTCGTCGCACGGATTGAGATTCTGACTGCACCAAGACGAATCGGTCGAAGTGGTCGGCTTCCACTATAATAACATCTACCATTCTATAATAAACTGGGAGTAATACATTACGAGCAAAATAAAAATACGCGAGTATGCAGTTTATGATACAAGCCATACGAGTGTAGTAAAGGAGCTACTTTACTCAATTTGCATAAATTATTTTTTATAATATCATTATATTTATTAAGTATTATACAAATTAAATAATTACATGAATGCAAAAATTTCGCCTGCGGCGAATATTCTTTTCCTATCAATTTGCATACCCGCCCTGAAAAAAATTATAATTATTCGAGTTGCCCACTCTAAATTTTTGATCTGACTACGGGCCTGGAATAGCTGGAGCATCGTTAGTTTTGGTTTTACAAACAAAACAGTCGAAAATCGAAATGTTATATTGAATGGCCATGTTTTTGTTTACTGTAAAAATTTAATTTTGAAATTAATTCAAAGACAAGATAAGTATTATTGGAAATTTGTTCTTCATTATATCATAATAAAATATTGTTAATAGGCATCTCCGCCATAATCGAAATAAGGAATATTAACGATAAAAACAAAAATTACATGTCCAGTTATGACTAATAGTGAGGAAAAAAGTTTTTAAATAATTTCAATTTTAAAAATATAAATGATTTTGTTTCATATGGAACGTTGTTATTTGCCGTAAAAATGTTCGCGCGAAGTCAATATAACTTCTTATTCGAAATTATAGTTAATTGAACACAAAATTTTTTAAAAAACTTTAAACAAAAAATTCTATGTTAGGATTGCGCCTAAACTAGGGCCTCAAAAATTATAAAAATTGTATTGTAGATAGAAAAAACCCTGTGGAATCGAATGCTTGAAACCGGATGGCGATACTTTCATCCGTTGGAACGTTACAGCCGTTTTTTTGTGTATCACGATCACGAATAAAACTAATGTCTTGATTTTATTTGTAAAAAGTGCACCGTTTTCCTCTGTGGGTTACCACTTTTTAGATGACAACATTACTGGACTGTATTGAATTATTACTAAAAACTTTATTTTAACAACTATTTTTTAAACTAAAATGAATTTTTTCGAAAAAAAATCCAGACAAAACTGAATGTATTATATAAATAGCATAAAAATATTGTTTAAGCAATATAAATAATAATTCTGCCCCCGTTCCAAAAGGTTTCTGATATTGAATAATATAAAAAAACAAAATTATTTTTAAAAAATTATAAAAATTGGCGCTTTTCTTGAGACAGCATTGACGCGACTACATTGTTATTTTTGATACATGGCCCACCAAGCACTAGCTACGCCTATTTTGAAAAAAAATTATTATTTTGCATGAATAAAAAAATATATGTGTAAGTAACGAAATGAAATTATATAGGTATTGAAACTAATGTCATTGAAGATGACAGATATAAAATTAAAACAACTAAATTATAGCAAAGAATAGATAAAAGGATAAAATACAGTTTGTATTACGGTTTTTAAAATTGCTTTATCTTGTAGTCCATGAACGTGTAATATTTTTTTGTTTCTTCGTTAAATTTATTATGACAGGACTGTGACAGTCTGCATCAGCCTTCGGAAACTTGTATTACAGGCGCTCGGCCTTTATTTATAGTACGAGTACCTTATTACAGTCAATAGATGGCGCGATTGACAGTTGGCAGCCACGAATGATAACAAAATTATTTATTTGATCAACTTTACCAACAGTTGGCAACTATGAAACTATGGTCTGTTCCAAATAAGAATATAGTATGGGGCAAGATAGGGCTTACGATTTAAACGTTCTGATTGGTCTAGCCGGTAACCAAGTTTACATCAGCGAAAAATTTGTGATATGCGCGCATCTCGGCGCGCATCATTTAGCTGTCGAACGCCGTAGTAGTAGTAACAGCTGGTATTGTTGAAAAAAGTCGTTGACGCGCGGAACATAACACTATTCCAAAAATACTGCGCTACGTTTAAATTTCTATTTAATGTGTGTAAAACGGGCTGGCTCCGCAGCGCCATCTACTATACTCTTATTTGGAATAGGGTATAGTTGGCATTTGAACAGTATACCTAGTTCCATTGTTATCATTATTATGATCCACCAATTCTCCTCAAATGCATGAGGAACAATTAATCAAATTTACAACTGACGGGGCAGAAATGTCGGCAAAGTGGCAACACATTGTTGATGTTTACGAAGAGGACATCGAGGAAGAATATTTTTGTTGATGTAATGTATTTCGAAATTTAAATTTATATTACAAACATTTAATGCAAATATAAATAATTTTCAACATATTTAATGTGAAATACAATTTAAAGAAAATAATTAAGGTACAATAAATGTATGTAATAAAAATTTTAATATCGAAATACATTAATTCAGCAAACACTTTGAAATATTTTTGTTCTTAAATGGGCTGTTTACTCTTTAGTTCCAAATTACAACCGCTAGGAGTAGCGTTCAACCTAGTATTATAGAAGATTCCTGTCATCCTGTCTAAATATATCTCTTGTCTATGGTCTGCATCGTTTACCTCCTTGGTTTACCTAACCTACATCTTTGATTACGATTGCTTACTACTTCAAATCAGTAAAATTAATTGATATGTAAGCATTAAAGATTATAAAATAAAGCAGAATTAGATGGCAAGTTATGTACTGGCTATATCAAAAATTTTACCGGCAAAATTGATGTAATGAATAAAGCAGAAACTAGGTAGGTATTACCTCTACTACACTTGTAGACACACATTATTTTGTTGGCTTACCTTTAAATAGAAATAAAGAAACTGAAGCACTAAACTGTTCTTTCCTTCGGACCAGCTAGAATGAGACTGACTTGACACTTGACTGTTTATCGTATCAAAATTCAAAGCAACCAAGCAACGCTGTGTTTGGTGGTTTTATGTTTGTCTGCGCTATATCATGGCCGTCTCTATTTATCAGGCCGGAGTCTGCACACTGGCAACAGCGCACCCAGCAGCGCTAGTAAACGTATGAGCGCTATAATACATTGTAATGAAAATTTGTAAAATATGCAGTAAAAACCTGTATTTTATAGAATTTTCAAGTGTATATTGGGCAAATGTAAAAATTAATTAATTCTCCACAATATAATATCGCTTACAATATAATAATATGAATTACAACAATACTTTTAAGTCGATCAGAACTTCAAAAAAACTAAACTAACTGTATAATTAGAAGAAACGTAATTCAAAATTAATTGTAAATAATAGTGAAATAAACATAGGTACATCAAATTTATATTACACCTATTATTTAAAATTTAATAGAATTATTTAAAATGTTATGAACAATCAACTTACTTTCATTTTAGCTTTGTTGAACACTTTTGGTTGTGTTTGTGTTATCAAAAATAATATGTCGACAATAGGAATAGTAATAAGTCATACTAATTATTATTATCTTAAATTTGAGTTTATTACTAAATTATATAGCTAAACAAGAGACAGAGACGAACTGCTAAATACATTTATGGGCTCTTGCTGTTATACTACTATATTATTACAGCGAAAAATTGGTTGTATTTTGTATTTTTTTTAAATATTTACAAAAACCTAAAAATTACCTATGCATATAATATACAGGTTGGTGGAGGTGAAATGCGAACATAGGGAACATACATGACAATCGAACTTTCATGCCAGGTATCTTGATATATTTTGTAGTAGTGTCACAAAACGAAGTAATGTGAATTTGTGTGGCAAAAAGAGTAATCAATAACAGAAATAATAATAAAATCTAAAAGTGCATGTAAACTTTCTCGTTCTGCACGTACACATACATTAGTATGCAAAGAAAATATTTTAATGAAAATAAAAATTTCAATAATATGACAGCTACTTTGACATTGACAGTACTTATTCCACGTATATCAAGATGCCTAGCATGATAACTCCATTGTCAAATGTTCGCATTTCACCTCCACCAACCTGTATAAGTAATTAGATAAATTTCCGTTAACTTATTATTGAATACAATTTTGAATCACCATGGTATCATATTATTTACCTACTTACTTGCTACTTACCAAATTTGAATAAATACAATAGGTGCCTACATTAATTGTGGGATTCTGTGCAAATCTATAAGTTTTACATATTTGTAAATCTATAAATATTGAACAAAATCACATCAATTTTTGTTGACAAATATAAAAATGTTCATATGATTATAAATTTCATTGCGATTTTGTTTAATATTTACAGTTTTATAGATCTGTAGCAACTACAGATTTTCACAGAATCCTGCTATTAATATATTGCTAATTTATAATGAAACGCCATATATCTCCTGACAGCTGCAATGTTGATAACATTCTGTGCATGCACGTTTCAAGGACAGCGTAAACTTCACACTCCTCAGTCCTCACTGCTTCTCACACAAAAATTAAACAAATCTTATCACTTATATCGCTATTTGTTAGGTTTTTGTTATTATCAAATAGGAAGACAAGAAGTATTGTTTTCGACACGGACATTACTTCCAGTTTATCCCCCTTTTAGCCTTGGCCAGAGATTCTCAGTTTTAGTCGTACTCTCAGACGGGCATAAACAAACTTCTTCATAACGCTTTGATACATAAATAATATCTATTACTTACTCTTATTCCAGACCATTATGGTAATATTAATAATAAAGAAAATATATATTGGAATGCTGTATTTATTTCTACTTATGCAAAACAACAAATTAAGTTTTATTTTAAATGTAATAGGTAATAACAAAAGCTGTAAAACATAGAAAAGTTATAATAATTAGAACTAACAAAAACATAAGGAAACTTATTTTAAAATAACTTTCATTAACATACAACTTCGATAATCTGGGTAATATTGTTTTCATTCTATAATAATTATATTGTATAGTGACTGATTGTATTTATTTATCGTGCAGGAACAAAATAAATTCATTACTGTTTCTTATAAATTTTAAGTTCAAAACTGTACATACCATACACATGAATATCAGATGCACAATGTCCCTTAACAATTTCTGTAACTAAACCAAGAATAGGATTTTCAGCATCGACCTTAATATTAGCCAACCAATCATAAGCAACCACATTAGGATAATGAGTTAACTTATACTTTTTTCGAAATTTATCTTTAGGATTAATCATTTTTAAAACACACTCATATTTATCATTACCAGTTTTTGATAAATTGGAAATAATCTTAAATTCTAAATGACTTTGAGTACAGTTCCATAGACATAAAAACATAGCATCGTCTAATAACACAAATCCAGAATGTTTCTCATTCAAATGTAGATCTTCCAAATCTAATCCATCCATATCAATAAAGTCTTTGTGATTGTTATAATAGTGGCTGAACAAATCTACAATATTGCTGTCGCTGTCACATAAAGTACATTGGTTGTTTTCAACATATTCACAAAACCAAACTTCATGTTTTTTCACATCAATATCTTGCGTAGTATACAAACAACCTGTTGCATTTTTGTTACATTTTACTGCATATGCATTATTAGCATACGTAGGAAAATTATCAATAAGTGTTATTTTGTTGCAATCACTACAAAGTTTATTTTCTAAATCAGCAAGAAGTAAACTTTTTTCACAATCTTCACACTGAGCCACATTTTCCTTTACTTTTATAGTAATTTTAAACGTAAGATTTTCTAACCTGCCTAATAATTTAAATAAACCATTAAAATCTATTTGTAATCGGGGATCGTCATAAATTTGGAAAAATTCTTGATCTAATACATTAGTTGTGTTAATATAATTTCCTCGGTCGCTTTGTATTTCAAAAATGTATTCAAAATGTTTGGATAATTTCGGGTCATTGATAAGTCTTACATTATACCAAAATTTGGCAGATGAAACATTGTATTTAGTTTGAACCAAAAACAGTTTATCCGAAAATTCCGTCAGCATATTATTTTCAGAATTTTTAGTTGAATTAGGTTTAACATCACAAGGATGTTCCAATAACAGATCAGAATGATCTTCTGTAAAATGAGCTACCAACTTATTCCGTAAACCTACCCATTGGCAGCTACCTTGTGGTAGCACAGGACATTTAAATTGGTGATACTCGCAATATATTTCATGTTCTTCCATTTCTGCAATGGTTGATTTAAAACTGCAGCCTTCTTTATCGTACCGGCATTGGAAAATAATAGCAGATGCCAATTTTTCGTAAGCGTTGTTGCGAATTGACGACGGTTTTTCTTGTTTGGATGGTTGACAACGGCCACAAATGGTATTTCCGTTTGGTAGCACCATTATTGGGGTGCAGGTTAAGTAGTTGTCGCATTTGGTACATTTTAAATCGTTTTTTATGGCCTCTTCTAACTCCATTTTGGACAGAAATCTGAAAATATCACATGAGTATTAAAGTAATGTTTGGTAAATACGTAAAAAGTATATTATGCAACGAGTTTATAATGGTTGATATTAATTTGAAATCGTCGCACGGATTGAAATTCGGACTGCACTGAATGAATCGGTCGAAGTGGTTGAATTCCACTACAATAACATCTTCCATTCTACAGTTGGGAGTAAATCCTGTTGATTACCAGCAAAATTAATTTAAAAAAAATTAATATCGTAATTCAAACGATGTGTATTAATAGCCATATTATACACTAAAAACTAATTCATTTGCAACTTGTGTCAATGATAATGAAAATCTGTATCGGAGAGGAAATTCGTATCTAAATGAAAATCTGTATCTGTAAAATTAGTGTCATTAAAGTGTATAAATGACACATAGAATGAAAATAACTAAATTATAGCATGAGAGTAGAAAAAATACAGTTTTATGGTTTTTAAAATTTCAATATCTAATGACGTGATATTTTTTGTTTCTACGTAAAAAAAAATTACGACAGCGATCGTTTCCATCTTCAAAATAATGCAGAATTAGGCGGGAAATCATGTGCTAACCATATCAAAATTTTTACCGGCATAATAAATGTAATGAATAAAGCAATAACTACCACACTTCTAAACATGCACTATTTAGAAATCCTACCGTTAATAATATTAGTGAACTGCTTACCTTTACAATAAAAATAAAGAAACTGAACCACTAAAATATTGTTGTCTTCTCTTCGGACCAGAGCTAGAATGAGAATGCAACTGACTGTTTATCATTTCAAAGCAGCGCGGTGTTTGGTGTTTTTATGTATGTGTGTACCTATATTGTGTTCCATTTCGTATTTGCTTGTCGCAAGTCTCAAGGTTAAATTCTCTCTTGGAAATAGCGCTGTTTAAAAATGTACAGTTTATTTTTTTAAATATTTCAAAATGAAATTGACCCCTATTATGTCTTTAGGTAATATGTATCTTTTCTAGTTGCTATCAGACGGGTATAAACCTCATCATAACACCTTAACGCCCTCAATACATAAATAACAATAATAACTGTTATCCCACACCATTATGGTAATAATGAAGAAAAATATATATTTGTATTATGTATTCTAATCAAAGCATATGCATAACTAATTACAAATGAAAATTTTCTAAAAATACAATAATAAATAATTATCTATATTGTAAATCTATTAGTATTATTGTTTACTTAACACATAAATAAATGCTACAAAACATACAAAGTAAAAATAAAAATAATAATTAAAACTAGCAATAATATAAAAAAATTCCGGACATTCCAGTAATTTGGACAACAATACCTTTTGAAAAAAATTGTTTTTGTTCTAACCAGACATTTTGAACCGAAAATGAATTTATGATATACCTACTTTATTGTGAGTTAAATTTTGGAAAATAGTTATCTGTTTCAAATACAAATATGGTTGCCGGACGACGCGTAGCGGAGTTCGGAGATCTGTCGAGTCTCAAATAAGCATTATATATATGAATAAAACATAATATAATAATAATACATGAAATTATTAGGCATTTGGAACATTTCAAATCGTTTTTGATGGCTTCTTCTAACTCCATTTTGAAAGAAAATCTGAAAATATATTTGTGACTCAGTAATATTTGCAGTTATGTCATCTTCAATTGGTAAAAGGCGTGATAGATAACTTCGAGTACATCCGTTAAAGCTATGTTTACATGAACCGTTGGAACCGGAAAAACATTTTGCCGTTGATGCTATTCTGTGATTTGATTCGTTTGACAACCAACGGTTATTAATGTATTTACATAAAAAACGACATAATTTAGAAAAGCAAGACCATTTACTTAAGAGACCCGTTTACCTCCTAAAATCCAGCATAAAATGTACTAACGTACCGAGTATTTTGTTGTCAGTACAAGAATGGTAACATTTTATTTCAACAAGGATTTTAATAGAGGAAGAATAGATCTACAGATGTGCCTTTTTAAAATTTTGATTAAAAAATTGTACATAATTATAAGAATTCCGAAAAATTAAAAAACAAATCCAATTTTTGCAAACTTTACACGATTATATTTTTCATGATAGAAATTAATTTTTAAAATTTTAAAAAGGAACATTTGTAAATGCATTATTTCTCTATTAAATGCTTATAAAAACATTATCCTGAATTCAATACAGTATTTTTCAACTTAAAAATGACATTGTATAGCTAGGATGCGGCAAAGTATGAGTTTCTGGCTGATTTTAGGCAGTCGTAGTGGTGGGGAAAAGAGTGGAATAAAAAAAATTAAATTCGCGAATATTTTAGGAATGCGGAAATTAATGTTTTCAAGATAGGTATGTTGAAAATTATTTTTGTAATTATTGAAAAATTATAGTAGGTATAGTATAAAATACGAATAATTATTTTATTGTGGCAATACTACCCTTAAAAAACAAGAGTAAACTGCTTACCTTTGCTATAAAATTGTAGAAAATGAACCACTTGCACTAAGTATGTTATCTCGAGACTAGCTTAGCTAGAAAGCTCGGATAAGACTGACTAATAGTCGGTAACGCCCAACCACGCAGTGTTTTGTATTTATTATTATTACGTATCATTTCATATATACTTATCGGATTTCTCAAGATAAGAATAACATTGACATAAGATTAATTAATAATAGTTGAATTTGAAATACACCATACCTAAACATACCTATAACATACATTTATTTATATTACCTTTTCTTGGGGATAACAGCCTCCCATATTCAATGAGTCACCAGTATAGATATTATTTATTTATTTTATTTATTTAATGTTTGGGAAGCCGACAGTTACCCAATTAAGGCTTCCACGAATTACATAACGTTACAAAAGTACCTAATAACAAATATCGTCACAATAAGGTGTTATTGTAATATTAGTTATAATAACAGTGAATTTTTGAATATACTAATTGATAAATTAAAGGGATCAAGATGCTGATAATTGTTATTATATAATATATTATAATTCATTATTCTATTTATTATTGCAGAAATTTTGGAACCAATAGAATTACTTTTTGCTGTATAGAATAAAGTATTATTTCTTGTGTTCATTGATGAAAAAACGAAATAATTATATCATTATTGGATTAGTTATTTGTAGAAATATTAACTTACCACTTTTAATAAGTTTTATTATATAAAATTGGTGGGTTTATAGAAAGAAATTGAATTAAGCGAGACAGACAAGCATTTCATCTCGCAATATCATTAGGTTTTCTCAAGCGTTTTTTTCCGTTCCTAATAAGACATAAATTGATTGGCTGAGAGCACTTGAGCACTTCTGGTATTGGTTTACGTTTTGCCTTATTCATTTTCTTCACTGGAATCCTCTCATATTTTTTCAACAAATCGCTAAAACGAATTTGACTTTCCTTTCAAAATGTCATCATAGGTATAAAAGCATTAGTTTATTTAAGAGTATGACTACTAAATAATACATTCATTATATAATAGTTTTTAGTTTATTACTAAAACTAGAAAACTTATTTGTGATTAATAAAACTTTTACAATCAGACTGCAGTTATTTGAAATTTACCTTATTAAATGAGTCAATTATTCAATATAGTCGTAAAATATAGGTTTTATACTCGAGTTTAAAATGGAAATCACTGATTTTAAAGATTACGACACTTGCCTTCGGTTCGTGTAAAAAATATTTATTCTACTGTCATTAAATAATAATATACTTACTTGTATAATACCCAATTCACACGAGGAAAATTTTCCTGAAAAGTTTCGTAAAATAAAAAGCAACACAACAAGTGCTAGAAACTGCCAATGCCATAAGAAAACTACCAACACCGTTCGTACGGGGAATAGTTATTTTTGTAACAAGTGGGGGAAATGTGTGATTCTGAAACGAATGCAATAATGTAAATTCTCTGACACAAGCGCAGCGAGTTTCAGAATCACGTTTTCCGCATGTGTTACAAACTAGATTTTTTTCTACGCTTACCACCGAAATTCGAACTTCCGACATTCACTGCACTCTTCGAAAATGCCATCTTACAAACAGTAGAAAGGCCGTGTGGGAATGTTAACCGAAGACGCAGCATGAGCATATCGTTTAGACATACACCATGCATGTTTCCTATCTGTTGCTATGATACCGTGATGTTCATCAAATATAAATACGGTCAATGTGTCAAAGTTAAATGTCATATTAGTGCATGTGAATTAATGAAAATTTAAGTCTATAGAGTCGTATAAAAAGTATAGTGTGCAACACTTAACACTTGTCGAAATGCTCTTATATGCTCATGTTACTTGCGGAATTCTATTTGTAGGTAACAGACATGCTTATTTCACTTGATACCTGATACACAATATACTATTCTGAAATCGTCCTCGAAAACATAATATTACACTTGGACGACTATAATATGCATAGTAGTTTATCTTTAATTTTTAAGCATCAATCCGAATGCTTACTTAACATAATGAACTAAAAAAAACAAAAAATGCATTTTTCCATAATTGTGCGGGATATTAATAGACATTCTGTCACTCAAAATGAGTGCGGAAAATAATCAATTCTAGCACTAGTGCGGGATTTTTAAAATTAATTATTGTGTTATATGTATGCAATCGTCATGATGCTTAAAAATTAAAGACACACTTTGCAAAGCCACCCAAGTAGTTACATATAAACTGTCAAAAACTTGAATTTATTTTTAATATATTGGTTTTTTGCTATTCCCGCACTAGTGCTAGAATTGCCTATTTTCCGCATTCATTTTGAGTGTCAAAATGTCTCTTTCCCGCACGTTTGAGGAAAAACTAAATATTTCTATAAACTATATTTTAGAATCTAGTTTTTCCGTATGAACGACATTTAAAAAAATTCTAGCACTTTTGTAAAATATTTTCAAGGGAATACATCAAAATCTGAAATAATTATTAACAGATTGAGAAAATATCTGATTATCTGATTTTTAGATTTCAATAATAAATATTTGATGTATCTATAAATTCAATGCTATTTGTTGTTGGCTCAATATAGCTAATAGTTTTACTTTGGTATAAGGTATAATTAAGAAAAATATTCATTGTTTATTTTCTTACTGCGTTAGCCTTAGGTTGCCAGGAAAGCTGTTAATGAAATTTTAAATTTTAAAATTGTTTAATTAGGTCGAAGTGAGAGCTTTTAAATTAATAAATTTTCTTTTTGTTCCAGAGTGCGAGTCGAATACTACGTCAATGAAAATACGTTCAAAGAGAGACTTCAACTTTTCTTCATTAAAAATCAACGCTCAAGTGAGTAAATACTCTACTATTTTTATTCATTTAATTAGTACCTAGTGTAATTAGAATTGAATTTGTGATTATTCAAACTCAATAAATGCTCGTTTAAGTATTGATATTTGACAGAAAGCCACTAGTTGGTAATTGGTAAATAGATTTTCTTATAAAAGAAGATAATAAAATTGATTGATGAAGCATTTAAATTTCTTGTATTATGGAAAGAATGAATATTAATAATTAGAATTTAAAATGTCAAAATTGAATAAAATATAAAAAAATGAATTATTTAATGTAGTAGTATAGCAAAACTTTTATCTACGACACAATAATGGCCATTAAAATCAATTTTCTAGAATAGTAAATGCTTAGTTACGGTTACTAAGGATTGATTTACTGTACACCAGTTATGTAATATATTTTATCCACGCCAGTGATATAATAGTCATATTATTTTCATCATTTAAGTGAGGTAATTAGTTATATTACCTCACTAGTGAAGTAATATGATGTGCTTTTGCCTATTACCTCTCGCATATTATAATAATATACTTGTCTACCTATTTATTCCTTAAATATTACATATTAATGGCTCGTGCGTAACTTTTCACTCGCATGCAAATGTAATATGCTGTTTACAATTCGTGTTATGTAATAATAAACTATAACATACCAAATGTACACTTTTTAGTAATATTTAACTTAAATTTTATTTTGTATTATAAAATAAAAATTAATTCTGAAAGTTTACACTATTATGTGTAAACACGTAACGCAAAAATGGAAAATATATTATATATTTGTCAATATTGAAGGCAGACACGTAGGTATAGTTACAATGACGCGTTTTAATTGTATAATCTGCTATTTGCGTGCTTTGTATATAACATATTATGTCATATTGATTGCAGTGTGCTATTGTCAACACGTTTAATTGTTCAGCCGAGAAAATTTATACAATTCGTTTATAGTAAAATCTTCAATATGACTATTAAATAACAAATTATTATGTGCGCATTTCTTAATCATTTCTGTGCAAAATACTGACAATGACACATGAACTGTATTATTTTTGTCAATTATGGAATAGTCAAGCACAGAAGCACATAATATTGCCACCATAAATTAAAATGGTAAAATTTCTCAACTCCTGCGTAAAAATAGTTCTTATTTTATTTTATTAGACACAAGGCACCGTTTTTAACAGATAATCCGAAAATAAAATTCCATCGAATTCTTGTTTGGTTATTTTGAAGTTAATTCATACCTGCAAGTTCACATACAAATTTTAAAAATAAATATTTTGATATAATAATTAATGGAGTTAGACTAAAGTGAAAAAGCTCCAGTGTGATCAAAACCAAGTGATAATCAAGTGACTTGGGTAGTGCTCAATTTTTACTTCACAGAAAAAATTATTAGCATTAGCTGTCAATCCAGTGGCATGTATTTTCATGTCAAAATGTCATTTTATTTGTAAGTTGTAAATGTGTTTATATTAAGTTTACCACCCGAAATGGTTTTAACAGGCGAACACTATAAGTTTATTATCGAAGCATATATTCGATCAGGGGTACTTAAATACTAAAATAAAATTATTATTATCCTAATTCGCACGCCCATGAACTTGGATATCAAACTTTTCTTCCTTGAAATCAAATTCTGATGTCATTTTGTCAGATTGTTTTGATCACTCTGTATATTGAACACCTAAAGTGCAATAATGTATAAAGAAAAAAATGGGTACGAAAGGCCACTTTAATAAACCAGCAGTTATGGCCAAGCGAGACCACAGTGGTGCAACATTCAAAAAAAATTATGAATTCGCATGTTTTCAGATATTAAAAAATTGATAGTGAAAATAATTTCCACACTTATTTCGTGCATTGAGTGCGAATTTTTCAAAAGTACATTTTTCATACCTAGACACTGTATTTGTTGTTATCTCTGTAATAAATATTAATATGGACGATTTTCACTTAATTTGAGATATGAATCATATTGCTTAATTATAAATTGTACAGTTACTGGGAGGTCAAAGCTGTCAGGATATTTTTGACTTCAGAGACAAAATTTAGATTCACAATTAAAATGTCCGAAGGGGTACAAATAAACTCACTTTCACTATCACTGCAACATTCTGCACGAAATGTCATTATTTTTATTATAAATCACACCTTAAATACAAAACTAATTAATTACATTATAAGTATATTTATGTTCAATATTTGCCACTTTATTAGAAAAAATAGTATGTAACACACTTGCGGAAAGGGTCATTGAAAAACTGTTATAGGTACTAGTTTTTCAATGAAGCCCTTTCCACACTTGTATTACAATATACTATTTTGTACTCATAACCTAGGAAATGACATATTAAGCACGCAATTGACAATCAGAAATGTCATAATTTCCCAGTGTAGTCAATAGAGAAAAATGCAAAGAACACTGGCTTTCTTGGCCATTCTACATCAGGCCACTTACTTTACACTCCCATATGCATTACTTACATTGATTTGCAGTACCAGTGTGATCTCGCTCGGCCGAATTTACTCCTAGCGAGACCACATGGCCAAGATGTTTTAAAAATCTGCGGGACCACGTTTATCTCGCATGGCACTTTAGGTGTTCAATGAGTTAGGTATATAACGAATAATTGTCAAAATAATATTGAATTCTAATGTTTGACTCATAATTTGCTACAAAATTATCTGATCCTGTAAAAAATATTTGTAGTTTTACAATTTGTTTTCTCTTTTGTTGCAGGTTTAAGGATAAGAGTCTTCAACCTTTTATTCAAATTATTAACATGTGTTCTGTACATAGTTCGAGTTATAACCGATTTGGACCCTACATACGCAGCATGGTAAGTTCATTTACCAAAATATTTATTTCCTATAGCATAAATTCCTATTTTCTACACTTTCATTAAAATTATTTTACAATAATTACCGTGTGGCGTTAAAATATTTTTTAAATCCAATGATATCTGAAAAATTTGTCTTCGAATTGTCCATCAAGAATCAAATTCTAAAAATAGAAATAATTATAATTTTTCTTAATCTCATATTTAACTTTATTCGTAAATTTTTGTGTGTATTTAAATTTAGAATTTCCGAGTTTATAAATCTAATAACGTCAATGAAATTTTCGTAATAAATGAATTATCTCGATTTAGCTAATTTGGTTAATATTTCTGCTAAATATAGATCTTATTTTAAAAATAAATAGACTTATATGATAACTACGAAGCATAATAATATTGTTGTACATAATATAAGCATGTTTGCACTACCTACACGTAATTTAACAGAGCAGGAAACTTACAATAACACAGGCGTGTCACATATATTATTCATCACATCAACAATATGAAAATCAATAACGAAAATAACGTACAAAATTATTACAAACATAATTTTATGTTGGTAGAATAGTAACAAAATTTCTCAAATAAAATATTCTATTTTTAAACGGAGTCCGTTTGGAAATTTCATTGATAGCTTCAAGACAGTAAATTTCTTTTTTCAGTAAAAGTTCGAATGATTACGATACTTCTTATAATCAGTATAATATATAATATGAAACTTGATTTCTAAGTGCGCTTCGTGATGTGATTTTGTGTGTGTTTAGTTACGGGTGCCAGCCAGGCAACAAGTCCAACTTCATCGAGAGCGCGAACCTCACAGACGAGAAGTTCCAGGAGAACCCCATCATCAACTGGGATGCCATCTGGTGGGTGAACCGGCCGCTGAAGCTGTGGATCGTGCAGTGCGTGCTCGCCATGATCAGCCTCACCGAGGCCTTGCTGCTCGCCTACCTCGGCTACAAGGTGAGAAGGAACAAATCATTTCTATTTCAAAGGAAACAATTATTCCGCAATAGCGCGAGAAATAGACATTCTGGCATTCAAAATCAATGCAGGTTGGTGGAGGTGAAATGCGAACATAGGGAAATATATGACAATGGATTTATCATGCTAGGCATCTTGATATACGTGGAATAAGTACTGTCAATGTCAAAGTAGCTGTCGTATTACTGAAATTTTTATTTTCATTAAAATATTTTCTTTTCATAATAATGTATGTGTACGAGCAGAACGAGAAAGTTTACATGCAGTTTTAGATTTTATTATTATTTCTGTTATTGATTACTCTTTTTACCACACAACATTCTTCGTTTTCTGACACTACTACAAAATATATCACGATACCTGGCATGAAAGTTTGATTGTCATATTATGTTCCCTATGTTCGCATTTCACCTCCACCAACCTGTATAGCCAATTATACGCTTCTACTTTGCGCATATCCACAAAGTTATTTAAAAATTACCCACTTTGCGCACGCAACACAAGCACGAAAAACGTTCCTTTTCCTGCAAGAATGCCAATTTCTTTAAATTTATCTAATTGTTATTAGTAGGTAGGTTCATATAAAAACTATCAAAATTGGAGTTTATTTTTGATATTGCTTTTAAAGACAATTGCAGAAAAATCTTATTTGTAACACATGCAGAAGACATGATTCTGAAACTAATTGTAAATTCCGAAACTCGATGCGCTCGCCTCAAAGAATTTTCTGCATTTGGCACAAAAATAACTGTTTGATAATTGTTTTGTCGTATATTAATAATATAATAATAATAATATTAATTATAAATATAAGCTGAAAATTTTATGAAACGAAGTCGAGAAAAAACTAGAAACCAAATAAAACCTACCTAATCTATGCGTGCTTGTTACTATAACAATTTAATGAGCGGGATTATTAATGTTGAAAGGAATACAGGTGGCTAAATAACGGGGTTTGCAGGAACTGCGCCAGTTACTTTTACCAAAACTAACAAAACATATACAGGCTGCTGTTTATAAATGAACCAGCATTTATCTCGCTTATTTGTTGATTTAGCGTTTTTTGTCAAATACATGATTTAAACAGTATCATGTGTAGTAAATGCAAGGCAAGGCTTACTTATTTCAGCGTTCATAGGTGCATAATTTAAGTGCCCGTAATTTAATATTTTAATAATACAACATATGACTTTTTTATACCACCGTAAAGCAAATTTAATGTACTTTTCAAATTCGTAATAAAAAATACAATGTTCCATTTGAAATTTGAAAGTTGCTATGACTTCCTCAAAAACCGGAAGTGATACCAAGGATTCACATCCGCTATCATTTACTACACATGATACTATATAAATCATGTATTTGACAAAAACGCTAAATCAACAAATAAGCGAGATAAATGCTGGTTCATATATAAACAGACACCCTGTATACGGAGTATATTTACACATTCTTTATATTTACATTACTACAACCACTACAACTAATAGCGATATACGAAAAACACTAATAAAACTTTCAGCGTTAAAGTGACAAATAAAGTAATTGTGCTCACTCTGTGACGCACAATTACTTGCACGTGAGAGTCAGACGACACCTCGACATTCTGACTCTACATTATTACTCAAAACTACCCAAACTTATATCGAAAATTACATATTCTCGCACATGCGAGTTTGGAAGAGTACCTCTCGCTAACTTTACCTACATATAAAAGTCAAACTCAAACTTTACTCGAGAATACATTTTCTCGAGCGTTTGAACTAAAGGACGATTGGATGATCACCCGGTGACTGGCTTTTTCTCAGGCTTCATGATTCAGTTTCGTATATGGGTCACCAACTGCAATAACACATTTATCTTCAAACATGAACAATAATAATGAAACAGTATTATGCCCTATGCCTAAAGACGAAGGAGCCATTGTCCATATAAATACCTGAATCATTTAGCCCTGACACAAGGGAATAAACAAATTTCGATAATATGTAACAAAAACGAATCATAATCATATTGCGCATTGTTACATTGCCATATTGCCCCTGGCATTTTCAATGTTATTAGTCATAAAGCACGTCATTATTACACAATATAATTAGCTAATACTTTATTTTATATAACTGAAAATAATCTCCTAATCTATCCAATACTAATTTATAACAGCATTAAACGAATTTTCCGTTTTGCATTACTATATCAGCTTTTCAGTTTTACTACGAACAATAATCTCTTATAATAAAAAAGTAGATACCTATATTTCGAAACTGTTATATGGGTAAAAAGTTATATGTAGTAGTATTTCAAATTAAAAGCTAGTAAATGGAAAATTGCATTCTAGGAATTAATAAAACTGTTTTTAAACTGACAGCGACAAGAAAAAAGTTCGCAACTACGAGTAGTTTACAACTTTTCAATTAAACGCGATATTTACACTTCAACTACGATCTACATAGTTTAGTCATCATCAATTACACAAAAAAGAACAGATGTGCAATCCATTAGCAACGGTTCTTATTACTTCTTGGTGAAGCTGTGAGTTTACACTTTTTGTCAGAAATTAATACTTGAGTGAATAATACTGCAGCGCAATTACGAGTAGGTACTCTTAGCTCTAGTAAATTTAATAATTCAAAATCATTTTTTGTAAAATGAATATATCCAATCTGTACTATTAGGGCTGGTTTATTCGCGAAAAAACGTAAATGTAGATGACAGTGTCGGCGAACGCCGTAATAGGGATAAAATACTACCAGTTGTTATTGTGTTTTGGTTTATCTCAATAATATAGAGTTTAGTGTCGTACTTTAATATAAAACCTCGCGTTGTAAAATAATAATAAAAATTAAAGTACGAGGGAAAAAATTACTTAATAGTCCAGTCAAATTAGATTTTTTAGTGGAAAGAATTAGTAGAAAGCTGGATTTTGGTATACACCTTCCCAGTACCTACCTTTATCAACTTCAACTACATACTAAAAGTCTCAATTGAATGGACTGGAGCTTCGTCTGCCATTTTGAAAAAATGGCCGCCATCTATTGTTTTCAATTTTAATCTCGTAAATGATTAATATTACGAAAAAACAGTGAATAGCAAATTGTAGAGCATAAAATTTGCAATAAAATGGTATACATATATTTTTTTATGAAAGTGGTACAGTTTTCGAGAAAATCGCAAAATCCAATTTCATGAATACTCTTCAATGAGTAAAATTATTTTCAAATTTTTTAACGCACAGGTTTAGTCACAATTTAAGGATATTTTTACAAAAGTTTCAATTTTTTCCGGTTTTTTCTTAGAAAATATCTTAAAATTTTGACCTCATTAATACCTACAAACGTTTAAAACTCATATCATTTTTGACAAATTTGATAGAGAATCGTATGCACAAATCCCGATGTCAATAACTTTATCCAATAGAAGTCACTGTAAATTAAACACCAAAATGTAAAATAAAAACCAAATTTTTTGTTAAACTTTTGTAACAATATCCTTAAATTGTGACTAAACCCGTGCGTCAGCTTTGATCTTCCAGTAACTGCACAATTTCTACTTCAGAAAAATGATTTATGTCTCAAATTAAGTGAAAATTGTTCATTTGAATATTTATTACAGAGATTACAACAAATAAAGTATTTTAGATATGAAAATTAACTTTTTGAAAAATTCGCACTCAAGCACAAAATGAGTGGAAATTATTTTCTAAAGCCTACTTTAATAATCTGAAAATAAGTGATCCGCACTTTCGTAGAAAAAAATAATTTTGGCAACCATATTTGTAAAAAAACTGCAATATTTGTAAAAAATAGGATTTTCGCCAGCCACTAATTTTATATTAAGTGAATTAACTTCAAATTTTAATATCCTGACAACAAAGCTTGGATCTGCGAAATAAAACCGATCGAATTTTTTAAACTCGTTTTAAAATGGTATTGTGTTCAAAAAATAACAAAAATAGTCAAAATTAAAATTAATATATTTCGATTTTAAAGCAAAATTTTAAAATTCTGCATCGACCATTTTGTAGATTGTATTTTTATCTTCAACAATATCTTTAGATTTTATTATATTTAACAAAACAATAAACGCTGTGAAGTGGCGGGCGAAATCCATGTTTCTGGCTGTTTTCTGACAAGGTAGAGGATCGTCTTAATCTGTTTCATCTTTTGTGGAAAACATACGACTCTGAAGTAATATTAAATATTTTAATATACCTCAGAAAATATTTTCAAAATGACATTCCAGTTTCCTGCATGCATGGTAACCCTCATTCTGTGCGTCTTCCTTCTGAAAGCGCGTTTGCTCTCAACATGCCGGGGTAACTCGGTTACTCTTACCATAGGCTCTTAATGACACACTTGTCGTGTTGTGTACCTCGAGAAGCGCTGCGCACATTTCAAAAAAGCGTCGAATGAGTGAGCTTCAGCCGCCAGTCGCTTCGGGCTTGGAACGAAGCCAACACGGCACTTAAGCGCTTTATTGAGGAAAACAACAATAATAAAGTGCCGGGCGCTAAGATCGAATTACAACACCGAGATGGTGCAGGAGTTCACTGTTTTGCTTGGATTATAACGCGGTGAAGAATCGACAAGGTCTTTCATTTTCATGGACAAAAATGGGATTTAAGTTCAATTTTATTATTTTATAAATACATTAAAGTCCATCTAGCGAATTTAAGGATGCAGTTACAATAATTATTAAGTAATAAATAGTTGTACATTACGACGAAGTCGCAGTATGTCCGTATACAGGATGGTTTTGAAGTGAATGTCATAAAATTAAGAGTAAGTAGTATGACATGTGTAGATTACGAAACAGAAATATTTTTTTTCAAAATCGCAAAATTAATTTCTATGTTTCCCAGTCAAAATTTTTTCGTTGCCACTGCGTGAAGTAATTATTGTTTCATTAAAAATAATTAAACTTTGTATGTTTATTTTACTAGTATTATGTAATTTAAGATTTTGATTACCTACTGCTATTGTTTGTGTTTAATAGGAAAACGAATCCAGTGTAGTACTACAAAAAATGCTGCAGGTAAACTACCCTTGATTTTTCGAATTTTTAAAAAATTCTTTCTGTTTCGTAATCTACACAATGTCATACTACTTACCTTTAAATTTATGACATTAACTTCAAAACCACCCTGTATACTTATTACTCCTGTTGCCAGGGACGTAGGAACCGCTGTACTCACCGTATCAATAATATAGGGTCCCAAGATAAAAGGGTTCCACGAGTCAACCTCAATAAAAATATATGGACCACCTAAAAGACCGAGTAACGTAAGCCAAATTTTTGTGATAATGAGTTAGGTGTTAGGTACGGCGGTTACGATATTCTGCCGACAAATTAATTTTTCCCGCTGAAAATACTGTTTAAATCCGGCTATAATAACCACCACTGGATTTAAATCATAAGCACCAAGAAAATGTTTCACAAAATATCGTATCCGACAAAAATTCTGTATCGTAACCTAACCACCACTCGGAGCCTTTACGACATTTTATCTGTCAATATTTTGCATAGTTTTTAGTGTACAAGAAGATATTAAATATTAGATAAATGTTAAAATGTTTCGGGCTTTTAAAATTTTGGAAATGTGTGGTGTTAGTGACGAAAAGCGGGTGAAACTATAAGCAGTGATTAACAGAGAATCTTAAGCTCTGACGATGATTTTGAAGGAAATAAAATATCTTAAACGCCATTTTAGTGCCAAAATATTTATTTTATATTAATGTTTTCCTACAAATCAAGTAAAGTGTACTATATTACAAGTAAATAATCCAAAAACCCAATATAAAATCACCAAGGGATATCAGTTTTTTGCGTTTTCTGAGAAATTGACAAAGTGGTACTTACGGTAGGTACTCTGCCTTTTAGGGGACGATATTTATTTAATATTATGATTAAAATTTTCGTATTTAATAGAATGAAAACAAATAAACTCTTCCGTATAATTATTTGGATTTGCTCTCTCTAAAATTCTATACGGACTTAGCTGGAACATCGTCAGTTTTACACCCAAAGCAGTGGAAATGTCACACGGTCATGTTTTTCTTTACTGTTTTTGATTGTATCAACATTTTTTTTATCAAAACATCTAAAATGAAAGTGTAAAAGATTACGAGAGGTATATACGAGTAGGTATAATGAGTTAACAGACAAATGCATTATTACTTATTAAAAATAGTATAAAATAACATTTAATAATTGTGAAACAGAGTAACTAATTTACTAAATAGAATAATTAAGTAGTATTAGATAACACATTTTAATATACAGAACTAGAAACAATATGCTATTCAGTTGTTTACGAGACGAGAAGTAAAAACGTTGATAAATTTTTTGTAAACACAGTGATTCTTGATTCATTTAAAAACATAAGTCTTCACAAAATGTTTTTACATTTTTACTTCCTTATACGGAGTAATAAGGAAGTATTGTAATCGCGAAAAATTTCGGTTTTCAGATTTTGATGGAAATATCCGTTTTGACCTTTTCTGAATCCATTATGACTAGTTTCGTCGTGACGTCTGTACGTATGTACGTACGTACGGGCGTACGTATGTATGTCGCATAACTCAAATTCCGTTAGACGTAGAAAGTTGAAATTTTGTATTTAGGACTGTTATAGAATCTAGTTGTGCACCTCCTATTTTTGGTTTCAATCTACAAACCGGAAGTAGTAAATTTTAAAAAAATTTCGATAAATATTTAATTTAAGACAATTTTTTTATTTTAAATGAAAGATTATGTGATTATTACCTACAATCGGTATTTTATAAATATTTTTGTATCTGGTATCATTTAAGAATAGTTAAAGTATATATTTATAATTTAGTATTTCGGTATCTTGTAGTCCATGATCGATTAACATTTGTTACTACGTAAAATTTAAATGATTATGACATGACAGTGACAATAGTAAAATATGCTTTATATCTTCTTCTGCAGTTTAAATAAAATGACTAAAATATATTTGTGAGTATACTAGTATAATAAGTTAAAAGAATTTTTTATATTAATCTACATTTTAGTTATTAAGAAAAGTATGAACAAACAAGGCGTACAAGGAAGTCATGTGGTGTCCACGTCAGATTTTTTTCTAAACACTTCATAAATTATTCCGTATTCGTTGTTGCCCAACCGTTTAAATTATAAAAAATTTCACATATTTAAAAATAATACTGTCACACAAATTCTTTATCTTTGTTCATCTTTTTCTCTGTGAATCCTCTCGTCCTTGTACGAAGTGTTCGCTCGTGTTGAAGTGTGGAGAGATTTTCTCAAATATAAATCTTGCGTTTCGTCCTCCGGCCTTTCGCTGCTACACTCACCAGCGGATAATTTTCAAGCCATGTTCCTTTTGTGTTGGCAAATGTATGTCGTGTGCACGGAGGATAAATCACTCGCGATGTACAACGTGTCGGACAAATTGCTTACACAAGACGCACAAACGATGGAGAGAAGGAAAAAACACACTTGAGAAGCTAAGCTAAAAGCTGATTGCTCTCATTTCTAAAGGTTTGGTGTTAAAATTATGAAGGATTATTTCAATTTGAGTCAGATGTTCAAATCGCTAAAATAGGAAGCATACAAAAGCTAATACTAGTATATTATCCAATGATAGTTTAATGACAGGAATTTAATTTGACACGTGCCGCATGCGAGTATCGTAATTGCCATATCAAATTCAATTACAAACATAATACGATTAATTTTAATATTTCATTTATGGTAAATTTTAATTGCTGCTGTCCAAAATATTTTATTTTTTAGATTTATATAGGTACCTACTTTACCAAGCAATAGACTGTGATGTTTGGATATGTTGTAAGACCTGTAATACTATCGGTCAAAAACCATAATACAAGAAGTTCTCTTATTGGTCAAAAAGCAAGTTGCGAAATGATAAAAAATTTAATTAATTAATTAATTAATTAAATGTTTTATAATGTAATTAAATATTACAACAGTAAATAGCAGCCAATAGAAGAATTGATTAAGGATCGGTTTATAATGGATGTACTTCTGTAGTTATTCTATGTATTCTGTCAAGTTAAACTACAGAATGTTCCACAACTTAGAACAAAAAATTAAAATGTATATAGGTACTGTACGACGTGCTGATCATGAAACAATTTTTTTTTAAATTCGCAATAAATTGCATCGTATTTCAAGCAAACATTTTTTGCCACTGGTCGGTAGTTATTTTCAATAATTTTTTTCAAATCTTCTACAATGAAAGTAATTGTTTACATAATATCTAATACTAATAATTATCGAATTATCAAAAAATATACCATCAAAACAGTGATACTTAAAATGTACATGTCAAGTAAACTACCCTTTAACTTTGCGAATTTTAAAAAAATATTTTTGTTTCAGGATCAGCACATCGTACAGTATACCCTTTAATTTTGGAATCCTATGTTTAACAGAATACAGAATTAGCATGAGTTAAAATGCATTTAAACCAACCTTTAAGCATAATAATTATTATAATGGAACTTCTAGATAGGTTATACAAACACAACTAAAATTATCTTATTGAATCTGTATTAAGTAATAATAAATTCATAACTTGATCATTTTTTATCTTTGCAACAACCTAATCGGATCTTCGTGCTCCATTTGAGCCGATTAGTAAGTTGTGAAAGCAAGCAAATAAAATTGCGGAAACAATTAGTTAGTAACTGTAGTGTTAGTATAACTAATAACAAACACATAATCATTATTTTATTATTTAAATGTCGTGAGAAAATTCATAATTATTTGTATAACTAGGCGAAAAATATCAGATTTACAGCTGCGGCTATGAATCTAACTTAGGCATTAAATCTGTATTTTTTCCTTGTTAAACACATTTTTTTTTTTTTAATTGTTATTAATTAATATTAATTTCGTGATTATTTTAAATCGGTATCAAACTACTATGTTGCTATATGCGCGTTTGTTGAACGGTTGCTTGCTATGCTTTTGTTAGACATTTGTATGAAAAAAAAATACAAATTTATTTTTTATTTTTCATAAAATATTATTAATTCACCATAGAAACAATTACTTTTTTTCAAAATCGGCATGAAAATCTTCATTTCCTGACTAATTTGCGTCTTGAAGGTAAGATTTCCATGACAAGGCATGAAAAAAATAAGTAAAAATGACTAGGCATGAAAATTTTATTTTCATGCCTTTTACTTTCCACTGTCTGTAGGAACAAAGACTTGTCATGACAACGTTTTCTAAAATTTTTCACAGCTCTGATGATTTATGCAAACCAAATTTTTTCTATAATTTTAAGCTTCTATAATTGCCGATTTAAAAAATTGAATACATCACGCGTCATAAAAATGTCTTTGCTTGACTCGGAGGCTTCAAACAAACCTCCTCGTCTGCAATGAAACATTTTCATGACTTGTATTGTAATATACTATTATTGGCTATAGGAATTAAAAAATAATTTTATTACCTAGGCACTAAAAGTGACACTTCACAGACTGTCAGGCTGTCAAAAATAGCACTCAATCAGCGAAAATTATATTTCTTGCGTAAGAAAATGGCCGAATCATCATTGGACAAAATTTCCATCTTGTAAAGATCAGATATACAATAAAATACTTGGATTTGAACCACGATTTGAATACCTATAGAAATGAAGCCATAGAAGTGACATTACGATTCTTTACATTGCATCAGTGGCGGTGCGTGACTCTTAAGTTAGGTGAGGCTAAACAAAATGCGCCGCAGGCGATTTTTTTTTTTGGTTCAAGGTCAAATGCTTTAAAGGCCTTTAAATACTTTGTATCATAATTTCAATGAAATGTTCTAAAATCAATTTTTTACGCATAAAACCAATAAAACAATAGAACTTTATTTCATTACTTTTGTGAGTCAATCGTAAAAACAGCAGATAATATTTTTTAAATTTTGTTTTCTCTAACGCACAAGAGTATATTTAGTACGTCCACAAAAAGTACATACATATTTAAATAAAGTAGGTAACAGAATAGAAAATAGAATAGAAAAAAAAATTCAACAACACGCGACTAGCGTTCTGCAGCTCTCGGCAAAACAACATTCAAGCGTGAGGCGAACAAATTTGATCTGTTCTTGATTATTATGATTCTTATTCAGTCCATATATTAAATATTTATAATAAATATTGAATTGATATAATTTTATTTATTTGTTCATAATATAGAAATGTTGAATAGTAGTTGAATGATGTCATTGTTTATTATTTAAATATTGATAAAACTATTACAAGTTCTATTTGTTAGATTTTACATTTATTCTTATTGGTTATTCATAATTTTTATTTGAAACTATTAGTTTCAAAACATAACTAATTATAAAATAACATTCACAACAATAAATAAGACAAGCAATCAACAACAAAGTAAAAATAAACTTTGTTTCTTCACGTGTATTTAGTTGTGTGCGCTAGGCTATGCGAGGCTGTGTAGTGTGTATGTGTTGTGTGCCTTGCGCGAAGACAGACGATATTTCCCTAGCCTCTCTCAAGGCCTCTCCACCGCATGAACATACGAGAATACACACACGTCACTCCGTCGCTCGGTCGCACTGGCGATGAATGAAACCAACCGTTGCAGCAGCAGCCTCACTGTACACATTATTTATGATTCGCGCGAAAATAACACTATTTAAATACTTTTTTGCATTATTGTGCAACAATAATTATTTTAAAATAAATATGTAGTCGATTTATAATAAAAAATAAATTAGATAAATAAAATTATAATAAAAATAAAAAATTTAAAATTACGATTTTACGCGGTGAGGCTCAGCCTCACCTGCCTCATCTGACGCACCGCCACTGCATTGCATACACTGTGTGCTATTTGAATAAATCCTGAATAAATATGCTAATGTCCTCTTCTGTTCCAGGGAAACATATGGCAGCAGCTTCTATCTTTCCATTTTGTACTGGAACTTGTAAATACTATTCCTTTTATGTTAACGGTAAGTTGGAAAATATACGCATGAACTTTTATCATTTTATATTTCATTAAATGCATCGTCATTAAAATTATTTAGTCGACGAAAAAAAATTAAAACATATTCAATTAATGTCATTAAAATTGCAGCTTTTGTATTTCAGTGTGCAATTATTTTTATATGTTTTACAGTCGACGGAATATAAAATGAAACGAGTTATACATCATACGTTTTTATTTTTGTAATAAATTGAAGCAATTTAATAATTTACATCTAGTTATAAATTCAATAAATGAATATTTCAGTTTTTGTAGGAACTTTTATTCTTTTAACTTTAACATATAAATACTAACTGTCTTCATTAAACTGTCAATGTTTTCAAACTTAATTAGGTGAAGAACATTTTTGGAAATTAGGTTTAAATGTAAGACGTTACATTGCAAATAAAAAATTCCTCAATACAAAAATATTTCAAATTTTTTTACTCCAGCAAGACCAATCTAAATATATAAATTTGACATAACGCCAATACTTTTGCATTTCAAGATCATAATCGAACCCTCAAGTTTCACTTATTATTTGTTTCACGATAAATATGTTTTTAAAATGCACGCAAAAATTTCCAGAAAGAATTAAGTAATGTAGTTTTGAGATTCAGAAATAATTTTCAAATTTCAAAATGTTTCTTCTAATTGTATTTTGTTTTTGTTGCAGCTTTTGTACCCCCCAATGAGGAACTTATTCATTCCAGTATTTCTCAACTGTTGGCTCGCGAAACATTCCTTGGAAAATATGTTTGTAAGTAAAAAACATTTTTACTTTTTCATTTAGAATAACTCCTCTCTACATAAAATGCATGGACTCATGGAGATACTAAACATTTTATTTCTTTAATGATATTACTTCGTAATCTAAATTGAAATCTTAAATTATCTAGAAATGTCGTAACCGTAACGCACATGTTAATAGTTTTAATGAAATAGCAAAAATAAATGTCAGAAAATATTAGCATTTCAGAAATTTATTAAATTTGTTTTATTTGTTTTCATTTAGGTATAGTAGTATAAAAAATAGTTATAATATTTTATGTACCTACTAATATTATTTAATTTAGAATTTATTTGTCGACTAGAAGTTTAGAAGCGGATATAGCGTAATTTTTATATATGTTTATATTTATATATATACAAACTTACAAACTATATTTTTAACATTTTGTTTGTTCATGTTATAACAATGCTAGTGCAATAATTTATTGATCACCTCGGTTATATGAAATAAAAGCTAGACCATGCTCTTAGAAGTCCGTGATTTAATGTCAATGGTTTTTTGTGCTTTTTCAGAACGACTTACACAGAGCGATGCAAAAATCGCAGTCGGCGCTTTCGCAGCAGCTGATGATCCTGTCCGCGACGCTTCTTTGTTTGGTTTTTACGAGGTAAGTCCAAAGAAATATTTACTTTACATTATTTCACTGAAACTTTAAACTTGGTAGCGCTTTTATAAAAAAATTATGTAGGTATGTACAAAATTATAATGTTCTTATTACGACTAGTGATGACAATAGCAGTTCAAATGATAATAATAAATTAGAGTGATATTGATATGAAGAGTCGGTTGCGCGAACTACTAATTTTAAGATTATGATAAAATTGTTGCATGGATGAAAGAAATAACTTTTTATCATTAGGTCGTAAATAAATCTAATAACTGTTCCTTTTCTATAACTACCATAGATACTTAATACTTTCGAAAATTTACAACACTTTATATTTATAAAATTATAAATCACATACAAAAGCATCTCAATTTTTCAATCCTCTTATTTCCCAACCTAATTATAATAAACACTAGATCACGAACCCCCAAATGCTATCCCACAATCTCGCTATCACCATCACCGAAGCTGCATTCCAATTCAGCTTCGAATATTCGAAGTCATGTTCTTGCTCGGGGATGTTCCTCATCAAATTAACCCTCTCATTCCCTCAGACCTCCCCTCCCCCCACCCCACCATGCGGTACTAGACACGAACGTGTGACGTAACTAGTAACAAGTAACGAGCACTCAGGGATCGCGACGAGAACGACAGGACAGGACAGGCAGGATTTCCACTGTAATGTCGTTACGTCAGAACACGTACAAGTAGAGGGGAAGAGTGGGGGAATTGTAGAGAAGGAATGGCGGGAGCACGAAGTATAAGGCCCTATTCCCACAAGGATTCTTTGAAGATTCTTTCATGCTTCAAAATTTTGAGAAAATAATTCTAGTGAGAATTACCTGTCAAATTGCGGTGCCGCTAAATTGAATCTTCAATGAGCCTTGGAGTGAAAAAATTTATTGATTGCTTCATAAACGTGAATTTATTTTTCCAAGATTCAGAACCTTGAAAGAATTTTTAAAGCTCAAATATTAACGTCGTTCGAACTCGAACCGGGCCCGCTTTTAAAATGCAGGTTCAAGATTCAGTTCAGTAACTTGAGCCGAACCTGCAATTTTGGTGAACCCAAACCCGAACTAACCATAAATTTGAATTTAGATTGAACCTGAACAGAACCTGAATCCGGCCAACATTTCCATTTAGAGGTTCTTTGCTTTTTTTCTGTATTGAGCTTTAAGCAGTGACGGATCTAGAAAGGAGGGGCGAAATCCTAATAAAAATAGTACTTCGGTAGTGTTTTATAAAGAAAAAAAAGAAATAGCGCCGCAAGCGAAATAAATGTTTGAGTTCAAGGTCAAAGGCTGTTTCATTAAAGTGAAGTTTTTCCATAGAGGGGAAATTACATTATATTTTACCCTCTTCCTTCTTTCACGAGTAGAAATTAATAAAAAAAATTATGAAATGAAAATTGGGAAATTTTTTTATTTGTAATTTGTCAGTAAACGATTTTTTAAAATTTTATCACAAAGATGGGGAGCGGTCGTCTGCCTCCCTTGGATACGCCACTGGCTCTAAGATAAAATTTTATTTTTTTCAGTCATAATGCTTCATAAAGAAAATTTGGTGACCAGGTGTGGACTCTGGACTGGAACTTAAATTGTTACCGAGCATTCGCGTAATCGGCCAGTCACAATAATTAATATTGTACTGACTCTTGCAGTAGACAATAGCGCCGCAGGCGAAATTGTTTTTTTTCTATTCCCTACGTCAACTATTTTTGCGGAATCTTATTAGAGAGATCGTTAGTATAGCGTTAGGTTGAATTTGTTATAGGTCAATGACAATAACGTGTAGTATAGGTAGGTACCTACTTGATAAAAGAAGATGTATAATCAAATTGACGACAACGAAGAAATATAATAAATTAAGTAGGTATCATAATTAATAATTATAATAATATTTTTTAAACAGTGAATTCTGAAAATTATTGTCAAACATTAAAATTAATTTTTTTTTGAAAAATAAAAATTTAATTTTCACCCAGAATGCCGCCCCCTTGATGAGCCGCCCTTGTACGGGGCACGCCCTGCACACTCGCACGCGGCGGCCCTGAGTACCTATTGCTCTCTGAAGTTCCATGGTTCAAGTCTCTCAGCCGGCAATGATTGTTACAAAAACATCTTGCAATTAAATCGCACTCGGACGCTTCAAGCTGACCACTTATTCGACTTAAATTTAGTTGCATAAGAATCCCCCCGCTGCCGCTTTTAATTTCAAAGATCGTCGCACGAAATTCTGACTATGCCTGGTTGAATTCCACTATAACATCATCTACCATTCTGTCATTCTGTTGAATGGTTTGTACCAAAATAAAATTAAAATTCGTAAAAATATCTAGGACTATTAATTTATTAAAACTCTCATTGTAGGTATTATATCAATCGTATCTATAGGCCACGGTGTTGAAAAAGTGTCAAAAACTTTAAGAGTGAATAAATTATTTTGATATCCTTTTGAAAATTCGCAAAATTAAGAATAAGATTTTTCAAGTGAACATAATTTTTGAAATACCACTTGTCGCAGGAGTTATGAGTAAAAGGATAACAGATTATATACTCTGGTTTTATTAAATTTAATTGTTCTCTTTTCCAATCAAATAAAGCATTTATTTAAATTGATTCAAAATGGCGTTTTTATGAGTTTTTGTAATATATGATTACACGGTTTATAATTTAATTAATCCCTCATCACCACCCTCGATTTGCGATTCGTACCTGATAATAATTATGATTTGAAAAAAACAGCAATTTGTTTTTTTTACAAAATTCATTTTCTTTGCAAATATTGTTATTATATTAAAATTTGGTTTGAAGTCAATCAAACTATGAGTCCACGTGTTTTATAATTATTGATATATTTGTGCTGTTTATAATTAATCGTGGAAACTAATTAATATTGTAATAGAACAAAATTTCTAGCACAAGATATAACTTTATAAAATCATATTTCCCATATCGAAATAAGAAAATAGCTTTGTATAAAGTTGATTATTAATTATCGTTGAAATTGCCTGTCATTTGCAGACAAACCAGAAATGCAATTTATCACAGGTATTTTCACAAATTTTAGTCTGATATCCGGTACTAAATAAATATATGTTGAAGTATAGAATAAAATTAGTTTTATTCTGAAAGTTTATTTTATTAGCAAGATTTTCTGATGCTTCGAAATTATACTAACCAGAAGTTAAGAAATGTGAAATAGGTACTTATATTACATAATTAGATATGCACCTCTATCTACCAGACCGTATAATGTAGCTGGTATATAATAGTAAATTTAATGCATTATTTTATTATTGCTATTATTATTACATTTGTTATCTACTATTTGTATAATAACATTTCTTACAGTTATCATAATGATTAACATCAGTATTTATTATAATTAGGTAGGTACATGTAATATTTATTACTTTATGCACGGTCACATCATAATTTGACAGTTATACACGAATTTCTTTGACGTAAACGTCACTTTATAGCCCACGAACCACTTTATAGCTCAGTGCGCAATAAAAAAACGTCAAATTAATGCAAACAGTTTAGTTTTTCAATTGTCCTCACATAAATTACTATAAATAACCATTTTATATAATTTGTTGTACCATTTTACTTCCTTGTACGAAGTAAGGAAGTATTGTAATAGCGAAAAATTTCGGTTCTCAGATTTTGACGGAAATATCCGTTTTGACCTTTTCTGAATCCATTATGACTAGTTTCGACGTGACGTCTGTACGTACGTACGTACGTACGTACGGACGGACGGACGTATGTGTGTCGCATAACTCAAATACGGTTAGACGTAGAAAGTTAAAATTTTGTATTTAGGACTGTTATAGCATCTAGATGTGCACCTCCTATTTTTGGTTTCAATCTATATACCGGAAGTAGTACTTTTTTCAAATATTTCGATAAATATTTAATTTAAGACAAATTTTTTAATTTTAAATGAAAGATTATGTGATTATTACCTACAATCGGTATTTTATAAATATTTTTGTATATGGTATTATTTAGGAATAATTAAAGTATATATTTATAATTTAGTATTTCGGTATCTTGTAGTCCATGATCGATTAACATTTGTTACTACGTAAAATTTAAATGATTTTGATTATGACATGACAGTGACAATAGTAAAATATGCTTTATATCTTCTTCTGCAGTTTAAATAAAATGACTAAAATATATTTGTGAGTATAGTAGCTGTAGTAGTAGTACTAGTACAATAAGTTAAAAGAATTTTTTATATTATTCTACATTTTAGTTATTAAGAAAAGTATGAACACACAAGGCGTACAAGGAAGTCATGTGATGTCCACGTCAGATTTTTTATTTAAATAACATCATTCTTACTTATAGCATTTTTTTTGTAAATGTTCAATTCAATAATGACAACTGTGACACTTAGATTTTTGTTTATTTTCAGTATTTTTGTAGTATCTTAACAACAATCAAAGAATTTAGTAAGTTTTAGTAATTTGAACATGTAAATTATATTAATTAATTTATTAGAAAATATTCAACCGTGCATAAAGTTGGGTATGTACCACGGGAGTAACTTGCTTTTATGGCTTTTGACACACGGGCTCAAAATTACGTTTCAAGCCATAAAAGCTTCCTTACCACTCTTAATACATAAATAACTAATAAGTAAAGTAAATTTACTCGTTTTTAAGAAACAAAATTCTTTAATTTTTTCAGAACTTTTGAACAAATTATTATTATTTTACAATCATAATGCCCTGTTCACATACGAGGAAAGTTTTTACTAAACAGTTTCTTGAAAATAAACCAAGTGCTAGGAGCTGTCATTAACAAACTGCGTCAATACCGTTCATACGGAGAATGTATTTATTTTTATTAAATATATTTAAGATCACAATCTTTAAGAGATTTTAAAGAAATAATGTTTTCCCCACGGTTTCCTGTATGACCGGTATTGACAGTTTGTTTTATGACAGTTCCTAGCATTTTATTTTTATTTTCAAGAAACTTTTTAGTAAAAACTTTCTTCGTGTGAACAGGGCATTATGATTGTAAATTGAAAATTGAAAAAATTACTATATCAATATACACTCACCGGCACGGAAAACGGGTCGCTTTTTCTTTTGTAAATTTTTTTGTTATACCTTGATTATTTTATATAACTATGATATATTTTATTAAAGGGTATTATAGTCAAGCATTTCGTATTATGAAATTAATATTTTGAATATGTACTAATTGTTTATTATCAAAAGAAAAAATTATGAACATAAACACAATAAAAAATAAGTTGAAAAAAAATTACAAACACATAAATAAACACAATTCATTTATACTTATAACGCGTGTTCCCTCTGCGTACTCTTATGAACTCGGTCAATCGTAGAGGCATACTCAAAATAAGGTTCCTGATGCCATCTTGAGGGATATTATTGTATGCTTCTAACAGTGCTTCTCTGAGATATTCCAGCGTACTAAGCCTACTGGAACCGGGTATACGACTTCGATTCTTTATATCGAGCATATACCACCCAAATTATATTGGATTCAGATCTGTACTCCGCGCTGGACACATCATACGATTGATGTTAACAACATTTATGAAACCGTTCAAGATTGCAGCAGCATGAGGGCGCGCATTATCGTGCATCAAGATAAATTTATCATTTTAAAATGGTGCATAAGGGACAACATTGTCGGTCAGAATATCTTTTATGTACCTATCGGCGTTGAATATTACCATAGAACAAGGAATAGATCTATCCGCAAAATCACTGATATCCCAGTTCACACCATTACTGATCCTCCCAGGAATCTTACAGTATTACTGAATGCACAAGTTTCCCAATTGGTCGTCACACTTTTACACATCAATATGGTGACATTAAAAAATATCTGGATTCGATAGTGACTAAAACACGCGTCTAATCATCTTAATCCCAATTTACACGCCTTCAAGCGAGCTACTCGGTAATGTTGGAGGAGGTGTGGTCGCATGGCAGGCCACCGTGCCAGAAAATCTACTTCTATTTGTCTTTTTCGAACAACACGTTCACTAATATTCACAGTAAGCAATTGTAGTAATGATTCATGGGCCTCCACGACAATTATAGTGCGATTTCGACGCGATATCAAAACAAAAAATCGAGCATTTCTGTTGCTTTTGCGTCTTCTTAGGCCTATTCCATGTCTTCTGGTGTACAAATTTGTCGCCAGAAAACGTGTATAGTATAAACGCGTTAAATAGTACTAAGTGATACATTGTACCGTTGTGCCACGAAATGTTGACTTCTTCCGTCTTCGATTAAAGTGATGATGGAAACTACAGTTTCTGCATTCTATGCCATTTTTAAAACGTAGACCACATCACACCACATCAAAATGACAAATAAACAATAAAACAAATGATGAAAAGAAATAATACCAGTATAATCAATAACTATGCATTTTATAAATTTCGTGATTTCGGTATGATGCGCATATAAAAGGAATATTTAAGTAAATTGTTACTGTTTGTAAGAGTTGGTAATGGAAGTGACTTTGAGAATGTCTAGTTAACATATAGCAATAGTAATATTTCGGCATTCGTCCTCAACATAAATGTTATTAGCATTTTTTCTTTAAAAAAATAGGTGACCCGTTTTCCGTGCCGGTGAGTGTAGATAATGTTAACCGTATTCTCTCATCTTTCCCTGTTTATGATTAAATTACAATTATTCCAGTCAATTAGTTACCCAATTAGTATTTATACATCGAAATTTCATTAGAGCGTTTAACATTATTACCAAAATTGTGGTCTGTAATACTCAATTTGGCAGTACAAGATTGGAGCTAAATATACAATGGGCAGACAATATATTTTAATGTTTTATGCATCTATAACCCATAGTAGGGGAGCATAGGGCAGAAAAACGTCTTCCGTGGCAGGTTTCGTGCCGAAATTGCGAAAGTGGCCTTGTTTGGTCACAAACTACTTATAGATTAATAATTTCCATGGTGTCATTCCATGTCCTAATGCAGACATATTAGGTGACGTCATAAAGATGGCGGACATGAAGAATGTGTAAAACTAAAACCTTTATTTTTCTTCCGATTTCAGCGTTATATGGATTTTTGCAGATTCTTCATGACTGCATGACCCATGGCGGATTTAATGGTTAAAAGGCTGATGATATTATTTTAAATTAAAATATATGTGAGAGGAAACGTAAACTGCAGGGGAACCCTATTTAAGCCCTGTACCCTATTTTAGGGGGCTGTAATAGAAAGTCCTCCTGAAACAGTTTTAAAGCTAAAATTTCGAGAGTAATCTTGTTCGATGACAATCTACGCTCAAATAAATATTTTTTATTATTATTATTCCATGTTATAATACAGACAGTTTTTATGACGTCATAAAGATGGCGGACAAGATAAATGTGTAATTCCTTTATTTTTCATCCGACTTTAGCGTTACACGGCTTATTTGTTAGAGAATTTTTCTCTCTACAAAGAGATTATTAGAAATTTCTTCGTAAAGTTGATTTTTCTAAAAATAATTGGAAAAATGTTAAAATTAACGATTTTTGCAGATTATATATGTCTGCATTATGTTATATCCATGAGTGAACAAGTCTTTACGCACTCAGCTATCCATAAATTATATTGAAATGGGTGCTATGTCTGAAATCGACCAAACAGTATGTCATTTTGCCTGTGAAAATGAAATGTGGACAATTCCAGTTTGGCTACCACACCTGTAGAATATTCTTACCCTTAATGAAGATATAGAAGTATTGATTTTCCATTATGTAGAAGGACTCTTAAACAAGAAGTTTAACGTCATGTAATGTTCCTTGAACGAGTACAAAGCAACTGGTGTTAAAAAAACCAACATGAACATGGCCTTCGTGATTACAGTTCATAAATTCACTATATTTATTGAAGTTTGTTTGCTCTTCATGGTTTTAATCAAATTCAATTTATCAGACATTGACCTGTGAACACCCTGCCTACAGTATTATCTACTAATCGTATTTTTATTATGTTTGTTTAGTATTAGGTATTTTTATTTTGTCTGTTTTTATTAAAAAGTTCTAAAATAGTTACTTGTATACCAAGGCTGAAAGTATTTTTTTGCAGATTGAGGCACGTGCGAAGCGAGAGCTACAATGGGGGTTTCCACGATTTTTTGGTTTATATGTTAATTTAATTAGAACCGTATTTTTGCCAAAAAGATGCTAATAAGCCAGAAAAAAATTCATAAAACTTTTAAAAAATAGGTGCGGCGCAAACTATACTGTGTGTGACGGTGTGACGTCACTGGCACTGAGAACATACGTTTATCACGCTGACAAGGACCGAATACGATCTGTAGTCAAAACGACAAAAAACGATCTTACACGAACAAATCTACTCACGGTTTGCGGTTTCAATGTTGTCTACGTACACATGGCACATTTTAATGTATGTTTCAAAAGAATTACATTTTTGTTTCGATAAAAAAGTAATAAATTTATCAAAATTAACAATTTATTATCACTTTCCTATAACTTGTTTATGCTTCGAAACCGTCATAAGTCGAAGTCTGCAAAAATCCACATTTTTTGGCTGTTAATTGAAAATTATTTGCATTACAAGAATCAACAGAAATTTTTATAATTTTTCATCAATATTATCAAGATAAACTTTGAATGTAGAAAAACAATACAATAAACATAAATGTAAACAAACTTGATATTTAGAAATAATTTTTATTAAAAATTGTAATATTAATATAAATTAAACCAAACCTCAATAAATAATTTATAATTACTGGTACAGATTTTTTAAAACAACGATCTGAAAGTATTTTCTACATGTTCAAGAAGCAAAGTGAAGTCCAAGAAGCCTACTTTTAATACCGATCGTAGAAAAACTATTTCTGCAGCGTTCTCTGTATAATAAGAGAATAATTATTATATTATACCAATATATTAAAAATAGCTCTACACGTTTTCTCGTAGCTTCTATAAATAACTCCTCCCACGAAAACAAAGACGAGTTTCTGTTTTATGAAATTTCCCGATTCATTAGGTAAGATTCATAATTATGTTCGAGTTAATTGAATCTACTTTGACAAGTAGACGATCAAAGAAGGCCATGGATTAGTTTACATCGTACACTAAGTCAGTAATTTTTGAAAACGAGATAATGAAAATACTTAAAAGTCATACGCATTTTGAAGATATTTACAACAAAATAAACTACACTGCAACGAAATGAAAACCTCACCTTGAAAACTTCAAAAAAACGTGAAATGTCAAACCGCTGTTAATTTGTGACATTTCATCAAAATCACTTGAAATTTTGAATACCTTGAAGCTTATAGTGTTGTCTTTGAAATGCATTACTTCAAGTCGACTGTACTTCCGCCCCCCTCCTCTAAGCCACGCACATCGAGTGAACTGTTTTTTGTGCGAAAAAACGTCACATTCAAGGATATCTGGGGGGATAAAGTAGCCATAATTTTTTTTGTCAATTTCCTTATTAGAACGCCTAAGCACACGAACATCCGATAATTTCAACAACAAAAATGACATTTGCTCGATTTCTTGTGAATTAAGAGACAATTTGCAACTCTGCATTCCTGGGTGCTCTCTCATGCTGTTTCAGTCACTCTCACTCATTCTCGCGCTCTCTTGCTCTCTCGTATCCTTTATTATTATTATTTTTATTTTTACAAAAATAACACATCCCGGGTACTCTTTTGTGCTGTTTCGGTCTTTCTCATTCATTCTAGTGCTCTCTTGCTCTCTCGATTCTTTATTTTAAATTATTTATTTATTTATTTTTACTCAATTTTTTTTTCAAAAAAAATAAAACAGGAAACGAGAGAGCAAGAGAGTGCGAAAATTAAAATGAGTGCGAGTGATCGAAACAAAGCACGATAGAGCTGGGGAATGTTGAATGTGAAGTTGCATATTTTGTTTCTTCGTTCAAAACATAACTTTGTTGCAAATTATCGTATACCTATTTTTCGATTTACGGCTACTTAACCCCATAGAAATTCTCGAATGTGACTTCTTTTTGCATAAGAAACATTTCACTCGATTTGAGCGGCGGGATCAAAGGGGGCGAAAGTGCAGTCGACTTGAAGTTAAAAACAACACTTTAAGCTTGAAGCCACTCAAAATTTCAAGTGATTTGGATGAAATGTCTCCAAGTTACAACGCTTTGAAATTTCACGTTTTTTTCAAGTTTTCAGGGTGGGCGGTTTTCATTTCGTTGCAGTGTATGAGAATGTATAAATCATAAATGCATATGCATACAATCTCTGAAATCTATTCTTGTTGCTTGCAAAATGTGATTTCTTGGCATTTTTTAACTTATTCGCATTATAAAAGACGATGAAGGGTAGATTTTTCGATCAAATATTCATTAAAGATAGGGGAGCTGTGCCCAAAATGACATACTAGGGTAAAATGACATACTGGCCAATTCTCGAATTTGGCGAAACGTGCGGTTCTTATTTCTATTAGACAGTAAAAAACCGTAGAATATTCTACCTTAAAGTTTATCTTAAGTTATGGTTTGTTCACTATTTTAAATTTGAATACTGTAGGGTGAAAATGACTTGTATAAAATTACGTATGTCATTTTACCCGTATGTTGTAAATGTTTTCGTTTCGTGCTTCTTTTAGAATGTGTTTATGGGAAATCTAGAAAACAATTTATGTGTGACATATGCAAGTATAATACTTTACCCAAGAATTACTAAAACAGATGTGCCAATTTTACCCAAGTATACTTGGGTAAAATGACATAACAGTTAGTATATTTTTTAAAATTAAAAAAATACCCACTGTTTTATAAAACATGGTACTCCCTTGCTTCGGAATATTTGAATTACAAATAATCTAGAAGATAGCCATCTAACGAGTATTACACATGTGTGACATTGCTTGTTATACACAGTACAGTAATCATACATATCAATCCATATTCATATTGCTCTTGCATATATAAAGTCCCATGTGACCCTTTTCATCGACTTATCCATTTTGAATCATATTATCATATTCCTACGTGTACATCAACACTTCGAAATTCCTTTTACAGTTGATACTACTTTATACCTCTGTTCAATAACAACTCATGAACGCGAAAAAATAAAATCATGAAACTAAAAATAAATAAATAAAATTTAGGATATTGCACAGAGCTGGAAAAATTTTGGTCAAATTTAGAAAACCGAAAAAGGAAGTTTTCTTAAAACACAACAATAAATGTTTCAGATATAAAATAATAACAATAATGTTAGGAATAATTATTATTCTTAAATTTATTTCTTGTATCTGCTTTCAATTTTGAGAAAAACTAGATTATAATATTATTTAATAAATACATTTTAATAATATATTTGCTTGAAAGCCAACGAGCTTATTCAGTTCTGTAAGTTATTCTATTATGTCAAACATGTATCAAGTGCAATAAGACGAGTACCTACATACAGTTGTGTATAAGAAAGTCGTGTGGCGACTACACCAGATTTTAATATCTTTAGATTAGAATATGTATAAAGCAAACAAAAAGAAAGGTTCCTTAGAAAAATGTTCTCAATAAATATTTATCGTATCTTCACAGTTCCTACAAAATATAAAGCATTCCTCATTCCTGTGATTGACAAAAAAGTCAAATCGTTTGTAATTTTTGTCACTGTTCTTCACTAGATAGGTACTGTATAAGTACTGCACGTTTGCTTTTATTTATTAGCGAATTTAATGAATTCCTCTCTTGTAAAACGTATTAATTTCAAAATAATTATATAACAATTAATTTGACAGTTTTAACGAAATAAATTCAAAATTCGACCACTTTTAGCGCCATATTCAGGAAATGCACGTTCCCTAAATGCATTCAAAATTTGTTTAGGTACTGTTTTATTTTTTGATTATATATGAACTACCTATTTAAATAAACCACGTGCAACTGAATTTGAATCCATCACAGCAGTAAGTAATTTTGCCCATGAAATGAAAGACAACTTCAGGTGAACCTGGTGTGTTTAGGGACTTTGGTGACCGGTTGCGTGACTTGTCATCCGTTGGTATCGATCTTCAGCTGGCAACATTATCATTATTAATACCGCACATAAACAAACGCACGCACCTTGATATCAACGACGCTACGCAGTGACAGACAAACACACCCTGTTGAATAGCCCGACAAAACTTCCGTCCACGAGAAAAAAAGTTGCGAAGTTAGGTTAGGTTTCAAAGGGGTAATTAAGACTTTGTTGACACATTCTTAGAGGATTCTTCCATGGAAAAAGGAAATTCACCGTTTTGAAGCTATCATTGAATTAAAAATTCTTCTTTTCCAAGACTCTTTAAATATTCAATTTACAGGCAATTGTCATTCTTACCATGATTCTTTTTCTCAAAATTCAGAAGTTAAGTTAGGTTTCAAAGGGAATTAAGACATAGAACTTCGTTCACACATTGAATCTTTAAGGATTCTTTCGTATTTCGGAATCCTGTCAAATAACAATGCCGCGCGCTAAATTAAATCTTCAATGAGTCTTGGAAAAGAAAAATTTGTAATTTATTGTGAGCTTCAAAACAGTGAATTTCCTTTTTCCTGGATTCAGAAGCATGAAAGAATCCTCAAAGAATCCATGTGCGAACAGGACATATAAGACACATAATAGGTTAATAGGTTCAGAAAGGTAGAATTATGACAATATATTGTAAATGTACTACAAAATGTTTCCTTTTGTCTCTTCAAAATTTAGATAAAAATTTCTGACAAGTTTAGGCTCAAAATTTCATGTGCATACTATAAGAAATAGGAATAAAATGTGAGTATTTCAAATGCATAAAAATGATTAGGTATGCATTTATTGAAAAATACTTGTTATTTATAAACGTAATAAGTATATTGCTCTTGAATTATTAATATTATTCATTACTGAATTGAATATTGAATTTGTTGGCATGGCAACTAATTTCAAACATTATGCATCACGTGACTTCTATAAATTTAATATAATATCTATAGAATCAGTGTACAGCAATGTAAATATTATATCGTGAAAGTGATACCTATGCAATTTATTTGATATACATGATTTACATTGTAAAACGCGTAATAGACATGATATATTAAAATTAATATTTGTTTTGACGTATTTATACGATATTACCATGACTACTACGTGAAATAATGAGATATGAGATATTAGATATTGTATTTTCTCCCTTCAATTATAATAAAATGACACAAACCATATTTCGACCAGTGCATTTCCCTAAAATGCCTTGCCCGAAAGTGCAAAAACCGAATGATGCAAATTCCGAAAATATACCGACTTAAAATGCAAAACCCGAAAATGCATTGACAAAAAGGACTGGATCCGCTAAAATATTATTTTGCGGGCTCAAAATAATTCGCAAAGTAGCGATTTTAGAGTACCATATTAGGTTTCACTACTTGACTTGATTTTCAGAATTTTACAGTCAATTCAAGTCAAGTAGTTAAATTTCAAGTAACTTGAAAATCAATTAGTCAAATTCCAAATACTTGAAAATGAAGCAGTTGCGCACTTCAAGAAAGAGAAAAATTATTAAGTACCTAATTAAGTAAATATATTAGGTATCAATATAAAACAATGGGCCTGGCAATATAAATTATTATTCACAAAACCAAATTTAAATCAGACAATTTAAAAAAAAAATCTGACGTGGACACCACATGACTTCCTTGTACGCCTTGTGTGTTCATACTTTTCTTAATAACTAAAATGTAGAATAAGATAAAAATTTCTTCTAACTTATTATACTAGTACTACTACTACTGCTACTATACTCACAAATATATTTTAGTCATTTTATTTAAACTGCAGAAGAAGATATAAAGGATATTTTACTATTTTCACTGTCATGTCATAATCATTTAAATTTTACGTAGTAACAATAATGTTAATCGATCATGGACTACAAGATACCGAAATACTAAATTATAAATATATAGGTACTTTAATTATTCCTAAATGATACCAGATACAAAAATATTTATAAAATACCGATTGTAGGTAATAATCACATAATCTTTCATTTAAAATAAAAAAATTTGTCTTGATTGAAACCAAAAATAGGAGGTGCACAACTAGATGCTATAACAGTCCTAAATATAAAATTTCAACTTTCTACGTCTAACCGTATTTGAGTTATGCGACACACATACGTCCGTACGTCCGTCCGTCCGTACGTACGTACAGACGTCACTAGTCATAATGGATTCAGAAAAGGTCAAAACGGATATTTCCATCAAAATCTGAGAACCGAAATTTTTCGCGATTACAATACTTCCTTTACTCCGTGTACATACAAGGAAGTAAAAATACGTGTGCAAGAAAATAATAAAAATACAGCCGTTAGTGTAGATACAAAATCGTTCCAATTAATTCTGGGAATACCGCATTTTATTTTATTTAATTATTCGACTAAATTGCACATTTTTTAACAAAATTGTTCGTTATCAAGTAATATCAAGTAGTTTGAAATTACTTGATATCAAGTCAAGTAGTAACGATATTAAATAAGTTGTAAAGTAATTAATTTTTAAGAAGCTTGATTTTCAAGTCAAGTAATTATTCACAAAAACGTCAAGCTACTTGACTTGATGAATCTCTAAGTACATATAATAAAAATAATTCAACTAAAATCAACAACACTTTTAATGGTGTCCTTTTGGAGTTAGAGTTAGAAGGTATAATAAACTCAAAACGAAAACATGGAGATATTTGGTATTTCTTATCTTTCGATATTTTATTCCCAATGTCCCAATGATTTAAAATGTCACTATTTTAATACTAGTACAACTTCTTGCAAGAAACGTGTGCCTAAAGCTATAGAGGTATTCCCAATTCCCCACAGAGCACAGAGCCTAATTTCCTTGCAGCTTCTCTGTATAGAATGTCTGAAAATAGCTTTTGCAATGGTGATGTGATACACAGATTATTAGTTCAGTTCGTAAATCGTAATGTTGTACTTGACACTTGTGATGGAATCAGAAGCTGTGAAGTCAACGAAGCGATAAACTGATATCGCGAAATCGTTACAGCATTACAGTTTGTTGCCAAAGTTGACAAAGTTCCACAAATGTCAACGGTTTTCACCTCTGCCCTCATTTGAGAGAAACGAAATTTGGGCTTGTTGAAATCATGATTAAGATTGAAAAAAATGGCAGTACCTATACATAAATGGAATTAATTTTCATATCTTCTTGCCTTAATGTCAACGAATTTATTTTGGAAAAAATCTTATAGAATTTTGAGGTAAAATTAGATTAAAATTTTAGAAAAATGTGTGGACCATGTTAATCAGAAAGAAATTGAATGCTAAAAATGCGCAAATATTAGAATGATGACAATAATTATTGCTCTATTAAGTTGTAATATTTTCTTCCTTTTTTATGTAAAAGAAATAATTTGAGGGTTAATGTTAATGCTTTAAAAAAAATATAAGAAATTTTACTCGTCTATTGACTCTATTACATATGACACTAACTCCTTTTGATAACATATTACAATAATGATCTATTTGTTCATAAATTGTTGACAATAAACAAGAATCCACTTATTTATTGCTCTAATTAAGTGAGTATATTCAATTAAATTACGATAATTTCTTAAGATTACAAAACAAAGAATTGTATATTATTCAACTTGGACTATACATACCATATATCATACAAGTGGTCAAAGGTTATGCTATGACTAGGGTCGTTTAATTTTGTAAAAAAATATTAAATGAATATAGAGGTCAAAATAACACGTACAAAACAAAATATATTATTTAATAATTTATAATATTATCATAAACTATATTTTAAATAAATGTCCTAGAAAAAAGTTAGAAAATCGTAACGTCAGGGGTGGAATGATGTCTAATGCGCATGTCGCTGAATTGTCAAATCAAAAGTAAACGACCCTATTACACACGATTTATTGACAAGTGGCAATCATTCAAATAAAAATAATTATTATAAAAAGTTCATTCGAATTAAAAGCTAAAATTTAAAAAATACTAGCGAATAAATTAGTATAAGTTCCTTGCTAAGCGACTGGTAAAGATGTTGGAATTGTTAATAAACAGGAATGCAGTCAGTATTTCAATTTAGATATTTATTTGACGAACGTCATGTTCGTCAAATAAATATTCTAAATTTAAATACGGAAAAAAATAGTATTACTAAACTTAAAATTTTATAAGTAAGAATGAATGTATTTTGTAGTCGTAGATGTAGTTATAAGCTCTATTTAGTAGACAGTTATCTTTGCTCGCAAAAATAATTAACTAACAAATAATTTTTCTCCACCACTGCAACACTATGTTTCATTCATTCCAGATGCACAGCTACCAACTTGTTGTAAAATTTATCTTGTACCATAACAATTTTGCAGTGAAACGAAATAGTCTGCTGTGCGTCCGCCTAGCACTAGCGTTATAATTTATCTTTGTTTCGTTGTAATGTTTTGCTATAATTCCCTGTAGTACCCGAGCGGAATTGCGTCAACCTGGATGACGTCACAAAATAAATGTTTATTACTTTATTAGTGCAGTTAGACGCACTTTATTTGGGGTTGCAATATTTCCAGAACGTCAGAAGTAATGGTAATACCACGAGAAGTGGTATTTTTTTAATTATGCTATTTGCCTGATATTTAATTATATTTTTGAAGAAGAGATAAAAAACTTTGGACACGTATTTTGTATTTTAATAATTTTTAATTAACAAGCTCAAAAATAATTATGGAAAATTTAATATACGTCGAACAAAGAATGGCCGTACGTAAAGCCATAGCAACGACAACGACTAAACTTAATTTTTTAATTGCACAAAAATTTCACCTGACTATGTGTACTCTGCACTATCAATCATGGATACTTTAGTTTTTTTGTAAGTTAACGTCTGGTAACCTCACACACTGTAAAATAAGTGAAATGAGTTTTTTAAATATTGAGCGTGTCTAAATTAGATTTTAATGAGATAAAATAAACTTAAACTACCTAGATCTTATAATTTACCTACTTTTCCTTTATCTGGAAGTAACAACCTTGCAGAAAGCTCAAGGAATTAGTTGGCGAGCTCAGGATCACGTTTTACTCTGGAAGTAAAGAAAACATAAGCAAACATGCTAACATGTTGGTTAGGGTCACTCTAGCCCAAAGCTGCTTGCTGCATCTTTGGCGGTCAGTCACGGTCCACTACAGCCTAAAGCCTGATTTATAGATTGACGGTCCGTTTACGCAACGCAAACGTTCCCGTTCTGTTCACGTTAGATATTTTTACATCAATTTATAAATTTACGTTAGATACGCACCTTGACGTGCGTTTTAGAGGTTATATTACATTGTTTGACGTACAGACTTGACATTTTTGGCGCGATTTGTTCTGTGTTACATGTTACATTCGTTATATTTCTCATATAAATTATCCATCTAGGATATTATAATATTTATTCATTAATTTATTTACTACACTACATGGTTGAAATTATTGTCACTGTCACTTGACTATCACAATATTTTGTTTTGTGTTATGCATTTGATTGGCTACCGTTCGGCCCGCAAACGCAAAACATGAATCATGATCATCTTTTGCGTTAACGGGTGCGTTAGCGGTACGCGAACGGAATACTATAAATGATGCCATCTGATATAATTAGTTCATGTTTTACGTTAGCGGGAACGTTTGCGTTGCGTAAACGGAGCGTCAATCTATAAATCAGACTTAAAGCTAAGTTTCCATGCTTGCGTTTCATACGTAACTACGCGGACACAATCGCACGCGTAATGACGTATGTAAAAACGGACGTTTGTATGCATGCAGAACTATTAATCCGTTTTGACGTTTAATGTCAACTAGATTAATTAATTTTACCTCATTATTATTTCAAATTTATAATTTATAACAAATACCTTCAAAGCACGACATTTTACATGTAGAATTTACATACACTGACCTGTCAAAACAAAACCACGTGCGGTTACATGATATTGAAACGCATCCGTAGAGTAGAAAGTAGGCGAACTCGGTCGTCGGTCCGTCGTTGATCCGTCACTGTCTTGATTTTCACGAATTTAAATTTAACGAATTTGATCTCTCGGCGGATGAAATGCATGTATGGAAACATGGCCTGTGATGGAAACGTAGCTTAAAGCTGCTCGCTACATCGTTGGCAATGTGACTAGGATTACTACAGCCCAAAGCCACTCGCTGCATCGTTGGCTTAAAGTTACGGGCCACTACAGTCTGAAGGCTGGTTTATAATGGATGTAACTGGTGACTTCTTCTATGTTCTGCTAACATAGGCTATAGATATTTCTATGTTACGGTTCATAATGACACTGGATTTGACGTTTACCTATACTGTAACAGTAAGATTCGCCAACTTTAAAAAAAACTTCCTAGAGTATATACTCGTATATAAAAGTGAGGCCATAGGCGCTATATTGCAAATAAGTTGCCATGGTTTCATACTGTAAAAAATATGGAATTTATTAATGATTTCATTGTAACAATATGATATCCAAACATTAGATCAGTTTTTAACGCTATGTAGGTATTCCCAAACATATTATTTTAATCAAGTACAATTTTACTAAAGTCAGCCATACACAGTATAAAGCCATTCCATTACATACTTCACTTTTTACTATTTGCCCAACAAAAAATAAAAATCCGATGTGGCCAACACATGACCTCTCGCCATATTCTACTATTTTACTGAGTGTGTATGAAGGTACTTACTCACAAATAATACCATTGTAGAAGGGAATTCGGAAATTGTAGTTTTTATAATATTATTAAAGTTTATTATTAGCTTATAAATAATAAATAACATTTCATATTTTCCATTTCAATTTGTCAAAAAGTCAAAAATTTATATGACATAAACACTCAAATATTTTATTTTTTGTTTTCATAGGTAGGCAGATAAATTAAAATTGTAACAAATTTGTAGAATTTTTAACTTCTTGTAATTGGAAAATGGTGCTAGATAGAAACAACGTTTTGAATATATATTGTAGACAGTAACATTTAGTATACAATGTTATTTAACAAATTCCTATTAATTCAATTTTGAGAATATTCCAGAAAAATTCTTCAGATCTTCAAGAAACTACCACTTCCGGTAGCACGATTAACACCAAAATCTAATCAGATCTAATCTAGGGTGTCAGGATATTATATACAAAATTTCTAATTTTTTTATTAGGTGGTATTTGAGTTATCGTACCTCCAAAATCCATCCTGACACACACACTGACACACACACAGACACACACAGACATCATCGCGAAATTATCAAAATCGTGTTCTAGGGACCTCAAAACGTGCTTATCCATTGAAAACTCACTATCGAAATTTTAGCATGATTACAATACCTCTCTTACAGATATGAGTGGCGAGAGGTAAAAAGCATGTCCTATTTGTTTTTTTTTGTTGATCTTTGTTTACATTTGATGAATATTTTATATTTCGCTACAATATTGATTGTCATAAATATTGCAGATCCAACTATGTAACTTTCAAAAAACGGATCCATTTCTGACAGTTATAAGAAAATGTTACCTATGTTGTCAAGTTAGCAGATTACTGAAATGATTATGAACCACACACTTCTCATTCACAACACACATCTTACATAATACAGAAGAAGTAACCGATTACATCCATTATAAACCAGCCCTAAAGATGCTCGCTGCATCGTTGGCGGCCAACCACGGTCCAAGACTCAAACTCTCGTCATACGAGCTCAGCTTACCAGGCCAGATCAACACGGATTATTCCAGCGATCTCATCAGATCTATTTCAATCAACTATTATATACTTTACTGATTTAGGATCTGTTCTTCTCGAACACTGTCAGTACACTGAAATCTGAAATCTAAGAAGGCTAGCTAATAACTTTTATTGACTCAAAGATGATCTAATTTGTTCGTAGTACTCTCGGGGATAATATAACTAGTGCTATGATTATCATCGGTGATAGCATGAGTTAGTCGATGAAAATTGACCGAGTGCGCAGCACGAGTTCAATTTTCTGAAGTCTAACGAATGCTATTATCTATGATTAATCATAGCCCGAGTTATATTTGGGGAGAATATATAAAGAATGAAACCAAAATGTTTGGTTGTATTTTTTCAATAGCTGTCAAAAACGATTTAAATTCTGTTTACCTTTCTCAATATTTAAGTATTAAACTGACAGTAGGAAATTAATTGACAAAAACAGTTGACATGTAACAGCGGTTATAAAAATATAATCGATTTGATAGCACCTTACTACTCTATTTCAGCCAATCAAATTAGTCAAATATGTACCACGTGATACATGAATTATAATATCCCAAGTTCACGTCAAATTGTCGATAATTTTCTCAAGTGCGCGCATGAGAGAAAATTATCGACAATTTCATGCACGAGGGATATTCGAAGGACTATTTCCCGATTAAAATTTAGCCAAACGCTGTTTCTTTCATGAAAAATAAAGCAAAATTTAAAAACTTCCTTTGACAGCAAGTCAGAATCACAATTAAACCTATCCTTTAAATTATTGGTAATTTTTCACTAGTGCAAATTATCGATAATTCGCACTAGTGAAAAATTATCGTGTAAGGCGGCGGTCTCACTGAACGAGTAGCATCAATCGTTTGCTGTCGAGTAAATTTCAAACACATGTATTGTAATGACGTACGTCGCACTGAACGATCGTTTTGTGTCGAGTGCGATCGAGCAGTTTGTTTTTCAAGCTGGTTTGATTTTTACTCGACACGCGATGCTGCTCGATACCATCACGCATGCGTATATGCTCATAACCTTAAAATTTTGCTTACTATCTGTCGTTCCAAATATATATTTAGTACAAATACGTAATTATCTAGATAATGACACATAAAAACAATGGTAAATATCCACTTTGGATGTTTCAAAAATGCACAGAGAATAATTTATATTTTACGTAAAATGTTACCAAACGATCTATACAACTCGACCAGTGAGACCAGACCATCGATTTTTAAACGACACGACACGAATCGACGCTACATGACACGATACCACTCGATCAGTGAGACCGCTGCCTAATTCTACGTTTATTGGACTACATTCAGAAATTTCAGACTTCTGATTAGCTTAAATTTTATGAGGGAAATAGTCATTAAAATAACATCTCGAAACATATGTATGTTTATAAAATATAACTACCCATATTGACTGAGTATGTCAGGCTGTCATACACTCAAGTTGAGTAAAGGGCGTAATGGGGAGTATGTTGTATGAATGTATTTTAAATGTAGCCACCCGAGGCATTGACATTTAAATTTACGATATAACGAATGCAAAGTCGGTTACATTTCTGTAGCCACTGTTTTATTTTATGCTCCATTTTATAACTGCACATAAATGTAATATTCATGTATCTATTTTATGTTCACGATTTGAATTCTGATTTTGAATTTATGTAACATTTAAAAGCAGGTAGTATTCTAGAAAATAGAACAAAAATTTTATGATCGTAGCATAATTTGGATGAAACATTTTCAGACAGATTACATTTATGGTTTGAAATTTTGTTGAGAAGTGAATTCTGACAAATAAAATTTTTACTCGTAGTTCGTGATATTCTGAATGTAAAGGTCACTTGGTCTCTCGAGATTTACTTTGTCTGTATTTTTATTTGTGCAACTACGAATTTTTAAATTCAAATGGAATGTCAAATATTTTACCTGATGCCAACAAACTCTATATTTCTATGTTGCAACACTTCTTGTCTTCCAGTAGCTTCAAAATTACGTCAATTAGCATAAATTAGAACAATTTTTCCGTTTCATAATATACCAAATTATACTATTAAAAGACTATTACCTTTAATTAAATTATTGATTATTACCATTATCATTCTTGGGAAATTTACAAATAAATTATTTTCATTAAATTAAACAATTTAGCAACTTTTAAAGATTAGGTAGTTCACCAAATACTGGAAGCTGTTTTATGATAAATATCATTCTATAGCCGTGAAAGTACAACGTATATAAATGTACGTATTATTTGTAAATGAAGAGGTCGTAGATTTATATTATAAATATAAATCTAAGTAACAAAGTGACATATTGGAATTCCAAAATAAGAGATACGCCATAATTACTTGTTAAAATGGATGAAGTACCTACCTACCTACGTCAAGAACCTAATAGTCCGGGAGCTGGCGTCTTTGACCGGACCATTTCAACAAAGCTGATTTTTATAATATAATTAGTTCTATAATAACTAATTAAGAATTGCAATGTTAGCTGGTCCGAAAGCGGGGCTCAAGATTTTAAAAGGCTGTGGAACTTGCAAAAAATAAAAGATTTTTAAGTGAACAAGCAAAGCTAAAATTTTGTATAATGATAATTTACCAATTATATTTAACAAAAAAATATGTTAGCTGGACAGGGCATAGGTGGCAAACCTTGTTAGCTGTGCAGGTGAACATTGACAGTGACAGTGACAATGTCAAAATAGTGACACATCGTTTATATCTTCTTCTACTGTTTACATAAAATGAAAACGATGTGTCACTATTTTGACATTGTCACTGTCACTGTCACTGTTCACCTGCACAGCTAACAAGGTTTTCCACTTGCCCTGTCCAGCTAACATATTTTTTTGTTAAATATAATTGGTAAAGTATCATTATACAAAATTTTAGCTTTGCTGGTTTCACTTGAAAATCTGATATTTTTTGAAAGTTTCGCAGGCCCTTAAATCTGCAGGCCACACGGTCGTGCCAGCTAACACTGCAATTCTTAATTAGTTATTATAGAACTAATTATATTGCAAAAATCAGCTTTGCTGCAATCACCCATGAAAATTTGACGCCAGCTCCTGGACTATAAGGAAAATAAATAAATAAATAAATAGTTCTTTGATATAATATAATAGAAAGGGTTCAAATTACAATCATTTTCTAGAAACAATTTTGCCAACCTGTACTATAGATTCCCCGTGTGTAATGGCATTACTCACAACAATGGTATAAATGGCTCTTTTTCTGGTTGATAATTGATTTTGTCAAACAAAAATAGGTGTAAAGAAGTATTTTTAGCATGACCGATTACGTGGGCCAAAGTTAATTAAATTTCGTTTCCAATTATCATAATTATTTGTTCCAAGTACACAAAGGCAATTTTTCGTCTGACGCACAATAAACAAAGAAATTTGAATTGGAGATTCATTAATCTTTTAAAAACTGAATTTCAATGGGACAATTATTGAATTTCAAATCGGGACAAATATTTTTACAGAGTTCTAAATTTAATATGTGATGGAAATATGTGGTCGTTTCAGCATTTTCAATTTGCGTCGTGTAGGTGATTGAGGCAGTCCATAAAAACGAAGTAATAGTTTTTCTGGTAGATTTAAATTGGTTTTCTAAAAGAAACAAATTTAGCTTGAGGATTGAATTTTTTAGAGATAAATTAAACAGGTTCTTTACTGAGCTCCTTGTTTTTTACTTTTCCATCATTTTTTTGTATGATGAGACATAAATTACTAGGTACTTGATCAAAATTTATTGTTTTTTTCAAAATACATTTTCTCGAAAACTATAGGTGTACCACATTCATAAGAAAAATATAAATACCATTTTATAGCAAATTTTGTATTCTACGTTAGTAATTGTTTTTTTCGTAATATTAATCATTTACGAGATAAAAATTTAAAACAATAGACGGCGGCCATTATTTCAAAATGGCGGACGAAGCTCCAGTCCAATCGATTGAGACTTTTAGTATGTTGTTGATAAAGGTACTGGGAAGGTGTATACCAAAATCCAGCTTTCTACTATTTTTGTCCACTAAAAAATCTAATTTGACTGGACTAAGACGGGTATTGCGTTTTTTATTTAATTCAGTGCAATGTCTATACCAAAACCGACTCTATGAAATTCAAGAAGGGCATTGGGTTGTTATTTAGTTCAGTTCAGAGTTTTTACCAAAAGCCTCGGCATATTGTGTAATAATGTGATATGACATTATAAAATATGCCGAGTCATTTAGGAAACGACTAGGCGTTTTATAAAGCGACTAATTTTATAATAAGCCTACGACATCTATACCTCTACTAACTCACATTATGTGAGTTGATAGTTTATGAATGTAGATATGTATTTTTGCCTCTACCTCGTGTGTGTGACTGTCTGTAAGATAGAATTTAGCATTTTGTCAGATATACTAATGGCCGGTAACGTCACAACTTGATCTATGATGCGTGTAGTCGTGTTATTCATGCACAAGTTGATGTACATTGACGAAGCGATAATCGATATTAAGTGCGTAGGTATTGCTACATACGAGTCGAGTACACGCGTATACACGCAAGATTATGTGCGGGGAATTAGCAATGCTATGTGTTTAGTTAGTGTTAACTTCGAGGATTAAAGCTAATGGATGCTGTACAGGCTGAGGCTAAATTGAGGGAAATTTAATAGACGAAATTTGCCCAAACAATTGACAGAAAAATGTTTCAGAAAATTGGTTTTCAATACTTAATTAGAAATGTCAAAACTAGTCTATAAAATTAATTGATTAATAGAAAATGTTGAACAACGTTTGAATTAAACGAATTTTTCATTCTTATGCATCAAATTCAAATTGGTTTAGACATCAGAACAATAGAGATGCAGTTTTAGTTTTACTTTTTATTTTTTTTTTTCGAAAAGCTTTTTAAATATGTTTTAACTTTACTTTATTCAAATACAGTTTCAATTACATTAAATTTTATTAAACCGTTCACATTTATCAAAATGCAGACTATCAAAATCCCGACAGCCAAAACCCAGACATATCAAAAATCTAAATTCAGCGGAGAGGTTCTGACGTTAAATATCTATGAAGCAAATGTACCGTTATACAGGTTGGTGGAGATGAAATGCGAACATAGGGAAATATATTATGACAATTGAGTTATCATGCTTAGGCATCTTGATATACGTGGAATACTGTCAATGTCAAAGTAGCTGTCATATTATTGAAATTTTTATTTTCATTAAAATATTTTCTTTGCATGATAATGAATTTGTACGAGCAGAACGAGAAAGTGTCAAGAAGAAAGAGAGACAACCCTGAATGAACTGCAAATTAAAATTTTAGATGCATTTGCAACAATTACGCCACAAATGTTAAATAATATTAGAACTGGATTTTACAACCGTTTAGGCTCCTGTTTGACAGAGGAAGGAAATTTGTTTGAATATTTATTGTAAATTTTGGTTAAATCGTTAAATTATTATTATTTTTGCTTTATAATTTATTTAACAATTAAAATAAATATGTTCCTGCTTTCTTTTCTAAATAATTACATTTACTATACTAACATTCAGCATGCACTTTTAAATTTTATTATTATTTCTGTTATTCATTAGGTAGGTACTCTTTTTGTCAGACAAATTTACATTACTTCGTTTTGTGACACTACTACCAAATATATCAAGATACCTGCCATGAAAGTTCGATTATCATGTATGTTCCCTATATTCGCATTTCACTTCCACCAACCTGTAAAGGAAAATCAATGTTATTTTTTAAATTTTGTTGTAGTTACGTACCTATTGCTTAGAGATGAAAGTTGTAAATACAAAACTTGTTCATAACTTAAAACTACACAATTTGAGACCTCAAAAGTTTAACTAAACACAGAACGGAAACTATTTTTAAAAAATATAAAAATCATTCCTAGTTTCATAGTATTATCTGAAATAATGCTATAAATGGCTATTTTCTGCGTTTTTCTTGTGAACTAACAAAGCAATATGATCGAATGAGGTCTCATATTGTGTAATTTTTAGTTCTTAGTTATGTGTTTACAATTTTCATCTCAAATCAATATGTAAGCTACTATAGTAGAATTGAAAAAATAGCATTGTTTTTCCTTTATAACCGATTTCAAGTAGACAGTAGACGCCCGGTATGTATACTCATCATAAAAACTGAAGAGGCGTCAGTTGAATTGTCGGAATTTTGATTGCACAGTAGGTATATGATTGTCATGATTTCGACCTAAACCCTTTCTTAAATTTGTATTTGTATTACAATTTCAAGTTCATTCCTTGAAAACTCAATTTTCTTCTCGCGAAATAGTGAAGAAAGTAAGTTTTCCCTCTCTAGAGAGGAAGGTGTTACCACCAGTGTTATTATTATTACAATTATTATGTTTTATGCTTATATTTATTTGGCTGTTTATTGGCTGCAGTCTGCAGTTACACCTAACCTAACTTCTAATTGTGTGTTTCTGTTTCTACTACATTTACAATGTTTTTAAATAGGTATGTCGTGATAAAAATGTTGTGTCTAACACGAGATGAAAGTTATTTTTCCACTATCGCTCGATTGCCTCACTCGCTTCGTTCGTGACACAAACTGGGAAAAAGAAGCGCTCTCGTCTCTAGTTGGACAAATAACTATTGTCAGTTGCTTCAGTACAGTACTTTTACTATACATTTGTGGATCTCACTAACAGTCGTTCCTATGCTTTACGAACAACTCAATAGTGTCTCAACACCATGTTTTGTTTGTTTCAGCGTCTGCGGGATTCAGCACTTTCAGCGCGCCGGTCACCGTCACCTGAACCTGTTCCAGTCGACGTACTACGTGGTGGTGACCTTCAGCACAGTGGGCTACGGGGACTTCGTGCCGGACATCTGGCCCTCGCAACTCTACATGGTCATCATGATCTGCGTGGCTCTCATCGTTCTACCCACACAGGTCAGCTTCTATTCGCATTCATCCCCACATTCAATACTTTACCTTGTTTCCTAAATGTCAAGGTCAAGTAATAGTAATCATTTGGTTTTCATGTTGCGTTTTTTTTTAGTATACTATTACACGAGGTATTAAATGAGTAGTCAGTGGCCAGAAATCTTAATGTGTATTTTCATATCGCTACACTGACGGATAGATAAAATCTGAACAGGTAAATTCTACAAGAATTAAAGGGAATGTAGAACCATAGGCGTAGCCAGATGGGGATTCCGGAAAAAAATTACGGCAGAAAACTTTCTTTTTTATGAGAAATGGAAATTTAAATCAGTCAGTTTTTGAAGAAGACCCATGTATTGTAGAGAAGATACCGATTGGAGTTGAAATAAATTCATATATCAAAAACCAGGGTCTCGAACCGAAATAGGAACGAACCGCTGCTAGTTTAGTAAACCCGGAACCAAACCTGGAATGTTAGACAATACTTATTTTGATAAACGGTAAACTCATTACCGGACTCCGGAGTCGAACCGATGTATGCGAACCGGTTTTTAAAGCATGAACTAAACTAATTCAACAATTTTTGATTTATAGACCACTGGAAATTACTATTAATATTATGCTAATACATTCATTGTATATTAATTTCCAAGGTAATAGTAGGTACCATAAAGTACTACTAATGAGTAATAAAGAATAGGTAACTCTTTTCTGATGTTTGTCCAAAAAAACATACTGTACTAAATATTGAATTAATCTTTTTTTTAAATCGTAGATTGTTACCTACTTAACTTTAGTATAGCAAGCTGCAGGTTACTTTAATTTTCATAAATTAATTTATTGTTAACTCCTCGTTGAATAATAAACTATTATCTCCATTCTCTATGAAATACGTTTCTGATGCATATTTAAAAACAAATTAATTTCTTAATTCCTCATTGTTTTTCAACCTGCAGTCTGCAGTGTGTTTGTCGTATTGTCAGTTCTACTGACTGTCAGTTCTCGTAAATTGAACATTTTTTTCAACCTTCCCCTTTGACAAAGCGCTGGCGCTGGCTACGTCTATGTTCGAAGTGTTTGGTTTTACAACAAGCATCGCATGTCAAGCACTGTTGACAAATCGCACGAAATTGCATTTCATGTATCATTCGTGAACTGCAGAATTTAATTACGTTTGATGTAGTGCTTATGGCATTTCTACTTTTAACGACCTGTTGAAATATCAGAGGTTATTTACGACAAACGATGTAGGTACTTTACGCTCATCAAACGATACAATTTTTAAATATTCTGCTGTAAAGTAATTTTATTTTAAAAGGTTTTCTACTAGTTACGAGACAAATAATTGGAACCACGTATATTTTTCTCACATTTCATATGTTTGAATTTTGCGAATACTATAAATGTATTACTACTGTCTCTAATTTTATATTTTGTTTTGCGTTATGTATTAATTTGTTGGACTTTTTAAATCAATGGTTTAATATGTTTAACCGCAGCCAATTTATCGAACCGCGAACCAAACCAATCTGTTAAAAAATAATTAGACAAACCCGCCATAACCGGTGCCGAACCGATGGTTGTGAACCGGTTCGAAACAGTTAAAAGCATTACTTAGGTACCTAATTGAAATTTAACGTTTTTCATCAAAATGCTATTGAATTTTTATGAAAAGTGTTTTTAATTTTTTAGAAGTTTATTATACACTCGGCAAACGAAAAAACGTTTCCTCTCTAAGGTCATGCAAGTTAATCTGAGGCCAAGTTAATTTCACCCCCTGCCAATCCCCTGAGAAAAAAATGTTCTTGACGTCAAAATATGTGAAACTTTGATAACTTATACCAGGTGCAAAAAAATCGTGGACTCAATCTATTACCAAGCCGATAAAGTTTTCCTTTCGGGCAAAATAAAAATGCAGTACCTGCGATGATTTGGCGCGAAGTTATGAATTTTTGAAAAAATATTAGCATTTTTTAGACCTTTGAACATTTATCGGCATTGTTTACAAATATATACCTTACCGTAAATTGAAGTGCTTCTCGTTTAATGTTCTCGTGGTCGCTTTGGACTTCAAACTTATCGAAATTCAAGCAGAGTTATAGAAAACTCACAAAATGCTGACTAAATTTCAAAAGCCCATAGCTTCTGATAAAATCATCGTGGGTAATTGAAATATTTAAAAATTTACCGAAAAATCTATAAATATTGTCGTTATGTTAATCAATTGGGTCGAAAATATTTTTTGGTATATAGTCCAGGCAATTTACGTTTTGACCTGGGCAAAATTGCTTCAGAAGCTTTCTAAACGGTTTTCGGCTCAGAAAATGTCACAGAATAACATAACCAAAATCTGCTAAAATCGGATCACGGGAACACCCCCAAAAATGGGTTCAAAAATTAAAAATGGCCGCCATTTTTAGTTTTTTAGCTTTATCTTGTATGTGGATAATACTACGAGAAAACTGTTAGCTACTAAATTGTAGAGCATAAAATTCTGTACAAAAAGATGCCAACAATTTTTTTTGTAACTATTACAGTTTATGAGAAAATCGTTAAAATAAATTTGGTTAATTTCTAATGATTTTAAATCAAGTCGTAATTTTGTCTTATCACACAAATATTGCTCTAATTTTTTAACGGATAATAATATAGATTCGCGGTTTCCAGCATTCGATTCCTAAAGCTTTTTTCTATAAGAGACATAATTTTTAAAAATTTTGGGACAACAGTTAAGGCAAAGTAATTAATTTGTTATAGGTATTAATAAAATGGTTTTGTACTGCACCTCTTGAAAAAAATTTAAGGGCGCCTCTGGTCATATTGGATATTTGTTGTAAATCAGGTTTTAATAAAAGTAATTTATTTGCTTAGAGAAAGTATTATATCTATTTATAAAGCGTATTTTTTAATTTTTTGTAAACTATCAATTCTGTCATTTTGAAATTAATTTTTAATTCCGCTTATTCGCACTGTAATTTCTCAACGGAATAAAATAAAATGAGAGCAATATTTGTGTGATAAGACAAAATTACGACTTGATTTAAAATCATTAGAAATTAACCAAATTTATTTTCACGATTTTCTCATAAACTGTAATAGTTACAAGAAAAATTGTTGGCATCTTTTTGTAGAGAATTTTATGCTCTACAATTTAGTAGCTAACAGTTTTCTCGTAGTATTACCCACATACAAGATAAAGCTAAAAAAAACTAAAAATGGCGGCCATTTTTAATTTTCGAACCCATTTTTGGGGGTGTTCCATTGATCCGATTTTAGCAGATTTTGGATATGTTATTCAGTGACATTTTCTGAGCCGAAAACCGTTTAGAAAGCTTCTGAAGCAATTTTGCCCAGGTTAGAGGGTTTTTTTCTCTAGATTGCCTGGACTAATACACTACACATCATACATGTTGCCAAAGTTTGACATTTTTGAGTCAAAACATTGTTTTTTCTTAGGAGGGTACTTGGGGGTGAATTGGATTTGGCGTCACATTAATTTGCATACCATTGAAGAGAACTTCAATCTTGTCACAATTCAAAGAATCATCGATATCTGTGCAAAATGAAAAGGCACAAAATGCATTTTTTTCAAAAATTCATAACTTCGCGCCAAATCATCGGAAGTACTCAATTTTTTTTCCGAAATGAAGATGAATGAACTTTATCGCCTTGTTATTGAGTCCACGATTCTTTTTGCACCCGGTACAAGTTGTCAAAGTTTCACAGTTTTTGACATCAAGAACATTTTTTTTCTAAGGGAGTGGCAGGGGTGAAATGAACTTGGCGTCAGATTAACTTGCATGATCTTAAAAAGGAAACTACAATCTTGCCAGAACTCGAAGATTCATCTATTTTCTACCAAAATCAATCGAGTTATGGCGGTCTAAAAATTCGAAATTTTTGGTGCATTTTCAAGTGGTGCGTTTTTTCTTTTCCCTAGTGTATTTAGTCCAAGACTGGAACGAACTTTTTTAATTATTTAAAACCGGTAACAGATTCATTTTCAGAAAAATTATAAAAATCGCAACAAAAACGAACCTTATAAAGCACAGTAAACCGTGAACCGAACCTGAACCGGTAGTTTGTGCTGTTCGAATCCCTGCTACAAACATATTATTAATAGTTTTTGCAAAAAGACAAATTTTAATTAAATAAATTTACTCATGTAGGTACTTATTATTTTAACAATAATTCTTTTAACTATATTTAGAGTTAATTTATTAGAAACCTCGTAGAATTTGTGTGTTGCACTGGGCAGTAGGCACGCAGGCAGATTTGATGTGCTTGTATTTGTAAACTTGAAATGTTGGTTTTGGTTAGTTAGTTAGTTAGCCGCTGTTTGTCCAGTGCATAAAACACAATCCACAGCCAGCCATGATTAAAATGAGCGCACTAATCTAATTGTGTTGTAACTGTAACTGTAATTGTAGTTACAACTCTGAAGCAACGTGAACAAATAATATAAATTCACAAATGCGACAGCTACAGTGGCTCGAGCTACTATAGTTGGTTTCAAACTAGAAGGAGTAAAAGCAAAAGTCAGAACCTTGTAGAATGAATGGATGAGTTTACAACTGAAATTTTGACACTAAACATAAATAAAACACTTTTAATCCTCCTAGTTGAAAAATAGATAATAGTACATCTACTCTGTCTTCACAAAAAATTGACAAAAATGTTTGCACGACTCGATAATAATATTTACTTGTTACTCACTTGTAAACGTCATTTAATCAATCCCTATACATTACCTTTGAAGATGAATCTTTACAAGTTACCCCAGTTACTAACTTGTAAAATTGGCAGCAAACTGTCTTGTTAAAATTTAACTAGTTACTAGAGCTAGTGAAATGTTCATAATAAACGGTTCACGTTGCCTCAGTAATATTCCAAGGCTTATGAGAAATCATTTAAGACAATTTTTGACAGAGAACAGTTGTATGTGAACATACTTAGATAGTTACGAAAATACAGCAGTCTATTTTCTAGAGAGGTGCGAAAAAAAAGTTTTGAAGGTGTTTTGTCAAAATTAAACAAGGTAAAAACTTGATTTTTTGTTGGCTTAGAAAAGTATGAGTGCAATAGTAATTCAAAAATTCGTTTATTGAAGAGTTGAAGAATTTTCTAAAAGTACTTAAGTATAGTTTAGTAACAAATAAATAAAATGAATAATTCGTTAATTATTCTAGAATTTTTTCAGGTTTTAAGAAAACAAATTTTATTTTTGTTAAATTTTACATGAATTTTGTGTTCCCAAAAATATGATAATTATTTTGACTTTCACTTAATCATAGGTAGGTTATTCATTATTATTGATTTACTAAATATTCTACTGCTAATTAATTTCAATTATGTTCTATTTTCTATGATTTTACCAATACCGGTATCAATGTCGGTATTACCAGTTTTTAAAACGAAAATACCGAAAAACCGGTATTAAATTTTTTGTTTGGTATTGCATTACATGGTTTGGTCTGTGTATTACATTTTAAAACGCAATAAGTATCATTATCCAGTTTTGTGATCTTAGATTAAAATAATAATTACTATTAATTCAACGTAATATTTTAAATTTCCCAGGTGGTCAAACGCACCCCTACCCCTTTACTCCATCTATGGTTGTACTTTATTATAAAATAACTTGTTTATATCGCCGTTCATATTGCTTCAGCAAACGACAGAGTATCAACATAACATTCTAAATCTGTGACCGCTTATGCGCCTATAGTTTACTATAGAGTAATTTGGAGAATAATGGAAGATCCGGTATGGTTATGTTTATTATAGTAAAAAAAGTTGTTCAATAAATGATTTAAAACCTGGATCCAGTAAGCCTTTTTACTATAATAAATATAGAGTAATTGGTAACGATTATTTCTAACTTCTCCCGTTACTATTGAAGTGTTTGTTGTTTATTTTTCAGTTCGAGCAGTTGGCGTTTACGTGGATGGAGCGACAAAAGCTTGGAGGGTCATATTCGTCACACCGCGCGCAGTCGGAAAAACATGTGGTGGTTTGTAGTACTACACTACATGCCGACACCATCATGGATTTTCTTAATGAGTTCTACGCTCATCCACTACTACAGGTAGGAATTAAAATAATTATCCGTTTTTCTTCAATCTTAAAAGAGTAATATTTAAACGGATAATATTGGTTTCATTTTAAATTATTTTTGCACGATCGGTTATTTTTAGCGTTTACTGGCTCTGTTTCCAAAGTAGTAGGTTTTATTTACAAATTAAAAGGCGGTAAGTAATTTAGAAGGCGGTAAGATCTAAACAACAGAAACTAAGGCAACAGCATCAAACCAACATAACCAAATATTTTGAAATTTATTTTTATTGTATCGATAATGCAAAATCGTATATTAAGTATCAAGGGCGGTACATGCTGTTTACTACGTCACGGTCTTCAAACTTCAAACATTATCATATAAACCAGTACAAAATGCACATAACGTCTGTGATACTTATAATATTTTTTGCGCAATCGATTTAATAAATAGTAGGTATATTATATATTAAAGGACTAAAGTGCATAATTTAATCCTGAGGGTGAAGTTTTTACGAGACGAAGGTAAGGGAAATAACCAGCTGAGGGATTAGAGGTACTTTAGTCGCTATTTTTCGTACTTCATTCTCAAACGAATACAAAATAGTAAAAATAGTAAAAGAATACACATTTTGCAATTTTGACAGTAAACTTTATGACAAATATTTATATTGTTACCATAGATAGGTACTCTGTAACTGCACGTACTTATTTACTTGACAACGGGATTAATTAATTCAATTCCTTGATAATAATCTCTTGTGATTAAATTAAGAATCTTAGTCCCTAAAAATAAAGACTAAAGAAAAGTTTTAGTCCTGGAAGTGCAAAAAATAAATTTTTTAAATAATGTTTAACTTGCAAGAAATTTTTATACGGGGTTGTTATAGGTACACGGATTATAAAAATTTTAGGGCTCGCAAAGAATTGTAGGAATTGAAGAATGTTCTGAAAATAGCTTATGGGGATTCCAATGAATTATTATAGCCACAAATAGTGTTTCTTTTTGAGACACGTTAAATTAGGAAATATTGCCTCTTAGATACCTACATCAATTTACTACCAATATAAATCAACAGACATTTTAAGTCTATGATGAAGCATCGGTATAAGAGCAAGGCTTCATATTTTTGAAACTAAATATCATTTATTCATTGTTAATTTACTTGTGTGGTCATAATTTTAAAGCATTAAAAAATAGTACAATGTAGTACTTAAATTAATAAAAAAATTCAATGAACTAAAAACCTCTAACATTTATAATGAATTTCTCAACATTGATCAAGTTATCAAAAATAAGTATAATAACTATTACTGCACGATCGGTCATTTTTTACGGTTACTGGCTCTGTTTCCATGTAGTTAGTTAAGTGGTAAGAACTCATGATCAAAATGCAAACTAAACCTACATAACCAAAATAGGAAGGAAGTATTGTAATCGCGAAAAATTTCGGTTTTCAGATTCTGATGGAAATATCCGTTTTGACCTTTTATGAATTCATTATGACTAGTTTCGTCGTGACGTCTGTACGTACGTATGTACGTACGGACGGACGGACGGACGTATGTGTGTCGCATAACTCAAATACGGTTAGACGTTGAAAGTTGAAATTTTTTATTTAGGACTGTTATAGCATCTAGTTGTGCACCTCCTATTTTTTGTTTCAATCTACAAACCGGAAGTAGTACTTTTTTCAAATATTTCGATAAATATTTAATTTAAGACAATTTTTTTTATTTTAAATGAAAGATTATGTGATTATTACCTACAATCGGTATTTTATAAATATTTTTGTATCTGGTATCATTTAAGAATAATTAAAGTATATATTTATAATTTAGTATTTCGGTATCTTGTAGTCCATGATCGATTAACATTTGTTACTACGTAAAATTTAAAGGATTATGACATGACAGTGACAGTGGCAGTGACAATAGTAAAATATCGTTTATATCTTCTTCTACAGTTTAAATAAAATGACTAAAATATATTTGTGGGTATAGTAGCAGTAGTAGTAGTACTTATATATTAATATATTTGTATAATATAATTCTACATTTTAGTTATTAAGAAAAGTATGAACAGTTTAATAGGCGTACAAGAAAGTCATGTGGTGTCCACGTCAGATTTTTTATTGTATCGATCGGGCAAAAAATATTATAAGTATCACGGACGTTATGTGAATTTTGTACCGGTTTCGGATAATATTGGAAACTTCGACTACTTCTCGGTCACCAAACATTATTCTCAACCGGTAAACTGCACATACCGCCCTTGATACTTAATATACTATTACAGCATCTTCAATTTTAATACACTCCACTATCAGTCTTGTCAGCTTTGTGACATATTTCCTTCTCTTCCAGGACTACTACGTGGTGCTGCTCTCACCAATGGAGCTGGACACGACCATGAGGATGATCCTCCAGGTGCCTATCTGGGCGCAGCGCGTCATCTACATCCAGGGCTCGTGTCTGAAGGACGGAGACTTGGCTCGCGCGAGGATGAACGAAGCCGAGGCCTGTTTCGTTCTCGCCGCGAGGAACTACGCTGACAAAACCGCCGCGGTAAGTCGACAAGTTATAGTGTTTGTTAGTGATAATCACATAGGATTGACAGTTAAAAATTATGTTGTCAAGTTTTATTTTCTTTATTGGGAAATAAATCTCACGCCAAAGAGCTGGAATGAAAGTGTCAATCGGAACACCGGAAGATGATTGATTGCTCCATGGATGGAATGGTTTAGTAACTTTTTAATTAATTAATTACAGTTGTGGGATTTTATTAAAAGATTTAATTGTTACACCAAACAATAATAAATCGAAAAACTAAACGACTTTCTTGTATATCGGCGAATTAAGAGGATCATCTATTTCCCTTGCATTAGTACCCACTTGACATGACAAAATAAGAACCCGAGAACATTTCAAGAATGTGGCCATTCCGGCTTGTTACTTGCTCCCTTTGCCCTTTAACATCCTATAAATACTTATAATATCACGTGTGCATTAATTCTTTCCGGAAAATTTTTTGAGTGCTTTCCAACTACGTCGTAATTAGCTCGAGCAGGACACAAGAACTAATTACGTTGTTGGAATGCACGATAACAAATTAACAAAATAAACGTGAAGAAAGGGCTACTTCCAGAGATTTTTTCAGTTCTATATTCCTTCATATTTATATTCATTTGGATTACTTTTTTTCGCTAACCGTTTAAATAGATGTAAGATTCCATGTAAGAGGCCCGTCTACCTCCTAAAATCCAGCATAAAATGTACTAACGCAGTGAGTGCTTTGTGGCCAGTACAAGAATGATTATATACCTACTTAAAGCCTTAAAAGGATCAATTAACATTTTAAATTTGAATAAAAAAAATTGTAAATGATTATAAAAATTTCCAATTTATGCACACTTTACACGGTTATATCTCATGATACAAATTTATTTTTAAAATTTTAAAAAAGCATATCTGTAGATCCATTCTTTCTCTATTAAATTAAATTAAAAAACATTATCTTGAAGTCTTCAAAATGACAATGCATTGCTAGGATGCGACAAAGTACGAGTTTTGGGCTGGTTTCAGGCAACTGTAGTAGTGGGGAAAAGAGTAGAATAGAAAAAAAAGTAAAATAGAGAGTATTCGTAAACGTAGACTGGCCGCTTAAATTGACATATTCTTGTTTTACAATTACAATTAAAATGTGAAAATACCAATTTGTTTTTACCATGACAACAATAATTTTTGTATTAGTCCGAGAAATGAATTACTATTTGTACAATTGGTATAGTAATGATAAACAATCTCTAAATGTCCTCCTTTTTTTAAAAAAAAAAAAACAATGACAGTATCATCGAATGCGGACGGTTGGCGAAAAAATTCATTTCTATTGTGAATTGTCGTTATAAAGCATCCTGTACTCGCTTGCAGGACGAGCACACGATCCTCCGTTCCTGGGCGGTGAAGGACTTCGCTCCGAACGTGCCGCAGTACGTGCAGATCTTCAGGCCGGAGAACAAGCTGCACGTGAAGTTCGCGGAGTTCGTGGTCTGCGAAGACGAGTTCAAGTACGCGCTGCTGGCCAACAACTGCACGTGCCCGGGCGCCTCCACGCTCGTCACGCTGCTGCTCCACACCAGCAGAGGACAGTAAGTTCATGTTTTCAGTATTGTGTTCATAATCGTAATGGTACATTTACAACTAATTTGTACCATGCGTAATTTTGACTTAAAGTAGAAATTGTGCCGACTTAAAATTTATATCATTTACAACCACTTCGCTGGTAAAGTGAAAATACGATATGCCATCTGCTGTAACATCATGAACTGTAGTTTTCCGGTAAAGTTCTATTCCAGCTTAGGTTTAAACAACTAAAATTAATGCCAAATTTAGAATCAGGGCTTGCAGATGGCAGCGCCTCTGTTGAGAAAAATACCTGAATCGTAATGCGCATTTAAGTGAACGCTAGCAGCTTGCAAACATTGAGTTGAAGTGCAATTCGATTCCGAAGTACGCAGACTTCAAATTATGGTTGTAAATGCGGTAGTTAATTCACGTATGCCTAACTTACAATTTTACGCCAGCTTAAAAATGTGCTAGGATATAATTTGATTGTAAATGTACCTTAATGGTTGCAAGTCAAACAACGATTAATCTTTCATAATATTTAACGTAAACGTGAACAAATAATATTTTTCCAATACCTGCACCGAAAACGTCACCTTTTGTCCTTATTATTAGGGACGAAAGTGAGATATTTTTGACCGGTCAGCAAGTACTTTTACTTCCTAGGGTGGAAAAGTACTTTTCCTCCCGCTTTATGTAGAAATACACTTGATTTTTCCACCCTAGAGAGGAAAAGTATTCTTCATCCCGCTTTATTCGGAAATTCGCTTTCTTTTTTCCTAGGAAGGAAAAGTACTTTTTCTCCCGCTTTATGCTTGATTTCAAAATAGATTATTTAGATTGTTTTTATTTATTTTATGGAATTATTATATAGTTTTCCAATCTTATCATCATCGGGACAAAAGTGTTCTCCCAACTCGTTTGGTGGTAGCCCTCGCTTCGCTCGTGGTGCCAACTCCGCACTCGTCGGAAAAACGCCACTTTTGTCCCTAGTTGCACCATATACTATTGAAGCTTTTCGAACACTATATTTCAATTTTAACTCGGGATTATTTGAATTTTATAAATTAAGTAATGAAAACAAGACTATAACAGATGGATTTATTTATTTTCCCAGTCTAATTACAGAACATAAGATTTTAAAAAACAAAAGGTACTCCAACAAACTTTAAAAACCGTTAAAATTGGGTGTTACTTGCATTTTCTTATAATTACAATTATATTATTGAACTGATAGCCATATTGTGATAAAATATAAAATTCTGACTACAAGAACCAGTATTGATAAATAAATAACACACAAAATACAAAAACAGTCTAGTCATAAATTAGTATAAAAATTATTGATTTATAAAATATTAAATAACAAAATCGAGTAATTATCCCCTTCACACCCCCTTATCATGCTAATAATTGCCTACTAATTAATATGTTTCATTATATTGAAACACAGTTAATGAATAAATATATGTCTGAGCCGTTGTCAAATTTCAAAATAATTTCCAATTATTTGCTTTTTAAATTTCTGGTTGCACGTGCACCACTGAATTCTAAACAGCGTAGGTATGAATTTATCTTTATGGAAATTTATATTCTGTTAAAGTTTTTGGTCCTAAAGATGTGGATTTAAACTTTCTTTTATCAGTTACAAAAGCTTTCTACAGCTACAATAGTTTTGATCCCTTGAGTTATTGTGATTTTTATTGCATCTGAACTTCTTTAGATAAGTATTCTTAAATAAACTAATGGTCTCGTATTTCTTATCACTCGAATTCAAATTTTCTTTAGGCTAGGAAAGTATTTTTTGTACTCATACTCGTACATTGAAATGTGTTGTTTCGAGTCAAGCAACGTCAAGAATATCAATTTCCCACGTCTCAATTACGTCACACGATCGGGAAATTTAAAAAAAAACACACACTTCTAAAACATAATATTAAAAAGCTATATTTAAAATAACATAGTGTCATAAACAAACACCCTGCTGCGTAATAATAATAATAGAAAATGTTGGAATATTTATTGAAATCTAATTTTTAAATAATAAATTTAGTGCATTTGGTTTTTTGTTTTACAAATGTTGGCAACAGTTTGACAGCACAGTGAAACACATAACCAATAAACATTATCTGAGATAAGATTAAACAAGTAATGGGGTACTTGCATGGTACTGAAAATTAGATTTTTAACACTATGAACATAATGTTAGATCTAAAACATTGGTAAAAATATAAATTTTATTTTAAAAAAATTATATGTTTTTTAGTAAATTGAGATTACATTTTCTGTGACGTCATTTGTGTGAACAGGAGAAAGGGAAGCATAGTTAAGCGATGTTACCTGTAGATAGCGTACGAGTCAACAAATGTTTGAATTTGACATCTGATTGTCAAAAATACACATAAAATTTAGTAAAAATACATTATTTTAATAGAATGTAGACTATTTTGTTCATGAAAACACAAATACTTACTTATATTTTACAGCATCAAAACATATACGAAGTACAAATGTCAAACATCTGATCTGTCAGCTTGCCAAACTCGTTCCCGCGCAAGCCGTAGTTAGGGGCGTTCACTAGTACAGCCGTTGCTATGACTTAACGGCCATTCATTGGTTGGGTTAGTTTTTACGTCACATATTGAATATTTAAATTTAAATAATTTTTTTTGAGCTTGTAAATAATTTTTTTGTCAAAATAAAAAATACGGGTTCCAAGTTTTGATCTCTTCTTCAAATATATTTAATTTAAAAAATGCATGCAAGTAGCCCATTGAATTTAAATTTGCTACATTACAAGTAAAATTGGTAAATTATAAAAAAGGAATTGATTCTTTTTAAGACGAATCATAATGTATTATTTTTATATTTTTACTGCAACTTTGACAATTAAATATAGTAACTCCTAAAACAATTTCGTTTATTTCTATGGACTATGTTAATAATTATACTGGCGTTTTATACTTTTCGTACAAAAAATATTGTACATACTACTTTCGTAAACTTGTCCCCGGAATCGTTCACACTCATCCGGGAACCTGACGTTTCCGAACTTGGGATGTAAATAACTAGTTTGTATTACCAGCCATCAAGTCACGGGTACTCATAGACTCATAATGTCATATAGTCATTAGTAGAGAGTATACCACAGACGAGATATTTTAGTACATTTAATTAAAACGTGTATTCAACTGAATTCGAACCTGAGTTTTACAAGTAATTACATAAGGAACTGAACTATTGCGCGTCTATTAATTTCATTTATGAAACTTGTCTGATACATATTTCATTACTTCATTCCTATTGAGTCGTTGAAATTACCGTCGGTTATGGTAATAATCTTTACAAAGTAGCTGGAGTAAAATGATTTTCCGCGTTATTATTGTACACAGACGTTATCGGCACTTTATCGTGAATTCGATAAAACGCCATTAACTACACATTCAATCAATGCTTGTGTTGTGTTTGTATTTCTACTCCCTACTCGTCACTGCGTATTCTGCGAAGTGTACAATTTGTTTGTAATTAAATTTAAATTAAATTCTCGTTGATAAACACAATGCACTGTTGACAATATTGGAGCAAATGTTGACCAACATATGCTACCTACATCGTATTTCTGAATGTGCAGGATTTTTTTGTAAGGAGTAAAAAATTGATTTGCTTATACCATTTTGTTTGCAAATTTGCCAGTTGGTGGTTACTGTTTACATCGAATTTTGGTTCTTTACAGGAAATTGTGTCAAAACATGACTACTAGCAGCAATAGTTGTTGATTATATAAACTCACAATTATTTATTAAATTAAAATCATAACAATAACAGTTAATTCCTTAGAATTGATTAAGTAATTCAATTTATTTGTGTCATAATTTATAAATTATATAGGCTGCGAAGTTAGATTTAAAATAATTTGTTTAGTTCTCTGTTAAACTAATTGTCATTAAAGGATACAGTTTTTTTAGGGAATAGGTTCAACAACAGAAAATAAAAATATGGAATATTCATACACGTGCAACACCAGCACAAATGTAGAAAATGTATAGTAATAAAATACACCTGCATAAAAAGATTCATTCATAAATTCAAATCTAGAATTTTTCAGTATCAATTGCAAACATAGGAAGATTCAAATCTAGAAAAGTTACAATAGTCAAAACCGAGTATGTGACACTCAAGAATGGTAGGTACTGGGTTGTTCAGTCAATTCAGGTTCAACCTAAAGTGTATCCCCCTTTTGATGAAGAAACAATCTAGTTTTGTTGGGTTGTGAATCTTCCTGTGTTTGCATCTTCCTGCGTTTGCATTTATGCCGAATCTAATATCCTAAATTTTTATTTCTTATAGTGTTGAATGTTCTCTTCATCTATTTTGAAATTTATTAGTGGCATTTTTGAAGAAAACAATTGAACAACATAATATCAACTTGTATGTACCCTTAACGTAACTCGAAATTAAGTTATATTCTTTACCGAAATCTTATAAACATTAATTTTTAATAGTTTAAATCAGAGAGAATATTTTGTTACAAAATAATAAAATTGTTTCAAAATTTCTATTGAAAAAATGAGTCGGCAAGGTTGAGCGGGTGAACCAGTAATGGGACTAAGTTATTTTAGGATAAAATAAACAAATTACATTATCCGGATACGGATCAATCGAACCATATCCGATACGTAGTCCGATCGTTTCAACAACACAATCATTTTATCCTATTTGATCCAAGTTTGTCAATTGTCGCAATTGCGCTATTCAAATTGGCTCAATTTACAGTTCAGTGCCGAGTTTTCCGCGTTTTCCACGTTTTCAGCTACGCTTCGTTGGTCAACAACTCGACGGTGAACAAAGTTTGATTTGCGCGGTTTTTATTTTGCTTTTATTGGCGTTTTATACAACTGTGCGACATTTGTGCGGATTGTGCGAACAGCAAACTGAACGAGTCTTTTTATAAATGAAGTAAACGTGACTGAATTTTTAAGGCGCTGAATTTTTTATATTTACTTACCTGCGGGTTTCAGCACCGCTGAATTATGTATACTAAGTTATAGGATTTTCAGAAGGTCGGAATAAGAAACCTTAATACTACTTTTATATACATGTATAAATTCAGTTAGTATTATTAACTGGACCATTTATAACAACCAGGTAATTTGAAAATCAAACTAATTCACACGGGGGGATCGGGGCGTGTGCCCCCAAGGGATCGTTTCCTGACGCACCTTATTTTTATACTTATATCTTTTTTCCAAAATACTTAAATTTATATTCTTAAGATGCTTTACAAAAGTAAAAAATTATAAAAGGATTATTTTAATTTCAAATATATTTTATTTCACACTGTAACATAAAGTGCCGGTTTTCGGGCTATTTGTATACTATAAAGGCGTAGGACGCAAAATTCTTTCTTTTATTTTTGCTGGTAACCATTCTACAGGATTAACTCCCAATTACAGAATGGTAGATGTTATTATAGTAGAATCCAACCACTCGGACCCAGTAGTATTATTGTCGGTTGCGCTGGGAATCGAACTGGGGACCGCTAGCATGCTAGGCAGACCCTCTACCGCTGAGCTAACCACTGGCCGTGGCTTAAGTGGCTTATAACAAGGCCATTGCTAGATACTCTCATATACCTACATTTAAAGTAAAAATATTCTTGTCATTTGACACATTTATTAAATTACAATTATATTTCGTTAAATGAATACAGCACTCGAAAAGAAAGAGTATTGAATAAAATTTTGTATATATACCTCGACCGTAAACAACTTGTTTTGTACTGTTTCACTTTTTGTCCTAGATACTACATAAAAATAATTTTCTTCAAAAGTTTTGGTTTAATTTCATTTTTTCCATTCTTAGATTTTTCTTCATTATCATTTAAGTCAGCGTCCATGTTAGTTCATGGGCTCACAAAACATTTTGAATAGAAAAAATTGCATGACTTGAAGAGAAGTATAGGAATTAATAATAATTAAATATTCTTTTGTATCAATGGAAGCTCATAATTGGGTAACTGTTAGCTTCCCTTATCCACCTATTAAATAAATAAATAAAAAATAATAATAATAAATTCTGCATTTTTATTGGTCTTTTTTGACAGATGATGTTAATAATCAAGAAAATTAAAAAAAGAACTGCAGTTTTCCTAAAATACAATAGGATTTATACAAAAAGGTCAAATTTTAGTTAATACTTTAAACCGTTCTGAACCTATTGACAACCATCAGTTCGTTCCGATTTTCGTTCCTATTCCGGTTCGGTTCGAGTCCCTGTTTATATTTTAAAGAAATATTATTTTTACGTATTATCAACAAAACCTGCATCGATCTTCCTTCCTCGTATACCCCTCACAATACCACCCGAGGGCCTGGGGGAGGACAGAAAACGATTCTGTCACGGGTTAAATCCCTGCGGACGTTTTGTTTCGCGTTGTACGACCAGCTTGCCACTTCCAACCACGACCGCTGTAACCGAGACGAGCTCACGAGCTGTGAGAATGTTTTCACTCCCTTGTTGCTGGATTATGGTGTCAGACATTTGAGAACACGAGAATGCTGACCACGGAGGACGATATTTTGTGGTGATGACAAAGTTTTTGGTTGTTTGTGTGTTGTGTACTGGAGGAATATTCAGAATTTGTAATTGGAATATTGGAATTTGATTTTGTTTTATATGAATTGTGTTTTATAATTTCGAATTCATTCGTAAATAAATGGAGATTCATTTACTCATTATACAACTTTAATTTAATATTCAGAAGTGTGTCACTATTTTGACACTTTCACTGATACCGTTCACCTGGGCAGCTAACAAGGATATCCACCTGCCCTGTCCAGCTAACATATTTTTTTGTTAAATATATTTGGTAAATTATCATTATACAAAATTTTAGCTTTGCTGGTTTCACTTGAAAATCTTTTATTTTTTCCACAACCTCTTAAAATCTTGAACCACGCTTTCGGACCAGCTAACACTGCAATTCGTAATTAGTTATTATAGAACTAATTATATTACAAAAATCAGCTTTGCTGAAATGGTCCTTTCAAATTTGACGCCAGCTCCCGGACTATTAAACGTATAATATTTGAATACAATTCAAAGAAAAGGTCGAATACTACTATTTTTATTTTATTTTATTATTATACCATACAGGATTTGCTCATCTCAATTGTAGAATGGTAGATGTTATTATAGTGGAATCCAACCACTTCTAGACCGATTCGCCTTGGTGCAGTCAGAATCTCAAATCTAAAGCGGCAACGAAGAGTTTTTTAATGCAACCAAGACTGCATTTAAGACGTTCAAGTAGTCAGTTTGAAGCGTTCGAGTACGATTTAATTGCCAGATATTTCTGCAATTTAACAAAAATCACATATTGCCGGCCGAGAGACTTGAGCAGAGCGCTGTGCTTTATCCCGCGTAGCTACTGCCTCGACCAAGACCACCAATTATTGCCATAATGTAAATAATTCATTATTTCCAATAGTAAAAGCATCGTTCTGATCTAGTGTTTGCGTTGATACCATTACAAATTAGAAATGGAATACAAATCTATAATAATTGTACCTTTCTTTTTTAAATATCATTATTATTGAGTTATTACACGTTCTTTTATTAAAGTCTTTAACAATTTTTGTGTTAATAAGTGGTTATTTTTGTGCTTTCAGAGAGGGTCAACAGTCACAAGAAGAGTGGCACAGACTGTACGGAAGATGTTCGGGTAACGAGATCTACCACATCGTCCTCGGAGACAGCCGGTTCTTCGGCGAGTACGAGGGAAAAAGTTTCACATACGCCAGCTTTCATTCACATAGGAAGTAAGTATCTACATTACTCCTTTTTTGCACGGTCATTTATTATAATTTGACAGTTATACACGAATTTCTTTGGCATAAACGTCACTTCATACCCCACGGACCACTTTATAGCGCAATACGCCATAAAGAAACGTCAAATTAATGCAAACAGTTTAAATTTTCAATTTTCCTCATATAAACTACTAATAATTATATAAATAACCATTTGATGTAATTAGTTGTACAATTTTTTTTATTTAAATAACATCATTTTTACTTACATTTAACATAACTTATCTTGTAAATGTTTAATTCAATAATGACAACTTTGTTATTTTTTAGATTATTGTTTATTTTCGGAATTTTTTGGTATATTATTAGCAACAGTCAAAGAATTTAGTATTTTTTGGTAATTTGAACAATTTAATTAAATTAATTTATTTATTATCAAATATTCAACCGTGCATATAAGTTAGAACACGGACGTAACTTGATTTTATTGCTCTCGTCTGACTCTCGGACTCAAAATCACGTCCCACGCCATAAAAGCGTCTTTACTATTACATAGTTATTATAACTATAATAATAACTATGTGTATTTTATAAAAAAAAATATAGGTCCCGATTTATTATATGAATTGTTTCTATTGGACATTAATTTGAATTGACTATAAATACCTAATAATAACTACCTGCCAATAATACTCTAGAATCTGATTGGTCAGTGATAATTTCAATTTTCGTACGACTAGACGTGTTTTTTTAAATTTTTTGTTAGATTCTTATCAAAGTATCTACCTACCATTAATTATTATTTCAATTATTCGTACCAATCTGCTACTTTTTATAGCCGTATTTTGTAAATTTTGGAAATAACAAGTAGGTATCCTAATTTTACATAAAATATTTATTAGGAAAACTTTTTTTTCTCATACATACTGAATAATTTGTTTTCATAGTTTCCACGCATATAATAAAAAATGTAGGTATAATAGCATTGTCGTAATAAAATTATTATTTTATTTAATAACTTGGTAATTTTGTTATATACATACATAATAGTGTTAACCGTTAACGTACAAAATAAATAATTGTTTTATTATATTTTAAAGGTAGGTGCACTTTTGTGTAAATAAGTTGTGTATACACTTCTATACTGAATTATTTTGTATTTTTATATTTTATTAATTTACTCGTTGTTTTATTAAATATATTATTTGCTTTATAATTTTAGTTGTGTTTGTAAATATATATTTTTTACAAGTTCTATTGTTATAACGAAAAACGTATCTGTATTCTAAAATATTCAACATGTTCAGAACATAACCACATGAGAATAAATGCACTTATGCAATGTGGGTCGCGTTGTAAAGGTCTATGAACTGCAAAGAAAATTTAAAATTTATGTGATATTTTAAACTGAAAATAACTTCCTTTGTTACTTATTTCATATAAACCAAGTTAAGAAACTGCTTTTAAGATAAATTGCTAGTAAAAAGATAAATTCAAATGAAAATATTTTAAAGATTGTATACTCTACTCGTAAATAACTTAATCAAAACTTTCCAAAAGTTGTAAACTTCTTTTTGTGTACACCGTTCCCATTATGAAGTTCAATAGGTTATAAAAACTTTACAAATCTTTAAAACTTTGCAACAAAACTTTTATCTGAAATTTGAGCTCGCGTCAAATCAAATTTTAGATTTCCGTAGCGTATATTGAAATAATTTCAAACTATTACGTCCGCAATTTTGGGTACTACATTGTTGTTGCAAATTGTTAAAATGAGTTTAAAGTTAGCAACAGGGATATTATTAAAGCTGACATGTACAGCATTGTCCTGTAAAGCCCTTGGAAACCAATTTTCGTAAACTTGAAACAATTTACCGAGATATATTGACTTAGTGCTTATATAGGTGAAGTAAATTAACTAGCCAACGCGTTTTTGTCGACAAGTAAATTAATTATTTACAATAATAAATGATAATGTGGCATAGTGCGGGGGCTTGATTTGAGTGGCTTTTTTGTAACTTTATTGATTTTACTTATAAAAATAATTGACATAATTTGTTTCGTTCAAGTGGAACTACCAACTGTTTAATTTTATTAAATGAGTGTTATACTTTTTTATTACTTTTCTATTACAAATAATATTACTTAACTCACTTGCAAATACAAACAAATGTACAAATTATTCATTTGTATTGTTATAAGGTATCTATAAATAAAGTAATATAGAAGACAATTTTTAGGTTTAAAGTTAAATAAAATAGGTTATTATTGTATCTAATATTTGAGGATAGAGTATTCTTAGAGGTAGTATACTGATTTTAACGGAAAAGAAGCAAAATAATTGCGTATTATTTGGAGGTTACATTTTTGGAGCCAGTGGACTGATATCTGCTACAATAATGAATACAAATTAGAAACATTAAAATTTATTTAATTATAAATTTAAAGTTGTGTAACAGCTTGTTTATCATATTATGCTGTTGTGTAATTTATATTTTATAACGAGTTCTGTTTAAATTCATTATATCAATGAATTTAGTCATTATTCATTTTTATTTTGAACGTGATAATAATATCAGGGAAACTGTGGTGCATGAAATTTGTTACAGGCAAGCAAAATTGAGGAAAAAGAAGTAAAAAACAAACTTCAAGACAAAATATAGTTAAAATTGACCAAATTGAAATAAATTATTAGAACACAATTTGGTATTTAACAATATCGTCTTGTGATTCCCTAAGGACAATTTATTTAAGTACTTATAGGCAGGGACCTAGAGCTGAACCCGAACCATAAATCTGAAAAAATATGTATTTTCTTCAAACCTGAACCTAAATAGAAACGTTACATTTGAAGGTCAACGAACCGGAATCATAACCGTACTGTTTAGTTGTAACCGGTAACCCATTTCCACAATAGGTTTCTGTACATTCTAAAATTATCATTTTCATGATATTTTCCGGCATAAGATTACTGTTACTCGGGTGCCTGTAGAGAGCATTTTTTTCTGTAAAATTTGTCTTTACTCGTCATAGGAGTAGTAATTTAAGGGAACCAAGAAAATATTTTAATAAGAATTAATAAGGTTTTCGGTATGTGACTTGGCTAACGACTGCAATATTAAAAATGTGCCTATTTATTTTTGAGTTAAAACTTATTAATGTTAAGTAAACTAAAAGTATTCATAACCATTTACTTAGTACTTATTATGAATACATTTTTGTTTGTTTATTAATTTTATTATTTTTAGTTCCTTTTTACAATAAAACATTAATTTTTTGTCAAGTAAACAAGTGAAGTGCGTTACTTTAATAATTATTATTATTTTTAACCTCTTCAACGTAAGCCCAAACCGATTTTTTTTGTTTAAACCATAACCGAATCTGAACTACTTACTTACAAATAAATATCGCTCCAGGTTATAGTACACAGAACACTAATTTCAAAAACAAAGACTATACTACATACTCGTATTGCAACCCCAATTATATTTTGAATAATTGATTCAAATATTTGTTGTTGGAACACCAAAAAGTGATTCAAATTTTTCATTCCAGATACGGCGTAGCCTTAGTGGGTGTCCGGCCAGCAGAGCTCCCAGAATTCTACGAGGACACAATCCTCCTGAATCCGGGCCCGCGTCACATCATGAAGAAAAGCGACACATGTTACTACATGTCGATCACAAAGGAGGAAAACTCCGCGTTCGTTGTGAACCAACAACACAACAACAACAACGTGGGCTCGGAACCGGTAATAGTAACGTCCGACGAGAAGGACTCGGCGAGGAAGGCGGCCGCTGCCCCCCCGGGAAACAACAAAGCTGACGGTACCGGCCCACCTCAAATCATACTGCAAGTCCCAACCTGTGTCAGTGAGTGTTGTGTCATGCATGGTTGTTTTTGCAGGGATCTAACTTATCGACGTTACCGACTCGCGACGCGTTTGACAGGTCGGTGATACGTAACAGTGAGTTTTTGGTGTGAGTCTCTGTTGGTGCTTCTTAGGGTTTATTTCATGGTTATGGTTTCTTTGAAGATAAGTTCATGAACTAACGTTTCCTTGATACTATATATTTTGCTGGTAACCATTCAACAGGATTTACTCCCCCCACTTATAGAATAGTTGATGTTATTAGTGCAGAATTCAACCACTTGGTGCAGTCAGAATCTCAATCCGATGGGCTTTGAAATTCAAGTTTTTGCAACCAGGACTAGTCTTTAATGAAGCTTTCCGCGACGTGGAAATCCATGCGGCGGCCGAAAATTTATCAACGCTATCTATATTTCATTTTCTCTATTACGTCTACTGTGCGAGGGTGTATTTATACAGGGAGTATCATAACTTCGAGTAGGTACATACGTGAAAGGTATTATGTTATTTGATATTTTGATTACGAATCAAAAATAATTTTTTTAAAATTCGAAAAATTAAGGATAGTTTACCTGCAGCATTTTTTGTAGTACGGCACTAGATTCGTTTTCCTATTAAACACAAACAAGAGAAATAGGTAATCAAACATCTTAAATTACATAATATGTACTAGTAAAATAAACATACAAAATTTAATAATTTTTAATGAAACAATAATTACTTCACCCAGTGGCAGTGGAAATGAAAATTTTGCGATTTAAAAAAAATATATTTTTGATTCGTAATCAGCATATCAAACTACATATAATATACCCTTAACGTATGTACCTGAAGTTATGAAACAACCCGTATATTTTTAGCCTATCAAAGAAGCAATCAAAGTAAATATTTTTTTATACAACATAGACTCATTTTAATGTAACACACTTATTACAGCGAGCCTTCTACTTCTTTAATCCTTTCATTACCTCGTCGTTAGAAGAAAATTTACGGCATTCTTACTTATCAATCATACCACCCAACTCTGGAATATGGCTACCACAAATAGTGTGAGTCACCGTTATATTTGACCGTATGTGCGGTTACCAGCCGTGAACTCACATGTTCTCCAATTCATCCTTTATATTATTATTACAAATATTTCAACATTATCATAAACGCACATAACTGAAAGAAGATTTAACTTTTTTGTTATCGAGCAAAAAAATGTTTGATTATTTTCAACCTACAAAACTGTCATCTTATTGGCTTTTATGGTCTCATGTTGAATTTATTCACTTACACGTTAGTTCTTGAACTTAAAAATTAAAATTCATCATAATTTCATCAAAATGTTTTTCTTTGATCATTCCTACAACAATAATGTCCACGATTTTATATTATTTCTCTTTTGTTTTATAGTTTCTAAACAAAATAAACAGCTAATCGTCAAAATAAATAAAAGAACAAGTATGTATAATTTCCTTGGTGTTCCAATATTTTTTCGTGTGTGACAAAAGTATCTTGCATTGTTGTTTTATGAATTGTTTGTAACTGTTTTCAGTGTTAAATTTGGTTATGAAATGGAGCATGTCTTGTCGCATTTTTATGGGGTTCCCAAGCTTTTTATTCCGGTTTATTTTAGGAGAAATATATTTCAAAATCAATAATTTATTTGCTATTTATTTGATAAGATTTTTGTAAGTAATAATAATAATAATATGTGCCACGAATTTATAGAAATAATTACAAATAATTTTTGCGGAAAAACGACAAATAAGGTCAAAAATAACTATTAAATAATACTTACATTCAATATAAAATTGTTTTCATTAAATTTTGATATTATGATTTAAATCATAATATCTACGCTGGAATTAAAGTAATTTTACTAGTGATGCAACGGATATCCGGTTACTTTCCGGTATCCGGTTATCCGGCCATATGTTTACTATCCTACCGAATACTTGATACAGATCTTATATCTGACCTGTACTGCATTGTTAAAAAAATTCATTAAGTATAAAGTTACATGAAAATTGCTAACAGCATTTCAAAAATTTAAGTTTATTCTCATACAAATCATAAAATGTTCAATGAATTTCAAAAATATACCTAAAAATTTGTCTTACCATGTATCTTAGTTTATAAATTTACTCATCACCCTCAAACAAGTTTTTTTTGAACGCCGAATATTATGGTTACCGGATATTCGGCCGGTAAATAAACCAAATATCCGGTATCCGGCTAATTCACTATTCTTTGTATCACTAAATTTTACTACTTAAATTTATGGCTCGTATTATAATTTTCTTGATAATTTCACTAGTGACATAATATATTAAAATTGTTATACGTTCTTCGTCGTAAAAAATTATTTGTGTGGAATAACAATTTGAAATTAAACTAAGTATTATTTAAAAAAAATTAAACAATTGGATAATATATCTTATTTTGCCCTGTACTGTTTTGTTCTTGTTTTTCAATAGAGGCTTGCACCATTTTAAGTTACAATATTTGCTTATATTATTTAATGTTGTAAATAGAATTTATGTAAAATTTTGGCTACGTGAAATATTTGCTGCAATAGTGTTGCTTTCGGTGTATCACACTTAGATACAAAAAATGAAAAACGAATTATATAATAATTACAAGTCATAGCAGCTTATTGTATTTGTAAATACACGATTAAAAATGTGCTAAATTGCACTTGTAAACCATTGAAGCACGTAGCTAATAAGAAATAACATAATAACACGGTATATTGAAATTCATTTAATCATGAATTCATGGATACAATCAAATACAAACGGACTTAGTACAGACATATCTTAAAGAGTGAAGTCAAATAATACTTATTTTAGTTGTAATTAACAAACTACAACATATTCTATACATGCACACACTTTTAAATACATACAGCCAGCTTTATTTATTGGTTAATATTTTGTATAATTATGTCCAATTCATAGCATTCTTTACAAATTGCAATTATTGTAAAATTTCTTCCAAAAACTTGGATTTATTGCAATTGCATAATTCTTTTTAAACCCTGATCTTTACAAATCCTACAATTTGAAAAATGTTTTGAAGGTCTTATATTTCTTCGCAATCCTGAAATTTTTTTCAAGTCTATCACAATCATTCTTTTTCGTCACACTTGCACGCAAAGCACGCCGTTACTCCCTGTTTAGAAGGAGCAAAACAGGAGGTGTGCTTTGCGTGCACTTGCGACGAAAAATATTAATATGCTACAAAGGAGAAACGCGATTAATCCCTTTGGTTAACTTGTACTACTCTACTTAACATGCGGAAATAGTCGCGTGCTTTCCACCCTTGGTGCATAATCTTTGCAATATGAAAAATGTTTTCAAGTCCTTTGGTTTAATAATTAAGTATGCCTGTTCATAATTCTTTGAAAATCTTATAATTATTTCCATCATGTTTTATAATTCCCTTAATCGTTTTCAATTCCAAGTTTTGCTCATAATTTCTAACAATCCTTCGAATTCTTGGATTTTCCAGCAAGAATAATTTGCAATTTTTTGCAATCTTACAAATTGTTGGCTTGCCAAATCTTATCAGGACCGCCAAACAAAATCAAATTTTAAATATGTACATTATAGTCTATGACACGAATAACAAATACTACATTGCTATATACGATCACCACTGTTTCAATATCATCAACGATTACAAAAAAATTGAAAAACCTCAAATCAGGGACTCGAACTGAAACGGAACAGGAGCGAAAACCGGAACGAACCGCTGCTATTTTAGTGAACCCGGAACTAAACCTGAACCGTACAAATATATTTTGATAAACCCATAACCGGAGCCGAACCGATGGTTGTGAACCGGTTAGGAACGGTTTAATTTATTATCTTAAATATAACATTTTTTCGTTCCACTCTTTTCCTCACTACTAGGGCTGCCTGAAACCAGCCCGAAACTCGTACTTTGCCGCATCCTAGCTATGTACTGTAAAAGTGTTTTAGTTGCGAGTGAACTATCAGATTATTATTGACTTCAAAATAATGTTTTTATAAACATTTAATAGAAAAAGAATAGATCTACAGATGTGTCTTTTTAAAATTTTAAAAATTAATTTGTATCATGAGATATAAACCGTGTAAAATTTGCATAAATAGGATTTTTTTTTTGAATTTTTCAGAATTTTTATATTCATGTACAATTTTTTAATCAAAATTTTAAAAAGGTACATCTGTAGATCCATTCTTTCTCTATTAAATCCTTGTTGAAATAAATTTTTACTATTCTTGTAATTTTAGATGGTAGACGGGCCTCTTAATATAGCATTGAACCGAACCCGGAACAAAACCGATTCGTATATAAAACAGTTAACCGCGAACCAAACCTGGACCGTTATTTTGTTCGAGTCCCTGCCTCAAATTATTTGACTTCACTCCCTCCACACAACCTAACCTCCCTTATCTCCAGCTACATTTCCGGACACCTCGGCTGTGAGCGACTCGCGCACGTGCCTGAAGGACAGTTCGCCAGGCTCGTTGACGCTGGACACGTCGGTCACCAACAACCACCTGGACATCCCTCGCACGGGCGACAACCCCAACCTGCTGAGCCCGGAGATCCTGAACCAGCGCCGGGGAAGCCGTCGGCCCAGCATCCTCCCCGTGCCCGACATGTTCACCAGCTCCACGCTCAACATCTCCGCCGAGCCCCAGGACGAAGGCGATGAAAGCGAGGACGAGCTCGAGGATGATGTGCCGTGGAGGAGCCCGAGTGAAAAGATCGCGTGAGTGGATGTGACTTGCAGAGCATGAGGAGAGCTCGGTTTTAGTGGGGCAAGTATTGGAGAGGGTGCGATTTTGGTTATATGGAAACAAATTTATTTAAACAACACTTTCATGCATATAAATCTAAATATTTCTTGCAAAATTTAGGAGTGCCTCAAGGATCTGTATTGGGTCCGTTTCTTTTTCTACTTGGGATACAGGTATACCCAGCCTTTCTTCAAAATCCTGCCAATTGGAAATAGAGACAGCTTCAGTAGTGTGCTCCTGAGTAGTTTCAGCATATATGACGACGAGTCAGTTAGGGAAACCTGTTGTACCTCGAACCTATTTTAGCTATTTATTTTTTTGTGAATCAAACTATTTAGTTAGCCTCACTTGCTGTAAATCAATTGATAATACTTGGTTTTAGAGGCATTAATGATTTGTTGGGAAGGAAAACTCAATATTAAGAAGTGTAAGTATATGCATTTAAAACAAAGTGAAATTAGGTACAAGGTACAACAAGGATGATGTACCTTGAACTCAGGGTTGGACACATTTTATTTACCGATATTTACAAGTCCCTATAACTTTAATGCTTTGGGTAGAAATAAGATTACGTGAATTATTAAGGCGGAACATCAAATTTTTCCGCATTCGAAACCTATACCATATGTTCTGCGCAGCGACGTGCAGTTCACTACAAAATTTCTTAGCCTGGGTAAGCGGAGTAGAAGGAAAGTATGTCTTGTATTGAACAACAGATGCAGATTTTCGTCAAAATATATGTGTCATTTATTCGGAATTCTGGGCTTATTTTTAAAGATATTTTAAAATTTTTTGAAGTACTGTAAAGATAAAGGAAGGTTCTAAACCCGTCTTAAAGTTTTAATAAAAATATCAATTGTTTATATATATGTACAGTTTGTTGAAAATGGCCTATTTTCAACAAACTGTACATATATATAAACAATTGATATTTTTATTAAAACTTTAAGACGGGTTTAGAACCTTCCTTTATCTTTACAGTACTTCAAAAATTTTTAAAATATCTTTAAAAATAAGCCCAGAATTCCGAATAAATGATACCACTATTTCTAGACCCTTGAAGTTCCGCCTTAAAGGATTTAATATCTAGTCACGAGAACTTTTCACTCTACCAAAATCGAATCAATTTCTTACTCTTTTGGAATATTTCTACTCAGCAGGAGAGCATTGAAAGGAATGCAAGTGGGCGAAGGCATAATCGTGTCATTTTATTCGATTACGTTAGTAAGTTTGGTGGAATGGGTTATTTAGAAATTAGAAGCAAGTGCCTGAGAATCTGCATAGTTCCAATACCAGAATTTGTAGTCTGTTTCTATTGTGTATACTGATTTAAATCGTTTTCTTTTTTAGTGTATGTGTTTTATTGTTCACGTTTTTTCAGGTGGGTAAAAAAATCAATTACTCTCTGGGGTATTTTTTATGATTACTTTTCATATGTAGCGACCCATTCATTTTTAGAAATACAAATGCATTGTTAAACCATTTTCCAGATACAATTTGTTCTAATTTAACCAAAATCGTAGTTTCCATTATTTCAATACTTGTCTATTGTGTATATTAAGTTAAAAACTGGGCTCTTCTGAAAATCTTTTTCTTCTTCTTCATTATGAACAGTAGTTTTTATTGTCTTCTTATACGAGTTACAAGTTTAAGTAGATTTTTAATATTACAAAATTTTTGAGTAGCATTCAGCACAAACTACTGTTTTACTATTTTTCTATTTTGATAGTTAGATTGATTGCTTTCTCAGAGAGCATAAACTGTATATACAACTGTTTTTACTACTTTAGAATGCAGTCAAGACCTCTGCTGTTCAGCACTCTTCACTTCTTGTTCTTATATTTTTTAATTTTTTGAACTCAAGGAAAACTATCACCAAGAATCTTAAACGTGTGTACAGAATGTTTTGCAACTTTTTTTGTTTTTCTTTTGCCGTTTGGCACAAACTTTTCCTTTATTATAATAATAATAATCTTTATTTATTTAGAACAAAAGCTAATAAGTACAAATCAAAAAAGTAAATGAAGTAAAATAAACAGCTTATTTGTTCTGAAAAGCATTTGAGTATTTTTTGTCTTGATTGACCTACAACTCATATTCAAGTTGTGAACAGTTAAATTACCTCAAATTGAATTGAATGCGCTTTAGAATTAATTTCACTACAGCGGTAAGTCATTATGTCCATTAAAATGACAAGTAGTTGATCTCCTTATAATAATATATCTCAATTATATTACAATACGAAATGAGTAGAGTTTACCATTGTCATATGAATAATTACAAGCTATGAATCATTCGGAATTGAATTTACCAATTACAATTATAGTACTTAACTAATTAAGTAAATGACAAGTTGTTGTGATAGTTTTTCTTGACTTGTTTCAACAACACAACACTGTACATACGACCATATATCTGTGTTTTGTTGGAGCATTGTCGTGATTTGCACGCTATATGCTGTTTGTTCTATCCACCTTGTGCCTCTCTGGTGTCCTGCACCTGTGTACCCTCTTGTACCACGTGACCCTGCAGGTCGAGTAGCACTGACAGTCTCGCCTCGCCCGAGGGCCAACGGCACAGACCCGCATGGCATGGTGAACTCGCACGGTAAGTGAGATATGCCACGAGAAGCTAAGATGGATTCTTTTTACTTTGTACTCGGGGAAAGGCAGTGAAACTGCAGTTTTAATGTTGGAAGGGTTAAAATAATGAAGGCACCTGTCCTTTTTGTTTGTATTCAGCCTAATGGCTGCTTTATAACAGATTTAACCGGTTACTTATTCTGTAAAGTTGAACTGTACTGTTTATTGTGTGACTGCAATAACCCCCTAATAAACGCTAATAATATTAGGTAGATGAAAAGATGAAATGTATTTGTACAATACAACCACCAGCCGATGCCCGCTAGCTTAGTGGTTTCCCATATTATTGTATTCCAATTTAGAATGATCTCAATGATCAAGCTATGAAAAATTCATACTTTCTGACCCGGACTCACGACCTCTGTGTTCTGAGCTACTGAGATCGTTTAGAGTAAACACTTTAATTCCTGCGCTATCTCGCCAGTCGCCATTATGTTGTTAATTTTGTTTAATCATCAGTTTTGATGTTTTGACTAAAACCCAACCCACATAGCTTATGTCAAATGTCCGGCCATCGATTTTGTACAGAAATTGAATGGTCAGACGATATATGCTAATGTTATGAAGCAGACCCAGACACATTTTTAAAGGAACCATTCTCCTAGTCTGCCAAATTTCACATAGACATGCAATATGGCCGGTTTTATAAAATATGTACTTGTTTTTCTTCTATCTATGACAGCATAACATCAACAATTTAGTCCAGACATTTAATTTAAGAGGATTTGAAACTATAAGTGTGGCCATTTTGTCTATCTTTGTAAAGATAGTTCAACCGGACCTTTGTTCTATGGTATTTGCACTTAAAAATATTATTTAAAAAAATTCCTTTGAGGGAAAAAACGACACTTCTTTAGAAACATAATACCTTCGATAGCGACATAACAATTATTGTACTACTTATTAATACATTATTATTTAATAAGAAATTTATAAATTTCAGAATCCATAAATAACAGATTTCAAATTAGACAATAAACAACAATAACGATATCTATCAATACCTTGATAACATTATTTAACCTTCCAACATACAAATTCTACGATCCAGATTTTGAATGACTTCTTGTTAAGCTATTAACTATTTTCGTTGATCTTAGTTCAATATAGAACTGATCTAAACAAAAGATATTGTAAAAAGAATACACCTTATTCAACACCATCAGGAAAATAAGATTGGATTTAATTGTTCATCCTTCTTTTGTCAAAAGAAGTTTTTGTGTACAAAAATAAAGGGCAAGTGTTCCTTTTAAGAAGTACCTAGGAGATCTTAAAGTTTCCGATATTGGAATGTGAAATTAAAAACGATTTGATGCATAAAATTATGTAACGAAGATAATGTTAATAGTTTTCTGATGGTGTGTAGTTATCTGTGATAAACTCCAAGAAGGAAAATCCAAATATGACGCCAGCCTTATAAATACGAATCATTGCTTGTAGAACCCACACAAATCTAGCTTAGTAGCTTAGCATTTTTGTACTTTTATACTTCTTTCCTCTTTCTGCAATGGTTTGACGTTACACCACTTATGTCTTCCTACAAACCCGAATCTACTCTAACAGAATTCCACTTTAACAGTATCGTAAAAGGATTTCCTCCAGTTTCGCCGTTCATCGGGGTCAGTCCAACGTTGTGCTATCTGCTGAAGGAAAAGAAACCACTTTGCTGTCTTCAGTTGGCGCAAATCTGCGAGCATTGTAGCTACAGGAACGCCCGAGAGTACCAATGGCAGAACAAAACCATCATCTTGGCGGCGGATTATGCGTCGAATGGCATCTACAATTTCATTATTCCTCTTCGAGCGCATTTCAGATCGAAAACTTCGTTGAATCCGATTATTCTTTTGCTAGAAAGGAGACCTGATATCGCGTTTCTGGATTCTATCTCGTATTTTCCTTTGGTCTATTGGATGCTTGGTACTATCGACTGGTAAGAGGAGTTTTTTTTGTGAAAATGTATGCTGTAATTTTTTATTGGTGTTTACAGTTTAGATGATTTACTGAGGGCTGGTATCACGCTCGCTGAAAATGTGGTTGTTGTTAATAAGGAATTGTCTAATTCGGCGGAGGAAGATTCTTTGGCGGATTGTAATACTATCGTCGCCGTGCAGACTATGTTTAAGTAAGTACTTTTTCAATTATAATATTTGTAATATTCAATATATACACTAGCGGAAAATTAAACACTTGAAATTCGTAAAAATATCGACCATTTTCAAACCGCCATAACTCGGTGTATCGATTTCGATGAATCTTCGAGGGCGAGAAACTTTGAAATGTTATTTTCTTGAAGAATTCTAACATTTTTTGTAAAAAATATAGCAAATACTGCGATAGTTACAATTTGGCATACGACATTTGAAAGAACAACTTACCTCTTACAATATTTACAATAGCCATAATGTACCTACTTAATAAGGTAATAATAAAGTAAAAATTGTATCTACAAAGAGCGAATTTGATTTAATGTCAATCGGAATCGGTACTTTGCTTGAAGAACTATAAAATCTTTTGCAAAAAGTAGACTAACTAAAACCAAATTCACATATTATAGTGTCAAGGTGGGAGGTCGTGTGCTGGTCACATCAGATTTTTTTAAATTTTATTTTAATGTTATATTTTAGAATAATTTTGAATAGTTACTAAACAAATTTAGAGAGCATACTAAAAATCTTGTACGTAACACTTAATTTTGTAAGATTTGAGTAAACAAAAAAATGCGTTTCACTTATCGCGATTTCAACACATGAGATGGAAATATCAGCATTATGAAAATTTTTAACTGCTATCTTTTTAATTGAGAAAATCTATTTTTGTATGATTAAGTGAGATTTGTAATAAAGTGTATGTTGGTTGTTTTAGATTCTTTCCAAGTATCCGAAGCATCACGGAACTGTCGCAGTCGTCCAACATGCGCTTCATGCAGTTCCGCGCGCACGACAAGTACGCCCTGCACCTCTCCAAAATGGAAAAGGTACACCTGGCTGCCCAGCTACTAACTGCTGGATATGATGACGATGAAAGGGTGCTTGTTCTGGTAACCCTCCCATTTCACATTACTTCTATATTATTTCCTTTTCAGTTTCTTTATTCTTTAGTTTGGCAGATTATAAGCCCTACTACTGAGACGGCGCGCCGTAACAAACTCGTGCTCAGTTACTTTCATTCTGCTTTGTATTGTTTATTTTCATTGTTTCATAGCATGTAACCAGTGTGGCTTTTTGTATTGGTTTATTATTAAACAAAGATGAAACCTATACACTGTTATTATAATTATATAAACACTATTGTTACGCATGTTATTTATAATACAATTATTGTTAATCAACACTGCTTTGCTTTTTATCTATTACTTTTATTAATACTTAATTTAAACGTGATGTTCACACTGCATCACTATCGTATATTTAAGTATAAGTTTAAGTGAAATATATGGGCTTAAGTTGCTTCAAAACGAAAATTTGTAATAAACATTAAATTTATTTACAAAATAAGTTCTTGCAAGGAAGTTTATCCAATACCTCTTATTAAAAACTTCATTACTATTGTGATTTTAAACAAGTAAAAGATTGCTCACTAGTGACTTTACTAAAAATTATACCCACTAGTGAGTAAATTGTTACTTTGCTTGTTGGAAGTCATCATAGTAATGATGTTTTAGCTTCGAATATAATTATTTTTCTGCCACGTAGTTTATATAGTACTTTTTGTGTCTTTTCAACTAAATTAATATTATTATTATTTAAGCAGTTATTTAGAGGTGTTGGATAAAGCGTTATACTTCACACGTGGGCAAAAAGGAATGACCCACTCGAGAAAATTATCTCGTGAGTAATTCCTTACTTTGCCCACTAGTAAAGTAAATAACTATTATCATGTATGCCATTATGAGCCTTCAATTTCTGGGTACTCATGGTTATTATTTGTGAATAAATTGATGTTGACAAATTTATTACATTACTCCGAAATCTTGTCTTCAAAATTATGTACAATATTACATTTTGATGTCAAAAGGATCAAAATATATTATCGTTTTGTTTCAACTCAGCCGGTTGATTCACTTTAAAGTATTAGATTATCAATGCATGTATTGTTTAACAGTATAATAACTTTAAGATTCGGACTAGATAATAAAATAGTGTGAAATACTGAAGATGTCCTAATAAACCTTATTTGCAGAGAGAAAAGGAGCGAGGTTCGCATATATCTTATATGTTCCGGTTGCCTTTCGCTGCTGGCAGTGTTTTCAGCGCTAGCATGTTGGATACCCTGCTGTATCAAGCTTTTGTTAAGGACTACGTTATTACGTTTGTTAGGCTGCTGCTAGGAGTCGATCAGGCACCTGGATCTGGGTTTCTTACTTCGGTAAATTAAAATAAACATAATCATTTTATTGTTCAAATTATGAACTATATTAGACGAAATTCGATTGACCAAAAACACTTTTATTTTTATATTGCAAGAATTTTATTGATCAAAAGTTGTTAAACCAATAAAGAATCATTTATAAAATCGTCAAACTGAATATAACATATATATGGTATCTAATATGTCTTTTACCCAAGTTGGGTATGGCAGCTTCGCATATTGTTAGTATATTGGTATAGATATAAGTAATACCATGTGTGCGGTTACCAGGAACTCACAGGTACTCATAGTTGTTAGTGGACAATATGCCACAAAGAAAATTTAAACTTTTTCAAATTATTTAACACTGTAGCCACTTAGTATATATAGGACTTTATAGATTATCTATCACGTTCTTTACCCAACTTGGGTATAGTAGTCTCACATAATACTTACATAACGTGAAACTTATCACAGCGAGAACTCAAAGCTGTTTGTGGACATATCACATGGAAGATTTTTGTGCAGTTTAACTGAAATGTCACTTAAAAATTTAAAACTGAACTATATATTCGCACATAGATTATTTCATGCTTTTAAATCCTGAGAAAAAGAATCATGGTGAAAATCACCTGTCAAACAGTAGCGTCGTTAAATTGAATCTTCAATGTGTCTTGGAAAATTGTAAATATAATTTGTTGATAGGTTCAATCTATTTTTCCAGGATTGAAAAAGATTTCTCAAAGAACTCATGTATAAACCGGGCATTTGATTTATGATTTCTATCGCAATATTTGTCGAGTTTCAATATGAAAACCCTTTGTCTTTTAAAATGTAATAGAGTTCTTAAAGAAAATAGTAAAGCTTTGGCTAATAATTTATTTAAAATACTATTTCGTTTTTATATATTGCAATCTCAGTTTTAAGTAACTAAATTAAGAGCATTGTCTCATTTTAAGCTAACATAGATTTCTTGAGTAACGCCAATGGAAGATTGATTTCTCGACAGAATGATTAATTTGAAGAAAAAAAACAATAAATGACTGTTAATGGTTGATGACTATTGTGTTTAATCTTCTTTTCACGAAATATTTCTGCAAAATAATTCACATGATGCCGGCCACGATGGCCGCGTGGACTAATGTGTCTAGACTCACTGTGGTACGAGCCGAGTCCGAGCGGCCAGCGAGCTTGTGGGTTCAAATCCCACTGAAGAGCATGGGGTTTCTGGCTTATAGGCTATGTTTGTTAGAGCCATGGGGAGTGCCCCCTTTAAAAAAATCACATGATGATTTTTTAATTATGAATAACCATCTAATAATGTTGCAGTCGAATCTTTAATGTTTTCTTTTCTTTTTCTGGATGACTGCTTGGCTAACACTTGGTCTCTCGGCAGATGAAGATAACAAAAGACGACATGTGGATCCGCACGTACGGGCGCCTCTACCAGAAGCTGTGCTCCACCACGTGCGAGATCCCCATCGGCATCTACCGCACGCAGGACACGTCCGTGTCCGACTCGTCACACGTGAGTATGAGCGGCCGCTCGTCCGGCTGGTCCAGCTGCGTGCGTGTGCCGTCCACGGGATCGGTGAGTAACAAACCAAGACCCAGTTCCAAGTCTGTTGCTACAGCCTGCTCTGTGTTCTCTGAGGCAGGGTGCGGTGCTGCTTTTTATTACTGTTTGGTTTCTTTCCTTTAGGGGTAAACCACTTTTATGTTCACGTCATTTTCAAAGCAAAAACTACAACTTAACTTTGTATGATGTTGACAAGAAGTAACGCCGACTTCGTTGAATGATAAAATTGGTTAATGGAACAAGCGGCAAGATGAAAGGGCATGAGATAGTTAGTAAATACTCATATAGGTACTTGTTATTTGTATTTATTTCCAATATTTCGCTACCAAATTTGGTGCTTCATCATAAATATTGGAAATAAATACAAATAACAACTACCTATATGAGTATTTACAAACTACCTCATGCCCTTTCACCTTACCGCTTATTCCATTAACCAATTTTATTATTAACTTTGTGTGTTATTTTGTAATATTTTCAAACCTCTCATATTTTTCACGGCTCTTGCCCAATTTGAGTGTGAAACCTTACATTTTGTCAGTATTTAATGGGAATGGATTCAACACCAGAAAATAAAATTCTAGAATATTCATACACGCAGAAAAATGTATAAACAAGATTCACATTTAGAAGATTTATACCTACCTACCTAAATACCTGCATTAAAAAATTTATTCTGTGGAAAATTCAAATCTAGAATTTTAGATTCAGCATAGATGCAAACACAGGAAAGATTCAAACGCAGGGTGATACAAATCTAGAAAAGTTATAGTCAAAACCAATTAATGGGACTAAGAATGTTATTGGGTTGGTCAGACTGTTAAATTTAACTTCTGTATCTCTCTAGTGTTAATGAGACAAACTAGTTTTCTAGATTTAAATTTATTTTTCACCGTCCTATGTTTCTATTTATGTCGAATCTAAAATTCTAGATTTGCATTTTCCTGCGAATGAATCTTTTAATGCAGGTATTTTATTACGTATAAATTTTCTATATTTGAATCTTCTTGTGCATGCATTTTCCTGACAGCCGTCAACTCATTTATAATTGTCAGTGAAGATTTCACAACAGGTAATATTTTTATGAAGTATCAACAATAATACTTTGTAATATTTATTACTTTTGTGGCTCGTGTTGTAATCATTCTAACATTTTGTAGAACATTGTTTTGGATTATATAATTTAAAATAAATTTTTTTATATGGTAAATTCCAATACCATTGTTTAAATTAATTATTCTTGAAAGATTGCCAATGTTGTTGTTTGGTAAAGATCTATTTGTTTGAATTTTCCTGTAGGTACTACAGGTTGCTAGTTAAAATTTATTATTCTTTTATCGAATCTCCATTTGCCATTATCAGTTTACTATTAAAATAGATGTATTGTTTTATATTCGTGGATAAATTTAAGGTTTTATTTCTAATACTATTTTATGTCAAAGTGGTTTACCTCTAGACTTTATTATTACACTTTTAACTTTATATTTTGCACATTTTGTATAATTTGTATATACTGTAATATATTTTTTATTCCACATGCACTTTTTAATAAATTAACTATTTTTCTAACACTACTACTTTTGTTTTTATTTTTTTACTTTTAACCTTTTCCTCTATTTTATATTCCTAGTTATAGGTAATACATATTAATAAAGTTTTACATTATATTTATATTATTTTCGTTGCTTTATTATTGTATTAATAAATACTCACCACATTTTTTTGGCAATTTTATTTGTATTCACACAAACTTGAAAGTCAACACCAAAATAAATGATTATATAAAAGATAAATAATAGCTCATTGATAATAATTATTATTTTATTTATTATAAGAAAAATAAGAGCGCATCATTACTTCAACAAATCTTAAGTTTTAAGTTGAATTTAAATACATTTTTAGTTGCAATGATCCTGAAAACATTTTAAATGTTTTTATTGATATTTTACTATGTAACTATTCTGTAAGAAAGTAACTTTCAAGTATTGTGTCTACTTTGAACGCACCCTGGCATGAGAAGAGTCTCTTGATGACTAGGACCTGGTGACGTCATTGTCACGTGACTTGAAAGACCCCACGGGCGACGCACGCACTTGAGGGACATGTCCTGTCCTGCAACTTCTATTTACCTACGCATGTCGTTCTGTACTCGTCTCATGTCTCATGTTTGCTGCTACGCACGCATAGGTTTGTTCTCAATCTCACTCAAGTCTTTCCAGATGAATCTAATCTATATTTACATTAGAACGAAAGAAGTATAATAATTATGATTATGTACTCGTATGCCTATAGTCATGAACATGATTTACTTCAAGTACGTATTTAACATAAAGTTCTAAGATAAAATAAGTAAAATAAACAGCAGATATTACTTAAGTGGAAGTTCTGGGAGTACTTAGTACTTTTTGGGTAAAAATTAAGTATTTTTTTTTTTTAAGTAGCGGATTATATTGACCCGGGCTTTGATAGGATTTGGTTTCCGAGATATGGGCCTCTAAAGTTTGAGACCAAAATCGAAAAAAAAACTAAGGTTAACCACTTAGTAGTTTTTCATGTCAAAATTAATTTTTTTCTAAAAAGTAGCGGATACTGAGTAAATTAATAGGAATCCAATGCCGTAAACCACGCTTTGATAATTCTTTTGTTTTTGTATATTGTGCTTACTTATTATTATGGTTATTGTGACTATGTTACCAGTACATTTGTTCCAATGACTAAAACTTTTTGCTATTACAAAAAAATATATTCATTTAGCAAATGATCATTTGTTTCTACAACTGATACCACTTAGTTGCAATGAAGATTTATTAGTTACAGAGACAAAATTTCTTTGTTGCCTCTACAATAAATTGCATTATAGCAAACCGTTTTTAGTTTCAATTACTTATGCTATTTTTTTTCGTGTAGTTTCCGAGATATGGGCCTCAAACTTTAGAGTTTGAGGCCAATATCGAAAAAGAAACTAAAATTAACCACTTAGTACTTTTTTAGTCAAAATTAAAAAATTTCTAGACTGTAGAAAATTATACTAAGTAAATTTAAATTTGCGAGGAATCCAATGCCGCAAACAGGGCTTTGATAAGTCTTTTTAGTTTCCGAGATATGGACTTCTAAAGTTTGAGGCCATTTTTTGGGTCACAATTAAAATTTGTCTTAAATGTAGCGAATTGTACTAATTAAATCACGACTGCGAGTGGTAATAATATTCAAAAATAACAAAGGACAATTGTCCTTTTTTTTGGTCAAAACGAAATTAAATCTTTTCGCATAAGTAACGTATCATAAATCATACTATTAAATTACAGGGAATCCATCGCCGCAAACTGATGTTTGTTATTTTTTTAGTTTCTGAGATATGGATCTGAAAGTTATGGTCGAAATCGTGAAGTATAGCAACTTGTTCAAAAGTAGCGGAATATATTTATAAAATTACGTGAAATCCAAGGGTACAAACAAACCGCACTTTGATTTTGGTTTTCGAAGTTTTGTTGCTATTATATCAGTTTATATATTTTTTAAATTTATATTGTAATAAATAATACAAGTGAAATTAGAAGTACATTACATTAATATATAGATATTTAATTATATAAATTATACATAGTGTTATTATAATAATAATAATAATAATAATAATCAGAATATGAAATCTTCTGCTTCTGTAACAAATGAATAGAACAATTTTAATTACAAAAAAACTATTCATAACATAACAAGCTTAAATAGATGACAAAGAGGCAAAAAAATAATTATAAGCTAGATTCAGATCTACCTCAATTATAAGTATAAGTGGCTAATTTAACCAATTTATAATTGAAATTGGAATTTTGTGGAAGCGCTGGTTGGTTAGTTTTTAATTTACAAAAACTTGCATAGCGTAGGAAAAATAAACAAAAAATCTGATCTTTCTTTCCGATCATAAATCATATTTATTTGATAACACATATTGATCTAGATCAGTCACAACACTGTACATAACAGATTTATCTGGAAAGACATAATTTATAAATTAATAATTCAACTAACTTTTCAAACTTTATTAGCAGATTTTGTTATGTAAATATTGTAAATAATAAATTGTTTGATTATAGTTAAATTAGATTGTACTTAGAACAAATGGGACAGTTATGTTGTAAAATATTACCCTTCCTTATAGTCCTGGAGCCGATGACAAAAATTGCGAGCATCTATGGTCCCTCACAAGTCACATATTTGATTTGTAATGTTTGTTTTTTGTTTAAACGCCTGTGAACACGGAATCGATCATCACCTGCGCCATATCGGTGGCATTGGGTTAGATGGGGAGCATGGACATGTCTAAAAAAAACTCGAAAATGTCATGTGAGCCCAAAAGGCAGCAAATAATGTCCAATAGTATCTTGATCGCAACTAGTCAGCTGCGTTGTATACGTCAGAGTATAAACTATAAAGTAGAGTATTGATAGACAGCTGTCAATGATAATTCAATGCCTACGAATAATCGATAGGATAAACACGAATTAGAATCCGTACAACTAATTTTTGATAGATTCACGATGATGTGTGTATGTGTGTGTGTGTGTATGGATGTGGTTAAGACCGGATTTCTGAAGGTCGGATAACTAAAATACGAATTACCCAAAAATTTTGATATTTGGTATTTTACATTTATATACAAACTGAAAGAGCTCATTTAGTCCAGTCAATGAGTGCTCAAAAGAGGGGTGTAGAGTGCATGGAATATGCGATAATTTTTGACTTCAGGAATTTGTTCGGAGTAGTTAGTAGGTAAACATACTAAAAGTCCCCACCTGGGAGGTGAGCTTAAGGACAGAGGGGGGTTGAAAGGTTCCATTTTTTGGTTTTTCGCTTATATCTCGGAAACGGTGAATGTAGGAAAAAATGTTTCAAATAAAAATGAAAGCTAATTAAATTTCCTATAAAATTGTCTATATACATATTTGTCGAATTCCTAATGGTTTCCGAGATATACGTTATTGAAAATCGATTATTTTCGTAAAAATAATTTTTATCTACTCTTTTTGTCGAACATTTGCTTTTAGTGCCTCTCACGATCGTTTCCCAGAAAAATTGTCTTATACTAAGTTATAGAACATTTAATTTCCTTCAATTTGATATACACTTTTGACACTTTATCTTCAACCAATCAAAAGTTATAGAATTTCTAACATGTACGCTCAATTGGCAGCCAACGAGCAAATAGTACAGTAATATTAGCTCCAAAGCCGGAAATTAAAAAAAAATAATAAAGGTTTAAGTGCTCCAAATTGTTCATTAGCCTTGGCTCTAAATGTAGTAAAAAGTCTTTGAAACCATATTGTCGGGTTTGGCAGTGAGGTTGGGGTGAAGGGGAGGGGAAAGTACCAGTACCGTATGTTTTCTCACAAAAACGAATGTAACTTTTTAGCAGATAAGAATATCGACTTCCGGTTTGAAGCATTCGATTCTGCAGACTTTTTTCTATCAACAATATAATTTTGTAAACTTTTGGAGGCCCTATTTTAGCCACAATTTAAACAAAGAAAATAAATGAGTTTTAGTATTTTTTCAAATTCTTGTATTTAATCCACTCTAATTTCTGAACGAATTAAGATATCGACTTCCGATTTCCAGCACTGGATTCCTCGGACTTTTTTCTGTAAGAGTCATTATAACAAAAACTTCTAAAGAGCTTTGTTGAGCTGAAATTTGAGGAGAGAAAATAGTGAAATTTGAGTATTTTATTTATTTATTATTTTTAATCATTTATCGTTTCTAACCGGGTTCATCCATCGACTTTTTGTTTATAACATTTTGTATAGAATTGTTTTGAAAATTTAAATCTTAAAACCGCAAGTCCATTTCTTTATTTGTTTACATATTATAGTTGATTAAACACAGTATACAAAAAATACTCAAATTTCACTATTTTCTCTCCTCAAATTTCAGCTCAAATGTGGTTATAGGTTATATCACCATAAAATATTTCCTACTCTACGTCGTTCCGAAATCCCACAAAACTCTGGAGTAACCTACTCTTACTCCAATACTTTACTCTGTGCTCCATGGTAAGGTTTTGGAACGCACCCTAGGTATAATCAGCTGACGTTCAACGCGGTTGATTAGTTGATCTAGATACTATCAGACGTTTACTATTATATTATATTAATATCACCTGGGATCACATGACTTTTTGGGTTTTTTACCTTTCACCTCAGATTCTATAAGAAAAGAGTGGTATTGTAATAGGTCAAAATTTTCGATTATGAGTTTTTGATAAATAAACAGGGTGTCTAGAATACGAATTTAATACGATGATGTCGTGCACGATAACTTAAAAAGTTATTATTTATTTATGACAATTTTTGCAATTAAAATTAAAAGAAAATATAATTATCTATCGGTACAGTTAATTTTAAATACAATTTGCTGAATCTGATAGTATTTAATAATAAAATCAAGTACAATTCATATTCTACTTTTTTGAAATTCCAGTATCTTGTTATCCATGATCATATGAAATTTATTTCTAAACAAAATTTGAATGATTATGACAGTGACAGTACAGATGACATCTTTTGCTTGCATTTTGGCGACGGGGGCAGCCGGCGGAATCTCAGGTAGCCTTTGCTGAAACACAGTTTGTAGTTCACCTCGGCAAATATAGATGGCATTCTTTCATAAATTATCGGTAAAAAAGAGAATTATTTTATCAAAAGTGCGAAATAATTGTAAAGTAGGCGTTATAAATTTTGTTCATGTTACATTTTTAATTTTGACATTTTCTTAGTGCAAGTATTTCCTTCACTTGATAACACATTTTGACTACAAATAATGATACTGTAAGTAATTATTTATTATAAATAACAAAACTGCACATTAACATTTCGTTATTAAATTATAGAATTATTCATATGGATACGATTTACGAAAATATATGAATAAAATAAGAATACGAGATTGAGAAACTGACAACTCGGAAGAATATTCATAAATATCAGCCTTCGCTATCTTAAAATTTTATGTTATTAATTAAAAAATTATCCCGAACGACATTTGGTAAATATACTTTTTATTATATTTACTTACTTTACATTTGTGTGTATTATTGTGTGTTATATTTCGAAAGTGCCATGTAGATTATGATCATTTGTTTACTAATAAAACGTTTTTTAAGGTATTATTGTGTTACTTATTTTTTTGAGAACTACAATAATTTTACAAGTAAAAAATATGAATAACAAATCCAAGCCAGCTATGTCCACGTCAAATTTAGTTGTCCTCGGCAAATATAGGGGCGCTACGAACTGTGTTTCAAGCAAAAGCATCTAGATTCCTATCTTTAGCTTGTTTATCGATGGACGGGGGCCTTGCCAAACGCCCCCGATTTGGCGCAGCTGACGGTCGATTTCAAGTTCATAGGAGTCTAAACAATCATTTAAAAGTAAATTTGTGAGGGAGCAGAGGCTTGACAATTTTTGTCGTCGGCTTCCGGAGAATTATAGTTACATGTTTTTGTTTTTAAATTTGTGATCAATGTAGTCAAAATTTTAAAATCATCTATCAACTTCACAAATCAAAAAAATAGTGATGGATGATTTCATTATCATTCTTTCACTTCTAAATCTTCCGTTACTTCTTTGTTTGCTACAACATTACTACGACGAATTCTCGGGATCTGAGTAACATATTATTAAAAATGCAGTACAAAATGAAATAAGTAGAAGATATGGTTATGATATTAAAAAAATTATGTATAAAATAAAATGAAACATAAAATTTTTGGAAGAAATGAAAATGAAAGCAACTACTCGCAGAATTGGTCATAACAGAAACAAAAACTTTATTTGATATTTGTACAAAAATGGAACGGAAATAAAACATTCTTATTCACAACATTATAATTTATTATTGTACTGGGTTGTATAGTACTATTTTATAAGGTTTTTTTTTTAAATTTGAACTGTTGGTACTTGCAAGGACCTGCACACATGAATTCTTTGTGGATTTTTTCATGTTTTTGAATTCTGAGGATTACGAATCATGATGATAATCACCTGTCAAATAGCAACACCTACAAATAAAATCTTCAGTCTTTGTAATTCATTGATAGCTTCAAAATACTGAATATATTTTTTTCCAAGATGCAAAGAATGAAAGTAGGTATCCTCAAGGAGTCCATAATGTGAACAGGATTCTAGTTTTTATTTGTTAATTATATTAGTACCAATCTTAATAATATGGATTCAAAATTTGCAAATACTTTACCAAGAATTGACAGTATTGGTCATAGTTAGAAACATCTAGAGGCTTTAAGGTCTGTATTTATAAATTAATAAACAAATAACTTATTTTTAGTACGTTAACCACATTTGTACTGCTTTCAGAAAAAGCTAAAGTATTCAGAATTCGAATAATCAAGACTGAAAAAAGAGAACTCGTAGTAAAATATGTAATTTATTTGGGCTAAATTCTGTAAATATTGATTTAAAAATAAAGACTTTTCGGAAAGGCTGAGCTTCTGTCTTCACATTAACAATTAAATTACAAAACGTCGTTAATTTTTTACATTGACTTAAAGGGATGTCACTGTCATTGTGAACTGGAATGATACCAGTTATCTATATAGTATCCGCTACCTGATTGGTCAGCATTGAATTTAGTAAGCTGAAAAACTTTGACAGACGTCGTGGGTAAAATTTCATGGCTTGATTTGAATTGGTTTCTATTTTTAGTCTTAAGAGATAGTTATTGACATCTTCTAGAATCATCTCGAAGTCTACCCCCTGTGCTTCGCCACTGCTGCTTTTAGAGGATGAAAGTCACAATGAACCCTTTTCCTTTAGACCAATTTGTAAAGTGGAAAATTCTCTTTAATATAGGTCATAAGCGATATTCATGAAAACGCATAGTTTTCGAGAAAATCTTGAAAATATATTTTAACAATTTCCAATGTTTTAAATAGAGCCAAAATTTTATCTCAACACACAAAAATTAACGGATTACAATATCGACTTCCAGATTTCAGCATTCAATTTGTAGAGTATTTTTTTAAGAAACATTTATTTTAAAACAATTTGGTTTTGCAGTTTAATCATTTTTAAAAGAAATTGAATATTTTTAATAATTTATAAATTTTGTATTTAACCAACTGTATTTGCTAAACGGATACAGATATCGACTTCCGGTTTAAAAATTCATTTTTTTAGACATTTTTCTATAAGAAGCATTATTTTTATAGTTTTGGAAGTTGTGGGTTAGCCAAAATTTGAAGATTTTCTTCGAGAGAAATTTAGACAGTAATTTATTAAAATTTTGGTGTTTAATTAACCTCAAGCAAAGACCTTTTTAATTTAATGAAATATGTACCAAATAGAAACATGTTCGAGGAATCTAATGCTGAAAACCGGAAGTAAATATCTTAAGGCGGAACTTCAAGGGTCTAGAAATAGTGGTATCATTTATTCTGAATTCTGGGCTTATTTTTAAAGATATTTTAAAAAATTTTAAAGTACTGTAAAGATAAAGGATGGTTCTAAACTCGTCTTAAAGTTTTAATAAAAATATCAATTGATTATATATATATGTACAGTTTGTTGAAAATGGCCTATTTTTTTTTTCGAATGCGGAAAAATTTGATGTTCCGCCATAATTCGTTAAGAAGTTATAGTTGATTAAACACATAATTTAGAAAAAATTACTACAATTTTCACATTTTTCTCTCAAAGTTTAAAAATATTTTTTCTTATATAAAAATGTCTGAAAAATTGAATTTTTAAAACCGGAAGTCGGTATCTCTATCCGTTTAACAAATACAGTTGGTTAAACACAAAATTTAGAAAAATTTTAAAATTTTCTATCGAAGAATTTATTTTAACAGTGCTTAAACTGCAGATTTTGTGTGTTGAGATAAAATTTCACTCTATTTAAAATAATTAGAAATTATCAAAATATATTTTCACGATTTTCAAGAAAACAATGCGTTTTCATGAAAATCGCTTATGACCTATCTTAAAGATAATTTTCCGCTCTACAAATTGGTCTCTGAATTTTTTCTTTGAACTTAAAGAAAATGTTAAAAAAAATGTTATTTTCATCCCCTAAAAAGAGGGCAAAGCGCAGGGGGTAGAGCTCGAGATGTTGGCTATTCTTGAAGAAGATGAGTGAAAATTCAAGCCATGAAATTTCACCCACGACCTCTGTCAAAGTTTTTCAGCTTACTAAATTCAATGCTGACCAATCAGGGATACTATATAGATATAACTGGTATCATTCCAGTCCACCATGACAGTTAACTTAATTTTTATTGAATTCGAGCAAATTTTTGCAAATTTTTTACTGGGTTATCTATGTCAAGTCGGGATACAATTAACTTATGAGGCACCTCCTAGTGTGTGTAACAAAAACTTGCGCGAGAGGTTTAGATGGAAGAACAGGCTTGGCTGAATGAAATAGAAAAAAAAAATTGAATACTAACCCAAATAAATTACTGATATAAATGTTGCATGAACTCCATCAACAAAATTGTCTCACCTGCGCCACCTGTGATAGTGTTTGCATATAGTGTTGTACTTGTGTTGTGTTCTCTATATAACTTGAAGTAGTGCACGGGATCTAGAAGGTGCTTCTTGTTTCTTTCCCGCTCTAGCTTGACGAGGACGTAGGTTCTGACAGAGTGGGAGTGACGTATCGCCCTAAGCAGGGCACCAACTGCCTCGGCTGCACTCACAAAGACAACTCCATGGTGAGTGTGGCCCCAAACGAGCGACCACCAGACGTGATGCGGGATGGACCGGCCCGAACAAAACAGATTCATTCGATTTTTACCCTTTTATACTCGAAATTTACTTCGCATTCTACATTTGCTCTGAAATTCTAAGCAATATTGATTATTGCAATCTGCATATCGTCCCCTAAAAGGCAGAGTATGTGAATATGAGTTACGACCTTCGATAATTTACTGTCTAGATACCGAATGACCGTCCATAGCATTGTTGTAAAGTGATCGCTAGATATAAGAGTGAGAGGGCATGAGAGATCGGATCTTGATGTGTATTACGAGTTGCATTCTGATGATAAAAAATCGTATGTAACGTCGTAACAAACAACTGATGCACTAAAAGCACATTATTACTTTGTTCGTTTAAATTAATCAAACATCAAAACTTCATCAAAATCATTGTACAGGGTGGGGCAAAACAACCTCCCTAGTTTCATTAGAGAATTGTGAAACGAGCAGAGGTCGTAAAAGGATGGGAATGGCATGTATAGCGGCCGGCATATATATAGTTTGCGTTAAAAAAGTTTCAGTCGTAAACATAATGTGGACGAACGAGCAACGCGCTTTTGCCGTAGAAGCATACATACGCAGAAACGAGTCTGTAATCGCCGCCCAGCGCGCGTTCCGTATTCGATTCCAAATTCCCCGTCGTCAAGCAGTTCCGGACCGAAAATCGATTACGTTGTGGGTAAAAAACTTTCGGGAAACAGGATCTGTTGTTAGGAAGAGAGGTGGACGAACTCGAACTGCTCGAACACCCGACAACAGATCCTGTTTCCCAAAAGTATTTTACCACAACGTAATCGATTTTCGGTCCGGAACTGCTTGACGATTTGATTCGATTCCAAATTCATCGTCGTCAAGCAGTTCCGGACCGTTATTAGATAAACGTTAAAATGTTTCGGGCGCTTTAAATTTTGGAAATGTGTGGTGTTAGTGACGAAAACCGAGTGAAACTATAAGCACTAATTAACAGAATATCTTAAGCGCTACTGACGGTGATTTTGAAGGAAATAAAATTAAAGTATTAAGCGCAATTTTATTGCCTAATTATTTATTTTATATTAATTTTTTCCTACAAATCAAGTAAAGTATACCTACTATATTCGAAGTAAATAATCCAAAAACCCAATAAAAATCACCAATGGATATGTATATCAGTTTTTTTGCGTTTCCTGAGAAATTGACAAAATGGTACTTACGATACTCTGCCTTTTAGGGGACGATATTGTATCTTTAAATAGTTGAAGATTTTCCCTTCAGACCTGTTCACACAAGAATTTTTTCATGGCTCTTAATTTTGAAAAAATAATCCAGATGAAAATTGCCTGTCAAATAGCGATGCCGCTTAATTGAATCTTCAATGAGCCTTGGAAAAGAAGAATTTTTAGTTTATTGATAGCTCTAAAATAGTTAATTTCTTTTTTTTCACAATTCAAAGGCATGAAAAGATATCAAGGAATCCATGTGTGAACAGGGTAATAGGTAATAACAACTATTTCAATTAAAATAAAATTTAAATTTCACACAAAGTGTGTGAACATTACTTTTACGGATCTTATTTTACTTCGGAATTAAATTTAAATTGTAAAACAAAACAAATAATAAACCTGCAAGGCATTATGTTTGGTTTATTAGTTCTTAAACTCAATTTTAAATGAAAGTTTCATTACACTGCATTTTAGTTAAAGTAAATCATCCCAGCGTATTTTTTGATCCTTTACATTTAACTCAATTAATGAGCGAATGAAATAAAACGATTAAAGGTAGTAAATTGATAAGCCTGACTATCAATTTTACGTTCATCTGTTTCCGAAAGGCCTCTTCAATCGGCTTATAAGGTTCCCTAGACTAAAGCTTCTTAAAAGTATCACTCAAGTATTTAATTTTAAGAAGCACAGTAAGGCATTCTTTGCTTGCAGTAAAATGCATTCTTAATAGCATGAAAACTAACTTATTGGCATATTAACAATCGAGTACAAAATTATATCAATGTCGCATTCTATAACTTGCTTCAAATCATATCTCTTCTTGATTCTAAACAGCATGTAGGTAATCTTCGAATACGCAATCGATAAGCACGTTGGAAACTTTCTTACATTTTAAACTTCTAATACTTAAGATTGCATTATTTCTCAATGGAATAGAAGTTATATGATTTGATATTTGTCGTTTTAAAAGAGGCTCAAAGTTTTCAAAACTCTTACAGTTAAAATTGGTAAACTTTCTGTATTGTATCTTTCATTTTGTTTGAATCAGTTTCCTAATAACAAAACAAAATCTAACACACAACAGCATATTATATTCTTACATAACCAACGTTTCGGTTTACACTTTAACCTTCCTTAAAGCTGGATTATAATAGATTAACTGGTTACTTATTCTGTATTCTATAAAGTTGAACTATAGGCATTTCAATGTTATGGTTCATATTAATACGAAGAAGTGTTCAACTTTACAGAATATAGAATAAATAACCGGCTACATATTCATTATAAACCAGCCTTCAGGTTCGTAAGATTTTACTTCATCCCTACAATTATCCGAAATTTTGGTAAATAATCATTCAGATCTACAATAATTACTTAGTTAATACAAAAGTGTTAAACATTTACATCAATTTATTATATTATATTACTACAGAATATTTAGCAATAAAAGAATGTACCTTACATTTGTTATGCTTTTGTAGGTATGTACTAAGTATTAGAAAAACTAATTGTTTATTTACGACTCTATTTAATACATAATAGTATGTTTCAATTAAAACCAAATCGTCGTTTATGTAAGTGAAATAATATAATATTATATTGTACGCCTGATTTTGAATAACCAATAATACGAAATTTGAACCTCTTTCATCCAAACCTTGTAAATACACTTACCAAACTCTCCCCCTTTGAATTCATTCCTAACTTGTATTTTTATCTTCTTGAAGTATTCTATAAACATGGTTGACGAAGCACGGGACAACCACGAAGCTCAAATAGAACGAGCTGAGATTGCAAACCTGGTCCGATCGAGGATGGAAAGTCTCAACTTACCTACCGTGGACTACACAGACGTCAGTGAGAAAAGGAACAGCTTAAGTTATGTCATCATCAATCCTAGCTGCGATCTCAAACTCGAAGAGGGAGATATCATGTAAGAAACCTTATGTTGAAGTGATTGGTACAGTATTTTTTCTCGTAGATTTATCCTGTTATTTATTTGTAATTAATACAATGAGATAGTGTAGTGGTTAAAGCATATATTTCTGAAGATGTTGAGGGTTTGAATTCAAGTCGGATCGGAAGTAGGTAGGTATAAAATTAACTTGGCAATTAGAAACCCACACTGGGTTTTCAACAATAAATACATGCATATCTATTACGCATTTTACCCAATTTGGTTGTGGTAGCTTCATATACTATTAAGTTAACATCGTGGCTTTAAAAGTTGAAGTAATAGTTGTATGGCATCACCTTATAGGGACATAACAAGTTGGTCAAATCTTAATATCATTAGGTAGGTACTGCAATAAAAATTTTGCCACCAATTCACAATTTCTGCATTTATAGTAACTACGACTACTTAATAGGATATATACAAATTCTTCAAAATTTAGGAAGAATTCTCTCAAATATTTTCCTGATAAGCATTATTCAGGTATACAGGATGATTCATAACTGCGTGTATATAATTATTTTAATGGTATACTAGTACTCAACTCACTTATCATGGAACTGAAAGTATTTTTTTTAAATTCGCAATTTTAGTTTTCATGTTTTTGTGTCTCTGTTTTCAAATGGCATTTCATTAATTTAGTTTTATCTTCTTGCCATTGCACAATTAATAAGAAATTAATTTTATTCCATTCATAGTTAATCAGATATCCATTATACAATCAACAATCCAGTGGTTTCAAAAATGTGCTTCTTGCGAAAATTGCCCTTAAATTTACGAATTTTAAAAACAATAAGTATTTTTATTCCATGATCAGTAAGTTGTGAACTATATGCCATTAAAATAAAAGCTCGAAGTTGTGATTCGCCCTGTACAATGGAGGTAAGGTGAACTACTATACTAAGGTGCTATATTAATATAGAAAAAAAATATAAAACAGTCTTAATAAATAATTAAAACAGGTTGAAGTTATTTATCTTTTATTATCCATCATGTTAAATTAATTTAAGTACTTTTAATACAACTCAACAAAATACTCAAAACTAGAACAGATTAAAAATACAAGTAATGTCTAACAAAACAACACTAATAAGTGTAGAAGACAAAATACCTACTGTACGAATCAATACGCATCCAAACCAAACAAAACTTATTCACATGAATATTTTGTTTCTGTTTAGTTATCTAGTCCGACCGAGCCCGTTCTCCGCTCAAAAGACCTTCGAGCGCCACAACAGTCGCCGCAAGTCCAACATCAGCTTCTGTTCACAATCCTTGCTTCAACAAATGTCAGCAGCAGCCCCACCAGGCAGCAGACGTGGTTCAGGCTTCGGCTTGTCAGGTTTCCCGTCTCCAAGACCTCCACCATTAATCAGCCAACAGAAATCCAACTCGTTGTCTTTACCAGACAGCCCAACCGTTGCTGGGTACCAACGTGGAAGATCAAACTCCTTACGAGTAGTTGACGACATTCTGTTAAGAAGATCCAATAGCTTAAGGCAAGGTCTACCCAATGTTGGCAACTCTAGGAGAAAAAGTAGCTTAGAAGATATTGGGTTGAGTCATTTTTCGTCGTCGAATCACACGAATCCAATAAAAATTGCTTTGAATGGTAGTATTGGATTAGAAGTGACACCTCCCGAAGAAGTTGGTGCACCAATTTTGTCTAGTAACACAAATTTATTGATCAATCCACCTTCTTTGGGGCTAAGTGGAGCAGCAAGTACGTTAGGTATTTCAACTTCTGGTAATCTTGCTGGCGGTAGCAGTCCATTGACGATGTCTCAACCTTTGAGTCTTGGAATTAATCCTCCGAATTGTTCGTACCCTGAACCGAGTGCGCCGAATACTATCGCAGCGACTCAATCTGGACTTACTAGTGTTTCCAGTTCTGATCCTCAACATTTGCAAGGGACAATAGTATGATATAACCTAATGTGGGGGAGGAGATTGAGCATGATGAGAAACAAATGGCTCTGATGATAACGTACGTAGCTCTCCTACCTTCCACTAAGTGTGGTCTGGTTTAGTTCGAATCGCGTAGCGATTGTTGTATAGTTTCTAGGCTACCAGACCTGTAAACCACCGTATTGGCCTTACAACTGAATGTTAACTGTTAGATTTAACGTATTTTAAACACCGTTGAGGTTATGTACGATGAGAGCTAACTTTCCAGCAGCCATTCTGTTTTCTTACCTTTATCTGGCTGTACCAATCAGTTTCTGCATATCAACTTGAGGAGTTATCAGCCATTTCTGTGTCTTAATGATTTCTAATACAACGATGCATTTATGTTCTTGTCGGCGCATCATAACCTCAATTTCGCTTTACTTTTAAAGTGTTAAAGTGATTCTGTGCAGTTCGCGAGACTATGAATTAAGCTCAATGTTCTTTTCGTTTGTACATAATTTCTTGAGAGTATCTTCCAAGCCGAGATTGTCGGCGTACTGGCCAATAGTTCTCAGTATATTTGTTCAGGTATGTTGAAAGAGGGATCAAATACAGTAGTATTAGTCGTAACTGTTGGTATATCTGATCCTTTAGTTGCCCGCAAACAGGGATGCCAAGTGAATTATTAATTCGAACATTTCTCTTATAAGGATTATAATAAAAGCCTACTAAATTATATCAACTAGGTACTATATTTGTACTTCAAAACAAAATAACACGTAATACAATTTTGTTCAAACAAAAACCTGTTACATTTATAATTTAAGCCACAAAAATTAATGCCATAACAATAATTAGACAAATTATTAATTGTTTTTATTTTATTTTTACATTTTTATGCCCTTAAATGATTTATTTTAGTACGCACAAGTTCTTTAAATAAATAATATAAATCAAACATGTTTTGAAATAAAGTAGGTAATCACTTCATAACTTTTTTATTTTTATAATTTTTACAATATTATTCATTTAACAATCTTATATCATATCGAAAAGTCGTTTGACTAATTTATTTATACAATTTAGTGAGCACAATTTTTTATAGTTATGTGCCATTTATTATGTAATTTAATGAAATATCAACCTGAGCATCCTTGTGTTATTATTGTAATTCTAATTAAGCGCTCATCTAATTGCAAAACGTAGTGACTCGTTTATAAATCAAAAATTTAATCTAAAAACTATAAAACGTTGAAAATTTATATAAATTCTATGAAATATAAATTTCTATTTAAATCAAAAATTTATGAGCGCTTGTTCCCAAATCCAATGTAACATTCTAGCTGTAATTGTAAATAATTCTAATAGAATATTGTATTGAAAATTTCGGAAGATATAGTAGGTACTTTTTGGTACCATTAACTAAAATTATAAAATTTCGGTATGCTGTAAAAATAACCAGTATTGTGGCACAGAAATATACGATTTTAAATAGATAGGTAATTTCTAAGTAGGCCTGAAAGATATTAGAACTACTACTTGAATTTAAGCAGCTTTTTATGTAGGCAACCGTCCATTTAAGCTACTAAGATATTCTTCTACACTTTGTTCAAGAATGATACTAAAAGAGTGACATTTATTATTACGTATCTTTTTTGAACAAAGCGTAGTATACATTTTTGTTTACGCTTAGCACAGTTTAAATCAAGTCCACGAAATCGAATTAATAGTATTTAAACTCTTGAAATTATTTATAGCACATTTCACACAGATTTTGAAAACCTATTTGACTATTTTGATTCTAAATATGTTATATAAATATTCTAAAATACATTTATTATTAAAACTATCCTATAATAGTTGAAAATATATACGAATTAATTATTTAGAATCAAAACAAGTTGCTTGAATTTCTATTTTACAATTTAGCTGAGCTCTAAGTAAATAAATAATAAACTTAGAATGAAGACTGTTTATACGGAGTGGTCCAAAAATTTAAATACACTACGGATTGAAAATATAGTATCACATATCTACGCTACGATTTTGACGATATAATATAAATATATTTTTATATATTGTGAACGGAAGGAATTATAAATTAGGAACGGGATGTATTATTGTCTGTAGCATTAGCGTTACATAATATTGTATTATTGCCATATGCTTTGGTATCATCGCTTTATTTATAGAGATAATATACGGCTCAACGCCGATTACACTTCAGTCTTAAGATATTGTAGGTATTTTATAAATAATAACATTGTATATATAATCATTTTTGGTATTGAGGCATCAGAGATATTAAGAATATATTTTATGTATAGTATTGCCTAATGTAAATGGTAAATTTTACGTACTATACCTGTTCTATAATGTAACTTTTTTTAATATCTCTGACTTTTTATAAATATAAAGCTTCTACACTGAAAACTGAATTGAAAATTGACACAGTGGCTATGCTGTCAAAATTATGTAGCTAATACATAAATGTTGAGGTATATATATTTTATGTGATGTATATAAAAATGTATATAAGTGAAAAAATATAGAAAATGTGTTTTTACTGTAGAAAATTATAATAAAATAAATAAAATTATAAACAGGCTTGTGAGTTAAGACATCAAGTAGTTTTTTAAAAAAGAATTGAAATTTTTATAAGTAAGTTATTCATAGTCTATTGTGATTTATCGATAATAAAATTATCAAAAATAGAGCCCCCTTTCTAAGTATGTTCAGCTTCGCCACTGTGTTTGGGGTAGTATAACATAACCTATATTGCACAGTTATCATTCGTAAATAAAACTGTAGATTTATTTTCAATTATAATTACGCTTAAACTAACTTCATGTACAGTAATACTCAGTAATAATAGCACATAATAATTATATACATTGTATTTTCAAAACAAGTGTTTTCTTTATTCATTCTATTTGTACGTTTACTAGGTATTGAAGAAATTTAACAGGTATGGTTCAAGTTGAACCGTTCAACCAAGACTATTTGATCCCGAAGAAAGAATGGTAACTTTTCAAACATAAAACTTATTTATTCAAGTTATTTAGATAATAATTTATAAAACTTATTAAATAATTATTTTGCTTAAGAATACAAAAATAGTATACAAGATACTAGGGATCAAATAGTTTACAGGTTAGGCCTATGTTCACACTGGTCTATATTTTGAAAGACGCTCTTACAATACAAAATTATTATTATACCATCACTAAATTACTTAGGTAAGTAATTAAATTAATATACACAAAAATATTTTTATAACTCATAAAATAATAGTTTTTTTAAGTATTACTTTTACAAAAAACACTTTTGTTAATGCCTTAACAGGTCCACACTAATTTTGTATGTGTAATAAACAATGTGAATATAGGCCCAGTTTCTTAAAAAAATTATTCTGATTGAACCAAGATGGACCAGGTAGATAAAGGTACTTTTTCACAACCATCTACTAAAAATTTAAAAATTAAAATTTTCTCAATTTAACTCTAATACTTCGAGATTAAGGGAAGCGCAATTATTTAAGTTTAATACGTTTTTAATTCCAAATTGCAAAATTTATATTGCATTTTTTGTACTTTTAAGTTGGTACTACCATGACTACCTAATACAAAAGTTAATCTAAGTAGGTACATGCTACAGCTACAAAAACATTTTCGGCATTCATTACTCACTTCGAAAGTGTATAATTACAACACTCGCATGTAAAAAAATTAACGTTATATTACACAATATCTCGTATTTAAAATAAAAATGTATTTCGGCTTCCACGATAGTACCACCTTAAATGAAATGTAAAGTTAAACTTAATACCTACAATTTTATTAGTAAAGGGATGTTTTTAAAGATTATATTTATCACTTTTATAAGGAATGTTTGGTATATTAAAATACTGATTAATATTAATTAAGGAATTAATTGTACCTACAGTATATTTGTTAAATTTTAAAATTGATTATTCAAAATAAAATACGCACTGTGCACGACTAGTAAGTAGTAAATAAACTAAAAATTATACTATTTTACTAACAGATAATTTAAGATACTAGTGACCTAATTTAGGCTCTATTTTAATACAAATATTCCATAAGTATTAACCTTTTTTATTTGAGTACGGAATAAAAACAAAACAGTACTTAACTCATTCGAGATATAAAACAAAACAATTTGTACCAACGTCTTTTAACCTTACAAATTTTAACCCTGCAATTTTAACTTGTGCCATTCATAACAAAATTACTACTAGATTTAAAAAATTCTACGTACTAAGAAATTGATTACACTTAGTAAATGATTGCCATCATTTCTAATATACGTGGACGTACAGTTTCACAGCACGAATCTGATATTTTTAAATACACATAACCTTAATTTACAGTGGAGTACTGAAAGGCAGGAATGTAATTTTAAAATCATGCGAAACGTAGCTTCTAATGGACAGATATTTAACATTAATACTTGGAATGCACTTTTTGCACAATTAATCGTATTTTTTGAATTGTTACCTTATATTTTAGGTCTTTTAAGGACAGTTAGATTAGTTTAGTTACCTTGTAAGTTAAGTTAGCGACTAAGTATTTCATAATTACTGGTGTTGTAGCTTCGTTTATTTTGTGAAAGGCGGATTACTGATGGCAATAAGACGTTCCACTAATTTTCAACCAATAGATATATTATTTCCCCATTGTAATAAAAAAAAATTATAAACACACGAAGAAAGCTGATACCTGAGCCCTATTCTGACATTTGTATTTTTTGAGGATTCTTTCATGGTTCTGAATTCTGAAAAAAGCAGTCCACTGTTTTTAAGCTATCAATGAATTAGAAATATTTCTTGTCCAAGACTTATTGAAAATTTAATTTAGCGCCGACGTTATTTGACAGGCAATCCTTCAATTAAGAATCATAAAAGAATCGTCAAGGATTCCCTGTGTGTACAGGGCTTAAGATTACAGTAAAAATTTTAACTTATCAAGCATCAAATTGCCTGAATTATTAATATAAATACCTAGTACTTATAGCGAAATGGGGCATTGTAACAAAAAATCAATGGAGCACCCTATTGCCGTTGACAGGTTAGAGAATATCAAAATATGATATACATGTGTAACATTTTGGCATATAATACCGTACGGTGCATCAAATATACGATTATTTGAAATTTAAGAATATCTTACCATATTATCGTAAACAGCAACAATTGAATATTTAAAACATGAATTAGAATCGACAATAATAAGTATTTAAGGTTAACTTCACGCTCACTTCAGTCCTACCAACTTACAAACAACAACAAACAAGTGACGATCAATCAAAGAGTCGAACTGAACGGCGAGGCACATGACGAAGACAACGAACAGGTCAAAACATTTGAACAACAAACATGACAAAAACCAGTCGTGAAGTCCATACCCTTCAATCATCTGACCCCGAAGACAGGTTTTTGTCATTTGAGGGGTTTAGGCACATTGCTGGTGTATTTCCCTACGTAGTTACCTTTCGGGTTGTAGGTGGCCACGACGAACGATTTGCCGTTGTTTTTACCTTTAGCCAACGCGATGCCGAAGTCAGTACTCTCCTTCCACACCATCTGGGTGAAGTGGCCGGCTTTTGGTGTCCGGGATTCTACTCCGAAAGTGAAGTCTTGTATTTCGTCGTACCATATCTTGCACACTTCTCGCGCGGTTGGCGTACAACTTGGGTCGGATGACCACACGTAGAAGATGTTTTCGCCGTATTTGCAGTCTGGACGGTGGGCTAGTTTACCTTCTTTTGCTAGGTGATCCGCCCATTCTTGCGCGTACTGGCACATCTATCAAATTATTTTGACATGATTTAGTAAGAGATCAACTATGGGGGGAAAATGCGAGTCTTACAAAAATAGGGAATTTGACAAGGCGAATGGAATGAAAAAAAAATTATACAAATTGTAAAACAATTAAAGGATTTGCAAAAAATTGAAAAATGAAAACATGGAAACTGCAAAGAATGGTCAATGCAATGAACGGAAAAGGTAAGAATTAAAGGAAAAATATGGAAAATGCTAAAAATCTATTATGGGTATTACAATGAATAAGGAATTAAAGGAATTGTAAATAATTATGGAATATACAATGTACTTATTATGGACAATAATTGGAAAGAATTATAAGTCCAATGTAAATTCCTAGGAATTGTAAAGTATTATATCGTAGATATATCTAACTAGGAATTATGGGATTTGAAAAGTATTACGAGAACTGTACTACTACTATTATTATTATAACAAATAATTTTAGTCGTAGATAAAATTATGTGTGTATTACGAGCGTAAAGTTTCTTTGTTCCTCTTGCACTATTGTAGCTCGCGCTGCAATTGCCGTGTGCGAGTAACAAAGAGTCACTACGCTCTTAAATAACTATAATAAGTAACCTGATTTTATTCTGAAATTGTTGCCTTTTTCAGAACACAGACTAAAATTAAAAATGACTTAACTTAAATTTGTGTCCAAGCGGTACTTCAACAGTAAAAATTATCTTTCACCATATTATTTTACACAGTTTGCACTACCACACTACAACTAAATAACTGCCAAAGTTGTGAAAAAAATAAAGTTATAATTTAATTCAATCACACTATAATAACTAATGAACAGAAGTTGCATAACAGCATTGACTGATTTCGAAAGAGAAATACCAAACAAATAATAAATCGTGATTGTGGAAAGCATAGATAAAAAATATCTTACATCCCAGTTGAGTTTCAAGTCCGGTACGCCATGCTTCCTCCTGTATTCATTATGAAACTTTAAAGCTTGGCTAACAAAATTATCATGAAGTGCATCACAGCCATTGGTCAGCAGTTTGCTTGCATCAGGACTGCCAACTTTTGGAAGAACGTTTTCCCTGAAGCTTCCTATGTAGTTTCCAGCAGGGGTGTAACTGGCTACTACGAATATTTGCCCGTTGCGGTTCTTTTCGACCCCAACGCCTAATTCTTTACTTGCTTTCCAAACGACCTGGGTAAAATGACCCGACCGCAGGTCGTTGGGTTCTTTACTGAAGTCGTGGCAGGTTATTTCGTTGTACCAGGACTCCACGGGCTCTTTACCTAAAAGAGAAGAGGAATTATTGAGGATTACAATAAAAATGCTATGTTATAATTATAAAAATACATGTTTTGTACGTATAAAATTGATTTAACTTAATTTTGAATGTTTTTTAATTGTAGTCTCAGATCAACAGCACACATACAAATTTATTTTATAAAAGTATCAAATTAAAGAGAAAATATTTCCTATTTTATATAAAAATGGTGCATTTGGAGAAATCAAAATATTAAGGAAAAATCTGCTATTTTATGGGAAATATGCCACTGCTGTAGTATAGCATATACCTTACGGGATGTTTTATAATTTTCATGTAAATAGGTATATATAGAATGTTCCACAACTTACGACAAAAAATTTAAGGGTATATACTGTACGACGTGCTGATCATGAAACAAAAAGAATTTTTTTTTAAATTCGCAAAATTTAAGAGCAGTTTACTTGGCGTGTCTACATTTTAAGTATCACTGTTTTGATGGTAAATTTGATAATTTGACATTTATAAGTATTAGATATTATGTAAACAATTACTTTCATTGTAGAAGATTTGAAAAAAACTACCGACCAGTGGCAAAAAAATGCTTACTTGAAATAGGTACGATGCATTTTTTGCAAATTTTAAAAAAATTATTTTTGTTTCATGATCAGCAGGTCGTACAGTATACCCTTTAATTTTTTGTCCTAAGTTGTGGAACATCCTGTTTTATGTTAAGAGAATATATTATTTTAGAATATATATTTTTACAAATATTTGTAATTTTTAACCTAGTATTAAAATGTAATACAAAAAGTATCAAAGCAAAATAAAAACAAGATAATTTTCAAAATTTAACAAGTAAATCAATACATGCAATTGGAAAAACAATGCTGTGTCTTGTAAATTATTAGTAAAAATAATAAATCAAAAATTTGTTTAGTTACTGTTCTTTTGTATAAATTAAATTAAAATTAAATTTTTTTGAAGATTAAATTACATCAAATTTGAAATGAGTAACTCAATTTAGTTCACAGGTGTAAAACAAATTTCCTGGTAATGATGACTCAAAGTATTAATACTAGATAATAAAATGTTATCACGCTATAATATTTATCTTCTTTTTTTTGCTTTTAAAACTTTATGATATGAAAATAGGCTAATGTAAAATATTTCCAAATAAAAGTAATGTTCAGTGAAGATTATGATTACGCAGCACATTCTCTTTGATGCTTACGCAGGTCTTATCTACTTAATCTACGCTAGTTACTCATAATCCATGGATTAGTTAACAAAGCTAATCTCATACCTGTCAGCGTGTAACTAGGATTGGACGACCAGTAACAGTAGATGTTCTGTCCGTAGCTGGCGTGCTTTCTGTGTTCGATTTGGCCTTTGGACGCCAAATGTTTCGCCCATTCTTTGCTCTCTTTGCACATTCGCCTATTGAGCTTGAGCGGTTCCACTGCGTGCATTTTTCTGTATTCATTATGTGCATTGAGGCATTCCACTTCGAATTTTAAATCGAATTCATTGACTCCTGCATAACGGAATAACGGAATTATTCAACAACGAAATGAAATAAATTATTTATTATTTGGAGGAATTAATTTGTGAGTAGGTAATATTATGCAATTACAAATAATTTGTGAGGTCATTAAAACAAACTTGTTAATTAATTAATTTGATTTTTGTTTAATTATCATGCTCTAGTTTTTTTAATAAATCTGTGAATAACAAATTTTAATATTTAAAAAAATCTTTAATCGAAAAACTGGATTCAGAGATTCCGTAACGTAACTTATTCTGAACCTGATCGGTCACGTCTTTACCCAACTTGGGTGTGGCAGCCTCATATACCACTCTGATATCGGTATAGATGTATATTTTATCGTGTGTGCGGTTACCAGCTGTCAATTAACGTGTACGCAAGGTTATTAGTGAAAAGATAGATTTTTATACAGAAATTAATATGTGTAGGTACCTGACTGGATTTGAATTTGAAGTTGTCAAAACCGATTAGTAAATTCAGCTTCAGCTATCCACTCCATATAAATATAAAAATAAATTTTATTATTTGCAATAATTGTAAATAAACTTTTTTATGTTACGTTACCGAAATTCAAAATCAAGCCTATTTTTATTATTGCCCAGATTAATATTTCTTTTGACTATTTCAATTTGTAAGATCATATTCTAGTTAATGTTATAAGTAAACCAACACCAAAAAATTATTCTGGTCGACATTACAGATCACCTCAAAAATAAAGACCCAATAAAACCAATCAAAAATAAGTAGTTACAAAAAATATTTATTTTATCATTAATAGATTAGGATATAAATAGGATATAGGTTTCTGGTTATTAGTACCATAACATTAATAATATTAATATAAATAATCTTAGTATACATAATATAACTTTACTAGTATAATAGAAAATATAAAATTAGTCGGACGAGACAATTATTAGTAAAGGTAAGATTATTACATTCTTTTATTCCGTCAGATCAGATTCAACATTACAGCCTTTAAGAGGATCTTCTACCTTCCATTTTTATGAAAAAAATAGTTATCGGTTTAATACAGTTGTTCGACAAATAATATAAGTTATAATAAAAATGTAGTCCAAATTTCAAAATAATTTAAGGTGCAAAAATATTGCAGCCAATTAAATTATCTAAAGACACAATTAACAAAGATTTATTTTCAAGAACCTTTTAAACAATTATTAAAATATATATGTAAATGTTAATACTACAAGATCAAAAAGATGCAATATTTAACTGTTGAAATTATGAATTTTCTATTTTCTTATGACTCTAATATAATAAATAATAATTCCAAATCATTTTTTTAGTCTTGAGACTAGTAACTTGAACAGAAAGTAGATAAATACATTAAGCCCTTATTCATACATGGATTATTTGAGAATTCTTTCAAGTTTTCAAATCCTGAGAAAAAGAATCATGGTGAGAATCGCCTGTCAAATAGCGGCGCCGCTAAATTGAATCTTCAATGAATTTTGGAAAAATAAATTTGTAATACATTCATAGATCAGTTATTTTTTTCCAGGTTACAGAAAAAGAATCGTCAAAGAATCCATGTGTGAACATGGTTTAAGTAACCCGATACTTATGGTAAAGTACCAAATGTAGATTATTTTAGGCTTCTGAGTGAACTGATTCGTATGAAATGAATCTGATCCAACGTAGTAAAAGAATTTTCCCCACGTCTAACTTCACGCACCGTTTTGGGCCCTTTCGCTGAATCCCCCTACAGGGGGCACGTTGACAGAGAAGCTTCCGATGAGGTTCCCTGGTGGAGAATAGTTTGCCACGACGATGAACTTGCCGTCCTTGGCTTTGGCAAAAGCAACGCCGAGTTCTTTCGACTCTTTCCAGATCACCTGCGAGAAGTGGCCCGACTGTAAACTTGTTGGTTCCGTGCCGAATGTGTGGTCTTTTATCTCGTTGTACCTTTAAAGAGGAGACAATTGATTTTTCTTATGTTTCTATTTTGAGAACTATTTTTGTGACTATTATGTAAGTTGAAAATTCTTATAGTGCAATCTATTTTTCTAAATTACTAAAGTTAGATGATCCATGTGGAGTAAAAATGGTTGGAGTTGAAATAACTGACCGAATTCCAATAATTTTAGTTCCATAATATCAACAATCATAGATAAGAAATTTTTCATTATATATGAAGGATGATTCACAATTAATTGCATACCTATGTTTTAATGGCTTATAAATAGTACCTATTCAACTTACTGTTTCGAAACTGGAAGAATTTTTTTCAAAATTCGCAGTTTTAATTTAAGGGTATTGCAGTACCTACTGAGAATTTCATCAAACTAAATATTTAACTATTCTTGCCATTGCATAAAAATAAAATAAAATTTTATTCCAATCATAGTAAGTCAGAACAGATATTATCCATTATGCAATCTACATTCCAGTGGTTCCAAAAATGTGCTCCTTGCGAAAACTGCCCTCAAACTTAATAATTTAAAAAATATATTTTTGTTCTATATGCCATTACAATATAGGTATGCACGAAGTTGTGTAACTAATAATTATACAGGGAGATTCATATCTCAGTGAATATATTTTAATGGCATAGGCATACGGTGCTCCACCCACTTATCACGGAACTGAAAGAATTTATTTAAAAATTCGCAATTTTGGTTTCCAAGTTTTTTTATCAAATGATTTTAGGTCACTTTTTATCTTCCGCCTCATATTCTATAAGGGAGGTATTATTATGATGGGTCAAAATTTTCGAGTGTGTTTTTAGTGGATGAGCACGTTTTAGGGTCCCTAGAATACGAATAAAGTATTTTCGAGATAGAAACCATTTGCATTCCTCCCGCGCGGGAGGAGAAACTCGCTTCCCTCCCTTTATTAGCGGGAAGAAAACACTGCTTTCCTCCCCCGTGTGACGTAAAAGTTCTTTTTGTTCAATGATCAGTAAGTTTAGTAGGTACTATAATATGCCATTAATATATATATATATATATATAGGAAGTAGTTCTGAATCAGCCTGTATTTCTATTAAATATACTCCCAATTATTTTATAGTCGTGGCTCGTGGCATATAAATAATATTTCGTACTGCTTACAGATTAAAACGCGAAATCGAAAATGTTTTTCGTGATAAATCTGTTCGTTATTTTCCAGCCTCTGGCGAAAAAGGAAATATAAGAGCACTCGTAAAGACCAATAGAAAGCGAGCACAGTCCTCAAGAATGCTCAAAAAAAATTCCAACTTATGCTAAAATTATCTTACCAGCTATCTACAGGCTCCCTTCCAGTGAGAACATAGTTAGTATCTGAAGTCCAGAAACTGAAAATATTTTCTCCATATTCCTTATTTTGACTGTGGGTCAATTTTCCTCTTGTCGCTAGAGTATCAGCCCAAGTTTGGCTAATTCTACAAATTTGTTTATTTAATTTAAGGGGGGGCACACCGTGTTTTGCACGGTATTCATTGTGAGCTGCTAGGCAGTCTGCTGCCCAAGATGCTTCTGATTTCTGTAAAATTATTTTTGTTAATAATGTCACTGGTGATTAAGTCTAGTTAATTTTACGGTGGTTGTTTTTATTAAGTGATGTCATAATTGTTAGACTCATATTTTGTTTGTGACAAGTGTTTTAATAATTAGTAAGGCCGTAAATGTAGTCTAAATATAGAATTTTATAATGCCAATACGGAACAAGATAATGGTGACGTAATTATGAATGTTTAAAGACTACATAATACCACCAGAGATATTTTACAAGATGCAGTAGTAAATTAACTCTAATTATGTACTTTTATTCACAAACATATTATCGGAACAGCAGAAACTTTTAAAGTTTTTTAAAAATTTCAGGTCGATTTAGATTGAGTTATAATCATCGTATTGGCTTTATTAATTGTGTTTGCATAATCATTATATTTTCTAGTAATATAGGTGAATGCAAAATGCAATGCAATTCAATTCAAGCTAAAATTTCGAAAAATCTTTGTCAATGAAAATACATCATATTAGAATTTTTTTATAAATTGATGTTTTTAAATTTGTGTAGTAGATATTAATAATATAAGAAACATTACACACTCCTAAATTATTTTAAAATAAAACAAATAAATTATAATATTTTGATAGCATTTTAAAATGGTTGAAATTGAAAATTTGTATTAACCCTTTATTGGTTCTTACAACCAAATGATTACGTTGATTACTATTGGATTTTATATATATAGTGAGTTTATTTTAACGTGAAATATGGGATTTATCATATCCATTTAACAGCAATGTATTAGAGAGTTCTTTTTAAAATGAAACAAAAGGAATAAATTTGATTTTGTGTCATATTGCTACTGCTACCCGGAAATATGATTTATACTTTGAACAATTAAATGTTTATGTTGAATGCGTCGACGCTATAATACATTGCTGTCAAAGTCGTAATCATAGATATGAAAAATCCCATGTTTCAAATTAAAATAAACTCACTGTATAAAACACAACCACTTCAAATAAAATGTGACTAGATAAGGGGGTTTTATCGCTCAGCGCTGCTAAATCACAAATCCTTGTTATTTCAGGTATCCGCGCTGACAGCCTATGTTTTATGAGAACATGTTGTCTCTATTTATCTAATTGCTATGTTTCGCTCCATTTTTGTTTAGAAAATACTCAATTTGATTGGCTAGCGCGCATACAATTTTTAAATTTATTTAACAAATTACTCGACTACTATTTGAAAATTTTATATAATAATATGATATAAACATTTAAATTTACAATGCAATCAAACTTACGAAGAGTTTTTCTCAGAATTATTGTTATTTAATTGTTTATAAATAATAATAATAACAATTTAAAAAATTCGACAACGTAGCTAGATTTTTACTGCCTTTATGTTTATATGGTATTTTTTTTAGATTTATAGGATTAATAGGTTGGGAGTAATTTGTTAAATACTTTTTTACTGTGATAAAAGCCCCTTAACAGAGGTGATACCATACGGTTGCATTGCCTGGGAAGCTTCAAATTTAAGAATACGAACGTAAAATGCTTTTAAAATCACTGTAACCATATGGTTATAAATGATAATAGTACATATTCCAAAAAATACCAATAAAGAGATACATATTTAACAGTAACATACAATGTTCCGTATGATATATAATTTTGTAAAAGTCTTATATAAGTATAAAAATTAGTCTTGTTTTTGAAACTCAGCATAAAATGTTTGGTTGCACCCAACCTTAATAAATTTTTAGTGCAAATAGACAAAACCGTATCAAACATTTGATATTCATATAAAATGCCTCATTTTATTGGTGCAATATTTAGTTATCTTATCTTTACAAATATCTAAAGTATGTGAAATAATGCAAATATTATTTCTTCTTGCTTACCTTTTCGGTGGAGTTGGCGCCCCCCATTTTGCTCCTCGGCGATCCAAGTTTAGCAGGTGATCCTAATCTAGACGCAGCTTTAGTCGTGGGTGATAATGGAGAGTAACTCTCTCTTAATTCTGGTAACTTATCAGATAAACTCTTTTTCTCTACACTTGTTACTTTTCTTTCTGTACGGTTACCTCGGAATGTTTCGTAGGTTTCTTTTGTGACTGTCTCGTACTTTGGTTCCTTTTAAAACAAAATTTATCTGTTAAGGATTTTATTAATTTAATCAGTGTGACAGTGACTTGTACTTAAGACTCAACAGATTTAATAAGAATTATCTCTTGAATTAACGATGAAAGATATGATTAATCTAAAACAATTAAGGTTTTAGTTTTAGTTTTGAAGATATCAAAACAATTAATATTATTACGAGAATATTCGTGAGTCACGACCACGAGTCAAAAGGGACGAAGTCAAAATTAAAATTAGTTTACTCTTTGGATTTTAAATTTCAATAAACAAGCCTTATGATTACTGAGCCAACTCACAAACAAATTTAAGTCGTTATAAGCTATAGATTAACTACACTTCAGTACTGAGTTTCCAATGGATCAGTGGTGTAGCGAGGGGGGCAAGGGGGTCTATCATGCCCCAACAAACAAGAAAAACAAGTTTTTTTCCGGAAAATTTAAATTTTTTGTTAAAATCGATTTCTGGGAAACATATTTTAAATTAATAATTATTGTAATATAATTAATTGTTTCCTTTCTAGATTTGCCTGATATAATATGTTTTAAATAATGTTTGCAATTAATCAATCAAATATTTCCGTATACGAACGTTCTTTCTTCTTTCTATCTGAAAACTTTATTTTTTTAAGATAGCGTAATATTGTTTAGATGAAATGCACGCAAAGCTCACACTTGTTATTTTAAAACGATAACAAACAATACACTACTAGGAAAGAAATATCGAATGTTCGACGTTGGCACAAAAGCGTTAACGCAATTAAAATAAAACAGTTTTTTCTTCCGGCTGAAAAGTTTTGCAAAATGATTTATGTTATATTGCTTCTTAGACGACGATATATTATATATAAGAGGTGGCCAAGACGTCGACCGCGGTTAGTCGGTCCCGTGAGACCTTGGAAAGCCCGCGAAGCCGATTCGGACAGCTAAAAAAGGCGATTTTTATATCTGGCATGCTAATAAAAAAGTCTTCGACAAATTTTTTTCCACTTTTATGTTCGACGAGCTAAAAAAAGGTCTTCGACAATTTTTTCATTGGATTTTACATCCAGCGAGCTACAAAAAAAAAAAGTCGCCAATTTTCTCATCGATAGTCGCCCGCGAGTATACTTTCAACAAAAAAGTCGCCCTCAACTCCTAAAAGTTTGGCCGCCCCTGCTATATATTATATTACAATATGTTTTTCGGAGGGCGCCAAAATTATATCGTGCCCCGGGCGCCACTTATGCTCGCTACGCCACTATAGGTAATGATTTTACTAACTGAAGTAGGAACAATTTTATAACAACTGTCCGAAGTTGGAACAGTTTTAGCAGTTCAACTTACTATGCAAGTAATGTTCCTCTTACTTGTAACTAAGTACATAAAAATCAAACTAATTTAAATCATGTCTGATTGAAATATTTATATTCAACAGGACTATTATTTTGTATTTGGTACTGCCTATATAAATTCAAATTTGCTTTCTTTGAATCATTTTCCTTATGAACTATATCTTTTCCTTGTATTCTTTATTTTGAATTTTAATAGTTTAATGTCTTAATTACACGCATGATATTCTTATCTTAAGTGATATTAATTTATACTTTCATAGAGGAAAATTGTATTATTATCATTGTTGATTTCTCTTGTCAATAATATAGGAAACATTTTATATAATATTGCGAAAATAAAGGAAACAACTAATTTTATTTTAATTCTAGTGAAATTCTGGACAAATCTATAAGTAAGTGTATCCACTTGACTCCAGTCAGAAAAAAAGTTTAGTATGTAGTCAGTGGTTCAAAATCCACCAAAAGTTGTAGGTCTTTTGGGCTCCTTGCTTCACTAAATCATTGATTCTAAATTTAGTAAAATCATCAATAAAACCGCTCGAATTCCGTACCGATGCTCTATACAGAATGTACCATAACTTGAGGTAGGTACATATTAGAATGGTATAAGTACTTCACGTACCTACTGATCACGGAACAAAAAGAATTTTTTCAAAATTATAAAATTAGTTTTGAAGGTTTGTGAAGGAAACAGTTTTGTGCCACTGGTTGATAGGTACTTTTAATATTAAATATAACAATAATAGAAGTAGCTGGCCATATAACTCTCTCTCTTTATTCAAAATAAATAGTATCCAGTGGCACTAAAAATGTTCTGCTTAAGTAAACTACCCTTATTAAAAGAAATTTCTAAAAAAATATTTTTTTAATCAGTACGTTAAATACTACGCCATTTCAATATGTATCTCAAGTTATGATACACCTTGTATAATAGCGCCTCATTATGATCTCAATAATATTTTAAAAATATAAGACAAGACACCAACAGTACAATTCATACTTTTCTGGCACCAAAATTTTTCAGCATTTTATGCAAAATCAAGGTGATTTTCTGCGAAACAAATTTTGGTAAATATCCCAGTTACGGATTTTTAAACTGGCGAATAGGCATTTGCCTAAATCCGAGCCCTAGTGATCAGCCGTCAACTTTTAGGTACTCTTGGATCTTGGATATAAAAGGGAGGGTGGAGTAGAAACTCCACATGCACTTAGGCCGCTCAGACGGGCCCATTGTACATCCTCCGGGTAGCACAGCTCCTTGCTACAGATCCTGAAGCCATTCCACACTCAGGAAGAAAGCCAACAGGTCAGCAGCGGGAGTTGTGCTTAGGGTGGCCATGTCCGGATTTTTAAACTGGCGAATAGGCATTTGCCTAAATCCGAGCCCTAGTGATCAGCTGTCAACTTTTAGGTACTCATTAGGAAAGTAAACTACAGGGAAGATTTTTGTACAACTAAAATGAAACGTGTATGTGTACCTGAGTAGAATCAAACCTGAGTTGTCAGAACCACAATTAGTCATATAACTCGCTTGCTTTTCTAGCCCATGACAAAGAAAAGAGATATGATTTTGTATGTTTCCCCTTTTTCCACAAAAGCAACATATTGAAAAGATTTTACAAACGAGATAAATAAGAAAGATTTGGTATTAGTACTAGAAACGTTTAACATTCATGACAAGTCCTCCATCATAATTACGCTCAATCAAACGTTTAAAAGATTATCCAACACAGGAACAACAATTTGTTCATCCGTATTTAATAACAGCAACTTTCCTGTGGCATAAAATTGAATAACCACCTCTACTCTTGAGCATTGTTGTGAACCAAATAAAAAAAGAGGTCAGTAGTTTATCCATCACCATAACAACAAGCACAATTCGTAACGTACTCTACTGATGGGCTACGGACCATGAAAGGACTAGGCATTGTTTACTCATGTTGTTGCGACGATCTTTTGGCTGTGAACTTTCACTTCGAATCGGTAGTGAACTATTGTTAATTGTTAATTAATTAGAAATCAATGAAATGAAAAGCTATGTTATTGTTTTGATTGTTTTGTTTGTTTGGTTAGGTCAGTAAATTGAAAAGTTTAAATTAGAATTGAAAAACTGTAATTAAATGTTTTCTCTTATGGTTTGGTCAGTGATTTCAACTTTAATGAACAGTTTATTACACGAAGCTATTTCCTATTTTGTTGAAATAATATAAAAATAACTCCAACTTCGGATATCTACATGGATATGGATTATGGATCCTTATCATATTCTTGAACTCATTATACTAACAAACTAGGTAGGTATATTAAAAATAACGGGTGATTCATAACTTCGTGCATTATTTTTATGGCATAATGCTCAACTTTATCACGGAACTGAAAGAATGTTTTCAAAATTTGCAATAATTTTAGTTTCTAAGTTTTTTAAATAAACAGTTTTGGGCCACACTCTGTTTCATATGGAATTTCATAAATTCGCCATTCTTGCCATTGCAAAATTATTATTAATTAAAATTTTATTTAACACCATTCATAATTAGTCAGATATCCATTACACAATCAACAATCCAGTGGTTTCAAAAATGAGCTTCTTGAGAAAACTGTCTTCAATAATCAACAAATTGAAAAAAAAAAGTTACATATTCATACGAATATAACTACACTGAATTTTTTTTAAACAATGCAAATAGCGTAAAGTAGGTAGGTACACATTAATTTATAATCATTAAAAACTTTGATAAATAGTATAACATTAAATTAAAATTCTAGTCGAAATTCATTAGAATTATTTATTGAATTTGAACATTTCAACGTATAGGTATTTACTTTCTTATTATCGCAATTTCAATTTTAAAAATAAAGGAAAAATCAGGAAATTATTAAATTATGCAAGAGAAAATTGCTATAATTCTATTTTTGGAAGAAAAATATAAGTTTATTTTAAAATTCAAGTAAAGTTTTGATTAGGTATTTAATTGGTAGCACATCATAATAATTTCACAGATACTTTAACGTTTAAATTGGCATTCTATCTATATAATATTTAAATTTTTATTAAGGAGCAGTTCCGCAAACATAACACGAAATATATTTTGTATAACTTGCACAAAACAAATTGACAACAAAAGAACAAATAAAACTCACCGAACTACAAATAATACCCAACTAACCATGTACTAAATCCAAACTAAACCAGTAACCAAATGCGTTTTATTTTATAAACATATTCCCCCTATTACTAACCTGATAAGATTACAAGTTTTATTTTATTTACAATACAAACTTAACAGCAATGACACATTTCACTAAATAATGTTAATATTATCAATTATTAGTAAGAAAGTTTGTAAACTTTACACCATGTACGTAGGTAGCAATCTGTCGCCAGCAAAATTTCTGGGAAAATTGATAGAGCTTGCGCAAAAGCTCCCAATGAACTTTAAATCTGAACCAGAAGCGTAGAGCTTTGAAAAATAGGGTGTTACTTGTGTTACAAAATTCAATTTTGTATTTCAAGAAAGCCCAATGCTTTATGTGATCGGCTGTGGTTCTGGCGAGAGATAAACCACTTTTGTAAAATCTTTGTACGCTTTGCTAAAATCCTTGTAAAATCATTTTAAAATCTCATTAAAATCTTGACAATCTTTTCTAAAATCTGCAAAATCTATAAAATCTGTTAAATCTTCTTAAAATCCGTATAATTCAGAGTAAAATCTATAAAATCTTTTGAAAAATCTGGTCAATTTTGGTACCTACTTAAAATTTTGAAAATCACTCAAAAGTTGTAAATAAAATCTTAAAATCCTCAGAATATCTTTAAAATCACGTAAAATTACATATACACAATCTTTCAATCTTTGAAAAATTAGTAAAATCTAGTCATAAATCGTTAAAATCTGTAAAGCCTTTAACAAAGTCTTTAAAATATTCTTAAAATCTGTAAAATCTGTAGAATCCAAAATAAAATCTACAAAAAATTTGTAAAATTTGAAAAATCTTGGTACCTAAAATCTTTAAGGTCCCCCAAAAATCCTATATAAAATCTTACAATCCATACAATATTTGTAAAATCCATAAAATCTGTATTGATGTAAATTGTTTGTACACTAAATTTCGAAGTGGTTTACCCCGGGTTCTGACAACTCAGGTTCGAATTTAGTTTGGTACACACTCCAGTTTAACTGCACAAAAATCTCCTCTGTGGTGTACTCATCACAGAGTACCTACCCATGAGTTCAGAATCGACAAAATTTTAATGCTTTTCCAAAAACAAGTGTAAAGTCTTATTTTTTCTCTATCTAGGAAGAATATTAGATTAGTCATATCATTACGTATTAGAAAATTATAAATTCTCAAAGTTAATTGAAGCAACGCAATGTAAAAAGATAAGGACAAATTTCACTTGTAACAATTTCAGGAAACGATGATATCTATAATTAAATACGGTTTTTATAATAAATTTATAAAATAGGTAATTATATGAGAATGTATGTTTATTTTATTTATTAGTACCTACCAACTATGATAAGCTTCTTAGTGATTAAATTCAATTAATATCTAAGTACTTCAAAATACTTCATTTGAATTAGTCATTCTTTAAATAAATTAAAATAACTTCTATTGAGTAAGTAGGTACTTATTACTAAACTATGTTGTATTTGATGTGATTGATAATGCAAACATACAACATTTTTATACCATAATCAAAAATTGAGAAAAGCAAACAAAAATAGCATTTTATCTGTAGGTTTAAACCATATTTACCAATTACATTTACGGTCAGTTGCACAAAAATATCGAAACTAAAAATATAGCAACATCACATAACGCAATTATTTATTTAAGAAATAATTTAAAAATTTTAGGTGCAACACTAGCTAGAAATATTTTTAATATAATTCAGAATTTGAATTACAATGTTTAGTAATAAATTATTATAATATGTATTTAATTAATGGCATTGCACTGTTTAGGTAGATAAAGAATTATTTGGTTTGAAAATTATATTAATCGGTCGTCTACGTTTTTTCCGAATTCCTAGAATACCTACTCTCGATTTTAGTTTTTTCTCTATTCCACTCTTTACCCCACTACTACAACTGCCTAAAACCAGCCCGAAACTCGTACTTTACCTCATCCTAGCAATGCAACGTCATTTTGAAGTTGAAAAATAATGTAAAAGTGTTTTTGTTGCAAGTAAACTGTGAGTTTATTATTGACTTAAAAGGTAATATTTTTATAAACATTTAATAGAGAAATCTACAAATATGCCTTTTTAAAATTTTAAAAATATATTCTATCATGAGGTATCGTATAACCGTATAAAGTTTGCATAAATTGGAAATTTTCATGAATTTTTCGTAATTTTTATAATTATGTTTGATTTTTTTTATTAAATTTTTTAAAAGGCACAACTGTCAATTGATCTTTTAAGATTATAATCTTTGTTGAAATACAAGCTGGATTTTAGGAAGTAAACGGCCCTTTTAATTAAAAAATAAACTGCCGACTTCATTATCTACTTTTAAGAAGTATTAAGCACTTATAAATTGTATGCGTATATATTTTTCAAATTAGATTTATTGCATGTGTAAGAAAATTATTCTGAAGTACGTCAATGAACGGTCCTGGAAGAAACTGCGCAAGGATAGTTTTCAATTCATTCAATACTGAAATGCGCAATTGCCAGTTTTATTGTATTTACGCACTTAAATTTATTTTTATTGAACCTAATTGAAGATTTATCGATTTATCTATTGTGATAAAATATCAATTTTTTCCTATTTCGCAAAAAGTAACATAATTCACTTTTCTGTATAAGTATATTTTTGTTATTATTATCTTATCTCAATTCATTATTCAAATTAATTTCCAATTATTGTATAAAACTGTACCTATTTTAATCAATTTGATATATAATTAGAAATAATGATACAATCTTTGAGTTAGTTGTATTTTTGTGTGTATCTCAATCATCTTGAACGAAATAATCTTATAAATTCTGCAAAAAACATAAAGAAATAAATTATGGACATTATTCTTTCTTTTTTCTTCTTTTCTTTACCTTATGTTCTTACATTCTACGAGTAAGAGTGGAGTGTTGTACCTGTTGAAATCTTACCATTAAACCTCTACTTCAAAAATTGCCAAGCAAGATTGACCACAAAAGTAAAAACGCGGAACATTTTAATAGATAAAATTCTGGTTTGTTGAAAACTTTTCCTCATGGGAAACATAACAAAAATTGATAAAAGAGAATCAAAACATTTATGAATTATTATCTATTGTTTATTATTATTAATTGTACAAAACTAATTTGATTTTTTTTAAATATTAATTAAGATTATTAAACAATAGTTTTTATGATTTATCTGTAATATCAACTTATTGAAAATTTATCAATATATGCAATTGTCATGGAAAAACCTACACTAATAAATCAAATTTACAATTAGGTACCTACATATAAACTTTTTCCTTGATCGCTAAACTATTTTTATTAACTTTTTTATTGGATTAATCTGGAATTCTTATAGATTAACACTGTTATTTAAATGTTTATTATGATGATTAATAACTAAATAATTTGGATATCATATTATATTCAGGCAAGGTTAAGAAAAAAATTGGGCAAATCAGTTTAATAAATTATTGAATCGGTAAACCAAATAAAACCTAGAGAATTTTATAGATTAAAGGTAAAATTACAGTTACTCCTGTGCTGTTTACAATGTTTACATGATACCATACAACATGTATCTTATTTGTTATTACGAATGATTCAAAAAAATGTCAAATTAAAAACAGTTAGATATATAAAGGGAAAGGATAAATCGCTGATTAGTGCTGGTCGCTGAAAAGCTGCTGATCTGCGAAGAAATGCACAGATGCACGTAAAAAAAAAAAATTAATCCAAACCGAGTATGTGGGACACAAGAAGGGTTAAGGTTTCTTTATTTAGTTCAATTCAATTATTAGTTTCATACCAAAACCGAGTATGCGGGACTCAAGAAGGGTATACGGATTTTTTTATTCAGTTCAGTACAATCAGAGTTTCTACCAAATCTGATAATGAGAGAGACTCAAGAAAAGGATGTTTTAAGCCCTGTTCACACATGGACACATATAAGACATACACATGCAACAGTAAGAAATACTGTGTGTATGTTGCTTGTGAAATAGAGGCGCCGCTATTTTGTGGCTTCTATGTAAGTAAAGAAAAAATTAATTAATTAACAAATGTTCCACACGTTCTTCATTTGTTGCCTGGGCTTTAGGTTTTTTTAATGTAGGTAGTTTATTTAATCAGATCAGCCCGGTTTTTACGTCTATCTGTGCATTTCTAGATCAGCGGTCAGTGCTGATCAGCGTTTATTCTTACCCTTTTCATTTCCTACAGGGACTCGAACTGTACAAAGAAAACTGAACCGGTTCCCGTTTTTAAAAATAGTTATTTGTTTAACTAGGCAAAAAAATATTAGATTTGCTGCCGGTATCGCAATCAAATTATGTTGCTATGCGTATGTTGACAGTTGCTATGTAAAAACAAAATAGGTTAGGTATGTTGATGAATTTTATAAATGTCAAATTTGTTGATTCACCATAGTAACAATTACTTTTGCTGCCTAGACTTTTTTACTATTTTTGCTGCCTAGGCAGCAAAAGTGACACTTTGCTGACTGTCAGCTGTCAAAAAACAGCACTTTTAATGTCAATCGCCGAAAAAAGCGATTCAAATTCCGATTTCGGTTCAAAGATTTGTTAAATAAGAATCAATTAATTTAAATATTTTCTAAATCAAACAAAATTAGACTAAACTGAAGAAAATACAACAATTTTTCTATAAAAATTTTAGAATGTTAACAAAAAAGTATTAAATTTTAGCAGCGTTTCGTTCCGGTTTTCGTTCCTGTTTCGGTTCGGTTCGATAGTCCCTGCTTTTCATATCCAAGCTTACCACAAACGAAAACAATTTCAGACACGTATATTTTCAATAATTAAATGACATTTTTTCTAATCACATTAAATTCTATAAAACACCCTCACTATCACTGCAATTTTCCACTCACCTCGCCACTCCTGCCGCTAGCGAAGATCCTCTGGTCGGTCTTCCTGACCATGACGACCCTGCTGAGCCCACCGAACTCATGGCCGTGCGCAGTGTCGTGGTAGTTGTCCAGGCCGATGCGGGGGAACCCCTGGTGCGGCGGGCGCACGCCGGCCCTGTAAGCAGACAGCAGCGATGAGCACGACGACGACACGCTGCTGCTGGACATCGCGGACTACGGAGATGAGGCCCACGGAGCGAGTTGTGTGAAGTGAGTGAGTGGAGTGGAGTGAGTAGTAGTGACTGTAAGTGAGGTTGGAGTTGGCAGTGGCGGCGGATTGGGAGGGGTTTTGGAAGGTTATTAATCTGAAGTCTATACACGTGTGTTTTCCATAGCTGATGTTAAATAGTCGATAAAGTAACACTTTAACCGCAAGGGTAGATAAAGTAAAATTAGCGTAGATAAAGTAAAAATTTAATAGAAAGGTTAGATAAAGGAAAATGGGTTCAACACCAAAAAATATAATTCTAGAATATTCATACACAGGAAAATGTATGCACAAGAAGAATCAAATCTAGATAATTCATAAGTAATAAAATACTTGCATCAAAAGATTCATTAACATGAAAATGAAATTTAGAATTCTAGATTTGGCATAAATGCAAGCACCAGGAAGATGTAAACATTAAAATCAAAACCAAGTATGTGAGACTCAAGAATGATATTGGCTTGTTCATTTAGTTCAGCTTAACCTAATTTATCCCCCTTGTACTGAAGAGATAAACTAGTTTTCTGGATTTACATTTTCCTATGTTTTCATCTTCCTATGTTTGAATTTATGATTTATTGCGAATCTAAAATTCTAGATTTGCATTTTCCTGTGAATGAACCTTTTAATGTAGGTATTGTATTAAGGACAAATTTTCAAGATTTGAATTTATTTTCCTTTGTATGCATATTTTAGAATTATATTTTTATAATAAAATCGTTGATTATTGTATGTATTACTGTTTTTAAGAGCGTTTTAGACGGACAGAATTTTTTTTATTCAAATGTCAATGTTTTTATTAATGATAAATTTCGGAATATTTAACAAATATTTAAAAACTACGCACGTTACATTAATATACTTACAAGTTTGACATGCAACCATTGAGAGTTTAACAAAAAAAACTATCCGTTTGTTTGACACTTATGCTTAAATAAATTTTAGGTAGGTAATCATTTTTGATTATGAAATACCAATAATAAAATTAATTTTAAAGAAAATATATTTGAATGTCATATTCCATATGTATTTATTTATTTATTTATTCACTATGTTACACAATAGTGTTGGTAAGAATGTCTATTAAACATATTAAATTGTTTGTAATAATAAAGAATTTAGATGTAAATAACGCTACCTACCATAATTAGCAATAACAATTAATAATACATGAAATGAAATTAATAAATGAATAATCATATTTTATGTCAAAATTAAAATAAACTAAAAGTTAAATGTTCTTGTATTTGTGCTGAATAAAAACAATTGTGAATTGAAATGATGCATTAAAGTTGAGGACAAATTATAAATTTACAATAATTAAAATAATAATAATAAAAAATACCCCTATATTAAAATATACAATTGACATTATGTGAGATCAAGTTCAATATTTAAGGCAAAAAATATGGCAATAACGAGCATCAATAAATACATTGATTGTCTTTTAAAAATATTCTTATCACGAGGTCTAAAGTTCTATCCTCCCATTGTCTTTTTTAAAATTCTAATATGAATTTAAACTTAAGTCAGTGCAGCGAACTATACAATTAAAAGTATGTCAGGGTTAAATGTATTTATGTTTATATGTTTACAAATTACAAGGGGAGATAATTGAAACAAATTGTAGGTTACGTTCTTAAGTTGTTAGTTGTTGTTCTGTTGATAGTAAACAGATACTGCAAAATGATTGCAGTCGTAAATGTGATTAAATAATTATTTAATGTTCGCGACCCATTCACTAATTTAATGCGTGAATCACAGCAAGCGGTTGTTGACATTTGACCCTTGATGACAAAAAACTTCTTGTATTTTGCTTTTCGGCCAATAGAACCAATAGAACTTTCTGTACTATTGTCATATTCAAACATTATAGTCTTTGGCTAAGTAACATACAGAATGTATCATAACTTTTGAGGTTTTGAGTACATATACAGTTTGATATGCTGATTACGAATTTTTCAAAAATTCCAAAAATATATTTCAAAATATCTGAAGAACATTTCTCATGCCACTAAATAGATAATTATTTTATATATTTTTTAATAATTCTAGTTCTAATTTAATGTAATTATATTTAGGTACCTACCTATTCATTAAATATTTTAACATCAAATTATGCGACTTGGACAGTGTAAAAAAATAATACCCTTAATATTTTTAATTTCTGAAAAAATTGTGTGAATTAGGATACATTCTGTATACATAAATCTCAAACATTAAATATTCCTGAAAGCTGTCATTTTAAATTTGCCTATTAAAATGAATTAATTATTAAATCATTCGTATATGAGTAATTATCATCCTTCGACCATAGATACCTTAGACCCCGCACGCAGTCATTTGTTGTGAAGCCGACACTCCTGTCAGTTAGCCCACAGTTGGTGTAATGCGGGTTGCATTTTCACCAAAGTTGATGTAATGCGGACTGCATTTTTGATTTGACAAGTGACAGTTCGTGATTCACATTATTGTTAGTATTCAATAAAATACAATCAAAATGCACACGATAACTTCTAAATATACAAAATTGTGACAGATGACAACAAGAATGAAAGAATCCAAGAATTAGTAATAAATGTCACTTAAAAAGTGCAAAGTATGCAACTTGCACTGCAGCAACTTTGGGATCTCTATCTCACTTCACACAGCCTCTCTGTCATTAGTGCTAGCTTCAAAACCCACTGTACATTTAAATAGGCGTTACGTGTCTAGAACATAATATATGGTCTAAGTTACCATCGGTAAACTCTCATTGAATAATATGTTATGAATATTTCAAGTACCTATTTAAATCAGGCGCTATATAAATACCGCGTATTAATTCAGGTATTTAACTAAAACTACAAATGGATTTCTGTTTCAGAAATGAATCTTATTGCGTGACTGAAAGAAACACGCGGTGGTTAATTATGTTTCACCTACTTTATGCACGAATCTTTTCAACGACATAAAACGCCATGCACGCACCTTTTAATTTAATGCACCTACAAGATAAAAATAATTATAGCCACAAGCCAGAAGCTACAACACCTTGTTACAACTTACATCTTATTAATAATATCATTAAAAGAAGAAGACAAAATGTTTTCATTTGCATTCTCATAAACAGTCCTGCATCATTTAATTATAATTAAATAATATAACTACTTTTGTATAATAAATTCAGATTTGTAATCTATTTTTGAAATAGAATACCTACTTACAAATGTGTATTGAATTATGTGCCTTTCTTACATAAAAAAACTAAAAAGACAAATGTGCTTATTTTTTTGTTATTCACTGTAACAAGGATGCATTTATATTTGTTTGACACTTCAGTTTCATATTTCATTTACATTTATTTTATATCCAGTGTCTGATTTACATGTGTAACTCATTTATCGCTCACATTACAGAGGTTTCGTTTAACGTACAGATTTCATGCTGTCATATCAATTGCCGGAATGATAATGTGTTTTATGCTACATAAAATCTTGTCACCCAAAATTAAGAAAAATGGTGAAAACGCCGAGAGCAAATAGTATATTAAAGAACAAGTTTTATAAGACATTATTTTTCGCACGCGTCCAAATTTAGTAAAACGAGCCCTCGGAAGAGTTTACTAAAGAACAAGTGTGAAAAAAGTGTTATAAAATGAGTTCTTTATACTATTTTTTCTATTTGCTGTCTTTTTAATATTAAAATTTAAATTATACTGCCACAAATGTACACAAGTCGATTAAGAGAAAATGTGTGTACCGTTTTAGTTGGTGATATTAATATTGCCATTAATTAACCGTCACTGTTACTGTAAAAATATAAAATTACTGAACTATTTTATATAAAAAGTGCAGATATTATAGAATATTGAACTTAAGTTTTATATTAGTAGATTTATTAATTTTATGAAATAAAAATAAAAACTAATTAATTAAGCAAAAGAGGTTTAGAGGTTATACTGAAATTTGACCGTTCTGAGATTCTGCTACTACCTATACCAACCTTCTAAATAAATATATTGCAAAGTTAACTTTGTGAACGCCAAATAGAAAAACTCACTTATGACATTATGAGAGCAGCATGGAGCTAAAATATATTTTTATCTAGTTAATAATTTATAAACATAAATCTGCTAATAACTTTAAGAGGGACCACCGGTTACTGCAATAAGGTCATAGTTTTGAATATTCTTATGTGACTAATACAACAACAAATATTTGAACGCATAATTACCCTTCGACTTTTACAATTTTGAATAACTTACCTTAGCTACATTCTTTTTACCTTCCGCTTACCTGTAAAGGAAGGTATTGGAATCATGCAAAAAATCGGGTAGTGAGTTTTTAGTGGATGAGCACGAATTAGGGTCCTTACAACTCATTTTTGATAGTTTCTCGATGATGTCTGTATGTATGTGTGTATGTGTATGTGTGTGCGTGTGTGTGTGTGTGTGTGTGTATGTGTGTGGTCCGGGCCGATGCCGGATGTCGGATAACTCAAATACGAATTACCCAAAAATTTTGATATTTGGTATTTTACAATTGTATACGAATAGGAAGAGCTTATTAGATTTTGGTACAAATATCTTCACCGGAAGTGATATTTTTTGAAGATTGAAAAGATTAAGTGTCAAAAATTTCTATAAATTTAGATAAATATAGTATTTATTTGTAATAAGAATAAGAGGAAAAGTTATTTGCAATCTACGTTATAAAAAAATTGTCTTTATCTGGTAGCATTAAAGAACTGCAGCAAAATTTAAAAAATAAATTTATGAAATAAAACATTGAAATCTTGTAATCTATGTTCGGTTGATTTTTGTTTCTGCATAAAAAATATTGACAGATGAGACGGGTGACAAGTTGGCATACTAGCGTTATATAAGTCATAAGAAAGCTATTAAATGTAGTAACTGAACGGAGGATTGCTTCAACACAGAAGAGTTTTCGTGTGAATGAATCTTTTTATTCAAGTGATACCTACTAATTTCTGTGTTTGAATATTTTAGATTTTTATTTGTACCTATATTTTAAATGGGCACCAGATTGTACGTATACATTTCTGTTTAAAGTCTAGATATGGCGGAAGGTTGTGTGATGGCCACGTCAGATTTTTTATTTATTTATTACAAACAAAAATTTTTATTAAAGTATAATTAAATCACTAATCAGTATGCTGCATCAACAATGTAATGTAATGTAATAAGCAACTTCGAACTCAGTAATAAAATCATGAGCCCCTTTTAACTAAATAATATCCCACTGTCTACGGCACTGGATGTAAACAGTGCGTAGGGGTTTTCGTCTGTGACCGTTCCATAGATCGCTCAAGCGCATCCAAAACGCTAGTGATCTACTGTCTCTAACCGTACCGCTAACTTTACTAACCCCGCATCCATGTCTTAGTTAACTCTAACTGTCTTATAATACCATCAGCACACCAGCTTATCTCCAAACCACTAAACTCTCAAGTCTAAAGACTCGTACTGCATCCAAGCAAAATAATTAGGCCTCAGAAATTCTAAAGATGGATCAATATTCAGTATGAAGTCATATTTTATACATAAATGCTTTAATTATCCCTCCCATAAGATAATATTCTCGAAATACTTGAATGAACGACCGTTAGTACCCGTAAACTAACGGCTGGTAACCGCACACAAGGTAAAATTAGATGTCTACTACTGATTTGTGGAGTAGAAGGCGTGATAGAATAACGTTTGCGTGGTGATAACAACTAATTGTTGATATTCTTCAATGTCTTTGTTTTTGTTTCTATTCTATTCTAAAGTAATTAATTCGTTTTGATTGAAGTATTGTCAAGATATAATTGAAAATATTATAATGAAATTGTTATCTAGATAATTATGTAATTATTTTAATTAAAAGTAAAAGTTATATGATAAATTATTTGTACTTATTTATCTGCTTTTCACATTATTATAATGGAAATAAAATTGTTAACATACTATTATTCAATCAATTTCTATTTTACGGAATTATACTTAAGGATGTTTAGTAGTAATTTGTATGTAAGATTTTACAATTTGAATGATAAAATATTTTAAATTATTTTTCTTTTCTTATTATGTCAATCACTGAAGTCTGAAGTTTAAGAGTCGCAATAATACTTTACAATGAAATCGTCATCTAATGACATCTGCACTTATGAATTTGCAACATTTAGACAATGACATACTGTTGAAATTTATCCTTTATTCTGAAGATTCAAAGATTGCACCTTAATTTTATAATTATACTTTATCTTTACTTATTTTATAGGTACAGTACGCGAAATAACAGATGGCCGGACTTAGGAATTTTAAATTGGTAATAATATTTATCGAGCGGACATAGATTATCAGCAAATTTTTTTGGTAGAAACCGCTTCGCTACTTTGAAGTAGTGTATAAAGAAGTCGTCCAGCTCGGTTTTTTTCTTGACTTAGTTGCATTGAGGCAAGAAATAAGTTGGCGAACTTTGACTCAGCTCTTTGTAGAACATAGGAACATTCTTTATCTCCCTTCCCGGTCCCGCCATCTTTGGCTGCATGGACAGTAGAAATTTTTGGTCCGTTTTATAAATTGAAAGAAATATTCTGAACTCATGATGATAACAAAATATTTATTTATAGGTAGTTCTGTCTCTATTTTACTTTTAATATTCTTCGAGGATTCTTTAAAGATTCTTTCATGCTCCTGAAAAAAATAATCCTGGTGAGAATTGTCTGTCAAATAGCGGCGGCGCTAAATTGAATCTTCAATGAGTCGTGAAAAAGAAGAATTTGTAATGCACTGAAAGCTTCAAAATAGTGAATTTTTCTCCATCATCTTCAGGCAACAAAAAATAAAGAAGGGAGCACATTGATTCCATCGATTCCGTAACATCATATTATAAATAAAATGTAGGTATACAGAACTAATATACAAATAAATAATTTATTTATTATTTATATGTTATTTGTTTATTATTTATATGTTCCTGTACCTAAAAGTTCAAGAATATTTTAATACAAGTAGTTAAATCTTCAAAAAATAAAAAATGCGGTAACCATTTTTCAATATCAACATCCAGCAAAACCTTACAAAATACCCGTTTCAAAACTCCCATATATTTTCCGCATTTAATACATCGCTGTCACCATGCTTCTTTTGTGCTCTCAATATTCAACCCTCCATTTTGAAATATTCAATATTTCACACTCCACCCTAAAATCTGTCCGTCATGAAAAATTCCCTAGATCAACAACACCTCTCTGCTGCCACGGCTACCAACATAAGCGTTAAATAATTAGTTTTCCATTCGGTCCACGGCCCTTGCAAAGTACCAACTGTTCAGGATAGAGAACTAGAGATTATGGCGAGCAGTTGAGCAGTTTCAATTATTCTTCCGAAGCAGGATAAATGAGGGGAAGACGGTGATAAGAGGGGAGGGTGAGGGGAAATCGCAAGAGGGTTGTCATGCTGTAAGAAGAGGGATACATATAGATTTCCTATAACCCGTGCGATAAATTCAGGCTGGAATGGACGGATGGGGTCTGCTTTGAATGGTTGTTGTTCGTAAATGTTCTGATGTAGATTTACATCAGTGGTTTCAAACTAAACCCCAAAGATTCACTAGAAATATTGTTAGTAATTTAACAATCGTCTTATAAGAGTGATTCACAACTTCGTACATCTATTTTAACGACTTTTAACTTACTGATCATAGAACAACTAATTTTTTTAAATTGATCAATTCAAAGCCACTTTTCACAAGAAGCACATTTTTTAAACCACTGGATTGTTAATTGAAATCAAATTAAATTTGAATTACTTGTGCAGTGGCAACAATAATAAATTTATTAAATTCCATTTGAAAACACAGTGACCCAAAACTGTTTGATCAAAAAACGTGGAAACTAAAAATTGCGAATTTTGAAAAAATTATTTCAGTTCCATGAGATTATAATAAAATATGTACCTATATGCACGAAGTTGAGAATCAGCCTGTATATTTTACTATGGGTGTAAAGATTAGACATCGGGTACTCTTGATTATTAATGCGGAAAGTACACCACACTCACCACAGGGATGCTTGCCAATTGAACTAAATACATAAGCCATCGTAATTTTGTATATTTACATCTTATTTAAATTAAATCATCTTAATTGTCTATTGTATTTTATTTCTAAATGTTGAAAGTTCGATTGAAGAAAAGACAAAGTAAATTTTATGAAAAGCAAGGATAACAAAAATATTGTGTATTTGATTCATAAATTTTTAGATCTGATTCGTACCTGCCTAAATTTATTAACAATTGAACATGTTTCTAAATTTAAAATGTCAGAAAAGCTTTCATTTGAGCACCACTGATTTGGACTTCAAAGATCAGGCGGAATGAAAGCTTAATTTGATAAAATCTGAGATAATTAAATGGAAGGGTCTCTAAATTACTAGACGGATCTGAAAATGGTTCACGAAATTGAAATCGTTTGCCAAGAACAGGAAGACGTTCGCTTAGCAAAAAATAAAACTGACATTTGATAATAAACATCACATTTTATGAAAATAATTACTTAATTTTTGAACAATTATTTTCTCTTATAGTTTAAATGTCCATAAAACTATGTAGGTTATAGCGTCATTAAGTAATGAAATTTAATAGTAGAAATAAAATACAAGCAGGCAGCGTACATGTTTTCTCGTAAGTAAAGTTGGTTGCCCATGAGCACGACACGATTGTAAATAAAACTTTGAAATTACTTTTTAGTTTATTTAACGTTTCAAATGTACGATATTTCAGAAAGTTAAAATATTTAAGCTTTGTGAACTTTTAATAGGAAATTCGATATTATGTATAAGGTCAATTTCTGATACGCAAACTTATCAAGATTTAGAAGAAAGCAAGAAGTTATAAGCAGGAGAACAGGGAATTTCAGAAATTTCAAAAATGTGGTGCGGTCATTTATCATAATTATCTTATTCTATAAAAGATTTTAAAAGTTCTACAAAATTGCCATAATAAAAAAAACTCGAGTAATTAGAATTATAACAACTACTATGGGATTAAGAATTATAGTCGCAGTTGGGTTTAAAGATGAATAATTTGTTAAAATGTAATCAAAAAAATTTGAACCAAACTTTATACTAAAGTATGCACATTTTTACGTTATTATATACAGCTTCAAATTTTTAAATGTATTTGTGTAGTAATAACAACAATTTATAGCAAAAATGAGCTATGATTTCAACACATTTTTTGAATCTGTTAACTTTCAATATACATAATTCAAAAAAATCATATTTTGGTATAATGTAGTTATAAGCTTTGTTAAAATATTTGTTAAGGTAATTTTTTTTAAATGTTTATATTCTGTTTACAATAATCAAATGTAAGATCAAGATGTAAGATCAAGGACTTATATGTTCACTTATTTAATTATTATAAACAAAATATAAATATTTAAAAAAATGTACGTTAACAAATAACCAAAGCTTGTCACTACTCTACTATTCAAAATCATAGCTCATTTTTGCTATAAGTTGTTGTTATTTCTACACAAATACATTTAAAAATTTGATACTTAATATAATAACCTAGAAATGTGCATACTTTAGTAAAAAAATTGGTTTAATTTTTTTGGATTTTTTTAAACTACTTATTCATTTTTAAACCCAACTGACTATAATTCTGAATCCGATAGTAGATAAGTATGTAATTTTTTTATAAAATCTGATAAAAAAATTATATAAATTATTTATTTTTGCTTAGTTCTGTAATTATTATTTGTGAATGAATTAATTATAATTAATTATTAATTTTAGCACGAGTTCTGAAAATTTATTTCAATCTATAAAATTAAATTGTTAAATATAATATAAAAATTATCAACTAATAATGGCAGTATGTGAACAACGAAACTATTTTTATCCCAACTTAATTAAAACGAAGTAAACTAATAAACACATTTTCTCATTATCCTAAGTGTCATATCATTGGACAGTAACAACTCGCAATGACAGTCATCTCTGTATTCCCATCAATTTGACTGATTCAATGAGAATTGCTATTCTTTGCAGCAATGGTTCTAATTGCATGAATGCAGAATGCGATCTCTCAACCTTGGGTGCAGCGCCGAGACTTTATATCAAACGCAAATTACTGCCGATATTAGATAATATTACATCCGCTTTTTTCTAAAAAGTCATGGTCATCGACGATTTGCTTCAAATAAAAATTCTGTAGAAAAGTACAATGAAACATTATATATCTTAACTTGTACTGTTTAAATTCGATATCTGATATTTTGACACGGTTTTGAGTTACAATTTTTTAATGCTGACACTGCGTGAGTGTATTTTAATTAATTTATTGATTGAAAAAAAAAATACAAAAATTTTAAAACTCTTATAATAAATACCGTAAAACGAGGTTACTTTGCTAAATTCAACTTTTTATAAAGGAATCATACTGATGACCCTGTGGGATTAAGTTACTCTTATTACGTATAAAAAAATGTTGGAGGATATCCGAGAAAAAAATTGTTTCTAGGGTGTCAAAGTAGGCTGAATTTTGGGGATACTTTGGCAGCGCATATGAATTGAATTTGCTCGAAATTAGGAGCTGTTTATGATCGTATTTGGCATGGAAAAAATTCTGTAATGTTCGTTATACATGCCGTTTTTTTTTCGATTAAAGATATCTCTATTCAAAGTGGTTGAAAATAAATGTTAAACTTTCAGAACGATTTTTATTGATAACAAGCACAATTAATTTTAAAATATAAAATAAAAGAGCTTGAGGATCGTGTTTTAATCATACAGATTTATTTTAAGAACGTTTGGGAAGGAATATTTCACCTATCATCAGTTTGTGAGCGATCATAAATTGAGATAGTAATAAAATCATAAGAATGGTATTCGCCATGGTGGTTGGCAAAGTCTTTATATCAACAATTGTTCCTCACCAGATTGAAAAATGGTTCGGTGGCTCGAGAGTCGGTCATGGATACCATTCAATCTGTTCTGAAGGGTACCATGCCATATTTTCCACCTTTTGCTAGCCTGCGCTTAAAACGGTGAGTGCTTTCTTTAACGAATTTCCCGTATAATTTTTATTATGTGCGCCCTCCCAGCTTTTTTGGTACTGTCGTGGTGTCGTGGCATTTTTAGCTAGAGCAGATGTGTACGAAGTAAACTTAAACTTAAAAACTTAAAACGAACACAGAATGCAAACTAAGGACAAAAAGTTACCCCGTTTTACCGTACTTAGTTTTTATTAATTTAAGTATCACAAGATTGGCATAATTTTGAAATTTAATTTTAGAAAATTACATATCAAACTGTACTATACATTAAACATTATATAGGTACCTACCCTTCCTGTATAGTACCTATTTGCAGTTATAATACAGCCTGTATATATTATAGATTAGTACTATAATTAGTACGGTTTTGCATTATTGCAAAATTTCACGATAATAAATAATGCACTCTGTACGACCGAATAACCTTTCGTGATTTGAACCTATTACCTGAAACATTACGTTTAGTATTGCAAATATATTTTACAAATTAGAAAATCTGTTCATGACATAATAAAAAATTATAGTAGGTACCTATATTTACGCAACAAACAATATCTAATTATGGCAGAAACAAAGAAAATAAACAAATTTTCTTGTCACAACATAATTTGTTTGTTTATTTTTCGGAATTTTCCAAGATTTTTTAATTAGGAATTACCAAGTATCACAAATTATACTAATGAAGATAAATACATGTTGTGCAAACAAAAAAGTGTAATAAGTTTATCAACTTTTGTGTCTTACCGAACAGAAGATTAAGAGAACTTTATTACAATGTTTGAAGTAAAGAGACAGATTTTATACTAATAAACATGAGAAGTTTTCATAGTTTAAATGACAAATGTGTTCAATTAAAAACAATGAATCTCAGAAATGAATTAATTAAGAACACATTTTCTTGTTGTACTACCCATTTCTCAGGATTAAAAGATGAATTAAATCTTAAGAATCAAAGTCAAATTTGCAATTAATAATTAATTGTGTTATAAATTTATTTATCTACGACTAATGTTACTGTAACATGAACATTGTGATGTGTGCTACAAATGCCATAATATTAAACCCGCAGGAAATAATGGTCATTATTTCCTCTTCTGCACCAATCCGAAAATTAGTTTGCCTGGACCAATTTATTTGTGCAAATTATTTTTCGAAAATATTGCAATGTTTAATGATTTAACTATGGTGATAGAAAATTGACATATGAAAATGTCAACATTTTTGCGTATTGGTATTTATTTTATTAAAATCTTGTATAAATTAGTACTGTATAAAACTCGCAATAATGGCTATTATTCCCTCCGATGATTAAAACCCTCGCTGGCTTTGCTCGTTCGTGTTATAAACTTCATCTTCGTCTTATAGTATCCATTATAGCGTCGTTAATACTATTATCTCTAAGAGTTAACCGTGAAGAACTATTTCATATTTGTAGTTTATTCACATTATCTGGCAACAGAATTTTATTATATTTTATATTATCTTAATCATTACAAGTTTAATCGGTCAAAAGTAAGTTAAGTATTATAATTTTAAAAGTCACTAGTGAGCAATACAAACATTTCCTGCTAATTGAAAACAATAAAATATTGATTGATAAATAATAATCCTTATACTTAAAATTAAAAGCCATTTCTTAATAATAACAGATATCGAATATAATAAATGTACTTATTATATAACGAATAGAAAAAATGTGTGGAACGTATTTTAAGATTGGTAAAATTAATTACCAACTCAATAACAAATTAATTATTACCAAAATAAAGGAAACAATAAATTAATTTTCTTGTCATTTACAACAATTGCCTGCCATTCAAAACACAGACGTATATTTTAAAATTGACAACTTCCTACAACTTAAAACTAAAACGTCAATCCAAAAACCAATTATTATTTTTAAAGCGCCACAATTATGATTTCAAAACAAGCAAAACACTTTAATTATGCTAATATACTTTATATTTAACATTCTATAATTTTGGTGTCAGCGTCAACATAATTTTGTTAATTTTGTTGTTAGAAATTGAAGTAAGAAGTATATTTAAAGTGTAATTATAGTGTGCTGTGCTTGAGCTGTTTATATTTTATTTAATTGTATGTAATATGATGATGCGGCGGATTTAGAGGTTGTCGCGATTTTTCAATGTCAATGAAGTTCATCCACGTTCACAACAAATTTAAGCAAATCGGACGATTTTTGCAAAGCAGCAAATTTCAAACCGCTAAAGGAGTGGAATTGCATTTTCTATATAGGGGTTACTGATCAAATCAAATTTATTTCATTAGGGCAACTTCGTTCGCAACAAAATTTTCAGTTAACAGAATTTTGTAAAATCTAATATAAGTAGGTATTGCTTTTATACAAAAATACCCAATCACAAAATAGAACTGATATAGCCGAGTACAGGATGCTTCAAAATTATTGGCAAAAAATTAGGGTTACATAAATTATTTTATGTAGGTACTTATACCTACTGATTACAGCGCAAGTCACAGGAAAATTTAAATCTAGAATTTTAGATTCGGCATAAATGCAAACACACAAAAAGATGCAAATCTAAAAAATACGTTTGTTTCTTAAACACAAGGGGATCATAAATTAGATTGAACGCACTATCATTTTTAAGCCCCACATACTCAGTTTTGACTATAACTTGTCTATATTTGAATCATCCTGTGTTTACATTTAAGTCGAATCAAAAATACTAGATTTGAATTTTACTGTGAATGAATCTTTGGATGGCAAGTATTTTATTACTTATAAATTTGCATTTTCTGGTTTTATATTTTCGTGTGTATCTATATGAATATATTTTTTGTTGTGTTGAATCCATTCCCATGTAGGTACTCTCTACTAACAACCATGAGTAAAGAGTGAGTTAACGGCTGGTAACCGCAAGCACGGTAAAATATAATCTATTCCGATGACTTACAGTAAGTGAGGCTTCAACACTCAAGTTATGGATAAAATGGTGTAATAGATAATGTATGTACCTACTTTGTTTTGAATTTAACACAAGTGAACTCTATACTATGTACCTGGAAAGAACACGCGCGTTAAAGTTGCTGAGGCAAGTTTGTATTAAAACGGAAGTATTTTGGCCATGTTCTACATGAGTTAGACAGTGATAGAGATACTCCCCAAATGCTATACGCCATAAGTCTGTTTCTCTCTCAACTTGCCTTACTGCTGCTGTTTTGAGAGCCCTACGGATCCCTTCCAGGTACGTAGTATAGAGCTCACTGATCATTTATTAATGTTTATTACACAAATGAAAGTGCGTATTGAATTGAATTGAATTTATAAATTATTCAAATCACGATCTCCATTCCGAATACAGCGCCAAATATAATCTTATTAAGTGTTAGCAATTCTAATCCCAGATACTATCACAAATTACTAATTATAGAATATCAGCAATCGACTCAAGACGTCAGTCGACCCAAACTCCAAACACAAACTTCAGTTTACCAATTACTGTTCAAGTTATATGCAAAGACGGATTTAATAACCAGTGGCAGCATCAAGAATATTATTCAGAAAGAAATAAGAAAATTTAATATTACTCAACATTAATTAGGTACTATATCTTGTTATAAAGTAAATTAGATCAGAAATTAATTCAGTTTTCCTGTTCAAATGCAGGGTTGGTCTGATTTTAAAAAATCACTTGATTTAAATCAAATGATTTTAAATAAAAAACATTGATTTAAATAAAACAAGTATAAAATACTAACGCTTAAAAAATAGTTAATTATATCTACACTGTAAACAAGGATTTTTTACTACGAATATGGCAGGCACTGTTTAAATGTAATTTTGTTTAAGAAGTAGTACATACTGTTCAAGCAGCCAGAGTTGTTCTCCACAGAGCTTAATCAAATATTCGCCAACTTATTTCTTGTCTGAACGTAACTGAGTTAAGAGAAAAACCGAGCTGGACGATTTCTTTATACACTACTTCAAGGTAGCGAAAAAATTTGCTGATAAGCTATGTCCGCTCGATTAATATTGTTTACCAATTTAAAATTCCTAAGACCGACCATCTTTTATTTCGCCTCACAGAGAGGTAGACATTCAACACCAGCAAATAAAATTCTAGAATATTCATACACAGAAAAATGCAAGCACAAGAATATTCAAATCTAGAAAATATATGCGTAGGTAATAAAATGTCTACATCAAAAGATTCATTTTCAGGAAAATTTAAATCTAGAATTTTAGATTCGGCAAATGTAAACATAGGAAAATGCAAACGCAGACACCGGAAAATGCAAATTCAGAAAACTAAATTAGGTTGAACTGAACTAAATGAACAACCCAATACTATACTTGAGTGCCACATACTCGGGTTTTGATTATAGTTTCTCTAGATTTGCTTCTTCCTATGTTTGCATTTATGTCGAAACCGAATCTAAAATTCTAGATTTAAATTTTCTTGTGAATGAATCATTTGATGCAGGTATTTTATTAGTATAAATTTGAATCTTCATGTGCATGCATTTACCTGTGAATGAAAATTCTAGAATTTTATTTTCTGGTATTGAAACTGTGAGCAAACTAGTTTTCTAGATTAACATCTTACTTAGAGTTTCACTACTTGACTTGATTTTCAAGCTACTTGACTTGACTTGAAATCAAGTCAAGTTCAAGTCAAGTAATAGAATCCGAAAGTCAAGTCAAGTCAAGTAGTTACATTTCAAGTAACTTGAAAATCAAGTAGTAAAATTTCAAGTACTTGATACTTGAAAATGAAGCAGTTAAACTATACTAAGAAGGAGACATATGAAATAATTCTTCAAAACTGCATTGTATATCATAAATTAGGTATCAATGTATAGAATAGGCCTGGCACTATATAGACTATTATTCACGAAATCAAATTAAAATCTGACAATTTATTACACAAAATAATACCTGTGCAACAAAATAATAATAATACAGCGTTAGTGTAAATATAAAATCGTTCTTATTAGCTGGAGGAATCCCGCATTTTTTTAAAATTAACTATTCGACTGAATTGCGCATTTTTAAACAAAATTGTTCGTTATCAAGTAATATCAAGTAGTTTGAAATTACTTGATATCAAGTCAAGTAGTAACGATAGAAAATCAAGTCAAGTCAAGTAATGAATTTTTAAAAAGCTTGATTTTCAAGTCAAGTCAAGTAATTCACAAAAATGTCAAGCTACTTGACTTGATGAATCTCTAATCTTACTGTGTTTGCATCCTTCTATGTTTGCATTTATGTCGAATCTAAAATTCTAGATTTGAATTTTCCTGTACCTAACTGAATCGTTTGAAGAAAATATTTTGTTACGCATTTATTTTCTAGATTTGAATTTGCATTTTCTTGTGTATAAATATTCTAGAATTTTATTTTCTGGTATTGAAACTGAGAGTCATCGGTACAGATATAGGTAACTATTTTACCGTGTGTGCGGTTTCCAGCCATCAACTCACTCATGGTTGTTAGTGGAGAGTAGAGCACAAGGGATATATTTGTGCATTAAAATGTAATAACCTGCCTGAATAATTCTTTCGGCTATGCGAATCATTTTTCATAACAGCATAAGGTGATACAAACTAAGCACAAAAACAAAAACAAAAATCCAGGTGCAATAATATATGTAGATGATGTTACTTCGGCACAAATTTTCCTTTATAAAAAGGTTTTTTCAATTTTCTTGTTCGGAAGTTAACTACGTCACTGCATGTTTAATTTGACGCGTTAATTTGACTAATTTTCTCATTTCGAACGAAACAAAATTAACATCTTTATAATATTAATTAAACGGCGTAGTTGAAACGTTTATGAAAAGTTTCATATAAATTTAATTAAAACATCAATAATATTACAACTTCTTTATACCGAAATTTCATTTTAATTTTCCATGTACATTTATTTGCAATAAATACTGCTTTTAAATGTCATTTTGTTGTTGATTAAAGTTTATGGATTATTAAATTTTTATTTCACAAAACAATCACAGAAAGAATGCATTAAATGAACTAATGTTCAACATGTATGGTACAAATTCAGGGTCGAAACAAATTACAATTAATTATATAAATGTAATTAATATTTATTTGAAACGTAGATCATCAATTAATTATTATCAATCAAAGTATGGAACGTAGATATATTCACATTTCAATTCGTTAATATATTTCAAAACAATCATTAGAAAGTATTATTTATTTTTGTAAAGTGTGTTTTATAGCAATAAAAGGAATGTGATAATATTGTAAATTAATATTGCATATAGTATCTTTTGTTATTTCTATAAATAGCGTTACAACTCATCCTTTAATGCAAATTAAATAAATATTACAATATTGTGTTGGTATTTTTGCGTATTTAGTCATTAAATGTAATTATATACACAAATCCGCTTTCTATATATTTATATTTGTTTCATTGAATTTAATTATTTAAAAATTAAATAACATTTTGCGTAGTATTTTGAAGAAAACGGAAAAAACTAATTTACTTGTCACTAGTTAGTCACAAACGTCTGGTCCCCATAATTTGATTATCCGCATATTTGACAACTATTATTTCGAAATATGAGTGTTTATAAATATCTAAAACTATTTCCCTCATAAAATTTAAGCCAATCAGAAGTCTGACATTTCTGTATATCGTCCAATCAACGTAGAATTACACGAAAATTTTGCACTAGTGCAAATTATCAATAATTCGCACTAGTTCAAATTACCAATAATTTAAAGGATAGGTTTAAATGTGATTCTGACTTGCTGTCAAAGAAAGTTATTAAATTTTGCTTTATTTTTCATGGGAGAAACTGCGTTTGGATAAATTTTAATCGGGAAATAGTCCTTCGAATGTTCGAATATCCCTCGTGCATGTAATTGTGGATAATTTTCTTAAGTGCGCGAAATTTGACATGCACTTGGGATATTATATATGAATATTCAGAATTATTGGGAAATAATTAATTTTCAAACTTTTCTATCTCGGGAAATATTTTGATCGGAATTATACATACCTACTAAAAAAATTGCAATCGCCTTTATCCATACGTAGATGGTTAGTTGTCATAACCTCACATACTGTAAGTCATCGGTAAAGATAAATACTAAACCGTGTGTACTACTGTTACCAGTCATTAACTTACAACAGATACTCACAGTTGTTAGTGAAAAAAAGAAAACTACACCACAAGGGTGATTTTTGTGCACATAAACTCTACAGTCGGTCACATTGTCGCACTTAACTTATTCGGCTATTTATAGCCTTATAAATAATTGGATTAAATTAATTTATAAAATCTGTAAACTTTATCAACGTAAAATAAACAGATAAATAATAAAAAAATCTCTTTATATTTGCACAAAAGAAATCTAACTCAAACATCACCAGAATGTATCATCAAATATGTACATACATCCATAACAAAAGTACTGAAATACGGAAAACGAAAAGCAGGCATTGTGTTTTCAGTTTGTTCGTTTTGGCAGTTATTGTTCCCCATTCCCCATTCGCTTGTCCCAAATTCAGCTTGATTCCATGAACCATGTGTAGTCGGTACGTTCTCCGCAATGCAGTATTGAACATCATGTACTTGTACCAGTGGTAGAACCAAAATTTGTCAACAAAAGGGTTTAAATTAATGAAGCAGCGGTAGTCAAGTAAATTTATGCTATGATAAAAAAATCTGACGTGGGCACCACATGACTTCCTTGTACGCCTTGTGTGTTCATACTTTTCTTAATAACTAAAATGTAGAATAATATAAAAAATTCTTTTAACTTATTATACTAGTATACTCACATATATATTTTAGTCATTTTATTTAAACTGCAGAAGAAGATATAAAGCATATTTTACTATTGTCACTGTCATGTCATTTTACGTAGTAACAAATGTTAAACGATCATGGAGTACAAGATTCCGAAATACTAAATTATAAGTATATACTTTAATTATTCTTAAATGATAGACGATACAGAAAAATTTATAAAATACCGATTGTAGATAATAATCACATAATCTTTCATTTAAAATAAAAAAAATTGTCTAAAATTAATTATTTATCAAAATATTTTTAAAAAGTACTACTTCCGGTTTATAGATTGAAACCAAAAATAGGAGGTGCACAACTAGATGCTATAACAGTCCTAAATACAAAATTTCAGCTTTCTACGTCTAACCGTATTTGAGTTATGCGACACACATACGCACGTACGTACGTACGCACGTACGCACGTACGTACAGACGTCACGACGAAACTAGTCATAATGGATTCAGAAAATGTCAAAACGGATATTTCCGTCAAAATCTGAGAACCGAAATTTTTTGCGATTACAATACTTCCTTACTCCGTACAAGGAAGTAAAAAGTTCGCTGAAGATAGAAAATTTATTTGGTTCAAGGTATTTTTGCGCGAATAAAACAGGTATCAAAAATTAAAATATATGGATAAAAATAATACTAGATAAATGTGTTATAATATAATGTGAAATTAGAAATAACAGGTAATTTTTTATTGTAATGTAATTTGCATTTAAATACAAACATAGGTATGAGACCTCTAGTTTCATTCAATTCCAAAAGAGACTTTTATTTTATTGACTTTAATTGCTTCCTGTCAATGGGCGAGATTCAGCCAATGCTGTTCTCTCATCTAACCCTCTGGTGCAAGCCCTCGTTACAACCACTAGCCGGTGTCCGATAGCTTTGTCGTTGCCAAGTTAATTCTATCCCAACTTGGAATACTGACGAGAGTAGATACAGATTCAAATCAAGCCAGGAAAATTTCACGCCTGACTTGGATTCGAACCCACGACCAAAAAAGCCAAGCACTTATATAGTGATGCCGTCGAGACGAGAAATTTCTTGTCTCATTCGATCTTGTCTCGTCTCGAAATTACGAGACCAGAACCAATAAATTTCTTTTCTCGGATTTTCGAGATGAGACGAGAATTCAGAACTACGAAATGAGAAATAGTTCTCGAGAAATCTTATATTCTCGAAACTAAAATTTTGATATTATTCTCTTCAAAAATATCTAAATATTATTTATATTGAGATGACTAGATTCGAGTTCTTTGAGACGAGAATTGAACAGCCGAGATATGATCGAGACGAGAATACTTAAATTTCTCGTCTCGAAAATTTGAGATGAGACGAGAATTGGCCATTTCTCGTCTCGTCTCGTCTGACGGCATCACTAATTGTTCCCCATAACTATAACAAAATTAAGCCCTTTATCGAACTGTGGTTTGCGGCAGTATGTATATATTTCACGCACTTAATTGATTTATAACCAAACATAAAAAGAAAAGAACAGTAAAAGATATGAACTTGATTTTGTGACCAATAAATTTCTCGAGTAAAAAAATCAACTTTTCACTAAGGGTTACCTATTGCGATTTGCTCAGATTTGTAGGCCCTGCATAAGGAGGGTAGGATAGTTTACCCATCACTTTTACCCTTGGCTACGCCACTGATTCGTACTCCTGCACTTTATGTTCTGTAGTTCTCTTCATTATCGATGCAACGATATCGTTATCACGTTTTGCTGCATTTTGTCATATTTGGGTTGCGATTAACATGCAACTTGTATCAGAGGACAACGACTGCAGTAAAAATAGAATATTTATGCATAAAGCATAAGCAAAGATAATAAACATGATAAATACCTATTCTTAAAAAGTTTAAATGTCAAATGTTGCTGACTTATGCTGTTTAATATTCAGAGCGAATTTGACAGAAGTCGTATTTCTCAATTTGATGACGTATTATTAAATCGATTAATTGGTATTAAGTTAACAAGGGTTCTTCCATATTTTATCCACAGAAAGGACTATAAAAGAATCGTCACAGCCAAGAGTCTAGTCTCACAACAAAACTTAAAATAGATTTAATTAATTATAATATTCATGACCTAAATTAATACTTAATTGTCAAATAGTGGAACAGAAAGTTTTCAATTTGGAGACAAATTATTTGTAAATTTTAATATTATAATATACAGTTTTGACTAGGGCTTGGACCGGAGTGGCCCGGAACGCCGTTCCGGTTCGTGAAATTGACAAACATATTGTTTTATCTCGTGAAATTAACTAGCTTAGTCGTTCCGTCTCGTAAATTGAAGAATAATATCATTTGTTTGTTTCAATTTAGTTTTACTTATTAATTATTTGTTAAACTACTGTGTAAATCAAACTATTTATTTAGAAATAAAATTATAATAGCTAGGTATGTCAAAAAAATATATCATTTTTAAGAAACCTAAGGTTCCGTTTCGTAAAAATATGTACTTCGAGTCCTGGTTTTGACCACTATTATAATGTATTAGAATGAGTGACTCATTTTATTGTGACAATACATGTGCAAGTTTGACCCCATTATTATATTTTAAAATATAATAAGGAAAAAGATAAAGCATAAAATTTTAATATCCCTTTAATGTTTTTCTCTGTCTGAAATGACTTGACATTAAAATGTTCCTACCGACGATTTCATTTCATTCATAAATATCTAATAAGCTACAGAACAGAGAAATATGAAGTAAAACTCACAAATGCCAAATGCGTAACCTTTAAATGCTCTCTGGTGGAAACCTTATCAGAAAATATTTGTTTTTCTAGTAAAACAATAAACAGAAAGATAAAGCGTGAAAAATACGAAATTCACATATTTTGTACGTGTTGACTAATGTAAAAAGAAATGACGCCGTAAAGAAAATGTTAGAATACAAATGGGAATATTATCATTTCTATATTGCTCTTGACACATTAAAACGCCATTACAATAAAGAGATAAGAGGAGTTGAGTTTTATACTATTTTTATTTTTACTTTGCAGTTTTAGTTCTATTTTTAACCAGCTTTTAATTATATCGAAATTTTTTCCATAATTTTTTAATTAATTAAATAATAATAAGGCATACCTACGTACACGTACGCCCCCTAAGCAAATGATACGATTAATAATTGAATATACAAGGAGTTCATCAAACTGTAAATTTGCATAAACGCAACTTAATAATCAATTATTAAGGTTCATTAAAATCTCATTGTAACCATTACGTTCTATTGCACTTGATTGGTTAACTAACTTATGTAATTAATTTTAATTTTCTAGATTAATGATGTCATTTAGGTACCCAACAATAATTTGCATAGGTATAGGTACTCGCACTTTATGATGAATCTTTCATTGTAAAGAGTTATATAAAAGTTGCACAGAATGAAAGAATTTATATGAATTGCAAAAATTGAAGGACTTGCAAATAGTTAGATTACAAAAAATATAATATCGGGTGGGCCAAATAAGACCTACCAATGTTAAACTTAATAACTTTTATATTTTTTGATTTAATTATTTTTTTCTTTTTGTAGGTTATAACTGAATTCTTGGAAATTTATTAGCCACACAAATTGATTTTCAAAATAATATTTGGATGTCGGATGAAGCGCATTTTCATTTAAATGGTCATGTCAACAAACAAAACTGTAGATTTTGGGGCTCTGAAAATCCAAGGGAAATACACCAGCATCAGTTGCAAATCCATCCAAATGTATTGTTTGATGCGGTGTTATGGCCAAAAAAGTGAAATTTTTGCCGAACGTCTGATTTAAAAAAAATCAGATTTCCCTTGGCCACCTCGCTCGCCAGATTTAATAGCGCCCGACTTTCTTATGGGGATATTTAAAAGACAAAGTGTATGTTAACAAACCAGAGACTATTAGACAGCCGGATCAGAATATTCGAGACGAAATACTGAGCCTTCAACCAGAAACATCACGTGGTGTAATGGAAAACGCGTTAAAAAGAGCCGATCTCTGTATCGAGAATAATGGTTACATTTGTCTGATGTGATATTTCATACATAATTTCCATAAAATATATTCATTGTATACAAAAAATTAATCAAAATAAGCGATTATTGCAAGAGTTATTAGTGTTTAACATTAGTAGGTCTCATTTGGCCCACCGAATTATTGCCTCTTACACTGAATTGAATCTTCAATGAGTCGTAGAAAAAGAAGAAATTCTAATAGGTTTTTTTTTAAATTGTTACAATGCTTGCTATAAATACGACAACAATTTTTATAAAAATTAGAATTGCAAAGAATTAATGAATTGTAAGGATTTACGGAATTTGTAAAATATTGTGAAATTGATAAGAATCAAAAGACTTGCAAAAAATTATTGTAATTATAGCAATACTTAAAACATAATAATTATTATGGAATTTTCAAAATATGACAAGAATTAAAGAATTATTTATAGAATTTGCAAAGAATTATATTGATTGAAATGAATTAAAGTAATAGCAAGAATTTTAGATATTTAGAATTAATATGACTTGCAAAAAATTTGAGAAATCACAAAGAATAATGAGAATCGAAAAGAATTAGAGCATTTTAAATTACTCACCCACTATACCAATAAGAACAAGGAACAACTTCAAAACTCCAAACAACACTAACTGCATCAAACACAATAACAAATTTATACCAGCATAAAAAACTAATAAAACTTCCCAACAATAAACCTAACCTATTTTGAAACATTAACGCATAAATTTCTGCCATAAACAGCAAACAAATACAACAATATATTATAATAATTATTAAACATAACCCTCGTAAGTGTTTAATTACGTGATATTTTACACGTAAAAAAACAAAATAATAATGAGAAACATTTGACGCATTGTTGGGTACAACTTCACAGTGTAGAGCCCTTGCTTTGTTTCTACGAGGGTTGTAAGGACAATTGAAGGTAATTATGTTTGTTTCACGTTCCACGACAACCAAGTTGCGTGAAGTTCATGAAATGCTTATGTCGTTGGTACATTTTGTGTGCGATTAAACTTTAGTTATTATTTCAAACTTTCTGCGTTAATTTAAATGAAAATCCAGAGCTCTACAGTACCTAGATTCTGTGGATTTCAAATCCTGTATAGAGTAGTATATTTAATAAGCGTTTTCACTGGTAAATACTCGTAAAAATTAAAGTTGTAGTAAAATTGTTAGAATGTTTTAAATGAATAATTGTAACATTAAACTCAAATAGAATTCTATACTTAATATATAGGTAGGTAGGTATTTTTGAGATTTTTGAGATTTATACGTACCTACGTTATTAATCGCAAGATTATTATTAAGATGTAAGATATTTTAGTACATAAATTCCTATTGGTCAATAACTGTTAGGCAAGTTAGTCAAAAAGGCAAATTAAGTAATTTTTAAGTCACTAGTAAGTGCATTACTTAATAGTTGTAATTTATGTATTGTTTAATTGACAAAACAAATTTATTTCTAAAACTATATTTTATCATTAATGAAAAAGTAATAAAATTTTGACAATCTATTTAATAATTTTCGAATTAATCTGTTAGCGCAAGAAAAATGTAATCAATTGATCAAAAATCTAATTAATAATACTGTGCTAAGTAACTCACAATGTCACAATAAATATAAACAGTAGTTTATGACTTAATTTCTTTGAAACTAACTTCATTATATTCTAATCTAATCAAAAGAAAGTACCTACAATTAAAACGAAATATAATAATGTCATAAATTAATTATTTCATTTTTTAATTAAACTTGGCGACAAATAGTCTGCTTGTCACCCGTTATCTCTATTACTAATAACAGGAATACTTTCAGTTTTATTATTAAGAATGAAGTCATGTATACACATCATACACACATGTATCGTTTATCGTTAAATCTTTTAATGCATTTATCTTAATTGAATGAATGATTCCTAATAATACAGATTAATTGTTTATCTAATCATATTATCTAATTGATAATACTTCAAATGACTGTTACTACTTTCACGAAATTCGCATTTTATTTTAAATTATCTATATCTGTGAATCATGTTCATTGTTCATTTTATTTTTAAAACTTTTCACGTTGTAAAAGATAATGTCCAGTTGATATATTTTTACATAGAAAAACAGGATGTTGAATAGCGTAATTAGATTTCGTGCAAGGACAAAACTTTATGCTAAAATATCATATAAAAAAAGACTCGTGAATTTCTATCAAGAAGAGAAATATAAATGAATAACTGAATATGCATAGGATATGCTTGATAATTTTTCAAGTCACATAAAAGCTTGTAAGTAAATTATTTTTGTTTTAAAATTTTGTGACTCATGTTTATAATGAATGAATAATTGAATTTTGGGATTTAGGAGTTCATGGTTTGCTTACCATTTTTGGATATATAGCGTGATTTGTATGTATGTATGTATAAAGCCACTCTACTCTAAATCTCAAAGTTTTATTTTTTAATTATCACTCAACAGGATTAACTCCGAATTACTGAATAGTAGATGTTATTTACAGTATAGAATCCAACCACTCAGAGTCAGATCCAGTATTATTATTGTCTATTGCTGGGACGAAACTTATATAAAAGTCAAACTCACTAATATGGTGTCACACATTCTACTCTAATAATTAAAATATTAAAAATATGTACATTTATTCCTTTAATGACTCTTTCAGAATCTTCTAGAATATTGAGATAAATAGTCCTGATGATAATTGTCTATCAAATAGCGGCGCCACTAAATTGAATCTTCAATGAATCTCGGGAAAGAAGAATTTTCAATTCATCAAAGAATACTTATGTGAACAATTATACAATAAGTTTGACACAAATTGACTGATTGATAACAAAACTAACCTGTATACTACAAACTTTTTTTAATTCTGTTTAATTTATTAAAGTTTAAAATTTTTGTCAGATAACTTATCTACGACTACGGAAAATGTCAAAATCCATGTTTTATGTAACTCATAACTTAACCACAATTTATATAATGTATGCATAATGCCACTTAAACGTTAAATATAAATTACTTCGGAAATAATAATTTAGGAAGCGATTAAATAATTTGCATCCATAACATAATCACATCATTTTATGCACGATTACTCAAAAAATAACCTACATATCATCCATAAAACCATTTCCTTTTACCCTTGAAACACTAACAACAAAAATAAAATCATTATCAATGTCACCTAGTCCTTCAACGCTTCATCCTTTATGTATACAAAACACAATAGTCGAATACACCTGTAGCTTTTTCAACTCACACAGAGTGTTTGTCATGATCGGCAGCGACTCGTTGGGCTTGGGAATGACCTTGAACTTGTCTACTGTTTGCAAACACGCAACGTGTTGTCGCCACATGTAGGTCAACTTGAAGGGGTCGTCCATTGGAGACCCACATGCAAGAACGATTTGTCCAAGCGCCAGAAATTTAAGATTTGTGATAAGCCAAACTACCCCAAAGAGGTTTTGTCGAGTTTTGTTGGCGTTAAATGGTTTGCAGGGACGGATTTAGCTGGATTGTGAAATGTGATTGATTGAAGTGTACAAAAACAATTGAAGGATTTGGTATTTACTTTCGAAAGTATCTTCATGTTTTCATAAGCAAAATGCGATTTTATGTTATTATATTATGAATGAATTAAAGATATCTTGATGCAATTTGCAATAATAAATTTAAATTTCAAATAAGTATAAGAATATAAGTAACTTTTTTATTATATAATAATGATTATAATAATAATAATAATGAAGTAGATAACTGAGTGCATAATTTGACTGGCTATTCTTCTCACGAATCAAATTTTGACAGTTGACAATTTGTTCAGCAGCAGATTGCTGAAATTATTAAGGGTTTTTTAAATTCACCCTTTTTATTATCTCATGCCTGTTCACACGAGGAAAGTTTTCACTAAAAAGTTTTTTGAGAGTAAAACAAGTGCTAAAAGAGCTGTCACAAAAAAACTGTCAATAACGTTCATACGGGGAAGATCACTAGCTTTAATATATTTTAAAGATATAATCAGTTTTCCCTAAGGTTTTCTCGAAAGACAGTTTTTTTATGACAGCTCCTAGCACTTGTTTTACTTTCAAGAAACTTTTTAGTAAAAACTTTCCTCTTGTGAACAGGGCATTCTATACAGGGTTGGATTGGCCAGGTCGGCAATTCGGCAAGCCGACGGAGCCAAAACCTTTTAGGGGCCAAATTGCAAACTAAAACTTTTTTTGTGTTTCGAGCAATAATGATTTAGAAAATTATGTTCATTATATTTTACGGCAGACACGTATACATGGAGGTGCGCAGATGAAAGGAGTGCAAATGAAAGAAATCCAATCAGTCGATGATTTCTTAATATTCCGAAAATTATTGATATTTTTGGAAGGGAACTTGGAGCAAGGTCGGACTGACCCGGTCGGCAAATTGCAAACTGAATATTTTTTTGTGTTTTAGCAATAATTTAAAAAATTATGTTTTTTATATATTAAGAAAATGTACAGAGGGTAACTTTCAATTATAAGGCATTTGATCTTGAATGAAAACAAATTTCGTCTGCGGTGCATATTAGTTCTCTAGTTCAAGCTTTATGTGACACATTACCCCTTCGGTAACTCAAAACAGTCAATGATAATTTCTTTATATCCTGAAAATAAATTGATATTTTTTTAAGAGAATTCGGGGTCCAAATAAAATTATTTCCTACGAGGTCAAATGATGCCAGTCCGGCCCTGCTTATAAATCATTAACCTGTAAATCCTGTTAGAATTTCATCATAATATAGAAACTGAATCAAAAGAATGAAGATGTACTTTCAAAATATTTTGTATTATTATTTTTTGTAGTTCATTTATATCTGAAAATGCGAATATGTTCCAAGCGTCATAATGGCTTTACAGCTGTACGTATTAGGCAAGATACTTGCTGATAAATATTGCTGGTTGCTTTTTAACTACTAGTGTTTATTTTATAAGCTCCAAATCTGTCTGTAATAGTTATTTATGTAACAAGTACGCAAAATAGAATTCTTGAGGACGAAAGTCTTTAAGGGCGAGACGCAAGCCGATTCCCTAAATTAGATGAGTCTTCTAAAACTCAGTTTGTGTACGTGTTAAATACAATATTTTTTAGTATATTATGCTCCCCAAATTTGTTTAGTAACTATACGAAATCTAAAATATAACTATAATATAAAATTTTGAAAATCGTAGGCGATGAAACCATGAAAACCAGTGAAAATAATCCTATAAAATGCAAATATCAGCTCAGTACCTAGGTTACGTCTTATTATTTTGTGGACTCAAAACAATTTTCAAAGTAACGATTTTAGAAAACATATACTAAAACATAATATGGCATCAAACTTTGACATTTCTAAATCTTAATAATATGTGCTACAATATTGATGCGTTAACTGCAACTATGCAAAAGTGTTTTTTTAAATACTTGACATTTATCTCTTATGTAAATTCCTGCAACAAATTTCGTTTCAACCGTAAACTGTTATTTTCCACTGAAATGTCAACAAATTATATGGAATTAAAAAATTGCACAAGTTTACGAAATTTCCAAAATAATAAATAGCGAAAGAAATAGATATCATTTCTAGATTACGTTTGTATAATAAAGTCTGTAATCATGTCTAAAACCAATAAATTTTCTATATTCCACAGAATTATGAAGGAAGTTATTTTTATATTTTATAGGTTACTCACATCGAATTGCGTGCACGTTGCAAAAATGTCACTATTAATCACTTTCTTTAATATTTATGAGGCAAGGTTTTAATGCACGAAAGCAATAAAAGAAAAGGTAGAAGTCAGTAATATGACTTGCACCTTTTTGACTTCTAACAACTCTGTGAATTTATGAATGAGATACATTTATTTTGAACACATAATATACCATACATTTATCAATAACAAATATAAAAATGTCTTTTACAAAGAAATAATCCATGGTATTAGAAACAAAAATGAGTGATGAGTTGTCCTTTGATAAATATTAATGATGAAATAAAATTTTAATACTCTTAATTGACTTGTAATCCTCAAAAGATTACGCCCATTTTTAATTGGCATTAATTCTTATAAAATACGGTAGCTTAAAAAAGATGACTAAAATTATTGATAAGATTATTCTTTCATTCATAACAAAAATTTGCTGTTCTTAATAATTTCCAACCTCAAATTATTATTGTATACTATAAGTAGTACATTTTTAACATAGCAGGAGTAAAAACATAATTTAAGGGATGATTTCTATACTTGTAATTTAGTATAATAAAATAACTTGCGAATTGCAGTACTTATAGTAATTAATTAAACACATACATAGATATACAAATTATAATTGAAATTTTCAGGATTCTTAAAGATAGGTAGGTATGACTTTCGGATTAATTTCTCCTATAGTTGATTTCTTAACTAAACGGAGCAATCTGAAGTTGTCTCGCTGAGCCATATTTATACTGTGTAAATACGAGAAAAATATCACTAGATTTTTTGGCGGCAAAATTAAATTTGACCTATCAGCGGGCAAACTCAATAGATACAGTCACTGACAACAGCTGACGAGACAAGATGGAGAACATTCGTTTGTTTACATTACAAAGTTTAGTTAAGAAATCAACTATAGTTTAAAAACAGACTATAGATTAGCTGCAGCCGAGTATCACAATCAGTCGAATAATAATTAATTACCATGTAAAACTATAGAAGAATAATTAACTGTATTTAAGAATATATTCATTGATTAATACATTTATTTATATATTATTATATATGTCGGGGTTAGCAATCATGTTGATTGTAATAATAATTAATGATAGGAATGCAAGTGTGCTAATGAAGTTATGATCGTGTTTGTTTGTTCGATTACGTTTTTTTTTTTTAAGTTTTGGCTTTCCGATCTCGAATGAAATCTATAGCCATCGTCTGTTTTAATTGTTGATTTTAATTTAATTTATTTATATTTATGTCCTTAGGGTATGATTTACGAGAATGTTACGTTATTATTATTAGTACACTTGGGCGAAGTCTGGGATTACGTGCTAGGTGTGAAATGAGCCGGAGATCGGCAGTCTTGAATATGCTCTGATGCGAGTAGCACGTACCCAGGAATTGCCACCATTCCTTATCGTCATAGTTTGTAGATCACGTTTAACTGGTTCATGACATGAGTGGTGAATGTGTGATTTATTTGGTGTTTAGATTAGTTAACTATTCCATTAATTGCGCTTTTAGTAGTTTTGTTGTTCACGTAACTGATCATCTATGGTCCGCTCCGCTCATACTCCAACATATATTATTAAATCTTAAATGGCCCCCCAAAGTAGGATAAAAAGCGTGATAGATAATGATAATGTAAGAATTTTTCAGAATTATGTATACGTTTCTTAGCAACCAAACAAACTAGTATTATGTTTGGATAAGCTATATGTTCGCAGAAAGTTATATTGAACTAAAAGTAAACACATAAAGATTGTATTATTTAACAGTCGTAGAACACAAAAATAATACGTGATAATACTTCATCTCATCGTAAAATAATTGTCCATTGATTTCTGTATTTTATTCGGCAATATAATCGCCAACTATCTTTGGACGCCCTCCAAAACAGTGAGTTTGTGGAAAAAGGAAAATTTATTAACAGATACTGAAAAAAGAATGAACACAATGTACATATTCTGACATCTGTGACGCATTGAGTCATAAAAATCAATAAAACCTATAACTCTTATCTGAGGAATTAATTTCTTTAATTCCTGCGTCAAGTTTTTATCATCGATTATAAAACTTACTCAAGTATGAAGTATGCCAATAGGAGTTTGATAAAATTGTTTTTCGGTTGACATGAATAATGATTTTCAAGGACTGAAAGGTTTTTTTGCAAGTTTGACAGCTTGACACTGATGTATATCTTCTTTTAAGGAGTTTCGATACCGATTATCTATCTAGGGGATCTAAACAAAAATCTATTGTATTTCTGCAGAGTGACAACTTCTACCCACTAAATTTTGTTGTAAAAAACACCGAAAATATAAAATATCTTATAGCGAAATATATTTGTTTATAAATATTTTATTACTATCTTTCAATTAAATTGTATTTTTAAGTCCTAAAGATTTTATATTTTAAAATTCATAATTTTAAAAATCAATCGAAAACACGGCAACAGCGCTAGTATTTTAGTTGACTGTTGGCTGCAGTGATTCTAACCTAACTGTTGGTGTCAACACAACTGTCAAGTGTTGTCAGAGGTAGTACCTAAATGCAATAGCTCATAATTGTTCTTTTGACGCTCCAAGATTAATGCAAGCTATAAGAAATGATGATTTAATTGATAGTATTCGTCCAGTCATTTCCAAGACACTTTAAAATTATTTAAAAACAGATTTCCTGAACGTAGATCTAATGCCCTGTTCACACGTTGCTACTTTGAAGACGCATACGTGCTACTGTAGCATGAAAAGAAATTGAAATCGAAACAATTACCGCAAAAAATCGCTATCTACACACAACGATCAACGATGTGAAATTATCAACGAGTAGTTCTTGATAATTTGATGCTACAAATTAGCAGCGCTGCTATTTGACAAGCGACTCAGATTTTTTCTTGCTACAGTAGCACGAATGTGTCTTCAAAGTAGCAACGTGTGAACAGGGCATAAAAAGCAACAACTAACATTATCATTATCTACAAAGTATGCTCATAACGCTGAATACGAGGCTGAATATGATGTCTATTTATTAGAACAATTGATAGAAATTCATCTTTCTGTTTCAGAAATAATTAGTAATGGGGAAAGCTTTGATCAAGTATATGACAAACTTACACAAAAGATACAGATATTATTATTTCTACTGTACAGCCTTCAAAAAGAGTCAGATCTTCTGGAATGATTAAAAGATTAGCGACATTTGGAATTAGTTACGAAATAATTGCAAACAAATTTAGTGATCATGGACCCGTCATATCCCTTATAGAGTTTTTAGTAGATGAACACGAATAATTCTTACTCAAATAGTTCTTCCTACTTATTTTCGATAGTTTCGTAACGATGTTTGTATGCGCATTGCGAAAGTGTGTCCAATTTCCTAAAAATGTGTATTTTATTTTATTTGTTGTGAAAATATAAATATAATATCATTTGTTACAAACTTTATAATATAATATGCTTCAACATAAACGCATACTCTTACTTTCCAACAGTATTTTAAATTTCGCGCCAATCTATGATTTGCGACGTTGCCGTAGTTATCGCTCTTTTAGTTATGTGTCACGTTTTAAATTTTATTTATTTGAATAACTCAATAACGGTGTGGAAGAATCCACTGAATTTTAGTTTCATGATTTATTAATGTCTGATTTATAATTACTGTAAATCTCTTTCTGGTGGTATTATTTTTATAGATTACACAGCCCTTTAAAAATGTATTCTCATTTACTCCCATGTAAAACAGAAATTTTTAAAAATTTATTTTTATAAAACGGGGTGGACGATTGATCTGAAATTTTAACAGTGTACGATAAATACATCCATCTTCAACTTGTAAAAATTTCAGATGAATGGTAATATTTTCAAAAACGGTATCGAACCTCCTTAACCGATATTTTTATTTTATGAAATTCTAGAGACAGATATGTCCATTTTTCAACAGTTGAAGAATGCAGCTTTTTATCCATTTTTGTTTCAACATGTACTTAATGCAGAAAGCATTTCATTTTTCACAGTTTTCAGTACAAATCATATAAATGAATAATATAATAATGTCAGTAAGAGAACTGAACTGAATAAATGTGATCAAGCTGATAGTAGGTAATTTGCAATAATTATCCCAACAAATAGTTTATTTTATACAATTATTTTTAAATTTGAATTTAGTCGCCGAAAATAGTACCTACCTATATTATTCAGCAAGACTTCAGCGATGGCAATTGCTCATGAAAAATTAAAATTTGTTTTTGTGTACGGTTCGGTACACAAAAATCTTAATCTTTAACACGTTGAATGCCAAAGAAAATCACAGGGCCATTACCAGATCCGTATTTACCTTCCAAATGACAGCTTTTTCTATTACTACCAATTTTTACTAATCACATCCCTAAGCTGATTTTTTAATAAATATATAGCTAGCCTTGTTATAAAATGTTTCTGTTCTAGGCCAAAGCAGACACATTTTGCAGACACAGCGTGAGCTATCACAAGGCCAAAACAGACAATTTTAGCAGCCATTTTAATTAGTGAAATTGTTAGATTAAGTGCAGTTGTAAAGAAAGCACTAAGATGAGCAGCAGATCTAATAAACTGATATAATTAGCTTTACAATATTGTATATTTATTTATCATGAATATAACGTCACCGTGCCTGCTTTGGCTCTTTCGTAGAATTTGAAAAAAGCATATCATCATTGGGCCAAAGCAGAGACACACAACATAAAATCATAACAAGACGCGTTCAGAACAGACACTCTACAGTTTAGTTGAAAATTGAAAATCTGGCTAGAATGTAACCAGTTCAGCACATTTGGACAAATACTGAAGCAGACACCGGTTTCTGCGTTGGCCCTGTGATCAAAACAACGAACAGACACCGGTGTCTGCCATGGAACTCAACGTGTTAAATAAGTACCTAATAACCTCTATTAATGAATGACTAAATCGAATAATTATTTTTTATTCATTTCAAAACAAATTGTACAATTATGAAATTATACGATTACCCCAATTACCTAATTATTTTTTGAGATTTATGTAGGCACATATATTAACAACTATTATTATAGGTATTTGAATAATATATACTAGTACAAAAAATTCTATTGACCAGTAATAAGATATTTTTTCGATCAAGAATCCAGTGAATTGTTAAATTTACTTGGGTGTTTAATTAAAGCTTATTGTTTTCCTGTAAATAGCACCGAAATTATTTTTTATCAAAATTTGATTTCACAAACATAATTTGATATCAGCACATTTTTACTAACAAATTTTACAATCATAATACACAATAAGAGGTATTTAAAAATGTGCATTCCTGTATGAGAATTACTTCAAAAAAAATTCTAAATTAAGTCTGACATAAATTATATTATACTTGGAAAAACTGATTTATCTTATATTTATTTAGATTCCAAATTTACACAGGAAATTATATTGTGTAACTATTAAATATTAATATGTTTATTTATTGATATGCAATTACGATTAGCGACTTTTATCAATTAAACTCTAGAAAACATGCAATTATGAATGAAATACAGTTTTGTAAAAATTAAATATTTTGTTATTATAATAAAAATACAAATTATAAAATAATTATTTGTTTTACAGTACATTGCAATCAATTAAACCATATCGCCTATTTCGTAAATTTTACTGATACGTATTATCAATCCATAAAATTTATGATCTTAGACTACAATGTTGAAAAATATTTGGCAGCTATATTCCTGCATCTTGCTGCAAGCTTGCTGAAATCTCAAGGGTTGTTTCGTTCACCCTTCTTATTATCTTACATCTTATAACCCTTAAATCCTGTTAGACTTGCATCATAACAGAGAAACTGAATTACAAGGGTGAAACTGTATATAAAGTTTACAGAAAACTCAATATTTTGTCTCATGGGAATTGTCTGGTATTTTCATGTAGAAGATAACCTAAAGTTGTGGTACCTATTCAAGCCCAGTTTAAATTAAAAACAGGGTTTGCACAACTTAAGGATAAATATTAAATGGTAAAATATTATTTTAACTTCACAAAATAAATTGCACCAAATGACGTACACGCTTTTAGAGCCACTCTTTCTATTAGTATTTTTAATATGATTAATTATATAATCATAAAAGTAATACGAGTAACCACTTACATAATATTGTATAAACAAACAATTTCATTAAATTTTAATGATGTGGCATTCAAAGTCCATGAAACCAGCAGCACTAAATATGTATAGGTATATCATTTAGAGTGCAATTTATTTTGCAAATTTAAAAAAAAAATTGATTCGTGATCACAACATCAGTATGTCATGGAGTATCTGCCATTACATTTGTAGAATACTTGAAGAATAAGTTAACATTTCCAAATTTCTGAATTATTTCTATTAAAGCAGCAAATAATAATGAACATAACCATTTAAGGTGCAGTTCCAAAATACGTTTGTTAAGCATAATTATAGATAAAAGTGCAAACACAGATTTTTTAAAACTTTTGCAATATATAAATAAATGAAAAATATTTGAAGACTAAAACAATGCTATGTTTCGATATTAAGATTATCAATTTTTTTTAATATAAAAAAATTCCAGTTAATTTGTATGTTAAACTGTATACCTAAATAATTGTAGTTTAATTTTCTGTAAAAATATAGGGTTTTAAAAAAAAACGTGAACAGAAAATTGACGAGCATAATAGTAAATATTTCTTACGCTTTATCAAACCTGGTTATTACTTTTAGCAAGTTTCTTATCAAAAATATTTTGCATACTAAACAATAAGGTAATTTAACCTATATGTGGCATATCTGTTTGCAAAACACAAAACAATAATTAAAATTATAATACAAAACACGTAACTTCGGACTTGAAAACATATTTGTTTTTTTAGTTTTTTGTCTATTATACAGTCAAATTACATTATTAGATGTAAATATATTACTATAAAAAGAATCATTTCTATTCACGTAAACTGTGAGTATTTTATAAATTATTATAAAAACTGTTTCTAATTCAAATGAACTTGAAAAACAATTATGCGCAATAATTTATTATTTATTGAACAAGACTATTAATTATTATTTATTTGTAATCGTTATGAAATTTGATTGATTACTAGCGTACTAGCTGTATCGATATTTTATTGATTTTTTTTGTATTGTTCATAAAAACTTTATTGATCCATTATTAATTTTCCTATACTGGAAATAAATTAATGGACTGTGTAAATATACATCTGGTTTGGTTACAGTCGTTTTGGATCGTTTTAAATCATTACTAAATTCTCACTACTATAGTGAATATAATAATATTTTAAAACATAATTTATTACGTTAGTAGAAATTCTGCAGTTTTATCTGGTTAGAAATCAATAAATCATAAAATGTAATAAGGGTAACATCAAATCTTTATATCAATAATTGTAAGCAAATTAATTAAAATTTTGTAATAACAACCTGATAAACATTTTTGGCAATTTAGATAAAAAAAATTAATTTGATGTTTGTAGTAATATAACAAAAAATATTAAAACAATAAGTAATCGATCATTTCTATGCAATATTCAGTAGAAAATAAAATTCCTACTTTTTACATTAGTTCCTCGATTAGTTCATTAGTGCCTACTTTTACAGTTCAACCAAAAATCACCTGTCAACATTAGAAAAAAATCCGTTTGATATTTTTAGTAATAATTAAACAATTATACTTGGTTTTCAATGCATAAATGCAAAAATTCCTACATTAGATCAAGAGCATTTAACACACAAAATAATAAATTGCAGTTATCGGAATAATATAAATATGCCTGTTTTTAAGTAGTGCATCAGTATATCATCAAAATTTGACGAATATGGAATTAATTATTTTTATCACATATCAGTCATTGTCATTATTTGTTTCTTCAAGACACAGATTACTTATTACCTAACAACATAATATAAAAATTCCTGCTTTTAAGAGCATACTAAGAGATATACAGGCTGTTCCACAACTTAAGACAAAAAATTTAATGGTATATACTGTACGACGTGCTGATCATGAAACAAAAAGATTTTTTTTAAATTCGCAAAGTTAAGGGTACCTAGTTTACTTGACGTGTGTACATTTTATGTATCACTGTTTTGATGGTATATTTGATAATTTGACATTTATTCGTATTAGATATTATTTAAACAATTACTTTCATTGTAGAAGATTTGAAAAAAATTATTAATAATATCTACCGACTAGTGGCAAAAAAAATGTTTGCTTGAAATACAATGCAATTTTTTTGCAATTTTAAAAAAATTATTTTTGTTTTATGCACGTCGTACAGTATATACCCTTTAATTTTTTGTCCTAAGTTGTGGAACACCTGTATCTTCAATTTAACCAAGAATTCAGCTCGTAAGAAATTTGACGTTTGTTTACCGTAACAATTTCCATTTTTGTCAGCATAACCACAAATAAATCATCAATTTTACACAAATATCAGCTGTTTATAACACCAATTATTTATTTATACATCAATATCTTGTTTTATGCACAATTAGCTAGATAACAAATATAAAAATTCCTATTTTTGAGAACATCATTCATTCAGCTGTTTATAGTAACAATTATTTAAACAAACATCAATCCCTTGTTTTTTGCACAGTTAACTTGACAACAAAAATAAAGTATTATAGTCCAAGAAGGAATAAGTAAGGGAAAATTAACTTGCTACCAGTTTCGACAATTTAAATTGTCACCATCAACAAAAATAAACATTCCTACTGTTGAGGACATCAACCAACATATCCTCAATTTAACCAAAATATCAACTGTAAAGAGACAATTATTTACAAACATCAATTATTTGTTTTTGCCAGTTTACCAAGTAACAAAATAAAAATTCCTGCTTTTGCTAACATCACTCCAACACACCCCCAATATTATCAAAAAAATCATCTGTTAACTGCTCCATTAACAAAAACAATCGCTTACCGGCAAGTTGTGCGTAGACCTGACATGACACAAACACAATATTGATTCACGTGCACAGAGTTTCGTGTTTCACATAGCACTGACGCTGCCACGTTCCGGCGCCGAGTGGTGGGAGAACCGGCGGTGACGTCACGAGGGTAGGATACCGGAGCGCCGAGATAAACCCCAGAAAATGCACGAAAATCAAAAAGGAAAACAAGCGAGAGTTTGAAAACGTGGACCGAGGAGTGTGTGGAGCGAAGTGCGCAGGCGTGGGAGCCAGTGGGAGCCAGTGGCAGCGAAGAGGGCTTTTTAATAGGGAGTAAATATTGGAGGAATATTGGATTTTTTCTACTCTCACGCTCACATATTAAATATGCATTGGCTGTACTTGAATGACATACATTTTCGATATAGATTTTCATTATAAAATACCCAAGTAAATTTCATGCAAATGAATAGTTTTTTTAATGAAAGCATGAGAGTAGAAAAATATCGCATTCAACTCGTGTATAATGGCTACTAATACACTCGTATTAATTACGACACGCCATGGCTTGTATCGTAAATTTCATATACTCGCGTATTAATATAGCAATCATTATAAGCTCATTATACTACTTTATACTAAATTCCACAAGACTTTTCATTAAAGGGACAGAAGTATGCACAGGTTTGAGAGCCAATCAGGATGCACGAAACCACGCGTCATGTGTCCCTTTAATGTATATGGCATGAAATTAGTAAACATAAATTTTAAAAAATGTATTTTATTCACATAGGTAGGTACCTGTAGGAATTTAAAAATTAATTAAAAATTATTTATGTGTCTAAAGCATCGCACATAGATCCTTTGAGGATTATTTAATGATTCTAAATCCTGGAAAAAAATAAATTCAGTTACTCACAATAACGGCGCAAGTAAATTGAATATTCAATTATTCACTGCTTTGAAGCTATCAATGAATTATCTTTTCCAGGATTCATTAAAAATTCAATTTAGCGACGCACCTATTTGACAGGCAATTTTCACTAATATTTTTTCGCACAATTCAGACGCATCAAAAACTCCTCAACAAATCCTTGGGTGAACGTTTTTTTACCTTTCCCCACATATTTAAGAACAAGATACAAATAATTGTAATTATGATTAAAATTCGCAAGTGTTTTTTCAATAGATAATAATAATTATTATGTTTTAAGGACCCTGTAACACTACTCTAAAAAATTCGCAATTATGGTTTGTCTGTTTTGTATGGTAGATGTATAATGTATAAAACTAGTGTAGGTACACGGGTACACCTTTAGCACCCTCAAATATAGAGATTGGTTATTTATAAGTTTTTTTTTATAAACTATTTTGAATAAATTTACACCAATAATTTTTATGCAAATAATATGAATAATAAAATAACAATAATAAAAATTATTTTCCTCCGGCACTGGTTTCATAACTTTAACACAGAACCCACATAATTACACGCCTTTATATTTTTATCAACTTCTTATCAAAGTACACTTTCTGTTATCAAATGGAACACTTTGTATATAATTATATCGTAAATTATCTAAATAATTAAATTCTTGTTTTCATCACTTTCATTGTTATACAATAACAATTTAACAATACTCGTCATAAATTAAATACCTATTAAAATATACCTCAATATTAAAAACAATTTCAATTATATAATTTGTTGTACATTTCGCTGGGATAATTGACAAATTAATTTTTAAAGTATACAAAATACGTAATATATTTTATTCAAAATATTTAAAGTAATAATTGATATGTTAAAATATTAGAGTCGACGCTACTGATAAAAAATAATCCTTCTTATGCAACACCTATTACTAGTACGTTATGTTGGACATAATACTTATTTATTTTCATAATTCTGTAAAATACGTTACGTTCCGGAGTTCCGGAATTAAAGTATAAAATCTAATTAATGTTCTTAAAACTTTTTTTACTATTTTTACATAACATACGTATGTATGTTATGTAGACGTGATAAATAAAAAATGTTTTTATAAGTTATTTACATTTATTATATTGAAAATGACTTGCATCAATACAACTGTTGGTTGTCCTTCAGAATTATTTATAAATCAAATATAGTTAAATTAGAACAGCTTACAACAAATTAATTATCGAAGTGTAATACATCATATAAAATTTTGGCTTTACTATAAATTAATGTTACATAATTATGAAATATATTGTTGCAAATTTATATTTTTATCATTATAATTTTCATGAGCAAAATAACTTACTATTGTTATCTTTTTAGGCCCAATAGGACTTCTTTAATTAATATAATTAATTAAATTAAAGAACACCAAACAAGAAAAGATAAAATAAACACAAAACACCGACGAATGAAAAGAACTTGTAGAGTAGAAGAATTGATCATTTAAAACAAAAAAAATATATAGATACTCGGAAATAAAGTGCGGTTTGCGGATGTCAATGGCAAACCTTGCCACTAAAAACTTTTGCCTCGAAACATCGCAAGGTACCCTATGCTCCCAAATGGAGTAAGGTTCTCATTATCATAATGGATTAAAATTAGTTTGTAGATTCTCAATAATTTCAAATAAAACTGCAAAAAAATATACTGAACATAGTCATTTGAAGTGCAGTATCTATCTTGCGTAAAATACAAATTATATAAACTTCAAAAAGGCACAAATATTATAAATTTCTGTGAAGAATGTGCATGTATTTAAAAAAATGTATTGTATTATGGTTTCAGGATTTAAACTTCCTTTGGGTTATGTCCCTAGGGTGAGTTGATGGCACACACATAATATTAATTTTACTTTTTATTATTTTGCCACGAAGTTTACTTTACTATCATGAGTATCATGTGTGTTGCCAGTCAACCCGGCGCAAGCCCTTGTTCAAACCCTAGCCGATGCCCCATAGCTAGAGGTTGACAAGTTAATTAGATCTCAACTTGGAATTGTATCGGGAGTGGGTACAGATCTAAATCAGTCCGAGCAAATTTCCTGATCTGATCGGGATTCGAACCCACTACCAAGCATGCTCAAGCCCACAGAATCCAGCTCTCTAAGGCTGAATTCACAATGGACGTAAGCATTAGCATAAGCGTAAAAACACTTTTTTTAAACGAACATAACAGATACGTAAAGTTGAACCGCAGATTACCTACACTTCGTAATCAGATGCGACACTTGCCAATATTGCTGGGTTAAATTCTGAACCGCGCAGATTGTTTGCATACGTCGTATTTCACAAACAATAGGGTGCATTACTATCAATCACATTACAGATCTCAGAGATTTTAAACTAATATTCATAATGAATAAAAAGTGTAAAAGTCATATATAGAAATAAGAATGTGCATTTCTTTACTTTTCCTTTAAATTCAGACACGTAAGTCAATAACATTTTTTATAAGTAAACAATTAATAATGAAATTTTTTCAGATGCAAATTATGGACCTAAACCTGAAATTATTTTATTTTGAACATTTCTTATACTGTATAATAGTCTATTTGTATTGTAATGCCCTGTTCACACGAGGAAAGTTTTTACTAAAAAGTAAAACATGTGCTAGGAGCTGTCCTACAAAAAATTGTCAATACCGGTCATACGGGAAAACCGTAAAATACCACTATTTCTTTAAAATATATTAAAGCTAGTGATCTTAAATATACAGGTGTTTCGCAAAAATAAGGGTAGTGAAAATATTAGTTCCATTTGTTTGAACGTCCGTTTAACTGTTTATTTATTATGTTATTTATAAAATAAAATTATAAATACTATAAGATTATCTACAAATAGTCACTTGTTATGTAATAATTAATAAATATACAGTTAAATGAACTTTCAAACAAGAGACACTAAAATGTTCACTACCCTTATTTTTGCGATTTTTGAAAAAATTATTTTTTTACCTATAATCAGTATATCAAATTATATAATGTCTATTAAAGTTTCGTGCAGAGGTATAGAAACACCCTGTATTTAATAAAAATAACTACATTTCCCGTATGGACGGTATTGACAGTTTTTTTCTATAACAACTCCTAGTACCTACTTGTTTTACTTTAAAGAAACGTTTTGTGAAAACGTTCCTCGTGGTGAACAGGGCATTATACTCGTAGAATCAGATTCATAAAACACAGGTTAATAATTATAATTTTATATTTTATTTGTTATTTTGTTATTTTGAAATCACATAGTTCAAAAATTTAATTGTAATTTAACATTCAAAAAATGTGCTGTTAAGTGATTCTTATGTATAGGTAACTAATACGTAAGCTATCCGGCCGGTTTTGTTTTAAATAGATGTGAGTCCGTCAGTACAAAAAGTAAACACTTATGTGACGGTTTTCGGAAATTTGCATTTTTATTCTATTATTTCATCGAATTACGCAGTCACACAAATACTTCCCATTAGCTTATTACCTTTATTGCAAACTTTGCGCTCTTATAAGCAATTAGAAAACATCAAATATCCGTAATTTTATCTGCGCAATATGCAAATAACCATATCGCGTGTTGTTGCAAAAACGAAATAATATCTCGCTAACAACCTAATTAATTGATTTTATTTCCACTGTCAAGGTCGTACTGCACGTGCCAGCCGAATCACAGCCGAATATCACGCACAACTGCAGTAGAAAATTGGAAAATAGACAATTTTCCACTAGTTCACATCATCTGTCATTTTTGTTCTATTGTAACACAACACGCTAACTTTGTTGCAATATAAAAAGCAAAAGGCTAAACTTACCATCACTAAAGAGTGTAGAATAAAGAATTGTTGTTCTTTGGATTACTGTAAATTCTTATTCTGTAAAAATGAGTTGCTTGTAGTTGTAAAAAGATGACAGTCATTAATTAATAATATACTAGTTTTATAAAACGACACTTGTGGCTGAATTTATAATCCTGAAATAAACTATGGAGGGAAATTTATTTATTTTTCAAAGAAAATTTGTAGTTTGTACTACAAATTTGCTGCTATATTTTCAATAATTCGCTGGTACTTAGGGTACCTACCAAATTTATAAAAAATATATTATTCAACAAAACTCGGTACCTACAAAAATTATATGAACCGTAAAAAAATATGGTACTAGCAAATAATTATATTTAATTGCTATATATTATTATGGAAATTGCAAAGAATATTGGATATATTTCAAGAAATTATAGGACTGCAAAATTTCCAATGGATCTTGCTAATTAATAGTTATTTATGTAACAAAATACGCAAAATAGAGTTTTAGAAAACGAATCTATTTATGGACGAGGTATAAGCCGTCTTTAAATTAGGTGAGTTCTCTAAAACTCAGTTTGTGTACGAGTTACATACAAAGTATTTTAGTATATGCTCTCCAAATTTGTTTAATAACTATTCGAAATTATTCCAAAATATAACTTCAAAATAAAATTTTGAAAAACGTTTATGTGAATCATTGCAGATTTACAGAAATTGAAATATAAAAATAAAATAATTAAATGTTATTAACATAAGAGGAAATGTAAAAAAGGAGATTTGCATAGAATTAAGTATGGAACCTGCAAAAAACATAAATTGCAAAAAATTAAAATATAGGTATGTTGCCAGTATAATTAATAACTGAGCACCAAATTAAGCAACTTTTTTTTCAAAACTTAAGCCGATTTGCTTGTTTTATGTTTTAAGTATGGGTCGTTTTTGATTAATTAATTCTACTTGTTTTAGCGCAAGTCTTTTGATACTCAATCAATATTAAAATTTATACTTTTACTTTTAATCTATCCATGGTTTACTCAAGGATTATATACCTGCCCTTTAGAACAGACACAGTACAGAATAAGAAAACACATAGACTATTTAAATTTTGTTTAAAGAAAAATTAAGTACCTCCAATAAATATATAAAATACAACTACCTACATTAAATTAATATTAATGTATCATGTATCTTACATTATATGTACAATTAAAAGTCAAAAAATACTTTAAAAATATATTTCGGTCAATAAATAATATGTACATAAATTATTTACTATATATTTTCATTATTGTAATATGTATTAGTGGTAGGTAAACATAATATGGGTATGTGTGATCTATATTTGGACTAGTCGTAAAAATACTGAAATTTTATTACTCGTAAATAATTGTAATTATTAATATCAAATAAAACTTGCAATACATTTATTGTGCATTAAATTACTCACTATTGTAAGTATAACTGGTCAACCTTTCTAATATTTTTAATCAGTCAATTAAATAATATTGTTTGGCATTAGAGGTTAGTAATATTTATCCTTAAACAAATTCTTATAATAAACTAAATAATTAATTATTATACATCTTAATTCTTAAGTATAAATACTTATTGAGACGTAGATCACTGCAAAAATAATTAAAGGGCATAATATGTACAAACATAAATCGGTAATTTGAGTATTAATGAAAATGTATCACAAAGTTTGTATACAGGGAGTTGAAAAACAAATATTCAATACTTCAATATTGTATAACTTATTTCGATTTCTTAAGCCCTGTTCACACATGGATTATTTGAGAATTATTTCATGCTTCTCAATTTCGAAAAAAATAATCCTGGTGAAAATCGCCTGTCAAATAGCGGTGCCGCTAAATTGAATATACAATAATTAGTCGTGGAAAGAGGAATTGGTAATTCATTGATTTCTTCAAACCAATGATTTTTTTCAGGATTCAAAAGCATGAAAGAATCCATGTCTGAACACTAATGTTGAAGATTTGTATTTTTAACATCGTGTTAAACTTTGTGATTGAAACAAAAGTACAAGAAAATTACTTGTCAAGAAAACAAAATTTGAAAAAAATAAACGCCAAAACTTAATACCAACTAAAATTATAAAAAATAAAGTTCTACTCTTTGGATCTCACTTACTAGGAACTTTAGTACTATTACTATCTTTCGTACGAACTTTCAAATACAAATAATTATACTTAGTAGAACAATGTAAATAAATATACCATAAAGAAATAATACCTGCTACAAAATTCACCACACAGGAAAAAATCAACAAAATGGTGAACAAATTGTCTACGTCTTCACACTTCAAGTCGGAATAGTGGTAGGTTTTGATTGGATACGTCGAGTTTGGTCCCGTTTGGCAGAAACAAGTGTCGTTTAGTTGGATTTTGGTTTCGCAGCTCATTGCTGCCAACATTAGAAGGTGAATTATTGCGAATACACTTGCTATGAAACTTGCTGCTGCGCAGATTAAACTTAGCATGACGCTGAAAATCTGAAAGTATAAAATAATATTAATAAATTTTATGTGCTTATGTGTATTTAAAATGGGTGAATAACTGAGTGCCTTATATGTAACCGAATGTGATTCTGATCATCTGATCTGACTACTCAGGATAAAATATAGTCCAGTTTAACTGCACACAAATTTTTCCTATGATGTACTTTCCACTAGCAACCAACAGTGATTTAACGACTAGTAACCACACTCATGATAAAATATGTACCTTATATTAATGAATCACAGTCAAGCTATGTAAGTAACAAAATGGGGTGTAATTAAATTAAATAATTAAATATCAATTATACAATCAACAATCTAGTGGTTTCAAAAATGTGCTTCTTGCGAAAACTGCTTTGAAATTTACGAGATTTGAAAAAATTATTTTTGTTCCATGATCAGTAAGTTAAGTACTATATGCCATTAAAATATATGCAAGCAGTTATGAATCATCCCCTATGTTTTGTAGGTATGAATTTTTTTAAACTTTTGCAATCTAATTAAACTTCAAATACTTACCTACTATTTTTATAAAATACTGGAACAATGCTATGGCAATTTGTCAATAGGTAAAATTTTCAATTTTGACTCCACTATAGAAAATATATCAAAAATTTATGCAGTATTTTGTAGTAGTTACTATTCGTTTTTATTAAAATAACAATGACACTGAAATTTTAAGTAAATATTTTTTTTAAATAGATTTTAAATTGAGTTGGGCAGATTTTCTGACAAACTGTTGAAAACTAGAAAACCATTGTTTTATAAAAATTTGTCAAAAATATAACTCATCTACGATGTATCATCGTCTCATCTTTAAAATTAAAATTCCACTAATAATTTTCAAAATAAGTATGATGAGACTTAAAATCTAGATAAAATCATCGTTATTCTGTAAACATCTCTTTGTTTTGACGGAGTTGACAGTAAATTTGAGATCTTATAAAGTAAATACCTTGGTCCCGGTGATGCAATATCCTTTGAAGGTCCCAGGATGCTCCCGTCGACAACAGCAAAGGAAGAGGAGGCCCAGTGTGCCGGAAGCTAATAACTGCGGGCAAAATATTTGCTTAGTAAGCAGCAAGCGAGCTAAAGATTAAAGAGTAAAGAACCAGAATTTTTAAAAGACTTTAAAGCAAAGACTCAAACCGAACCGGAACACGAACGAAAACCGGAACAAACCGCTACTATTTTACTGAACCCGGAACCAAACCTGATAGACGGTAACATATTTTTAGTAGAAATGTAGTATTTTCTTCAGTATATTCCAAAATTGAAACTAATATAATTGAACTAAAAATGGAACATGCGCTGCTTTTAAAAAAAAAATCGGTTACCGGTTCAGTCCAAGAAGAAAAATGTAACCGGAACAAACCCGAACCATATTACAGAACAGTGAACCGCGAACCGAACCTGGACCGTTATTTTGTTCGATTCGAGCCCCTGCTTTAAAGTTTAGTTCATTTTAGTTCTGATAGAACGCACGTCATTATCTTTCGAACTAACAAAAGATAATTACTATATACCCTGTCTCTGTCCTACATTGTGTTACTTACCAAAACGAACACGTTTGTCTAATTAATGCATTTTTTCAAAAATTGAATGATGACGCGCGTTCTATCAGAAATGAGATGAACTATACATCAATAATCTCTTTATTAGGTATATTCATAAAAATGGTACGTGATTACCGTACACGCGGCAAAATATACATCGATAACTCATAGTATGTCAAGATTCTATACCCAAGTGGGTACAGGACGGAATTGATAATATTATTTCAATGCTTTTATTATAAAAATAGCAAAGCGCAAAGATAGTATATGTGTGTTCCCAAAAAACTATGAATGAGTTGACGGCTGATAACCGCACACACAGTTAAATATTATATCTATACCGATGACTCATAGTATGTGAGGCTAGACTGACACACCCAAAGGCGTGACGGATAAATACAGGGTATTCTACAACTTAGGACAAAAAATTAAAGGGTACTGTGCAACGTGCTGATTATGAATCAAAAAGAATTTTGTAAAATTCGCAAAAAATTGCATCGTATTTCAATGCAACATTTTTTTGCCACTGGTCGGTAGTTATTTTTAATAATTTTTTTCAAATCTTGTACAATGAAAGTAATTGTTTACATAATATCTAATACTAATAAAAGTCAAATTATCAAATATACCATCAAAACAGTGATACTTAAAATGTACACACGTCAAGTAAACTACCTTTAACGTTGCGAATTTTTAAAAAAATATTTTTGTTTCATGGTCAGCACGTCGCGTCGTACCTACAGTATATACCCCTTAATTTTTTGTCCTAAGTTGTGAAACACTCTGTATATGTATTTCTGTATAAAAATATCCTTTGTGATGTACGCTCCACTAATAACCATGAGTGAGATGAAGGTCGGTAACCGCACACACGGTAAAATATTATATCTGAGGCTGCCACACCCAAGCTGGGTAAAAGCGTGATAGATATGTAAGTAGGTAATTATTATGTAAAGATCTCTTTTGTGATGTACCGGGGTGAGCTAAATAAGCGCATTTGGCTTTTATCAGTTTTCGCTTATCACATTGGAAAAGCGCATAAAACAACATTGGAAAAGCGCATAAATTGTAGTTGCATAAGCGCACATTTGAAAAGCACAATGGTTTTAGGGATTGTACGACAGTTTTTCTACAATATTTTTTGAATTTTTTAAAACTAAAAAATATTCTTGCCTAACATTTTTCTGAACTTAACCCCATCATACTCAAAGAGTATTTTTAAGAAAATTTTTTGAATTTTTTAAAACTAGAAAATATTCTTGCCTAACATTTTTCTGAACTTAACCCCATCATACTCGAAGAGTATTTGTAACAAGATTTTTTGAATTTTTTAAAACTAGAAAATATTCTTGCCTAACATTTTTCTGAACTTAACCCCATCATACTCGAAGACGATCTGGACTAACTTGTTATGGTCAGAAATCTCATTTTCGAAAAATGCGAAAAATTACGATTTGCGCTTATTCAATGTGTCGATCTGCGCTTATTCAATATAAATTTACTGATTATATTTCTGCGCTTTTCCGACGTTTTAATATCCATAAGTGCAGTAAAGGGTGATAACCGCACACACGGTAAAATATAATCTATACCGATGCACACAGTATGTGAGGCTGCCACATCAAAGTTTGAGTAAATGCGTGATACATATGTATGTAAATATAGAGCTTTTTGATTTTAAAAATACTCTTTTCTTGAAGTTCGTTTGCAGGAAAAATATCAGCAGGAATGTGGACAATCTCGCAACGTCTATGTATGTTGGGATGCCGGAACAAACTCTCTCATCTGTCACACTTTGCAGCGTAATGCTGTTATCTCTATTCTCTACTGTTATTGCCTCACATTCCTCTACAAATTTTACTCATTTTTCTTACCTAACCACCATGTACAAGTAAAATAATCCACTCTGGATTAAATGTTCAACATGGCAACACTTGTCACGATTTAATTAACAATATAATTAAAGAATTATTCAGTAAACTAAGTAATGTTGTTTCTCAAAGTTTAGATTCATTGGAAAGTACTTAAATATGTTTTAGTATAAAAAGTTACATCGTCAGGTACAGATAGAGATAATTAAATTGAAAACAATGTAATTTCTTACAGAACATGGCACATCGTTTATAAAAATAATTGGTTTCGATTATGGTACACGCTAAATATAGTTATTCAAAATTACTTAAAATCTGACGTGGACACCACATGACTTCCTTGTACGCCTTGTGTGTTCATACTTTTCTTAATAACTAAAATGTAGAATAATATAAAAAATTATTTTAACTTATTATACTAATATACTCACAAATATATTTTAGTCATTTTATTTAAACTGCAGAAGAAGATATAAAGCATATTTTACTATTGTCACTGTCATGTCATAATCATTTAAATTTTACGTAGTAACAAATGTTAATCGATCATGGACTACAAGATACCGAAATACTAAATTATAAATATATACTTTAATTATTCTTAAATGATACCAGATACCGATTGTAGGTAATAATCACATAATCTTTCATTTAAAATAAAAAAATTTGTCTTAAATTAAATATTTATCGAAATTTTTTTTAAATTTACTACTTCCGGTTTGTATATTGAAACCAAAAATAGGAGGTGCACAACTAGATGCTATAACAGTCCTAAATACAAAATTTCAACTTTCTACGTCTAACCGAATTTGAGTTATGCGACATACATACGTACAGACGTACATACGTACAGACGTACATACGTACGTATGTACGTACGTACAGACGTCACGACGAAACTAGTCATAATGGATTCAGAAAAGGTCAAAACGGATATTTCCGTAAAAATCTGAGAACCGAAATTTTTCGCGATTACAATACTTCCTTATTACTCCGTACAATGAAGTAAAAATCAGTTGTTGACACTGTTTTCCATGTAAATTTCAAATTTCAATCGATTTGACCGACTCTATCCAGAGATATTCACATATAAATATGACATTTTTAACATGGTGGGTATAGGAAAAATGATACTTTGCTGAATATATTGCATTAAATTCTTGACTCAAACCCATAAACTTTGTTCAAAATACTATTTAATTTAACGTGTGGTTATATATGAATACGTATGCGAAGTATTATCAAAATTGACCGCCTAGTTAACTCAGAAATAAATATTTTATGTTACGAATTTCATAAAAATAATGGAATGAAATGTAGATCTTGCACCGTTGCAGTCTGCGATAAATTTGTATTATTATAAATGCCGCAAATATCATTCATTTATCGATTTATAATTGATTTATACGTTGTTCATTTTGCAACTTTGAGGTTGCATATTTTAAAAAAAAAGTGAAATATCGAATTGCGGTGTTCCACATTGTATTTTTTAATTAAATTTTGAAATATTTAACTACAAATACTCTTGATATTTCAAGGTACACAAATCATTCCCTGCTGAGTTTACGGCTGGTAACCGCACACACGGCCAGATGTTTATTAGAAAAACATCATGACTGTAATTTTTTTAATAAACACTTCAGAAATTAACTGATTTCACAGTAAAGAATCTATTCCGAAGATTCGCAGTATTTGAGGCATACAGGTCCGTAGCTAGGGGTACGCCAGGATAGGTGCAGCCTGCACTGGCAATAATAAATTAAAACTAAGCATAAAATAAAATTTAAAAATCTATTTCACATAGTTTATTGAAGTAAGTTAACAATCAGCTAAATTATTCTAAATCATATTGTTTTCTAAAATGCTTCTATGCTTCTTTGATGATCTGTCTTTTTTTGCAGGTGAAATGTACGAAAACATGCATCTTTATAGTCTTTAAAAATGTAACTTTCAATTATAAGGTATTTGATCTTAAATTACTTTTGTACCTATTTCTTTTTTAAAATTTAATAAATTTCTTAAATTTCAGCCTACCCTAAAAAATTTCAGCCTGCCTTAAAAACACATCCTAGCTACGTCTTGGGCATGCCCAATGGGTAAAAGTCATGAGACAGTAATGAATGATTACGAGTATGTTTATAAGATTAGGTTAATAATTACAACAAAAAATTGATGTACAAATAAAATTGAACCAACTGTAACAATTAGGAGGCTAGAATATTTTGAGAAAAAGAATCGTGGTGAGGATTGCCTGTCAAATAACGGCGCCGCTAAATTGAATCTTCAATGAGTCTTTAGTTTGCGCTATTTTTTAACATCTAGGGAGAGATATGTTACTAATAATTTTTTTTAAATCACTCATCTCACCCCCACCACGCTCAATTTTAAAATTTTAAATGGCAATATACTCTTTGTGGAATATCAAATGATACCTAGCTCTTGAAAAATGCTACACAGTCATGTCAATAAAATTAATAATTAAATAAACCGTTTTGAAGTTAATAATATTTTTATGTTTTATTAAATGCATGGAGTGCTATGAAAATGACAAAAAAGAACAATGATACCAAATAATTTGTTTTATAGTTTGTGTATGACAGTTATCATTTTACTATTATTATTGCCTCGCATTATTTTAATTTTATTATAAAATGCATGGAGTGCTATGGATCAATCATGGTGAAATTTGCTTGTCAAAAGCGGCGCAGCTAAATTAAATCTTCGATGAGTCTTGGAAAAAAGAATTTCAAATTCATTAGCTTCAACACAGTGATTTTTTTCAGGATTCGAAAGCACGAAAGAATTATCAAAGAATCCTTATTATGTTAACAGGACATTTTATTTTTAAAATGATACGATTAATGTGAGCTCTTTCCCAAAAAAAAATTAATAAATCCTGCCGTCAACACATAAAACTCCCCCAACAAAACTTCAAGACCTATAACTCTCTCCAGCATCTCAACATCATCTCTTCATCTCTCGTACTTACGGGCAGGCCGCTCCAGTAAGGATTGTCCCTCCTGCGGAGATGCGGGGTCCAGACGAGCAGCCAGGCGGACAAGCAGCAGATGGTTGCCCCTAGCAACGCCTGCATGGTTACCAACACGGTGGCCAGGCGATGATGGCGGATGACAGGTGGCCGGTATGAACGAGGCACTACCAAGAGAAATTAGAATGAGATTAGATTGCAGGAAAAATGACCTGGTGACAGGAACACTCTGATGCAGGTGTCGAGAGTGGAGTCAAATGAAATGGTTTCAACATTTTTGTCAGTTTTGATAAGTAATACAGGGGCGTAGGAACCGCTATATCCAGCGTATCAATGATTCAGGGCCCCCAAAATAAAGGGGCTTCGCCACCCAACATCAATAAAAACAAATTTATTTATTATTATTGTACAAATTTGAAATATTTCAATGAATGAAAAAAATTTCGCCCCGGCGTGTTTTCTTTTCCTATAAATTCGTATAGGTACTCGTCCGGGCAAAATTTGCTGTTCACTCTAAAATTCGAGTTGCCCACTCTGTTGGTTACGGGCCTGAGATAGCTGGAGTATGGTCAGTTTTACAATCAAAACAGTTGAAATGTCACATTGAACGGTTATGTTTAATAAAAATAATCTTATCTAAGTGGTTACAACTATTTTTTTCATTTTTTCAACCTCATTCCAGGGGGAAAGGGCCCCTATTGTTATTACAGGTTCCAGCAAGCACTAACTACGCCACTGAACGGAATAAGAATTAATTAGACTTCCAATTTATTATGGAAGAACTTGAAAAATAAATCAAGAATTTGCTATATGAACTAAGACTTGCAAGAATTATAGGACTACAAAAAATAAAATAATTCTAAGACTTGCTAAGAATTAAAGATCTTACACAGAAAGATAAAAATCATGAGAACTGGAAATAATTATGGATGTTGAAAAGCATTATATGGGTAGAATTTAAACGGAATTCATATGAGATTTGTAATGAGTAGCAAAAATTATAGGAATTAAGTAGGTACAAAGAATTATAGGACTTCCAAATAATTAAATGACTTGCAAAGAATTACAGAACTGGCATGTAATTGCAGGACTTGCACAGAACAACAGAACTATTATGGTTTTAGATATAAAATTTGCAGATGATTATTATAAGATTATGAAAAAGTATATGATACAAACATACAAAATTTGCATAGAATAACTTGTAAGAGTTATTTCTAAAGAAATATGGTATATGGGAAATGAAAAGAATTATTTTATTAAGAATAATTATAAAATCTGTAAAGAATCATAAAATTACAGAGTATTGCAACGATTAATTTATTATAAATAGGACTTACAATAAATTAAGAAATGCAAAAAAATTTATAAATTGCAAAAAATGATAGATCTTAGAGGGAACTATATACAAAAATTTAAAATAGAATGTGTGTATACAACATACAGGACTTATATAAAATATAGACTCAAATAATTATGAAATTATCTGAATTATATTAATTGCAAAAAATTGTAGGACTTGCAACGAACTATAGAAACAATAAAAATTCATAAGATTAAAAAAAAATCGTAATGCCAATAGATATATACATACACTGTACAAGTACCGTTTTATAAAATTTGTATCAACTTTAATCAATTTAATCAATTATAGAATTGTAGACATAATGACACTAGTGAATAGCTCAAAACATTATCAATTTATAAATTATTTTCAACAAGAGAGAAGAAAATTGTGCGCCCGCAATTATTTCTAATCCCAATAAATAACAGTGTCAAATCTTTCAATAAAGACCTCCTCCGCAACGCACCGTCATTCGTCTCTATAATTATTGACAGTTTAACAATATAATTATTTGATAATGATGCGGTATGTTAGCAAACGTGACTCGATGAAGTGAACGTGAGTTTCATAACGATCAGCACAGAGCACACACACAGAATAGATCAAACAACAATAATTTTCACGATTTCCTCATTCCAAGTGATCACGGGACCGTGACTCCATCTGTTATCTGAAATCGAAAGTAGAAAACACTCCTAGCTGAGAGGAATTAATAGCCGCAGTAAATCGCAAATCAATTATTTGTAAATTGCGCGCTTTAATGAATTAATATGAGAGAGATATGCCACTTTATAGCTGGTATTAAAGATGGAGTAATACGAGTACAGCAATTTTTGTTTTTTAAATGCTACGGTGATAAATAATAAATAAACTTAATTTGATATGATGAAACTTAATATTAATTTTAATATTTCTGTTATGTTAAAGCAGTGATTCCCAAAGTGGTCCACAGGAGACTCGATGGGGGTCTACGTTGGCGTGAAAAAAAAAATTAGGAGTTCACAATTTGTAAGTGGGGGTCCACGAAAATGTATCTGGTTTCGATAGTAAAGGACAAAAATGTTGACTTGGCTTTACCTATCAATGTAGGCAGATAATACACTTCTCAAAGAAATTAAGGGATTTAATAAAATCCAAATTTTTCGATGAAATATGGTATTATTGAGACTTTAAAAAAGCATTTTGAAGAGCTTTACGATTCTAATCTCAGATTTTTTGGCTTAAACTTTTAAGTTCTACGGTTCTCATGCAATTCTAACAGATAGCGCGAAAAAATAATATTGCAACAAAATTTCAGTTAGGCCGGCATATGGATCAGATAGCCTGTTTATTTAGCATTAATTATTTCCTTTTTTAAATCTTCCTTAATTTTTTTGAGTTAGTGTATTTTAAGGTCAGCGACTGTTACTTGTAAAAACTTGCATATTCGACACACTATATTTTTCTTTTTATTTTTACCACTCAGAATTTAGGGTTGGAACTCGTTAGATCTAATCTTCACATTTTTTGACGAGTTTTGGGAATATCGTAGAAATCTAGAAATGTAGCAGCGATACCAGTAAAATTTTGAAAGTGGTCTACGAGAAAAAAAAGTTTGGGAACCTCTGTGTTACGTTATTTATTGTTTTATAATTATTAATAAACGAAAGTCATCATATGTGCAGGTGCACAACTATAATTTTTTGTGTAGCACCTAAGGACAACAGCATTTTTACAAAAGTGCGAAATAGCGGTTATAATAATTTTGCATTTTATAAAGAGTGGAATTTAGTTTGTGCGGTATTACATTTTTTAATAATATTACGATAAATATTACCAGAAATGTAGACACATTTCATTAATTTTTATTTCGATTTAAATTTAAAATAAGCATAAATTTATTAGTCTTTGAGAAAACTTCTTGCAAATTACTTTCTTCTAAAATTATTATGGATAGTGGAGAGCGCTATGTGACTGACTCATGTGGTTCTAACATTAATGGGCTTCTCCACCATAATCGAAATAAGCAATATTAATGATAAAACATATAAATTACATGTCCAGTTATGACTAATAGTGAAGAAATTTTTTTTAATAATTTCATTTAAAAGATAAATTATTTAAGATTCCATGACGTATATAGTATACGGTGTGGTTTGTTTCATATGGAGCGTTGTTATTGGCTGTAAAAATTTTCGCGCGGTGAGAACATGAGAGGATACATGATGCGGCAGAGAATGAAACTACCATCTGTCATTATTACATTATTCGTGCTTATTTCATTTTATACTTTTAACTGCTACAAAATATGTTTTTTATATAGGTACTACTACTTCTTCTACTCACAAATATATTTTAGTCATTTTATTTAAACTGCAGAAGAAGATATAAACGATATTTTACTATTGTCACTGTCATGTCATAATTATTTAAATTTTACGTAGTAACAAATGATACGATCATGGACAACAAGATACCGAAATACTAAATTATAAGTATTATACTTTAATTATTCTTAAATGATATCAGATACAGAAAAATTTATAAAATACCGATTGTAGGTAAAATCACATAATCTTTCATTTAAAATAAAAAAATCTGCTGTGGCCAGTACATGACCTCTCGCCTAATTCTGCTTATTCTACTAATCTCGAGACTAATCTAATAAATAGTTTTACTTACATTTTAATAGTTTTATGTTCATGTAAGATGTAAACGATAATGTAAACCAAGATGCAAGCAAAAGATGTCAACTGTACTGTCACTGTCAGAATAATTCAAATTTTATGTAGAAACAAATTTCATATCATGGACAACAAGATAGAATATTAATTGTACTTTATTTTATTGTTAAATACTACCAGATTCAGCAAATTGTATTTATAATTAACTGTACCCATAGATAATTATATTTTCTTTTATTTTTAATTGCAAAAATTATCATAAATAAATAATGTACCAATATATTTAAAGAAAACAATCAAGCTTCAAAAAGTACTACTTCCGGTTTGCGGATTTCTTCCAAAATGTTATCCGGTGTTAAGATACTTATTAAAACCTTAAATATGAAATTTGGTTATTAAAGGTTTGATACTTTTTCAGTTATCGTGGACGAAAAATCGTCAGTCCATACATTCATACAAACACACACACACACACACACACACACACACACACACACACACACACACACACACACACACACACACACACACACACACACACACACACACACACACACACACACACACACACACACACACACACACACACACACACACACACACACACACACACACACACACACACACACACACACACACACACACACACACACACACACACACACACACACACACACACACACACACACACACACACACACACACACACACACACACACACACACACACACACACACACACACACACACACACACACACACACACACACACACACACACACACACACACACACACACACACACACACACACACACACACACACACACACACACACACACACACACACACACACACACACACACACACACACACACACACACACACACACACACACACACACACACACACACACACACACACACACACACACACACACACACACACACACACACACACACACACACACACACACACACACACACACACACACACACACACACACACACACACACACACACACACACACACACACACACACACACACACACACACACACACACACACACACACACACACACACACACACACACACACACACACACACACACACACACACACACACACACACACACACACACACACACACACACACACACACACACACACACACACACACACACACACACACACACACACACACACACACACACACACACACACACACACACACACACACACACACACACACACACACACACACACACACACACACACACACACACACACACACACACACACACACACACACACACACACACACACACACACACACACACACACACACACACACACACACACACACACACACACACACACACACACACACACACACACACACACACACACACACACACACACACACACACACACACACACACACACACACACACACACACACACACACACACACACACACACACACACACACACACACACACACACACACACACACACACACACACACACACACACACACACACACACACACACACACACACACACACACACACACACACACACACACACACACACACACACACACACACACACACACACACACACACACACACACACACACACACACACACACACACACACACACACACAGACATCATCGTGAAAATAGTAAATTCGTATTGTAGAGACCCTGAAACGTGCTTATCTACCAAAAACTCATACTCGAAAATTTTGACCCATTACAATACCTCTCTTATAGAATATGAGGCGAGAGGTAAAAATTAGTCTTAAATTAATTATTTATCGAAATATTTTAAAAAAGTATTACTTCCGGTTTGTAGATTGGTACCAAAATTTAATGGGTTAAACCTTAAATACAAAATTTGAAATTTTAATGTTTGATATTTTTTTAGTTATCGTGAACGAAAAAATTTTGTAACATACGAACGAACGCACACACACAAACTTACTCTAGCGACCCAAAAACGTGCTTATCCACTAAAAACTCACACTCGAAAATTTTGAGCCATCACAACACCTCCCTTATAGAATATGAAGCCGGGAGCAAAATTTTTTAGAAACATAAACGCTATGACTATGATTATGATCTATGTCATCATAAACAAAAAATTTGCATTTAAAAATCAAAGTCAAGTAAAATAATCGGTGATGACAACATAGATTATAGTCGTGTCATTTATAGGCCATTTTTTTATATGTAGGTACCTCGTCTGATTCTGTGCCTCTACTCCATATAACCACATTCGGTAGTAAAATGTATATCTACTCGTATACAATTATTATGACTCTCAATTTGTGAACTGCTTCACCTAAGTTGGATTAAAGAGGCTGATAGATATGTATCTACGTATGTATTAGTATTAATAAAGTATATTTTTTCTTTTTGTCTTCGTATCTTCATCGCATTTGAACTTGAAACATTTCACCGTTCCACCGACGTTCGTTCGTGTTCTATCTTTAAATCTACACGTATAAAAGAAGCAAATGGAAAACGAGTAAACATGTGAGTTATCTACCGGTAAAAATAATTACAATGCCCTGAGGACAATTAACAAGTTTATAAGATATATGTATGTATGTTTTTCCTGCTGATTTATCATCAAACATCTGTGTAAATAGCAAACAACACATAGATTTTTATACTGATGACTTATTTTCTAACATCATTGTAAACGTATAAGCGAAAACTATTTCGCCATACTCATTATTTTTTAAAAGTATATAAAATTAGTAAATATAATATCTCTTATAACCACATGGAAGACGGATAATGCGATAATACATGAAGCCCTAGTAAAAATAATCAGGAAAATAATATTAATATAATAATATAAATATGATTATTCACATCATTTGTCAAAAAGAGACCAATCAAAATGCAGAATATTGAATTTCACAGCCAATCAAAATCAATATAGACTTGCTTATTTTGTACTAGTATAAGGTTGCGTGTCGACAATATTCACTACTAATACTTTTATGTGACTATTTAACAAAAGAACATTATTATTTTAAACTGAATTTTCATTTTTAATGCACAATTTTTATATTTCGTTTTTCTTTGGTTCTAGAACATTTTTAAATTAAAATTCATTATTTTATTTCAAAAGAAACAAAAAAGAACATATAAACACATTAAATTTAAAACTTTATAAGATTCAATGAATAAACTCTTCAATACCATTCGCATTCATAGTTAAGTAGATTATTTTCCTGATAGTATTTTTTTTCATTTTTAACCAACATCCATTATTAGGTACTTCCTTTCTACATATGCAAATCTGATAAAAGACTGAAAGAAAATTTATTTCGAGAAAATATCGTCCTTACCGCTCTTTGATGACTGTACAGTGTACAATAATCTAATTTTATGATCTATCAAAAATGCTACTCTCAGTTCTTAATTTAATCACAACAAAATTAAATTACCTTCCAACTTTTACCCTTAACACACAAAATTAGCCTTAATTAACTACCAAATTGGCAACCTATTGCTACCATTATCATAATTAGTTCCCAATCACTTCATCCATTTTCGATCAAATAGTTTCCCTCTGTCAATCTTCTGCATGTTATTGCTTTTAGCTCCTGTTTCTATTCTGATATTCACTACCACTTCGCTACATTCTCTGTCCACTGATCACCACGTATGCACACGTGGTGTGTGTGTTTGTGTGATTAGAGCATCCTCGTTACTTCCGGTAGCCGAGCTTCGTTTGTTACGTGCTGACGGTGTTAGGAAAACAAATGATGCGGATAATTCGATAGTAGATTTTGTATAACGTGGTAAGCTCTATGAGAGGGATTATTGGGAGGTCAATAGCCAGATGAATTCAAAATAGAGCAGATTTGCTGAGTTAATTTTACAAGTTGGTATAATAAACAGATAGAGGATAGTTATTAATTAAACCACAATTTATGAACAAAATTGTAGGACTTGCCAAGAAATATTATAGGAGCATAGCAAATGCCTGTTTTACACGATGCAATTTATTGATCAATAAATTGACCAAGTTTTGTTTTCAATTTATTGTCGTGTGTAATACAAAAAATTTTCGACAATTTTTTGTTCACCAATAAATTGATGAATTTATTGACGGAAGAGAGCGTGTTCTATTTTTATCAGTAGGTTGGTACTATTAAAATTTTTAAAATATATTGAGAAAAACTTTATGTATTTAAAACGAACAAACATATTTTTCTACTTGGCAATTTATTGATGAAGAAATTGAAGATCAACTTTATCAATTTATTGGTGAATAAATTGGATATAACACTTGCAAAGGTTGTGGGAGTGGAAAAAATTATAATATGAAATTGCAAAAATTATAGAACTTCCATACAATTATGTGACTTGCAAATGATTATAAAACCTGCAGGGAATTTTGGAATTTGCAAAGAATTCTAAAAATTTTAAAAATTTATTTCATAAATTAAGAGAATTGCAAAGATTTGTACAATAGGCTACCTACTTGAGGTAGTAACTACCTACTGAAAATGAGATTTTTATCACAATTTACCTAACATTAGGTGGAGAACATAGGTAAAAATATAAATTTTGTTTAAAAAAAATAGATTTTTTTAGTCAATTGAGAAAGAAATTTTGCTGTGACGTCATTATTGTGTATAGGAGGTAGAAAAGCATTCTACGTCACATTTTAAATATTCAATTTTCATTAATTATTTTTGGACATTTTAATAAACATTTTGCAAAATAAAAAATACGGGTTTTGATTTCTTCTTTACAAATATTTAATTAAAAAATTTGCAAGTAGTCCATTGCAGACCACTATTGGAGGTTGCAAAAAATAATAGGACGTACAAGGAAATATAAAATGTGCAAGGAATTATGAACTTTGCAAAATTCTAGAAATGGCACCGATTTATACATATTGCAAAAAAAATATTAAAATTGCTCAGAATCATTCGTTCTGTGGGATTTAAAAAGAATGTGGGACTGTTAAAGAATTGAAGTCACTATTATTTTATTTATAAATACAGAACTAAAAATAATGTCAACTTAAAAATAAGATCATATTCTGACAATAATTCAGTGTTGATTTTTGTGCAGCCAACTCAATCGCTTCCTTCCTGTGCATAACTCATTTTAAAATAAACGACAGTCAATTTCCATCCGGAAACAAAACCTGCCTACTGTGTTGATTAGTGTTTCTCTTATTAATCACTTGAAACACCGCCATAGAGCAAACTAGCTTTTATATTATTGTACACTGGATGGGAGGGTGTATTTTTATACTTCCTCTTCACTTGAAATAACGATAATTTCTCTCGTTAAAACAGATAAATATACGCCAGTTATTTCTGTGCCCACTTATGACATGACAGCTAAAGAAAACAAAATACTTTTCCTCTAGGAACGCTGTTTGCTCTTTGGGTTTTAACGAGGTTTTAGGGTGATTTTATAAATTGTTTTTTGCGTAGTTTATGCTAAACGAAGCGTAGATTTCATAAACGTCTTATTTTGTTTTGACCGTAAATTTTATTAATTGCTTTGTTGTTTTGGTATTTTGTTTCTTGAAATATAATTTGCATTTCCTTGTGTTAAATAAACAATTTTATCCTCAATTATCAATGTCAACAAATATTGAGGTAATAGTTATTTTGGTTACAAACGGTAAATAAACATAAACTTGAAACTTTAGAACTCTTCAAACATATAAACAATTTTTTTGGTATTTGTGTTCAAAATGTTTATGTTAATTTTTGATGATTTTTATTAAATTACTCCCTAATAGGTAATAATAAATTAGTATAAAAATTAATTTTAAATAGCTGCCTTAGGGGTCCGTCTGGTAGTTATTTTTTTTTTAAACAGAGGTGTGTGTGCGTCCAATGATCATTTGGTGTTTAGAGGTTTTTCCTTTATTTAGGTACTTACAACATAAATGAACATGTGACCAAAAGATGTTAGAAGGTCTGTCTGTTTTCATTTTTCTTCTTTAACTTATGATTTTGGAAAAAAATGACTTTGAAATCAGGCATTTTTCACGATTTTTTTCTGGTGAACAAAAAGCTATTTTAAATTTCTGAAATATTGTCGTAAATAAGTACCTACTTCCTGGTCATCCTATCTTTAAACTCTTGTATAAAGAGTGATTTTATACTTCGGGAAAATTTTTAAGGTATAACATGACGTGCTGAGCCACAGCTGAGCGTGGAACAAAAAGAATGTTTGAAAAATTTGCAAAATTAAAGGATACCACTTTAAGTAGGTAGTGTATTTTATTAAAAGCAACATAATAAAATAAATTAACAACATCATACATAATTTGATGTTGTGTAAAGAATTATTACTTGTGGTACTATTGTAATAAATTTAAATAAAATATTTAGAAAAACTACCTGTAATACTAAAAATTATCGCTTAACTTTAAATAAGTTAGGTACCCATATTTTTGCGAATTTTTCAAAAATTCTTTCTATTCCACGTTCAGTACCTATACGTCATGTAATAAAATAAGTAATCTCAGTGTATTAATAGTTTTATAAATCAATCGTAAAATTTTCATAAACACCAATAATAAAACTATAATAATTAATCTATACACAGCGAATAGGTGAGCATAAATCAATGAGATAAGAAATAAACATTTAAACAAAACAAAAACCTGTATACCTTATCATTGCATGTATAGTTAACATTAAAACATTGTTCTGTTGTATTTCCCGTAAAATATTTTGTAGGAAATTCACGTAAACCGAAAACAAAGCTAAAGAATGACGCAGTTATGTTCTATTGTTTTTCTTTGTTACGTAAAACTCAATGCAGCGATAAGTGAAATGCAACCAGTTTGCTTTGTTATGTTTTGAATTGTACTTTCGGTCAGTGCTTCTCAAACTACTACATACATTTGTTTTAACAACTAAGAAAGTGAGTTGCTGAAATTAATACGTTCGTGGTAATTAAGTTAACAATATTATGCTTTATTTTGAAGTTTGTATACGGCCCGGCTTCCTGCTAGTGTCTAATCTGAAAACCTATTAAAAGTACTTTTCAAGATTTTTTATTTTATTTATTTATTTTTTATTCCTATTTGTGAAGACGAGATACCTAAAAACTTATTTTTTTATTTTGATAAAAATTTTATAAATAAGTAGGTAATTAATGAAAATTGAATATATTTTATAATTTGACGTAGAATGCTTTCATTTTTCCTATACAAAATAATGACATCAACAACAAAATTACCTAATATTACATTAATGTACCTACGTACATAGTGATAAAAATATCATTTTCAGTACCATGCAAGTAGAGAATGCAATACCGATCAAAAAATTTAATACCGGTTTTTCGGTATTTTCGTTTAAAAACCGGTAATACCGGTATTGGTAAAATTATAGAAAATGGGACAAAATTAAAATTAATTAGCAGTAATAAGATGTTTGGTAAATAAATAATAATAAATATGATTAAGTGAAAGTCAAAATAATAATTATCTTATTTTTGGCAATACAAAATAAATAAAAAATTTAACAAAAATAAAATTTGTTTTCTTAAAAATAAATACTGAAAAATTTCTACAATAACTAACAAATTATTCATTCTATTTATTTATTACTAAACTATGCTTTTAGAAAACTCTTCAACTCTTCAATTTTGAATGAAAAAAGTATTTCAAAAAACCGGTATAATATGTTTAATACCGGTAGATATTGAATACCGATTAAATTTTGTACGGGATCCCGGTATTGCATTTCCTACATGCAAGCATCAAATTTTAAAAAAGAATTATTTTTCTATAGCTGATGTTAATTTTGACTTAATATACTATTGTAATTTACAAAATGCATTTAAAATTTATATAATTTTTTTACAACTAAATATCATAGAGAAACTCAATTAGATTCATTTTGGATTCATATAAACTTAGCAACACATGTTATTAAAGAATATAGGCTATTTTTTTGGAAATTCTTATGCCATTGAATGGTTCCCATCAAAATAAAATAATAATAAAAATATATATTAATCTGCTCATTATGTTCATTCTGCGCACATAAAATATGTTTCGCTTATTTTATATTTCACGGTGAAATGAACTTAAAATATTTCAAATGCACCACTCATCCAACTCACCGACCATAAATAATCCAAACCACCTTCACAGACACAAATAAAGAAAACTTACATCCGTTCTAAGTTCCCGAAAAAAATAACCAACAAAACAACGTAAAATTTGCCTCAAATAGAATGTGGTTCGAATCAAGTAAGGTATACTACATAATACAAATTAACATGTTTAGTTCCACACGGAAAGATAGTTTTTCTAAATATATTTTCTAAATTTACTACAATACCACAACATCACAAGTAATTTTTGCATTTTGTAACCCAGAAAATTAAATTTAAAATGGATCAACACACGCCGTCAAAATAGCAAAAAACAAAATGCAGTCTTCCCCCATAAAATTGGTTTCAATAATAAGATTTTTTAAACAAATAACAGGTTTTCGAATAGTTTTAAAATGCTATATGCCACTTTGCACTTTTCTAACTTTTTATATAGTATTGTATTAAAATACACTTTAAATATTTACAAAATAGGCCATTTTTCGCCATGCACATAAAAAAAAATTAAGAAAAAACTTAAAAAACTGACATTAGAACTTTTGAACAAAGAGAGAGTATCCTTAAACTATTCAAAAATAATAAAACTAGCCAATAAATAAAATAATTATACAGTTTGTAACAATTTCTGCCTTTTCCAATTAAATATGCAAGCTGCCACAGAGGAATTCTTTACTAAAATATTCAAAAATGTTGTAAATATTTCGAAAATTTCTATATTTTTGCTTCAATTTTAAGGGAAATACTAAATACATAATTTGCACCATTGTAAAGACTGGTACATAATCAATTAACTTAAGTGGTACCCTTTAATTTTTGCGAATTTTTCAAAAATTCTTCTTATTCCACGCTCAGCATGTCATGTAATACGAGTATATACCCTCCATTTTTATCTCGAAATATAAAATATCCTGTATATCACGCCCTTTTTACCCAACTTTATTGTGAACTTTCAGTATACTATGTAGATAGTAGATACCGAGGATTTTTTGTGCGATATATTTGATACAAACCGAGATACAAACGCTTATAATAATATAATAATGTCAAAGAAGTATAGCAAAATTTTTGGACACATCTATAAATCTCGCTTATAATAATTTTTAAAAAACGATGATCGACTGAGGAAAAGTAATTAATCAGATTTTGCAGTCATTCGAGGGCCGTAGCCAAACGAAACTCTTCCTGTATAAACGCTTGCCCTTCCTGGAGCAGAAAATATGATTTTTACCAACTTTCATCATTTTAAATTAAAAAATCTGACGTGGCCATCACACAACCTTCCGCCATATCTAGACTTTAAACAGAAATGTATACGTACAATCCAGTGCCCATTTAAAATATACAAATAAAAATCTAAAATATTCAAACACAGAAATTAAAATCACCTGAATCAAAAGATTCATTCACACGAAAAGCAATCCTCCGTTTAGTTACTACATTAATTTAATAGCTTACTTATGACTTATATAGCGCTAGTATGCCAAATTGTCACCCATCTCATCTGTCAATATTTTTTATGCAGAAACAAAAATTAATCGAACATGGATTACAAGATTTCAACGTTTTATTTGATAAATTTATTTTTTTAATTTTACTGCAGTTCTTTAATGCTACCAGATATAGATAATTTTTTTATACCGTAAATTGCAAATAACTTTTCCTCTTATTCTTATTACAAATAAATACTATATTTCTCCAAATTAATAGAAATTTTTGACACTTAATCTTTTCAATCTTCAAAAAATATCACTTCCGGTGAAGATATTTGTACCAAAATCTAATGAGTTCTTCCTATTCGTATACAATTGTAAAATACCAAATATCAAAATTTTTGGATAATTCGTATTTGAGTTATGCAACAGACGCCATCGGCCCGGACCACACACATACACACACACACACACACACACACACACACACACACACACACACACACACACACACACACACACACACACACACACACACACACACACACACACACACACACACACACACGCACACACACACACACACACATACATACAGACATCATCGAGAAACTATCAAAAATGAGTTGTAAGGACCCTAATTCGTGCTCATCCACTAAAAACTCACTACCCGATTTTTTGCATGATTCCAATACCTTCCTTTACGGGTAAGCGGAAGGTAAAAATCTTTTTAAAATCAATTATAATTATTTATTTGAAAAAAAAAATCATGAATCAGAAAACGTGGTTCGACAACCAGGCATTAGCATTAAGACCCGAATATAGCTGTCTGCGAAAACAGGATAGATTCATACAGATTTAGTGTGTCGAACAAAGGCAGCAATAGAGAACGCGCTCTCGTAGAGGGATCAAAATTGGTACTAAATATGAACATATCGTCACAAACACATGTTCATTTGAAAGATAGAAGTTCAATCTAGATCCGTCTAGTGTTGAAATTTGCAATTTTTGCAGATTTGACGGCACTGATTCTGAACATCTTGATAAGTTACAAAATAAATGTGTATGATATAAACAAAATAATAATAACAAATCTCCTTACTTGTTCCAGTTCTCGTCATGACAATCATCCTGCTGTGCCTGAGACTATTCCTGGTGGGGGTATGCCTGCCCGCCAGGTTGGCAGCAGCGAGGTTCTGGGGCACCGTGGTCTTCAGCAAGAACTCCTGCGTGGGGCTCCTGTCGCGCTCCTCGGAGGGCTCGTCGTAGGGTGGCTTGGCGGGGTGGGGCGTGCAGGGTGTGGTGGTGGGGGGCTCGCCATTGCCGTAGTTGTCGTAGAAGCTGGAGGGGCGACTAGAGTTGGGGACGAGTGGGTGGGGGTAGGTTTGGGAGGTGCCGTTTTGGGGGGCGCCGTTCTGGGAGTGGGGTTGACCGTTGTGGTGACGGAGCGGTGTATCCATTATGCATTTGATTTGATTTTACTGTAACAAAATAATCGAAATATTAAAATAGCTATTGCATATAATGGGTTACTTGCATGGTACTGAAAATAAGATTTTTATCACTAATGAACCTAATATTAGGTCTAAAACAATGATAAAAATAGAAATTTTATTTAAATTATGTTTGTTTAGTAAATTGAGAAAGAAATTTTGCTGTGACGTCATTATTTTGTATAGGAGATATAGCAGCACTCTACGGCACATCACATATTATGAAATTTTCATTAATTATTTTTGGGCTTGTTGATAAAAAGTTTTTTTTTCTTCTTCAAAACTATTTTATAAGTAGCCCATTGGAATATATGTATATAAATACAGGGTGATTCCCAATGTCATGCATAAATTTTAATCCCATATAGAACTCAAGTAACTGGAACAAATCTATTAAAACTAAAGTGGATTATTTTGCAATGAATGGCAAGAATAGTAAATTTATGAAATTCCAATTGCAAACTATGACCCAAAAATGTGTGATTAAAAAATCTGGTTATTAAAACTGAAAATTTGTAAAAAAAATTCTTTCAGTTCCGTGAGTTAAGCACGGTTGAGCACTATATGCCATTAAAATATGCATGAAGTTGTGAATTATCCTGTATATTTTACAGTGTGTGCGATTACCATAAACAATATTTACATTTTTTACTGAATTAAACAACACACATTGAGAAAATATTTAAATTATGTCATTATGTTATAGGTAATACATATAACATTATAAGAGATTATATGAGCAAGCACTAGTTTAGTCCTTTAAAATTCTTTAGCATTTTTGTTTGTTACATTTGTTTGGCAATTTAAAAATGCTTTGTTTATTTTATCAGTAATTTCTAGTGTTAGTTGATACCTTGCAAATAAAGTATCATATTGTTAAATCATTCGCATATTTTTATACTGTTTACATTTCTTATTATCAGTTTGTAATATTAAAATATTATAATACCAACTAAAAAGAGTCTTTGTTGTCAAACATTTATTTATGAATTTGTGTATCTATTAGTATTCTAGTCAAGATCAGAAAACGGATGTTTCGTAATTTTTTCGATTAAGATTACATCATTGTAAATTGTAATTTTACTATAACTATTTATATGTGTAGGTAGATCACTACAGCATTACTATTTTTAAACCTAATAAGTTAATCCCAATGCTATTATACTATTACTACTTGTATTGTTGTATTGCTTATTATTTAATACTTAGTTAAGTATTAATTTTAAAAACTAATAGATATAAAAAATAATTTCGAACCTATACCAAAATTGATTCAACTTGAACAATTCAAACAAGCAAATATTGCAATATTTATTATATTTATTTTATTATACAAATATTAACAGAATGGTAGGTACTACTACGAAAATGATAAAGGTATACTAACATTACTTCGAAGATAATAGTAATACATAATATATGCGGGACAAACATGTCGACAGTTTATTTTTAGATACAGTTTTAGTAGTGTACTAAGCGGGCAGTTAACGACCTCCACTAATTCAATAATTAAACACACTTAAAAGATTGTAAACAAACAGTATGAGTATAAGCCACAGAGCCCTATATATACGAGATTAATGAATTGAATTGTATATAAATAGGAACAGATAATCAGAGAAGATAATCTACAGACAAATTATTAGTATATTTAGGGGCTATTGACAGTCATTTATTAGCAGATCATTTTATAAATGTAATAATAGTAAATAATATACCGGGGTCAACTGTAATATCAACTCTTTAACATTATGTTATGTACATACCTACCTCCTATATAGAACTACAATATTAAAATCTTCAACCAAAAAATTTCAAAAACTCGTACCTAATAATTACATGCATTACATTATCTATCACTCTTTTTACTTGGATAATGACAACCTCACATGTAAGTTATCGGTATAGATAATTATATACCCGGAACGAACCGAAACAGGAACGAAAACCGGAACGAACCGCAGCTATTTTAGCGAACCGCGAAGAAAACCGAACCGTTAAAAAATAATTTGGCAAACCCATAACCGGAGCCAAACCGATGGTTGAGAACCGGTTCGAAACCGTTTAAAGCATTAATTGAAATTTAACGTTTTTTCATAAAAATGTTAGGTATTAATTTTTCATAAAATTATATTTTCTATGGTTTGGACAAGTTTTTAATTTTTTGAGTAATTTTTTATATTTTAGTCCAAAACTATAGAACAAATTTTTAAAATTAATTGCTTTTTATTTAATAAATCATTGAACCGAAACCGAAACTGGAATCATTTTTTAAAACCGGTAACCGGTTCATTTCAAGAAGAAATATGAAAACCGGCTCGAAACCGAACCCTATAAAGCACAGTGATCGCGAACCGAACCAGAATCGTTATTTTGTACGGTTCGAGTTTATGATTTGTAATTAAATTACGTAATGAATTACAATTTTCCAAACGTTATTGTTATGTACCTACGTAATTTAAATTTTGAGTTACATTAATCATGTAAGTAATTTAAATATTAGTAATTAATGCAAATAATTGTAAATGTAATTAGTAATAATCGCCTTTTTCTTATTAAATTACAATTACATTAATAATTACAATTCTTCGCTATTTATTTTTTTCTGTCTTTTGTTTTCTTTGATTAATTTTTACGGAAATCCAATTTTAGAAAATAAGTTAAAAAATTTAAAATTAATGAATTGAATAGGAAATTTGAAATTTAGAATAGAATTATTATTGATCATTCAATAAAAAATAAAATGTAGTTGTAATATGTAATTGGTTTTTGTAATTTAAATACAGTTTTGCATGTGATTGGGTGAAATAATTAGTTACATTTTGACCTAAAGTAATGTATTTTAGCAATTTATTAATTCATATTAAGACTTACAAAAAATTAATTAATTAATAGTTTTGAGTAATTTTCTCATCTCTGATGTGCGGTTACCAGCCGTCAATTAATGATTACTTATAGTTGTTGAAGAGGAAGTACCTCACAGGTGAGATTTTTGTGCAATTGTCAGACCCACAGTCGATAAGATAAAATATTATGTTTCTGCCATTGTCGTATAAAATGTACGTATAATCATAACAGTAAGGACAAAACGATTTACACAATCACAATTTATTATAAAATTCTAATACTCATTCTTTATAATCATGTAAACGACCTCCTAGTTAGCAAAACAATACAAACTTGAAACTTGTCTCTATTTTGCAAGGAAAGTCTTTATTTTTATTCTTCACCTGATTTCGTGTTGTTAGTGAAAGCCTTGTAGTTTCGCCTTGGCCAAGGCCGTTAGTCTACCGTAGTACATAAATGATGATGATCATGATCAACACAACATGCAGTCGATGTAGTCAGTGTTTCTGACTCATGGAAGAAGGAAAATCACTCGATTACAGGAAATGACAATTCACTTTACAGGTAAAGTCACTCGGATGAGGCATGAGAAAGGAATGTCGGATTTCATATTTGAAAGAATGGAGAATTTTGTAGATTTTCAAGATTTGTTAAGCCTGTGTCCTGTGTCAAAACGGTCAGTTTGATATATTATGTAGGTAGTATACTTTATGTAGGTATACTTTTTAAGAGTCATGAAAATTTTAATTTCAATATACAGCGTGTTTCAGAGTTAAGTATCCTAACTTAAAATATGAATGTAGGACCTCAAAACAAGAAAGATATTTCCGAGGATATTTTATTTGGAGATTTTCTCGCGAACGCTTCGTTTAGGAGATATTGGCTTCTGAAGGAATTTGAACAATTTTGTAAAAATAAAGGGTTAATAATAAATAAATATAGCGTATTATCAACTTTATTGCTAAAAACTAGTAACTGATCGACATTGGCCCTGTGTTATTTCTTTGCGTTGATGCTTCGTATACGATCACCATGTCAACATACTCACTATTTTTGTAAATGTACGTTGCATGATAGCAGTTTACTTCACAAAAGATTTAAACTTTAAACGAACTAAATTTAGTTTGTATAAATATAAGGAGTTTAGTGCTCTATGTGGACAGTGGACATGTTAATCATATTATTTAATTAATGATGTAGTATCAAAAAATAATAAAAAATTTATGTGAAAACTTGGCTGGAACCTGTGAAGCGACAAACACAAAGATTCCCTCATTGCCACCCTTGTATCCACGCTGGACTGAAACATTTATAGCTACTTAGCTACACATTGATATCTTACAGAGGAGTGAATTTCAATAAAATTAAAACATGAAAGCGCAAAAACATTTTTATCTCATCTGTAACTTTAAAATTTAATATCTCCTAAACGAAGCGTTTGCGAGAAAATCTCCAAATGAAATTTTTTTCTTGTTTTGTGGTTCTATACATTCATATTTTAAGTACATGTTTTAAAAATTATAAAGTAAATTTATCAAAAAACGCTGTGAAAGGTGAAAATTAAACTTTGTACGCGGCACTCTTAGCGTAGTTTGAATCCAAGTTTGCAACTTCGAAAAATCTGTGCTCCCAGCGTAATACGTAATAAACTGCAAAATATGATATTTTGACTTAATGAACAACCTAAAAAGTTTGTAAAATAACGTATTTTAGAGAGAAATGTTCGTAGAATTTAATACCGGAAGTCGATAACTTTATCTGTTTAGAAGTTATAGCTCATTAGTCATTAAACACACAAATTACGAAAAGAGCAAAAATGAGAAATTTTTGTGTTTTTGGAAAAAATGGCTAATTTCAGTAGTGCCATATCTCGGAAACTATTGGACGTACAGAGCTGCGATTGGGCTCAAATTGTTGCAAATTTAATGTAGGTACTTTGAAAATGATAGAAACGCCTATATATCGAAAATTGAAAAAATTCCGAAAATTACGCAGGATAAACTTATATTAGAAAAATAAAAATAGTAGAGTATGGCGAGAGGTCATGTGTTGGCCACATCAGATTTTTTATGTACGTTTTGACTGGCGTACTACAGTAATAACAAATTATTTGATTATTTTGAATCTTGAACCAAGCATAGAAATTTGTTTTTTTCTTCTCTTAGTTTAAAAACAGACTAGTTAAACAAAACAAAAAATAAGTTAAGTTGGTCGATGAGTAAATCAAAGTTTGATTAACTTTTTATTGCTCAATATTGCCCCTTGCGGTCGCGCGTGCCACTGGAGCAGAACACACCTTTCGATTCTATTATTCTTTTCTTTGGTCGTCTGATTATTCGTCGCAGGCAAACAAGCATGACATTAGTTTTTATCAAACGGGTTTACTCCACGCTTAAAGAACACACCGCAAACTAAAGAACAAAAACCATAAGATCCAAGATCCATTCATTGAATTCACGCATTCATTCAGAAAGATTCGAGACCTTGCACTCTTGCACAAGAAGACAACGAGGAATGCTGAATGTTGAAGTCATGATGTAGATGAAGTAAACCTAAACAAGTTGGTGGTAATAATGATCAACTCTCTATTAGTTTAGGTCTAGACTACGATTTAATGGCGTAATTGTGGAAACTTGCAGTTTTATATTGAGGTGGTAGAAAATGTGCAGTATGTCGTTACTTTGAAAGCGAGGAGCCAGGTTTCTAATGGTGACTTTTTTAGTCTAATGATGTCATAGTCATAAAGTTTCACATTGTTTTCATTGATATTTGAATCCAAATTTAGAAGTAGTTATGGTCGTATACAAATATTTTGGATATTATTTAACTGGGAGTTATTTAAATAGATATGTATATTAAAATTAATACTTTGTACATTTAAATAAAACATATTTAAATATTAAAATAAAGATTTTAAAATTGAGCAATATTTAATTTATAGTGTGCTTTAAAACGATTCTTTTTACATTAAAATATTAAAAAATGTACATTAAATAAATATTTTACCCTCCTTCTTTAAATCCCACATACTCCAATGTTTGGTAAAAACACAAATTTAAACTTAACTAAATGAAAATACCCTTTTACCTTTCATGAGTCCCACATACTCCATTTTTGGTAAAAACTCTAATTTAAAGTAAACTAAATGAAAAAATCCTTTAATCTTTCTTGACTCCTACATCCACTGTTTTTGTTAAAAACTCTTCTTAAACTAAACTAAATAAAAATACCATTCACCCTTCTTGAGTCCCATATACTCCATATTTTTTATAAAAACTCTTCTTAAACTAAAAAAAGTACCCTTCTTGAATCCCACATACTCTGTTTTTGGTAAAAACTCTTAAAAGCCACTATAAATAAAATATTGCTCAATTTTAAATACTAGATGTATTTATTTAATGCTAAATATTTTTTTTATTTTAATGCACAAAGTATTAATTTAGTGCACATAGGTATCTTTTAAATAATTCCCAGTTAAATTGTAGTCAAAATTAAATACTTTTCAATTCACTTTATTTTAAAATTTAAAATCAAAATAATTTGGGAGTAAATTTCTAAAAACGTCAACAGGATGTATAAAAAATTTGTTAATAAAACATGCAAAAAAAATTGGTCAATAAAAACTACGTCATTTGACAAATGCCATAATATCGTTGCAAAAAGAATTAATAGCTAACCGACTGGACTATGATTTTTACTTTTATTTTTACAAGTGTCGTGGATTAGATAAAGGATTTCTTAATTTAAAATGTAAATTAAAGTAGATTTAGAGCCGTAAAGGTGAAAGGTCAAGGTATGTGTTGTATGTGTATGTATGTGTTTGACCCACAGATCCGGAATATTTTCTCAAAAAAGAAAATACTAATTCTGACGTTGTTCATTCATATTTTTGTGTAAAAGCAATTTATTTTCTAGTACCTCCATTATAGTTTTCATATTTTCAAATCCTTATTTTGTTTATAGTTTAAACTCGGTTTAAACGTTTAAAGGTTGATTATAAAAGTTAACTGAACGGTTAATTTGCAACATAATATAGACTAATAATGATAATTTTCAGATCGGAGGTATGCAAAAATTGCTGATTGCTTTAATTATTTAATAATGTTCCACTTTATGATACCGAACCGAAAGAACTATTTTCTTATAATTAGCTTGAAAATTTCAACATTAAATATTTCTTAATAATACGATGTCAGAAAAAAATAAGTCACAAAAAATTATGAGTAATTTGATATCAAAATCTGTAGAAGTATTTTAAACAACAGAAACAACTTAACAAGTGTATAAATAAGCTTTTAAAACACGCATGAAGGGTTGAAGTGTTGAAGAGCACGACGCGAAGTCGCTAGGGTTTTAAAAGCACTTATACAGGGTGTTTCTATACCTCTGCACGAAAAAATAAGGGTATTGAAAATATTAGTTCCATTTATTTTAACGTCCGTTTAACTGTTTATTTATTATGTAATTTATAAAATAAAATTATAAATACTATAAGACTATCTACAAATAGTATTTTTATTTCAATTAAAGTGTGCGTGTGACCTATGAGATTAGTTACAATTTCCATTGTTGCTAGCAACCCTTATAACACAGTATATTTTTGTCTTGTGATTATGCACGCATTTGCGTATTTTAAACAGCGATTATGATGCATGTGTAATAATAGTTATTTAAGTATAGAAGGCCGAAAAAAAAGATTACGCCTGCGGATGAAATTTGAGGCACGTCTTTATTCGTCCAATAAAAGTATATAATCTGTCTTTCGGCCAGAGGTACCTACGTACAACGTTTTACGCATAACTGCGTATTTAAATATACCTACTTGTGAATATCTCGTAATTCGTTTTTGAAAACACACAAAAATACTTATTACTGGAAAATTAGGTGGCGTATGTTTCTACCATGGTAACCAAGTTGTGAACAAACAATTTTGATACAGTTATGCGTAAAAAAATATACCTTAATACAAAATAATTTTGATTCTTATTTATAAAACCTATTGGAATTGTAGAATTATGGGAATTATTTCAAATAATTATAGAACTTTTAAAGAATTATTGTATAACTTATAAAATTTTATAGGTAGTGATCTTAAATCTTGTAGGTGATATAAAAAGATAAAAGAAAACTATACCTTACTTGAAACCTGATTTTTACCTTAAATACAACTGTCGTCACTCGGCCATTCAACCATTAAATTTGCAACATAATTTAGCGAATGACGCACATTGAACAAAAAATACAAGTTATTAAAATAATTTTGGTCAGGTATTTCCTTTTAAAAAACAAAATTATTAACAATCAACATTATTAAAAGTCTCTTTCGTTGACTGTTAGTTGCTGTACTAGAAATAAACAAGCTATAAAAATGAAATCATAAAATACCGTAATCATTTTTTATCTAAACAGTGGTGTTGCTATTTTTGTATTATAATCTAAACCCACGTAAAACATATTTTTATTCATTTATAATTTTATGCATTCTAAACTGTACATGATCATATTTATTTTGTCATTTGCGACATTTGTTAAAAAGTAAGGTAATCTTCTTTTTATTATGAGAAAATAGTGAATTACAATTTTCAACAAACTGTAAATGTTTTTTGCTTCATCTTTAAAATGAGAAAGAAAGTTGGTGTTAGTCTACCTACACTCAAAATATACTTAAAACAAAGGATTTAAAATATAAGATCAAGAACAGACGATAATTTACCTGTCTAAAAACATGCAGTATTTTTTGTAATTAATGTATTTTCAATTTTCAAATATAGAAAAAAATATAACATGTGTTTAGCATATTTACTAGAAGAAAGTCAATAATTATTTAGTTGTAAGGTTTTCATTCCTCTATAATTTTATTTTCATGTAATAAAAAAATCTGTGTCTAACACAAAAAAGAACCTCAATTTCATGTGACATTTAGTTTTAGGTATATTTTTTATAACAATTACTATTTCATTTTTGAAACATGATTTTAGATACTTTTGCTTAATTATTATCGTTTCTTAAATTTTTGTTTATTATAAGCCACAATATTGTTAAATAAAAAATATGTATACATTATGTAACTGACTGATTCGCACAACTCAGGTTCGATTTCAGGTAATCGTCTAATCTAAAATAAAAAATTAAACCAATTTTCAAGAATCATCTACAATAATCAAATACCATTTTTTATAGTCGTTCAGTCATCAAAATAAAATACCAAGCCCAAAGTTTACTAACAACATTTAAATATCATTCATTACAAATTGATTTATTCTGACAGACAAACAAATAATACATTTCCTCTCTGCGAATTACGAACTGTCAAAGTTATACTTCAATAATTCATATCACACGCAATCATTCAAATAACTCTTGTTGAATTCATTCGAGTTTGACATACATAAGTAGGTAAGTACTACATAAGTTGCGATTGCGAACTCCTACAAATAACCTACACGAGTATTCTATGTCATAATTTTTTTTAATTTCTCTACCTGTGCTATCGAAGACCTTGAATATATCAACAAATATGACTGAAGTTTCATTAGGCAATAAAATTAATGATAGGTACCCAGTTATTCCATAATAATTTCAAAACCGATTGAAAATTTATGTCTATGGAATGGAATAGATGATTTAATTTGAAACTAATTGATCGTTCCTTACGTGGAAAAAGTATAGACAATCATTTCCATTTATAACTTTAAAAGCAAGAATAAAAAGAAAATTATTTTATTTCATTTGTTCAGGTATATCCTCATCACGCCTTTTACCCAATTTGGGTGTGGCAGCGGTTCCCCCCCCCCCCGGGGGGGGTTCACGGAGGTCATGCCATGACACCCCCCAAAAATATTAACAAAAAAATTATATCTCACTCACAAAAGAATAGAAACGTAAAATAATTATGTCTTATATTATTGTTAATTTTAAAAAAATCTAAATTATTGATTTAACAATATTGAATTGACTTGAATTTTTATTTAAATGGGTGTATAATGTTGAAAACAGGGCGAGAGAATTGCCACTATTATCCGGTTACATGACATTTATAACTACCTAAACGAGAGTAAAACATGTAGTTTTTCATAACCGAAAGTTCAAATTTGAGACACCAATAATTTTACTCCGAATGGGCTGAAGAAAAAAATTTGCACATGAAATAGGAAAAAAAATTAATCTTCACATTTCTTACAAAAAAGGTAACTTTTAATGATTTGATCCTGAATGAAAAAAAAATAACTTATTTTAAGGAAAATGTTAGTGAAAAAATATGAAAGAATCCTCAAAGGAAATAATTCATGTGTGAACAATAAGGCTTAATGTTTATTCTGATTTCTAATCTTTAAAAACTGACCTAAACATATCCTATTAATATATTTATTTATTGTTATGTTTACTTATAAGATTTCTGGATCGTGCCTCTGAAGAACCATTGAGGATTTGTCTATTGTTGGTGGACAATCCTTTTAGACTTTCATTATTCTTATTCACACATCGGATATGGGGCTATTGACATCTGCTCCGACTCTATGACTCTATGGTTCCCCAATACATTCATGCGTTCCAAGTTACAACAATATATGCATTATTCAATGGTGTCCATTTATATGACAACAGAACAGCCCGCATTTATTTGTTTCAGATATTCCAGTGACCATCAAAATGTTGATAAATACTTTCTTTAGCAGAGTTAAAGTTGCATTTGATTAAGTAAAACGTAAAACTTACCTCGCTGCATTATTATGCGTACAAACATTTCATATTTAATTTTTATTTTGCTGGTAATCATTCAACAGTATTTATTCCCAATTACAGAATGGTATAGTGAAATCTAACCACTTCAACCGATTAATCTTGGTGCAGTCCGAATCTCAATCCGTACGACAACCTATGAAATTTAAAGCGACACGGAGAGATACTTTTTGCAAACAGGACTACATTTAAGATTATCAAGTAGTCAGTTTGAATATCCGACTGCAATTTTATTGTAAGATGTTTTTACAATTTGTCGATAATCACACACTGCCGGTCGAAAGGTTCGAAGAACTCCGAGTTCATACGTCATCACTTGCAGAGAGCTGAACACTGTACATAAACACGGGTGCCTACTCAAATCTAAAAAACTCAGAGCTAAAAAATTCAAGTACAAGAAAATTCTTGCCCGGAATCATAAAACAAACGAAAATTCAGAGACAAGAAAATGCTTACATAAAAAATACATTCATAGAAAATTCAAATTTGGAATCTGATTGATGCAGAAAACGTATGTAAAGGAATATTCAAAACTGGAAAAAATATGGCTGCGGAAAAAATCGGATTCTGGCTAATATATAAACTAATCTATGCTAACAAAACCCTTCTTGAGTCCAACAGAACTCCGTTTTTTTTAGATAAACTAATCTATGCTAACAAAACCCTTCTTGAGTTCAACAGAACTCGTTTTTTAAACGGCCACAACGCGTTGTTCAGCTGACAGCTTGTAGCCAACTTCAGGTTTGACCGCCAAGTAAATTTTCTGTGTTTACTTGATTCCAGATATGTCTTTTCTATTAATGTTTTTTTTGTGAATGAATTTTCCTTAGCTTGGGATTTCGTGATTTTTATGATTCCTGTCAAGAATATTCTCTTCTTGCATTTTCTAGTTTATAATATTCCAGTGTTGAAGACGTTCCCCATAAACACGAGCAGCTTACTGCCTCGATAAATAAGGAAATTGATATAATTTTTTTAAAATCAATATTAAGGAAATTGTGCTTATAATTTATATATTTAATTTTAAAATTACGGAAAGTAAGTAAGTATTTCTATAACTGAGTGCGCAAAGAAGAAGAAAATTAAATAATTGGTAGGTATTGTTTGTGTAGTACTATACACAGTACCACAGTACACCTATATTTCTTCGTTTCATTGATCATTTACTTACGCTAAGTTTTTAAATAGTACAACTGATCAACTCACAGACTATATAAGTTATAGTTTATACAGTTTATAGTGGATTCCGAACCACTTAGCATAGTTTGTTGTACTTTTGTGTGGTAGGTACTTATTCAATTTGAGAATTCTAAACTACACTGCGTAGAGTCAATATGATTCAAATTCTGTACCGTTTGCTCCGCACCGAAAGCAACCAAATTATTTTAGTTTATTTTAATTATTTGTTTAACAATATGTTTTAATTTATTTAACATTTTAAAATTGAATGAATTAATTAAAACAAGTAGGATGGTCTGACACAATCTGAATATTTTTTTGAATAACACAAATTTGTTTATTCATAATTATATTCATAAATAAAAATTATGCAAATCATATTAATTTAATCTCTCTGATTTGGGCGCTAGACCGACTAAAATGTCCTAATCAAAATAATAAATCAAAAGTTTTAGTTATACGGAACAACGAAAGTATCATTTAAGCCCATGTTATGTAACCGAACCAGCTATTCATAACAATTTAATTAGTGTTTTAATCCTCTTATTTTGCCTTAATCCTCCTCTGTAAAAATAATTATCAGAGTGGGCTCGGTTACATTCAGCTCCGAATAACTGTGTCAAACGCCCACCAAAGACGTCTGCTGACCAAACAATACATGCACTACGAACCTAATGACCTAACGCTAACGGTCAACGAAATTATAAAATAGTATTTTATAATGATTCAAACTCAAACCAATATAAATATACAGAGTGATTCACAAATCACAAATTAGTTCATATATTTTATTGGCACCTTCAACTTACTGCTCAAGGAGCAAAAAGAATTTTATTTAAATTCGTTTTAAGAGGACAGTTTTCGCAAGTAAGTAGTACATTTTTAAAACGACTGGATTGTTGATTGTATAATGGATATCTGATAAACTTTGAATACAATAAAATTAAATTTTAATTAATAATTGTGCAATGGCAAAAATAGTAAATTTATGATTGATTAAAAAAGCTACCATTAAAATATAATATATAGTTGTGAATCATCCTGTATATCTATACCATTTGCGCATTAAATCCAAAGATTCTGATCTCAGAAAAGATCTATAGACAGATTTCTTTCCAAATTTGAGTAAATATAATTTATTAATTATTTATTTACTCTTAGCCAAAAAGTATCATTTTTTCAATTATTACTGCCCCTGTAATCAAGATTTTAAATAAGTTTTAGACTTTAAAAAACATTTTTACAATTTCCTTATAAATATTATTTATAAACTATTTACATAAACAATGTGTAAAGTGTAACAAATTTAAATTAATTAAAATCTATGTTACAAATTTAACACAACATAAATATGTTAAGTATACTAATTAAAACACAATATAAAGAATTTTTATTGTTTCTCAAAACTTGTATGCGCGATATTTAATTCCGGTCTACGCATTTAAATTAAAAAAGTGTTAAATTTCAATGTCGCTTTTTATGAACTATTTAAATGTTACAATTTTGTTTAGAAAAAAATTGCAATGTGATTGATGTTTATTACTTTGATTTCTTAATTAGTGGATATGAATCTTGATAATTAATTACGATTTGCTAAAATGTGTTTCTTATGTTCTTATAAAATAACTTTTATACGAAACACTTTGAAAACACAAAATAAATATAGATAATTGATTTAAAATAGAATATAATATTGTTCTACATTTATGTTTTTGCCAAACAAATTAATATTATTGCAAGTTTATTCATGATACGAGCAACGACAATCTAAATTTAAATTTACAGTTCTCAATTATTTTATTTTAATGCCTATTTATTCATTGCTATTATTATATTTATTTGTATTATATTTTGTAATATACTTGTAATTATTAAATACAATTAATAATTATTATTATTATTTATAAGTAATTAAAAATGATTAAATAAATACTGACCTATGCATAAAAATCAAAGGCCACTAACTATCCATCACGCACAACAATCGAAAAACCAAACAATTGAAAAACCAAAACAATCGAAACAAAACACTATCGCCTTCGCCACACGCGCACAGCCAACTCGAAACACAGCAACAAGTAAACTGCTGGTCAGAGTCGGAGTTGATATTTCCAAACAGCTTTTGACATGCGCTGCGCTACCTATGATCACGTTAACAATGCAGTCAATTGTCTTTACTCCCCCAACCCCTCAAGGTAAATGACGGTTTAACTTACCTGGCCATCAGTGCTTCTAAAAATGTTCTGCGGATAAAAGGAAATAAACTTCAAATATTGTAAATAGAGTCGTGTTTGAGTTAAATATTTGAGTAACGTTAATTTGTTTTTAAATATGAAACTTTCTTAAATTATTTGTACAAATAGTTACATAACTTCCTTTGTAAATATTAAAACCAATATTCGTTGAACTATGAAAACAATAAAATATAAAGAAAAAATGTGACAACCATGAGAACTCATGGATTGAAGACTGGCAACCGCACATACGCTATAATATACAGGATGATTCACAACTTCGTGCATATATTTTAATGGCATATAGAACTCAACTTACTGATCATAGAACAAAAATAATCTTTTTAAAATTCGTAAATTTAAAGGCAGTTTTCACAAGAAACACATGGATGTTTGATTGCCTATGAATGGAGTAAAATAAAATTTTAATTAATTGTTCAATGCCAAGAATAGTCAATTAAACAGTTAAAAAACCTGGAAACTGGTTGCGAATTGGAATAAATCTTTCAGTTCCGTGATAAGTGAGTTGAGCACTATAATGCCATTAAAATATATGCTCGAAATTGTGAATCAACCTGTATTGTAAGTTGAGTAAGGCATACGTATTTATGTTATAAGAAATTATAAGTTTGAAATAACTACTTTAAAAAATAATTTATTTTTGAAATTTACTTATCAAAAATCTAATATTTTTTATTATGATGTACTCGTAGTTGCAATACATCAAGTTATATTGATCAAAAATCGTAATACAAGAAATTTTATTGGTAAAAAAAATAAGTTCAATTTTTAAGCAACCAGTACTACATTTAAGACGAGCAAGCTGTTAATTTAATCCGAATAAATTACAAAATATTTTTGTAATTTAAAAGACAATAACATAATGACAACCAAAATTTGATAAAATGAATACCTACTTACTTGTATATAATAAAATTACTTAAGCTACTAATAACAAACAAAAGATATCTTTTATTTAATACTGTATATTATTTATGCAGAGTACAAGTCATAGTATTCATTCTAAAACTGCACAACAATTAATTTATACAATTGTAGATAATTTGCTAAGTCTAATAAAATAGTAATATAAAATATTTGTAACTTTTTAAAAGACAAATCTATAGTCTTTCATATCATATTTGTGGCAAGTGTTAACAATATCCTCAATTGTTAAATCTACTTCCTAAATAATCGATTATTTATATATAAAAATATTTGTCATATTATTATAGTACATAAAATATAAAATGTATATAGTGCGATAAAACTAGCATAAAATTCACAATTTCACAAACGCATTTTTTATATAAATGCATTATTCCTGATTATTATTGAAACATTTAGAAATGTAAGGCACCATTTCTATCAAGCAACATATATAAATTTCTTTTTAAAATATTTGTAGGAATCACAGCAATTTATTTAATATAGCACCAAAATTACCTTAGGTATTATTTGGCGACTGTGGCATTCTCGCATTTTGTATAAAAATTCAAAATTGTAAATAACTTATTAAAACATATAATGACGCAATATAATTTTAAAACAACTTACACTACAAATTTGAAAGTCAGTAACAAAAAGGGAACGGCTTTAAAGAAAAATATATTTCTTCGAACTAGACCATACCTTATATGAAATAAAACAGAAGGGATTGATCACATACTTTATGTTATATTATCAATGTTAAATTCACATAGAACCAACACAAATTCGCTGTTATTATATTTGTATCTACGACTATTAAATAATTAATCAATGCATATTTGTTTTCAATTTAGTATGCCATAAAATATTTACTAGTATAAATTAGAAGTTAAATAATTAACAGGGATTCGGTCAGGCTAGAGAAAAAATAATGTCAGATGTTTGACATTTTTTAATTCATAAAAAAAAGTTTTATGGATTAAAAATTGTCGAACATCTGCCATTTTATTTTTTCTCTGGCCTGACCGAATCCCTGTTAATTTTTTGACTTTTAATTCATTCGTACGGTCGATAAAACAAGTAAGTACATAATATTTACTAATAAATATATTAATAAAATCTCTTGTATTATCGATTATTAGCCAATATAATTTCCGGAATTAATAATATCGTGAATCATTCATAAATATATACATACATTATTGCATATCTATCACATCTTCTACCCAACTTGGGTATAGCAGCCTCGCACATTGCATAATAGATAATATTGTCGGGCTTCGTAACCTGACAGCTGTCTTTTTAAATTTACCTTCATAATTCAATATAGTCGTAGATAAAATATAGAATTCTACTTTATTTTAATATGGCAATTACTCGGGCAATTACAATTCATGACACTCACCTAAGACTCGTATATAAATTTTTTATTCTTGTGAGTAATTTTCATCGTTTAAATCTCGTTAGATTATTTTACAATCTAAATTAAGGCAATAGTAAAATTTTTCTGAACCTTTTACCTTTTTGTTACTGAGTTTACTCATACCTAAAGCCCTGTTCTCACATGGATTCTTTGAGGATTCTTTCATGCTTCAGAATCTTGAAAAAAAATCACCGTTTTGAAGCTATCAATGAATTACAAATTCTTTTCCAAGACTCATTAAAGAATAGGCTCCTCCACTGAATTTTTTAATTATTTTTTTTAACTACATACGAAACTATGACGATTAGTGAAATCGCGAAGTAAAAATTCCGCTTATTAAGGCGCTACACTTGTGCCAAAAATATAGTGAAAAAGTGACCTCGCTATATTACAAACTGAGCTCTTATTATTACACCTACACTGTTCATATTTTATATATTGATAGTTACAAGATGACTCTAGAGTGCTATGAAATTATATTTTTGAAATACTTAATTGTCTATTAGTAATAAATTAGTAAAAATAGTCAATTTGGCCGATTTTTTACTATTTTTTTCGCCAGACGTGTAATTTTTTTGACAAAAAATATTTTCATAGCACTCTTACGAACAATGCAAGGAATCTATTATTTAAAACAAAATTAATAAATATGCATTAATAAAGCCATAATTTGTAATATAAAATGCATAAATTAATTCTTATTTTCTCTAATTGTTGTCGCAACAATGTAATGTATGAATTTTTCGATTAAGTAATGCATTGTTGTTCTTCATGGTAAATTTCAGATTTTTATTTTGAGCGATATTGCTATAATCATGAATTCTGATTCTATTGCAACAATATTGCAGTCAACAAGTGTAGAGCCTTAAGCGAGATATGATTTTTATAAAATCTGGTATTTAGTGGTGAGGTCGGTGTTACCTCCAGTGGCACTCAATCAGTTTGTTTCACTAACATTTTCCTTAAAACAAATTATTTATTTTATATTAAAAATTCGTCTTGTTATGCTAAAAGCATATTTTGTAGCAGTTAAAAGTATAAAATAAAATCAAGCACAAATGAAATAAGCACGAATAATCTAATAATGATAGATGGTAGTTACTTTCTCTGCCGCATCATGTCTCTTCTTCTCATGTTCTCATGGCGCGAAAAATTTTACGGCCAATAACAACGTTCCATATGAAACAAACCACACCGTATACTATAGCATACGTCATGGAATCTTAAATAATTTATATCTTTAAAATGAAATTATTTAAATACTTGTTTTCTTCACTATTAGTCATAACTGGACATGAAATTTATATTTGTATCGTTAATATTCCTTATTTCTATTATGGTGGAGATGCCTATTAATTTAGCGCCGCTGCTTGACAGGTAATTCTCACCATATTTCTCTTCTCAAGATTCAGAAGCATGAAAGCATTCTCATAGAATCCAAGTGTGAGGAAGCCCGTCTACCCCTAAAAACCAGCATTAAATGTACTAACGTAGCGAGTGTTTTGTGGCCAGTACAAGAATGGTAAAATGGACTACTTGCATGATTTTTTTTATTGAATATTTTTGAAGAACACTTTTACAGTATTTTCAACTTCAAAATTACATTGCACAGCTAGGATGCGGCAAAGTACGAGTTTCGGGCTGGTTTCAGGCAGCTGTAGTAGTGTGGAAATGAGTGGAATAGAAAAAAAAATCGAGAGTATTCTAGGAATTCGGAAAAAACGTAAACGGGTCGCTTAACAGGGGTGAATATTCTTTCATATTTCTGAATCAATGTTTTGAAGCTAACAATGGATTCGAAATTATTTTCCAAGCCGAAACTCATTGAAGATTCAATCTAGCGCCACCGTTTTTCATAGGCAATTCTGACCATGATTTTTTTTCTCAAGATTGAGAAACATGAACGAATCATCGAAGAATCCATGTGTGGACAGGGCTTAATAAATAATTAAAAATTTAAAGCATAAATTACCTCGTCTGGTAACTAATGCCACAGCCAATGTTTGTAACTTTCTAAATACTCTCCGGTTCTAATTAACGGAACCAATCATGAGCGGCGGTTGCAGCCCCGCGCTGTGCTCAGCTCTGATCATTGCCCGAATCCAGTTCGTACGGCTGGCTACGTCATTTCCGCCAATCGTGTAACCGAAGTAAGGCATCGCCCTGGTTCGTTTCGGTGGCTGCGTGCGAAGGATAAACGTCAAAGACCATTTTGTTTGCGGGCTGTGACGTTGTTCGTGGCCGAAGTACCAGAGGATGTCTTCTATATTCCATTCTTGCACCTTTATATTACCCTAAAACAAGATTTATATCATAAACATTTAAGAATTCAAGTAGGTATTTCAAAAAGTGCCGTATCTGTCACGACTTTTAACCAACTTGCATGTGGCAGCCTCACATATTTCGAGTCTTTGGTATAGATATTGTCGTATATATGATTACCAGCTGTCAAGTCTCGAGTACGTATGGTTGTTAGTGGAAAGGAAAGTACACCACAAGGGAGATTTTTGTGCAGTTACACTAGAATGTGTACCTGACTGGATTCGAACCAATAATTTATGTCTGATTTAAGGAGATCATCTACTATTTTCAAGAGTAAAATAAACCTAAGTTCAATAAAATGATTCGCTTTATATTATTTTTACTATTAGTGTATAAAATATAAAACGTACCTATTTGTTAAAATATGACTTAATAACGGGTGTCTCAATAAGAGTGCACTTTTTCATTTTAAAATAAAAACACGTACTTTTTGAGAGAGTTGTGATTTTTTTATTGGATTTTAAAGAAGATATGTTCCGATTAAGTATGGAATAAAATATCCGTCAAATGGCCCTCACGGCTCTGAAGACAGGCCATTACTCTTTTCATTAAATTTTTCATGACTTTTTCACAGAGATGTGGCTGTATCTCACCGATGACGCTTTGGATCTCGGATTTGAGCTCAGGAATTCTTTCTGGTTTATTCACATAAACCCGAGATTTCACAAAACCCCAAAGAAAAAATCGCACGGCGTTAAATCGCATGATCTTGGTGGCTAGTTGACATCAGAATTTTTTGAGATAATTTGTTCTGGAAATCGTTATTGCAATAAATCGATTGTTTCATGCGCGGTCTGGCAGGTGGCGCCGTCTTGCTGAAACCACATGTAGTCCAGATCCATTCCGTCCAGCTGAGGCCTCAAGAACTCCGTTATCATGTTCCTGCCAAAAGTCATGAAAAATTTCATGGAAGAAGTAATGGCCTGTCATCACAGCCGTGGGGGCCATTTGACGGATATTTTATTCCATACCTACTTAATCGGAACATGTCTTCTTTACAATCCAATAAAAAAATCACAACTCTCTCAAAAAATACGTGTTTTTATTTTAAAATGAAAAAGTGCACTCTTATTGAGACACTCATTAGTATACAATCCGTAAATGTTTCTTAAGCTTAATCCGACTAATTGAAGCAGTTAATAATTATTTTTTTGTTAGTTATTGGAATTTCCAAACCGCGGTTCACTAATGTTCTGACTTTTCCTCATAGAACCCAATAAAAAATAAAATAAAAAATTTATTGATTTAAATAAGAATTCCAAAATTACTGCTTCAACACACTCATTTATACAACCATTTGAATATCCGTGAGTTGATGGCTGATAATCGCACACACAGTATTATATTTATACCGATGAGAAGCTGCCATACCCAAGCAAATATTGTTCTGTTTACTTAAAAAATGTATTGATTTTTTATATAAGGATAATGCTTGATAAATATAAATCAATATAAATAATTTAAATTATTTTCTGAGAACTTTTAAATCTACTATGAATTTAACAGGCAAAACTCAAGGAAAAAATGTTTTTAATTAAATTTTCCTACTTACAGCTTTGTCCTTAAAATAGCACAGTTTCATCTGCGAAAATTTGAATGTACAGAATTTAAATGTTTTTGTTTTGTTGTCGGCATATTTGAATTCATCCGACAGGACAGCAGATGATTCATTCGGCTGATCAAATTGTTTGTATTTATTCATGTATGTCAGCACTAAACAATTATCTTTCCTGTCTGCCTCGTCCCAGTATCCCCATCGTAGAACTACATCCAAAACTTTTTCTGAATAATGTACAGGTCTTCTTAAAGTATCGTTCAACACCAGTTCTTCTAGTTGGAGCTCATACGCCGGCATTTTCATTTTTTCACTCAGTTCGATGCAGATATCGGCCGCCAGTTTCTGAGGACTAATCTACAAAAAACAAAATCATAATTAAATCTTACATAATTTATTATTTTAATCCAAAGAACTAGGATTTATTTATATTTCCAACATCAGCATAATTTATTTAAAAGATTAATAACTAAGTGCTTTACGAAACCGACTGTGGTTCTGACAACTCAGATTCGAATTCATTAGGTACACACAGTAAACTCTATACTACGTACCTGGAAAGGACGCGCGCGTGAAGAGTCGCAGAGGCAAGTTTGACAAGTTAGACAGTGATAGAGATACATCACAAATGATATACGCCATAAGTCTATCTCTCTCTCAACTTGCCTAACTGCTGCCGTTTTGTTGTGCGCTACGGTTCCCTTTCAGATATTTTAATATATAGTTCACTGGGTACACATTCTACTTTAACAACAACCATGAGTAGGTTGACAGCTGATAACTAAACGTACGGTTATACCGATGACTCACAATATTTGAGGAAACTACACCCATGTTGGATAAATATACAGAGTGATTCACAATTTCGTGCATATATTTTAATGGCAAAAATATAGTAGGTACCCAATTACTGATTATGGAACAAATATATATTTTTTTAAATTCGTAAATTTAAGTTTTCTCAAGAAGCGCAATTTCGAAATTGTATAATAAAAATTTAATTAACTATGAATGGAATCAGGCTCTTCCACTGTATTTTTTTTTACAAAACTACATAATTATTAAGCGAGATATCATTTTTTTAAAGTCTGGTATTTAGTGGTGACGTCGGTAGTACCTCCAGTGGCATTCAATCAGTTTGTTTCACTAATATTTAAAACAAATTATTTATTTATTTTATATTAAAAAGTCGTCTTGCTAAAAAGATAATATTTTGTAGCAGTTAAAAGTATAAAATAAAATCAAACACATGAAATAAGGACGAATAATGTAATAATGACAGATGGTAGTTACATTCTTTGCCGCATCTTGTCTCTTCGGTCTCTTCTTTTCATGTTCCCATCTTTATCGTTTATATTTCTTATTTCGATTATAAGTATAAGTGGCTAATTAAACCAATCAGTGGTCAACGTTCGCACAATTTTGTGGAAGCGCTGATTGGTTAATTTAGCACTCATACTTATATTTGGATAAGTTTGAATCTAGCCTCAAATTATTAATTGTGCAATGGCAAGAGTAGTAAATTTGAAAACAGTGGCCCAAAACTGAAAACCAAAATTGCGAGTTTTGAAAAAATTCTTTCAGTTAAGTACTATATAACATTAAAATTTATGCACTAAATTGTAAATCAGCCTGTATATGTACGAGGAATATAAGACAACTGAAAATTTATGTTATTGTTATTATTATTCAATTCACGTAGAGTAGAACCAACAAAATACGCGACTTTAACATAAAATTCAAGACAAATAAATTTTCCATAAAATGAGGAAACTTTTTAAGGAAAACTTGTTTCCGGTAATAGACAATATTGTTATTATTTGTATTCATATCTTGATTTGGCACTAATGACTTCCGTTTATAATATAGCGCAATGGAAAATAACAGGAATATTTCTGTTATTATTATTAAAATTTTAAACTGAAAAACATTAAGAATCATGAATCACTAATTAATCGATAAATGCAAGTTAAAAATTACTGTGACATCAATTAGCAAAACTGAGCTAATTTTTATCATTTAATACCCCATTTTATACGTATATTAAATACACAAAAATTTATGTTTTCTTATGAAATCGATAATGTCGGAAGACGAATATATTAACAAATTGACTATGAAAAAATATGTAAAACTCGCCTTTTTAGTAATTTTCAGAAATTATTCTACACAATACCTGAAGGTGTTTTGCAAATATTATAGCTATGTACGCACAACCTTTAAGAACATCATTGTGAAATATGAGATCATAGATTTCTAAACCAAAGTCGAAATATGATTTATTGTAACATGCTTTTTTGCTTTTTGAATTTGATAGATAGATAGAGATGCGCCGTAAACTTACTGTAATATTATAAGTCTCGCCGTTTTTCTCCCCCAAATGCACCCAAACTCTCAAATCTCCAGAAGCCCTGACATGAGCCGGTCCTTGATTAGACGGAGCCCCTCGGTAGCATCTTTCAAGAACTTGAAGCATCATTCGCTCTTTATTTAATTCATCTGCTGATACAGGGAACAAATCACGGTACATATCTATTAGTTGTACTACTAGATTTGATTCTGTCGGCGACCAGCTACCATCCGGACCCTAAAAAGAGGAAGTCATTTAAAAATTGTGGTCAAACTTAACTATAAAATCATAACATAGGTAGAAAAATTTATATACAAAGTTTACCATAACCTCAAGTACATTCTCATTGATATGCTGATTACAGATCAAAAACATGTTTTAAGAAATTCAAAAAATTACATACAGGGATTATTTTTAGTACCAGTGGCCGCATAATAAACAATTAGATTTACTCATTATTATACAACTATAATTATCAGAAATTTTATAACAAATATGTTAAAAATAATTATAAATCCAGTGGCACGAGATATATGTTCTCTTGAGACGCAATGAAAATTATTTTTTGAATTTTTGAAAACAAAATAATTTCTCTATCATACAAATATAGTAATCGAAACAAGTATTAAATTGACAATTTATACAATACTGCAACTTTATATACAACTACCAACATTAATATTCTTCTTACAAAATTAGTGACATTTAGATTTACATTTAAACCTTCTTCAGGGTTAGTAAGATTTTGCAACATACTATCATATGTTCATATGTACCATAAAAATTTCCTTCGTTCTATATAATTATTACTTACATCTTGTTGTACAAGTGTAGGGCCCCAAATAGCAGCCAAATTGTCCACAGACATCCGATTTTTGGAAACTTGTGATTGAATAAAATGTAAATGTCCTAACAATTTCCTCAACGTATTATATACAACTGGAGAAAATTGTTCCAAGACTGCTTTATAAAGCACAACTTTTTCAGACGCATTTTGAAAAGCTGAAACAATATTGTTACAATCTTATTTTTAAATTACTGATAAATACTTACAATCTGCGATTTGGCACAAATATTTGCTACTTTCTAATGTCAATATGGGCTCAGGTAAACTTCTAATAAACCTTTTTAAAACATTAGCGATATCGTGTTCTGAACAGTTATCGACTGTTAATGTAACCGCCCAAGCATTTTGGTGGAACATTCCAAGTATTTCTGATATTTTTGAGTTTGCGCCACTTCTGCGATAAATTCCCTCAGACATGCTTCCATTGGCATAAATGAAATTAATACATTTTTCTACAATTACTGGCACATCATCTTTAGTTAATTGTAACTCTTCTAGTTTTCTTCCATTTTTGTACGCTTCATTTTGGATTATGTAGCACCATAACTGGAATATTAAAATATTACTTACTATATTATTGTTGGGTCTGACAATCCAGTTTAACTGCACAAAAATTTGTAATCTCTACCAACAACCATGTAATGAGATGACGGCTGGTAACCGCACACACAGTAAAATATAAATTTATACTGATGACTCACAGTGTGAGGCTGTCGCACTCAAGTTGAGTAAAAATGCGTGTAACAGTACATTAAAGTTTAATGATTAAATAATGTCAGTACAAGTATGTAATTTAAAAAACTCGTAAGATATAACTGGAACAATAGACGTATTTTTGTATCAGCAAAGTCAACGACTCAATAAGAGCTAAAAATTAATGATAATGTTTACTTTTGTTTCTCTCGCCGTCCACATTCGAAGATAAAGAGTTCCTTCCTGTGAATCAACGAGTAAATTCGGTCCTTTATCTGTTGTTTTAGGTGAATCGGGATCGGGTTCTTGTAGTTGGATGCATCGAGCCTTTCGTAGATCAACTGTGCACATTGGGGAATCATCTTTTGCGTAGTATAAGCGTCTTGCGCTTACGATTACCCATGCGCCGGCCCATGATCCAGTTACGCCTAAATTAAAATTAGTATTTTAATCAATTCTAGCAAATATTTAGCTAAAGGCGAGTCTCTACTGACTGAAAAAATTAAAAATGGAACGACCTAAAATTTGTTAGAGTAATCACAAAATAAGATGAAACCCCACGTGACCTGCGCGAAAGACGTGTTTTGGTTTGAACGAGTCCATTCGTAAATATTAGGGGTGTATTATGATCGTGTCAAAAGTGAGATTTCTGCTGTGATCACATGTTCTGTCATTCTTGGTGTAAAATGTCTTAACAATTTTCCTGTGTAATATTATAATTTATAATACTTAATAATAATTTATAATTTGCAACTTATAAAACTGTTTCGCAGTATATCTTACTAATGTTTTTGACTCAGACAATACAACAACACAAGTAAATATTTTCAGGTCGGGTAATATAGATCAGCTGAGTACAGTTCGCGCATATCCGGTTCCATCTTATTTTGCGACTACTCTACTTTGTACAAAACTATACGACTGGACTATATTTTTAATTTGTACTTGAATTATACCGACTGTAACATAACTTCGATTTACTTATTCTGTATTATGTAAAGTTACACATATGCCGAACATATGCCAAAATTATGGTTATAGTTTTCTTACACGGTTCATTTTAAGTATCACTGGAATCGCATAACTTTTAAAAATAAATTTAATAAACACCCAAATATAATGACAGTCATTTAGAATTAGAATTGTTAGAAGTTTTGTTAAAATAATTATATATTCAGTTGCATGCTAATTGTTCTCTTAAGACACACTAAAATTTATTTTAGAAATTTAAAAAAATTGATCCGTAATCTACATATCAAACTGTGTACCTATACCCTTCGCGTCTGTAGTCCAAGTTATGGTACATCCTGTACCTATCTAGAATGATTTATTTAACGAATGTTTGACGATTGAAATAACTCATGAGAATAAAACGAGCCGCAGACCAGTGCTGTTATCATTTAAATGAGTAATTGCCACGTTAATCTCGTGTAGTACTTTATTTATAAATAGATTACATAATTTATTCATTTTATACGATTAACTAAAAAGACAGCTGAAATAAATATTTTATTTTTGAGATACTGAGATTGTTTGGATATTCCGTAGTACAGGAATTTCTATTGCTCAATAACCATAACCATAACACAATACTACTTATTTATTTTTTAGCATTACTAAATATATTAGGTATTTATAGTTGTTTCGTTATTTTGTAGTTCAAACCTTTCAAAATTAAAGTTATGAATTTTTTTTTATCATTGTGCATGTTAGTAGAAGACCGCCTTAGCCATATTTAAAATTATATCATTCGTACTATATTTAAATTTATTGCTATGGTAAGCTGATAATTTATAATTACGAAATATCAAAAAATTATTATTGTTTTTATTTATCAGCGAAAATAATGTTTCAAAACTACAACAAAGAATCATCGATGAAAATAATTTATTATTAGTATGAACCACATACGATAAGATTATAGTTATTATTACTTTCTTTAAGATAAGTCCACCCCATTCTTCTATAGTCTGTGACAACATTCATCGGAAATCTATTAGTGAGTGCCTCAGCAATTTTTTGCATCCATTGCCTACAGTCATTTAGAGTTGGACACCCGAAAGTGTGACCCGATCGGCCACTTTTTCCAGATACGCTAACTTCGAAACAGTGCATTTCTGTTTCAAACCTGGAATAAACATATATTTGAATAAATTTCACATCGAGTACTGACCTTACAGTAATTAATTGGATATTTGTTCCTCATTCTTATATTAAGGTCAATTCGTTTATTACTTGTACCATTTAAATCAAATAAGATAGTTGTATGGTATGTGTGATAACTAAATACAAATATTATAAAATCTGAAATATTTCCTGTTTGTATAGTTTTCTCGGTTTTAATTTTGTGTAATCTATGAATTATTTCTTAGAATTTCTGTATAACGTTTAAATATGTGTGATTCATAAAGTTTTTTGAAACCAAAAAATAATCATTGCGTGGTGATTAATTTTTAATCAATCTTATAAATTGTATATTGTAATAAAGGTGTATTGTATTTCTACAAAGCGTATGACTCATAATTTTCATAAAAGGTAATCAAATGCAACCAGATTATTATGCATCTAGCAGATTTAATTAAATCATTTAACTTAAACGATCAATTTTAAAATATAAATTGCGTTTTCTGCATTATTTACCCACATGGCTAATATTTGTACCGAATGTCAATGTTTAATTTTATCTATTTAATTAAAAATATTTGATAAATGATAAGTTATAGCATTCAGATAAAACGTGTTATTAAAAATAATACCTGATTTATATTATAATTTCAACGAAATAACTATAAAGATTATAATTCAAGTGAAATATTATTTGCAAACATAAAAGTGATGTATTAAATTTATTTTTACGATAAGTAATTGTTGGTATGACAATGTAAATAAATATAAATAGGTACTTATAAATATTTATACTTACTTTAATTTTTTCTCCATAGCTTGCACACTCAAAATGGAATCCAAAGTAAAGTTTTCTTTAATATTATCACAAGCATTATCTGCATAAAACATTAAAGCCCCTTGTCCAAGTACACACCATCTAAAAGTAAATTCTCCGAAGAGATCTTCAACCGATTTTCGGCTAATCCTAAACAACATTCCTTTATGATTTGAGACAGTTCTGTAATTTAATATTGGCCTGTCCAAGCATTTTTCTTTCTGCAATCCGGCACGGATATTTCTAGCAGATTCAGGAACTTTTTTCAAAACATCGTTTAGCTGTTTCATCCATCCAGATTTTTTATTTTCAGGTATTTGGGGCGTTTTTTCATAAGTAAACCAGTTTGATTTACTTTTTTCATCTGTAGCGGAGGGTGTTTTAACTTCTTCGCCTAAAGAATCAAATCTTTTCGGCGGGGTAGGTGGGTTGAAATATTCTTCAGCTTCTAATTCACTTGATATGCTCCATTTATCGTAATTCGCATCAACGCCAGTTGTATTTCCATACAAATCCGACTGTAACAGTTGTTCCAAAACAGCTAATTCATTATTACTACCAGCTGCTGGTGCAGTATTATTAACTAACGGATCAAATTCCATAATCATGCTTTTTGTTGGTCTTGCAGGTGGTGGCGGTGGTTTGGTGTCTTTTGATTCATTCTTTTTGCGTAGCTCCAAAATATAATTCTCATAACACGAATTCAATTCAGAATAAGCACTACTCTCACTACCACTTGATCGATTATCATTTTTATTTAATATTAACAATCCAGCGCTTTCTTGATTTGCGTATGTGACTTCATTTAAAGTAACTGGATCATAAAATGACCACGAAGCGCATCTTTGACCGCTAGATGCAGAGTCCGTTGCTTCGGACGCAATTTCTGTTTTATCGTTTTTAGTGTCGGGTGTAAATGGTAAAACCGGGACGACTGGAAAAACTGCTTCATATTGAGTGCGGCTTGAAACTGGTGGTCTTGGAGGAGGCCTTAAAGTTCCTGCCACACTTTGGGGTCTGTCGTACATTGATTCGTCCGGTAAGGGAGGCGGTGGGTGATTCGGTGGCGGTAAACTAACAAAATCATCGCTATCACTGTCGTTTCCGTTTGTGTTAGTATAAATCGGTAGATCGTCAACTTCTTCTGGTTCAACTGTAAGTGGCGACTGAAATCGTATAGAATTAAATATATCTGAGCTAGAATTGTCTATAGGTATGTTATTATTAATAACTTCTTCACTTGCGCTATCATTTTGATCATGAGGTGAGGAAAATCGTCTAGTAATCCGCCGAACACTTTGTCGGGTGGATTCTATGACAGCTTTTTTTGTTTCTTGTACTTTTTCAGTTATTTCATCAGTGATTTGTTTTGATGTTGAACCAATATTTTTAATCCGTCGGCTGAAAGTGTTTTGTGAATCAGGCGGAGGTGATTCGCTTATTATCTCGGTTTTCTGGATTGCTTTTCGAGGTAAAGGCACTGGTTTTTTGTTTTCTTGTGGAGCAAATGCTCGAGGCTTCGGAATAGGAACTGCACTCATTTGACTTAATAGCATAACTCACTCAATAAGGAAATTTCTGATTATCACTTGTTAACAAAGCATTTTAATTATATTCGTGGCAGTTAATACATTTTATTTAATACACTTGACACTGCAGTGATTCACGGTTACCACTTACATTAAAAATATTGATGTAGGGAACTCACCAGTCGTTTTACTTTCTGATAAAGCAAATACTACCGATACCTTACGTTCAGTAAATATTGCATTTTGCTTATCACGTGGGAAAACTTTATCACAAAAAAATCAAGATAAAACTGCGAAAATAAAGCGGTGTTTACAATACGTTGACGTTTTGTTAGTCACACTCATCAACTCCAATTCGAAGTCACACACACAATGAAAAGGATGTGCACGCATCGCATATACAGTCAATGACAGCGACAACGATGACTCACGCGTTGTCCCTGTGTGGTCCCTGTCGATTGTTATTAAAAAGAATCTCTTTTTGTGATGCGTTATTAGACTCACTTTACTTTACTTCCACATTCATGAAAATACAGCTACAAGAAATATTTGAATATATCATACACTTATAAATTATTCACACGAACAATGGCATATTGCTTTTGCACAGAGGCGGCCTGAAACTTAAAAACGCAAGATTTTTCATTTTACGAACCCACTTGTTGATCGCAGTTATCATCATTGCAACAACGTTGTCCTTCATATTCCCAATACGGTATGGAATAAAATAAATGTAGTGCAGAAAATGTTAAACAATCAAGCATATACTTTAATCTTCCTTCCTGAGTAGATTATCATTCATTTATATCCGCTAAGTAATGATTATTTTATAATTATAATAAAACAAAAACTGAAATTCTAAAACAGATGAAAAGAATAATAATAATAACAGCTGAAAAACTACAGCATGAAAAATTTAAATTATTAATTACGGACCTGCAGGTAGCATTTCTCTCGACCTTGAAAATTACCATCATAAAAGTATTTTAAAAGGAGTTAAAAAGTGCGCAAAATATTAAAACATAACGTATATGCTTGCAAATATTCCAAAATTTGTAAAAACAAATTTCTCATTTTTGACATTTATTGCTAGTTTCATGAATCACGAAACGTCAACCTTGAGTGTATAACCTAAAATGTATCGAATACATAAACTGATTAATTTATCAAAAAATATACTAAAATATCCTTACGCATTAAGATATTTTTCAAAATATAATGCTCTGAATCAAATTGCCAGACCTGATTTCCGAGTTCCATCAAAGGATAATAATATTGGCCCACTTGGATGGTTTTTACTCGTATGTTGTCACTTGTTCATAAAATCCAAAATAAACTAATTTTTATTATTTCAGTTAGTTCCAGCTACCACATTTGGTTTAGGAACCTGGCAGATCCAACGCAAAAAATGGAAAGAAGATTTAATTGCTGACTTGCAGTCAAAAACAATTGCTAGACCTGTACCTTTACCTGAAGAGTACGATTTTCACTTGTTTTAAAAACAACTGCAACTAATTTCATTTTTTTCAGTTTGGGCGAATTAAAAGATTTGGAATATTCTCCTGTCTATGTTAAAGGACATTTCTTGCATGATAAAGAATTATACATGGGTCCAAGATCTTTATTAACCCATGGAGATGCTTCCACTCAAGGTGGACTTATGTCAAAAAATCAAAGCAAAAATACTGGTTTCTTAGTAGTAACTCCTTTTAAACTAGCTGACAGAGAGTACGCATTAAATTAAATATCTAGTTCCGGTATTAATATAAATAATTTCAGTCAAACAATTTTGGTAAACCGAGGATGGGTGCCTTCAAAAAATAAAGATCCACGTTCTAGAAAAGAAGGGCAAATTACTGGTGATGTAGAATTGATTGGCGTAGTTAGATTACACGAAAATCGGCCTAATTTCATTTCAAGCAATAATCCAGAAGCCAACTCTTGGTTTTACAGGTAGATAATAATTTGTTTATCACGACTTTTACCCAACTTGGGTGTGGTAGCCTTACATAATTATGAGTCATCGATATAGATATAGAAAGTAACGCAAAAGTAATCACCCGATTTTCTAAGGCAGTAACTTTGTAAATAAAAAATGTCCTGTTTGCTGATTATGTTTGTTTAAACATGTAATTTTTTCCCATTAAGTCCCATGGTCGCTCGTGCTGTGTGCAGTTGTACCGTCCTGCTGAAACCACATGTTTTTAAACCTAATTCGCGGCAGCAATAAGTTGTTGATCATGGTTCTGTAGCGATCACCAGTCCTTTATTTTCAAGTCACAGTAACAGTGTTGCCACAACAGCGATATTCTCATCCAAACGGCTGCTCCAGGGCCAGCCATGTCTGCTACTGTCCCGTGTTGAGCCAGTCTTCTCGTGGTGAGTGTCTAAACGCCATAGTATTTGTCCGGGTAATGCCGGACGACCAAGGGAATAGGCGACAAAATTTACGTTGAGCCAAAACCACCGACCGATTATTTGTCAAAAACATTTGATACAATAATTATTATGTGTTCTTGAGGAATATAGCGATTCATGGTTTGTGTACGTGTATTTTACATCTGTTTACTAATGTCAAAATCGCGTTGACATGAGACGCCAGCTGCAAAAATGAAAGAATCATCCTATCGGGTGATTACTTTTGCGCCACCTAGTATTATTTTAGGCCCTGTTCACACATGGACACATAGAAGACACACACATGCGACACACAGACAACAGAAGCACAATGAAGAACGTGTGGAACGTTTGTGGCCTCAAAATTGATTTTTTCTTTATGCCCTGTTCACACGTTGCTACTTTGAAGACACATTCGTGCTACTGTAACAAGAAAAAATCTGAGTCGCTTGTCAAATAGCAGCGCTGCTAATTTGTAGCATCAAAGTATCAAGAACTACTCGTTGATAATTTCACATCGTTAATCGTTGTATGTGTAGATAGCGATTTTTTGCGGTTATTGTTTCGATTTGAATATTTTTTATTATTTGCGTCTTCAAAAACTTCTTCTTTTCATGCTACAGTAGCACGTATGCGTCTTCAAAGTAGCAACGTGTGAACAGGGCATTACTTACATAGAAGCCACAAAATAGCGGCACCTCTATTTCACAAGCAACACCACACAATATTTTTTACTGTTGCGTGTGTGTTTCTTCTATGTGTCCATGTGTGAACAAGGCTTTATGTGTGCAGTTACCAAACGTAAACTCACCACGAATACTCATGGTTGTGTGGACAATTAATTCATCATATAATTTTTGAAATATTATAATTTCAGGGATTTAGATGCAATGGCAAAACGTACAGGAGCAGTTCCAGTATTTTTAGACACAATTTCTGAATTTAATGTACCTGGAGGACCAGTTGGTGGTCAGACGCGAGTTACTTTACGAAATGAACATTTGTCTTATGTATTTACATGGTACAGTTTGTGCGGTTTTACTAGTTTCATGTGGTATCGGCAGTTTTTATTAAAATTACCTCCAATATAAATAAAATTAAGATATTATTAAATTGTGTACATAATTTAATTAAATGTGTAAGATTGTAATAATAAATTATAATTATGAAACTAGGAGTTTGTTTTATCTTTCTTAATTTTTATTGTGTACATGAAGACAACAGATTTTAATACAGTTTGATTTATAGCAAAGGTCACAGTGTGTAACATTTTGATTCATCTTTGGCTAATGGGGTAGAAATTTCTTCTTTTAACAATGGTTTAAATTTAAAATTTCATAAGGACTTTGAAGTATGATACATCGATAAGATTGAAATATGAAAATATCAAATAATACGATATAACATTTACTTAACTGTGAACATATTTTATATTTTTTTCGTGGTATTTGATATTTTCGTATAAAATACAAGAATGATTTTAACATTATTATTCATTAACATTATTATATCTGTATTTTGCTGACTGGCAGGAGTATTTTAAAGCTATGTTATAGCTGATGTTCAAATTTGACTGAATACAAGATCATAAAATATATTCTTTGTTTTTCTTTTTTTAATCATTTTATATGCAGTCAAATTCATAGTTTCTATAAAAGCAAAAGGATATGGCCATATTCTAGAAATCTGAAAGGATATTATTCTGATTATGGCCAATCAAGTATAATTTATGAATTAATATCATAAGAATGAAGTATTTTTTATGATTTATCGCATATCAACAATACACAGAGAGGCGAAAATATGCAACGTTAGATTTTTTCTTGTCAAATGATTCACTATTTAGTTTTCTTATTAAATAATTTTCAAGAAATACTTACATATTTAATGTCAATAGTATTAGTTGTTATCTTAATCTACGTTAAAAAATGTTAAAACTTTTTTCAGGATTCATAAATTTATACCATAAAGAAAACATTATCAATATTTTTATATAAAAACATTTAACAGTTTCGCTAACAATTAAAAATTTATTTTTGGCACACTATCTATCTAATGGGGTTTTCATAAATGCATACTCTAATTTGTTGAACACTACTAATTAAAATATATTAGTAATTTGAATTTCAAATAAATATTACCACCTGAAAATATTGTAACATGAAAATCCATTTTCAAGATTAGTTTCATACCGTTGAACTACATTCATATTATGGTGTATGGTACTCTAAAAATATTTTAGTGGCCCCATGTAACCTGTGCCCCACTCATATTTAAAATACACTCTTAAAAATTAATGTCGACTACAAAAAACTGTGGCAATACTTACTTGAAATATTATATTTAAAATATATTAAAAATATAATACACTGAAGATTAAAATATACATTATAGAAATATAATTAAATGTAAAAATATATATAAAATAAATAAATCTACTAAAATAAATGCTTTGTTCTTTGATCTATAGAAGAATTTCACTTAATTGGACTACCAATAATATTAGGTGAAAATCTAATACATACAAAGATATTCTAAAATCTAATTCAATATCAGTGCTTTTTCTAAAAGTGTGTAATTTTAACTTTGCATTTTATTCGATTTGAGATATTTTAATTTATTCGTAACCTAAAGGAATTTAAATAATTCTATTTAAAGAAAATCTACATTAAAGCTTATTCAATTAAATATTTAACATAAAATATTTTTTATTCAATATTTTAACTTATTTTATAGCAAAGTTCAAATTAACACAAATTTTACTTTAAAATAAATGTTATCTGATTAAAAGAATGTATTTTTTTATCAAAATACATATTAACAATAAATTCATAAATGCTTATTCTCACAATTGGACGTAACTTTTCCGATATTATAATGATATGAATTAATTTGTGTCAGTTTGTCCACAAAATTAAAATAAATATACAAATAATATTATTGAATGGCGAAATCAAACATGCATAAAATAATTGGTTTTACAGATTAAATTCAGTGGCAGTAAAATATTCTAAAAATATTAAAAACAATTTTATTTACCTTCATTTCTTTTTCTTCGTAGCTCCATTTATTTGCCCCATCGTTGCGTTAGGAATCACTCCATTATTCAACCTTAAAATAATAAAAAATAAACACAAATACATCATAGTACGTCGCAATCTTGTTGATAGTAAAAATAATTAATGGTAAAGAAACACAAGTGAGCAAATGCAGAACGTCTTCAACATTAGAATATAACAATAAATTATTAATAATTATTACATAGAATCATAAAACGAGCGAAACTTCATGATTAAGAAAACTCATAGATAAAAAAATATATCAATTTTTTTTTAATTCTTTTTTTCACAACAAGCGGAGAAAACACAATTTTCTTCTCGCGAAATAGTGAGGAGAGTAAGTTTTCCCTCTCTAGAGAGAAAAGTAAGGAGTGTTACCACCAGTGTTATTTTACGATGAAATATTTTTAAAATTTTAAGAAAATTTATTATTTCATTGAAAATTCTGATTTTCTAGTGATATACTGTAAACTATTATTTTACAATTATTATGTTTTATACTTTCTTTTTCTACAATTTGACGATTTTACAATTTAAATTTTATTTGGCATATTGGCTGCAGTGAAACATTTTTTTCATTGTTTTTAAACATCATTCTGACAGATGATAGTTACAACCCGAGGGGCAACCCGCGATAGAAGTTTGGTGTACAAGCCCACAGTAGTTCGTAGAAGTTAAATAGAAATATGTAGAAGTTAACAGAAATATAGAAATATGTAGAAGTTTGCAGAAATATGTAGAAGTTTGCAGAAATATGCAGAAATATTGTAGAAGTTTGCAGAAATATGTAGAAATTTATAGAAGTTAGCAGTAGTTTTCAGCTCAAATGACGCATGCGCACACATATTTATAAAAAAAAATGTTTGCGCATGCGTCAGACATGAGTCTACGTGTGGCTTCTCGTTTCTTAGAACAATAATAGTGTAAATCTGTGCTGATCTAATGTGATTAGAATTGATCTAAAAGGAAACAAATTATTATATTTTATATTATTGTTACATAAACGAACATGATGGAGTAAATGTTAGTTATGTGTGTTGCAGAACTGGAACAATTCAGCAAAAAAAGAAATTAATTCTTAATTCACAATTCACAACAACAAAAAGGGCTACTTGCATGATTTTTTTATTGAATATTTTTGAAGAAGAGATAAAAACTTGAGACCCGTATTTTTTATTTTTACAAAATTTTTATTTACAAGCCCAAAAATAATTAATGAAAATGTGGTGTGACGTACAAAGTTGTCATAATGTTCAATACAAAATAGTGACGTCACAGAAAAATTTATTTCTCAATTTACTAAAAAACATATTTTTTTAAAAATAAAATTTGTATTTTTATCGATATTTTAGACCTAACCTAACATTATGTTCATAGTGTTCAAAATCTAATTTTCAGTACCATGCAATTTTTTGATTTAGGTAATTGAATTAATTTTCAATATGAAAAAGATATATTTAAAACTGATAAATCAAAACTAATAGTAAAAATTGAAAGTATATTATATTGCAATAATTTAAAATTAAGTTCAAATACAAATATTTCGTAATTTTATTAGTACCAGTACCAAAGGGTAAAGGGTTGAATAAGAAGGTTTTCTTAGAAAAATGACTGTTGACTGGGCAAAGGATCATGTATAGTACCTGCTGTTAATTTTTATCTTTGGATATATAGGACGAACGACGAACAGATTTAAATTTAAATAACTAACTGCAAGTTTGAAGTAGGTAGAAATCGAGCTAGAAACTATAAATATACATATAATCTTGTTTCTGATTCTCGTTCAAAAGTTAAATAAATTGAATCCTAGTTTTTTTTATTTTTCACCCAGAGAAATCCTTGTTTATCATTAACATTACAAATCAACAAATATTTATATAGACGTTACCACTAGCAGTAGTTCGTAGAAGTCCATAGAAGTTGGTAGAAGTCAACAGTAATGTGTAGAAGTTAACAGTAATTTGTAGAAGTCAACAGTAATATGTAGAAGTTCGTAGTAGTCTGTAGAAGTCAACAGTAGTTTGTAGAAGTCAATAGAAGTTCACAGAAATATTAGAAGTTCTTGCCAAATAGAAGTTTGGTGTACAAATTTTATGTCGCGGTTCGCCCCTCGTTACAACCTAACTTCTAAATATGTTTCTTCTACATTTACTATGTTTTTAAATATGTCGTGAAAAAAATGTTGTGTGTAACACACGAAAGTTCTTTTTTCCACTCTCGCTCGATTGCCTCACTCGTTTCGCTCGTGACACAAAAAAAGAAGCGCTTTCCTCTCTAGTTAGATAAATAACTATTAATCCGTAATCAAATCAGCATATCAAACTGTAAGTATGCACTCGAAGTTATGATACACCTGTATTATTTGCGATCATTACCATGCATTACTATAGGACAGACACAAAATCAAGCTCCTCTTTTTACTCACCCATTTTCATTGACAGGAACCGTAGCACGTTGATCTTCCATCCTGCCGCTTTGCAGCCTACAGATCAGCGTGAAGAAATCTTCATCTGGAACCGTAGCCCCGGCTCTGGGGACCGCAGCAGGTTGGGGCGCAGGCGTAGGATCACTTTCTGCGTCCACAACAGGTGCGGTCACTGGCGGGAGGGGCGACCGCTGGTCTTCTAACCGCGAACCTTGACAGCGGGCTAACATTTCCAGAAACGAGTCGTCGGGAGCGGGGTTGGCTGCTGTGCTTGCCAGTCGTTGTAGAGAGGATGTTTGAAGCCCTGAAGCAATAAATCAGTCATTTAGATAGAGTTCTGCAATAGATTTTAGGAATGAATTTCAACTCTTCATGGATATCTATAATTGAACAACATTTCTGTTTTGTTGCATGGGACGAAGCAACGTTGTAACAAAACTCAAATTTTTTGTTCAATTAAAATCATATATCCATGAAGAGTTGAATTTTATTTTCAAATTCCTAAACTCAATTTTGGCTTAATTTAAAAATTAATTTCTTGATTAAATAACATTTTTGCAGCAATATGAGTTTTAATGGTGAGTTTATGATGCAACTTAATTATAAATTAATAAATTAAACTAAGAAGTTGAATAGCCAAATATTGGCGATCGTTTAATTTGTTAATTTAGTTGCATAAACGATTATATAAGAAACAATGGGCCGAATTCAGCGCTCTTTTCTAAGTTAAAGAAGATTCTCTAAAAGAGAAGAGAAACCTTCACAACACCAAATTTCAGTTTTTCATTGCCATAATGACATACGCCTGCTTCTGAAAGTTTATATTTCTACATTGTTTTTAATACTGAAAGCAGCTGTTTGTCGCAAGTGTGTTGCAAATATTTTGTCCAACTTGAACGATCCCAACCCTCCCTTTGCTCGGGCTGCAATTTTCGTTCGCGTTCGACAAAACTATATTTTTACAACTTGTTATACAAATATCTATTAACATGAAAAAAGGGATTTTTCATGTCCATGATTACGGTTGGGAATTTAACAGCAATGTATTAGAGCGTTCTTTTTAAAATGAAACATAGGGAATCAATTTAACTTGAATTATTCTTGAACAATATAAGATAAGAGGCAGCTGTAAAAGATCCAAGGGACATTTTCAATTTAAACTTTTAATTGTTCTTTGTACCTATATATTGTATTTCTAGGTAGCAGCAATGTGACGTCAATTAACTAATTCTTTATTTCCTACGTTTTATTTTAAAAATAACGATCTAATACATTGCTGTAAAATTCGTAACTATGGATATGGTAAATACCATGTTTTACGTTAAAATAAATTCACGGTATCAGTACACATGAATTATATCTGATCTATACCGATAACTCACAATATTCGAGTTTGCAACACCCAAATTAAAATTATGATTTAAATTAATTTTTTGCATTCATGAAATAGTAATCTTTAATATTTTCTTATTGTTGTCGCATCGCAACTGTGTATTATTTTAATTTACATATTAAAAGCACGATTAAAAGCAATTATACATATTATGATTGTATTTTAATTTCGAATTTAATTTAAATCCTTATTTTAATTATTATTATATTATGTTCCAATAATAGGTACTTGTTTGTTTATAAATTACAAAAGATCTAAGTACGTATTAAGTTATTTGTTTGGAGAGATGTTTCTTGTTACGTTACCTGGTAAATGGGGCAGGGCAACCCTTTGCTCGTCCATCCGCTTCGATTGCATGCCAACAATCATGTCGAGTAAATCGTCAGGTCTTTCGTTGTTGTTATTATTGTTGTTGTTGTTATTTCCGTTAGGAATATTTAATGTCGCATTGGTGTTTTCTTTATTGTCCACCTGAAATAATATAGTAGTACAAACAGTTTATGAATTTTATATAAATAATTACTTTATTTGCTTGTAGAGAGCATCGTTGATCGTCCATGCGTTTCGATTGGAATTTCGATAACAGATCAAAGAAAGAATCTTCATCTTCATTCCTAGATGGAGATGGAGATTTATTTACTACGTTCGTATTCAGGGCCGGATTAAGTTTACTTTGCGGACGTTGTTTTCCATCGGGTGTTAACTGAAATTTGCCAAACATTAATAATACTCATAGGTGTACCGACATGGCAAACGTAGTATTTTCTATTTTGTCACTTATTGTTGTGCTGTAAAAATTGATGTGTTTATTTACATTAGTTACGTATTTTGTATGAAATAAACAGTCACGCATGTTTCCTCTTCTTGGTTTTCATTTCATTTTAATTCTTCATGTTACACAAACAATAACGTAACCTATGGTAAAATTATGTAAAAATCCTTAACTGATGAACAAAATTGCCATTAATATTGGTTGATAAATTGTTCACATGTATAAAATTTATAGTTTTTATAGATCTGTATCAGTTACAGATTTTCACAGAATTGCACTATTATAATCCCATTTACAGTATCAAAATCTGTAGTTGCTACAGATCTATAAAATTGTAAATAGAACAAAATTGCAATGACATTTATGAACATTTTTATATTTGTCAACAAATATTGATGTGATTTTGTTCAATATTTAAAGATTTACAAATTTATAAAACTTATAGATTTGCACAGAATCCCACCATTAACCGGACAAAAATAAAACAAAATCAGTAAAAATAAAAAATAGCGCGAAACAATAGTTATTTGTGTATCAAGGCTGTAAAAGTGATCTTTTTTGGCCGAATCTGAAGTTTGCAGCCGAGGCGTAGGCCGAGGCCAGCAATTCAGGTGAGGCTAAAAACACTTTTAAACCGAGGTGCACACAACATTTTTTAGGTGGCTATCAAAAAATATATAATTTTATGTCAAAAAAAGTTTCTTAGTATCATAAATAATTTTATTTATATAATTTAGGCTAATTAAGTTGTAGGTAATTATTTCTAAATATATTTACCAATTAAAATTAAATAAATTTGTTATTTAGCGGCCGTAAAGTAAATGCGGCCGTGAAGTAAAAGCGGCCGTGAAATAAATGCGGCCGTAAAGTAGTCATTTTGAAAGATGTCAAAAAATGTGACACTTTACGGCTGTCAAATGATACGTAAAACAACTATTTATGCAATAGCCACCTAAAAAATTATTTACATCACAATAATAAAAAGCAAATTAAGGGGCCCGTCTACTTGTTGCCAACTCAAATAATATTATTATAAAACAAAATCGTTTCGTTTATAATATTATTGTGACAATGAACTACGGAAATTCAGATATCATTATTTTCAAATAATATTATTTCTAAAACTGCTCTTTTGCACCTGCAAGTGGCTTTGTTCCGCCACATATTCATATTCTTTTAAATTGAAATAATGTATGACAATATAAGTTTTTAGTGGATAGATTCACAAAATGAATTAAATCTCCTTTAAATATTCTAATATGAATTGAAATGTGTTAATAAAAATCTCGATAAAAATAATAATATTTGTAATATTTATTAATTTATTTTTAGTTATCTGTGACGATAAATCCAAAAACCCACAATAGAATGGGGGTTTCCACGATTTTTTGGTTTTTTATATGTTAATCTATAGTACTGATCTATATGTTAAAATATTAGATCCGTATTTTTTCTTTTTGGCAAAAAGATGCTGATAAGTCAGGAAAAAATTCATAAAATTTAGAAAAATTGGTGCCGCGAAAAACGATGCCGTGTGTGACGTCACCGGCTCTGAGAACATACGTTCACCGCATTGACAAGGACTGAATACGATACGTAGATCTTACCTTATTTCAACACAGATCCGTTGTTCATTCCGTAGTCAAAATGACAAAAACTATCTTATACGAACAAATCTACTCACGGTTTGGTTTCAATGTTGTCTACGTCACACATTAGGATTTTGACTTTTGTGTTTGGAAATACGAATTAGCTGTTTTTAAAGGTGATAATTGATTATTTTATGATATTTTATCGTAATTAGAAATAATTCATGTGAAATAGCAATTTTTTTGCATTATTCCATTGTTTATGTTTATAATAAGAATTGAATATTGTTGCTGCTTATGATTATAAATAACATATTGTAATAATTTTCTTATAAAAATGTTATTTTTTAAGAGCAGAATATCGATTTTGCGGAAAATTTCCCTTCAAAAGATAGAATATTTCATTATTCTTGAGATAAATCAGAATTCGCATTCAAAATTATATAAACATAAATTATGAGCTCATAATTTCATTTGGCTATCGGGTTATGGAAAAAATCAAAATCCTAACACCGTCCTGTACCAATTTTTTTTTGTTCTTGGACTTGTCATTTTTTGGTAAAAAGATAAAATGCTAAGATTCATCTACGCCATTTATTTTTCATATTTTGATAATCTAACTACGTTTTGTCATTTAACACATTTCCGCCGCTATGCATTAGCGTAAAATTTAACAGCTCAAAAATCATCTCCATGGCATAATAACCATGAGCGAGTTCATTATTTATTACATTGTAAAAAAGAGTCATGTGCTGGCCACATCATAACTGAAACTATTATTATTAATATTATCTTTCATTCTAATAACAGTTGGGCTTAAATTGACCACAACGGTATGTAATTTAGAAAAAATGGAAAGTAGATGATCCCCTTAAGCAATAAAAAACTGAATAATCAACATTGATAAAACATTAAATTACGTACATTTCACGCTTTCCTTCAGAGAATCGGACAAGAGACAAAACAAACAATAATAAATACTTCACCATACCTTAATAAGATTCAGTTGTTCCATACTCTCCCGCCTTACTCTGTATAATCGACTGTTCTGACTCGTTTGACTATTATTTCTTTCTGAGGCAGATGAAGCAACGCTTGTGCTCACCTGCTGTGCGGCCGACACAGGAGTAGTCAAAGGGAGCGTAGGCGAGTGCTCCGCCCCATCGGGAGACTTAGGGCCCCCGTCAGGAGACGTATCCGACAGGCCTAACACTTTCCGTAGATCTGTGATGTTCATTTTGGCTGTGGCTTGGCCCATGGGATCATCCAGCTCTTTGGATATTTCTAAGTGTTTGTTGGCGAAGTAAAGAGCCTTTTCATGGTTTCCAAGGGCCGCGTGAGCGTTTCCTAGAGACCAACAAGCTCTTCCTTCGCCAACTCTGTCGCCGAGATGTTGGGCGATCATCAAATGGCGCAGATGATATTCTATCGCCGTTTCGTAATCTCGGAGTAGTGTGTAAGTGTTTCCTAAACTGTAACATGCTTGAGCCTCTACTGCTCGGTCACCTAGTTCTTGGGCCAGGACTAATGTTCGCCTAAAAATAATAATATATTATTTAACAAGCTAGTATGATCTAAGATTATGATAGATACAAGTAAATTTTATACAAATTAAGAATTTAAAAAAAATTAAAACATGCGAGTAGAAAAATGAGTGTATGCTACTCGTGTAAAATGGATATTAATGTAATCATATGAATTACGACAATCGCCATAATGGTTCATACTTCGTATCGTAAACTTCATACTCGCGTATTAATAGATATCATTATAATATACTATTCTGAAAATAATCGTTTAATGAATCTATTATTTTTTAATAGTCATAGATAAAAATGTTTATGTATTTAACTACACTGCAAGAAGTTTTATTCGTCAAAAGCCAGTTGAGTAATTTTAAAACTTTTATAGCTTTACTAAACTGAAAGCAAGCATATAATGAATGAGTCATTTAATAGCCGTTTTTAAATTATATGTAGTAGGACACAAATAAATTTACTTGTAATGGTGAGCAGCATCTTCGAACTGTCCAAGAAATATATGCGAATTGCCAAGATTAGAATGAGCTCTTCTTTCTGCTGCTCTATCACCAAATTGTCTAGCAATCGCTAATCTTTCTTCATGATATCGTATTGCTTGAGCAAAATCTCCAAGTAAATAATGTGTGTTTCCTAAATTTCCACATGCTCTTCCTTGGGCGGCTACGTCTCCTAATTCTCGCATAAGAGTTAAATTTTCCCTAAAAAAATATACAAATAATTGATTGTTATTATAAGAATAGTTTGTCACTTACTCGTAGTAAGTTACTGCTTGTTGCAAACAACTTTTAACGTCTTCGGGAAATTCACCGGGATCTTGGTGCCCCACTCTCCCAACATGTTTTCCCTTGGCGTGATACACGTTTCCTAAATTGTATAAAGCTCTGCCCTCACTTAATCTATCGCCTAATTCTTTAGATAATTCCAGATGACGTTTACAGCAAAGTACAGCTTCGTCAAATCGCCCCATTACTTTCAGAGTATTTCCCAAGTTTCCTGACGATTTGGCTTCGCCTAATTTGTCCCCCATAGTTCTTGCAAGAGTAAGGTCATGTTTGTGATATTGCATTGCTTTAGGATAATCGCCGAGATAAAAGTACGCATTTCCTAGTTGACTGTAAATAGCACTTAAAGTTCTTAGATCGTCGGTTCCGGCTTGAATTGCAGCTTGGAAGAATGCTACACCAGCTCTGCAGTCCCCTGCTTTGCAGAGCCTCTCCCCTTCCAAAGCAAGTTCCAAACACATGGAACTCGATCCATCGTAATTCTATAATTTAAATACAATGGTTAACACCGGAATTAATTATACATTTTAATTAACATAAAGATGACTAATAACTAAATAATTTCGTAGTGAAAGTAAAAAGTAGAACTACAATTAGGTGTACTATTTAAATTATGTAACTAACTCTTAATTAATGCAAATTTAAATTACCATAATATAATATTTAAATGCCGTGTTTGGGTGTTTTTTATTTATTTATTTACTTGCCTGTGGTTCCGACGTTAAATTTTCTGCACTGGCACTAAGAGACATTATTATAGACTTATATATTTCCTACAGAATTCGTTTACTTAATGTATGTTTGGCACTATTTTTATTTAAATTATATTAATCCCATTCTCTGATTAATAAAATAAACAAACTAACATCCCCTTAAAAATGGCGTCACTCTTGTCATTTTAGTGATTTTATTTTTAGTTTTATTGTCCGATATCAGGGATATTTAAAAATACAAATTGCGCCTTTAACATTTTTATTTAAAATTAAAAAGATACCCATTATTTATTATCCATATTTGAACAGTTTAATAAAATATATTGTATTCAAAAATAATTTAATCTTCTCACAGCACTATCAACATCTACAAAGGTCACATGAAATGAATAGCGGATTTTTTTTAAATAAAATACTTTTTTTGATAAATATTAAAATATATTGATATCGAATTATGATTGTTTAGATGTACAATTATTATCATCGTTTTCTTCACTTTTATTTTCAGCCACATCAGCAACACTTTCTTGTAAATCTTGAGGAATAAAAAGTTTATTATACAAATCTCTATTTTCGTTTAAAGTTGCCCATCTCTTTGCAACATCGCTACAAATTGATTTTCTAAATACCATACAATGTAAATATGGTAACTTTTCATATTTTATCCTAGAAAATCCTATCTTTGCTAGAACATACCTCCATGATTTCATAATTTTAGCATTAGCTCCTACATGTTTTGAATCTGGAGTGATAATAATTAAAATACCTTCAGTGTTTAGCAAATCATAAGCTTTTTTGCAACATATTAATCTTTGTTCAGGTGATGGTAAATATTCTAATAACAAACTGAAAACAACTACATGAAAGGCGCCCGCTTTTAACTGTTCGATTAAATTATCTTTGATATTAATATCGTCTCTAATAGGTACATTAATAAAGTCACATTTAAATACATCATCACATGCAGGAGCTATGTCTATTGCTAATACCTGGAAACAAGTAAATTCCTTAAAAGGGTTATAGCAACTCCCAACATCTAACAACTCTAAACACTTAAAATTATCATTAAATTCTGTAGGTTCTTCATTTTCAGTTTCAATTTTGGCTAATATTTCAATTTCTCTGTCTCGCTGTCGTTTTAATTCAGCACCATAAAAATATAACTGGCAAAACGAATGGACCCATGAAATTCTTGATATCACTTTGGCGTTGTTCTTTTGGTTGTGGCTCCAACATTTTGTTGCAAGTGTTTTCATTGATCTGGCATATGTTTTTAAACTTTTGTCATCTTTGCAATGTTCTTTCCATGCTACATCATATCCAACGTTTCTTGCCCTTTTTCTTAAAGATGAATGAACTGTTTTTATAAATGATGACAACTCTTTATGCTCTTCGGTAGCCATACCACAACATAACTGAAATATTGAGGTTAGAACACATCGCCATGTGTCAGATTTTTTGAAAACAGGGCCGTACTTTTTTGAAAATTAGTCAACTCAAATGGATTAAAATAAAAGTTTTAATTGCAAACTTATTCTTTAATGTAAAAATACTTAAGAACAAAACATATTTTAGCAGATATCTTTTATTTTGATAAAAAATTAATTTACAAGTTATTCTGCTTTCTTCGCTCTCTGTTTCTTAACAGGGGCGGGCTTTTGTGATCTGAGGATGGCGCTAGCTCTACGGAGGGCAGCCTGTAACAAAATAATTACGAATTAATAAAAACTCAAACAAATAAAATCAGAAAATAGACTAGTCTTTAATCAGTCATAGATTTACATCATGGCCATCAAAGATCTTGGTAGTCTATTCATCATGAAAATGTATACATAAAATTAGATTATGAACAAATACACACCTTGGTTAAATCTTTGCGGTAGTTGTTCTTGTTCATCAACCTCCTGAGTTTGTACAGGGATCTTCTCGGACCAGCCTTCATGGTTCTGGTGATGGTAGCCTTGCGGGGCTTGTTCTAGGACAAAAACAAAGTATGAAACATGTTTTAACTGTAAAAACATCAATGGTTAAGTTTAATACATCAGAAACAGTGGGTGATTAAGTGTCTTCACGATAGACTCCAGACAATATATCAAAACATCACTTGAATGTTGTTAAATCGAAATAAACTGTTTGGTAACTCACCTGTTTGTTGGCCTTCTTGTAGACCACGGTGAAACCCTTCTTGTCCTTGGGTTCAACAACTCCAACAGTTTTCTTGTGGATCAAGCCATTGTATCTGTAAGAATTCAAATTGGGGAGGTTGCTGGCTTCCTGGAACAAAATATAATCACCGGTAAATAACAATCGACGTGAAACACATTGTTGAAACAACGTTTAAGACAAAAAATTTCAGTAATTGTTTAAAATCATGGCACTCATCGATCTTGATGGTAAATAATAAAGATCATCACGAACATTTTGATATAATTATGGGTACGTAGTTGTAAAACCTACTTACAGTGCTGAAGGGTTTGCTGATGTTACGTTTCTTCAGAAGGAACGCATTGTTGTTGCGAATGATCATCCACGACAGATGGGCCGACATTTTGTCTAAAACAAAAACTTTGTTAAAACCGCATTGTAAATAATTGTAACAATTATTAAAGCATGGTTGTCCAACTTTTTTCACTAGAAAATAGGTTACGAAAAAAAGTTGTTATTAATGCGGGCAATTACGAAATATTTACATGTAAACGGTTGTATAATTAAACAATTTCGTTAAAGTATGCTACCTACTAGCGTTTGCTGAGAATATAACCAAGATACACACGTGGTAAAAGTAATGTAATGTCAAATTATAAATATGCGTTGTATAATGAAAGAAAAGTAAAGTAAATGGTAATGCAGTTTATAATGGTTAATTTGTATGAATTATTAGTTCTTATTTATACTTACTACAATTATAACAAACTACATGACTAGACTTTCACTCACCTTTTCCACACTGTTTCTGTCTAAAAAGAAAATGGCCGAGGATAATACAGGAAAAGGAAGCTCGCAGTTTGTAGCGACAATATGGTGAACTAAAGTATTTGGGAAATTTTAAATTTAAATAAAACGACCGTTTTCTTTAAAAGATACTTTAATTAAATTTGGATACCTTAAACATAGAAATAAAATATAAAAATGTAATGATAATAAAATATCTTGAAGCACATATTTTGATTTGTTTTCTAAAATACGACTCTTAACTTTTAAATACTGTAATATTAAATCAAAATATATGCGTAATTATAAAAACACATGAAATAAAAGAAATGAAATTATATATTTATAAAATAGTTGTAAATGCAATTAAAATTATGTTTTAACTTCATATATTTGATTTTTCCTAATGCTAGAAAACGGGAATATTTTCAAACATGGAAATTTTAATAGTTATACTATGTCATTGTACCGAAAACAGGATTGTGTCTACAAATGCTCGGTCCGTATTCTTCGTACGCGGCTTTGGTATGGCAGACTTGGTAAAATTCGGGCTAAAACAATAAACAATTAGTCATAATTCTATATATATAAAAAATTTATTTCAATTTATATTACCGTTGATGCTAACATACTGCCACCGAACCAAACGGCATATCGTTGCATATGATGGGAAATTACTTTTACATCAATTGGTTTAGGCTGCAAATAATTCAAGAAATTAACAAATATAATTAAACAACAGCTCAATTGACTGAAAAAAAATAATAGGAAAGTTCAGTAGTCAGTCAGTACTTCCCATACAACACATCGATCGTATTAACGTCTGTAAGACGTACATCTTGCTACTGTCTTATAGACGTCATAAGGAGACTAGTATTGGTCGAATTTTAGACGTCTTATGCGGTAGTCTTTAAGTCGTCATTATGTTGTCCAGTTTTAAATCTCCCGCTTACAATATATAGGAATTTGTCTCAAAATTCATCTTGACATACAGGAATCCTATATTGATCAAAATTAAGTCGTATATTGGTCATAATTTTATTAAAAAGGACATCATTTGACTGTCGAAAAAGTATTAAATAGACGTTATTTGCATGGAAAAATAACATGTTTTAAACATCCAGAATGGAGGACAAAAGCTGCGTTTACATAGAGCTTAGTGCCGTTGCCTTGTTAGAGCGGTGTTGCATTGGTATTGCATTGGTAAGAACAGCGTTCACATACAAACTTAGTGACGTTGTTGAAGGTAATACAGTATTCTGTCGTGTTGCATATAAATTGAAATTGCTGTCCTAAAAATATTTGAAGATTTAATTTGATAAAAATATCAGAACAAGAAATAATTATTACCTGTAAATTTAAACTTTAATGCAAGAATTTTACTTTATTTATTTATATTTTCTCAGTACAATGAGCATTTTTTGTCCCAAATTGCTGGATATTGTACCAAAAATTCAGCAAATTTACTGTCTACACTCATATTTATCTATAAAAATAGGTAAATTCGAAGTCAATGACAATTCCAATGACAATTTGTCACAATTCAATTTTTTCCACCACCTTTTAAATTCCACATTAAATTTTGATTGGCGGTGCGGTGCTTGTGCGTTGTAAATGTTTGGAGTTTACAAACTATAGCAACGCATTGCACTGACACTACCAACGCGTTAAGTCATTGTGAACGCTTCCATTACTTTGCGTTTGCCAAACCCTGTGCAACTGCAAGACCACTGCACTACCGTTACAATAAGTCGTATGTAAACGATACTTAAGACTGATTACATTTGGATCAGACGTTTTAAAGACATGGACATTATAAAGACGTCTTAACGACGTATTTGTGTTGTATGGGCTTTTATATGATGTGAAACTAAATGTTTGTTTACTAATGTATCTGATGTCTATAAAATCGTACAACTTCAGAGTAAAATAAAAAATAATATTTTGACAATAATAATAACCAAAATATATTTCATTTTGAACTTACTTTAATTCTTCCTCCACTTAAATTCTCACTAAGTTTTAGCCTGGCGCTGACAGTGTGTTTAATATCTCTCTGTAGCCTTCTTTCAAAATCACGGAACATAGTAGACCCCCCAGAGAGAACAATATTATTATACAAAGGTCTTCGCACATCAATGGGACAATTCTGAATCACAGTATCCACAATTTCCGATAAAGGCGTAGTGAAATCAGGATTAGAAAATTCAGGATGGAAGAATATCTCCGGACCCAAAAATCTTTCATATCCTACATCAACAACAAACGGTTGTTTGGTAACAGAATTAATGCCCTCGTATTTCTTCATCCATTTCATGGGATCGGTATCATATTTGGCAAATTCTTTTGCAATATCCGGGCAAATATAAGAATAACGTTCTTTGATTGCTTTTGCAGTTTCCAGGGACTGTTCAGGAGGGATTCCAATCTCACGCTCGCGAAGAAGGGACTGGATGAAATAGGTGATGTTGCGACCCGCAATCGGAATGTGTTTGATGCAGCTACCAATTACGTAGCCTTCCGCCTAAAACATAATTAAATTAATACCAGTTTATTTATAAAAATGTTATGGTGGGTCCACACTTGAACATTTTAGTCCGAACGAACAGAACGCGCAGAGCTGAATGGTCTGAACAGACGCTCGTTGCGTTCAGCAGATTCGCCGAATAATTGGTTTTCCAACAAGCATTCATAGTGATATGACACAGTTTTTTTATGTTTATAAAACGAATGCTGAGATCAACACGAATTGTGCAATTCCCGTCAACTGAGTGATTCGGCCAATAATTATTCTTTGACCAATTCCGATTTACGAACAAGATCTGGAAAACATTTGGCGTGTCGGTTCGGCTCGAAGAAAGGTCCACACTTGGCGAATTATGCTTGCTCGTACTGCTCGTTCAGACTAAAATGTTAGTGTGGACCCACTATTATAAATTATTAGTCATACCACAGGAATAACGTGAGTCACACCGTCTCCACTATCAACAACAATTCCGGTAAGAGTTCGGTCTTCAATTGATCTTGAAGCCCAACTGGCCGCTAAAGCAAGAACAGCTTGTACGGCAATATACAATCCAGGAACATTGAATGATTCAAACATAATTTCGGCTGTGTATTCTCTGTTTTCTGGCGTATTTAAAGGAGGCTCTGTCAATAGAAAATGATGATCTTCTGGCTCAGCCCGAAGATACTTAAAAATACATTGTTCTAAGAAACGTTCCATTAAATCCCAATCTTCTACTAATCCATGTCGTACGGGGTACTAAAATATTGTTTAATAATTAATTCATGAATCAAATATGGTATTATATTTTTAAAATACTTTAACAGCGTATCCTGTTGCATCAAAAGCTTCATCACCGATGTAGAAATCCAAATCTTCTACACCTTTCGTTACTCGTCTGCTTGACTGATCCCCAACTTTGGCAGATTCCTTTATGGCAATAGCGGAAGGAATTATAAATTGGGGTTCCTTATTGGCAGCAAACCCCAATTTTGTATAGCTGTTATAATAATTACATAAAAAATACTTGTATGAGTAATGCAAGTGGGGTTAGGTGACAAACTTACCCAGTGCCCACATCGATAACACAAGCCGGTAACCTTCCAGTCATTTTAGAGCAATACTTTTTTTTAAATATACTGAAAAGTTACAAAATAATAACGTAAATATAGGTAAATAATCACGCCCTGTGATGATCCACGGAAAATGACATTTATCAGTTAACCACACCTCATGAAACTACTGCGCGCGCGCGAGCAAATTTACCTCTTGGCGCTTAATGTAATTTTCCTTTAAATGTACTTTGTAAATAATATCGACAAATTATTTTGATTTTATAAATTTAAAGAAATATGAATGTAATTTATTTTGAATGTTTGTTAATAACATGTGCTACTATATTTTTCATCTACCATCAACAGTTACTATAATAGTTACTGAATATTTATTTGATATAATGTAACGATATCATTCATACATAAATTTTACACAAATATATTTAAATGTTTTACAACATTGAAGTTTTTAATAATAAAGACTGCAAAAGATTAATTGTTCAGGTCGATTGCATTTCTGTTTTAATAAAATATATTAAGATAACAATAATTGTTATTTAAAAACGATTAAAAATAAACCAAAATTAAAAGAAATAATGTTCCCAAAATAACAAATTAGTTTCCAACATTCTCAAATAAATATAAAACATTCTTTAAATACACAATTTTCCAAGCAGCCTGAATTAAAAAACTATATCACATCACATTATACTGTAAGTGATTCACGTTAAATAATTATTATGATCTTCATCTTCTTCAGAATCACCACTGTCTACATCTGCATCGTTGGGGACGTCCGGAAGGCGAATGTTGCTGAGCAAATCTCGCATGGCATCTACCAGAGAAGCCACGCTTCTACGTAAATCAACGCCGTTTGATTCATCATCGCCAAATGGGACTGGTCCGCCCCTGGCACCGTCTTCTAAGCTATAAAGTTTAAATTATTATATAACAAATGCATTTAAAATATGTGGACATTGTTTAACCACATGGCCTAAAATATTACAATTGAAACTTTCCAAAAATGCAACCTGTATTCTGCTTAAATTTGGTTAAATTGTCTTATTTAGACCTACGAAACTGTGATTAAACTATGTCCACATATTTTTAAGACATTTGGCATTTATTAATTTAAAACAGGGACTCAAATCAAATCGGAACAGTAACGATGAATGGAAGGAACCGCAGCTATATAATGAACTGGAAATCAAACCTGAACCGGTTAAAAAAATGGTAGAATTGGATCAGAGCCGAACCGATGGTATTAAACTGGTTCGTTTTGTTGAAATCCTATAGAATTTTTAGGAAATTGTAATCTCCGTTTTCATTTTCTTAAATACTCGAAAAAATGGTATAAATATTTTTTTATTAAATTGATCGTTATTTAATACATTGTTAAATTGAAACCGGAACTTAACCGTTTTTCTGAAAATAAATTACTGGATCTTTTAAAGAAAATCTATTATAACGGGAAGGAAGCCGAACCATGTAACACATAACTGAACTTAAACCTTTATTTTGTGCGGTTCGAATCCCTGATTTAAAAATATGTATTACTTACTGTGCTTCCAAAAGTTGGTCGGCCTGTGCTCCTAAATTAAAATTAGGTAATAAAGACTGGAAAAAAATGCCAAAAGCACTGGTATTTGATGGCATTCTTGTGGGCCCTTTAGGTTTAGAATACAAATTAATAGAATCTGGAGGTGGAACAGGATCAAATCCTAACACAGGCCCTTGAGTCTCCTAAAAACACCAGTTTTTATTTAAAAACATATTTTGTTAATGCGCATTTACTTCTGTTAAAGGTGGTGTAACTTCTTTAATGTCAGATAGTAAAATATGGCGAAGAATATTTCTAGGAGTGCCCTGATATCTCTTTGCTCTTTTGGTCTCACAATCTTTAACATATTCATCACCAGCATCTACTCGGTCCAAAACTTCATGAACGTTACGTTCAAGCCAAGGCAAAACATCGGCCTCTTTCCAAACGTGGTATGTGCGACACACGAACAGTTTCACCAAAGTCGCCAATGCTGGTGTTTGGCTACAAACAGAATCTTATAAGAAAAAAACTTAAAGATTAGTTATACAACATGCATGCTTATTTCATAATCTACAGAATGGGCTACTTGCATTGTACTGAAAATGATATTTTTATCACTATGATCCTACGTTAGGTCAAAACATTCATAAAATAAAAATACAAATTTTATTTAAAAAAAAAATGTTTTTACTAGTAAATTGAGAAAGAAATTTTGATATGACGTCATTATTATGTACAGGAGATATTGCAGCATTTTACGTCACATCACATATTATTCAATTTTCATTAATTATATTATATTTGGACCTGTTGATAAAAATTTTGTGAAAATTTAAAATACGGGTTTTACTCTTCATCAGAAATATTTAATTTAAAAAATCATGCAAGTAGCCTATTCCGCTGTCAATTATTATGAGAATAAATGTTTTTTTAAGCATTATGACGATTACTTACATAATAATTAAATATAACTAAAAATTTTCATTTCTCCGCTCTAGAATTGGCTAATTCTCGCACTCATTTTGAGTGCCAGAATGGTTATTTATCGCTCGATTGCGGAGAATAGTATATTGTGTATCTAGTACACAAAGGAGAGCGCTAGTTGCCTTTGTGCACAAGTTGCATACAATATTTTTTATTATACCTGCACAAAATAACCTTTTGAGTGACTTTTGTGTGCGCAAAGTGGCTCAATTTTTTAACTATACGGAAATGCGTCCGCAAAGTAGAAGCGTGCGAGAGAAGGCGTGTGGAAAAATTCAATTTGCGCACGCATAAATTGTACTTTGCGAACGTAAATACAATTTGCATAAAAAAATTATACTTTTCGAATGCAACTACAATTTACGTGTGCAAAGTAAATTTTTCCGCACGCCTATTATCGCACGTTTCAACTTTACGCACGCATATCCGTATAATTGAGAAATGAGCCACTTGAGGTTACTTTTCGTGCAGGTATGACAAAAAATATTTCTGATACATGATGATGATAAAGTCAGTTATTTAAGAATTTATTTTGTATTGCTGAGATTTCAAATAATTTTTTCACCTTTTAATTCCACAGCCGATCAAATATTTACTTACTTAGTTTGTGACTTCGCTCCAAAGAAATTATGCGTCTGCACTCTGGAATCAATCTGCACGGAGCATTTTTCCAGTAATGGAATCAAAACACCAGGGAACATAATTAAAGCGTTTTGAAGCAAAGTATCAGCTTCTGTAAAATCACCATCAGCCAAATGGAACTGTGCAATTGCTAGTGAATAAGCAAAGTTGGGTAACTGAGTAAAATTCCTTCGGGATTCCCATTCTTCAGCGAATTGCTTAAGCCATTGGTACTCCCGTGATCTTAAGGCGTAAAAGTCTATATTTAAAACGACTGCAAGAGGATCTCCTTCTGGATCTAAGGATAGCAAGACTTTGCAGAATTCCAGAGCTGTTCTATAGCAAGCTCTTCCACCGACAAATATTAGGTGCTTGAATAGTGTTACGAAAAATGCCCTGGAATAATAAAACTATAGTATTTTATAAACATAATTTATTTATCTACGACTGTTAAAAAAGACTGTTTTCAGTGAGTAATGCTATATTATGTTACTACTAAATTTTTGGCCAATCAAATGTTTTGTTTAATTATTTTTAGCAAATAGAACTTTCTGGCATAATAAACTGTAATGTACAGCTGTTATTTAAAATTTACTTCATAAAATGTTCAATATAGTTGCAGATAATGTGTAATATTCTATTCGAGTTTAATTTGGTAAAAGCCTCAAACATAAGCAGTTAGTTTTTAGGTTTACATTTATGTTTACGTTTAAGAAAGTTTAAATAAATACGAGCATTCACACATCCCACTTTTAAACTAAATGCTTATGTGAATGGGGCTAAAAACTGATTCAATGCTTAGGATTACAAAACTCGTCTGCGGTTTATATAATAAACTTTTACTCTCATGAGTAATTCCCAACGTTGAGGGTCCCGTCTCCGAACAAAATATTGCGTGTTTAAAGGTGCAGAAGTTTCTGCTTCATTCATTGCATATTATAAATTTGGAGACAAAACAGGTACTAGATCTTTGTGAAACAATTAATCTAAGTTCTAAGTATAGAATTCTGAAAAAATCTTTGGATCCATATAAAAAATTAATCAAAAAGTTTATTTTTTACATGATATATCTTATGATTAAGATATTTTATTAGAAAATGTAACTCGACATAAACCTAATTCCATTCTTCATCTGTAAATACATTTAAAAAAAATTAATTATTATTGTTGGGTTTAGTTCTGGTATTTATTTTTATTTACGTTACCTGATGAAGGGAACGCAGTTTCCGAAACGTCGTAAATAAAATGATTTTTACTAAGCCAAAATAGTTGATTAATTGACGAAGTTTCGGCTATGAGATGTAGCCATTTTCAGGTCTGTACAGGTTCTTTTTAAAACATTGATTTAAAGTTAATACAATTTCAAATCAATGTTGTTAACAAAAGACCTGAAGATGGGTACATTCCATAGCCGAAACGTCGTCAATTTGAAATTAAAATAAATACAACTTTAAACCAACTATCCAGTTATTACTTCCTACAACCAAATAATAATAATTTATTAATTATAAGTTCTGAATATTTCTATTAATCTATAAATTTTTGAAATTTTGCTTTATCTATAAAACTTCGTGAGCGGTCTCCTTACGCTCTCCTCGAATAATATGCTATATGTATTTACCTGTTTTCTTGCTTTCGGTAGTCTAATCTACAATTACCCTGTGCAATATTAAATAGCGGATGAAACGCATATTCAAGGCAAAACAAAGCTCGTTCTATTAATTCGGCAGCCATTGCCAAATCTTCGCTGAGACGGCATAAGTCGCTGAGTTGTATAAGTGCATCTATATGGTAAGGATGAGTGTTTATAATTGCCACAATGTTATCTGGATTTAAACTTTCTACAGCTTCCAAGAATCTTCTCTGGACTTGTTGATAGCTGATGCTATGTTCGTATGAAAATGTCATTATGCCATCTTTATTTTCTACTAATTGCATTCCTAAACCATTTTTGCCTACTTGTGGCCAGTTTTCTTTACCAGTAACCAGCCACGTTGATTTTAGGTGTCCTCGGCCACGATTTTTCCTTTTACTAAAAATATTTGTATTAATTATTTGAACTTTACCAAACACATAACAAATTTTGCTCGTGGTTTGCATTTAATCGTTTGTTTACTTTAGTTTTATTAAAGAAACACATTTGACTGAAATTTTATTCGAATGCATGGACTAAAGTGAATTATTTATTTTCGAGTAAATTGACTAAAATCACTCATTAGCAAACATTCTATTTTTTGCCTTAGTATTTCAGATTTATGGCAGAAACATTTTGCAAGCTACGAGTAAAACGTGTCAATATTAAACCTACTGTTCAGGCTGAATAATTTTGGACCCAAATATCCGCTTAAGCTCATAATTAGTGTTTAAATTTTTGTGTTGAACGCTAAGTATATTTTTCCGCACATTTGAATATTTATCAGTAACTGTAGCTGGACCCGATGATTGACTTTCGCCTAATAATTTATTTACTTCACGAATCGTACGTTCTATCTCATCCACCTCAAATAAAAAAAATATAAATAGATGAATTAGTTTACCTAACTGGTGGTAAGTAATTATTAGGAATGGAGAAAAATTTCTGGGATACATTCACAAATTTATTTATTCTGAGAAATAAATAAGTTTGTGACTGCAACCCAGATATTTTTCTCCATTCCTAACAAAAAATAAATATTGAAAAACATGTGTAGTATTTAGATTAATGTGTTATTGTTAATATGAAGTCATACATATTGCGCCCACAGCAATTTTATGGTGTAGGCGCAATACTAGTTTAATGTTTTTTCAACTACCCATAAAAATGTATGATAATGATATGTATTTTAAAACTGAGTTCTTTATGAACTAAGCCAATAAATTATGAAAGATAATTACATCCGCGTTGTCTTCGCTACTCCTTCTAGCATTTAAAGATTTTCCAGACTTTTTCTTTCTTTTCTTCTTTTTCCGTTTGATTGCTTCATGTCCATCTGTATTATCTGGTGCATTATTAGCTTCTGTTTCATTGTCATCTTCCTTAACTTCGCTTTCTGAGTGAGACTGTTGATTTAGCTAAAATATGTACGTTTATGGATAAGAATCAATGACTAATCTACCGCGACGTTAGATAAGGACGATCATGTTCAAAGATAAAAATATGAATTACAAATTTAACTTACCAAATCGTATCTATTGATATTTAACTGTTTTCTTCTGGCACCTCCACTAATTGGCAAATCTGTCTCTGGATCAGAATTTATTTCTTCCACTAATTCTTTCTCCCCTTGTAATTTTCTCAAAACTCTTGACGACATTATCACATTTAATTAAAAAGTTCGTAATGAACTCTAATAAATAAATATGATTACATTTATTGATGAAATTATTATAAATAATTAGGAAGTTACAAATTATGTTGAGCTGTTTCACGTTGACTCTGGGACTGGATTTGATACACGTGAAGTGCGTTAGAATGTAATACGTCAAAGCCACAATCTTGTCAGTAGTCGTAAACAGTTTTGTTTTTTTATTTTTATTACCTGAAAATAATTTATTTGCTACCGTATTTCTTTATACCATTTGAATATAATAACAATATTTTTTATAGTATGTGAACGTGCTTACTGTTTTATAAAATATTGATTGATCTACATTTTTCTTTAAAATTTTATTTCAATAAACATTTTTGCAAGCAATGGTTTTTACCGGAGGTATAAGAATCTAACTTCACGTAATTTTATAATCAGATGATTTTGACACTGGTCGTGTGTTTATAATTTTAAATCGTTTTTATTATTTTCTTTTAAACAAACATGTGATCAGTGATAAATCGTTTAAAAAAGTATGTGTTACATTATTGGTCAGTATTTATGACACAGTACATCAAGCAGTTTTAATTCTATCCAATAATTTTCTTATGTGATTCATCGTACAAGTGATCTTTGTTTATATTTTATAAGAGCCAGTTAGTGCAATACGTTGTGATATATTTGTATTTTTATTTAAGTAAATTATCTATAAAATGAGTTATCAGTCGACTGGGTCCCGGGATCCAATCTGGACCCAAGTTGCTTGTGACCCTGAAGATGGTTTAGCTGTTACCATGAACGAAAGGGTAATATTACCTCAACTATCATTTTACCACATCATTATAAAAATCATCTTTATTTGCAGTATCAAGGATCAGCGTTTAATGCTGAGCATGGCCCTAATCCTAATCATCCAAAGAGGAAAATCCAAAAAAAGGGATTAAATATGATGTCCGCAGCAGTTTTTATTGTTGGAGAAATGGCAGGCAGTGGTGTCTTGGCTTTACCACGAGCGATTGTTAACTCAGGTACCAATATTTATTTACTGCGCACATTTATTTTTACCTCATAAATTTTAAAAAACATAAATATTATCGGCCTAGTTACAATAACATGTAATTAAAGAGTTTTGATTACGTATCATTATTTGGTTTATTAATTATCGTGCAAATAAGCTTTATTTGTTCTATTACTAATGTCGACTGCAGGCTTTACCAAAATTTTATCCTTTCGGAGAAGCGCGTATTTGAAGTTCTTTAATAATGAATTACTCATTGTATTATACAAATAAGCATGTAATTGCGATTAGTTATGTAAATGATATATAATTTTTGTACCATTTTGATATATTCTTTTTGTTTTTAAAGTGTTTATGGTAGATAATACATTTTTCCTTTTTGTGTTATGTCTCGTGACTCGATAAGTTATTATCCTTGTCTGAGCTTTTGTGACATTTGACCTATGCGTACGGGCATCCATGGTGCGGACATATGTTCGCAATTAAAAGATTATTTACTTGCCCTCATTTTAAAAGAATTTAGATTTTTATGTTGGTGATAACATTCCTCTTTAGATGGAAAGATTTATTTATAACGGAAAATTGTACATTATTTTATAAATCAGGATTGATTTGATAACGCACACATTTATTAATATAATACCGTTTGATTTCTTCTAATAATACGTAAAATTTATTACTGTTTTAGCTTATTTATTTCATAAATATATATTATTTGATCGATGATAAATATTTAAATATTAATTACCACGTTTCTTGACTTGTAGAAGTTTAATTTTATCAAACATAAAATGAATTACTGCCAATACCATTTTTGAGTGTCTATACTTTTAATTTAAATAAATAAATCAACAATTTATACTATTTCGTTATTTATCTATTTGTTATATTAAGGAGCCAGTCTATCTTCAGTTCAATTTAATTTTAGAACAATTTATAAAAACTAAATTAGACAAATTTTTTATCTTGTGGTCATAAGATAAAAAATCTGATGTGGCCAGCACAAGACCTCCCGCCATACTCTACTCTTTTTACTACTATGTAATGTACCCATCACAATACCTCCCTTATAGAATATGAGGCGGGAGGTAAAAATCACAACTTGAGCAGAGAAATATTGAATAACTATCTAATCTTCAAATATTTGCATAATTACAAAAGTTTAAAAATATTCTTCGAAATATTTATGTTTCTGCCTTTTTGAAATTTTATCTATGTTTTGCATACGTAATACTATATTGAAACTGCACTTTAAATGGCTATGTTCTATATTTATTACAACTTATTTGAAATTAGAAAAAGACTTGAACTCGAATTTAACATATATTTTTCTTATTGGATATAAATATGCTACAGCGATTTTATTTTGCTTTTTAGAATAAAAGGTACCTAGGTAATCTGCAAGCTAAGAATGGGCTACTTGCATGTTTTTTACTTCCTTGTACGAAGTAAGGAAGTATTGTAATCGCGAAAAACTTCGGTTCTCAGATTTTGACGGAAATATCCGTTTTGACCTTTTCTGAATCCATTATGACTAGTTTCGACGTGACGTCTGTACGTACGTACGTATGTACGTACGTACGGACGGACGGACGTATGTGTGTCGCATAACTCAAATACGGTTAGACGTAGAAAGTTGAAATTTTGTATTTAGGACTGTTATAGCATCTAGTTGTGCACCTCCTATTTTTGGTTTCAATCTATAAACCGGAAGTAGTACTTTTTAAAAATATTTCGATAAATATTTAATTTAACACAAATTTTTTTATTTTAAATGAAAGATTATGTGATTATTACCCAAAATCGGTATTTTATAAATATTTTTGTATCTGGTATCATTTAGGAATAATTAAAGTATATATTTTTTATTTAGTATTTCTTTATCTTGTAGTCCATGATCGATTAACATTTGTTACTACGTAAAATTTAAATGATTATGACATGACAGTGACAATAGTAAAATATGCTTTATATCTTCTTCTGCAGTTTAAATAAAATGACTAAAATATATTTGTGAGTATACTAGTATAATAAGTTAAAAGAATTTTTTATATTATTCTATATTTTAGTTATTAAGAAAAGTATGAACAAACAAGGCGTACAAGGAAGTCATGTGGTGTCCACGTCAGATTTTTTATGAAATATTTTAACAAGCCCAAATTAAAATTAAGTATTAATATGTGACGTAGAATAGCGCCGAATGAATGAATGGTCGTAACGTAAAGCCGTAGCAACAACTCAACTAGAGAACGTCCCATGACAATGGCTTGTGCGGGAAGCTAAAACGACCAACTCTCCTGTTCAAGATAATGACGTCTCAGAAAATGTTCTATGTCAATTTACTAATAAACCTATAATTTTTTTCAATCAAATTTATATTTTTCTTTTTATTTTACATAATATTTTAGACCTAACATATTAGGTACATAGTGATAGAAATCTCATTTTTAATACCATGCAAGTAGCCCTTTATTTTAATTTATCATTTTTTCCAGGTTGGATAGGTCTGATTCTCGTGATAGTATTCTGCTTTAACGCCGGTTACGGTGGTACAAAACTAGGAGGTTGTTGGGAGATCTTAGAAGAACGGTTCCCAGAACACAGAACAAAGACTCGAAATCCTTATGCTACAATAGCGTATCGAGCTGTTGGAAGATGGGGAAGTTATATTGTATCTGGTTGTATACAGTTTACATTATTCGGAGCTGGAATTGTCTACATGTTACTAGCTTCGCAAATTGTTCAAGAACTGATGGCTGATATCGTGCCGCAAATCAAATATTGTGTTTGGTTTGTTTTTATTGCTGTTGTGCTAACTCCAGCTATGTGGTTGGGATCGCCGAAGGATTTCTGGTTAGTAAGACAAAATATCTGGTATACTTTAGTTACTAAAGCTGTGTGCCATTGTGTCGACCCAAATTTTTGAAAACTCAGAGCTAGAAAATTCTTGCGTAGAAACACCTGAAAATTTAGAGACAAGAAAATGCATAAATAGAAAATTCAAATCTAGAATCCGATGGATGCAAAAATCGCATGTGATATTCAAATCTAGAAAAAAGTATTGGATTTTTCCAGCGATTATGAAACACATAAATCATTTTTGTTTAATTCAAACTCGCTGTAGGCTTTTAAAACTATACTAACCTTAACATAATTGAACCGATTTTCATCTTAGTTTCAATACCGCTGACACTCGAGCAGAACACGTGAGAATCTGACGAATGCGTGATGAAGACGGATAAGATTTTTCTAGATTTGAATATTCCTTTATATGAATTTCCTTTTTATGTTTATTTTTGTGTATGAGCTTTTTCAAGCATGACGGTTCGCTTGTTTTAAATAAGAAATAATCTTCTCTTCATTGAATTTTTAGTTATAAATATATTCTAATAGTGGGTGATACAATATTCAGTATTGTGTTGTGACGTAACGTGACTGACTGTGGTCCTGACAACTCAGGTTCGAATCCAATAAAGTATATCATAGTTCAGTTTAACTACTCAAAAATTTATATTGTGCTGTACTCTCCACTAACAGTCATGAGTGAGTTGACAGCTGGTAACTGCACTCAGTGTAATATATATTTTTTATCGATGATTCACAGTATATATGAGGCTTCCATACTAAAGTTGGGTGGCATGATCTATATGAGTGAAAGTAGTCAGCATCAATGAAATTCTTGTGCCAGTAACATGTGTAAAACTTTTGTATTTATATTACATCATAATTACCAAATTGTTTGTATACATTTACTTCTGGTTTGTGATTACTTGCAACTTTATGCTTTCTTTCTTTTTTTATTCTTTACGCCTTTTACCCTACTTGGATGTGGCAGACTCACATATTGTTTATGTTGATAAAGTGATTGTATAATTTAGAAAATAATGTTTTAGGGCGGTTGGGGTAGGAGCAACTTTAACAACAGCATTAGCATGTGTTCTAATATTTACCCAAATATGTATGGACGGCCTTTCTGCTACCGAGCCAGTAAAACATGAAACACATGACTTTCATGACTTCTTTTTGTCATTTGGAACACTTCTTTTTGCGTTTGGAGGAGCATCAACGTTTCCAACCATCCAAAATGATATGGAGAAAAAAGACAAATTTTCCTCTAGTGTTTCTGTTGGTTTTATAGGTGAATACATTTGAATAACATATTAAAGTATATTTTTATTGTTTTGTTTTGTAGTTATTTTAGTACTGTACCTGCCAGTAACGGCTGGAGGATATTTTGTCTATGGAGAAGATGTTGAACCAAATGTAGCAATGTCTTTATCAAGAACGTCTCTAGTTACACTTGCAAATATTTTAATGGCTATTCATCTGGTTCTGGCGTTTTTAATTGTTATTAATCCTGTTTGTCAGGAAATTGAGGAAATTTTCAGGGTACCTCACGGTAAGATACAATAATCTGTTATAGATGTGTAAATATTTTGTGTATATTTTCAGAATATCATTGGAAAAGAAGCGTTCTTCGTACTTGCATGATGGTTGTAATGTTGTTTATTGGTGAAACGATTCCTAAATTTGGAAAGATATTAGCTCTTATTGGAGGTTCTACAATAACTTTGTTGACTTTTGTTTTTCCGCCTTTCTTTTACATGAAGCTTTGCAGTCAGAAAGATCCTACATGGCCAGAAAGGTAACATTCATAAATATCAAACAAAAATTTACACAAGCTCTTTAATATATTCTTCAGAATAATTCGCATTCGCAACAAACCATCATACCATCAATCATATTTCGTTAAAAAATTCCTTAATCTATTTCATTATTATTTCAGGTCAATTCCACTGTACAAAAAGGTTTATATGTGGGAATTAATTTTAATTGGTTTAATAGGAGGAACGGCCTCTACCTATAGTGCACTTATTAACATTTTTGGTCCTGGTTCATTTACGAAACCATGTTATTGGAGTTAATTTAATATAATTAAATTAATACTTTATAACTGCTTGTATGTAAACAATTTATTTATAGATCAATACCATTTTTGTACCTTAAATACACAATGAATAGTAATTTATTATAAATGTATATTTTGACTAATTCAGGTTGATATTGTACAACTATCAGTGATATTACTTTTATTTTATATTAATGTTACATGTTGTGATGTATGTAATATTTTATTTTATCATACTGAAGCTCAAATTGTGAAAATGAATATAATATATAACTTGTAGGAAATTAAATCAATTTTATAATTATAACATATTTTTACTTAAATAAACATTAAATTAATATAATTGTATTTCATATTTTAAAATATTACAGGGTGATGCTGCTGCCATCTATTATAAATCCGTTAATTATGTAAATGAAAATATTCAAGTACGGTTCTGTTCACAGTTCTGTCATGTCAGATTAACGCGTAAGAAATGTCATTCCGTTTCTTGTGCATTTAAAAACATAATAAATCATGGTTTATAATTTAAATATACAGTGTATTCAATAATATATTAGTTCTAATATATGTGGACATTACGACTATTGTAATAATGATGTGGTATTAATCAAATACGCAAATATTTATTTTTAGTGTCATTTTGTATATATTTTTATTTATTGTTTTGTAATATGTGAATGATACATTGAAATTACAATAATGAGTGATATAGAACCAGCTACCGATTTTTCAAATGAGATTGCAGGTTAGTAGATAAGAGTAATCATATTTTTGCACATCAATAATTCAATCATCTTTTAGATGTTGTTTGCAATGTACAACAAAATGAATCAGATTCAATAGAATCCGTAGGGCACAGCACATGCTCCAGCCTTGTTAATTCTGATGGGACTTCTCAATCAGGCCACAGTTACATTGCTGGAGATCGGTCTTCCTTGATAGGCCCTCCATTTCATGTGAATTCTTCCAGCAGCGGAGGAAGTGATGTAACTGCAAGTACAGTTGTTGTCGGAAGTCTCAGCTCCACTGGCAGCGTATCAGGTAATAGTTCACATCACAAATCATTCTTAAGTACATTTTTATAATCTTGTGATAGATGCTGACAGTAGAAGTGGTGCCACTGTAAATATAACAGTTAGTACTGGAGGATGTAGTGCTAGAGGCACGCTCCTTCCTTGGGGGGCCCACAAAGAGCGTACGCCCCATCCAGCGGGTCCTTGCGTTAACAGCGACATGGATATTCGTCCAGGAGAGTTCGTTATGCGAACTCTATTCGCTGATTTTACCGTCCAAGCTGCTAAGAAAATTGAAGGAGTTATGACTGAACCACCGGTAAAATTATAACCCTGAAATTGTATCCAGTATTGATTATATTCTATTTAAGGAAAAACCCATTTCGAAAGTATTGCAACGCGGAGAAGATTTACAATTTGATCAACTTTTATCTGCGTTTGGTTCAGTGGCAGAACACTGTTTACCTTCTTTGTTAAGAGCGTTATTTTCTTGGTACGAAAGACAAATGTCAGATGCTACGGCCACGGAACAGAAAAAAGTTGACCAAAAAGGAAAAAGTATCATGTATATTGTTTCTGGTAGTGCACCAGAAACTGTAGAAAGAAGTGAAGCTGACATTCAACAAGAAAAACGAGATCTTGCTGTTGAATTCATATTTTGTTTATGTCTCATTGAAGTTCTTAGGCAATTACACTTTCATCCTGGTCATGAAGATTTGGTTATGTACATTGAAAATTTAGCTTTTCGACATTTCAAATACAGAGATGGGTACTTAATAATTATTATTTTATACACTAATATTTTTAATTAACTTTGTTTAAATTTAGGATTCAATCTGGACCAAATGCTGGTAATATTCACATAATTGCCGATTTGTATGCCGAAGTTATAGGTGTGTTAGCCCAATCTCGATTTATGTCTGTCAGAAAACGATTTATGGCAGAATTGAAAGAATTACGAGCAAAAGAACCCAGCCCACAAACCACTCAAAGTGTTATAAGTTTATTAATGGGCATGAAATTTTTTAGGTAAGTCTCATCATTGTGTTGATTATTTAATGGCTAAAAATATGTATTGTGAAGGGTTAAAATGGTGCCGATAGAAGAATTTGAGGCTTCCTTTCAATTTATGCAAGAAGCAGCCCAGTATTTTCTAGAAGTTAAAGACAAAGATATAAAACATGCATTAGCGGGTTTATTCGTTGAAATACTGGTTCCCGTAGCAGCGGTAATATTTATAAATTACAAAACTTAATTTAAACTAATTTGAATATAATTTCAGACTGTAAAAAATGAAGTTAATGTTCCATGCTTAAAGAATTTTGTTGAAATGCTATATTCACAGACACTAGACGCAAGTACTAAATCAAAACATAGACTAGCATTATTTCCTCTTGTAACGTGTTTACTTTGTGTCAGTCAGAAAACATTTTTCTTACAAAACTGGCATTACTTTCTCGCTATGTGTCTATCTCATCTTAAAAATAGGGACCCCAAAATGAGTCGAGTTGCTTTAGGTAAGAAATAAAAAAAAAATCGTACAAGAATTTAATTAATTGTTTCCACAGAATCGTTGTACAGATTACTTTGGGTTTACATGATTCGAATAAAATGCGAAAGCAATTCTGCTACTCAAAGTCGTCTTCAGAGCATAGTAAATTCTTTATTCCCCAAGGGATCAAAAGCAGTAGTACCTCGAGACACACCCCTTAACATATTTGTGAAAATTATTCAATTTATTGCACAAGAAAGACTAGATTTCGCCATGCGAGAAATCGTGTTTGATCTTTTATCTGTTGGCCGACCGATCAAAATTATTCTTACACCAGAAAGAATGAGCATCGGTTTAAGAGCTTTTCTCGTAGTGGCTGATAGCTTGCAGCAAAAAGAGGGCGAACCTCCCATGCCAAGAACTGTAGGAGTTTTACCGTCAGGAAACACTTTGAGAGTCAGAAAGACTTTTTTGAATAAAATGTTGACTGAAGATACTGCAAGAAGTATTGGAATCAGCTCATATTTTCCTCATGTACGAAGAGTATTTGTTGATATTTTAAGAGCTCTTGATGTTCATTATGGTCGACCATTGATGATGACCAGTACTCAAAATGTCAACAAAGAACCAGATGAAATGATTACTGGTGAAAGAAAACCGAGAATAGATCTTTTTCGAACTTGCGTTGCTGCTGTACCTCGTTTGATACCAGACGGAATGACAGGCGGCGAACTTGTTGATTTACTTGCTCGTTTGACAGTTCACATGGATGAAGAACTGCGTGCACTAGCTTATCAAAGCTTACAAACATTAGTTATGGATTTTCCAGATTGGAGACAAGATGTCTTATGGGGATTCACACAATTTTTAGTTCGAGATGTCCAAGACACTTTTCCCCAGTTAGTAGATAACGGTCTGCGAATGTTACTGCAGTTGTTGAACAGCTGGAAAAATGCGCTAGGAAATAATAACAGCAACGCTAGAATTGCTGGAAAGGATGAAACAAATAGAACTGCTCCAATTTTGGGTGTTTCAAAGAAACCGGAACACAAACCAGAACCAGTACCTTCCGTACTTCATTTAGTAGAAGCTTTTGCTCTTGTTATGTTATGTAATTATCGATTATCGTCTCGAAGACTTGCTGTACACATCTTAAAAGATACTAAACTGTTATTGAAACAATTGAATTGTACTGAAGATCAACCAGTTATCGATGTTATAGACAAGTAAGATATTTATTTTGTTCCTCCATACATATCTATCACGCCTTTTACCTAACTTGGGTGTGGCAGCCTTTCGTATTATGAGTCATCCGTGTCTGCGGTTACCAATCGTCAACTAACGACTTGTGGTTGTTAGTGGAGATTATAAATAAAATAATATATTTGTAGATGTTGTCCGCAAGTAATGGAAAAGTGCATTTTACATCTTCCTCCGGCCGAAAAAGCTGCAGCATTATCTGTGTCAAATAACGTAGATTTGCAATGGATTGCTGATAGAAATGCGTGTGTTTGGACTGCTGGTCGACTAGAAGACGCAACAGTTAAAACTAACACCAGTTTAAATTTAAATGTGGCAGATCCATGGAATATTTGTCTTTTCGGGTTTTTGGAAAGAGGGCGAGTGTTAACTTCTTGTCCAACTGTTTTAGCACATTCTTGGTCTATTGTTTTCACAAGAGTTAATGCATTGTTTACTGTGATTGATCCTACGTAAGTTTTTTTTATTGAGTATATTTTTTTTATTGTGGTTTTATTCGATCGAAATTTGTTTTACGAAATAAAGGCCAATATAACTAAAATCTCGATCACTAATTAGTAATTAAAATCAATTCATATTTTTACTGAATTTATGAAATTGAAGTCGATGGGATAGTATAATGGATTTAATAATCATACAGAAATAAAAATCGGAGATTTTCTAAGATTGTAAAAAAAAATTCAATATTTCTCTTTTATAGTGCAAAGAAAAATTTCTCTCAGAAATCATTTATCTATGGCAAAAATGGAATGTATTTATTAGAGTCCCTAAATAGACTATTATACTATAGCACTATAGTCTATTTAGGTACTCTAGTATTTATCTGATTTTAGCTAATTTCTAAAAGTAATAGTTTATAAGGATTGATTTCTGTCCATAAAGTGTAATAAAGGACAAACAGTTTCATCAAAATACAAGTTGAGATAAAATTTCGATTGTATGAAAGTCACGAGCAAAAGTTAGTAACTTTTTTATAATAACAAACTAATATTTATTGTTGTAGGCCTGTGAATGATAACAGAGCATCTTTGCTGCGAAGTTCAGCAACAGTTCGTAAACCAGTGAACGAGCGAGATATGTATATTCATATTTGGAAAAATTATGTTACATTTGCATTTAGGGTTGTACCTCCTATTCCAAGTCCTGTAGTAAGATGTGCGTCACCTGATTTGAGTTTGAGGTAAGTTTATTTATTTATATAAACCAATTTTCGGATTTAACTTCTTTTTATTTTAAAGTAAGTTTTTTTCAAATTGAAATAGTTGAATAGTTATAGTTATAGTCCATTTCATGTACATATACATTTCTGCTTTTGTACATACATAATTGGTGTTTCTTCGTTAAAAGTTGTTTAGAAAACAGCAATAATTAGAGTTAGAATAGCCACGCTTTTAGAAATGCACTAATCGTGGTCTGTCCAAATCACAAAGAAAAATTGGTGAAACTCAGCACAAAATTTACAGATTATTTTGCGTCTTTTGTTACTTTTCTGTGATTTAATTTTCTATTTGCAGTTAATTTCACATGGGAGCACAGCTTTGGTTTCGTTTAATTTATGTTTGGTTGAGGGTATTAAACTTTCTTGATTTATTGTGAGATTTATGTGCGTTTTTGTGTTGTTTTTGGTAACACTGTGTGTGGGTTTAATGTTTTCAGGCAATATCGTTTCAGATTTGTTCACAACGTTTATTCAGTTTTTCATAAATAATTTTATTTTTGCGAATCTCACTTGTGCTGTTTATGCTAGTGTACTTTATTCAGTTTCACAGTTGTAAATAACGAAAATGTTTTTATTTGAATTTAGAACTTTTAAGAGGCTTTACCGGTTATAAGTAGAATTCAAACGATTATAACTTTATTGATATTATAAAAAAAATTGAACCGATATTTTATATATGTGCTGTAACATCGTTTTAAATTATTTATTTGCATTTTTTCAATTATTCAAAAAATAATAATCCCATATCTAGCTTATGTCATACTTTGCTAGTGCTGTCATGAACTAAAACTAGAACATGTACATTTGGTGTATGTGAAAGAAATTTATTTTTTTTTTTCATAATAGTTTATATCAACTCCCTGTGCTAATTATATATTATAGATTTATACCCAGTTCCATTAGAAATATATTCAACTTCATGACATCATGATATTGGGTGACACTGGCACAGCATTATGATGTGGCAACTATGATGTGGCTGGGTGAACAATCATGCACCTATTCGTATTCAATTTACTTATATAAAATTGTAGCTTTGTTTGTTGCCAGTATTTTATATAAAATTATAAGTATATTTAATGATAAAAATATAGGTACTACAAGTGAAGCCTCTTAGTTTTTAACTCATTATAATATTTAAAAAATGAAAATTGCAAGATTGGTTGACTTTATTTTGATAATGCTAGCGTAAACAGATTTTATTGAATTAGACGGTGTGTGTTGTTTGATTTGAAGTATGGCGACGGAGGAGATGGTGGGCTCTGACACCGGTTCACTAAGCCAGAGTCTTGAGAACTTGGCCCAAACGCAGGGTTTTGTTACGACAGGGAGGTTCACCCTGCCCTTGTCTGCCATCCGGAAACAGCACAAGCGCACAAGGTGACATGATCTTTAAACAAACAAAACATACACCCACAACAGAGAGATCGGACCAAGTTATACTATATACTGCATCACAGTTACACTATAGATTCAATAGATGCACTCATTCATTCATAGTAGACAACAAATTATTAGTTCCATAGTTTATATTTTAATGGGGTAGGGTAGAGATTGATAATTACACAATTATTTAGAGAAGAACAATAGACCAGTCTCTGGATAAAATAATGACTGAATAGTAATTAGCTTAGTTTTTTACACATGAGACACTTTGGGACTACCAGTGGTCAATTTTAATTATCAATGAATTTAAATGGACCAAGCATGCTAGCGGTCTCAAGTCAGATCCCAGCAACGAGGAAAACACGAAAACACCATTGGGACCAAATGGTTTGATCCACTGTAATTACATCTATCATTCTGTCATTGAGAGTTGATCCACATATCCACAGGACTTATTCTCGATGATCGAACTGACTCAGTGGCTTATTTAAAGTCCTGTTCACAAAAGGATTCTTTTATGTTTCTGAATTCTGAGAAAAAGAATATCGATGAGAATCGCCTGTCAAATAGCGGTGCTGCTAAATGAGTCTTGAAAATGAAAAATTTGTAATTAATTCCTAGCTTCAAACTACTGTGAATTTATTTTTTCCATGATTTATAAGCATAAAAGAATCCTCGAAATATCAATCAGATCAGAGCTTAATTTATCACCAAAGAGTTATCGTTTTGTTCCGTCGGTATAGCTTTGTTTAAATCCATTGCTTAATAAAATTATCCACTGACGGTCTCGAAGTATCTCGCCTGTAAGAATCCTTAATCATTGTTTATCTTTTGAATAAGTAAACTATTAATTTGATCTTTTTTGTAGAACTGTGATGCAATATCTTCTTGAGCATGCTACAGTTTCAGTATTGCATAGAATGGTAGTTTTATATTTTGTAGAAGTGCTCATACTAAATTTTATCACAGAATTTAATTACTATATTAGTATTATTAACGAAGATGAAACCTACTGAATAATATTTACATATTACAAATGTAGATCAAGCTCTGACTAAAATAACCAATTTGCCAAACAGTTCATCTCCAGATAGTTTAACAGCAGAAAGAGGCGGTGACAGCAAAACTCCATCTGGAACTGTATCACCTGCAGCTTTATACAAATTAATAGTTCCTTTACTACGATGTGAAACCTCCGATGTTAGAGACACAACCGTTCAAGCTTTAGGAAAAGTTAATCCAGATGCATTAAAGTAAGCACCAAATTCTAATCTAACTGAATTACAAATTAAATAATATTTCAGAGACTTAATGGAAGAACTAGTAGTCTATATTCGCGAAGCAGTCGACAGAAAGCAAGAAAACGTTAGAAGACGCCGCCGGAGAGATGCACTACGTTTACAATTAGTTAGAGTTCTGGAACTTATTGCAGAATATGGCACATTTGGCGTAAGCCAATGTGTTTTGGATCGAGATACTCAATCATTGCATCAAACTTTCGTTGAATATATGGATGGTGCTAGGTTGTACCTGGAAAGTGAACCAGATAAAAGTTCTTTTGCTGTCAGGGAAATTACCCTACATTTTTGTAACTTTGTCAGGAAGATGATCAAGAGCTTTTCTCGTAAGTAAGACGCTAGATTTCCACGTAGACAAATATAGTAATATTGCTAAGAAACTGTAGGTAATTCTAGAATCTAGAATTTGACGAAAAGTGTCAGGCAATATAGTTATTGCGCGTGACAGTTCATTAATGGAAGATCATCTGATTCCGGGCAAACTTATTGAGGCAGTTGTAGCTGCGCACAGCTATGACGTATGAATATGAACCCGGAGTTCCGTGGTTCAAATTTCTCGGCCGGCAGTGTGTGATTGTCGTTAAAATTGTAAAACATCTTGTAATTAAGTCGCACTCAAATGCTTCAAGCTGACCACTTGATCGTCTTAAATGTAGTCCTGATTATAAAAAGAATCTCTCCGTTGCCGCTTTGAATTTCAAAGGTCGTTGTATTATTATATTATTATTATTATTATGAATTCATAATACAATAGTTAGCTACCTACATAATGAATGTATTATTCAATGATCGTAGATAAAAAATATTAAATTATTTCATTTTAGTGGAAACTTGTCAAACTCTCCTGAAACGAGACCTGCGTCGCAATCTTTTTAACCTCTTTTCAACTTGGTCCGGCCAATATGCCAGGCCACTTCGATTAAGCGCTAGTTCTGGAAATGTAATGAGTGCTGTAAGTGGTTCAGAATCTTTGGACACTGATTCAACAGGAGGTGGAACTCGATTAGAGCTACAAATGGCGGCTTTGCAAGCTATGAGCGCATTGTTATGCTGTGGTCCATGCTTTGATTCCCAAAGTTTAGCTGAAGATGGATTGTTGTACCAGTGGCTTGATATGCTGTTAGCCAGCGAGGACGAAAAAGTAAGTTTTTTTGTTTAATTTTATTCGATCCTGGCTGTTCTTTCATCTAATCATGTCGCGCAAGCCCTTGTTACAACCACAATCCGGTGCCCGATAGCTTTGTAGTTGCCAAATTATTTGTATCCCAACTTGGAATGCTGACGAGAATAAATACCGATCCAAATAAAGCCATGAAAATTTCACATGCTTAATTATACCTGTTTTACACGACTTAATTTATTGATCAATAATTTCAGTTTATTATTGCGTGTAAGTAATACGTTTCGTTAATTTTTTCTTCATCAATAAATTAATCAATTTATAGAAATATTAGAACTTGTTCCATTTTTCGAAATTTTCTTAAAACAATAAAATTTAATTTAAAATAAACTTGATCAATTTATTAGTCAATAAATTGAGTCGTGTAAAACAATCAATAGAAAGTGAACAAATGACATTTTTATTCAAACGGTAATGTTAGCGGTTCTTAGTTCAATCCCAACAATCGACAGAAATACCATTAAGTACGAGTAGTCGGATTCCACTGTAATAACATATTTATAATTCTATAATTGGGATTTAATCTTGTAAATTGTTCACCAATAAAATAAAAATGGGATCAATGTGTCAGAGTTCTTGTAATATTATTCTGAAAAGCAACAAGCTCCAAATAATTTCTTTTATACAAAAACATAATCAACAAATGCATTAAATAGGTATTTACTCAAAGCGGTGCCGTTATTTTTTGACAGGCGATTCTCACCATGATTATTTTTCTCAGGATTCAGCATGAAATAATTTTCAAATAATCCATGTGTGAACAGGGCTTTATATCGCGCTTGCGAACATTCTCGAATTTCACGCTTAGTTTCTTTCTGATACTTTGAATGGTACTACAAAGTTGTGAATTTACTACGCACCGCCTACAATCTTGTGTGCAAATTAAATTACCTACTCACTTTTGAAGTTAGTGATACCATATTCTAATTAAATTAAATTTCAGGAAGTTTAATTATTATCATACGAAGTTTAAATTATAACATAGCACAGAAGTTTTATCAGAATGTAGTTATAACGTACCTAGTAGAATATGATTCGAGGTATTTAATAGCATAGGCGCCATATTCAAATATTTGGATGACATTTCAAACAAAAACTAATTAAAATATTATAATTTGTAAGTCGCGATTCATTTCATTTAAATTAACTTCTTATGACGTCACAACTAAACTTAAATTCACTTCTTTGTCTAGGAAATAAAATTTAAAAAAAAACGGTCTAATTTATTGTGTTTTTAATTTAAAATATTTACCAATTTCAATTAGTAGAATAATTAAATTTTAAACAGTAATCGTATTAAGTGTTCATTTTGAATGTAGGCTACATTCATATTTATTGCGTCTTTTACTCAACTTGGGTGTCACAGCCTCACATATTGTAATATTTTAGTATCAGTGATATTGAGACTAAAATGTGTTTGTTTTTAAAAGGATTAATTATTAGATAATGTTTGTATTATTTTTTCAACTTTTGCATTTTTAGGTGGTACAACTAGCCCGAGAAACTGTAATTCTTCTTCTGGAATGCAATCCAGATATTGGTCCTCTTCTAGACTGGGTTGTAGATAGATGTTATACTGGAACAGCAGCAGTTGCTGACGGCTGTTTCTTAGCTTTGGCCACCATTTTCAGCGCTAGGTAAGTTCAATATTAATAAAAAAATTAAAACGCAATACTTGTGAATCCAGCAGCTTCACAATTTCAACGATTCTGGTTTGGTTATTTAAAATTTCAAACTGAAATTTAACATGAAGAATCATGAATCATTAGTTATCGATAAATGCAAGTTATAAATTGCTGTGATATCTATCATTTGCGCAAAAATATTTTCTTTATGAAATGAACAATGTGCATTAGTCGGAAGACGGCTATAGAGAAATTTTCTTAATAAAGTTTACTAATTGACTGTAAAAAATTATGTAAAGCTTACATTTTCCCGCTGTTTCCTAATTTTTAGATATTATTTACCAAAATAACGAAAGATCTATAGTAAATTTCATTCTATAGCTGTGTACGCTCAACCTTTAAGAACATCATTGTTAAATATGAGATCATAGATTTCAAAACCAAAGGCACAAAATGATTTATTGTAAATAATATGCATTTTGCTTTAAATTTGATAGCAATAAATCATAAATCACACTGTATATTTATTTACCATAAAATAAGACACTATTTAATCAACGATTCTAAATGTATAACTTTTTACAGTAATTAAATAAGAATAAATATTTGTTATAGGGAATATCCTTGTGACCACTACACAGCTGTGATAAACGTAACATTGATGAGTACGGGGTGCCCAAGACCAAATGTTCGAGATACTGCACTGCAGTTACTACAGTTGCTGGATAAGAGATTTTTTGGAACTGTCCCGCCTTTGCCCGCCACTGAAGAAGAAGTTGGTGAGTTATTTTGTCTTATTAATATTATTTTACATTGAAAGTTCAGTAAATCTCAAGATCAATAAAATGATTTTTGATCAATAAATAGCATAATATCTAAACAAAAACTGTTGTTGCTGTCATTGTAATAAATTAATAAATTATAAACCGACAGTTATAATTTCTAGTTTTTGTGATAAAAGAATTGATTATTTAATATAGTTGGAGAAAAAGTATTGTATTTCACTTGAGTTTAATATGTTAATTTCTAATTCGAATTATTACTGTAGTCACCTGTGGCTCATACTATAAACTCTAATGAGTAATTACTTTTTTAAACACTCGTTGAATAGATAGATATTTTTTTTAGATAGATAGATAGATATTTTATTAACCACTTTACAATACAGTTATTGTTTGCAGCAAGTCAAAGGCAGTAGGTACAAATTTAAAAATGGTTTTTCTGTTTTTAAAAAAACACAATACACAATTTAATACATTAAAAATCAGTATCAAGTCCAGTCACCATCCACCCATGTATGGTTTAAATATTCTTCCACAAAGTAGAAACAATAGCGTAAGAGGATTTTTTTACTTTAATTTTGAAAACATTTATATTTAAATTTCTCACATTTAATGGTAAGAAGTTATAAAAACTAATGTCTAAAGAATTTTTCTTAGACTTACTAAGTCTATAATACTCAGAACGTATTAAGTTTGCTGACCTTGTATTATAATTATGAACATTTGATGAAAGTTGATAATTCTCTTTATTTTTTTGAATTTCTAAAAGTGTACTAAAAATGTACAGGCACGGCAAAGGTAAAATACCTAATGAGATAAATAACGGTTGGCAATGATCTCTAAAATTTGCATTTGCAATAATTCTCACTGCTTACTTTTGAAGCCGAAAAATGCAGATAGCGTTGGAAGAATTCCCCCAGAGAATTACCCCGTAATTGATACATGAATGGAAAAGACCATAATAAGCAGTCAATAAAGAATTTGAATCCAAAATGCGAGATAATTTTCGTAATAGAAAAATTACACTTGCTAGTTTCTTCGCCAATTGAATAGTCTGATCAAACCAAGACAAGCGGTCATCAATAAGCATACCTAGGACTTAAAATTATTAATTTTGTAGGTAGATTGGACGAGTAATGCAACACGACATTTGATAAGTTTCATCTCTGTTCATTTTAATAATATTACTCAAAGCTAACTGAATCAAAATGCGCAAAATAATAAGTGTACTGTCAAATAAAGTTGAAGTATACTGATCATAAACTCTTATGATGTGAACATGAAATCAATAAAGCATCAGACATGTTTGAGCAGAAGATTTCTCTTACGACTTTATCATATGCTAAATCATATGATAAATCACATAATGTAAACCCTACTTTACGACTAACGACTTGCGACTACGACAAGAGGTGGAAACGCTGTAACGTTGTCTCGTATGTCAAACTCTCAAGGTTACGACTAACGACTTACGACTATGATAGAGGTGGGAATGAGGCTTAATTGTGTTTGAAAATCACTGAACTATATAATATATTTATATATTTTATATAGTTCAGTGTTGAAAATAGATAATTCCAGTTGTTATGGTGCTAAAATTTTGATCTTGGTGTCATTTGATTCGAAATGAAATCTTTAATAAATTATTAAAACTACAAAGTGGTATAAAAATTATTACAAAAGTTATAAACAATATAGTGAAAAATGTTTTTTTGGCATTATCTCAACAAAGAATCTGATAGAGCGAGTAATTTGCTAAATAAAAGTCTTTAGTTGCGGAACTCTATCTTTAATATTTATTGTAGATATTTAACATTGAATATAACATTCAGAACGGCCGACGCGGCGACATCGAGCTCCGCCGTATTAAACATGTTTTATATAAAATATTATTTTAATCCATTAAATATTGATATATATATATATATATATATATATAAAGAAGAGAAACATATCAAACAGACAAGCATACGAACTATCAAAGGATAAGAAGAAATGGAAGAACTTTGTTGAAAATAAACAAAGTTACACCTCTACACCCGCAGGGTAGAAGAGGAACCGACTATATATATATATACAGGGCGAGTCATCGAAATGCCCGTCGTCGATATCTCCCTTGTCGTTAAAAATACAGCATAAATTTATTAACAGAATTTTTCATCTACTCAAGGAGCATAACTTAAAATTATTTTCACATATACAGGGTGTTGCATAACGACTTGGCAATAATTGTTCGTCTTTTTTTAAATGAAACACCCTATATATTTTTATATATTTTGAATTGTATTTTATTTACCTATACGAAAATATAAGTTTCATTTTAGTTTTCCGCGGCGTTGCAAAGTTATTCAATTTTTTCTCTAAAAAAAGCCGAATACACGTATTGTTTTATAAAGGCGTACTGAAGTTATTTTAATAGTAAAAATTAAGAATTTTTTTTTCTGTACAGCTGTAACTATACTCTTTGTTCTGACATAACTTTTTTTAAATGTTATTATACAGGGTGTTCAATACAGAGAATCAAATTTATTCAATTTCAAATGGCTATAACTCGTATTTTTCAAATGGAACACCCTATATTTTATTATTCTATTGTGTGTATTTTTGCATCTTCTTATGTTATAAAGGGTGTACTATGCCTTAAAATATTAATTTAATTAATTTCGAAATTAATGATTTTAGACATAGGACATCCTTTATAACATAAGAAGATGCAAAAATACACACAACAGAATAATAAAATATAGGGTGTTCCATTTGAAAATGACGAGTTATAGCCATTTGAAATTGAGTAAATTTGATTCTCTGTATTGAACACCCTGTATAATAACATTTAAAAAAAGTTATGTCAGAACAAAGAGTATAGTTACAGCTGTACAGAAAAAAAAATTCATAATTTTTACTACTAAAATAACTTCAGTACGCCTTTATAAAACAATACGTGTATTCGGCTTTTTTTAGAGAAAAAATTGAATAACTTGGCAACGCCGCGGAAAACTAAAATGAAACTTATATTTTCGTATAGGTAAATAAAATACAATTGAAAATATATAAAATATATAGGGTGTTTCATTTAAAAAAAGACGAACAATTATTGCCAAGTCGTTATGCGACATCCTGTATATGTGAAAATAATTTTAAGTTATGCTCCTTGAGTAGACGAAAAATTCTGTTAATAAATTTATGCTGTATTTTTAACGACAAGGGAGATATCGATGACGGGCATTTCGATGACTCACCCTGTATATATATATATACATATATATACTGGCGGAAAAAAAAAATGAAACACTTTGAAATTCGTGAAATTTCGACCATTTTCAAACCGCTATAACTCGGCGTATTTTCAATCGATTTCGATGAATCTTTGTGGACGAAAAACTTTGAAGTGTCTACTTTAAAGTCATGCCTGCGAATTTTAGCGCAACCCCTTCCGCCCCCCTCCAGCACCCCGGTGAAAAATAATAAATTTTAATTTTAAAAATGTCCAACTTTGACGATGTCTATGGACTTTAAAATTATTTTTTTACTTGATCCATCAAAAGGGCACTAAAATTCACTCAATTCCCTGTGCAGGACTCAAAGAACGAAGTTCCTATGATCATTTGGAACAAAGTTATGAATTTTTTTTAAAAAAGGGCATTTTTTGGTTTTTTGCACATAACTCAGCGATTTTTCAACCAAATTAGACGATTCTTTCGGGGAAAAGCCAAATTGTGGGTGTACTTTAAGGGGATAATCTCAGGTTAGGATGATCTTTTTTCGTACCCTTTAAAACCCGAACAAAAAAACACGTTTTTTCGCAAAAAAACGTCTAACTTTGGCGATGTGTACCGAGTTGGAAAAAAATTTGTCGGCTCGATCCACAGAAAAGGCATTGAAACTTGTTCAATTACCTGTGCTGGGCTCAAAAAACGAAGTTCCTACGACGATTTGGCACAAAGTTATGGCCGTTTGAAAAAAAGTGCATTTTTTTATTTTTTGACTCATAAGTCGGAAGTTTTTCGGCGAAATTGCTTGTTTTTTTCACGAATGAAATTTTACTTCAAAATTTCTAATCTTTTAGACAATTTGAGTTACACAAAATTTTCAATTTTATTTTTAAATTTTCTCGATATTACAGGTTTGCTTATGCCCATGGCATGAAGAACGGTGCTCGATGTGGCATTTTGCTTCGTACAAAGCTGTCAAAAGGATGTTACACCGGTATAGCAAAATGCCATACGAAAATTTGTATATTGCTTATTGCTATGTTCACTTCGTACTTTGAAGGTTTTTGAAAATTATTTTTGACAGCTGAGAATTAAAATTCATCAATTCTTTGTGTTAATTAAATCAATAATTAGTTTATTTATTGACAAAAGCTTAAAGGGTTATAAACTAATTATTGATTTAATTAACACAAAGAATTGATGAATTTTAATTCTCAGCTGTCAAAAATAATTTTCAAAAACCTTCAAAGTACGAAGTGAACATAGCAATAAGCAATATACAAATTTTCGTATGGCATTTTGCTATACCGGTGTAACATCCTTTTGACAGCTTTGAACGAAGCAAAATGCCACATCGAGCACCGTTCTTCATGCCATGGGCATAAGCAAACCTGTAATATCGAGAAAATTTAAAAATAAAATTGAAAATTTTGTGTAACTCAAATTGTCTAAAAGATTAGAAATTTTGAAGTAAAATTTCATTCGTGAAAAAAACAAGCAATTTCGCCGAAAAACTTCCGACTTATGAGTCAAAAAATAAAAAAATGCACTTTTTTTCAAACGGCCATAACTTTGTGCCAAATCGTCGTAGGAACTTCGTTTTTTGAGCCCAGCACAGGTAATTGAACAAGTTTCAATGCCTTTTCTGTGGATCGAGCCGACAAATTTTTTTCCAACTCGGTACACATCGCCAAAGTTAGACGTTTTTTTGCGAAAAAACGTGTTTTTTTGTTCGAGTTTTAAAGGGTACGAAAAAAGATCATCCTAACCTGAGATTATCCCCTTAAAGTACACCCACAATTTGGTTTTTCCCCGAAAGAATCGTCTAATTTGGTTGAAAAGTCGCTGAGTTATGTACAAAAAACCAAAAAATGCCCTTTTTTTTAAAAAATTCATAACTTTGTTCCAAGTGATCGTAGGAACTTCGTTCTTTGAGTCCTGCACAGGGAATTGAGTGAATTTTAGTGCCCTTTTGATGGATCAAGTCAAAAAAATTTTTTAAAGTCCATAGACATCGTCAAAGTTGGACATTTTTAAAATTAAAATTTATTATTTTTCACCGGGGTGCTGGAGGGGGGCGGAAGGGGTTGCGCTAAAATTCGCAGGCATGACTTTAAAGTAGACACTTCAAAGTTTTTCGTCCACAAAGATTCATCGAAATCGATTGAAAATACGCCGAGTTATAGCGGTTTGAAAATGGTCGAAATTTCACGAATTTCAAAGTGTTTCATTTTTTTTTTCCGCCAGTGTATATATATAATATATAAATATTGATATTTAGAACTGGAAAAAATCAGATATTATTTAAACATATGAATTAAAATTTAGTTATTTAGTTTATTATCTCCCATTCTTCAATTATATATGAAATAGTGAGTAGGCCCCAAAAGTTTTGACAATTTTTCAATTAAGTTACTAAATACAAGGAGTTAAAATGTGAAAAACTTAATCCCGTATGTTTTACCGTTTCCACGTAAGAAAAATAGGTCCCATTTTTGGGCCCCCAAATTTGTCAAATAGAACAAAATATAAAATTGCCATTGCAAATACGTATGTGTGCAAAATTTGAAGTAAATCGGATAGGTAGAATAGAGTCAAATATTGATTTTAAGATTTAACCCATGACTGAATACAGAGATGAAGTTAAAGAAAACCGTGTAAAAACTGATATAATTTACCTATAATATGTATGAGTGATTGCTAAAGACAAATAAACAAAATATTTGTAGAAACTAGCACTGAAATAATTTGATTTGCTTTGTTAAGTGCATTAAATGTGATGCGCTTCGTGTATTCCATGGCCGGTGAAGGTGACGTCACCGCAAGCAGCTTGGAGGCCTGTATATCCCGAGCGCCTCGGTAGGACCTAACATTTTGAGTACGTTACAAGTTTTATATAAAAACCATTGTTTCAATGCCACTGGTAACTTGTGAATACGTCTATTCTGCCACCTACCGGAAATTTTTAAAATATAGTAGGTAGTACAATAATTTGCCGTCAGCGGTACGAACGATTCGGAAAAATTGCAGTTAGTAAAAATAAAGCCCGATTTATAAACTTGACGTTGACGTTGCTGTTACGTTGCCGTTGCTGTTGCGGTAACGTTGCGGTTGCAGTTAGAATGTGACGATTTATAAACTCAAAGTTCAACTGTATGACTTCTATTAAAAGAGCCACCTTCTCTATAGAAAAATAAATTAAGTTATGACATTAATCATTTTATATGATATTATTTATACATTAAATAATTACATGATTGTGTAAAACTCTGCGAATCATCCATGTCAGTTGTCACCAAATTATAAAATTGACATTTGACATGCAAATTCAAAATCACGTGACCCGATCACTCATTTTCATTGGTTAGACGTTCATGTACCCAACGGTGAACTTCAAAAGTTAAAAGTTGGTTATCTCGAACGTCATGCGTACGGAACGCCAACTACGAACAGGAACGGCAACGGAGTTTATAAACGAGTCATATGTTTTTCTAATATTTAACTTTGAACGTCAACGTCAACGGCGAACTGCAACGTCAACGTCAAGTTTATAAATCAGGCGTTAACTTTGAACATCAACGTCAACGGCGAACTGCAACGTCAACGTCAAGTTTATAAATCAGGCTTTATGAATAGGAATAATTACGTTTAGGAATAACTGCGGTTTGAAATGTAATTTTTAGGAATAACTACGGTTAGGAAATATTGCGTTTAGGAAAAATTATTGGCCTCCGGCACAGTTCTCTGCATGTGATGACGTATGAACCCGGAGTTCCGTGGTTCAAGTCAAGTCTCCCGGCTGGTAATGTTTGAATATAATTAAAATTATAAAACATCTTGCAATTAAAATCTCACTCGGGCGTTTCCAAGCCTTCAAGCTGACCACTTGAGTGTCTTAAATGTGTCCTATTGGCATAAAAGAATCTCCGTTGCCTCTTTCAAAAGGTTGTCGCACGGATTGAGATTCTGACTGCACCAAGTGGTTGGATTCCACTATAATAAATGCAAATGGTTACCAGCAAAATAAAATTAAAATTAAAAATACTGATAAATGATTAAAACTAGACTGTGTTTGGGCTTAAAATTTGACTTTAATGTTGAGGATTAAAGTTTCTCTTTAAATTTTTATTATATTTATAAAAAGTATTAAAAGGTTATTTTAATGTATTGATAATCTGCTTGATTTTTGTAACTAGTCAAATGAAAATAAGTTTAAAATATTTTATTTAGTAACTCGTTTTATACACATTACAAAAAATTACATGAATCAGGATTATATCAGAAATAACTCAATTTTCCTTCCATTCACATTATAATAGTAATACAAATTCAATTATAATAAATAACATTGATCGTGTACATGAATATACTCACATAAATTAACGCAATACATGATTATATTTCATACACACACGTGTATCGTTCTTATATTCCCAGGATATCTGTGGAATTAAATGAACATCACGGCACATTTATTATATTAAACGTATAGATTAACATTGAAAACAAATAAAGCTAGCACAAATGCACAAATTAAAGCTACAAATAAAGCTAGCACAAATTAAATTTGCTACATCTCAGATACAACAGGTTTTACCGATTGTTCACATCATTTTGAGATGATATTTACATTTCGAAGTAGTTCAGAAACTAATTTATTCTTCAAGGTTTTACACTTACCATGAAGTTACATTCTTACAATATTATTTTATTTAATTCAATCTATTGATCTATTGAATTTGTTGAATTTAAATTCAGTTATTTATTTTCAACAATATAGCCAAAACCGATTAAATTCTGATGCTATATATAGCCGAATGTGTTAGGTGACCGACTGTGATTATGACAATTCAGGTATGAATCCAGTCAAGGTACACATTTCAGTTTAAAACCTTAATAATATTCATTTTCATTTATTTTGTTTATTTTATGCCTAATTTATTATTTTGCATCTATTAATTAAATATACATCATATTATACATCAATGTATGAAGACATCTTTTATGCTGTTTCTCTCTAAACTATTATTGTATGATATACCTCTTACAGTTGATATTTTGACGGAGCATTCGAAATTTCGTTCATTTCTTGAGTACAGTTCGTTGTGTGATGTAAATATTTTTTGGGGCCCCTGTTCGACCTATAAGACAACGTCCTGCTTTGTGACACTGAAAAACACAATTCCTTTGAAATATTGTATTCTGCATGAATCTATTTTAAAGAGGAGTATAGAATTTTATAAAATTCTAAATAAAGTAATATTGTGAAACGATTGTTGCAAACTGAAAAGGTATACTTTCTTTACTGAAATATTCTGTGACAGAAACGAATGTCCAATAGACTGAATTTTATTCGATTCGATGCCCAATCCATCCTTGAATAATATTAATATTTTACCTTACGAAATCAAAACAAAATTCTGTTTGTATATTCAATGTCAGGAACATATTGTTTTCAAAGGGATTTGTATTTTTAAAATAAAATTGTACATTTCCAAGTTATGTTGTCATATATAAATAAAATACATTCTATTTTTATGAATGCTGCTCTTGTATGTTATTTTATTTATACTTGAATTATTATATTATTAAATTATAATATAGTTTAATTTGAAAGTATACGTTTACAGAAATTGAAGTTGCAAATTTTAGTTCAACAGGTCAAATAAAAAATTATAACTTAATTTTCAAATTATTCCGACTTTTCACCTCTACCGGATTCATAATTAATTATATTCAGTTGGGTTTAAAGATGAATAACTTGTTAAAATATAATTTTAAAAAATGTAAGTAAATTTTATACTACAGTACCTATGTATATTATATAAAATTTTAAATTATTAAATTTATTTGTGTAGAAATAACAACAATTTATAGTAACAATGAGCTATGATTTTGACATTTAAATATAATATGTAGAAGTTTTAGTATATAGTATAAAGTTTAATTTAAATTTAAAAAAATATTTTTTAACAAGTTATTTATCTTTGAACCCAACTGACTATAATTATAAAACCGATAGTAGAACCAAATTATAATAATATTTAGTTTTTTGACTGAAGTAAAATAAACAACGTAAAGGCGAAAAAATCTTAATTTTTTTTTCTTACGAGTTAGGGGAGTTGTCGTGCCTCTTGGCGTGATTTCTTCAGTTTTTCTTCGTTTTCGACAACAAAGAGATGTTAAAACAGCCCGTCGAAAATTAACTCCTCCAACACAGTATAAAATAAAATTTATTCCAAAATTCGTATTGAAAAACTGCATACACATATGTTGAATTGCCATGAACAGAGATAGATTCACATTGGAAAGCATCTGAAACTTCAATAAATATAATTAATAAATTAGAGTTGTCGTTGTTTGAATTAGAATATAGCAAATTAATAATATAAGATATTTTAAAAATATTGTTTTGTTACATCTCTTGGACAATATGTAATAAGTCAGGAAAAATTAAAATTTACAGAGAACAAAATATGTTTATAATCAAATTATGAAAAATAAGATTAATTATAATAATAGAATTAGAATTTAATTAAGTTAATTAAACTCATTGTTCCGATTAAATTTAAAGAAGAAATCAATGAAAAATTAATAAAAGTATTTTAAAATTAATTATAAAAGGAATATTATTTTTCTTTCAGGGTAAATTTACTGAAAGAACATTATAAATCGTTTTTATGTTTACGTTGATTGTCAGTGCAAAAGTGTGTATAAAAGAAATATACATTTTTAACGATGAAACAAAGAATCTCGAGCTGTAATTAATGACATTAATGTTCCTGCATTCGTTTTATTTCTAGTTATTGTTTATTGACAGTAAATGATTGATTTTATTTGCCGATTCGAAATATCGTTGCAGTGTGTGACCTATAAAGTAAACAGCAAAATAAAACTGAAAACTCTTCTAAACTTATTTGAAGTTATATTAAAATGTTTGCGTTATTAAGTTTCAGTCAATATGCCAATAATTTAAATACATACGCGTACGCAACAGCACGTTTTAGCAAAAAATTAATTAAAGTCATTCAAAAACTGATACAATAAAATCGACCTACTACTAATTGGAATGTAATTACAAAACTTACCCCTATTAAATAGGTGAGTACTCTCATAATATAGGACGGCAAATTAAAGCAAAGAAATATAGTAGAAACAACCAATAACATTTTTGTAATTTTTTTCTGTGTGCTTCCACCAGAATGTTTTATGGTTCTACTGTCTAAATTATATTTTGCTAATTCTCAAATTTTTCCTCGACGTTGAGTTAGTCTTTTTCGGACTTTATCTAAATTGCGGACGGAACGGCTTATCCAAATGTTTAAAGTTACTATTACTAAAACCTGAAAGAGGAATAATTGTTTATTAGTCAGAAAAGTAGCAGTTTTATAAAACATAATTACTAAATAGACTTATTTATTTTGGAGATAGTCCTGTAATATTTATTTAATACAATACGACGTTTATTATTATTTTTTATTGAGCAAATTTATTTCAATTTATTACTATTTAAAAAGTTTCACTCGTGCAACCATTTTAAATCTAACAATCATGGTCAACATTATGTTGATGGCTGGTAACCGCACACACGGTATGATAAATCTATACCGATGACTGTGACGCTGCCACATCCAAGTTGGGTAAAAGTCGTAATAAATATAAAAACCATTTCAAATATCAGAAATAACTTCATTTATATGACTAGTCGAGTTAAGAAACATGCTTTAAAAAAATGCTTGTGGCTTCTTTATCATTTTTCATACGCATTTTCATACTATTTCTGTTTTATTTCTTACAAATACTTTCATCTATTGTTGTTGTATTGTTTATTGTTAGATTTTACTATCGGAATGAATAATACAACAAATAGCACTTAAATTTTGAGTACAAAAATAATATATTATCTTGAACATGATTCTGGTCATATGTAAGGTCACCAACTTGATCTAAAACTCTTTAATCTGTAAATCAGTACATACATACAGCAGAGGTATACGTCATACCTCGTCTGATTTCGTGCCTCCACTGTATCTATCACGCTTTTTACCTAATGGAATGGTCTACTTGCATGGTATTGAAAATGAGATTTATATTACCTACCTAATGTACCTAACATACGATCGAAAACATGTAAAAATATAAATTTTATTAAAAGAAAATTATACGTTTATTAGTAACTGAGAAATAAAATTTTCTATGACGTCATTATCTAGGAGAAAAGCATTAAAAAATTAGAATTTAACTTGTGGTTGGCTGTTTTCGCTTCCCGCACAAGTCGTTGTTATGGGGCGTTTACTAGTTGAGTCGTTGCTACTGCTTTACGGCCATTCATTGGTTCAGCGTTATTCTATGTCACATATTAATATTCAATTTTCATAATTTTTTTGGGCTTTTTTCAAAATGAAAAATATGTTTTTATTTATTCTTCGACAATATTTAATAATAAAAAATCATTCAAGTAGCTCTTTGTATAGCAGCCTCACACCCGTGTGTGCGGTTAGGTTACCAGCCATCAACTCACGACACGAGTAGGTACCAACTCATGGTAGATACATCACAAGGTAGATAATAGTAGATATTTCTTTATACATTTATGATTTTGTATTTACCGGTATGACAAACGTAACGATGGTGTCAATAGCATTGAAGACACCAGCAGCATCTTTCCAAGGAGTTTTGACAGTACATAAGGCCGTACTCATAGGTTCACCTGGTGGAGGATGGGCGTCAGCGAAAATTAACATCGGAGAATAAAGACATAGTGCACATACTGTCAGAACTGTTAAAACTAAACGTGCTCGTTTTACAGTACATAAACTGATACGAAGAAGAGGGTATCTGAAACAATAATAATAATAATTTATATTTTTCGCATTTTTTAAGTGCCGTAGGTACTATTAAGGTGGTTGACTACTTGTCGTCAATGGCAAAAAGTATGTTTTCCCCGTAAAACTGAAGTAAAAATTGGAATTTTCGAAATAACTATGATATTTTTGAATAGATTAAGAATGTTTCGTCTTGGCTCCAATGTTAGTTTTTTAAGTTCTTCCTTCAATTTTTTATGTTGGCTAAACATGCCTATTTTGTAAATATTTTATGTGTATTTTAATACAATACTGTATAAAAAGTAAAAAAAAAGTGGCATTAGAATAAAAACAGGGCAATTTCAAGCTATTCGAAAACGTGTTATTTGTTTAAAATTCTTATTGAAACCAATTTTATGGTGAATACTCTTATAAAACTACATATGGTTTTTTCTCCATTTTGACAAGTGATGCTGATGCATTTTAAATTTAATTTTCTGGTTTACAAAATGAGTTTAATTTATTTATTCAGACATATAATTTAATTCTTGTTTATTAAAGTAATACAGACCGTGCACCAAATTCCATAATTCGACTGTGCAACCATCTATAAAACCCTGTGCACACATGGATTCTTTGTGGATTATTTCTTGCTTCTGGATCCTGGAAAAAAATTCACTGTTTTGAAGCTATCAATGAATTAGAAATTCTTCGTTTTCAAGACTCATTGAAGATTCAATTCAGCGGCACCGTTTTTTAATAGGCAATTCTCACCATAATATTTTTTTCCCCAGAATTCAGAAGCATGAATGATTACTCAAAGAATCCTCGTGTGAACAGGAATAATGGCCATTTGCACCGCTTCCACTTAAATTATAAGTGTCACTTAAATTAAAAATATAGAATCAAAATGACAGAAATGTTATTTCTCCGTTTGGCAATTTGATTTTGATTCGATATTGTTCATTTAAGGAAAACTTAAAAAAGTGGAAGTGGTGCAACTGGCCATTAATGTATTACTTGAGTACTTATTTTTTTTATTTGATTGACTGTGTCTTTGATTTTCACTAACGATTTATTAGAAAAACCTTTTAAAAATAATTGCCGAAAATATTGATTTACTTTCCAAAGTATCGTACATGTTTTTGTAAGTAATTGTTATACAAAATACACAATAGGCAATAATAATAAACGGAGAACATAGTTTTTATGGTGATATTAAAATATACTTTTTGCTAAAACGTTCATTAAAATATTCCGAAACGAGCGGACATAAATCTACTATTGTAGCTGTGCAAATATAAAATTTCAATAGAAATTTAAAATCAATCTCCATGTAGTAGCTTTGATGTACGTTATTGTTCACAAGTTGTAAACTTTTCAAATAGTACCTAATTATTTCTACTTTGCTGAAATGAGACACAATCAGGAAACATAAATTTTTATCACATTTATCCAACTTTATTGCAATTATCATTATATAATCTATTACGTCTTTTACCTTAAGTGTGGCAAAGGAAAGGATAACATATTTTCAAAAATAATTTCGAATTATTTTGAAGCAATACAAAATGTAGAATCTGGCGTCCACAGCAAAAAATATTTAGAACCTAATCCTAACAATAATTGTTCAACAAGTATAATTTGTAGTAAATGACATGTCAATTATTATTGATATACGGGTTATACAACCAGAATAATTATTTTTTTTCATTGATGTTAGATTTTGGTATAGCCAATTAAAATTAACAAGATGAATTTAATGGTTTAAGCCTCGGTGATAACGAATATGTGGGAGTAAGCTATATGCTCTCTTTTAACAAAATGTTTAATGCCAAAATATAAAATTACCGAAATTACGGATTATGTGTAAGTGCTTATTGTTACTCAATTTTTAAAACTCTTAATCGCTGTTTTATAACGAATTTTTTGTCGTTCTCATACAATATTGTAAAGTATCAGCATTTTTTGTTGTTGATATTTGAAAGGGAATATATTTTTAGAAATTAATTGAATAAGCAGTAAAAATTTTAACGGCAGTAAATATACAAAAGGCACGTTTCATCAGAGATTATTAAATTATTTCGTACTGTTGACACAGTAAAAACAAAGACTTGCTATTGTACAGAATTTTTTATTTTAATTCTTGCAGAATATAAATTAAATTCATAAAATGTTTTCTGATACTATAATATAAATTTTTTAATAAATAAATAATTTTCTGATTGTTAGTTTCTTTACTATAATAAATATTTTTGTTTTAGACCCACGAAACATGAGCATTTTTCAAGAGATTAAAAGAATTTTTTTTAAATTTGTAATAATACTAAAAACAAAAGATTGTAATTATTAGGTTTTATTTGGATTTAATTCTGTTATTTATTTATTCATGTACAACGTTTCGTAACATAACAGAACTACACATTTTTTGTTTATTTTAAGCATCAGGTCTTCAAGTTTCAAATGCTTAAATTAATATAGAACCCTGAAGTATTTTTCTTCTTTGAAGTGTATTAATTTATATCAAGTAACTCAATCTTTGTAAATAAATACCTACGCAAAATTCGTGGACTGTAACAAAAATCAAAAACTTTACAATCTACAAAAATTTAAACTTACCTGACTGCAACAAATCTTTCAACAGTAAAAGCGACAACAAACCACGCACTTAAAAAACTGCACACTGCAGTTAAATACACGATTATTTGACATGGTCCGGTTTTATTAAAAATGTCAAGACCGACCATGGTCAACCATACAGTAAATAAAGCCGCCAAAAACACTGTGTCACTGATAGCCAAAGCTGACAAATAGCATGAAGTGGACAGTTTTCGAAGTTTGGGGCTCCTGAAAACGTAAATGCACAAACAATTGCCCAGCGCGCCCAAATGCACCAGCACCGGAGTGTAATATAATTGGAACAGCTCTACGGATTCCAAAAGTTTTGTTGAATTCATTCTTTCAAATAGAAACAATTGTTTTGCGTAAGAAACTCAGTTGTTTTTACGTCAGAACTCAATTGTTTTCCGTTACGCGGCGCGATGTTGACTGTGCGTTGTTTTATAAAACACCGCTTATATATTTACACCGGTGGTTTCATAGCAACCAGTTCTTTACTTGCTTCTTTTGCAAAAATGCAATATTGACAGCTACCTGTAGAGTCTGTAGAGTTCTGAAAAGAAATCATTCTTTAAATAGTATATTATTCAACTTGAATGGCAGAAATTTATTCATGCTTATCAGCAAGGGGTCAAGCGACATTTTTATAAAAATTCGACCAAAAGATGCGTCGAAAAATCGGTATATTATTCTGAAAGGCACAAAGCTGATTTATCATATACATGATGTTTTTGGGAAAATAATTAAGGATACAAATTACACGACGAGCTGAATTTCAGAATAGTGGTATTCCACATAAGTAGTGTATTTTATTGAAAGCAACGTAATTGAAATGAATTTTTTGCACGATCGGTCATTTTTGGCGTTTACTGGTTCTGTTTCCAAGGTAGTAGGTTTTGTTTACAAATTAGAAGGTGATAAGTATATCTTAGAAAGCGGTAAGAACTCAAGAAGGCGGTAAGCACTAAACAACAGCAGAAACTAAGATAACAGCATCAAAATGGGAACTAAACCTACATAACCAAAAATAAACATTATTTTCAAATTAATTTTTATTGTATTGATCGAGTGATTGATCGGACAATAGTTATTTATGTAACAAGTAATCAAAATAGAGTTTTAGAGGACGAATCTATTTACGGACGAGGCGCAAGCCGAGTTTTTAAATTAGGTGAATAGTTATTTATGTAACAAGTAAGCAAAATAGAGTTTTAGAGGACGAATCTATTTACAGGCGAGGCGCAAGGCGAGTTTTTAAATTAGGTGAATCCTGTAAAACTTAGTTTGTGTACGTGTTACCTTGTTACACTGTACATATTAAACTGCACATACCGCTCTTGATATTTAATGTACTAATTGATATCATATATTTATTAGACGTTATGTAAAGGATTACGTGTACCTAGTATTGTAGTAGATTTAAATAAAAATTTTAGAAAACTATCTATACCTACTAAAAATGTTCACTTTACTTTAAATAAGTTAGCCTTATTTTTGCCATTTTTTAAAAAATTCTGTCTGTTCCACGCTCAGTACGGCATGTAATATTATATCTTTAAATTTTCTTTCCATAGTTTAAAAATAGGTGATTTCTACAATCTCGCAATTTTGTAGTGCAATTGCATAAAATTATACCTCTAATTTGGCTTTGAATCTTGTTTTAATTGACATGATTTAATTGTAATTAATCGATTGAGTAATTAATATTAAACTGGAGCAGCTCATTATATTGCTAACACCTACCTACCTAATTAATTTTATAAGGTAAATTTAAAACTACGGTTGCATTAATTTTCTATTTTATTTTTAAGATTTACGTTCATATATTATTATTTAATTTTTGAGAATTATATGCTTACATTATTTAGCAACAGACTACACTGTTTTGATATGCTATGGTATAGGAAATTATATATTTCTATTAACTAAAAATCATGATGCAAATTTTATATAGCACTACCAGACTGAAAATAATGAATGTATTATTTAAAGTTGTATTGCAATTTGCAAGTTACTCTCTTATTGATGCTGTATTTATTTCTCAATGTACCTAATTGTGTTTTTCTTTCCGTTGTAACTTATATTTTTTGTCGTTGTTTTTCATTTCTTGATACAACCTTTGATTCAATTAAATTTTATTACAAATTCAGTCGCTAAGTAAATAGTCCAGTCGGCAGGCACTTTTACCTGGAAAGTATTCCGAACTTACTGAAATTTTGACACGTTATTTAGGGATACTCTGGGATGTCGAATCTGAGTTTTCGACCTCGAGGGCCCTGTGCTAACTTGGGGAGGGGGTAAAGACCACAATTTTTATTACCTTTTTTCGGTTTTTTTCCTATAACTCAAAAACTATGGGCCCTACGAACTTTTTGGAAAGAACATTAAATTTCCTTCAAATTTCACTGCTTCAAGGCTCATAACTTTAGTTAAAATAAACTTATCGACTTCCGGTTTCTTTTATTAAATTTTACGAACATTTCTCTATAGAATATGTTATTTTAAAAATTTTTTGGGTCGTTCATTAAGCCAAAATATCAATTTTGTTTCTTTGAGTACTTTTCAAATATTTTGTTTTTATTGTGTTTAATGAGTTGTAACTTCTGAACGGATAAAGTTACCGACTTCCGGTTTCTTACATTAAATTCTACAAACATTTCTACATAAGACACATTATTTTAAAAACGTTTTAGGGTGTTCATTAAGCCAAAATATCAAATGGTTTTCCGAAAGAAAAATGAGAAATTTTTAAATTTTTAATATTTATTGTATTTAATGAGCTGTAACTTCTAAACGGATAAAAATATCGACTTCCGGTTGCTTTTATTAAATTTTACGAACATTTTTCCATAAGACACATTATTTTAAAGACGTTTTAGGGTGTTCATTAAGCCAAAATATCAAATGTTTTCCGATAGAAAGTCAAGAAATTTTTAAATTTCTAATATTTATTGTGTTTAATGAGCTATAACTTTTGAACAGATGAACTTATCGACTTCCGGTTTCTTTTATTAAATTTTACGAACATTTCTCTATAAAATACATTATTTTATTACGCCAAAATATCTAATGTTTTTATATAATAAATACGAAAAATTTTAATACTTCTCAATTTTCTTTCGAAAAAAAATGATATTTTGGTTTAATAAACGCCCTAAAAAATTGTTAAAATAATTTATGTTGAAAAACTAAAGTTATGAGCCAAAAATTTGCAATATCCTACTAAATGTCAATGTGTGGCTGAAAATGTCATTTTGAGAAACATTTCCTAATTTTGAACGCCTGTCTCTCGGTACCTATTGAATCAAATTCGTTTGACCAATGGAATTTGAAGGAAATTTAATGTTCTTTCCAAAAATGAAACCAAAAGTTCGTAGGGTCCATAGTTTTTGAGTTATAGGCGAAAAACCGAAAAAAGGTAATAAAAATCGTGGTTTTTACCCCCTCCCCAAGTTAGCACAGGGCCCTCAAGGTCGAAAACTCAGATTCGACATCCCAGAGTACCCCTAAATAACGTGTCAAAATATCATTAAGTTCGGAATACTTTCCAGGTAGACGCCTTTTTTTCGTTCTGCCGACTGGACTAAAAGGATTTTGTTACATATATGAACCCATTATATATTTAGCTTATTTCTCTTTCCTAGCCGTACAAAATACACAAAATATTAAGAATGATATTTCAACGATTTATTTTTAGCATTAATACTTTTATTAATCGCTCAAATATCTTCAGATGTGACAGTTTGATTCATATCAGTAATTTGAGATTATTGCTATTTTATATAATGTTAAATGAAAATGGTAACTCTGTATTATTAAAGTGTTTAAGTTCTTTTATTGAACTACACGTGTAGGAAAAACAGATGTGTAATAGTTTTGATTTATTATTTTAACTTATTAAACACAGATATTTAATTGTATTTTTAAACTTTTGAATTTGCACAATATAGCAAATATGTGTTTTGATTGCAAAAAGTATATTTTTGTTATGAAATATTTTAGTTTTCATTAATTTACTGAAAATCAGTTTATTTATTTTAGTTTTAGCAGTGTTGACAAGTTAAAACTAAAAAGTACAAAATATGAAAATAAACTAATATAATCAAAATTCTGAAGTTTATTTGTTAATTAATAATATTATATAACAATTTAAATTTATAATTTAGTTGGATTTTAAAAACTGTCCTGTAAAGCAAGCAGTAGACGATTGGTAAACGCACATACCTATAGGAAATATACCTAATGTTAAAATTTTAATTTCGCTCTAAGTTTTTACCTATTGATTTAAGAGCCAAACCGTAAATACAAAAATGTTCAAAATAAGAAGCTGCATCTAACGAGCCCTTATTTGTTGATATAAAACGCGTGCCTGTAACGAGTTAATTTAATATCCTTCTCAAAAAATCTATCACATTAATTTCGTAGATTGATTCTTAAAATAAAATCATTTTTGTAAAATATTTTGGTAATTACTTGTTTAAGTATTTACCTAATGATTTAAAGTAATATTATGTAATTCCTTTTGAAACTCCCGAATGATTTATTATATTGTGTTTAAATCTAACTCGGATAGTCGGATAGTACAAAATTTCAAACATGAAACACTATCGTTAAAATTAGTAGGTGATGCAATCACCAGCACATCTAGAGTAGCACATCTTGTTATCATAATGCAACTCGTCATACATCTGGAAAAAGTTGGCCCGCTTTCCACAGCATATTTTTACGGAAGCGCACGCACACGCACCGTATTTGTATTTTACATCGTGCTTTAAACAAAAAGAGTTATTGTAATAATAATGAGTTATGAAAGTTATTTTCAAATATTAACAATATATACCTACCTACTTCTATGACTCACAATTTATGAGGCTGCCACACCCAAGTATGGTAATAGCCGTGTCATGATAAATATAAATATTAAGAATTTTAATTAAGTACTGTGAAATAAATCGTTATACAGTAATATCAATCGATTTACTGTATAAATTTGTTATTTAATGAATTCTTAAACCCACAGAACTCCAGACTTCTAAAACAAGTCTTCTGGAACAAGATATATAAATTTATTATTTTATTGCAGTTTTGAAAAAAAATTATATAATGAGTGTTTAAATGTCAGCTTTACAATAAGTCTGTACATATTGAAAACTTTTTTATTTGTTTTCAGCACACCAGCAGCAAGACCGAGGTCGGGGTACACTTGACGCTCTTCTTTGTACGACATACTGCAGATCACAAATGTATTTGTCAAGACAATTGGCTCAGTTACATCCCGAACTAACGATGCCCATGTTTTCAGGTAGGTTCCTACTTAATCCTTCTTTCAATTAAATAAAATGCAAACGCTTAATTTGATTTTTGATTCGTTAGCGCATTCATTATAAAGTAATGACTTAATTATTTTTCTTTATGTACTTCTTAGTAATTAAAATTGTTTAACTAGTTTTTATTGATCTCATGATATTTAATGCTTCAATTATTCCCTTTGATCATAATTATATATTCTAGATTTTTTTACACAATTCCGGGTTCAAATTCTTCCTTTATTATTAAAATATAATTTATTGGAAATTGTTTTGCAAAAGTTATGTTGGCACAAAGTTTTATAATGGTCGAAATTGTTTTGTAATTTGCATTTAATTTACAGTTCATTAAATAGTATATTTAATTATTGTTACAAACTTTGGAATAAGTAAAACAATATTTGTTTAGAAATAACTCATCGGTTTCAAACTGCTCGTCCCGAAGTACGGCAACTTCTTCTGCAGTACTTGTTGCCTTGGTTACACAACATGGAACTTGTGGATCCCAATGTACCGCCTGCGAACCCGCTTTCGTACTATCAGGTATACTTCATTTATTTTAATAGTCAAAGAAATCGAGACAGTAGCTGCGCGGGATAAGAGGAATTACCATCCCTACAAAATAAAGTAAAAATATGTTCTCGTTGGGGAGATGAAATTTCCTGGTTCAAGTCTTTCGGCCGACAGTGTTTGATTATCGTTAAATGTAAAAACATCTTGCAATTAAATCGCACTCGAACGATTCAAGCTGACCACTTGATTGTCTTAAAATGTAGTCCTGGTTGCAAAAATCTCTCCGTTGCTGCTTTGAATTTCAAAGGTCGTTGCACGGATTGAGATTCTGACTGCACCAAGACGAATCGGTCGAAGTGGTTGTATTCCACTATAATAACATTAACATCTACCATTCTATAATTGGGAGTAAATCCTGTTGAATGGTTACCAGCAAAATAAAAATAATTATTTACTTTTAGTATTATACTAACGATATGGGACATTCTGGAGCTAGAAGAGAAGGTTGGGGTTCTGCCGAAGCCACCGAAATGGTTCTTAACAATGTCTTTTACATCACTGCTAAAGTAAATATTGTAATATGAAACCAGGAATATTTTTTTGCTAAATATTTTGTTTTAGTTTGCCGATGAACATCCTAAAGAAATGGAAGAAGTCTGGTCTACCTTGTGTTCTTGCTGGCCAAATAATTTAAAAGTTATTATTCGATACTTAATAATTGTATCTGGAATGGCGCCTTGCGAACTTCTACCATATGTAAGAAAATTTTATTTAAAGACTCACATGCATATCTACCACGCCTTTTATCCAACTCGGGTGTGGCAGCTTCACAAATTATATTGTTACCATTCAACTTTAGATACGCTATACTCGTATGTGTATATAATATTGAATGCGAATTCTGATTTATCTCATAAATAACGAAATATTCTCCTACCTTGTGAAGAGAAGTTTTCCGCAGACCATATTTTATTTCTTTATCATATCTTACCTTAAAATTCTCTTGTAATTATTTCACTCAACAATTAATAAGTATTAACCAACCTCCTCTCGCCAAGTATATTTTTTTAAATTCAATATAAGAAGTATAACGGATACAATGAATAAATATAAACATTATAAAAATACCTGTTCTTAAAACTTCACACATTCTTCCTCTAATGCGCGAAGCTGGACCTAAAGTATACTCAACTAAATATTAATTTAATATCGAAAACAGAGTTCACTAAAAATATAGATTGTATTATAATTATTTTGATGCGTGTTCCAATATTTTTAGAGAAACACAACTTTTATTTAATTTAATTTCAATTTTGTATGAAACATTTAAAATCAACTTTAATTGTTCACCTGGCTGGGATTTATAAAACAACCAATTTCGATAAAACTAAAGCATTTAATTTATATTCAAGATTGAGCACAATCCTTCTTGTCAACAAAATAAATACCATTGCATATAGTAATATAAAATTTAAACGCGAATTAAAATTAGTATCACATTACAATAAAAATTGCGCATATTCTTTTCTAATTCTTTGTGTGTGTGGGTAACTTTTTTCGGTAAAAAGTCAAAATCCTATGATCTTTCCAGGCCAATTTTTTTTTCATATTTTGGTAATCGAACTATTATATTTTGTCATTTAACACATTGCCAGCGTTATTAGTGTACTATTTAAAGTTTAACAGCTCAGTAGTATATTGTGCAACTAGGGACGAAAGTGAGGTTTTTCCGACGAGTGCGGAGTTGGCAACACGAGCGAAGCGAGGGATGCCACCGCACGAGTTGGGAGAACACTTTTGTCCCGAGATGTACACGATATTTTTTCAATACCTGTACCGAAAAAGCAATTAGAAGTTGAAGAAAGGGATAAAATCGGATGATGATAACATTGGAAAAATGTAAAATAATCTCATAAAATAAATAAAAATAATCTAAATAATCAATTTTGGAATCCCCATAAAGCGGGAGGAAAAACCAAGTGGATTCCTGCATAAAGCGGGAGGAAAAGTTAGGAAGGAAAAAGTCAAGTGGATTCCCGCATAAAGCGTTAGGAAAAGTACTGACCGGTCAGAAATATTTCACTTTCGTCCCTAAAAATAGGAACGAAAGGTGACGTTTTCGGTGCAGATTGAAAAATATTCTATGTACTGTTACATTCAAACTCTAGGTTCGTTTAACAACTGATTTATTAACACAATTCAACATCTTTATATACACAGTATTTCATAAGAAATTATAATAACTTAATAACAAATAAATTACATTAATTATTTATAGTTACCTACATAATATTAAACAATATGTAACATGTACTACCAACAACCATGAGTTCTCGTGAGTTGACGACTAGTAATCGCATATATCGTAAATTTTACTAATATACCGTATGATGCTGTCACACCCAAATTGGATATTGAGGTGTTATATGTACCTATATGCATGTTTTCATAGCGAATTTAGGCTTTTTATAAGTGCTCCATAAAAATTGCTATCTTCAAGTATCTATCGCTGCTCTTTCTTTCTAACTAAAGCTATTTTTGTAGGCAAAAAGGGTAGTTTTATATTTAGCTCGAGCCCGTCCAGACCGTCTTCTAGATGAAATGATGACCGAACTACAAACAGTCGAAACCCTAAACTGTTTGATCGAACGAACAGAAACCCCGCCATTTTACCGACTCACGAGTATGCGCAAAGCCAGCAGCCACTCTGATGGCGGTGCGGGGGGCGTGGCCGGGCAATCAGATCCCGCCTCTCGGAGCGAACTGGGCGTGGAAAAGGGAACAATTCACACGAAAAGACACAGTGGTGAAGATCCTATCAAAACAGGGTAAGTAGATGAAATTTTAGATAGTAATAATAATAACAAACACTGATTTAGTAGTACTAAGTCTGATACGTCTATACGCATGCATTCTGGATTTGTTTCGCCAAGGAATGACAAAAGCCGGTCGGTTAGTGGGCCGGTACTCTTATCGGAGGATCCTTCTACACCTACTACAGATATTGAAGTAAGTATTTCACTTATTTTTAAAATTAATTGCTCTTATAATTGAAATTGGAATCTAGCTTAAAGCTAGATTCAAACCTACCCAATTATAAGTATAAGTGCTAATACTAAATTAATAAACCAGCGCTTCCACAAAATTCCAATTTCAATTATAAGTGAGAACGTTGAGTGCTAGTTGATTAAATTAGCCACTTCTGAATCTCTTATTCTTTTCATTATGTCAATGTTTTTACTTTGAATATGTTTGTAAAATTATTTGAATTTCAGTTACAAGCCCCAGATGTAGATCTCTATACCGGATTACAAGTTCTAAGTGTAAACGGAAGTGACAAAATAAATATGTCTGTTCCGCAACCACATCCGCTACCAATGCCAGAATATGGCGGATATTTTGCTCCTTTAACAGAATATTTACCGGATAGCTCACAACCAATATCCAGTTTTCATAGGTAATTAATCATTTCAATAATTTATTCAAGTTAGAAGTAAATATTTTTTACACTATCGGATTTATAGAATAAAAAATACTAGCAGCAAAGTTATATCGATCGTGCAAAAACATTTTCCTGCAGTATATATTACTTACCGCCCTTGGTGCTTAAATAACTGTTATTTTTAGGTGCAACGTGGCAGTAATGCTCCTAACAGACGTCGTTATAGATGGCGTAGATCTCGACTGGTCAATGCATGTGCCTCTGATGCTACACATTTTAATGTTAGGAATGGATCACACAAGACCTTTAGTCCATGAACACTGCAAACAGTTGTTGCTGAATCTTTTAGTAGTTCTAGCAGAACATTGCGATCATTTAACTGTCGCTCATATTTTATTAAACAGTAAAACTGATAGATTGGGACTTGGTTTAACTACGCCGCAACTTCCGGTTTTGAGCCATGTTTTTACAGGTGAGTTATTCTTTAAATATAAGTTATGAAACATAGAACTAATTTATGTGTTTTTAGAAACTGATCCAGTGTTTGATAGTTATTTGCAAGGCCCGTTACCTTGCAATTCTATTGTTTCATTACCAGCTACATCAACTTGCAGCACAATTGTTGCTACTACTAGCAGCACTGCAAGTAGCAGTAAGTGTTTTTTGTATCATTACACCCAAAAAATATTTCTTCTGCCTTATATTCTATTCTGTAATAAGTCGAAATTTTAAAAGTTTTTGATAAATAAGAACATATTTTTAAATGATGATGATACTATGTGTCTTGGTTTATATAAAACTATTGAAATTTATTTCCGATAATTGGCCACATTTCTTATTAATATATTTTGTAGATGAATTAGCGATAGAACCAAGCGTGCCTCCGGTAATAGTAACCCCCGAAGATACTGCTGGTTGGACCGGCCCAGAGCCAGGTCCAAATATGCCCATAGCAGACGTCATCAAATCATTAATAGACTTCTTAGCAAAACGTCAAAACACTCCTCTATGGAACTATGAAGACATTACAGCTAAAGTATGGTCCGTTCGAAGTGCCGACCACATTGACGCTCTTTTACAACACGTCTTAAGAGTTTTTCGAGATTCTTTACCGCACGCTCATATAAACGAACGTTGGGCTCAAACCGCATTACAACTCGGCTTATCGTGTAGCTCGAGACATTATGCCGGAAGATCTCTACAGATTTTTAGATCCTTAAAAGTGCCGATAACGTCTCGAATGCTGTCAGATATTTTATCTCGTCTGGTTGAAACAGTAGCAGAACAAGGAGAAGACATGCAAGGCTATGTTACCGAATTATTGTTAACCTTAGAAGCTGCTGTTGATTCATTGGAATCAGATTTCCGACCTCTTGATTTTATGAAAGAGATTTTTAAGAGCACTCCCAATTTAAACAACAAAGATATGGTAGTAATAGGTGGCAAAAGATCTCCAGGAGGCGAATGTGTGTATAACAACGCAATTGGCAACCATGTTCCGTATTTAAACCAACCCGGACACACAAGAAGTACCAGCTACTCAGTTAGTTATTGCCTTCGAAAAGGTTCTGCTTCCCCTGCAAGCGATGGCAAAGATCTAAGATGCCGAGGAAATAATGAAATTGAACCTAGAAACATGAACAGGTAAAGTTTTAAAATTGCAAACAATGCTTGATCTTAAACTTTTTAGGTTTAATTCTAGTTTATCGCGATCCCGCTCGGCTCAGAGTTTAAAACTCTTGGGCGATTCTGCATCTCAAGATGATAAGATGACTATTTTGGCTCAGTTGTTCTGGTTGTCGGTATCGCTACTTGAAAGCGATTATGAGCATGAATTTTTGTTGGCGCTAAGATTATTAGGACGAGTGTTACATAGATTGCCGCTTGATCGACCAGATGCTAGAGATAAAGTTGAAAAACTGCAGTCGCAGTTACGGTGGTCGTCGTTTCCTGGAGTACATGCACTTCTTTTGAAGGTAAAATAATTAATTAGACTAAAAATCCTTAATTTAACTGTATTTTCAGACTACTGTTTAATTTTTTTTAAATGTTACCATTCAGAATACTTATTGTAGAAAATCTTAAAATCGTGAATAGATTATACAGGTGATTTACAATTTCGTGTATATGGCAACTTATTGAATATGGAACTGAAAGAATTTTTTCAAAATTCGCAATTTTAATTTACAGGTTTTTTTATCAAACCGTTTTGAGCCACTGCTTCCATATGGACTTTTATAGTTTTATTTAGTTGTGACTGACTCTGTATATACAAAAAATAATTTTTAGCATTTTATAGGAATACTCTTAACTATTAAAATATTTTCTCTAATAATTGTTATCGCAACAATATGTTGTATGATATTATCGATAAAATAATGCTTCATGAATTCGATACTAAGTATTTTATTTGTTTACAGGGTTGTACTCATCCAAATATCTACGAAAATGTTGTTACATTATTATCTCTATTCACGCCTTTATTGGATTTAGTGGTAGTAGATCCGTCACAATCTCTAGCATTTCCTATGAATGTTGTTGCTTTATTACCTTACATGCTTCACAATTATGAAGATGCTAACGAATTGTGTATTCGTAGTGCCGAAAACATCGCTCAGGTATGTAGTAAACTACACTCAGATACAAAGAAATAATTAATTTTCATTTTTGATGATAATTGTTTATTAAATAAACAATAAAGTAACAAGTAGCTATAAAACTACAAATTTCACCCTAGTAATTATTATTGAAAATAGATATTGGATAACCTACTTTGTGAATTAATAAGCTCAAAATGTTTACATTATAGGTCAGTGCAGAAAAGAGCAAAAAACTAGAAAATTTGGGCACAGTAATGACGCTATACAGCAGAAGAAACTTCAGTAAAGAAAGTTTCCAATGGACCAAATGTGTCGTAAAATATCTCTACGACACCTACGCGCATTTAAGCTTAAACATGTTAGCATTCTTAGTTGAAATGTTAGAAAAAGGTCCTCCATCAATGCAGCTTCCAGTTCTAAACATAATCCATTGCATGCTACACTACATCGACTTAGCTTCAGCGTCTTCTCAGCCAATAAACGCAGACCTTCTTCGAGTTATCGCCAAGTATCTGGAAGGCGCGCACTGGAAAGAAGCATTGAAGATTCTCAAACTAGTCGTGACAAGATCGTCAACTCTCGTGGCGCCGCCAATACAAAGCCAATCGCATTGGGAATCTTCTATTATTGCTTCTGCTCCGCATCCGTCATTTGCAGAAAGTGAAATATTTACTAAAAAGGAATTGCCGGGAAGAACTATGGAATTTACTTTTGATTTGAGCCAGACTCCGGTTATTGGGAGAAGGTTTTTGTTGAAAAATGATAAGGATAAAGATGATAAAGGTTTGACGCCGATTCCAGTGGCTTCGCCAAGGAGGTCTTGTTCTCTTTCACCAGCCGATGCCGCTCCTACCGCTGGGTGGAAACGGCCTTGGATGTCTCAGGTTTACATAAATTTTATTATTTTTATATTATAGTTGGTTTGTTGTGAGTGCGAATGATTCCGAGTATAAAGAATTAATTAGCTCGTATTAAAAAATAAATAAATCTAGACGAAGCATAAGTACTGTTTTAGGATAAGAATGTCTGGCGAACATTGATTGCTGATTGAGGTTGAATCATGTTAAAATGTATTTTTTTTCTTTTTCAGGGAAGAGTCAGAGAATGTCTCGTTAATTTATTAACAACATGCGGTCAAAGAGTTGGACTTCCCAAGAGCCCATCGGTAAGTGTTGTTAATAAATTTATTATTTTTGTATATGAATTTTCCCTCTTAGCGGCATGGTTACTAGTTATGATTAAATTAGTGGTTTGTGAATATAATAAATTATATTGTTACGTTTTACTTTTAATTAGTAGAATTGGAATTATATTTCACAGATACGCAACAGACAAGTTTTTATCAAGGCCTGAAAGATGTTTTTATTTTTATAAATTATTGATTACATTATGAAATGATAGATAAATATTACGCCACTAAATATTTTTATTCTAAATATAACTATTAAAATAAAAATGGTAAGTGTGAATTGCTAAAATTTGAATAAAGTATAATATTTAACGAGCTTTTACTGATGAGACTTACTTATAAGAATTACACGATCCGCAATCTTTGAAATGAGTAATTGTTCTTATAAACTCAGGTACAATGTTATACTTTATCTACGTCTATAATAAAAAATAAATTCATAATTGTAAAATTCATTTAAAATTACATAATTTCTTATATGCTATAGTACTAGAAGTTCTATTAGCCAAAAACCATAATACAAAAGTTTGGTCAATAGTGAGTAATACATAGCAATACTGTATTGTTAATATATTATTTTATAGTCGTAGATAAAATATTTTTAGGCGTAATATTTATCTGGAATATGTTTGTTGCGTTATCTGTTGTTCTGTATTGTTCCTTTGCCCTGTGATGCCTGGGGTTGACGAAACGGGCGCGGGTTCACTGATTTCTCTCTCTTTCTGTATCTCTTTGTCTGTGTATAGGATGAACTAATTAACACGATATACTCCAAGGTAAAGAATAGCAGGCGTAGCAGTGTCCGTCGGGTACGCGTGCTTTTTGTGCAGTGTCGTTCAGTTTATCGATCAAATCAAATTACACTGTAACTCACTCACTACTCACTTATTTTAGTTCTAACACTCTACAGCTTCTCGCCTATAAACTTATCAACTAACTTAAGTTGCATGGACATTTACTGAGTTGGACACAATAGATCTAAAATTGTTTACTTATTTTCACAGTGCAATAACACTTTGTTTAGTATTCGCTCATTTCTAATGTTCAATTTAAGATTCTTTGTGGATTCTTTCATGCTTCTGGAGAAAATTAAACTCATTGTTTTGAAGCTACCAATGAATTAGACATTCTTCTTTTCAAAGACTCGTTGAAGATTCAATTTAGCGGCGGCGCTATTAATTTGACAAATAATTCTCATTAGGATTATTTAATTCAAAAAAACATGAAAGTATAGTCAAAGAATCTTTGTGTGAACAGAGCAGAATATTTGGAATGTTTAGGTACTATAAATATATTACTTAGTATCTAGATAAGGTAGAAGTAGAGACAAAAAACTTTTTTTATAAAGTTAAAAGTAATATTTTTAATATTTTTGTGAACAATTTTATATTTCAACAACACATAAAATGTAATAATAAATAAATCAGGTGTTTCAGTTTTCAAATGGGGAAAACTGTATTATTTTTACGATTTTTAATGTTTTGATTTTAGGAATAACAATCCTACATAATGGTATTTTGTAGTATTTTTAAATGATTTTTATATCTGCATGTTAGTTTGCATGAGTTATATGCATGTTTCAGTGTATCTGTTTCTCTGTCACAAGCAAAAACTGCGGATCGCACTTACACAAAGTACGTACATTTCTTTGTAGTTTGAGTGGGTCTCCAGTTTTTACTCCTAAATATGTGATTCACAAAATAAAATACACTCTGATGCAAAGAAAACGAGAGTTAATATACAGCTTTCTTTCATTACATTTTGAAATTTCATTTTAGGACGATATTTTTCTTGAATTGACGGCTGGTAACCGCACACAGAGTAATATTAATCTATACCAATGACTCTGCGCTATAAAATTTGAAACATTACAAAATTTTACCCTAATAATAATAAAAAATAAATTTGTCAAATTGTGTGAACCGTTTTCCTACTAAAATTATAGTTGTTTTTGTGAATCATATTTTCGTAGTGTAGTATACATATAGTAATATAGTGTAGTTGTCTACTGATACAATACTAGGTGAATTTTTATATCACTTCACTTAATTTTTAATATTCCCAGTACTAAAATATGTATATCAATAATAAGATACGTATTTCAGTACATTTTAATTAATTCTCACTAATATTTTTGCAATATATGTACAGGTGATATTCAGCCAAAGTTCAGACTTGATGGAACGGCAGTCAAGCATGGCATCATCTACAGAAGAAATGTCTGCAAGTGGCGGCAACGACTTGAGCGGTGGATCTGGTGCTCGAGGTATTGATGCTGCAACAGCCGCGGAACAGTTTGGCGTTTTCAGAGACTTTGACTTCTTGGAGTACGAAAGCGAAAGCGTAGAGGTATATTTTGGTTTTTAAATTGACTAGTAACATCTTATTGAAATGTTTTGTGCATTTTAGGGCGAAAGTACAGATAACTTCAATTGGGGAGTTAGAAGAAGACCTCTAAGTGATGGTGAACAAGATCTACCCAGTATTAGAACTCACGAAGAAAGTATTAGTGAGAAGACTCCGGTGCTCGCCAAACGAAAGGTATGATTTTTTATTGTTCATAATTAATTCTGCGTAATATGGTTCTGACAACTCAGCTTCGAATCCAGTCAAATACACTTTCCAATTTAACTACACTAAATCTTTACAACAACCATAAGTACTCGTGAGTTGACAGCTGGTAACCGCATATCATACACAAAAATAAACATAAAAAGAAAATTCATATCAAGAATCCAGTGGACACAGAAAATTCATGTAAAGAAATATTCAAATCTAGAAAAATGTTATACGTCTTCGTCTTACGCATGCATCAGATTCACGTGTTCTGCTCGAGTGTCAGCGGTATTGAAACAAAGTTAAAAATCGATCTAACACGATAACAAGAATAGAGCCCTCCTTTCAGTCGTCCCCCTCGTGCCAGTCCCACAAGTAACGAGTTTGTTGTTAAACAAAAATATTTCTAAATCATTGCTTCACACCACTTTTTTCTAGATTTGAATATCCCTTTACATGCGTTTTCTGCAATAATTGGATTCTAGATTTGAATTTTCTATGTATGCATTTTCTTATCTCTGAATTTTAGGGTGTTTTATAATTTATTCTACTCAAGATTATTCTTGTATTTGAATCTGAGTTTTCAAGAATTGGATAGGCACCCTTTAGCATTTAAGAAATTTAATAAATAGTTTTGTAGTATTAAGACAATTTTATTTTTAGCGTCATGCGCCAGACGAATCGTCAGATGACGAAGTAGGCTCCGAATCACCATTGGATGAAATGGTCGTGGCGCCAGAATTCGAAGCTAGTTGTTCTGCTGGCCAAGACAGCAGCAGTGCTGTCTACCCGCCATCTTCTTTGAATCTGCGCAGTGCTGGTGAAACCCACCATAGACACCACAGAGAAAGACGAGACTCTAGCACTAGATCAGACACAAGGTAACATTTCTCATTACTTTACAGCTTTTAATGGTACATTTATAACCATATTGTATCCTAGCGCAATTTTAAGTTGGCGTAAAATTGTAAGTTAGGTATACGTGCATCAACTACCGCATTTACAACTATAATTTAAAGTCTGCGTACTTCGGTATCGGTCCCGAATTACACTTCAACTCAATGCTTGCAACTTGCAAGCTACTAAAGCCCTGTTCGCACGAGGATTCTTTGAAGATTCTACCAAGATTCTGAATCTTGGAAAAGAAGAAGTTTTTTCTTTCTAGTGAGAATTATCTGTTAAATTGCGGTGCCGCTAAATTGAATCTTCAATGAATCTTGGAGAAGAAGAATTTATAATTTATTGATTGCTTCAAAACCATGTAATTATCATTAGAAAGAAGAAAACTTCTTGTTTTCCATGATTCAGAATCTAGGTAGAATCTTCAAAGAATCCTCGTGCTTAGTCGGCAGTGAATTCGGGAATTCGCATGCGCCTTACGATTCTGGTATTTTTCTCAACAGAGGCGCTGCAATCTGCAATTTGAGTTGTTTAATGCCTGTGGCACACCGGCCGAGGAGCATCGAGGACCATCGAGTAACTCCTCGATGAAACGATAGAACGCACCCCGTCCTCGACGAAAAATAGGGGCGCCGCTATTTTCATCGAGTTGTTCCTCGATGAAACGAATGTATCTCATTTCAGACGTATCTTTGGATTTGATTTCGCGCAAAACTTTGATGTATTTGTCACCGATTAAATAGAAATCCATCGCGGACGGGTGCGTTCTTTCGTTTCATCGAGGAGTTACTCCTCCTACTCCTACTACTTGATGCTCCTCGACCGGTGTGCCACAGGCATAATGGAGTAAGACTGAATTACATATTTTATAATAATTTTGCTTTTTATCCAAACATAAAATTATATTACTTTACCAAAAAAAACTACATTTCATGATGTTTCAACAGAATGACATGTCGTATTTGCAGTGGTGGTAAATTATATGAACTTTAAGTCACAATTTTCAATTTAAAATTACGCAAGGTCTAAATTGGTTGTAAATGTACCTTAAAATTACACTGCTCCCGATCTAAACTCCAGTGTCTTTCGTAAATGTTAGTTGATATATCTTTTGTCATATGCCATACGATGGACCTGGCCGTAAACCAAGATTGACTTTACAGTTGGTTGTATGTTAGAACCGTTTATAGCTTAGTGTAATTCATTATTGGTTATTTTTCGCCGGGTTTGCAGTGGTTCAAGCGCTGGCGATCTCGGGGATGTTACGCCGTGCAACACTTCGCCGAATATTTCGTCGCTTCTGACAACTTTTCGGCCGATTGTGAGAAATGATACCGAAGAAGCTTGGAGGCTACAGTTACAGAATGGATTTACGCAAGCTAGTAGCCACGGAAATGCTCTACAGTTGTTTCAACATCTTCACGCAATTGTTAAAGTAAGTTACTAAGCGTGGAACAGAAATATTTTTTATGAATTCGTTAAATTGAGAGAAGAGTGAGAACATTTTAATACCAAGGTCGGAATCGAACGTACGACCTTTGGTTCCGTTGGCCGATGACATATCCACATGGCTACGAATTGACAGCTGTAATCGGCTGTAATTATACGAATGTAGCAATAAAAACTAAAGGTTAAAATTTTCAAATTATTTTCATTAATTTCTTGAAATTACATTATGAAACTGAAGTAATGTGTATTAAATAAGATGTAGGAATGGATGTAGTATTGTCCGTGCAATATGGTATCATAGTTGTTAGCCGGACAGTTTTATTTATAAAAAAATTGTTTTCACATTTTAAATGCTTATGCCACAGTTTCGTTGGGACACAAGGTATAAGAAGTCAGAGATATCTCCGTTATTTACTGACATATAAATTAATGTATCTAATTTTTGAACGGCTCAAACCGTCAAAATGAAATAAAGCTTGAATCTCTTGACTCCATAATACAAAGTATTTAAATTAAATTGTAAAATAGCCCAGCGTAAATATTTTCCCTACATTTCCAATAATTATTCTAAAACGCATAATATTTTCTTCTATGAAATGTTTTTGGCAGACAACATCTTGAGGCTCAAGCTTTCGGTCATCGAATGGTATCTTTGAATTTTTCCTTAAATTAGTATCAATTGGTGTAGAGTATAAAGTTTTTTTGCCAAGTGCACTCACCGTATTTGTATTATACATCGTGATTCAACAAATTATAACTTGAATTTAACAAATCACCATTTATGACTACTGAAACGTGACGTACAAAACGGAAGCATGAAAATTAAACTTAATTATTTATGAGAATGGAATTGTCGACTGGTAGAATAATGAAGGATGGAATATTTGGGAATGCAGTCAGTGAGTTTTTATTTAACTAAAAAACCGACGTTTCACCACACCCTTGTGGCTTCATCAGGGTGACTACAAGTACAAGTATAATATTGTTATCTCTGGTTGTACTTGTAGTCACCCTGATGAAGCAACAAGGGTGTGGCGAAACGTCGGATTTTTAGTTAAATAAAAACTGACTGACTGCATTCCCAAATATTCCATCCTTCATTAATTATTTATGTTAACTCAATACAACAAAATATTTATGGATTATTTTAGGATATAGGAGGAAAAACAGTTTCAATAACCCGAGATTCCTGTCATTTATTGAACCAGTGTGCGACCAATTCATCTTTAGTATCTCAACTTAGTTCTCGGTTATCATCAACTGCAGATCTACTTTTTACGAGGACTGTACAACCGACGCATGTCATTTGTTTCCCATCTACAGCAATAGGTGGTGCGCGCATCACCGATATTATGCGGTATGGTGTGTTGGAAATGCAAGAGCATTTAGAAACGTTCTTTGACAGAAAGGACCATGGTACTGAGGTATGATAATATATAAAATATATTTATGTAAATGATTTTAAAATGTGTGTTAATTTATAGTGTATAGATGCAGTTAAAACTGCATTAAAATTGCAATTATTGGGCGAATCACAATCAGATATCATCTCAGAAGAATTGCTACTAGATTTAGGACGTGCTCTCTACAAATTACATTTTCAATTCTTGTTATTTATTGAAGCTGCAAATAAAATGATGTCTGCCCTGACTATAGCTCTCAAAACTTCCCAGGTAATTATATTATTATTATTATCTGTTTTGTTTACCTAAAAAGCTAACAATATTTCATTTTAGTTAAACGACATAACGAAAGACATCCTAAATATAAAGACAGCTTTACAACGAGTATCATTAGATGAAAATCTTATTGAAACATCTGAAGGTGGGGGCGGGGCTACGCCCACTCCCCCTCAATCTCTAGGCAATATTGACGATTTGGAGGTGGGGCTATATGAACTCCTCCAATCAGAGAAATGGTCAACTGCGTATTCATTTGTTAAGCATAACAGGGGTTGTTGGGGTCCGGAAATTAGTACTGGTGGTGAGAGTGACGATGTTCTTACTGCACTGAATGTTTATAGCAAGAAATTGGTGGTGGAAAAAACAGGTGAGATATCTTGAGTGAAGCCAGTTTTACATTATACTTTTTTCGGCTAGAAACTTTGACAACTTTCATACTATACTTGATTTTAAAACTATATAGGTTGATTTCACACCAATTTTACACCAAACAAACTTTGTATAGAGCAAGAGTAAACAAACGAGTGTTTCCATCTTGTCTCGTCAGCTGTTTTCACTGTCAGTGACTGTTTCGTTTCACCGTGGTTTTTTGGTAATAAATTATATAATAAATTTATTTATATTATTGAAATAATATTTGTGGTTAATTAACAGACAATAGCTATAAAATGAAATTCAAGATGATCTTCACGCTGAAATGTCAAATCTAGTGATATTTTTCTCACAGTCACAGTGTAAATAGGGCTCAGCGAGACAATTTCAAATTATTCCTCCTAGTTTTTAAATAAAGTATAGATTTTAGAATTCAAAATATGATAATGTAAAACTCGAAAATCTCCATCCAATTTGCATACTAGAAACTACTTTTTCGTTAAATATCGATATGAATATCAGTTGCTATCACTTTTCGTTTGATATCGATAACTCGATATTTGTTGCTATATTATGTCGATAATTATCGGAAAATATCGATAATTCCGAGTTATCGATACCAATCGAAAAGTAATATTGACTGATGTTCATATCGATATTTTCCCATCCCTAATCTAGACAAAAAAGGTCAGAAAAAGTTTCGAATATCTAGTTCCAGTTTCTAGCCGAAAAAACTATAATGTAAAACAGGCCTTAGTATAAAACGTTGATCGATAAACAAAAATGTGTACCAAATATTAATAGGTCTATTCTGTATTTTACCTCTATAACACTATAACTCTATAGTCAATGTAAGCTATAGAGCTCTATAACTCCGACTCCTATAGAGTCTGTATCTCGTTCTATAACTTATCTTCTTACAGTGCCAAATTTATAGAGTTACTAAACCAGAAAATCCTGTCCATAAAACTTATAGAAATTCTATAACTCTATAGTGGCTATAGAAACATACAGAATCGCAATTTGCTTACATTCTGTAACTAACGACAGTTATAGAGCTTATGGCGCTTATAGAAACATACAGAATAGACCCATAAATGACTTATATAGGGTTTTATTGTTTTTTAATGTTTCAAAATAATAAATAATTGTGTCTTGATTTCAGATTCATATATCATGACGCATACTGAAAGCGATTTGGCGGATGTATACGCTAGATTATTTCAGGTCTCAGCTTCAGTGGCTGATTTAGAAACCAGTATGAAAGAAAGAGACCAACATCCTTCAGACTTATCCACTGGTAGTCAAAATAAAGATTAAATGTCACAATATTAGAGACAAAGTAAATGCATTTGACTGTTCACTTTTTACGAAATAATTTTTATTTAACTATTTCTCGATGAATAGTTGCTTATGAGTTATAGTTTTATATAACTGTAACATTAAATAAGAAATAAGTATTAGCTTAATTTATGTTTACAATTTTATCCCTTGTTTTAAAAAAAATATTTGTGATGATTTTTTTTGACTGAAAATAATATAGTGTTAACTACTATCATAAGAAATAATAAATTAATATTTTTTAAATTAAACACTTTCTTATGAATGAATATCAATTAGCAACGATTAAATCTTTTGTGATACTGAATTTTTATTAATCATTTTAGTTGCTAAAATATCAAAGATAATCTTTTGTGATCCTAGTCTTTAAAGCAATGACTTTTAACCTGATTTATGTAGTTTAAGCTTTGAGTGTAATATATAATGAATCTGTGTTATTTCTTGCAAATATTTTTGACAGAATAAAAATTAGTTATATTGGGAGCACGCAGTGTTTTTGTCAAATGCATTTCAATTTTTTATTTTAATTTGATTAGTATTTTACTCAATAAAAATTTAATGATGGGAATTATTCATAAGAATGATGAGCAGCAGGCGAGCCTTCCTCATGAGTAATTTCCATGTTAAACTCGAGTAGAATATACTTATTTACGACTTATATTAAATAATTTATTCATGTTATAAGATCAATAGAATAAGTCATCATGCATGAATTATTTTTAATAGTCGTAGATATGTTTTGAAAGGATTTTTTATTACAAAATCCGTTCCTATAATCCACAAATCATGCATGTATTTTACAGTTTGTTCCGTTCACTCTTAACACACTTCTCATACTATCTAAATCAAAGTACATTCTCTCATTATTTCCATTTGGAATTCCACATATTTTCCTTTACCTTTTACGCTTTTTTTATTGTTTCAATTTGTTTACCTTTTTATTTTGTAGGTATATTATAGAATCAATACTTATTTGTGAAAATAAATGCAGAAAATGAAGCGACAAACGAAACAATAATTTATAATTTGGAGACTGCTTTAGTAGAGTGCAACTGAATTCAAAAACCTACATTATTAAAAATATGACTAGAAATTTTACGACTATTTACAGTAGAAGTCAACTACAAAGAAACTGAATAAAATTTTGATAAAAGTACCCTGAATTAAAAATAATTATGAATTTATTGCACAACAGTTTTACACGAATTATAGGACAAAATACCATAAAACATTTATGTATACATAGAACAAAATAGAGAAAAATATAGATACATGATAAAGGTAAAGCATAAAGTAATTTAAGTCATAACGTTATACAAGTTCAGATAAAAGATAATGACAAATGAGCATAATCATTAATTCATAACAAGTACAAGTTTAAGATAATACGCAGATTATAATAAACTAATATGAAAGATATCTAGATTCTCAGATATATTGTTTACATCTTTACAAATTATATTAATTGGAGACTTAATTAATATGTTTGTTCTACAGGCCAGAGTTTGAAAATCAATACATCCCGATGATTGTCTTGGAACATGGAAAGTTTAAAAACAACACTATTTTAAACAAAACTATTCATAGATTGAAAGAAATTTGCAGAATCTGATGATGGAAACACATCATTTCCGAAATAAAATACAGAACTAAACCCAAATAAATAAATTAATCCATGATAAAATAGGTGTTAGAGTATTTAAATATCATAGGTGGTACATATTTAGATTGATTACTGAAACATTCGAATGCAATAAATTTAGTAACAAATAATAACCTAAACAAATAACTAATTTTTACTTAAAAAGTATAAAAAATAGAGCAAACTGAGCACAACACTAGTAAGTACTCTTAAATTGAAGTTGCGTATGTGTTCAATGGTTGTTTTTTAGGCTCGCACAAACTATGTCGTTAGGGATCGATAAAAAATGATCTGAGCCAAATTACGTCCGCCCATGATAAATCCACGATTCTTTATTCCTCCCACTGAGCTGTCTACATATATGCGTTCTCTTCGCCCCTCGCCCTCATCTACTCGTTCTTTTCATTCACAGAAGTGACCTTAACACATCAGTCAGTTCTGTCAGTACTTCTGTGTACTTCTTTCCATGGTGTTCGAATAGAAAGGCGTAGTACGAAGTGAATGGTGTTGTGTTAGTGTTGATGTTAGTCACTGCCAATGGTCGGCGCGAATAGGTCGTGCACAGCTCCGCTGTCGGTGAAGTGACAGTTTGACGTTGTTTGGATCGAGTGATTCTAACCTAATTCGCAATGTTGGGTTTCTCACAATTCTGTCATGTGTGTTTAAAAGTGGATTTTAAATTGAGGAATTTATACAGCATTGATGAAGATCAGATGATGATAAGCGATAAGTTTAAGAGATGTGTTCCAGAAATTGTAAGTACAGAGTTGGCACTAGCCCTACTTTCACATTTCAAACACATCAACAACATTCACTGAAAATTTAAAAATAATTCATTTCGTAAAGCCCTATTCACACAGATTCTTTAAGGATTCTTTCATACTTCTGAATCCTGGAAAAACAAATTCACCGTTTTGAAGTTATCAATGAATTACAAATTAATCTTTTCCAAGACTCATTGAAAATAATTATATAATTTAGCGGCGCCTCTATTTGACAGGCGATTCTCACAAGGATTATTTTTTTAAAAATGAAAGAATCCTCACATAATCCTTTTGTGAACAGAGCTTAAGCTAAATTTGAAGTGACAGAGCAGCAGAAATATTTCATTATTGAATTTATGTACGTCACAGGCAAGTGTCGTAATAATTCTGTTACGCTCGACTAGAATAGAATACTTTATCCACGACTAAACTAAATACTTCATTCATTAATAAATTTGACAGCCGTCAAAAATCTTTGTACTTAGCAACAGACAGTACAAGACGTTTTATTGGTCAAAGAGCAAGTTAAATAATTATTTTAAAAAAACTCACTAGTGAGTAATGGCGCACATTATTCACTACAAACAACTGTCTAGTTAATTTATAAATCAATTATTCAAATAGTAAATTTGAAATGACAGCTGCAGAATATTTTATTTTTTAGATTTATGTACGTCACAGGTGTGTACCGTAATCATTCTGTTAAACTCGAGTAGAATTTATCCACAACTAAACTAAGTAAATTATCCATTTTATAAGATAAATGTGCACTGACAGCTATCAAAAATCTTTTATTTTTGAAACTTGTGTTCTTTACCTAGCAATGGACTATTACAATACGTTTTATTGGTCAGAGAGCCAGTTGAGTAATTATTATTCTTTAAAAAAAACTCACTAGTGAGTAATGGCGCACATTATTAACTGCAAACAACAGTCTAGTTAATTATAGCATTCAATTCAAATAGTAAATTTGAAATGACAGCGATGGAATATTTTATTTTTGAGACTTTCGTCTCTTAGGAAAACAAAATTAATGAGTATTTTATAGTATTACTTACTTGCTAATAATAGTATATTATACAACGACGCTATAATGGATGCTGTTATTCCCGAAGATAAAATTTAGAACACGAGCGAGGGTTTTAATCACCGGCGGGAATAATAGCAAGTTGTATACTATACTTTATCTACGACTAATTTACTATGTACAATATTTTAATAAAATAAATACCAATACGCAAAAATGTTGACATTTACAAATGTTAATTCTCTATCATCATAGTTACATCATTAAACATTGCAATGTTTTCTATAAATAATTTGCACAGAAAAATTGATTCAGACAAAGTAATTTTCTGATTGGTGCAGAGAAGGGAATCAGGACTATTATTCCCTGCGGGATATATATATATATATATATATATATATATATATATAGCGTTATGTAGCAAACATCACACATTTAATATTCATGTTATACATTAGTCGTAGATAAACATTATAATGTATGTATTATGTAATAGTCGTAGATAACGATGCTATTATCAATTGCAAAAGATACAGTTTCAAACAACTCGTTCAAAACTTTATTACCTACGTACCTATATAAAAACATCTTACATTAACTTCACAAATAATCAAAATACAACAATACTTATTTTACATTATGCACGCACTTTTACTCTTACTCTTCTTAACTGGAATGATTCTCATATTATATTTAAGTTTGTATTTTAATAAAAATGTATATTTGCAGGACTTCAAAGAAGATATTCCGTTATTTATATGTAATAATTGTTGTACAGAGTTAAATAATGTTCATAAATTTAGAGAATTAAGTATTAAAAATATTAGCGTACTAAAAAAATATTCCCAACAAATAAAAACTGTAACAGAAACTGCAAAAACCGTAGAAGACCAGTTACATTCTATCCTTTCAAATGTTCATAAAGACGCTCAGATTTTAAGCGAAAAAAATAATCAAAACACTCCAAGTAATTTCGGAGAAAGTAGTAGCAGTAGTACGCATAATTTTATAGAAAATATTGAAATAGATAATAGTGATGATAACAATCAAAATGACACCAACGAAGAATGTCCAGAAAATAACAACGCTGAAGCAGTTGACGAACCTATGGGCGAAAATTTTGAAGGAATAAATATTAACGAAACTTTAGGAACAAATCTTGAGGTTCACATCAACGAAAATGTCGAACACAGAGATGAAGATGAATCTAACGAAAATTTAGAACAAGTAGAGTGTGAACTAAAAGATGAGCCAAGCCAGTCTCACGCAAATATCTCATCGAATGAAGATAGTTCACAGCATTCGCAAATAGGAGAAACGGTTCAAATTAAACAAGAGTACGAAGAAGACGATGATGATGATTTCGAACCGGAAAATATTCTCCCAGATGATGGTGGATATGGGAATCCGTCTTTTGAAGCCCATATTAAACTAGAACAACAACGATATAATTCACCGCTGCAAAATTTGGCAGGTAATACATTTTAATTTTTATTCAATAACGCGTGTCAAATTTGTATGCTGTCATTTTGGGATAGCACGGTCCTGTGCTTTTTGTCTTTTGAGTTTTAGTTATAGGGTTACGGATGTAGAGCAGTAATATTTATATATTTTATAAATCCTTATTTACATAAACAATTAGTTTTAAAGTTTACAATTACGTTTAGGTTTAAGAAAGTTTTAATACATTTAACATACGTCCCACTTTTGAGCACTGTGAATGCTCGTATTAAGTTATATGAATTTAAACTTTCTTAAACGTAAACATAAATGTAAACCTTAAAACTAAATGCTTATGTGAATAAGGCTTAAACAACTTTAAACTAAACAAAATTGAATGCAAAATATTTTAGTAAAATAATGTTGGTTTGTAGTAGGTTACGTGTTTATTATTTATATGGTAATCATTTTGGACTAATACGCCTCTGGAGAAATTATTCGGAAGTGGGCTTTTCAAAAATTGTCGATATACCAACAAAATTAAATTTTGTACCTATTATATATTTTTTTATCTACGACTGTTAAATAATAATACGTTCATAACTTTGTTTATTATAATTTAGTAATGCTATAAATTGAGTGAGTCAACTTGTATTTTTGACCAATAAAATTACCTACTAGTTTTATTGTTTTTCACCAATAAAAAATCTTGTATTATAATATATTCAAACATGTTAGTTGCTAAGAACATTATATTTCCGGCAGCTATCATCTAAAATGTGAATAAACTTATTAAATAATATAGTCATAGATAAAGTATAGTATACTTTTGTCGTTTAAAATTTCAAGGAGTCACTCGTATATTTTATTGGCATAAGTACCTAATTACCATTATTGAACATGAACACTCGTTGAATCAAACTTTGATAACTTAAATTTGTCGCCAACGCATATCTTCACGCCGTTTATGCAGTTCGTATGTGGCAGCATCACATACTGTAAGTTATCAGTATATTTTACCGCGTGTGCGGTTACCAGCCAGATTACAGGGTAGTTTTTTGTACAGTTAAACTGGAATGTGTACTTACCTGACTAAATTCAAACCCGAGTTGTGAGAACCACAGTCGGTGAGATAGTATTACTGAATTAAATTATTAAGGCTGCGTTATACGGTGTCAGTTCAAGTTACTATAATCCAGTATAAAAAGCGAGTGATTTTGAAGAAACTTGGTGTAAAGTAAGCAACTTGTTCAAGTGGCTGCTTGAAGTCGTAGAGTTTATTTCAAGAGGGGCGTATTAAATTGTTTGTACTAAAATCAAACACAGGTTTAGTTGACAGGATAGCAGAAATGGCAGTGCCACTTGTTCCAGTAACTTGAACCCCTTTTTTCACTTGACTGGAATCATTACTAAAACCAATGATGTAATTTAGTGCTAAAATATGTCTACACTAAGTAAGTTTTAAAATCCAGCGCTGGTTTTTAGTGACTTGAACAAGTTACTGGCACCGTGTAACGCTGCCTTATGAGAAGTAGTATGCACTCTCGAAATTCTGACAGAGTTCTACATTTAGTTTACGTTCGGTAATATATCTCGTGCTGAATCGTCCATCATATATCTGCTCGCTTTTTCTATTGATTTTCAGTCAGACCCTTCCATCTGGTATTCGTTTTCTGTCCTTTTCGTTCCCACACCATTCACTTCGCCCACTTCCATTTCTTTCACGCAATCCATCTCAAACGTTCTTTCAAACCCGCTGCTTTAATCCAGTGCCGTGCTGTGGGATTTCATTAATTATACACGTCAAAATTCTCTTCTTTCGTTGAGATTGATGGTGTGAGATTGTTGCCTGGACAATGTATGATATGACTGATGGTTTGCGTTGGAAAGAAAGTTGCAGAGAATAGGTCTGTGTGAATGGAATTTTAATCATGTGTGCAATAATTATTTAAAAAATAGCGATATAACATTTGAGATTGCCAATAAATTGAACAGCATTATTACATTTATTTTAATTAACAAATAAGAACAAACGCATATTTTAATGGGCTACTTGCATGATTTTTTATTAAATATTTTTAAAGAAGATATCCAAACTTGGGACACGTATTTTTATTTTGACAAAAATTTTATCAATAAGCTCAAAATAAAATAATGAAAATCAAATATTACTATGTGATGTAGAATACCGCGGCACCAGTGACTGGCCGTAAACCCATAGCAACAGTTCAACTCGTGAACGCCCCATCTCGACTTGTGCCGGAAGCTAAAACGGCCAACAACCGGACATATTACATTCTTAATATTATGCTTCATATTTTTACTTATCTTTTCGACCTAACATTACGTACGTAGTATAATAGAAATCTCATTTTCAATACCATGCAAGTAGCCCATTCTAATTTTTATTTATAGATTGAAATATGTGTTAATTTCTGTTTTGTTAATTTTAGCTTTAGCTTAAATAATGTAGCAAGAGTTCTCAATCTACTATCAATCATTAAACACATTGTACACATAAAATCACGGCATTTTTAACACAAACAATACAAATAAAATTTACGCATTCGGGTCCACATGTTGTATACAAGCTCCATTAATTTCCCAATCATTCCCATTCCCACCCGTACCAGCATCTAACTATTATCATTAATCATTTTCATTATCAGTCCATTAACTCACCGGACGTCCATGCAAACACCAAACGCTATCTATCTCACCCGCATATATTCACATGCTATTTATACATTTGTTCCACATGCCCAAACCATTGCAGCTGAATCCTACTCTATTAACTACATTCTTCACGATTCGATACTCTTCATACATCAATTTATACCGCGTTCGATCCATTACAAACACACAACGCAAAAAAACGAAGAAAAAAACATTATAACCGCAGTCAAACGCCATTTGTACTTTTAATCCATGCCTTGCATTTAAAAGTATAAAATGTTTAATTTATTGCTAAAGTGTATTTACTGGTCAATAATATATTAACCCCTTTGTTATAATTTTAAAACTTATATAAATGCCATGATAATTGTGAAAGTGTGAGTAATGAACCATTACTAACAGTTGTGGGTTATGAATATTACTCACAGTCTTGTGTAATAAACTGTTACTCATGATCATGAATAATGACTTATTACTCATAAATAATTCAGTTATATTATTCTGTGCGATAAAAACTAAAATGATGGTTATGCTCATTTGATATTAATTTCATAACTATAATTATTTTTAAAGATCTAATGTGTATTACAACAATCGCATTGTATTTTGCTACTATTTATTATTCTGGGCTGTGAGTAATAAATAACTTATTACATCATCGAGTATTTTAAGACTCATCGTATAGTTGTCATAAATGATTACTATAAAATTTTATTGATAGTCATAAAGTATGGAAGTCGATAATATATCTATACACTTATTTAATTTAAATAAATAAAAACTTAAAATAACAATAATTATAAACTTATTGCCAGAAAAATCAAGAAAGAAGTACATATTGGTATACCAGGCCTTTATGGATTGGAGAAGCGACAAGAACATCAGTTCATTCTGTGAAAATGTACTTTTAGCTTATTTTAATGAATTAGCAGAGAAATACAAATCATCATCGTTATGGGTGCATTATTCAATGCTAAAAAGCACACTCAACATAAATCACAGCGTCAACATAGAAAGTTATACAAAATTAAAAGCATTTCTAAAACATAAAGCAGAAGGGTATCTTCAGAAAAAAGCCAAAACATTTGCTCCGCATGAGATTAATTCATTCATTAATCATGCACCAGACAATAAATATCTTGCGACAAAGGTAAGAAATTCCAAAATTATGAAAATAAGTGCGTAATACCGATTTTTTTTAAAGGTTGCATTAATTATGGGCATAGTCGGTGCTTGCCATGCAAAGGAACTGCACGCAATGAATGTTGAAGACTGTCTTGATCTTCAATCGGCTATTTTAGTAACTGTCCCCAATCCTAAAACAAAAACCGTTCGAAAATTTACAATAACCGGCCAGTTTTATCACATTTGTAAAAAATATATCGATCTTCGTCCAACTAATGCTACATTTAGCTCATTTTTTCTAAATTATCACAATGGGAAATGCATTGCACAAAGAATTGGTATCAATAAATTTGGAGGAATGGGAAAAGAAATCGCCAGATTTTTAAAACTACCAGACCCACAAATGTACACGGGACACAGTTTTAGAAAATCATCTGCTACGCTTCTTTTTGATGCAGACGGGGATATTACTGCGGCGAAAAAACATGGTAGATGGCAGACTACATCAGCGGTAGAGAAATAGTATTAATTTTGTTACTCATAAATGTGATTACGTAATAAAATATAAACTCTAATAATAACGCAGTATTATTTCAATCCAAAGTACAACTTTCTATTAATAGCCTCAATATTCCATTCGTTTATAATGGCTATTACCATTGAATAAATAATTACATGAAACTCAACTGCTGTGTTCATGTGCGTGACTATATAATTTAGACGCGGGGAATGAGGCGTGAGGAATAACAGGTGATCTTGGAAAACGTAAGCTACGGAGGCAAGCAGCTCCAGCGTTATGATAAAATATCAAGCACCGCGCTGGAAGTAGTAGTTCGCTCAGACATTATTCATAATCCTAGCAATTACGGATGAATTATAGCTCTCGCCTGGGGCAATTGGCGTGTCGTAAACTTCATCCTCATGAGTAATAACTGTCATTATATGGGGTCGAAGAACTTTGGCGCATGCGCATAGATACGCTCGAAAGAGGGCAGCACACATCTAACGCGTATTACAAGATGGATTATTTTGTGGAAGAGTAAGAAGAAGTAACTGTTACGTGTGTAATGACTTTACACTTCTGGCTCCAGATTCAAATATTTGAAGCAAAACTGGTGTCAGTTACTTTTGTGATATCCTTTAGTTATTTTAAGGCTTTGCTAATTTAAATCGACAAGTTTAAATAAAATTACGGCACTCTACTTAAAAAAATCTGTAATATATTTCGGTATTCATGTTGAATACAAATGGCGGTCAGTTATCTCAAACTCAAATAGTATTTATTTGATACTAATTTTAAATAAACTTGGATTATATTTTTATATGTTTAAAAATATGGGTTATAAATATTATAAGTCCATAGTAAATAAAATGGAAGCGAACTGCAATTTATTAAACGATCAATACGGATTCTATTGTATTAATATATAATGTAGAAATGCATTTTATAGAATGCAGACTTGGACTAGCCCACTAGCCCAAAAATTCATTTAAGAAATTTAGGACAATTAAATGAAATAAACAAAAGTTGGTTGCAAATCAAATATTATTTAACGTTTTTATGTTATTTTACACGTTCTATTTATCGATAACACATGCGTATTCGATGAACACACACTTTTCAATCATATTATTTATTCTTTTGTTTACTGCCTTTAAAATTAAATCTATAAATATGACCCGTTTTTTTGCCTGCTATACACTTCTCCCACAAACATTTTAGACAAGCCCAGGTTTCATTTTATAAATAATTTACATTTTAAACTGACTTATACAAATAATTACATAAATGTATACGTTGAGCAAAAGTATTTAATATTTTATAGAAGTTATATTACATTATTATAATTTATAACGCCTTTTACCCAACTTGGATGTGGCAGTCTTTTAAACAAAATAAGAACAGTACTACGAAAATATTTTAATATTGAGTCGTAGGTGAGAGGTGAGATGCAACGTGTAGACATGTAGGCAGAGCGCTAGATCGTGGAATACGTTGGTGTATTATTGAGAAGAATGTTGCAAAAGAGTGGGCATCATGTACAGTGTCCCAGTTCGAATAATACTTTGCTGAACAAAAGAACAAACCGAGTAGGGTGATGACCAACTCAACCTCATGCGTGAAAAGCATTATGAAAGCGACATATCAGGACACAAATACTTGACAAAGATTAATAATCTCCTGATGTATAATGCATTAGGGAGGGAATGCCGAATTCAATGTAGTTGGGATGTTAAAATGCGAGAGCGTTTTGCGTTTTGAAAGAGATCGATCGATATTTTCCTTGAATGTAGCGCAAATGACAGAATGATGAATAGGATAGACGCGTGATTGATGGCTTTGGCTGAAATAAAATATTGAGGGAATGAAAGAGTTTTTATAGAATGGATTACTGAGCGGAAGTGATTCATCGAAAAATGCATTTAGCATGGATGGATGTTTCATGTTATTTGAAAATACCGCAATTTTTATGATATGCAAGAAAAATAGTAAAAATGTGTATGCAATATGCAGAAAATTAAGTGCAAAACATGCTTCATATATATGCAATAATATTTTCTAAATATATGCAACAATTACAAATAAATGAAACAAATATGCTTGAAAATATTATATCACTTTATTTTTTCATGAAACTTAAACATCCATAATAGTTCTTTTATTTATCTAGGACAAGAAGGTACAAACAAGTTGGAATTAGTTTTTGTCTGAGATACATAAAAAAATTATTTCATACTCTTTCTTTTCGAGTGCCGTGCTTCATTTAATCATTGTATTAAAAAAATGTCAAATAACAGAAATATTCTTATTTTTAAAATGAGGTAACCTAGTATTTGTTATAAAGATTTAGGAATCTTATTTGATCCACAACTAACATTTTAATCTGCGGCTAAGTCTCTTGGATTTATCATTAGATGTTCAAAAGACTTTAACAACATAAAAACTATTCTGGTTTTATATTACACGTATGTTCGCTCTAAACTTGAATATGGTTCCCTTATTTGGTACCCAATTTATGATAAATTTATTAAGGAATTGGAAGCTGTTCAAAGACGACTATTAAAATATCTTAGCTTTAAGATTGATAGAGTGTACCCTCATAGAGGCATTGAACATAATTTATTGTTACTACGTTTTGAAACTTCGTCATTAGAACATAGGAGAATCAATTCCAGCATAGTATTTTTGTACAAGTTACTGCACAATTTAATTGACTTTCCCGCACTTCGCAGTAAAATTAACTTCTTGGTACCAGATTATCAGCCCGCTCTGGCAATACTTTTTACTGTTCTCCTTGCAGAAGTAATATTTTATATAAGGCTCCAGTCACAATAATGTGCAGAAACTTTAATGATGAATTAGGTACTAATATAGATGTATTTAATACAAATCTCCACTCTATGGTTGAATATTTAAAATAGATAACTTTTATTTTGTAAGTAATAAGCTATTTTTATCATTTTGTAAAACTCTAGTTTTTTAAATTTTTTAAAATTTTTTTTTCTAAATTATATGTATTTATGTTACTACTATTTGTATTTATTTAATTGTTTTGGTATGAATAATATTGTCCTGTAATTGGTTGTAAAACTGTTGGGCAATGAATAAATTATTATTATTATTATAAGCCGCAAAAATTTACTTTAGCGGCCTAGGTCTTTTAAGTAAAATTTTGCGGCCTAGGCCTTTAAAGTTTTAAATTGCGGCGTATCAATAGTACGAAAAATGTCACTTTATGTCAGTATGAAATGCATAAATCCGGACTTTAATTTATTATGATGCTATATATTTTATCCATGATTATTAAATTTGTTCTCAATTTAGTATTGTTGTATTATACTCACACTACATTAGTAAATATTATTTAAATTACTCAACTTCATTTTTTACTCAATATTTTTGGCAAATATAACTTCCTGTACAATAGCAGCATATTTAAACATTATAGTCCTGTTGTTAAAATGTAAGTACATAAAATTTCAAATATATATTCTATTAAAATGGGGCTACTATACTCTCATTCGAATTTAGTATTAGAACACTGGCCTTGCATTCTCATGATTAATTCCTATCGTGAAATTTTCGTTGGATTGTATACCTACTAACATTAATAATCATATAAATTTTATGCACAAATACTAGTATGCTTTTGTTCATGATAATACATTTAAGAGTGTAATACTTAATAATAACATTTTTTTCAATTTCCAGAAGATAAAACAGCAAATAAACCAATCTGCAATCTCGAAAATGAAGCAATTACCGGACCTGGATCTTTATCACTACTTCAACAATTCCAAGGTAAATATTCTTAGATTATATACTACAATTACTAAATTTATTACATAATGTTACAGAGAAAATATTCAGCGCAATTGAAGAAACCCCGCAAAACATTCAGAACCAAGTACAAATCACAACTGAAACACACATCAAAACAGAAACAACTCCTGCAGAACCCGAACAACCTTTTGACCATTTCCTAGCCAGAAACAATGAAGAAAATCGTCCATTTAGATGCGAAGTTTGCGGAAAATGCTTCACGAAAAAAGGAGTTCTCGATGTGCACTCAAGACTTCATACTGGAGAGACCCCATTTCAGTGTCAAATTTGTCAAAAATGTTTTAGATATAAAAGTAGTCTTGATACTCACATATCCAGCCATTCGAAAGAAAAGAAGTTTAAATGTACTTTGTGTGACAAAAAATTTAAACGAAAAGTTAACTTAAAAATTCATACTAAGATTCATATGGGTGAGAAACCTCATAAATGTTCTTACTGTCCAAAAACATTTTTGTATAAAACTAGTTTAGATGGCCACGTTAGAATCCATACGGGAGAAAAAATGGTTGATTGCCCAACTTGTGATAGGAGTTTCAAAAATAAGTTTCATTTTGAGATTCATTATAGAACACATTCCGGAGAGAGGCCGTTTAAATGTCAAATCTGCGGTAGCTCATTTACTCAAAAGAATAATTTAGACAGACACATGAGATCGCATGATAAAGAAAAAATAGAATACAAATGCGACGTTTGTGAAAAGACTTTTCTGCACAAGTTTCATTTACAAAGACATTACAAAATTCATGACCAAAACAGAAATTTTGAATGTACAGTTTGCCAAAAGGTTTTTCTCCACGAAAAAAGTTTGGATCGACATATGGCTTATCATACTGGTATAAATTTATTAGAATGTACAATGTGTCCCAAGACATTTTTACATAGATCCAATTTAAACATTCATATTAAAACCCATCTTGGCGAAAAACCACATGGTTGTCAATTTTGCGATAAGCGGTTTACTCAGAAAAATAATTTAACTCGGCATTTAAGAATTCACACTGGAAATAAACCGTTTGTTTGTACGTATTGCCCTAAAACTTTTAATGAAAAATTTCATCTAATTCGACATACTAGAATTCATACTGGTGAGAGGCCTTTTGATTGTCCTATTTGTGGAAAAAGTTTTACTCAAAAACATATTATGGAAAAACATAAAGCAACACATTCCCCAGAAGAATTTTATAATTTATCTCAAGGTTTCAATATGCAAACAGAAAATTATTTACAGGAGAATATGCAAGTGCAAGACGCACCTCTTGAATATTCTGAGTAATATCTTCAAATAGACATACATTGTTACCTATTGATTATTAAAAGAGTTATAGTGTAAAAAATATAATATATTGTACATTTGTACATACTTTTATAAAACTAAGAAAAATGAGATATTTCACATACAAAACATAGATGAAAAAGAAGTACATATTAGACACAAGTTGTTCCTATTTGTTTTTAAAAGTGAAAATTAAGATAATTTTTTATTTTTATATAATATATCTTTGGTGATACATTTTGTGATAATTTTATTTATGTAGTAAAATAATTTATAATATTTATTTCTAGGAATATTTATTTAATCATACATTAATTTTATATCAAAATAAAGAGAATACTAATAAATTATTCAATAATTTGTTGTTATTGTTTGTTATGCACACTTCAACGTAAATTAGTACTTTTCGGATCAGCAAAAAAAAATTACGTATGACATCAAATCAAGGGCGTTAAGTGCTGAATTATCGCTCAGACCATTAAGAAAAGACTAAACAAAAAATATATTCAAGTTTTGGTAAAATTATAATAAATACTTAAAATTTTGGATTGGTTTATTTTTTTTGGTTATGGTAAAACTGCCATGTAAACGTTGTAAACATCAACGTCCCATGAGATTCTTATTTTACTTCTCCTTCCAGTTGAGATACGTGTCAAAACTGATGCCGGTATAACGTGGTAAATAAGCAGCAAAATGCGATACAGTAAGTGAAATAAGCTTAAAATCCTACTAATATATTTACTTATCCTGTATTAATTGATTTCAGTTATTTTACTATGCATTTTTGCTTACATTTCTCATTCATGGGCGAGTATATCTGGCCACATATCAACAGTAGATCAAGACCGGTTTAAGGTGTCACTAGAAAAAACTCTTTTGGGGACAAAAGAGGATGATTTAGCATCTTTATATTACTCTGCAAGGGGTTACACATTTCTCAAAAAACAAGTTCCACCGATTGTGGTAAAAACAGCATGTGGAATTTTGGAAAAAGCCACCAAACTAGAGCTGACACAGGAAAACCAATTTTATATGATAACAACATGGAAAGAATTAAATTGTCCTGGCAATATTTACAAGAAAGAATTAATAGATGTAAGGATTCATTAATATTTATTGATTTTTGTTTGAATTATTTATTTTATGTTTACAGAAAGTAAAAGCATCCGTAAATGATAAGGCTAGTTCTGCTGATATTTATTATGGACTCGAAAGTTTAATAGCAATGGGACAAACTGTTCCCGATGTTCAGAAGCTCGCCCAAGCTTTACAAGCTCGTTTGAAGGCTGACGATAGTCTTACAAAGTAAGAATTATAATTTTATTATCAATTATTTGTCTCATGTATTTTATTTACAGTTTTGGTTATGCATTCCACGCTTCTTCTCGTTTGGGTGCCAGCGGTCAATTTGCTTACGATCGTATTGAAGATATTATTGTCCAAGCCGATGAAGTCGACGGAAAAATGTTGCAGTTCGAAGGGGGACTTGGTATCACTTCACTTTTGTTGTCTGGCATCGTAAGGCTCACTGAATCTTTGAAGAAAACTGTTCCTATCACACAAGTGCAAGTTGAAAAGTTCGGCAATTATTTATTGTCTAGACGCAGTGTGCAAAGTGCCAAAGGAATTTCTTGTTTACTTGAAGCCACCAAGGCTCTTGCAGGTAAATACATTTAGCATATTAGGCCCTGTTCACACAAATTTTAGTCCGAACGAATTGAACGCGCATTCGCCAAATTGTAGTGACACGACAGTTGTGTTTGTTTAATTATACAACGAGTGCTGCTATCACCACGAATGGTGCGGATTGCCATCAGCTAAATGATTGGGCGAACAATTATTATTCCCTTTGAGTAACTCCGATTTTCCGACAAGCTTCGGAAAGCATTTGACGCATTCGGTTCGGCTCGAAGAGAGGTCCACACTTGGCAAATTCTGCTCGTTCGGACTAAAACTCGTTAACTCTCGAGTGTTCATAGTTCTTAGTGGATAGTACACCACATGGAAGATTTTCGTGTATTCAATCTGGAACGTGTACCAGACTAAATTCGAACCTGAATTGTCAGAACCACAGTCGGTCACCTAACGCACTATTGTCAGGCTTCAGAAGTGTTGTTAAAGAATCTTTGTGTAAACAAGTTATATAATAAGCTACTAATAATTTTTGTTATTGTTTAGATACCAAGTTGTCTCCTGCATGCATCTCAGTGCTGGGATCAGGAGTAGTGACGGCAGAAAAACCTGCACTTTCTGTTCGTGTATGTGATATACTAGGCCGGCCATTAGCCTTAGCTGCTGATTCAGTAGTAGCTCAAAGTGCTACTCGGTTAGCTGATGATGTAGTTGTTTTATCCAAACAGAAACTTGTTGCCACCAGAGATCCTACTTTATACGAATTGGAACTGAAACACGAACCCGGCAGATACAGAATTGCTGTCACAGCGGGTGAGATATATAATTTAAAAAATATATATTTAAAGAAACGTTCTCTCTAAGTGAATGTATTTTTAGGATCCCATAGCGCATCACTTTCTGCAAGTGTACTGGGAACAGTAAACGTCCAATGGTTAGAAATTGGAGTCGCTGACACCGATCAAGCGTCTCCTAGCAAACTACAGAAGCTTATGTACGGTGGTAAATTAGGAAATGTTCTTGAAGCTGATGCCCAACAACGATTAGTTGTGAGATTCTCTCTGGGAGATCGTATTGTTCATCAAGCTTTCGTGCGACTCGAATGCCAGAAATCTAACCGAGAGATTATTTTTGTTGCTAGTCCTGATAATAATGGAATTTACAAGTTTGATATGGTAAGTCAATAACTGTTATTTGTATACATAATCACTACAATGTTGTGGTTGCTTTTTAGCAGGGACTTGAACCGCACAAAATAATGGTTCTGGTTCGGTTCGCGGTTCACAGTGCTTTATTGGTTTCAGTTTTCATATTTCCCGAAATGAACCGTTGATTTATTTAAAAAACTTTGCAATTAATTAAAATAATTCGTTCCAGTTTTAAAGTAAAATATATATTTTTTTTTAAATTATGGAAAATACAACAATTTTCATAAAAATTAATAGCATTTTGAGATTTTGACGAAAAAACGTCCAATTTATGCTTTAAACCGTTGCGAACCGGTTCACAAACATCGGTTCGGTTCCACTTATGGGTTTGCCAAATTATTTTTTAACGATTCGGTTCTGTTCGTGGTTTGCTAAAATAGCTACGGTTCGGCTCAGTCCCTGCTTTTTAGTACAGTAATATCATAAATTATGTTCACTTTAAAGTTTTAAGTCAGTTAATTAAATTTTAATTTCTGTCCTATTCATTCTCAAAACTTTTTACACTCAATTTGGGTGTGACAATCTCATATGCTGTAAATAATTGATATTTATATTACATTGTCAACCTACGAGTAGATAAAATTTTAATTATTTTTTTATATTAATGCTATAAATATAAAGAACTGTTAAAAATTCCGTTAAGCCATTTGCCCATAAAATTGGAAAATAAAAGATCTGCTTAATTTTATAATTTATTTATTTACATACAGACATATGTATACATTATATCTATCTAGTGGCGAGTACACCACAGGAGAGATTTTCGTGCAATTATACTGGAATGTATGCTTGACTGAATCAACCCTGAGTTATCAGAACCAATGTTACATTCCGCACTCAGATTTATTATAAAGTCCTTTGTTTTTCTCAGGATATCGGTGCAAAAGCAACTGAGCTGGGAATAATTTCCGGCAAATACAACATCGAATTAATCATCGGCGATGCAATCATCAGCAACCCATTCCGATGGACGTTGGCCGAAGTAGATTTACGTATTCCTGGTTCTACTCAGCCTTCTCCGTCAGCCCCTCTTCGTAGCATGCGTCCAGAAATTAAACACATGTTCCGTGAACCGGAACGACGCCCTCCACCGGTTATCTCGACGCTTTTCACCACCTTGGTGCTCGCCCCAGTGTTGATTTTGTTCGGAATTTGGATCAAGTTGGGAATCAATGTGTCAAACTTTAAGTTCTCGATCAGTGCCCTGTTGTTCCATGCTGGATTGGGAGGTAAGAAAATAATGGTATATTATGTCGAGGCAGTAGCTGCGCGGGTTTAAGCTCAGCTCTCTGCATGTGATGACACACAAACCCGGAGTTCAAGTCTCTTGGCCGACATTGTGTGATTGCCGTTAAATTGTAAAACATCTTGCAATTTACAGTTTGAAATTTAGTGTATCGTATCACTGAAATTTGAAGAAATTAATCTGACTGTTCATAGCTTGAAATTTGAGTCTTAACACAATCAAGACAAATAATATTCAAACGCTTTTCAGAAGAAATCAGCTGTATATTTTACTTTATTTAGTCCTGGTTTATGCAAGGTGTAACTTTTGCATTTGCCTTAAAATTGGAATTTCAAGTTTACAAAAACACGTTTAATAATACTAACGCTGCCGCGAATTTGCATAAATATTATGCTAATACCCTAAAATATAAGAATTAATCAAATTTTTGACTAAGAAATAGGGCTAATGCTGAATCAGAAGAATTACACCTTGCATAGTTATTTAGTATTATTAGTTAACTAAAAACAAACATGAAGTAACGTATTATTTAATAGTGGAAGATAATATTACATTATTTAACGAACACATAATGTAGCCAATAATTATCCGAGTAAATTATAGCCATTATGTGCGAGTCAAATAAGACGTTTTATCTACGACTTTTTGAATAAAACATTTCTTTGCAATTTTATTTTTCATTAAAATATTAACCTAATTTCACATTTTGGTGTGATGACAGTTCATCATTACACAATAGTGTTGAATTATGAATTCATAATACAATAATGTGTCTTATGGTGGTTTATCTTATTACAGTTACCTACGTAATTAATGTAGTATTCAATGGTCGTTGATAAAAGTGATATTTTATTGGTTAATTTGACTTTATAGGTATTTTCGGGCTGTTCTTTGTATTCTGGATGAAGTTGGACATGTTCACTACATGCAGATGGCTGTTGCTGTTTGGTCTCATCACATTTATCTCAGGTCATCGGTTGCTGAGTACTATTGCAGCCAAGAAGCACTGAATATAATAAGTAAGAATTTTTATAAATACAGTAAACACAAAGTCATGATCATTTTTTTTACTTTTAAGACCTGAAAATAGGTATTTTGCACTGATTGATGTACGAGTGAAATAAAATTGTTTCTGTTTGGTAAATGTTAAATTTTGTTCCCCAAAATAATTTGAAATATAATGTGTTCGATTATTAATGTATTTTTATTATACAGGATGAAAGATACAATTAATCATGCAGTAAAAATATATTTAAATAGTAAAATATTTGGTAACTACAGCCATTATAAAAATATTTCAGTCTTATTCTACTTATTTATAACAAAAGTCAGTCTTAAAAAGTGCTATAAATGTCATCTTGCCGGAGTATATCCATTATAATACTAAAGGCGTACATAACTGCATAATACCTAGAGTATCTCTCTTCTATATCATTTGACGACACTTGTTGATAATTTCTGTTGTAATTATTGTATCTGTCTGAATTCCTTTTACTTGCTTTCTTTCTGGAATATCTGTCATAAGAATCGCCTCTTCTAGATCTTGATCTATCTCGTGAGTAATCTGCTCTAGAATATCTAGATCTATCGTATTTATCTTTTTTAGAGTATCTTGATCTATCTATAGATTCGCTTCTCTTTGAAGTTCTTGATTTGTCTTTTCTAGTCTTTCTCGAATATCTATTCTTTTTAGCATTGATTGATACGAAAGAATTGCCCAATAAGCTGGATAACTCATTTTTAAGCTTTTTCGATACACAGCTGTATGATCTGTCCGAGCCTAAACTATCTTGAGAGCTGTCCCTGTATTTATAACGTTGCTCTTTGGTTTTAGCAGATGAATCTGAGTCATATTTTTTTCTTGGAGATTCTTTTCTAGTTCTTTTTGGTAATGGGCTTCTATTCTGTGACGTAGAACTTTCTGGAGATGAGTCATACCTAGGGCTGCTAGTATACTTTCTTGTAGTTTTACGAGATCTTTTATTTGATACGTTCCGTATAATTCTTTTATCTTCTAATTGTTCTTCTTTTTGTTTCTTCAGATCTTTGAGAATGCCTTCCAGTTTCGTTATAGTTTCATCCACACTTACAGATTTTGTTTCGTCTTGAGAGTTGTTGCAATTTTCTTGTCCGGAATCTATGGAAGCAGCAATTTCTGAAGATGGACCTTGTTTTGATGTGTTATTTTCCTCAGAAGGTTTGTCTTCAGCTAAGAAACATCAGAAATTATAAATATAAGTTCAAGTAATTAAATTATTTGATTTACTTACTGTTAGGATTGTGTATTATTAATTTTTCATCGTTTGAAAAACTATAATCGACATTATCTGACGTGGATGCCATTGCTGAGATACTCCTTTTTATTTTAATTTTAATTTTTTTTAAATCTGCAATATTATACGGCATTATTATATTGACTAAAAATGAAATTTTTTTGTAGTATACTTGTTTGTGAACCTTATTTTTTTGTCCTCCACTTTTGAAACTTTAAGTAATTTAACAATAATAATTTCCAAATTTCATACGAAACAATATTTAAAAATATATAAACTTACAGATTTAGAATAATAGTTTCAAAATTAATATAAAAATTGTTAAAACAATTACCTTATTATGTTTTTTTTAATATTAACTGAACAGGAATATACAAAAACACAAATTTAAATGAAGAAAACAAATAAGAATAATCACAACCCACGTGTTAACAGTAAGAAGATGCAGTTACATTTAAAAATGGCAGCAAAATGCGCAAGCCAAAACGACACACGACAAATGGCGCACGCAAACAAATGAAAAGCTAAAGATTCTTCTACTTCTTTTTTCGAAAAATAAAAAGTAGTGCGTGGAGAGCCACCATGACGCGTAATATCTTAGATAACAAAATAGATCCTTGTACTGAAACTTAGCTTTTATGTTAAAAATACAGTATTTATAAAGAGGAAATATAATCAGTGTAATACAAATAAAAACAACATTAATATTATATTACTTGTATTTGTACAATAAAAATAAAAGGGCATCGTAAGTGTAAGTTACTAATTTGACCGCCAGAGGTAGTTTCTGTTCCTATTACATGAACTAAGAACTGAACTAATGAAGTTGAAAAATAAAATGGCGAAGTGTTTTTGTTTATGTGCTTTTTAACCATGTGTCTGGAAAATTAGCTGCAGAAAGATAATTTATAAATTTCTTATGGTTCTTATATAAATTTATGTATTATTCACGTGCTATGTTCATAATTTACAAATATCCTCATAAATTATAAGCTTATCACAAGTATCAGCTGTTTATGAAATGATAAATCTATAACTGAAGATGGATAAAAGGTAATAAACAACATTGGGAAAATTATAGATGTTTATTCTTTTAATAATGTTGCAGATTTCGAAGTTCAAGTACAGAAAAATCCGTACAGAAATCAAGCACTATCAAATTTGATACTAAAGAATTAAAGAAGACTAAAGTAGTAATCAAAAGAAACATATCTAGTGGCAATGAGACGAAAGAAGTTGACCGGACTTTAGAAAAACCAGAAGAACTTAAAGTTTATAGATTTCGGGGTAAATTATTTTTTTTTTATTTAAACATTCACAACAGGTAGTATTGTGGTATTTTGTAAACGCTATAATGAGTCATTGTTCTTTATGTATGATTTAATTTTATTCTATAAAATACCTACGCGTTTATAAAGTATCGAAGATTAATTGCAAGAAGTGATAGGTTGCATGTTTTGGAAATTCAAAATATTTATAAATTTGAATATTTAAGATTGCACTTGAAATGAAGAAACAAGAGGAAAAATTGCAGAGAAGATGAAGAATTGACCTGAGCGTCAAGTTAAATGTGAGTTTTATTACTAATTTTATTGCATGTTTAAATTAATTCACATATATATTTAATACTGGTGTAAGACTACAAATAGTAGTACATAATGTTTCATTAAGGTTGATGTAATTAATAATCCCAGAAGAAAGAAGAGTCCATGATGATGAAGAAAGAAGATTGTTTATTGCATGACTAAACATATTCAAAAGTATATATTTTGTAATAATTCAGTTTGAGGATTCAATATAATTATATCGATATGAATATTTGACCTAAGCAACAAATTAATTTGTGAGTTTCATAATTATTACTAATTTTATAGCATGGTTAAACTTATAAATATATTTCATAACTATTCCAAATGGTTTTGTAATAAATATTATTTATTCTTAATTAAATTTTTATTTGTACTCTTAAAATCAAAGAGAACCGAAGAAGATTATTTTAAGAAGAAGAATGAAGACTGCATGTCTAAAAATATAATGAACGTAGTATTTATTTTAATGACAAAATTCTAACAAAAACAGCATAAAGATTCTCGTGTAACTAGCTTCCAAATTATTGAGGGTAATTATTGTGTAGAAGAAATACAATTTAAGAAAACCGATCAGTTCTTTAATAATAATTTTTATAAAATACATCTTGCATAATAGTCAAACAGGAATATGTAATCGGGCAAATAACTACATCAATCTCAACTTTAAAATATTATATATATACAATATAATTTAACAGGTGAAGGAAGTCGGCCAATTTTTGACCGCAGCGATGTAATCGTGAATAAAGAAGACACAGAACAAAGAACTGTATCAACTTACTGTAGCCCACAAAGAAGTTCAAGCAGACGGCAGGACAACTCTCACAAATCCAGCGACAATTACACAAGTTTCAGTAGCGACAGTCCTCGTCGAGAACAAGATAGTCGAAGAAATACAAGATACAGTCGAAGTCCAGCTCGTGAAACTAAGAAAGACAATCAAAGAAGTCCTAGCCCACATAGAAATAGTAGAGATAATCCGCCAAGAGATTTTAGTTCGTCTTCTAGAAACCGTTCTATAAGCAGAGAAAGTGGTAGACGATCTAGAAGATCTAGGAGCTCAAGAAGAGAATTTGGCAGAAGACGAAACTCGCGGTCGCCTGATGATCGAGATCGACGGTATTGTTTTTAAATTAATTACATTTTGCCTAATACAAGTAAATTACTTTGATATTAAATTATTTACATGCATGGATATTTTAAATTTATAAGGAAAAGTAAATTTTTATTTTAAATTTATTATCTTATAAAGACTGCATTCATTTATGAAATATTGCTTGAATAATTTTTAATAATTACTTGTTGAGTTGTGATACATGTTGCAAATTTGATTTATTTTTATTTATTGATTAATGTACGATTTGCAGTAGATATGAACATGAAAGAAGAAATTATGAACGTAATGAAAGAGACAGAAGATATGACAGGTTTGTAATTTATATACTTAATTTGAGGGTACATGCTCAACTAAGCAATAATAAATAACGATATCAGTTTTTAAACAGCGTTTATAAAATGAAACCATGATATAATTAATAATTACTTATGTATTTTATTTTATAAGCGGTCCGGAAACTACTATATTTTAGTATAACTATTTTGTTGAGAACGTACTCTTACTTACGTCACAAAAGCGTACATAATTTTGAAGATTTAATTGTTGTACAAATAATGTGACAAGATCATCAGAAGTGTTGAGGGAATCAATTATCGAGCTTTTATTGATTCTGCGATGAACCTCTTACAGTCTTCTATAATAGTTTTATTTATTTGTAACTATTAAGTTTGTAATTTTAGTAATAATTATTATACGTTACTGTTTTAAATTGAAATGTTTGTGTTTTTAGAAGACGAAGTCCTAGATACGAAAGAAGACGAAGTAGTTCGCGGCCTCCTCATTTGGCCCCCTTAGATCCAGCCACAGTCATACCTATGATCATTCCTCCTTTTTACGGGGTATGTTGCTTTACAAACACGCTATTGTAAAAATGTTGCTTTTTTAAAATAATATTATTTTTATAAGATCCAGCCACAGTCATACCTATGATCATTCCTCCTTTTTACGGGGTATGTTGCTTTACAAACACGCTATTGTAAAAATGTTGCTTTTTTAAAATAATATTATTTTTATAAGTCATACCTTGTCTTAGACTTAAATTAGCAATCAAAAAGGCCGTCTAATCTGTTCAATTCAATCTCAAACCTTAAATTTTTAAAGATAACTTCAAATTTTGATACAATGTAGATACATCAAAACCTTGTTCACACAGGAATTTTTAATGCTTTTGAATTTTTGAAAAAATAATTCTGGCGAGAATTGCTCGTTAAATAGCGGCGGCGCTAAATTGAATCTTTAATGAACCTTGGAAAAGAATAATTTCATTGGTACCAATGGATTTATTTTTTCCAGGATTCAGAAGCACGAAATAATCTGTGTGAACAAGGTTAAAGGAACTGGTCAAAATTAATATTTGCTATTTGAAGCCGGAAGATGCAGTGTGGTTCGCACCACCGTTGAGGCCGCCAATGATGTTTCCCCCAGGAGTTCCTATGCCACCTAGAGGTATGTACAGGGCCCCAATGCCAGGATTCCGCCCTCATTTACCTGGGCGCCCTCCTTACGCACCTCTCAGACAACAGTCGTTCAGACAAATTCGCCCCCAAAATAGACCACAGTTGCAATAGTTTTAATTTGTAAATTGAAAACTGACCAATTAGTTTCTATCTATTAATTAATTTTTATCATATAAATTACATTAAGGGTAATTAATTTAGAAATATGTAATCAATTTGAAAATAAAATTGTAAGATATTTTATTAATAAGAAAATTAAATATTTGTGAGAATGTTTTATTTTTTAATAATTTAAAATACAAATGGAGATTTCTATAGGTAAATTATTAGACTGAAACAAAAGTATACGTTTTCAAAAATGGTTTATATAAAAATATATAAATGTTACAACCAGGCCACAAAGAATTACCTATGCTGTCATGAAGTACATTTCTTACAACACTGATCACATAGTCTATATCAAATTGACACAGAACTAGCTCAGGTCTTTAACACAATTCTACATGAGGCTATGTGGCCCAGCTATTACTATATTAGTGTTTACATAACACGAATATATTGATGGTGAAATGTTCCAAATTATAGTTTTAAAAAATCATGTGATTATAAATGATCAGGTTATATTATAAATTAAAGTTATTTAAAGACTACAGTATCAAGCATAGCACCTAAACATTGTACGATATTAGTTGTCATCAAAATATCAACTTTTTCTTCCAGATGCCGTTTGGGATCTTGTTTGCCGACATTTTTGATAGCTAGTTGCTCCGGAGTCATTTTTTCTTCCTCTTCTAACGCCTTATTGTAATTCTTCGCCAAGTCTAACATGTTGTTGACTGTACTTTCATTAATTTTACAATTTTCGGAATAATCTGCTAATGCTAAACCATCCATCCAGGATTTTTTGTGTAAGTTAAGAAGCATTTTTTGTTCAAGCTCATTCTTTCGGTAGTTGATACTGATGGAGTAGTAGTGACGATTTAAACCGTGGATCAAAGCTTGGACAGATGGTTTTTGTAAATGACCCAAGTTTGAAGTTGTCTGCCTTGGCTCTTGCCCAAGAACCATCATGTTGGGATTTATTAATCTAAAAAGAAAATACAAATAAAATTAAGTGGACAGCCGAGCGCATTGTGTTCTGAAAACTCAGGTACGAATCTAGTCAGATACACATGCCATAATAATTTCACAAAAATCTTTCCCGAAGTAACCATGAGTACTCGTGAGTTGACGGCTGGTCACTTCATCGCATACATATCTATACCGATGACTCATAGTATGCGAGGCTGCTACACACAAGTTAGGTACAAGGTGTGATAGATATGTATGACCTTACTCGAATCCAGTCATGTACACATTCCAGTTTAATTAAAGCAGGGACTCGAACCGCATAAAATTACGGTTCAGGTTCGATTCACTGTGCTTTATAAAGTTCGATTTTCATATTGAAATAAGCCGGTTTTGATTTATTAAATAACAAACATTTAATTAAAATAATTCGTTCTAGTTTTGAACTAAAATATAACAAATTTACGTAAATTTATTAGTATTTTGACGAAAAAAACGTTAAATTTTAATTACTGCTTTAAGTCATTCCGAACAGGTTCACAAGCAATGGTTCGGTTCCGGGTATAGTTCAGCCAAATTATTTTAACGGTTCGGTTTGGTTCAACGGTTCGTTAAAGTAGCTGCGGTTCGTACTGGTTTCGGTTCTGTTCGAGTCCCTGAATTAAAGAAAAATTCCCCCTACTGTGTATTATTGTTCATTTACAACCATGAGTATCCGAAAATTGACGACTGGTAACCGGACACCCGATAAAATATACTATACCCAAGTTGAGTATTATGTATCTGATACATGATAGTATCTTCTGTAAAAATTTTTGTAATGATTTATGTACCTGAAAGCGTCAATGACGACTTTTCCTTTGACGGATTGAATAGGATCAACGACAACAGCTACAGCACGTTCGCTAAGAGCTTCAAAAGACTGTTGTGTGTTAATATCAACACCTGATAACCAGCAACCAAATCCAGGATGGGAATGGTACCACCCGACAACCATTTCTGGTCTACCAGTTTGTTTTAACATATCTAACATTTTTGCTTGAAATACAGGATCAACAGCTTCTACACTGACACCGGTACCAGTCTGGGGCATAGCGAATACATCGATTACTCGCACTGTGTAATCGTCAACAAATTCTCCTGGAATCATAAATGAAAAGTTAGAATGACTCCACATAATTCTTTTGTTACAGTGATCTAACCTAACATCAGGCCCATGACTTCCATTGGAACTCCAGCACGGCCGTGTTTTAACATTTTTAACAAAGCTAAGGAAGAAATGTAGACCTGTTCCGCGGTGTCAACTACAGGAGCATCGGAAGGTGGTGGAGCTTGAGACAAACCCGGCATACCGCCACCAAGTCGAAGAAGTCGGTCCATGCTGCAAGAATTATTTACCCGTAAGTAAATTTTTAATTAGACGTCAGTCTACTTTATTTACTGTAAAATACTTACATTATTCTTTAGCGAACTAAACGAAATCACAACTAAACTAAATTTTGCTACAATGACAAGTAAACAGTCAAATCTGCAGAATCACGTCACTTTCCTGCCAAATTCATGCAACCAACATACGAATTTAAAACCACCAAATTTTGCCGCACTACCAACGTAATGGAAAACAAAATTTGAAATTGTTTATTTACACAAGTCGAGACTTGGTCGAGACCGGCATTTGTTAATTAGTTGTTTATATTTGTATTGTGATGGTGGTTCCTGATAATTACTTTATTTAATAAAGTAATGGTAAGTTATTGAAAATACTATTTATTTAACGAATATGTCTATTGTACATCATAGTTATTTATGTATCTAGGACAAAAAGTGAAACATTAAGGTACAAGCAAGTTGTTTATGGCAGAGGCGCATAGCCGAGGTTGGAATTACTTAAAGGTCTAGGTCACTAAAGTAAAACTTTGCGGCCTAGGACTTTAAAGTTCTATTTTACGGCATATAAATAGTTCGAAAAAGTACGAAATCAAAAATATAAACTTATGCAGTAGCTTCTTTAACATCTTTTTGTACGGAATTTGTAACTTTCTTCAGATGACATTGTTCATAGCTCTCGTATTGGGTTCTGATATGATTCTCTAATTTTTCTAAGCTATCATTTCGTATGCTTTCTCGAATTGTTTTGAAAAACTCTAAGTAGTGATGTATGTTATGCCTAAAATAAAATAAACGTTAAAGTACAAATACAATAAATTGAGTAAAATTAAATACATACATTGATAATAATACTGGCCCCAATAGTTCTTGTACATTTATTAAATGATGTATGTAAGCTCGAGTATATTTCGAACATGTTAAACATTTGCACCCTTTCACTAAAGGAACAAAATCTTCTGCATACCTAAAATATTAAATATTAATTTCAAACAATTACAATATAGTACATTGTTCTTACTTTTCATCTCGCATATGTAATTCAAATTTAGTATCTTCCTGAGGATTTTTAATATTAAAGTCAAAAGTAAGGGCAGACGATCTTTCTGTTACGGAATTTAAATATGATGAATCAAAAATGTCTACACCTAGCTGAACAAATTTTATAATATTTAATGGGTTCCAACAGCCTTCGATTATTCGCAATTTATTTTCTGGTAGAGCATTCTACAAAATATGTAATTAAATCTTTTTTAATAGAAAAGAATAATAGCTTACAATTGTATGTTCAATGATAAATTTTAATTCATCAACCGATATAAATTCCATTTCTGGTCCATTATTATGCAAGCCATTTATTAAGTAACCATTAAATTTATCATTTTGTTTTAAAAGTGCTTTTAAACATCGTTCTCTAGAAAGTAAACAATATCCTCCTTCTACTGAAGCTATGATAGAACTATTTTGCAATACTGTAGATTTTTCATGTCTTTCCAAACATTTTTCCAGAAACGTTAAAGTTTGATCCACCGATTTCGAAACTCTTTTCTTTGAACTAGATTTATTTGTATCGCTATCTGATAGCAGGCAATACATGTCAGGTTTAAATGCTTCAATAGCGTTCATATAACTGCAATATCGAATATATTAGCGAAAGTATAACACATAAACATATTTTTGTGCACCTATCGGAAGTTAAATATTGTTTGCCTTGACGCGTCCAAATAGGAACATTATTTTGTAAATGATGACCAGTAGGGGTGCTATGCCCCACATCTTGGACTGTAATATAAGTAAAATATTCTGGCAATCCTATAAACTCAGATAAAGTCATGTTTACTGTTGCTAGTGATTCTGAAAGTGTTAAAGCATTTGCTGCAGAAATTTGTAAGCATTGTGGTTCTTCTGTAATAAGTTTTAACACTTCTCGAGTTATATGTGGTATGCTTCCTCCCTAAAATCATTAAATTAATTTGTTTAGAAGTAATAAATCGAGTTATTGCGATAGTAACCTTGGTGTATAAAAATGCGGCCGGTGTTTCTATTTGAAAATTAGGCAGTCTGCTAATTTCATTGATCATTCCCAAACGAGGAGCACATTTTGTTAAATTTTGTACTACAAATTTCATTTTTCATTGATTTATAAAAACTGGAATGTGTAAACAATACACACATGTATTTTTTGAGGTTATAATTAACGTCACATGTGTTTGTAACCTTAAATATTTATCATTCGAAAATATCTACAATGAGTGAGCCGCAAATGAAGAAAAAGAAACCTAATTATTACATGCACAAAAAGCGAAAACAATACATTTTAGAACCAGGTTTAAAAGGTTTTTTGTGTACTTGTAATTTCCGGGAAAAAGAATGTATCAGAGAAGCTTACAACATATTAAATTTATATGCTGATCAATTGAAATCAACTACATCTGAAAATGCAGACAAAATTGAAGAAAACGCCAAAGAGGATTCAGATTCTGATGATATAGCTGACGAGCTATCCAAAGAAATAAACGAATTCCGCAACGAGAAACCCGCAAAAAAGCGTTTTCAAGTCGTTGAATCTGGAGCAAAAAATATATTATTCATCCGTACAACTGTAGAAAACCCTACAGAAATTGTTTCAGCAGTTATTGACGATATTCTATCAACACAAAAACAAAAAACTAGATATCTGCTTAGATTATTACCCATTGAAAGCACTTGCAAGGCAAATATGGATGATATTAAAAACTGCATATCAATATTGATTGACCAGCATTTTTCTGGAGAACCGAAAACTTTTGCAGTTGCTTTTAATCACAGGAACAATAATCAAATAAACAGAGAAGATATTATAAACGAAGTTCCAGCAATAGTTACTGCTAAGAACTCAAATCATAAGGTTGATTTGAAGAATCCAGATTTGACGATTATTGTTGAAGTTATACGGGGGATGTGTTTATTATCTGTTGTACCGTTTTATAATAAATTAAAGAAATATAATTTGATACAGCTTTTTGAGTCAGTTACTAAAAATACTGGGCCTGGTAGCACAGAAAATGAAACTGAAAACAATGAGTCAGAAGCTGGAGAAAAATCTGAAGAAAATAATTAAGAGATGAGAGAATAACTGTAGCCAGATTTGTTTATAAATGAATATAAAGGTGTATTTGTATACCAAGGGTTAAAAGTAACACTTTTCTGATATATTACAAGCTTTAAATAACTATTTTGTATATTTATTTTTGTGCTATGTTCATTTATATAAAAATTGACTATATTTTTCATGGATCCAAATTAAAATAACTGTTTAATATTTAAGTAAATATGTACATACCTAATTATTTAAATATTTAAAATAAATTAAATATGACTTCTTGTAAATGGTATATTTTGTATTATTTATCTGTGGAATATATAATTTTTAAACTGTCCCGAATTGTTTTAGTAAACATAAACATATTGGGTCGAATTCAGCGCTCTTCTTTAAGCTAATGAAGCTCTCTAATTACCATGGAAACATCTTTTATCTCTTTTTACCTTCCGCTTACCTGTAAAGGAAGGTATTGGAATCATGAAAAAAATCGGGTAGTGAGTTTTTAGTGGATGAACACGAATTAGGGTCCTTACAACCAACGTTCCCTCTAAAACGGAATGGGCACTGAGCGCTAAAAAATTTGACTGAGCAGTTGTAAAATGCTTATTAGTCTAGTCATTTTAGATTTTGTACATGAAGTTCTCTTGCAGCCGATGAAACTTGTACTAAACGATAGAGTAAAGTCCCCTGCTTAACATATTGATTTGTTTCCGCGTCAAAATATCAGCAACATTAATTATTAATAAAAAACTAACGACGAATCGTGTCGACGGCACTTTAACGCGCTATAAGTCCGGTATATCACTGTTGATCGCGAGAATAAAATTATTACCGTGTAGGGGAGGAAATTTTCTACAAAATAAAACCACATTTCAACCCCCAAACATGCCCGGATATTTTAAAATAAATTATAAAAGCATTTTTTGGCGATTCGTCAAACGATCAGCTTTAATACATTGCTGTCATTCTGTAACACTGTAACTATGGTAATGACATGCCCTATGTTTACTAATAAAAATAACTCCCGATATAAATTAAATGCCTTTATAATTTATTTAAAAATATCCGGGCATGTTTGGGGGTTGAAATGTGGGTGTATTTTGTGGGAAATTTCCTGCCCTACACGGTAATAATTTTATTCTCGCGGTCAGCAGTGAAATACCGGACTTATAGCGCGTTAAAGTGCAGCCGACGAGATTCGTCGTTAGTTTTTACTTCCTTGTACGAAGTAAGGAAGTATTGTAATCGCGAAAAATTTCGGTTCTCAGATTTTGACGGAAATATCCGTTTTGACCTTTTCTGAATCCATTATGACTAGTTTCGACGTGACGTCTGTACGTACGTACGTACGTACGTACGTACGTACGTACGTACGTACGTACGGACGGACGGACGTATGTGTGTCGCATAACTCAAATACGGTTAGACGTAGAGAGTTGAAATTTTGTATTTAGGACTGTTATAGCATCTAGTTGTGCACCTCCTATTTTTGGTTTCAATCTATAAACCGGAAGTAGTACTTTTTAAAAATATTTCGATAAATATTTAATTTAACACAAATTTTTTTATTTTAAATGAAAGATTATGTGATTATTACCTAAAATCGGTATTTTATAAATATTTTTGTATCTGGTATTATTTAGGAATAATTAAAGTATATATGTATAATTTAGTATTTCTTTATCTTGTAGTCCATGATCGATTAACATTTGTTACTACGTAAAATTTAAATGATTATGACATGACAGTGACAATAGTAAAATATGCTTTATATCTTCTTCTGCAGTTTAAATAAAATGACTAAAATATATTTGTGAGTATACTAGTATAATAAGTTAAAAGAATTTTTTATATTATTCTACATTTTAGTTATTAAGAAAAGTATGAACACACAAGGCGTACAAGGAAGTCATGTGGTGTCCACGTCAGATTTTTTATTAATAATAAATGTTGCTGATATTTTGACGCGGAAACAAATCAATATGTTAGTCAGGGGACTTTATTCTATCGATGGGTACAACTTTCATTGACTGCACGAGAACTTCATGTACCCAATGTAAATTTCATCCAGAATGACTGGTCTATATGAACAAAAATTTTTTTTCGTGCATCCGGCTCTTCATTGGTTTTACGTTAATTAGATATCCGCGTGCGTGGATGATATTTTAACTGCGCTTAGAGGGAACATTGCTTACAACTTATTTCTGTTTCCCGATGATGTCTGTATGTATGTGTGTGTGTATGTGTGTAGTTACGTGGTCAGGGCCGGATTTCTGTCAGTCGGATAACTCAAATACGAATTACCCAAAAATTTTGATATTTGGTATTTTACAATTGTATACGAATAGGAAGAGCTCATTAGATTTTGGTACAAATATCTTCACCGGAAATGATATTTTTTGAAGATTAAAAAGATTAAGTGTCAAAAATTTCTATAAATTTGGATAAATATAGTATTTATTTGTAATAAGAATAAGAGGAAAAGTTATTTGCAATTTACGTTATAAAAAAATTGTCTTTATCTGGTAGCATTAAAGAACCAGTAAAATTTAAAAAATAAATTTATCAAATAAAACGTTGAAATCTTGTAATCCATGACAAGTTGGCATACTCCTTCCTTCTTCCTCTATGGGCATACTAGCGCCATATTCATAAGTAAGCTATTAAATGTAGTAACTGAACGGAGGATTGCTTCAACGCACAGAAGAGTTTTCGTGTGAATGAATCTTTTGATTCAGGTGATATACTAATTTCTGTGTTTGAATATTTTTGATTTTTATTTGTATATTTTAAATGGGCACCGGATTGTACGTATACATTTCTGTTTAAATTCTAGATATGGCGGAAGGTTGTGTGATGGCCACGTCAGATTTTTTATTTACATATAGGAACATGCGTGTGTCTTTGTTTGTTATTTTTAGTGATGCTTCATTAGCTTAGAGAAGAGTGCTGAATTCGACCCAATGTTTCTCACGATTTGTACAAAACAAATACCGGGAGTTTTTTTTATTAGTAAACATAGGGCATGTCATTACCATAGTTATGCCTAGTGCACACGGGGAAACTTTTCACAAAGTTTCCTGAAAAAAGTTTCCAGAAAATGGAGATTTTCTTTGAAAAACTATAAATATGTTTATGATCATATGTCACATTTGACGATTTGACAAATAAGAAGTTAGTTGCACTTCACAATGTTTCCTGAAAACGCCTCATTTTTATAGGCGCCGTTAAAACTTTGAAGTTTCCGGAAACTTTTTCCAGGAAACATGTCAAAAAGTTTCTCCGTGTGCACTAGGCATAATGACAGCAATGTATTAAAGCGTTTTTTTACACACTCGGGAATATTTGTCGGTTTCTATTATACTAAAATCGTAACAGAAATAACAAATTATTCTCTGAGAAACATAATATTTAAAAAATCCATAGGGCGTTTTACATTATGAAAAAATAAGCAGATTTCATTTATTTACATTTAAATTAATATTTACATTTTCACAATAATTATTTAAATTAATATGAGGTACCTACATCATGAATTCAATAATTATTCTCATTTGAACTCTTTATTGTCTTCTTCACAGTAGTTATACCACTTGTACCTTGCAGTACCTGGTTCGCAATGGTTGTCTTGTTTTCAACGGAATTTTCGATATAACTTTCTGCTACGGCTGTTGACGCTTTATTGTAGTAATATTTGCTCCCGCGTCTGCTAGAAAAGTAGCCGAAGTTCTTCGTAAGCAATGACCAGTATAAAGAGATGGATTTGGTAATTTTAAAAACGTTGCAATCTTGCTAGGTATCTTCGCAAGCGTGTTTTTACCAACTACCTGCGTTGTACATTTTTCAGCTTTATAATATATAAAAATCTGACGTGGACACCACATGACTTCCTTGTACGCTTATTAAACTGTTCATACTTTTCGTAATAACTAAAATGTAGAATAATATAAAAATATAATAACCGTATTTGGTTTATGCGGAAAATACCAAAAAAATACCTAGAGTAAAGTGCCCTTTTGGCACGGATGATTGCAACCAAAAATATGAGGTGATCAACTAGATGCAACATGAGTCTCAAATACAAAATTTCAACTTTCTACGACATACCGTTTTTGAATAATGCTATAACAGTCCTAAATACAAAATTTCAACTTTCTACGTCTAACCGTATTTGAGTTAGAGCACTGCAAGGCCCGGCCCGTGGGCCGGGCCCGGGCTTTATTTCTTTTAAGTATAGTGGGCTTCGGGCCTAGCCGGGCCTACAATATCACGGGCTTGGGCCTAACCGGGCTTACTATTTATTGTACTATAACGGGCTTGGGTCGAGCCGTGCCTGTTATGCTCCGGGCTTGGGCCGAGCCGGGCCTGTTATGCTCCGGGCTTGGGCCGAGCCGGGCCTATTATGGTACGAACTTGGGCCGAGCCGGGCCTGTTATGGTACGGGCTTGGGCCGAGCCGGGCTTGTTATGCTACGGGCTTGAGCCGAACCGGGCCCGATATGCAACGGGCTTGAACCGAGCTGGGTCTTTTATGCTGCGAGCATAGGCCGAGCCGAGTTTTTAAATTAAAATCTTATTTCTATGTTATATATTACAATAATTTCCTACAGTTACTAAAAAAATTTGGAGAGCATTACACTAAAATTTTTTGTATGATATGTAACACGATAACACGTACACAAACTAAATTTTAGAGGTTTAGTTAGACCGAGCCAAGTCGGGCCGGGCCGGGCCGGGATTCAAAAAATCATGGGCTGACAGGGCTGAGCCGAGCCGGGCCGGGCCGACCTTCAAAAAATCATGGGCCGGGCAGGGCCGGGCTTCAAAAAACCATGGGCCGGACAGGGCCGGGCTTCGAAAAACCATGGGCCGGACAGGGCCAGGCCTTAAAAAATATCGGGCCGGGTAGGGCCGGGCTTTGTTTTTATTTTAAAATATCGGGCCGGGCCGAGCCGGGCCAAATAGCAGGTGGGTTTCGGGCTGTCCGGGCTTTGGTAAAATTTGAAATTGTCGGGCCGGGTTGGGCCGGGCCTAATAATAGTCGGGCTTCGGGCGGGCCGGGCTCCAAAATTACGGCCCGTGCAGTGCTCTAATTTGAGTTATGCGACATACATACGTCCGTACGTCCATCCGTCCGTACGTACAGACGTCACGACGAAACTAGTTATAATGGATTCAGAAAAGGTCAAAACGGATATTTCCTTCAAAATCTGAGAACCGAAATTTTTCGCGATTACAATACTTCCTTATTACTCCGTACAAACGTAAAACGACGATGATTATAGTTTGACGCGGGCGAAGTGCTACATATTTACGATATAAGAAAAAAATCTGACGTGGACACCACATGACTTCCTTGTACGCCTTGTTTGTTCATACTTTTCTTAATAAATAAAATGTAGAATAATATAAAAAATTCTTTTAACTTATTATACTAGTATACTCACAATTCACAAATATATTTTAGTCATTTTATTTAAACTGCAGAAGAAGATACAAAGCATATTTTACTATTGTCACTGTCATGTCATAAACATTTAAATTTTACGTAGTAACAAATGTTAATCGATCATGGACTACAAGATACCGAAATACTAAATTATAAATATATACTTTAATTATTCTTAAATGATACCAGATACAAAAATATTTATAAAATACCGATTGTAGGTAATAATCACATAATCTTTCATTTAAAATAAAAAAATTTGTCTTAAATTAAATATTTATCGAAATTTTTTTAAAATTTACTACTTCCGGTTTGTAGATTGAAACCAAAAATAGGAGGTGCACAACTAGATGCTATAACAGTTTTAAATACAAAATTTCAACTTTCTACGTCTAACCGAATTTGAGTTATGCGACATACATACGTACAGACGTCACGACGAAACTTGTCATAATGGATTCAGAAAAGGTCAAAACGGATATTTCCATCAAAATCTGAAAACCGAAATTTTTCGCGATTACAATACTTCCTTATTACTCCGTACAAGGAAGTAAAAAAGGTATGTTAAGCTGGAATAACCCCATTAGCAGAACCGGCCAAAACCAATAGGAATAATTAGTACTCGATTATTACTAATTAATTACCCTAATCCCTAATTTATTACTGTGGTACTAGAGCCCCACAAACTCGGTTTTTGTTTTTACTACACTAACAAAGCTAACAAAACCGTACTAGAGCCCACAAACTCGGGTTCGTAAAACCCTCGTTAATTTAAAAAAAAACCACAGTAATAAATTAGGAATTAGGGTAATTAATTAGTAATAATCGAGTACTAATTATTCCTATTGGTTTTGGCCGGTTCTGCTAATGGGGTTATTCCAGCTTAACATACCAGAAAAAAACAGAAGCTAATCTTCCACTATCATTTTTATCACTTATTGTGTAAATCAGTCCTCATCAACAAGACCTTTACTTTGATATCAAAATCAATATGATTTGAATAATTTTATGATATAAACAAGTGACGATCGTCGGTTTCTATTTTGAAGAATCCTGTAACAGCTCTCATCAAGACATTTAATTTGATATCATAGCTACTCAATAGGATTATGACATTTTTATAAAAACAAATGACAGTCGTCCGCCACCATTTTAAATCATTTTATTAATTAGCCTTTATCTAGCACTTTAATTTGACTCAAACTCGATATAATTTTATTTTGTTCTTGACAAAAACAAATACCAATTTTCGGTCACCATTTTAAATAATTTGATTAATTAGGTAGCGTCGATTTAGCCCTTTGATTTGATATCAAATTCGATTTGAATCAATAATTTTTTGATAAAAACAAACGAAAATCGTTGACCGCCATTTTCAACAATTTTGTAAAGTAGTGCTTTTGATTACCTGACCTTTTAAAATTATTTTATTAATTAAGTAGCCCATGTTCAGCCCTTAATTAGATACAAACTCGATATAATTCTGTACTGTTTACTGTTTTTGATAAAAACAAATTTTAATCGTCGGCCACCATTTTAAATCATGTTATTAATTAGGTACTACTTATCCAGCCCTTGAATTTGATATCAAACTCTATATGATTATATAATTTTTTAATAAAAACAATTTACCATCGGTGGCCGCCATTTTCAACAATTTTATAAAATTAGTGCCCACCTGGTAGGCAGTTTAACTTAATATCAAACTCGGTATTATTCTATAATTTTTTCGATAAACACAAAATGCAGATTGTCGACCATCTAAGCTACTTAGTGCTTCTTTAACACTCTAACCCTTTAATTTAACATCAAACTCGACGAATTTGTGATATTTTCCGGTGAAAAAGTTCCTTACTTGCATTTTTATTTTTAAAAATATTAATAATTTTTACTCTGAATGTACTTAAACTTCTAACGTTTTTTTTTTGGGACTGTCAAAATAAAATAAAATACACACACGCACATACAAAACACACACACGCACAGACATCATCTCGAAAATACTTTATTCGTATTCTATCGATCGTAAAACGTACTTATTCACTAAAAACTCACACTCGAAAATTTTAACCCGTCACAAATACCTCCCCTTATAGAATATAAGGCGAGAGGTAAAAAGAACTGACCATCATTTAAATGTTATTTTTTCAAAATCGGCATGAAAATCGTCATTTCCAGACTGATTTGCGTCATAAAAGTAAGATTTTCATAACTAGGCATGAAAATTTTATTTTTACTTTCAACTTTGTTTACTTGTCATGATAACTTTTTCTAAAATTTGTCACAGCTCTGATGATTTGTCACAGCTCTGATGATTTATGCAAACCTAATTTTTTTTATAATTTTAAGCTTAATTGCCGATTTAAAAAAAATTGAATACATCACGCGTCATAAAAATGTCTTTGCAATGAAACATTTTCATGACTTGTAATGTAATATACTATTTTGATTCTGCGAATTACTATTAAAACTCCTAATGCCTTTTAATGTGACTGTACTTTTAAGTGACTGTCAAAATAAATTTATTTAAAAAAAAAAATTAAAATTGATGAAAATTTAAAAACATTTGTGCTCCAACATTTTTTACCTGTTATAATTTACAAATTGATCGTATTATATCTATTACTTAAAATAAATCCATCTGAAATTTCAAATTGTAAACGTCAGTAAATGACAGCAGTCGTACAACCGCTCAGTCATTCTTCTAATTTTTTTCCAATATAATCTACCTACTTGGATCCTAATTTATTTTGTAAAACCTGTACTTTTATTAAATGTCAAAATTAAATAAATTTTTGTAAAAAAAGTATAAAAATGAACGAAAATATTTTAAAAATTTACGTTCTCATTCTTAGTAGGTAAGTACTTGAAATAATTTATAAATTACTTCAAAAATAAAATAAATGCATTTAAAATCATAAAATTGTAAATGTCCCTAAATGACATCTGTCAAACTAACATTCTATAAATATTGTAAAAAACAAAAATTAATTCCAATGAAGACGTGGATCCAAGAAAATTTGATGGTTTTTATGATTTTTCTGGTTAATTATGGTTGAAAAAAATTTCCAATATATCCAAAAATCAGCTTTAAACATATTATCTATAAGTAGAATAAATGTTTTTTTAATAAAAACTTGTATCATTTAATTTCTAGAGGTCATTAATGTTTCATCATTACGATATAGATCATCTATGCCCTTTTAATATATATGATTTTCCCTATGTTTACTGATAAAAAACGCCATAATACAGACAGCAATGTCATTCTGTAAAACTGTAACTATGGTAATGAAACTACTCTATGTTTACTTATAAAAAAACTATCTTTATTTGCAGGCGACTAATATGTCTAGTTAAACAAAACCGTGTCAAATTTATTTATTATTAATACGTTTACAGGTGATTAAGTGAATGAACTTAACAGTTTTTTCGAGAGTTTTTTAAAGCAGTCGTTTTTTTCAATATTTAATATTTTTTATATAGTGTTCATATCTTATAAAAATTGAATTGTAATTTCGTACGATTTAGTTTTAAATAGTTTGTCTTACTAATCGCAACATTAAAATGATTTCTGTATTATTAATAATTATTTATTTTTTAAATTGCATTCGTATAATGCAATGTACAGAAAATACAACTGATTTGTTAAACTGTTCTATTGAAATATACAAAAGAACTAAAAATAATAAAACTAATTTAATAGTACAATCATCGCAAATGGATAATCTTGAATATATTATTAAAAATATGGATTCTGCAATGATTATTAATACAAACAAAAAAATTAAAGTTGTATTTGACAAATACAAATTTAATTACAACATAATAATAGCCGAAAATGTAACTTCTTTCAAAAAAGCATTGTACATATTTTATAGAACATATAGTTGGACGCCAAGAGCAAAATTTTTAATAGTTTTTACCAAAGAAGTAAATTTAACATCTGCTTTTGAAATAGCTTGGAAAATTTATGTACTAAACATAGTTGTTGTCTATAAAGAAAAAATATATACTTATTTACCGTATCACAATAGCTGTGGAGATCTCACACCCCAATTTATAGGAACTTGTGACAAAATCCAAGAAATTTCATCAGATTTTTATCTAGAAAAAGTTCCGCCATATTTATATGGATGTCCAATGAGAATTATTGTTATATATTTTCCTCCTTTTGTTATTAATCCAAATGCAACAGAAAAACCTGGATTTGAAATAAACATGATGAACTCAATAGGAGAATATTTGAATTTTACACCAATTTATATCGATCACGAATATAAATCATATGGATTTAAATATGGGAAAGGCAACTACAGCAATTTATTTAAATTATTGTACAATAACGAAGGAGATATTGTGTTTGGAAACTGCAAATATAATTCAAGTTTCAACGAAGAATTTGATTCAACAACTGAACATTTAAAAGTGAGTGTTACTTGGTATGCACCAATAGCTTTACAAGTGGAACCCTGGAAGAATATGATATTAGTTTTCAGTAAAAAATTGTGGATAGCAGTAATTTCAACTTATTTTATTTCCGTTTTTATTTGGTGGATATTCGGAATGGCAGTTAAAGATCAATATTGGAAAAATATTGACAGTTGTGCCGTTTACATTTGGTATAGTTGTTTTTTAGGTTGTATACATCAATCAAACAATAAAACAATGAAAATGTTATTAATTTCTTGGGTATTTTTTATATTAGTTATTACTAATATGTATGTAACTATGTTTACAAGTGTTTTAACAAATCCTTTATTCGAAAAACAGATATCTACAATAAATGAAATATTGAAATCAGGTTTGCCATTTGGTTTTGACCCATTATCAAAAGATCATTTCAACTATCCTAAAGAAAAAACATTATGGGCTATTTATAACAAACACATTACATGTCCCCATGAAAATATGACAGTTTGTTTTAACAGAACCATCTATGACCGAGATTTTGTGTTCGCTAAAAACAACAAACTTGTAGCTTATTATTTGAAATATTATTATAAATTCGGGTTTGCAAAACCCAGAATGTACAAATTTGATAGACCGGCGTATAGATATACTATGAGAGGACTTGTTAATCAAGGTTTTCCAATTTTGGAAAGATTTAATCAAATGGTATCGAGAATTCATAATGGAGGGCTCATTGATAAATGGAACCATGATGTTGGACATAGTCCGCCTTTAAAAAATCCTACTGATATTGTGGAAGCTAAACAGATTAGTATTAATCATTTGCAAGGAGCTTTTTATATTTATTTTATCGGGATATTTGTTAGTTTTATTGTTCTTGTAACTGAAATTATTGTTAAGAAAATAATTAGTTATAGAAATTTGCGCTCTTGTCGGATTTTATATATTAATTAGATGAATCACCTTTCCGTTGTTACTAGACATTTTTCTACAATTGTTGTATAATATGAACATTCTTAGTTCAAAATTGTCGCACTAGTGCAACAAAAATATAGAACTAATAAATTTACCTCAAAACTACGATTGATAACATTTTGTTTGAAATGTTTTGTTTATATGATAACCACGATTTCATTGAATTGCACGGCAAATTATAATTTTAAAATTAGTTATTTTTGACATTATACAACTGTAGAAATCATATTTTGTGCACCTCGTCGGGTAGAGCTTGTTTGTTGTACTTGGCGAGTGGTCGATCTCGGCTTCGCCTCGATGCTCAATGCTCTATCAGTACTTGATAAACAAATAGCTATTTATTTAATTTATAGGTATATAAATTAATGGTGACAAATTTAGATTTTGTGAAGAATTTTTAAAACTCACAAGAACACTCTTTATCTTTCTAAATTTACCAGTAGAAAGTTTAAAATTTTGTAGGTAATAAGTTAATTAAAAAAATTTTGTTTCAAAGATTTCATTCAATTAGAACTAAATTACACTGCCGGTAAAAAAAAAGAACCATCTTGGACGAGTCCAAAATTTGACAATTTTCAAACCGATACAATTTTTACAATTTTAATCAGATGCGCATGAAACTTCCCTTCCTCTAGAAAATCTCCATCCCCTCCTCCTGAGCCCCATTCGAGATTCGAAAAGTTTCATGTAGATGTAGAAAGTTGTAGCGGCTTGAAAATTGTCAAATTTGGTCTCGTCCAGGGTGGTTCTTTTCTTTGGCCGACAGTGTATTAGAATTTTTGATTGGACTTAAAATTTCTGTATATCAAATACATCAAAATTTTTAGGTACTTACTTACATTTTTCTATAACTGGATCTATAATTATATTAAAGCACTTTACACCTTAGATAATAAATATATAATAGTTATAATTTAATTTAAACGATGTGAATGTAAAATAAAAAAAATAAAATAAAAATCATAATAAATTGTAGAGTACACCAGCAATGCATTAGTGTGGAAATGGAAGCACAAGTCTTATAAAAATGAATTAAATTGTCAAAATATATTCTTATATTACAATTTAGATAAAAAATGTTTCCTACTTAGTATTTATGAGTTATTTCTTGTATAATTATTATTATTATGTACGCAAATAATCAATAATACATTAGTGAATTTGTCTTGTCATTTATAATAATAATACACCTACCATCACTATATAATAAGATATTCAAGCTTAGTTTTAAGTGTCACATTGAGCAAGATGTTTTTAAAATTACTTTTGCTATTGTTAGTACATGAGTCAATAAGTCTAGAAAACTTAGAATGTGTTTCGAAAATATATCAACAAACAAAATCGTATACATTGGTTTTACAAACTTTTAATACAGAAAAAGTTAAATATTTCGCTGGAAAAATAGATCCACATATTTTTATCAACAGCAACAATATTAAAAATATTACAGATGACAGATTTAAATTTTATTACAACATTATTTTAGCAAATAATTTTTCAGATTACAAAAAAAATATTGATATTATGTATCGTACTTTTAGTTGGAATGCTAGAGCCAAATTTTTAATAATATTTGAAAATGAAACCAACATTACAAAAGTTTTTGAGTATTCATGGAAAATATATTTATTAAACATAATTGTGCTACAAAAATCTGATGAAAACATTTATACTTATTTTCCTTATTCGGATAATAAATGCGGAAATGTGAACCCAAAAATAATAGGAACTTGTAATGCATTCACCAATTTATTTCCAAACAAAATTCCTAAAAATCTCGAAGGATGTCAAATTAAAACGCTGCCATTAGTTTATCCTCCTTATGTTATAAATCCAAATGACACAAACAATTTAAACCGTGGTTTAGAAGTAAACATGTTAAATGCAATAGCAGAAGTTGCAAATTTTACTTTTATCTATTTAAAGCACGATTTTTTACATTTTGGGTTTAAACACGGGAAAGAAGAATACACAAACTTATTTGAAATGATGTATAGATATGAAGGAGACATGATTTTTGGAACATTAAAAATGAACACAACTTTTCATGAAGAATTTGATAGCATTATGCCGCATATGGTTGATGGTGTGACGTGGTATGCACCTATAGCTTTAGAAATTTCTAGTTGGAAAAATATTATTGTGGTTTTTAATACGTACCTTTGGATTTTATTAATATCGATGTTGATGCTTAATATATTATTGTGGTGGATATTTGGATCAATGACTAACGAAACTTTTTATAATAATTTACTTTGGTGTATAACTATTTCATGTCATACCTTACTATTAGGTTCTGTGAGACAACCAAAAAATTTTACTGTTCAAATAATTTTTATAACATGGGTACTTGCAGCGTTATTACTTAGTACTGTTTATATCAGTAAATTTACTAGCATATTAACAAATCCTGTTTACGATAAACAAATATCAAATGAACTAGAAATGATACAATCAGAATTGGAATATGGTTTTGACCAAATGGCTAAAGGAGAGTTTAATATCCCGGACGATAAAATACGTTTTACGATTTATAACAACTTTGTGACCTGTCCATTTGAAAGAGTTTACCATTGTATAAATCGAACTCTTGTTCATAGGAATTTCGTGACAGCAAAAAATAAAAAGCATATGATTTATAGTTTGCGACATTATTTTAACATAACGGATGGAAAACCAGTGGTGTACGAGTTTAAACAAGACGCTTATAAATACTTCCTGAGGTTTTGTGTGAATCAGGGCTTTCCACTTACTGAAAGAATTGAAGAAATTGTTTTGAGAATTCAGGCTTCAGGATTGTTGCAGAAATGGATTGATGAAGTTGCGAAACCTTTTAGATATTTCAAGGGAGATGTAAATGTGAAAAAGATTTCTATGGATCATTTGCAAGCAGCGTTTCTGATACTCTTGTTTGGATTTATTTTTAGTTGGGCTGTTTTCATTGTTGAACTGGTGTTACAAAGAATTCGCAGATTGCAAAATATTGATATTTATTTAGTTCATTAACAAAAATGTTTGTTTACAATCTTTGTACAATATGAACATTGTTGTTCAATTTTTAATTAGGATATGTACACAATTGTCGCACTAATGCGACAATAAAGTACTGTTTTGTCGCACTAGTGCAACATAAAAATATTTTTATTGCTCCAAATAGGCCTCAAACTACGATTGTGAACATTTTGTTTGAAAATTGTTTGTCTTGTTTATAATCGTTGTCATGATGATGATCGATAACCACGATATCAATGAATTGTTATAAGCACGGCAAATAATAGAATTGATAATATTTTTAAAATTACCTATATTGACGTTATACGATTGTAGACAAAATATTATGCGCACCTCGTTGGAAAAATATTGTTTATTGCCCTTGGCGAGTCGTCAATCTCGGCTTCGCCTCGCCTGAATAAATTTCTCGCCACGTGCAACAAACAATGCTCTATCTGTACTAGATACACAAATAACTATTGTAATATTAAATTTAGCATTATTTATACAGAGTGTTATGTAAGTATTAAGATTAAGTATACCGCCAACCCTTACATTATATGGTGAATAAGGAGTACAATAGTATATTGCGTCATAAGAAGATATACCTAGGCATATTACATCCCGAAGATTTATGATGCACGAGCGAGCGAAGGGAACGAGAACAGCAAAAGCTGAGGGATGTAGAAAGATTTACTTTTACAAATAAAGAGAACATTAGAGCGTCGTGCAAGAGATTGTCGGAATCAAAACGATGATCGATTTGAACATCTGTTAAAATTTCGTATTAATTTTTTAAGAAATTTGTTTTCCTTACAATACTACTTGACTACTATGTTACGACACTGATCTAAACTTCAAATTTGACAAGTAATACAATTGACAATAAACATGTAATTTGATTCCTGATTTTTTTCTTAAATAACTGTAGTTTTAATTAAATGAATTAAAAGACCTCTTGTACCTAAACCGAGACCTAAACGATAGACTGCAGAAATGCAACAACAGTGAATTACTGCTTCTTTAGATTCAGCAGCTACGCGTTGGCGGTATGATTAGATAAAACCCTGTATTTTAAAATAACTAAATGAGCGTTAATACTTTTTACGATATTTAAAAAATAATAATTTTAAAACGACATGATATGAAAAAAATACTAGCAGTTAAAAATGTAATATAGGCGATCTCGATTAAAATTGCAGCGCTATTATAGTAGTGACTTCAGAAGTTGTCAAATATACATACGTACGAAACTTTGCAATACGTACTACATACACTGTGACAGACTGTGGTATTTGATTAATTTTCTGTATTTTACTTAATAATTAGATAATATTGTTAAATATAACCATACACACAGCTTCCAAAAACTGTCACCAGATGGAGATCTCTTAGGAAAAGTTACCTATAGATGTAATAAATAACTTTATGTTCACCAATCCAATAAAGAAGTCATAAGGTACCATGATTTGATTGATTAATATACCTACCATAAAATAGCAAAATTGAACTTCTGTCAATATTATGCTACAATGAAAAATTGATCAAAATAATTATACCTACCCACTTGTGGGTAAATTGTTACTTTGCTTGTTGGAAGTCACCATAGAAACGATGTTTTATGTTGAAACCGTTAAAACTTAATATTTTAAGCAGTGTATAGGTGTAGGATAAAACGTTATACTTTACACGTGGGCAAAAAGGAATGACCCACTCGAGAAAATTATCTCACTCAGCCTTCGGCCTCGTGAGTTAAGATTTCTCTCGTTTTTCTTACTTTGCCCACTTGTAAAGTAAATAACTATTATTTATCAGCCTATAATCTTAGAAATTAAAACATTCTGGCAGCTCTCATTTTAAATTTCTCTTATAAAATGAATTAATGGTTCTATAAAGGAAATATATTATATTTTAATAAATTAAGGATGAGGGAATTAATGGTTACGGCAATGTTTTTGATATATAATGCTATATTTATTTGACATAAATCGAGAAATGTATATCACATATTATGATGTAGGTGTAGTTTACAGTTTGATTCAATTGACATTGAAGTTTACATTAAGCTCGTTAGGTATGGACGTGCATTTAGGTTTACTTGACAAAAGACAGTAGGAAATATGCGTAAAACATTGTAAATATATAAACAAACTAATCTGTGACTCATAAAATATTGTTGTAAATGTATTTGATTGTTCTCTGTGCAGGTTACATTCTTAGGTAAATAGCTTAGGCAGTAGAGTTAATTTATCAGGGGCGTACCCGCAAATTTTGAAGATCGAAGATAATATTTTACATTTTTTTGGGTGCGCCACTGGTAACATCTTGCAGGAGCGGACTCAGAAAAAATCTGTTACAAGAAATATAATTTTATTATTATTATGGCTTATTAGAAAATTTATTAAATATTTTAATTTTAACATTTTGTTTTTAAGTAGATAGATACATTTTATTACAAATCTATTCTTTACCCTATGAAATACGGCAAAATTGTTTAATGCTTCATCACTATTCATCAAATTTTATAAAATTATAAAATTTTTAATACTGTTTTTATGAACTCAAACAATTTTGCGTATTTCAGTTACATTTGCGAGTCACACAGTTAATATTTAATTTATTTTCATCACACAACTTGATTATGTGTTTTATAATCTCAAAAATTACAAAGAAACAGCTACAGTTAGCATATTTAAGGTATAGGTAGGGGTCAAAAAATTCAGTCAACTCTCAAATTAATTATTTATCTACGATTGTACGACTATTAAATAATTCATTCATTATACAGGATAATTCACAACTTCGTGCATAATATTTTAATGTCATTAGTATACTCAACTTACTGAATATAGAACTAAAAGATTTTTTCAAAATTCGCAAATTTAATTTACAGGTATTTAAATAAAACAGTTTTGGGCCACTGTCGTTATATGGAATTTATAAATTTATTTTAATTTTAAACTGTCTTGCCAATATATAATACATTAAAATTTATTCCTTTTTAGTTAGTCAGATTATCCAAATGCAATCTTCAATCCACTGGTTTCAAAAATGTGTTCCTTACAAAAACTGCTCTTAAATTTACGAATTAAAATGAATTTAATATTCAATATAGTCGTAGATAGTGTACAGAATTCTACTCGAGTTTGTATGACAATTACTGACAGTTACAAAGTTTGCCTGCGACTTGTTTAATTTTCAATAATTCCCATCGGTAAATTCTTATTTGTAAATTCGTATATTTTGCAATGATTATTATAAAATTTCAAGCTAGTGATTGTCAAAATTAAATTATAGTATACTAGAGTGTTGACTTGATTATTCATTTATGATAAAAAATAATACTATCTGTAATAGAGATACAAATATACTATACTTTACGTTAAAGATATGCGCATGAAAATTGTCACACTTTGAGTTGATTGTTTTAGTTAATTTTGATTTATATCACTGATATGTGATAGTAACATTTAACTAAAGACAGATGAAGAATATTTATTTACATAAAACAAATGAATACAAGCAGGGTGATTTGATACATGCAGCGGTTTCTACAACAAAGTTGCCCAAATTTTGTGTTTTGTGTATAATACATTTCAAGTGTGATGCACCAAAATTGCTGTACAATATGTTTCTCATTAAAATACTTTATAAACTATATGTTAGCAAAACATAATTATAATATTATTTGTGACTTGGTAAAGTGTAAGGTCAAAATTCAAATCCTGAAACATAATTTTTAGTGTCTGAGATAACTATAATAAAATTTAAAACTCTAACATTTAAAAATAATTTTTTAAAAATCGTACTTTATCGAATTTTAAATTTGCCGCCAAGTAAAACTGGAAGTTATGTTTCAGATTGTAAACTACTGACGCCATTTTTACCAGTCTTGTAACCATCTTGGTTTATAATGTAACATAACCTTATAATAAATAGTATTATATTATATATTTGGACTTTTTAAAGAAATAATTTTGTGCAACAAGTTTTAAAATTGATTAAATATTCTCTTGTACAACTGGTACATTGTACGTTATGAATTGGTGTTAGATTTTTGTAAAGTGTATAAAATTGTTGAGTGATTTGAATTGATATAGAAGCTATATGAAAATGTGTTTATATACATTAAGAATGTATGTTTTGATTTAATTTTGTACTGCGTGTAAAGAGTGTAAACTTAATATCAAAGTTTGAAGCTGTTTGTATATTTAGAAAGGTAGATATGTGTATTCATTGAATGAATATTTTTGGGCCACTTTGTACATTTACAAAAAGGCAATCGTCAAACGGGGTACATTGATTTATTGTATATTTAAGTTCAAATTTGTCAGAATCGCCTATTACAACAATACTAAAATTTCCTAGATTTTTATACAATTTTTTCACCGTATGTAATATAAAAACAAATCCTACTTTGTTTTTATTATACCGGGTGATTCAGGAATAACGTAAAAAAATCATATTTGCGGGATCACTTTGATAAATGTTAAATAAATAACGGTTAGAGTTAAAAATTTAAAGGGGTCTATTTATTCAAAGGATCTAATCGTCCGATGATCGTCTACTTTTCATTTTTGGTATAGGTTTATATTTTTCCGTGTGCGGTTACCAGCTGTCAAGTCACTCAGGGTTGTTAGTGGAGAGTTCATCAAAGGGGAAATTTTTATATAATTAAACTAGAATGTGGACCTGATTGAATTTATATTTGACTTGTCAGAACTACAGTCAGTTATGTCTTTGAAAATAAAGATTTGTAGATTAGACAAAAAGCAGGTCTGCACAGGTAGGTATGTAATAATATTTATTTAATTTTTTCAATAAAAGGGTTCAGTTCAATTTAAAAGGGCTAGGATTTTTTTACGTTAGTTTTGAATCAATTTAAGGTGGCACTGTCTATTCGTAAATAATTTGTGCGCAGAACTTGTCGACGAAACTGTTTTCCTGTCAAATTTGAACCATTTCGACAGAATACGTATGTTACATTCATCGTCTAGTTTAGTTCAGTCATAGAAAAGTACGTCGCTATAGAAAATTTGCTTAAAGGGAAACATTATATCCTAACCAGTCAAAAAACTTCTTTATTATACTTACAATGGATAGACCAAGACTAGAAAAATATTTCTCTACTATCCTCGTATGTACAAATGTCATTGTCGATTACGGTGGAGAAATTTTTTGGTTGATTACGATACACGTTATATCAAGTAGAAAAAATAGATAGTTAACATATTTCTTCGAAATATAGAGTAGATATACATAAAACGCGTGTCATTGACTTTCAGAGTGATTAGTTTTCTCCTCACTGGTTATTGATGAAGGGTTATTATTTTGAAACCATGCGGAGTTTTTGCTTCTTTACGAAATCAGTTGCAAGACGGTCTCCTACTCGGCTCTCTAGGATTTGTAATATCGGATTTGCTAGAAGGAAACAACAATCATAAGAAATATATTTAAGAAAAATTAAAAAAAAAACAGAACTTTAGAAAATATTATTTTATCTACGACTTTTAAATAGCACACAGTATGCACAGTGAACTCTTTACTTCGTGGTTTCCGGTGAAAAGATCCTCAATAAAACATTCCCGGCAAAATATCCCCAGTAAAACGTTCCCAAACACAAATGTCTCCACGAAAAAGGTCCCCTCGCAATTGGTCTCCAGCAAAAGGTCCCCAGCACAACGTTCCCAGAAAAACGTCCCCAAACACAAATGTTCCCACGCAAAAGGTCCCCTCGCAACTGGTCCTCGACAAAACGCCCCCAGCAAAACGTCCCCGGCAAAATGTCCTCACGAAAAAAGTCCCCATGCAAAATTGTCTCCATACAAATGGTCCTCAGGAAAATGTGCCCATGCAATTTATTTTTACAGTTTCTTAAAGGACATAATTTTTGATAGGTATCCTGCAAATTCATCACAAAGAAAATTAATCTCAGGAAAATTACACACATTATTATTATTATTATTACACAAAAGAATTATAAATGTAATTTGGTCTTTTAAAATAATTACCAGAATCATCAAAGAATTTTTATACTTTAGGAGGAATAGTTGTCACATGTCAGGCATATTTCGGAGTTGAAATTATGACCAATTTTTTTTTATTCCACGTGTATTTTTGCGGTACTTCATTTATTTTCGTTTATGAGAAACATTATTGAGAAAATGGACAAAACGATTTCAAAACATGAATTGTCGCGAAAATCTCACCATAGACATTACATAAGAAAGTTAAACTCATTATCCCCTTACTAACCTTTATTCTGCTGTTGCATCAACACAAGATCAACATGCTTGAGCCCATGGAAGTTATCAACCCCACTTCCAGTGTCAGCCACCCCGGGGATGCTTCCCAGCGCCAGGAAGGCTTCTCCAGCGAAGTCGTTGGCCGTGAGGACGTCGTGGTCCATGACGGTGAAGGCGATCATGGCACTCGGTGCACGGCACTGCTCCAGCGAGACGGAGAACTCGAAGCACTCGTCGAAGATGGGGTTCAGCGTGCGCTTGTGCACGTTGGTCTGCTGCTCGTTGCAGTGCGGGAAGATTCGGTGCGGTAACAGTTCGATTATCACGAACGGGTCGCTGAAGCCGTTTGGGTCGAGGGGAATCACGTCTTTGGCGTGGAGGACCTGGAAAGATTATATTGTTTTTTAAATTTTAACCATTCAACAGGGTTTACTCCTTGTTATAGAATGGTAGATGTTATTATAGTGGAATTAACCGGAGCCTTCGATAGTCTAACGAGCCTGAACCTGTATCCCCACCACCGCTGTGACGTCAACATAGTGGCCGAAAGAAAATTTATGTTTTTAATCTTTATATTCTAATATTTGGTAAACTATTTAAAGTATCAAGATGAAATTTTAAACATACGTAGACATTACTATCTATTTTGACACTATTGTGTTCAAAGTACTAAATTGTTTATAACAATTATTGAGAAAATGAATTATTTATGCCGTAACGCACATTTTGTTGTGTTATCTGCTGCAAAATCGCGTACGGTTGAGAATTTTGGTATACATTGAGCGAATGAATTGTTGCGAAATGTTCAAAATTATTATTAGTGAAGAAATCACAGCTTTATGTTGATCAGCACCAAAGTTATGAATTTTTTAATATAGAACTAGTCACGTCCAACATAGTAGCCGATAATAGGTTTGCCGTGCTCTGTGGCGCTCTGGCCGTGCGTTTGCGGACTGAAGTATATTAATAGTATTTATATTGAAATTACAAATATATTCATTGTAAGTTAATTATTATATTCAACATTATTGTTATTAACTAATTTTCCTGCAGGAAATGCCTTCCAGTTGTTGTGTATCACGCTGTACTAGCAATCAGATCGCATAAAATATATATTATTTACAAAAATATCACTTCCGGTTAAACCGGAAATGACATCAACTTTCGCATTTCAAATGGAAGACCCTATATATTTTTACATAATTTCAATTCTACATATAATTCTGAATCCAATGATGATCACAAGTCTAGCTTTCATACAAAATATCTCAAGAAAAAGTCGAAATAAAGAACATCAAGAAAGGTTACAAAATTTGACATTTGTAAAGACAATTGACATGCGATAGGTGAAAATACTTATTAACTGTAGGCACATGGCATAGTATTGTTAAATTCTGTTCATAAATACTATAAATACTCTATTTTTGTGTCAATTGTTTAATAGGTACTATAAATATTATAGTTTTGTGTCAATTGTTATTACAAATGTCAAATTTTGAACCATTTTTCGCTACACAAAAGTGTGCGTTGCGGTGTAAATAATTTATTTTCTCCATTGTTATAAATAATTTAGTAGTTTCAACGCTATAGTATCAAAATAGATAGCTATGCCTACGTTTGTTTAAAATTTCAACTCGATACTTTAAATAGTTCACAAGATATTAGAAGATAAAAATTAAGAAACATAAAATATTGTTTGGTAAGAAATAAACAAGTTTTACTATAATCAAAGTTAATTTTTATTTATATATGATACTGATTATAAGTAAATAATATTTGTATATAATAAGAAAGAAATGCACACATATAATTAACACATAATAAGAACAAATTAACTTATTCTTAAATGTGTAAATGTTCGTATCGCCATACTGAGTCTATCAATCGCAGCGAGAACTTCGGCCACTGTTGTGACGTCACAGAATCTACTTCCAGGCTCGTTAGACTATCGAAGGCTCCGAATTAACCCACTTCTAGATCGATTCATGTTGGTGCAATCAGAATCTCAACCCGTGCGACGACCTTTGAAGTTCAAAGTGGTATCGGAGATAATCTTATGGAATAGCATAGTGGTTACCAAGTTTATTGCACCTTAACTTAGAATACTGACGATAGTTGCCAGGTTTGGAAAAATTTACAATCCGACCCGTATTTGAACCATCGACCTTTGTATTCATCTTACCGGATCTTACCACTACTCCATCCCTCCAGTTCGGCAATGGAGGTTTTCAAGCCTACGGCTTTTAAAGAAATAGGTACTTATTGGATATCAATTGTCAGCATATATAAGTTATAGGAAAGTGATAACAATTGTTAATTTTGATAGATTTATTACCTTTTTATCGAAATGAAAATGTAATTCTTTTGAAAGGTGTATTAAAATGCGCCAATGTGACGAACACAACATTGAAACCAAACCGTGAGTAGATTTGTTCGTGCAAGATCGTTTTTTGTCGTTTTGACTACGGAATGGACGACGGTCCTGTGCTGAAATAAGGTAAGATCTACGTATAGTATTCGGTCCTTGTCAGCACGGTGAACGTATGTTCTCAGGGCCGGTGACGTCACACACGACATCGTTTTTCACGGCACCTTTTTTAAATTTTATGAATTTTTTTCTGGCTTATTAGCATCTTTTTGGCAAAAAGAAAAAATACTGTATAGATTACCATATAAAAAAATCTGACGTGGACACCACATGACTTCCTTGTACGCCTTGTGTGTTCATACTTTTCTTAATAACTAAAATGTAAAATAATATTAAAAATTCTTTTAACTTATTATACTAGTATACTCACAAATATATTTTAGTCATTTGATTTAAACTGCAGAAGAAGATATAAAGCATATTTTACTATTGTCACTGTCATGTCATAATCATTTAAATTTTACGTAGTAACAAATGTTAATCGATCATGGACTACAAGATACCGAAATACTATAAATTATAAATATATACTTTAATTATTTTTAAATGATAGCAGATACAAAAATATTTATAAAATACCGATTGTAGGTAATAATCACATAATCTTTCATTTAAAATAAAAAAAATTGTCTAAAATTAAATATTTATCGAAATATTTTTAAAAAGTACTACTTCCGGTTTGTAGACTGAAACCAAAAATAGGAGGTGCACAACTAGATGCTATAACAGTCCTAAATACAAAATTTCAACTTTCTACGTCTAACCGTATTTGAGTTATGCGACACACATACGTCCGTACGTACGTACGTACGTACAGACGTCACGTCGAAACTAGTCATAATGGATTCAGAAAAGGTCAAAACGGATATTTCCGTCAAAATCTGAGAACCGAAATTTTTCGCGATTACAATACTTCCTTACTTCGTACAAGGAAGTAAAAATCTAAAAATCGTGAAAACCCTTATTATTATTAATCTACCATTTGCTTAGATAAAATTTATATTAAAAGGCTAGACAGAAAAACAAATTGTTCGAAATAAACTCACCTCAACGCACAGACTATCATGATTGAAGTACGCCCTAACAGCGAGCGTGCCATACGCCCCACCTGTGACCCCGCCTTGCTCCAGCAGTCTCTGACTGTAGAAGATCTCCATGAGTTTGTCCGTCTCGGTCCTGTGGTACTGCAGCCGTTGCTCCACGTGTCGGTACAGCTCACAGCGCAGCGTGTCGTGCGACAAGCCGTGGCCGTCTGCGTGGAAGAAGTCCTCCATCATGTCTAGTGCGGAGTGCAGCCGCTCGTGGAACACCGCCGGCATCTCGTCCGCGGTGGTTCCGCCCGCCGACCCGCCGTCCATCTGGTGGTTCAGCTCGGTCAGCGTTGCTTCCCAGACCTGGGGAAAGAGGGAATGCCATGATTTCGGAATTTCAACATCTTGGCCTACAGTATTATTTGTAAATGCTGTGCCGGATAAGTATGCGACAGGACAACCTTTATGAGAACCAGAACGAGAACCACAACGAGAATTTCAACCAAGCATGACGTCATTTCAGTTTGACGTTTAGTACGATTTTCAAATTTAAGTTGGAATATTATTAAGCCACAAAAATTGTTGGTACAAAGGAATTCCAGGCAACCAGTCAATAATGTTTGTCTACAATTGTTCTGCAATATGAACATTGTTATTCAAAAACATTGTTGCACTAGTGCCACAAAAACATAAAACTATTAAATTTATTGCGTCAAATTGGCCTCAAACTACGATTATGAACTTTGTTTGTTTGTTTATAAACGTTGTCATGATGATGATCGATAACCACGATTTAATTGAATTCTTATAAGCACGGGAAATAATAATAATTTGAAAATTAGCTACATTGACGTTACAATTGTAGACAAAATATTGTGTGCACCTCGTTAGATAGAGCTAGTCAACAAACAAGCTCTAATAGAGCTTGATTGTTGACCTTTGGCGAGTCGTCAATCTCGATTTCTCCTCGACTGAACAAATTTCTCGCCGCGTGCAAGAAAGAATGCTCTATTCGTACTTGATACACAAATAACTATTGTAATAAATTAAACATTTGATAAAATGTAGAACAAAATTTTTTTGAAACCACGAGGTTGTAGGTTTCAATTAAAAGTTAGTAACTTTTGGAGGTTTCAATTAAATGTTAGTTAGTGTTAGTGTGTACCTTGTATTGAGAATGAGGAAAATCTATCCCAGAAACGTCTACAATAAAACTGTTTCAAATTTAATCACCTGCTATTCAAGCCTTCTTCTAAGAAACTCTACCAACGATTTTCAAATTTGTTTCATTGAATTTTTAATTTACAATATGCATTTATATTTAATAACAACTACTTAAAAAGCTTGTAATCGATAAACGTCGCTATTATGAATCTCAAGCCGGAATCAGACATGCGGCATTCGACGAATTCCGAACGTTCGTGATTTGCCGAGCGGTGTTCGCATTCGGCTATTAACGAGCAAAAATATGGGAAAAGGCCGAACGTTCGCCTAGATGGCTTTATTTCTTTCATTTATTTATAGAAAAGAGAGGACTATATGAACTTAACGAGATTATAAACCTTTTGTAATATCATACAAACAAATTAACAACAACAATAATAGATAATCGATTGAGGCCGAGTGGGTGTCTAGACCAGTATTTTTAAAAATTGTTTATAGTAATAATTTGTATTTACAATAAGAAAAATACATAATCGATTGAGGTCGAGTGGAAGTCTAGACCAGTACTTTAAAAAATTGTTTATATTAATAATTACGAATAAGTTTAATAACTACTCGCTACTGAGCAGGAACTGATAGCCCAGTCAATCTAGATTTAATCTGGGAATGGAAGATAGAATTCTAATTTTTTGTTCCTTATAACGTAGTATAACTCTCCTAGAAAATCCCAAGATTACCGACGCTTGCTTCCCTCGGGAAAGGGCAAAAGGTCCTAAGGGATGGCAAATCATATATGAAGACTTAAACTCGTATAACTTTCGATCGGAATGACGTAGACACGTCAACGATAGCTCAAAATGATGAGAATAATGTGCACTATACACGTAGATAGGTACTCAAAGTGTAGGAGAGTTATACTACGTTATAAGGAACATCTGTGCAAAAAATTAGAATTCTATCTTCCATTTCCAGGTTAAATCTAGATTGACTGGGCTACTGAGCGAAGTTCGGCGATCAGGTGTTCGGGATTCGCCTTATGCCGCATGTCTGGCCTCGGCTCAGTGGCGGTCTGGGAAATTTAACCAGCCCGGGAAATTTAATAGCGACCGGCCTCTTAAAAGTTCGAATCTCACTTTTAATTAGACTGTTAAAATAATTCTAAAAAATTGGAAATTTTAAATATATTGGTGAGAAAAAAATAAAACACTTGAAATTCGTAAAAATTTCGACCATTTTCAAACCGCCATAACTCGGCGTATTTTCAATCGATTTCGATAAATCTTTGCGAGTGAAAAACTTTGAAATGTCTACTTTAAAGTCATGCATGCGAACTTAAGCGCAACCCCTTCCGCCCTCTCTAGCACCCCTGTGAAAAAAAATTGTTTTTAATTTTTAAAATGTCCAACTTTGACGATGTGTACGGAGTTTCAATTTTTTTGACTTGATCCACCAAAAGAGCACTAAAATTTGTTCAATTCCTTGTGCAGGACCCAAAGAACGAAAGTTCCTACGATGATTTGGCACAAAATTATAGGTGTTTAAAAAAGTGCATTTTTAGGTTTTTCGCACATAACTCAGCGACATTTCAACCAAATTAGACGATTCTTTCAGGAAAAAATCCATTGTGGCTGTACTTTAAGGGTGTAAACTCACATTAGGATGATCTTTTTACATACCCTTCAAAACTCGAACAAAAAAACACGTTTTTGGGCCAAAAAACGTCCAACTTTGGCGATGTGTGCCGAGTTGGAAAAAATTTGTCGACTCGATCCACCAAAAGTGCATTGAAATTTGTTCAATTACCTGTTCAGGACTCAAAAAACGAAGTTCCTACGACGATTTGGTACAAAGTTATGGGCGTTTGAAATTAAGTGCATTTTGTTGTTTCTTGATTCATAAGTCGAAAGTATTTCGACGAAATTGTTTTTTTTTTCACGAATGAATTTTTCTAATGACATATCTATTTATAAAAATTTGACCGGCTACCGGCCTCGGTACCTCCGGCCTACCGGGAAAGCTCCCGTACTCCCGCCGGAGCCAGTCCGCCACTGCCTCGGCTTCATAACGTTCTTTGTTTCCGTTCCCGTTCACGGTTGCTTTCCGTTTTGGTTCTCGTTACCGATCTCGGGCGATTGTGAAGCGACCCTTGTATGCTTTGCCATATTTTTTTGACATCAAGAACATTTTTTTTCTTAAGGGGGAGGAATGCAGGGGGTGAAATGACCTTGGCGTCAGATTAACTTGCATGACCTTACAGAGGAAGCTTCAAACTTGTCAGAACTTGAAGATTCATCCATTTTCGACCAAATTCAATCGAGTTATGACGGTCTAAAAATTCGGAATTTTTGGTGCAGTTTCTAGTGGTGCGTGTTTTCTTTTGCCGAGTGTATATCGGGATATTCGGGTTTAAATTTTTGTCTTATTTTGAGTGTCTAAATCTCTCAAGCACTATTTTGATAACTTCTATAACAGCTTACCTCATATAAGACCCTTTGGAAGTTTTGCGGTAACAAGGCAATATTTAGCGCTTTAAGATGCATTTGCAGATAATCGAATAGCGGTTCGATCGCTTGGTTGGTCGGTAAGCTATCGGGAGACCACGCTAAATGGAACATTGCTTTTCTTAGTGCGTCCTGCATTTGTGGTCTCGCTCGTCGTAATATGTGCAGAATCTGTGATTGTAAATGATTTAAAGTTGTGTCCAAACGGGTTGTGAGCTGGGAATACTGAGTTTCTGTTGCGATTGTCTCGAGGGTTACGAAGTCGAAGTAATTTTCTGCAAAGAAAATAATAAAGCTTTGATTTTCGGTTTTCAGTATAAGTTTTCACAAACATATGTTTCTATTCAGAACTGAAAGTCAGAAGTCAATATTTTAATCCATTCGAAATTTACAGGTAATGAAACTCAAAATATGAATAAATATATCTAAGTTCATTAAATTTCGGCTCAACAAAGGCCTTCTTAAAATTTTAAAATAATGCATCTAAAAGAAACAAGTTCGAAAGATCGAATGTTGAAATCGGAAGACGGTATTATTATATCCGTTTAGAAATGATAGATAAATAAACACAAAAATGACTAATATTTATTTTGTTTTCTCGTAGAATATAATTAAATTGTGGCTACACCAGAGCCCCAAAAATTTTGAAAAATATGCTTTTTATAGAAAAATGGTTTAGAAATCGAATTCTTAAAACCGGAAGTAGCTATTTTTATCCAATTAAATATTACAGCCATTTTCCTGTGATGTGACAAAAAACGATATGAAAATATGCAAAATTCATTTTCTCGATTTTCTAGCAAACAGTGCCATTTACAAAAAAAAATCTATCTTGATGTGAATTTTGTGCTCTACATTTCAGTTTAACAGTTTTCTTCGTAAAGTAAACAGTTTGTAAGATAATCGCAAAAAACTAAAAATGGCGGCTGACGCAAACACTTCCGGTGATGCCTCCACCCCTTAAGGTGTGTTAAATGAGAGAAAAAAATTGAAATTGCTTTTGGCTCGAATTGCATAAGTCATGTTATGTATTACAGTGGGCCGCCGGACTAATGTTATACCTACTCGAGTAGAATTGAATTGAATTGAATATTTCATTCATTGACAGGTGTCAAAAATCTTCTATTTGTAAAATTTGTGTGCGTTACCTACCAACGGACTATTATGTTTGAATATGCTTTAATACAAGAAATTCAATTGGTTAAAAGCCCAAATACAAGAAGTTTCATTGGTCAATGAGTCAATTGAATAATTATTTAAAAACTTACTAGTGAGTAAACGGGGCACATAATTTATTCTAAACAATTGTGTAATAAATGTATTATTTAACAGTCGTGGATAAACTAATTTTATTTAACAATTTTCGTTTGTGATCTGTGTTTAAAATGTTTAAAGCAAGGAGTAAGTGTTTTTAATAAACTCAATTGAAATTGTCTTACCTAATAAGGATATAAATTTACAAACATACTCCAAATTATTCGCAGCTACACACATATCATCCGCAGTTTTGAATGGTCCTATTCTATCAAAGAATCCAGTCTCTTGCAGCTTTCTGTTGATAATGTCAGCGTACAGTAGGGCTGTAGCACCCACACATTCAAGTAGTTGGGACAATAAGTTAATAGAATGAATTTTAGGCCACTGAAGTAGTCTCCAAAAATCTCGCAATTGACAGAACATGACTACGATGTCGACTGCTGAAGAATTGTGTCTGACGAGCTTGTCTCCGTCACACGCTTTTTGGAGGTCTACTGCTGTATGGACCTAAAAAAAATATTATTGGTATTATTGGTATATAAGAGATAGAGACTTTAAGGTCCAATTTAAACTGGACAAAGGGACTCATAAGATGGTCAAAATTAAAACTTTGTGTCACTTTCGGTTTGACCGGAAATAGGTAGAAGTTTTAATCTAGCATAGGGAATTGGTAATGTCATATTTTTTTAGAATGTACATAAAATAAGCTTTACGAGTTACTCCAGCCACTTCAAAATGACGGCGAATTTTCTTCAAAATATTTACAAATAAAAATGCATCAAAATAAAAAAAAATTCACAATAATTTTTGTTTTGTTGTTTTTCTTTGTTTTCAATTAAAAATTGATTTTCATAATTTCTTGTTTTATTTTAATGGATTTTTATTAGTAAATATTTTGAAGAAAATTCCCGAAAACCACAGCGTATAAAAACCATACCGCCTAATAACCACACGTCCGAAAAACCACAGCGTATAAAAGTTCCCCCACCACAATGTCCAGCTACCCATATACCAATTTTCACACTTCGATTTGCAAATTTGTACCCAAACTAATCAATACTAACAAAACTCTAATTGAGTCCAACAGATCTCCGTTTTTTTAAAATAAACTAATCAATACTAACAAAACCCTAATTGAGTCCAACAGATCTCCGTTCTTTTTAATAAACTAATCAATACTAACAAAACCCTAATTGAGTCCAACAGAACTCCGTTTTAAACTAATCAATACTAACAAAACCCTAATTGAGTCCAACACAACTCCGCTTTTTTAAAAATAAACTAATCAATACTAACAAAACCCTAATTGAGTCCAACAGAACTCCGTTTTTTTGACATAAACTAATCAATACTAACAAAATCCTAATTGAGTCCAACAGAACTTAAGTTAAGTAAGAAGTTAAGTAGGAGTAAATTATACGCTGTGGGCTGTGGACATTGTGGTGGGGGAACTTTTATACGCTGTGGTTTTTCGGACGTGTGGTTATTAGGAGGTGTGGTTTTTATACGCTGTGGTTTTCGGTTGTGTGGAACACTTCGGTTTTTATTATAACCATCTTACGAGCCACTAGTATAACTTTGCTTATAAACATTTTCTGTATCTCTTGAAACAAACAAAATATTTTTAGTGCCGGACTTATACAAGAATCTCCTGTATTTACCAGAAATGTAAAATATTCTCTACTTATATGATAAGTTAAAGTTTGAGATTTGACCATCAATAAAATAAGGCAATAGTGCATCGACCTTAAAGCTTCTATCATCTGTAACTGAGTAAATGTTACTTACTCGTTGGGTGGCCCGTTCTTCGCACATACTCAACCAGCAGCTAACAGCTGGTTCGAACCATTCATAACATCGAGTTAAAAGTAACTTATGGTCGCCTCCAGTTGGCATATTTTGACACAAAGTCGTGAAATCCTTTACTTCTAAATATACAGCCAAAATTAGTTTTATATTTGTTTCGTCCGCTTGGCCTTGGTGATTTAAAAACGCTATTATTTCATCAGCCAACTAAAAGGAGAATACAAATTAATCAAAAATTATTTGGAACAAGAAAAGTTACTTACCAGTTTATCTACTTGCTTACATACGATACTAAAGTACGGGATTCCGTTTGTCCTGCAAACAATAAATTATTTAAAACACTATCAATTATGCACGTGAAAGTGTTTTTTTCTTACCCTTCGAATAGCTGGTGGTAATATGAAAGTCCCAACTGTAAATTTACATAAACTTCTCCTATAAAGTTGACTAAAGATCCATCATATTCTTCTGTGTTAAGTACGACTGATCGAAGCTGATTGAACCAATCAGGTGTTCCTTTTCGAAGAGCTGCTACTATTTCTCCTCGAATTTCTTTATTAAATGGACAGCATTTCCAAAACGCATTCTATGTAGAAAGAATATTAACAGATAATTTATTTGATCATTTTACACAGTAAAGAATTTTCAGTAAGTTAAAATTTTACCATTTCTGTAAATATTTTTAGAGTGTTTATATTGAATAAGCTGTTTAGCTATTCTATATGATTCTATTCTACTTTCTACAAAAATGTTCTATTGGTTAATTTCTCGTGATTGAAATAAATGATTTCGTTCTGAAAAGTTCTATTGATACATATGCTATACAAAATGCAGCTTCTAGTTTTTTTTTTTAATTAGAAACTACGAGTATTATCTAAGTGTTGCACGAAAATAGTACGGAAAGTGCAGTTTTTCTAATTTACTATTTCTAGACTAAATCTATAAGTAAGTAAGTACTAAATGTGCCATATACCAATAGAAGATTTCAGACTGTGAAGATATTATGTTTCAGCTTGAGATATTCACATTTTGGTTGTGACTTCATTATTAGCTAATGATGAAAAGGATTTAATATTATTTTGAAGGTATAATATGAATACCTATATAAAAATATTGAAATACATGAGGGAAAATATGACGAAAATAAAGAAGTTTATATGGTCAATATTCTTATTATTTTGCTTATACGAGTATATATTTTTTATTCAATTTTGACGTTTTAAACTGATATTATTAACTCCATAGCAACAACTTTAAATAAATATTTATTCACAAGTGAATTAATTTTTTTTAAATCACTCAACACATTTTTAAATCACTCTGACGTTTTAAACTGTTATTATTACGTCAAAAATTCATAAAAACAATGACAACTTGCCACTAACGACTACTTTGATTAGTTTTTTTTGTTATGTCAAAATAAATAATAATAATTCATATAATATTTGACATAATTTCGTCAAAATTGAATAAAATATTGTATAAACCACGTGAGATACGAATGTTTATTCACTGGAAGAAATTATCCCACTCGCCCTTCGGGCTCGGGGGCTAAACTTTCTTCTCTTGAATAAACATTCATGTATCTCACTTGGTGTATAAATATCTATTAAGTCTTTCCCGTATTATAATACGCTTCTGATTAAAATGTAGAAACAAATTCATTTAGTTAAGTTATTCCATGTTTATAAATTTTACTAAAATTTGTATAAAACTTACACATAATTCTTGGACCTTCATGTAACAATTTACTCCCAGAAAATATATCTAGGAAATTTTTTAAAATTAATCAATTCTGGTTGATAAAAAGTATGTCTTAAAATATCGTACAAATTTGATTAAATATGTAGTTGACTGCAATTTTTACTTCCCCGGCCTCTGAATAGGGGAAGTATAATCGTGATTTTTTGACAGTTCGAGATTTTAATGAATCTTCACGTTTTAGATCCTACTGAACTCAAAAAACATAATTTAAAAAAGTCGGCCTGTCTGTTTGTCGGTCTGTCTGTCTGTCGGCCTGTCTGTAAGCACGATAACGAGAACGCGTACGAATTTTCGACTGAAATTTTATATTTTAGCATTTTACAAAAAATTTAGTTTTAAGTTCCTTAATGAGTTTTATACAATCAGTGGTAACAACTTTATGAATTAAATTTTCTTTAAACTAGTAAGGTAGGTAAGTACTTGATTTGATGAAAATATTGTAAACATTTGCGCTTTCAAATTACTTAATTTAATTTACATATTGCTAGTATTATGTCTATAACTTGTAATAAATGCAGAGAGCTGTGAGAGTCTTTTGCAACCAGGACTACATTTAAGACGATCAAGTGGTCAGCTTGAAGCGTCCGAGTGCGATTTAATTGCAAGATATTTTATAATTGAACGACAAACACACTGCCGGCCGAGATACTTGAACCACGGAACTTCGAGTTCATACGTCATCACATGCAGAGAGCTGTGAGAGTCTTTTGCAACCAGGACTACTTTTAAGACGATCAAGTGGTCAGTTTGAAGTTTGAATCGTCCGAGTGCGATTTCATTGTAATAGTCCGGGAGCTGGCGTCAAATTTTCATGGGTAATTGCAGCAAAACTTTTTTTATATGTAGGTGGTATATTTTGTTGGTTTAACCACTTAAACATGTGTTACCTGGCACGATCGTGTGGCCTGCAGATTTAAGGGGCTGCGAAATTTGCAAATTTTCAAGTGAAACCAGCAAAGCTAAAATTTTGTATAATGGTAATTTACCAATTATATTTAACAAAAAAATATGTTAGCCGGACAGGGCAAGTGGATATCCTTGTTAGCTGCTTAGGTGAACAGTGACAGTGACAGTGTCAAAATAGTGACACATCGTTTTCATTTCATGTAAACTGTAGAAGAAGATATAATTAGACTTTTTCTTGGAAATGGGTAAAATGGAACATAATTAGCTAATAACAAAGTAAGAACCCATACACAAAGACTTAGTGAAATGTATAGCATACCATACTAGCTAAGAACGCTAGGCACCGCAGTAAGTATTCTAACCGTGTGAGAGAAGCAGTGTGTAAAGCCGGAAATAATTGACGGTGGTGTCTCAACTGTTGTAACCAACGTTCTAGAACATACACGGTGGATTAACAAGACGTTCAGCAGTCTACTCTAGCATTCACTACTACCCAGCATGGTGGTGAAGGCCTCTGTGAGCCAGGCCTCTTCCTCGCGACTCAGCGTACCGCTGTTCCACGTCTTCTCCAAGTCGTGCAACAGTTGCAGGAGCCAGCGAGGGTCCAGCGATTGCTTCAAGTAGACCCTTGCTGCCGCTGCCCAGTAGGCGAGGGTGCGTTGTAGCTCTGTCAAGTCGCCCTGAAATAGAGAACGTGGTATAGTGCGGTAGTATGCCTAGTTGATTTCTTAACTAAACGGAGCAATCTGAAATTGTCTCGCTGAGCCATATTTACACTGTGAAAATACAAGAAAAATATAACAACATTTTTGCTGAGACAAGATGGAGAACATTCGTTTGTTTACATTGCAAAGTTTGTGTGGTGTAAAACTGGTGTTACATCAGCCAATCAAAAACGATCCGTTTTAGCATTCCAACTTCAGATTGCTCCGTTTAGTTAAGAAATCAACTATATAGTATGCCTGAATAGGTTACCCACTTGACATGAATCGTGCATGGGATGTTTACAAATATCTTATTCTTGTGCTTTAATTGATATTACGTAAGTCTATCCTAGCCGCATCCTGAGTACGATCAAAAGTTACTCAATACAAACATCTCAGAGAATTACATGGGACGCATAATTGGGATATTATTACCAAAATACTAACATTGGGATGTTACATAGATATGTTACTAATTAGCAATCGCAAGGATATTGACAGGATGTTAATGGGCAAATATAGCAAGTAACAAGCCGGAATGTTCACATTCTTGAAATGTTCTAGGGATTTTAATTTGTCAAGTGCATTTTTATTAAATATTTTTGAAGAAAAGTTAGAAACTTGGGACATATATTTTTTATTTGGACTATTCCACTCATACATTTCTAAACCAACAAAAAATAATTATTTTACCTAGATAAAGACTATTACAATCCATGTAGGAGTAACAAGCAAATTATTCGTATGAATCAAGATTTGACTTTTTAGTACAGCATGAGTTTGGTAGATGGTAATGGCAGTCTACCTCTACACGCGAAAAAAAACCAATAGTTTTTGTCTACAATCGTTGTACAATATGAACATTGTTATTCAAGTTTTAGTTAGGATACCTAACAAAATTGTCGCACTAATGCGACAATGTACCAACTATTGCGACAAAAATATAAAACTATTAAATTTATTCCATCAAATTGGACTCAAAATACGATTGTGAACATTTTGTTTGAATTTTTGTTTGTTTTGTTTATAAATGTTGTCATGATGATGATCCATAACCATGATTTCATTGAATTATTATAAGTACGGCAAATAATAATATTAAAATTAGCTATATTGACGTTATACGATTGTAGACAAAATAGTGTGTGCACATCGTTGGATAGAGCTTGTTTGTTGCCCTTGGCGAGTCGTCTCGGCTCTCGAGTATAATGTATAAGAAAGAGATAGCTTATTTTGTAAATGTGGTGAATAAAATTTATCTGATATGATGTCACTCCTATATGGATTGGAATAGTCATTACCTTGGTTTATTTTAACAAAACACCCTCACATAAATTTTTCCTCATTCTTCTAACTAATAGACTGAAAAAGTGTGACGTCACGTTTCATCCTCGTGTAGGCAACGCTAGAGTACCTAAATAGACTAAGAGTACGGACATCGCACTGGTTATTTTCTATTGGTAGTCCAAATTGTGTTTGCACTTGTTTTTCAGCTTACTTAACTCTCAGAATTTAATATTTTTATGTCAGTTACATTTTGTTTCCTAATGTTGCTATTTAGTTACTATTTTATAACTTATTTAAGTGATTGACGTTGTCAAAAATGACAGTATAATATTTTACCTGTGGAACTAAATAATTGCATTCTGGTAATCATAATTAATTATTTTGAACTATGTAGATATATTTTCTATCAATATTTTTAAGTTTAAACCGTCTTAGGAATAAATTTTAAATTTTTTGTCATCTTGACAGAGCTGTATATTTGTAGACATCGGAAATTCAGTTACAACTGAAAACAAAAGCTAAACCATTTTGGACTCCTTGTCCGTACTCTTAGTCTATTTAGGTACTCTAGGCAACGCATAATGCAACTCTCATAAATGTTTCCAAACAAGCGTCACGACTTTTTCAGTCTATAGACTGCTGTATTTTCGTAACTATGTTAGTTTTGATAACTGAAATTTTTTTACGTTTCAATTATGTACTGCGTTAGCAACAGAAATTTTTCTGTGACATCATTATTTTGAATTTGAGAGATGAATGCATTCTACGTCACATAAGTATTAAATATTCAATTTTCATTAATTATTTTTGGGCTTTTTAATAAATATTTTGTGACAATAAAAATACGGCCAAAAGTTTTTATCTCTTCTTCAAAAATATTTAATAAAAAAATCATAAGTTGCCTATTGATCTATTTGTAATTTTAATTGTTGTACGAGTTAATTATAATAATGGTCATTAGCCAAACATTCACAATACCTACCTAATAATTTTATAGATTAAAGTATATAATTAACGGAAGTAACTAAGTATATAAGCATATTTTGCAACGAAACGACATTGAAACATAATAGACAACATCAAATAATTTTGATCATTTCAAAAATTTCTGTAACCAGTCACGTATTATGATAAAAATGTTCTTAAAACAAATAATATTTTTACAAATTGCAACATTTTGCTTAGCAGGATTTGTACGTATATTAACTACCAACCACGTTTTAATTTTAGTTTTGACTTTTTAATATTTAATTTTAGATACCAACTACGAAAATTCTTCTTGATAAATCTATAGTATTTGGTAATCCAGAATATTTCACTGATGTACAAACCGAAGTAAAAAATTCTCATACAGTATACGCAACCTTAACTTGTTCATTCGTCGCGTTAAAATCCATACCTGCGTCAGTGCAAGTTTTAGTACAACTTATGCAGTTTAAAAACGGTGATTATAAGCTATACGGCAGAAATATCACGCATGATTATTGTGACTATATTAACAATGATAAGTTGTTTATGCCGGGTATCAAACAAGCTGGAAATATAACTGAAGGATGTCCCCAACCACCAGGAAGATATATTTTGAAGGATTATAAATTACCGTTGGCTACTTTTCCAGCTGTACTACCAAATGGAAAATGGAAATTTACGTTTTACTTGTATTTGCAGCAGTTGGTGATTTTACACTGTGAATCTTTTTTTCAACTTGTACAAGACAGCAGTTAGTTTAAATAATACAGTTTATTGAATATCTATTTGTTATTTTATCCCAAAACAATAAAAAATTATTTGTTTAACTAGACAGATAAAAATTATTGGTTTCAACAATATTTAATTGTACTTATAAAATATCTTTAAATGATCAAAAATAGCTGTAACAAAAATGGCGGACGTTCAAAAAATTAATGATTAATTTTTGTTGCAGATTATATTATTATATTTTTATCTCTCGCATCATATTCTATAAGAGAGATATTGTAACGGGTTAAAATTTTCGAGTGTGATTTTTTGGTAGATAAGCACATTTTAGAGTTTTAGAGTAAGAATTTAAAATTCCAAATTTTATATTTAAGTTTTTAATACGAATCTTTATAACCCAATATAATTTTGGTTTCAATCTACAAACCGGAAGTAGTACTTTTTTAAATATTTCGATAACTAATTAATTAAGGACATACTCAAGCGTCGTCACAAAACATAAAAGAATAAATGATAAGTGTCTCTCTATTTAACGAAATATGAAATGCAACACCAGAAGATGCAAATCTAGAAAATTCATAAGTAATAAAATACCTGCATCATAAGATTCATTCAAGGAAAATTCAAACATATAAGTATGTGGGATTCAAGAATGTACTATGTAGGTTGTTTATTTACTTCAATTCAACCTGATTTGTGTATCCCACTTGTGTTGAAGAGACAAACTAGTTTTCTAGATTTGTATCTTCCTATGTTTGCCTCTCGGAGGATGAAGTGTGCCCTTTCTATTTACCTTTTAGAGAGAGGCAGAAAATATGGGCCAGTTCGAACCATGAATTCTGTGCATTCCATGACGATAAACAACGGTAACAATGGTACTACACGGGCCCAATAGTGATCTCTCTCTCTTTCTCTCGCACAGGGTAAATAGAAATGCTACGAATCTACAGTATTGCAAAGATAGGGAGTTTCCACTCCTGTGTTTATATACTCGGCGTCAACAAAAGCCCCACTTGAAAAATCGCTAAAAAAACCCGATTTTTCAAACCGTCGTAACTTGGTTCAATTTGGTCGAAAATGGATGAATCTTTGAGTTCGGATAATTCCGGTTTTATCTTTAAGAGTACCTATGCAATTCATTTTAACCCCAAGTCCAACCCACTCCCCGCAACAACATGATGAAAAAAAAGTTTTTGATGTGATCTTTGACAACTGCTACCGTGTGCAAAAAAAATTTGGGAGAAGTTTCACCACAAGGGCGACAAAGTTCAATCAATTTCCTCCAAATTTCCCGAAGAATCAAGTAATTTCGATGATTTGGAGCAAAGTTATGAATTTTTGAAAAAAAGTTACATTTCGCGCCTTTTTAGCCATAACTCGGCTAATTTTGCACCAAAATTGATGAACTTTTGCGATCTAAACAGTTTTAAATGTCCTCTTCAAGGTCATCTGACTTAATCTGTTGCCAGAATCATTCGACTCCCTGCCACCCCCTGAAGAAAATGTTTTTGACGTTTAAATGTGCAATTTTGGCCAGTTGTACCGTGTGCAAAAAAATTGGCTAAATGGACTAAATTGGCCAACAGTGCGATCAAGTTCAATCCTTTTCCTCTAAATTTCCCCAAAATTCGAGTCATTTCGATGACTTTGCTCCAAATCATCCAAATGACTTGATTCTTCGGGAAATTTGGAGGAAAATGATGAACTTTGTCGCCCTTGTGGTGAAACTTCCCCGGATTTTTTTTGCACAGGGTAGCAGTTGTCAAAGATGGACAATTTTTCATATCAAATAGTATATTATATATTGAGGGACTAAAGTGCATGATTTAATCCTGAGGGTGAAGTTTATTTCACGAGCCGAAGGCGAGGGAAATAATCACCTGAGGGATTAAAAGTACTTTAGTCCTGTGGTATATATGCTATTTTTTGCACTTCATCCTCAAACGAATGGAAAATAGTTTAAAAGAATATACATTTTGTAATTTTGACAGTAAATTTTATGACAAATATTTATATTGTTACCATAGATACTCTGTAACAAATAGCACGTATTTACTTGACAACGGGATTAATTAATTCAATTCCTTGACAACGGGATTAAATATGAAAAATAATCCCTTGGGATAAAATTTAGAACCTTAGTCTCTAAAAATAAAGACTAAATAAGAGTTTTAGTCCCGGAAGTGCAAAAAACATTTTTTTTCATCGTGTTGTTCCGGGAGGTGGGTTGGACTTGGGGTTAAAATGAATTGCATACCCTTAAAGATAAGACCGGAGTTATCCGAAATCAAAAGATTCATCCATTTTCGACCAAATTGAACCAAGTTACGACAGTTTGAAAAATCGGGTTTTTTTAGCGATTTTTCAAGTGGGGATATATTTTTTGACGCCGAGTGTATATTGTACTTCGTGGTTTATACTAATGCCGAATCTAAATCTCTAGATTTGAATGTTTCTGTGGAAGAATATTTGTTTCCATCAGCATCACCCACCTGCACGGCATGCTGGTGCAGGATAGTGAGCGCAGTGCCCGGCAGCTCCCCGTTCCAGCTCCAGCTCTCGCCGTTCCAGTTGCGGATCTCGTAGTCGATGAAGTTAGCGAGCAGACTCTCGTGCTGCCGGACCTCGGCCCAGTTATCCTCCTCCGACGTGCCCCGGTTCTCTCGCGTGGACAGCCACAGCTTCAGCCTGATGCGGCCCTGCACGGAGCTGCGCTGCGAGCGGGCCTCCAGCCGGAACCAGCCCTCCATTCCCGTCGATGGGATGTCTTGCAACGGCACCGTCACGCACCTGCAACATTACTTGTTTATTTTTAAATTTATCACTGGTAAATTACCTACAGATCTTTTAATAAATGATAAAAAATGAACCCGTAAAAACAAAGTTATTCACTATAAATCCTTTATAACAGGGTGTTAATACTAAGTTGTAACACCCGAAAATGGCAGTTAGAACTCGTCGAAACAAACAACTTTTCTTAGTAAAATTTTTTGATTTGGAGCCCCAGTTCAGAGTTATCGGCGTTTTTTTATTTTGCGGAAAATCGTCATTACTTCCTTAATTTGACGAATATTTAAAAAATACAAATTTTTCAGCATTTGCTTTCGGTTCTCTAAAACATTTGTATTTAGAATTATTTTCTATTTTATCAAATAACAAAATGGCGACCGAATACAAATTTAAAAACAAGATATTTTGAAAACCACTCGATCGATTTTTGAAAATAAAACATTTATAAAATCCGTAAACTATCTACTATAACATTTATCTAAAACATTTTTTCGATCTGTCCAAAAAAAGTTTTTATTCAAATTGAATTACAAGATTATTTTAACAAATTGCAATAATAATTTAAAACAAACTAGGTTTGCTGCCATTAAACAAGAAAAACAAGTACAACAAGAAAAATAAAACAATGAACAATGAAACAACAAGGAAGGGACTAAATTTGATTTTCAAAATGACCACCATTCGCAGCAACGCAAACCCGGCAGCTTGTATCTTGTAATTCAATTTGATTAAAAACTTTTTTTGGACAGATTGAAAAAAATGTTTTAGATCAATGTTATAATAGATAGTTTAAGGATTTTATAAATGTTTTATTTTCAAAAATCGGTCGAGTGGTTTTCAAAATATCTTGTTTTGAAATTTTTGATCGGTCGCCATTTTGTTATTTGATAAAATAAAAAATAATTCTAAATACAAATGTTTTAGAGAACCGAAAGCAAATGCTGAAAATTTTTGTATTTTTTAAATATTATTTAAAATACGGGAGTAATGACGATTTTCCGAAAAACAAAAAAACGCCAATAACTCTGAACTGGGGCTCCAAATCAAAAAATTTTACTAAGAAAAGTTGTTTGTTTCGATGAGTTCTAACTGCTATTTTCGGGTGTTACAATTTAGTATGAACACCCTGTATCTGTATATGAGACTCGATCGATATTTGTTTAAATTTTTGTTTTTTAACCAGATCGGTACAGTACATTTTGAGATATCTGTCCGCAATTTGGTTTCAAGATGGCGGACTGACATTTTAATATATCTATATCATAAGTTAGATCCTTGGCTATTACTGTATCAAATTTGACCGCAATCGGTGCAGTACATTTTGAGATTGCTAGCCGCCATTTCGTTTCAAGATGGCGGAGAATCTGTTAGGTGACAAAAGTCTATTTGAAAAATTTCAGCTCGATAGGATTCCGGGAAGTGGATCATTTTTGACTTTTGTTTTTTTGCCGTACGCACGACGACAAGACGATGAAGTTAATATAAAGGATTTAAAAAGACATATTCTCATCTCTACGGTGTACGCACCCCAGGAAGTCGTCCTGCGAGCTCTGCCTTGCCGACTGGCAGACCTGCTTGAAGAAGCGGCCCAAGCCACGAACCCCACGGACTTCGTTCAGTTTACTCACGGCTTCTAAAACGGACGACTCGTCGTCGTGGTCCCAGATGTCCAAGTGCAAAGCGTCGCTATTTATGTCGTCGATGTCACTAGAGATAAATCATCAGAGGGTTAGGTTTCTTTATAAAAACATGTGGAAGAATTTTTACTATCGGGGTTTTTCGCATACTGCCATAATGCTTCATTTGAACAGGGATCAAGAAAAAAGGAATAATTATAACAAATATAGTTATTTACTTCGACCATAAATCTAGACAAAGTATAATCGAAATTTCTTGAAGCCATCATGTGCAGGCCGGAGAAGAACAAGTTTCCCCCATGGTTCATTAAACTTTGCTTATTTTAAACACATCTTAGCAAATGTTATAATACCATACACGTTTATCAAATGACTGTTGAATACTCTACATCTATCAAACGGACGTTTACAATTCGAGATGAATTTATCTTACGTATAATAATAGAAGCAATTTGTAAATTATATTAAGTAATAAAAAAGAGAGCACATATGTTTATAAGGTAATATGTTCAAGCCATTTAACAAAATTATATTATAAGCGGCTCGTCTACGTTTTTACCGAATTCCTAGAATACTCTTGAGTTTACTTTTTTTTCATTTCACCCTTTTCCACCCCACTACTAGGGCTGTCTGAAACCAGCCCGAAATTCGTACTTTGCCGCATCCTAGTTATGCAATGTCATTTTGAAGTTGAAAAATACTGTAAAAGTGCTTTCGTTGCAAGTAAACTGTCAGAATATTAACTTCAGGATAATGTTTTTATAAACATTTAATAGAGAAAGAATGGATCTACAGATGTGCCTTTTTAAAATTTTAAAAATTAATTTGTATCATAAGATATAACCGTGTAAAGTTTGCATAAAATAGGATTTTTTTTTTGAATATTTCGGAATTTTTATATTCATGTACAATTTTTTAATCAAAATTTTAAAAAGGAACATCTGTAGATCCATTCTTTCTCTATTAAATCCTTGTTGAAATAAAATTTTATCATTCTTGTACTGGCCACAAAACATACTCGCTACGTTAGTACATTTTATGCTGGTTTATTTAGGTAGTAGACGGGCCTCTTAATGCAACCCGCAAGCATTGTTGGGGGAATCTCAAACCCTCCCGCGCACCCTTGTCTATATGATGTTCACTTCATCACCATCACCATGCCTACACTTTGGCCCGCATAACTGTGTTACTGTGTTTGGATTATGTGAGGTCGATGGTTATTTATAATTCCTGCGTAGAAACGATAATGCGGGCCTAAACGGACTCTTAAATCACTGATTTTTGTTTTAAGGGTGCGCTTAAGGTGGAAAAACCGTAACACGTAATCTGTAATGGTAATGTTTATAACCCCATACTGGTAAAAAAATCTTATTATACGTCACCTACGTCACAATTTGATTAAATAAAATGATTTTTTTCTGTAAGTAACTATATACTAGTGCTGTGTCAACGACACTTTAAAATTTTTACATGGCTCATTTTGCACATGCTTTCTGCATATATTTCAGATAAACGATGTAACCTACAATGGAAATTATGTTACACAATGAAAATATATTCATTCCTAATTGCCTTATTCTAAAAATTATGTCTGTAATAATAGTTCACTTTGCATAAAATACATTGCATAGCTAACTAGGAATGATTCGATCTGTTTCTGTAATATTTTTATTATTATTATTTTACTTAGAAATCTACAACGAAAAAGTAGCTTATTATATATGGTTGTATTCAGAATTTTATGTAGAATCAAAATCTTAAAAAATATACGGGGTGTTGGGTGTTACATTTAAAATAAGGAAGTTGATGGCACTTCCGGCTAAACAGGAAGTAAGAAAAATTCATTATTTATATTATATTTCTTTTCACTTCATCTGACGTTTCGGTTTAATTTAAACCATTATCAAAGAACTACAAGAGCACAAGATTAATTATTATAATTGAAAATTTATTTCTAATTCAAATACCGTAGCGGTGAAATAGTCATTACGATTATTACATTTACCGACCATTGTATTTATTATTGATATAGGTAGTCAAATTTAGCATTTAAACTGAATTCAACAAGTGTAAATGTAATTGTAATGACCATTTCACCGCTACGGTATTATATTACGAATTAGAAATGAATTTACAATTATAATAGGTAATTAATGTTGTGCTCTTGTAGTTCCTTGATAATGGTTTAAATTAAACCGAAACGTCAGAAGAAGTGAAAAGAAGTTTGCTTTATTTTATGGGAACGTCTTCAACACTGGAATATTATAAACTAGAAAACTCAAGAAGAGAATATTCTTGACAGGAATCATAAAATTCACGAAATCCCAAGCTAAGGAAAATTCGTTCACAAAAAAAACATTAATAGAAAAGACATATCTGGAATCAAGTGAACACAGAAAATTCATGTATAGAAAAATTCAAATCTGGAAAAAATATGGCCACTTGAAAAATACGTATTTAAACTACAAGGCACTAGATGGCGATACGTCATATAAATGTCAGTGCGTGCTTTATCGATACGTATGTCCGTGATTATAGTATTATAGATCAATAAATTTTGCTAAAGAATTAAAAGTACACTACTTTATCGATTATGCATATAAATTTATATTTGATGGTACGAAAAGAAACTAACATAAGTCAATGACATCTAGTGGTACGTAGTTAAAACAATTTTTTCAGCAGCCATATTTTTTCCAGATTTGAATATTCCTTTACATGCGTTTTCTGCATCAATCAGATTCCAAATTTGAATTTTCTATGGATGCATTTTTTATGTAAGCATTTTCTTGTCTATGAATTTTCGTTTGTTTTATGATTCCGGCCAAGAATTTTCTTGTAGTTGAATTTTCTAGCTCTGAGTTTTCTAGATTTGAGTAGGCACCTTATTTTATCGTCCACATTCCACATTCCACATTCCGACCATTCCTTTTCAAACATATTTAAGATTGGACGCATCTATCAGTGGCGGTGCGTGCCTCCTAAATTAGGTGAGGCAAAAAAATATTTTTTTTTTAAATTCAAGGTCAAATGCTTTAATCGTCTTTAAACACTTTGTATCAAAATTTCAATGAAACATTCTAAAATCAATTTTTTACGCATAAAATCATTAATACCTACAACAGAACACAAAACTTTATTTCATTACTTAAATAAATATTTTTTGTGAGTCAAGATAAAACGCTATAATCATAAAAACAGTAGATAATATTTTTTATTTTGTTTTCTCTAACGCACAGAAAAAATGTTTATGGTACCTATAAATAGTTAGTACGTCCACAAAAAGTAGGTACATACATATTTCAATAAAGTAGGTAGCAGAATAGAACATAGTATATACCTAATGGTACATATACATAATGAGGTATTTTCGACCTAAAATTACCTCCAAGAATACACCCTTAAGCTATGGCTATTGAGTCGCGGAACACCCTGTATATAATTAAAGACTGAATACAATAGAGTATAATAAATGTATTATTGAATAGTTAGATAAAATAAATTATTTAAGCTTGGAATTTTTTATTCAGCTAGAAATTAAAAGCAATTATAATATAGGATCATACCATATTAAATTAAAAAAGTTAAACTTTATAAAAGCTTTTGTAGTTAAGTTTGAATTTTAAATGAATTTTATGGCCAGTTATTATAATAATAAAATCGTCCATTGTTTTCGTCAAAATTTAGCTAAAACGTATAAACTTGATGTTGGGGAATTGCCGTTGACCACATGAGATTTTTATACAACAACTTTATAAAATTAAAAGCATTCATAAATATTTAATAAGTATAATAAAACTTGATAAAAGCTTCGATAAAAGCGTCGTATAGGTATAGTTATTTATTTTTCAATATATTTAACGACCAGTTATCATTAACTATAAATATCTGTCTAGTTAATTATTATCATCTTCCTGCTGACCTAATTAATATTAATTGCTATTAATTAATTTAGTTTAATTACAGTTACACATGCAGAATTTCTAAACAAGATGTTTCGTAGATTTATTATTTGTAATGAATAAGCAAAACCTAGTCAACGAGGTAAATGAAAATTAATTACCTATCAGCAGAATAACTCGAGCGTGATAGAATTTTCAACAGAAATTGTAATTACTTAAATTAGCGACGTTGCTTATAATATAATTATAAAATGAAGAGGAGTTTTATACGTAAAATATTATAGCATAATCTGGAAAATGGTGCTCGAGTTATTATAAATCGCGTTAAATAATTTTGAATAGTATATTTTTGGACGAAACTTTAACGCACATTATTGAATATAAATCTTTTAAGTAAATTTTCATACGAAGTCATTAATGATAAACTATTACGGTTATTAAAGATATTTTCTGTACCCGCATATTCAAACTTTACTACGTAACGTAAGGTAATTAGGTCAAAGTTTAAAATCTATTCAAACTTTAAAGTAATAACAAGGTAAATATTGCTATAAGCGTGAAGGGCTGTAATATTCTGCAACTAAAAGTAGTTAAGTGTAGGATGGAATTTTCACTTATATATAATATCATTTATGTGTATTAATTCTTTCCTGAAATTTTTTTGAGTGCCTTAAGCGGCTCGTCTACGTTTTTACCGAATTCCTAGAATACTCTCGATTTTACTTTTTTTTCCATTTCACTCTTTTCCCCACTAGATACTAGGGCTGCCTGAAACCAGCCCGAAACTCGTACTTTGCCGTATCCTAGCTATGCAATGTCATTTTGAAGTTGAAAAATACTGTAAAAGTGTTTTCGTTGCGAGTAAACTGTCAGATTATTATTGACTTCAAGATAATGTTTTTATAAACATTTAATAGAGAAATATCATCAGATATAACCGTGTAAAGTTTGCATAAAATATGTTTTTTTTTGAATTTTTCGGAATTTTTATATTCATGTAGGTACCTACAATTTTTTAATCAAAATTTTAAAAAGGCACATCTGTAGATTCATTCTTTCTCTATTAAATCCTTGTTGAAATACAATTTTACTATTCTTGTACTGACCACAAAACACTCGCTACGTTAGTACATTTTATGCTGGATTTTAAGTAGTAGACGGGCCTCTTAATTAACTCGAGTGGTACACGAGAGCTAATTACGTTGTTGGAATGCACGATAAAAAATTTCTGGATATGAATTAAGAATTAATGCACGAGTGCATATTCAGTAAGAAAATAGCAATGACACCGCCGGCGCCGCTATATTTTTGAATTCTTTTTACAATAGAAACTTTAAATATTTACTAAATTTGTATTTAACATTAATAAATATGTATTATTTACCTTATTAATTGCTTATTTACACTTAAAATGACAATTTAACCAATTTTCAATTTTATGTCAAACTGACATAAATGACGGTAAAGTTTCCGCTTATTAATTTCAGTTAAGTTCCTCAAGCTATTATTAAAATACTCAAACACTATATACGCCAGCTACATGTTGCTTCAATATGGCGAATACAATATTTTGATAGGCTAAAGCCTCATTTCCACCGACTGTTTTAATGCTTAAGAACTATGTTTAATGCATAAGTACATAAGTACTAAGAGCAACGCTTAAGAACAAAACTTTGCAAACTCCAAATAAAAGGTGTAATGCACAAGCTTAATGATTGACATGTGTCATATTTATTATTTGTTTCAAATTGTCAATTTCTGTCTGTTTCTAAATTCTTTAATATCGCAAAAATGTCGGTAATGATTAAATAACAAAATTCGACAACAAATGTCATCTCTGTCGAATTAATCCCTTAACAAAATAGGTGGGAATGGCCATCTAATAAATAATCATTATGCATTATGCCTTACGCACAAAACATTATGCATTAAGCACTAAAACAGTCGGTGGAAATGAGGCTTAAAACCTGCTCTGAAGTATACTGAACAGTATGTAAAAAGTTTCAGTCAAGGATATTAGTGAAGAGTACACAACAGGGTAGATTGTATTCTCAGAGTTGTCACGCACACCCTCATACTCACAATCTGAACTTCTCGTTCCACCTCGGATTAAGCGTATGCGGCTTGACCGACGTAGCCCGGATGAACTTGGCAGGCAGGGCCCCACTGAGGCTGTCCCGCTGCTCTCTGACGCGGCCGTCCTTCCTCTTGAAGCTTAGCTTGAAGCTGTGGTGCTTGCGGAGCTTCTCGTGGTTCCCGCTGACCTCGTTGCACGGGTCGGAGGTCAGGGTTCGGTTCGACGCGATCGGCTGAGGCGATGCTGGCGCCGCCATCGGCTGGATGCCTAGCATGCAGTACGGGTCGCTGAAACCTGACAGGACGGAGTTTAGTTGGTTTGTAACAAATATATCTTAGTGAATAATTCAGGTATTTTCAGGGAAGAAGAATGATATATTGCTAGTTAAGGCTGGTTTATATTATACTGGATGTAACAGGTTACTTATTCTGTATTCTGTAAAGTTGAACAAAGGATTTTAAGGTTACGGCTGCGTGTCATTATGAATTGTAACATAGAAACGCTTATAATAATTCAACTTCACACAATACCAGGGACGTAACTGAGGGTGGATCCGGGTGGCCCTTGGGCCCACACTGCAAAGAACTTGGCCACCCAAAAATAATAAAACAAAAACAATAAACAATATTTTTATATTAGTTTACGGAAGATATATATTTAAAATATTTAATAATGCTTTACATAACACTAGGGAACAGATATAGGTACCTATAGATTTATACTTATACTATACTGTATTTAAGACATATAAGGTAGGTGCGGGTAATAAGGCCTGTCGGCTAATAAGGCCTAAGTAAGAAAAATACAATTACAGTACGTAATGCCATAACTTACGAGTATTACTATTATAGAAAAACAGTATCTTAAGAAAAATGTACTCTTCTAAAGTTTAAAAGTTTTTCATTCATATCAATTACAGAATCAAAAATGCAAGTTTTAGAAGAAAATTAGCATTTCATATGTATAAAAATTAACATGGGAACGATTGTTAATTGTTATTTGCAAATATGGCATAGTACTGTTGAAATGAAGAGTCGGTTGCGCGAACTACTAATTTTGGTCTTACAGAAAGATGTGTAGATGAAAGAAAAAGAAAACTTCTCTAGTCTAAATAAATAGAAACTAAAATATTATTCTTCATTGTAAAATAAAATATTAATAGCAAACAAACTAATTTATACAAATTTGGCAATAAAGAAAATTAAACATACAGTCCATACTATAACTGACTCATTTCATTTGAAAAGAAACTTGAATTCGCCACACTTTATATTGTGATCATTATTTTATTGTTATATCACTTACCATTTGCGTCTTTGGCTTCAAGTCCCTCAGCTTCCATAACAATGACACTAAGAACGACTATAGGCGGTTTCTCTTCTCCAGCCATATGTAACATACGATAATGTCTATCAGGCGGGATACCAAATGCACGTTGTCCATACAAGAACAGGTCGTCTTTGTAGTGGGCAAATTGGCCACCTGGTGCCGGTGCTCCTACCTAAAAAAAATCAGAAATATAAAATTTGTTCGCTTAAGAGGCCCGTCTACCTCTTAAAATCCAGCATAAAATATACTAACGTAGTAGATGTTTTGTGGCCAGTACAAGAATTGTAAAATTTTATTTCAATAAGGATTTAATAGAGAAAGAATGGATCTATAGATGTGTGTTTTTAAAATTTTGATTTAAAAATTGTACGAGTAATGATTATAAAAATTCCGAAAAATTCAAAAAAAATTCCAATTTATGCAAACTTTACTCGGTTATATCTCATGATAGAAATTAATTTTTAAAATTTGAAATGCTTATAAAACATTGTCCTGAAGTCAATATTAATCTGACAGTTTACTCTCAATTAAAATACTTTTTCAGTATTTTTCAATTTCAAAATGACATTGCATAGCTAATGCGGCAAAGTACGAGTTTTGGGCTGGTTTCAGCAGGGTTGTCGGATTTTGGACAGTGTGGTTTTAACCACCTGGTATTAACCGGTTTTTACCGTCCTGGACAAAATCAGTTTTCGACAGTGGTCAAAATGTAAAAATGAAATAAAACCTTATACTTATTCATATATTTCATTTAAAAATTATACATTATTAATATTTCGATAATTAATAGAAAAACTAAACATAAAAAGTATTTTTATTATTCAAAACAAAGTTAATTAATTAAATAACAAAGAAATAAAATTTACTAAAAAAACTACATTATGCAATGGAGAAATGGAGTTACAATGTAGAAAACCATAATAAAAGCTAATATTCATCTAATGACGCCATATCTAAATTTTCCAAAGTATAATTAGAAGTGTTCAACATTTTGTAACATTGTACTAGTTTACTGGCAGTTTCTAGCCCTAATCTATTTCATAATTTATTTGGAATAAAACTGTAATTTGAAAAAATCCGCTCTATTCCAGCAGAAGACGCGATACAATTTTGCAAATGGGAAACAAATTTTATTTTCCAATGATAACCACCATGTTGAAGGTTTGACATTTTCTCTTACAATTTCAGAAAAGAAAGTTTTAGGAAAAGGATCATCACGTGCTTGAAATTGTATAATTATTAGCAAAAATTCTTGATTTATGTTTTCATAAACCCAATTCCTTGCTATTTCCTCCTCATCACTTGTCATATTTTCGCCCATATATTTAGGCTGAAGCATGTATGCAAGGATATGATATTAAAGAATTTTGTTTAGTTTTGGGCGGTAAAAACCAGTTTTAGACGGTTAAAACCAGTTTTGACCAGTGTCCTGGTCAAAATAAAAAATAGTGGTCTTTTTAACAACCCTGGGTTTCAGGCAGCTGTAATAGTGGGGAAAAGTGTGCAATAGAAAAAAAGTAAAATCGATAGTATTCTAGGAATTCGGAAGAAACGTAGATGAACCGCTTAAAGTAGCCACTGTACATTTTCTCCATAAGAAGAAACAACGATTAATAAATTATAATATTTAACCAGTAAACGTAAACGTCTACAAATTTCAGCAAATAATTTTTGAACCTTTTGGAACATTATATTGCAATTTTAGCTCGTGGTTGTATAAATTTTATACATTAAATAAATAATTAAAACAGCACTATAAAAGGCTGATTTATTTCTATTGTCAGTCAAATTATGATAAGAATAATAATTGGACCACGAAGTTATATGTTTTACACAAGATTAAAATGAACGTGAACAAAGTTTAATCGTTGTTTAGTGACCCCAAAAATGTTGGGCAAAAACTACTTTCCTCGTGTAACCCTAATGTATTTGTGCGGCAAAATTATAAACCATTCATATACCCGCACCCGACTTGCCACCTTAAGGGTATCGTCTCCGTAACAAAATATTGCGTGTTAGAGGTGTAGCAGTTTCTGCTTTACTCATTGCATATTAAAAATTGGAAGGAAAAACAGGTACTAGATGTTTGTGAAAGACCTAATCTAGGTTTATGCCCACTGACAATTCTGAAAAATTCTTCGGAATCCATTTAAAAAATTAATGAAAAAGTGTGTTTTATGCAATATTTTACATGCTATATTTTATGATTAAAAGATTTATTAGGAAATGAAACTCGGCATAAACCTAGTTCCATGCTTCGTCTGTAAATAAATTTATGAAATTTTGTTTTATCTGTAAAACTTCGTGAGCATTTTAAAATTTGCTAGACTGCTTTTACGTAGTTTAGGCGAATGTTTGCCATAGGACAAACACCGCTATGTGGAGACGATACTCTTAAATCTAATATATTATTTACAACTGAACGTTTTTCTACCACCTCTACAATTGTTATTGAGTATTTGACTAAATAAATAATGCAATGGGTTGAGGAATAGATCCAAGTTTATTTAGTTTTAAAGAAACAGTGTTAAGACTCTTGTTAAGACTAAGACTAAAAATAAAGTTTTCCTATACTTTCGATTTTGTGTAAAACAGTAAAACAAATTCGCTATCTCTTGTGTCCTGGAGTCCTTAAGGATTACAAATACTATCCAAATAGTTTTAAAATGGACGGGAAACCTTTAGATAAGGGATTGTAGCGTCTTCTAGCTTAAAGAAATAAAAAAGTAAAGTTGTTGATGTCTTAATGTTTTTTAAACTCATTTGTAAATAAAAATATTATTGCAGATGTGGTTTCTTCACAGGCAGTTTGTTATGCTGATAAACTGAAATTAAATTTATGGAAGACTGGAAGATCGTAGAAAAATTTAATAATCTAAAATGCAGCGTAGAAAATATTCTTGTTCAACTTCTTAAATTAAAGTTACATTTTCTCAGAAGTAAGCCTTAGAAACTCCTTTAGTTCTTTAAGGTTTTCTCTGTTTCTGCTTTTATTACATACCTAATAAATATGGTAAAAAAATTGTTAGATATTTTTTAATGTAGACTGCTTTCACGTAATTATATAAAAAGTTAACATTTTAAAAATGTGAAGAGTACGTAAAGTTATTTTTTTATAAACTGTTCAAAAATGCATGTTTTAAACAGTTTACTGTGCAAATAAATTTTGTTTGTACAGTTTAGAAGAAGTGTAGTAGGTATTATATTATTTTTCAAGTAATGTAATATACTGTACATCGCCTTCACACTCATTTGTATTGCTTATTATATTTTATGTAAAATTTGATTAAATTAAATTATCATTGACGGTAAGTTTGACTATGTACTTACAGAGATAGAAAATTTTTCAATATTTTTGTTTTTATCATAGAAAAAGTGACCCCATGTGTTGCGATTATTTTAATTAAAACATATCAGAATAATTTTTAATAAGGAAATAACTTGACATATTGCAAAAAATAGTGTATGAAACTTGTACGTAAAGTGTCATTTTTACACTTGTTACTCTTAGAACACTCACTTCGCTCGTTATCTAATTTTGAGCAACATGTGTAAAAAGACTAACTTTACGAACGTGTATCATAAACTACTATTTTAACACAGTTATTATACGATAGATTGATGTAAAAATGTACGGATAGCACAATTAAAGGCGTATTATTAGGAAGGCTTAAGGCAGCTTTAAGCTAAAATAACCAGGGACTTAATCGGCTCAGGTTTGGTTCGCAGTTTCTCTGTGTTTTAAAAGTTAATTAATTAAAAATATTTGTTTCAGTTTTGTACTAAAATAAAACAAAATTTGATCAAACCAAAGAAAATACAACAATTTTCAAAAAGATTTATAATTATTTTTAATTCATATTTTTGTGAGTATAAATTCACTTTTATACTATTAATTCAATTCCTGTCGAACAGTCGACAAAGGTATTAGGCATTATTTTTGATTCTAAATTTCTATACTTGTACAATATGTGTCTTATTATGTATGGTAACAAGGATAAATTTATTTCAAATGAACACATTAGCCCTGGAATGCGAACCAGACACACTTCTGATGATTTCTCTACTCCTGCACATAACACTGCAATTTTTAGATCTGGTACTTTTTATACTGGAATTAAAGTTTTTAATAAAATTCCATGTGCAATTAAGGACATAATTTAAATTTAGTATTAAAAACATTTTACTGATAATCCTTATTATACTGTTTATGAATTTTTAAATAATAATTTTTCTGAATTGTTTTATTGTTACAATCTTTAATTTTATACTACTCTTTCTAGAGTTTGACTACAGCATAATCAGTGGCGTAACTGAGTAGAATGGCGCCTAGGGCAAGTATTGTAATTGCCCCCCCCCCCCCCCCCCCGAGGAAATCTATAATCAAGTTTTTGTTTCGCGCTTCAGATATGCGAGGTATATTTGATTTTGACAGCAAACTTAATCTTCTTAAGCGATTTGCCAAAATTATTTTTAATGTAAACAAATACGCACAAAAATGTACAAACTATCAATATATATATATATATATATATATATATATATATATATATATATATATATATAAACATTTTCACATATAGAGAAAGGTTCTATATGTGAAGCTTTCTCGTCTTCGTTGATGCAAAAGCATCAATAACGAGGTTGCAATCAGTCTTCTCAACTTCTTCCCGTTCGACGAAAAAGTATAAAACTATAACGCGTAGTAGTATTCGCGCCCAAGTTCTAAAAATCTTAAAAGTCTCTGAGAACCTCTGAAAAAACTGAAAAACTGTCAGACTTGGAACTGCAAGATTTTTTTAGAGATTTTAAGAGTTTCAAACTATATTTCTTTGCGTATATAAGTCTAGAAGTCAGTCAGAGTCGAGACTCTTTTTGGGTCGCTAAAAATTGAGTGCAGGGCGAGTGCTCTGCCTTCCCCACCCTAAATACGCCACTGAGCATAATAAATAAATAAATAAATATTAACTGACCGCATTGGCGATGGTGTACAGCATATCCACGTAGAGTTTCTCTTTCTCGGGCTGTGGCAACGTGTAGTCGATAGGGCAGATCCCGAAGTCGACCTCGCCGGGCGGGACTTCCTGCGCGTTGTTCTCCACCACCTCGGTGATGTTCCTGCGCTGGTTCTCCTGCTTCCATGCCAGCGCTGTGAAGTTCTCGAAGTACGAGCCGTCTACGTCTTGTACCCTGCAGAGAAACACTGCTTTAGTGTGGGGTGGTACAGAATGAAGACATCATTTTTACTTCCTTGTACGGAGTAATAAGGAAGTATTGTAATCGCGAAAAATTTCGGTTTTCAGATTTTGATGGAAATATCCGTTTTGACCTTTTCTGAATCCATTATGACTAGTTTCGTCGTGACGTCTGTACGTACGTACGTACGGACAGACGGACGTATGTGTGTCGCATAACTCAAATACGGTTAGACGTAGAAAGTTGAAATTTTGTATTTAGGACTGTTATAGCATCTAGTTGTGCACCTCCTATTTTTGGTTTCAATCTACAAATCGGAAGTAGTAAATTTTAAAAAAAATTTCGATAAATATTTAATTTAAGACAAATTTTTTTATTTTAAATGAAAGATTATGTGATTATTACCTACAATCGGTATTTTATAAATATTTTTGTATCTGGTATCATTTAAGAATAATTAAAGTATATATTTATAATTTAGTATTTCGGTATCTTGTAGTCCATGATCGATTAACATTTGTTACTACGTAAAATTTAAATATTTATGACATGACAGTGACAATAGTAAAATATGCTTTATATCTTCTTCTGCAGTTTAAATAAAATGACTAAAATATATTTGAGAGTATACTAGTATAATAAGTTAAAAGAATTTTTTATATTATTCTACATTTTAGTTATTAAGAAAAGTATGAACAAACCAGGCGTACAAGGAAGTCATGTGGTGTCCACTTCAGATTTTTTTATATAAATTATTGACCATGCAGTACTCAACTAAAGGTGTTCGTCTACTCTAAAATTATACAGTGTTACAGAGGTGTACGCTTCCCACATTTACTTTAGTTGTAATTGAAATATATTATGCTTTTACATATGGGTGTATTAACAAAGGATGTCCTCATGCCTCTAGATTTTTATTTTTTGTCTTTGGCCTAGGAATTTGAAGTAGGTACCTAAAAATATTTAAAAATGACGTTTTTTGTGATTATTTGATACGACTTGATATGATTTTTTTCGGTCATTATAAATGGAACGAAAAATTTAAAAAGCAAGAAGCCTGCAGTTAACCTTCCTTTTTAGAATAATTTTTGTTTTACTTAATTTATTTAAAAAATACAGAAGTTATGGGAATACTGAAGCCATGTTTACAGTATTTTTCAACTTCAAAATGACATTGCATAGCTAGGATGCGGCAAAGTACGAGTTTCGGGCTGGGTTCGGACAGCCGTTGTAATGGGGAAGAGAGTGAATTAGAAAAAAGTAATATCGAAAGAATTTTAGGACTAAGACAAATAGGTAGACGAGCTCCTTAAGGATCAAGAAACAACAATATATTTTTTTAAATTCTTGAATTTAAAGGCAATTTACGCAAGCAACATATTTTTGAATCCACTGGGTTGTTGATTGTATAATGGATATGTGATTAACTACTATGCATGGAATAAAATTAAATTTTTATTAATTGTGCAATGGCAATAATAGTTCTATAAGGATATGAAATTCGTTTGAGAATAGTGGACCAAAAAGGTTTGATTATAAAACCTGGAAACTAAAATTATACTGTATAATTAATTATACAAGACCGGAATAGAAATTTTTGTTTAAATGTACAATATTTTTTGGATTATTAATTGCTTGTTATATTGTGTATTTAAACTTATTAACTTTAAGTTTATGTTTCCCACTAAGTAAAGCTATTTTAAGTTCATTATGTGAATGCTGTATTTCTTAAACTTATATAAATGTAAACCTTTATACTAAATGCTTATGTGAATGAGACTTTAAAGGTACAACATATTTGCCAATTTTAACAACAAATAAAACAACATAATCTGCTCTTGGAATTAATTTATTATTTATTTTCGTCTTGTAATGTAATAGTAACTCCCTAATCTAACTACCCAAAATTATGAAAATCTTGGCTACGCAACTCGTATAAGAAAACGCGCAGCTCACAAAGGGCTCTTGATCTTGAATCCTTGTGTTGTATTCGTGTTTACCAAAAGGGAAGCGTATTTTAAACGCTCTTCTAAATCGTTCCTTTGGTTCAGCTTTCACTGACATTCATGTGCAGTGGAGGGAACTCACTCATAGTTGAGGAGGAAAAGCCACGGTTTCAGGATCATTTCAGTGGGGAAAATAATTCTTACATGAAGAACGCGCAATTTTTCATCCCTTTGCGTTTTACATTATTTTTAATTATTAGAATATCTTCATTATTTTATAGATGAGGACTATAGAATCCACAGACAAGCAGGGACGTAACTAAGGGTGGGCCTGCGTGGTCTTAGCCTAGCCAGTGGCACACCCAAAAATTTTACAATATTTTTATATTATATAATATTTAATACTACCTTACATACTACTAGGAGAGAGATACTTAATTTAGGCAAAAGAAATGTTTTTGAATATGAATATTGTATAGATATAGATTTATTGCTGGTAAATGTTGTATTTTGAATAGTTATGTATTAACTTGTCAGTCTGAGTGCTCGTGTAATCTTTATCTATGCATACATAGGTATTTGATGTCATATTCTTAACTGGATATTGTTTTTCTACGAAATTAATTTCAGGAGGAAATTCCTTCAGTAGTGATTTTTTTTGCAAAACAAAAATTTTACTATAAAAAGTGTAGCTCACTTTAATATTTTACTGGCTCACCCTTGGTCCACCTAAAAAAACATAGTTATTACGTCCCTGCAAGTGACGTAATCATTCGAATTAGCAACTACATCATTTTTTTAAAGAAGACATCAGTTTGTAATCTTTGCTGCCTTATTATTGGCCAGTTGTAAATAAATTCACATAACATAGACAAATTTTCGTAAATGTCATGAACCACTGTCAGTTATTATATCGTTCATTCTATACCAGTATTCCAATTACTATCTTCTTAAAAAATAGTATAGTACTATATTAAACTTGAGTAGAATACTATCCTTATAGGTACTGTATTCAGAGGTGGATCTAGACAAAAATGTATGCCCTAGAATGTAAAATTTAATTGCTCAATTTTGTTCGAAACAACGTACCTACTAGAAATTAAGAAATTGGCTGTGGGCGGTATGATTTTGAAGTAAGGCATAAATTGCGAAATTAATGAACGTTTCATGTAATTCGATAACGTACTTATACAAGCGTGAAAACTGCTTAAGGAAAGAAACGATTCTATACACATGTTTCAAGTCGCGAAATAAATTTTGTACGGTATTAAGTTTCATCAATTTGACTAGATTTTTCGTTGGTTAGATTAGATAAACAGATTGTAATAATAATTCCAAATAATAAAGCAAATATTATATTACATTCATCGTCATGATTGTAATGTTCACATAAACCACATATTTACTTCAGCAATATTCAATAATAGTAGAGCTAAGAGTATTAAATGTATGGTTAGTTAAATATACATGAGAATAATAATAATTATGTTATTGAAAATAAATAGAATAACGTTCTAGGCTATTAGCGGTATTGCAAACAAATATGGTTGTGTACAGACAGTAACAGTTTATGCCAATATCAATAATAAACTGTAAATAAGTACGAATTATTTCCAAAATTGTCTCATATAATGGTATTTAACTTTAATTTCAAATATTTATTGATATGTGATATGCCTGGAAATTTGACAAACATTATACAAATATTTTTTGGCCTCCTCTGAAGTGTAAACATAACAATCACACATCGTTGACGTCTATGGTAGTTGCGATTTTAAACATACCTCTCGCCATACTCTACCTACTCTTTTTACTATGGTACCTATACTCACAAATATATTTTACTAATAATAGTAGTCATTTATGTAAACTGCAGAAGAAGATATAAACGATGTGTCACTATGTAAATAACTATTTTGAGTTTGAAGTTGAACATTAAATAGAAAAATAATTACATATATGTAACTATAATCGTTGTTTTTAAACTCATAGTCAGAGCGGGGCATTACTTCAAGTAAAATTTCTTTAAGTACTGATTTTGCAAGTATTGTACTTCAAGTAAAGTACTTCAAGTACTTTTTAAATTTGGTACTTGTACTTGCACTTTTTCAACAGTTTACTTGATACTTGTTTAAATATATTCGTACTTCAAGTACTTTATGAGTACTTGAAGTAAAAAATATTTACTTCAAGTAATTTTGATACTTAAAGTATTTAAAATACTTAAACAATTTACTTGGTACTTGCTTAAATATATTTAGTACTTCAAGTACTTTTGTAGTACTTGAAGTACCTATTTAAAGTATTTGAATTAATTTGGTCAGTCATTCGTTGGTTGCTTGTGCCTTCGTAATTCGTATGCTTACTTCTTTTCTTGCTTTATTGCCAACCAAAAGAAGACTTGTTACAAAATTTGTGATCGTGATTCGTGAATAATTTGGTTCTTGGTTCTTCCTGGTCTTCCTGTATATAGTGTTTACTGAGTTGTAAGTTATCAATAATACCGATAATATTTCTGAGAAAATTTATTAAAGTACTTGATACTTTGGTCATAGAAACTATGAAGAAAAGTACTTTTACTTGAAGTACTTTCCTTGACCATAAGGTACTTGGTACTTGTACTTCAAGTACTTTTTTTGTGGTACTTTGTCCAGCTCTGTCATAAGTAAGTAAGTTTGTATTTTAAATACCTACCTAGAAAAACTGGATCAAATGTTTTCATTAGTACTATACCGTGTGTTGTGGATTTCCAGCTGTTATTTCACGAGTATTAATTTAATAAATCATATAGGTAGGTAATAATATGTGAAATTAAATTTATGTTAAATAAAGGTACCTACCTAGTTGCTTTCAGAGTCAGCATTATAGAAATAAAAATAATTTGGATTTATTTGAAAATTCCTCAACAAGCAAAAATACCGCACGTTGTTTGTACATGAAGGATGCCTATAATTAAATTGCCGGGTAAGCAATTGATGTATTCGCCCTGACATATCAATATACTTTTTTTCTCGTGTCAAAGGCCCATGGGCAAAGTAATATTAAACGCCAGCAAGCTGGAAGCTTCAAGCTTGAAGCTGAAGCAAGGCTCACGATTAATCTCTTTGATATAGATTTGCATTTGCGTTTGCGTTGCTCTGTGACTTACGATTACAGAAAGCAGTGTGAAGAAATATTCAATCCAAAGGAAAAAAGTTTTGCTATTATATCCGATTCAAGGTAGAATTTAATTGAGTTCCGAAGAAAATATAATTTGTTTCCAATTAAATATGACTGCCTTTGCAGCAACAAGTCTTTCAAAGAAAATTTCAACTTCTGCTGGTAAGAAAAAGTTAAAGATTTGAATTTGTTTTGCTGGTCCTGTTTTTGATAAAAATAGGTAGCTACGTAGGTACGTAAAGGATAATATATCTATATACAATTAGATTTGCTGATCACGGATCAAAAATATTTTTTAAAATAATTATTCCAAAAATATTTCTACTAAAACATTTTCATGTACTAATTGAATTAGTAGTTGATAAAGTGAAGTTTTTTTAACCTCCTGAAGTGTAAACATAACAATCACACATCGTTGACGTCTATGGTATAGTTGCGATTTTACACATGTCATGGCTTTACCGCATATTGTGCGGTAAAGAGCATAAAATTTTATTGCTTAATAGGCCATTAAAAAGTTGCTTTGTGTTAAAAAATAATAATTCAATTTATCGCGATATACTCAATGACTGGGAAAAATTATTAAACCTCAGAAGGACAACACACGCCAACTAAAAAGTAAAACAAAAATTTAAACCGTGCGTTGTTAATACCTGTTTGATGATCGAACGGGTGAACAGATGTGCGATAGGTATTGTTTATTTTCCGTATAATGATTGTGGGAAAAATGATTTTTCGCGATTTTGATAAATGTTTTTTCCCGGTTAGGTATTGAATTAATTTAACAAATTTTAATTAGAATTTAGAATTAAAATATTGTTTGTATTTCGAGCGCGAAATGTTTTAGTGCGTTCGAATGATTTATTTAACTCGGCAAGCCTCGCCAAGTGACATTCTTACGTACAAAAAACATCAACTTTAATTATTTATTATTCCCCTGACAAAATTTGTAAATAACATAATTCCTGCGGATGGTCTTTTTGTCAGTCAATATTTGATGATTTGCCCTTCTCAAAAATTCATTAGATTCATTAGTGTAGAGAGGGGTTGTAATAATTAATTTAGGGTAGTAGGGCGTCCCGATACAATAATAAACCATTACAACATCCCAGCATCAGGTCTTGCGTAGGAGTCGCTTTCACAATAACAACACAGAACTTTGAAGCAATATTGTCTGTTTAGTAAAAGTTTAACAACACAATACCGCTTAAAATATTTATTTTTTCTTTAGTTCTAAACTACAAAGTTACAGTTGAGAACTATAACTAGGTAGGTAGTATATAATCTGTGTTTTGTTTAACTGAAATTGAATAACAAACTTTTGAATCTACTGTATTAGTATAATTTGTTTAATGACACTGGAAGTTTGAAACAATAATTATTTTTGCCGTTAAAATCTGTTTTGTAAATTTGCTACTATAATCATGTTGCAAAATTATAACATAATTTCATCTACACCAATGTAGAAAGAAAGCAAAAATAAAAACAGTAAAGCTATAAAAAAATATTGCTTTAAAATAATTACTAGTTTAACCAATGGCCATATTTGTCTGCCTATTTTTTTTAAGTTCCTAACAAACAACAACTATTGTTGGAAGTATATTTAATGAGCTTAGGGCTTGGTCATTAAAAGAGCGAGCGAATCGAGCCTAGCAAAACAAAATTTTTATTTTTTGACATTAAAAGTGCTATTTTTTGACAGCTGACAGTCTGTGAAATGTCACTTGTTGTTCCTAGACAATACAATTATTTTTAATGCCTAGCCAATAATAATTTTATCGAGTGGGTCATTCCTTTTTGTCCACGTGTGAAGTATAACGTTTTGTCCAACACCTCTTAAGGAGGTTCGATACCGTTTTTGAAAATATTACCATTCATCTGAAATTTTTACAAGTTGAAGATGGATGTATTTATCGTTCACTGTTAAAATTTCAGATCAATCGTCCACACCGTTTTTCAAAAATAAATTTTTAAAAATTTCTGTTTTACATGGGAGTAAATGAGAATACATTTTTAAAGGGCTGTGTAATCTATAAAAATAATACCACCAGAGAGAGATTTACAGTAATTATAAATCAGACATTAATAAATCATGAAACTAAAATTCAGTGGATTCTTCCACACCGTTATTGAGTTATTCAAATAAATAAAATTTAAAACGTGACAATAATGCTGACATAACTAAAAAAGCGATAACTACGGCAACGTCGCAAATCATAGATTGGCGCGAAATTTAAAATACTGTTGGAAAGTAAGAGTGTGTTTATGTTGAAGCATATTATTTTATAAAGTTTGTAACAAATGATATTATATTTATATTTTCACGACAAATAAATGAAAATACACATACACAAGTCATTTTTAGGAAATTGGACACACTTTCGCAATGCGCATATAAACACCGTTACGAAACTATCGAAAATAAGTAGGAAGAACTATTTGAGTAAGAATTATTCGTGTTCATCTACTAAAAACTCTACAAGGGACATGACGGGTCCATGATCACTAAATTTGTTTGCAATTATTTCGTAATTAATTCCAAATGTCGCTAATATTTTAATCATTCCACGAGATCTGACTCTTTTTAAAGTCTGGACAGTAGAAATAATAATATCTGTATCTTTTGTGTACGTTTGTCATATACTTGATCAAAGCTTTCCCCATTACTAATTATTTCTGAAACAGAAAGATGAATTTCTACCAATTGTCAGGAAATGTTTTTAAATAATTTTAAAGTGTCTTGGAAATAATGAATGACTGGACGAAAACTATCAATTAAGTTCTTATTTCTTATAGCTTGCATTAATCTTGGAGCGTCGAAAGAACAATTATTATGAGCTATTGCATTTACTATTGCATAACACTTGACAGTTGTGTTGACAGTTAGGTTAGAAGCACTGCAGCCAACAGCCAACGTAAAGCAGCTAAAATACTAGCGCTGTTGCCGTGTTTTCATTTGATTTTTAAAATTATGAATTTTAAAATATAAAATCTTTAGGACTTAAAAATACAATTTAATTGAAAGATAGTAATAAAATATTTATAAACAAATATATTTCGCTATAAGATTTTTTATATTTTCGGTGTTTTTTACAACAAAATTTAGTGGGTAGAAGTTGTCACTCTGCAGAAATACAATAGATTTTTGTTTAGATCCCCTAGATAGATAATCGGTATCGAAACTCCTTAATAACTGCTTAATTATTTAAACAAAAATTATGTTCCAACCTAAAACATTGTTACTATGGTGACTTTCAGCAAGCAAAGTAACAATTACCCACAAGTGGGTATAATTTTGAGCAAAGCCTCTAGTGGGCAATCTTGTTTAAAATCACCATAGTTATGATGCTTTTATTAAGATGTGTTGGATAAAAGTAATTGTTGCTGTGGAGTATCAATAAATTTTTTTGAAAATATAAATAACAAATTTTTTGTTCATAGAAAAACAGTGCAACAAACGGACATAGCAACATAATTTGATGACGATATCTGTGAAAATTGAAAATAACCACTAAATTAATATTAATTAATACCAATCATCGAAAAAATCATCTTACAAATAATTTGTTTAACATAAAATACAGAATTACTGCCTAGATTCATAGCGTCAACTGCGCCTTGTCTATGAAACTCTAGCCGCGGCAGTAAATCTGACATTTTTTGTGAGTTAAACAAATAACTAATTTTTCTTTAAATCTCGCGATATATACATAGTTTTATCTATCACGCTTTTTATTCAATTTGGACATCAGCTTGGATATTATTTGTTTATCATTGTTCGTGTTGAAATTCAGTTTACTATATTAAACAATAAAACCAGAATGATGCTATTACTGTAACAAAGTGAGAGCTGTTTAACTGAACGTATACGAAGCTAATCCACTGTTTCTTTCACAACCTGTATGTATATTCCCCGAGTACGTTAACCTAAATCCATTTAAAGTCGCTCACTTTGTGTGGAGTTATGTCATGTGATAATTTCGAGGGATAATATCCCAGTGGTCGAGTTTGAGCATTCGTGGGCATTTGGCCTGAACTACTACTGCTGCTGCTCGTGGCGAACACGCGAACTAACGATAAGCTACGCACTTGACAATCATAAATTAAATGGACTATTGTTACTTCACCTACACCCCCGCATAGCACTGTATTGCCGCTGAAAAACACGCGACAAACGGGAAACCGTGTGTGGAAATAGCACAGAATAGAAATAGAACGTAGTAGGAGCAGAAGTACCATAAAGTTTTGATGCACTATTTTTGATGTTTTCGCACAATTTGCAGACAAAAATATGTATTTTTATGGCAACTTTCTAGGATTTACTCCCAATTATAGAATGGTATTGTGGAATTCATCCACCAAACCGATTCGTCTTGGTGCAGTCAGAATCTCAACCCGTGCAACGACCTTTGAATTTCAAAGCGGCAACAGAGAGATTCTTTTGCAACCAGGACTACATTTAAGACGATCAAGTGGTCAGCTTGAAGCGTCCGAGTGTTATACTATAATGGGTTACTTGCATGTTACTGAAAATGTGATTTTTAACACTATGAACCTAATGTTAGGTAAAAATACAAATTTTATTTAAATAAATTATATGTTTTTTAGTAAATTGATAATGAGATTTTGCTGTGATGTTACTATTTTGTATTGGACATGTGACAGCTTTCCATAGCTTACAAAATTTAAAAAATAATATTTCTTACAGAAAAATGTCTAAAAAATTGAATTTGTAAAACCGGAAGTTGATATCTCTATCTGTTTAGCAGATACAGTTGGTTAAATACAAAATTTGGAAAATTTTTAAAATATTCAATCGTACTCGTAGAATGTTTTCAACAGCGCTTAAACTAAATAAATGTATCTTATTAAAAAATTGAATGCTGAAATCTGGAAGCCGATATTGTAATCCGGTAATGAATGGCAGCTATTTTTGTGTGTTGAGATAAAATTTCGATTTAGAACAATATTGGAAATTGTCAAAATATATTTTCACGATTTTCTCGACAACAATGCGTTTTCATGAAAATTGCTTATAGACTATCTTAAAGAGAATTTTCCGCTCTACAAATTGGTCTATTGATTTTTTCATTAAACCTTAAAGGAAAAGGGTTTATTACAAAAATGTGGTTTTCATGCCCTAAAAGGGGCAATGGGGGCCGAAGAACTGGGGTTAGAGTTCGAGATGTTTGGCTATTCTTGAAGAAGATGTCAATACCTAGGTATCTTTCAAAACAATAAAATTTTCTCCCTCAATTTTTGCAGGATTTTTCCTTATTTTACTGGGATAATAATTGTTTTTTTATACAGTTAGTTTATTTTAACGTGAAACATGGTTACAACTTTGACAGCAATGTATTAGAGCTTTCATTTTAAAATGAAACATAGGGAATCAATTTAACTGTTAACTGTATTATTCTTGAACAATATTGGGCAGCTGCAATTGTTCCAAGGGGCGCATTCAACATAAACTTTTAATTGTTCAAAGGATAAATCGTCTTTCCAGGTAGCAGCAGTCTGACACCAATTAACAAAATCAAAGTTGTTCCCTATGTTCCATTTTAAAAAGAACGCTCTAATACCTTGCTGTCTAATTCGAAACCAGGGATATGATAAAACCCATGTTTCACGTTAAAATAAACTCACTGTTTAAGCGTTCATACAACTAAATGAATAGACTTAACTATCGACAAACGTTGGCTATTCAACTTATTAGTACAATTTTTAAATTTTATAATTTAGTTGCAGCATAAACCCGCAATAATACTGCTGAAAAACTGTAACAAAATTTGTTGCTCAAATCGTATAAATTACAGTTCACTTAAATTCAATCCATTAAATATGTCAATTAATTTATAACTGAGTGATAGTGAAAATGTCAAAGTGTTTCTACATTGGTGACCAAATCCTGCTGCTGCCCACTCACTCCTGATGGCATGTTATTCAAGCATGACTGTAAACATCACATCAAAGTTAAACTAATTTGGTCTCTACACTGCAACATATGATTCTCTGCCGTAACTAACAATTTAGTCTGCATTGTGTGAAGTTGTAGTGTGCTGCGCAAAACAACCCTTCGGCTTCTACCCTCTAACCTAGAGATAATAGAGGTCGCAGGTCACAGTGGGGTGCTCTCTTTAATGAAACATACACGCAGGTATACACAGGTGTAGAGGTATCAGTGACAGTAGAGGACAAGTCAAAAAGCTAAAAGCTTCAATTTGTTCGAGGTTGTGTAAATTTGGTGCTAATAGTAGTGACACTAAATATCAAAGCATTTTCTATAATTTTGCGAATTTTCAAAAAATTATTTTTGGATGAGAACCAGGACATCGAAATATACAGGTTGGTGGAGGTGAAATGCGAACATAGGAAAATATATGACAATGGAGTTATCATGCTAGGCATCTTGATATACGTGGAATAAGTACTGTCAATGTCAATGTAGCTGTCATATTATTGAAATTTTTATTTTCATTAAAATATTTTCTTTGCATAATAATGTATGTGTACGAACAGAACGAGAAAGTTTACATGCACTTTTAGATTTTATTATTATTTCTGTTATTGATTACTCTTTTTGTCACACAAATTCACATTACTTCGTTTTGTGACACTACTACAAAATATATCAAGATATCTGGCATGAAAGTTCGATTGTCATGTATGTTCCCTATGTTCGCATTTCACCTCCACCAACCTGTATACCTACCCTTAAAGTTTTGTATTCTTTTCTTAACCCCCTGTTTAAAAATAATTTGTTGCTGGAAATCAGTTTATGCAATGATACAGATAAAGTAGGTACCTAAACTGTAAAAAAATTCTGTAAAATTACTATGATTGTTACTGGAATCCAAATTGCCTATAGGTGAAATATAGTAAGGTTGAAAAATTACTCGAAATATAGTAAATTTAACTATATAAAATTACAAACTCATAATTTTCATATTAAATTTAGTACATAATTTAAGTAAAAACAAGTATATCTAGTTAAGACCTTCTAAAATCCAGCATAAAATGTAAGTACTACCGTAGCGAGTGTTTTGTGGCAAGTACAAGAATGGTAAAATTTTATTTCAACAAGATTTAAATACTTTAAGGATCAATTATTAACACTTGTGTCTTTTTAAAATTTTAATAAACAAATTGTGGGTACATGATTATAAAAACTCCGAAAAATTAAAGAAAAATCAATTTATGCAAATTTTACACGGTTATATTTGTTGATAGAAATATATTTTTAAAATTAGAAAAAGTCACATCTGTAGATCCATTCTTTCTCTATTAAATTTTTATAAAAAATCCTTGAAACCAATAATAAACTAACAGTTTACTCACACCGAAATTATTTTTACAGTATTTTTCAACTTCAAAATGACATTGCATTAATTGCTAGGATGCGGTAAAGTTTCGGACTGATTTCAGGCCAGCCGTAGTAGCGAAGAAAAGAGTGGAATATAACAACAATAAACACGAGAGTATTCTATGAATTCGAAAAAAAAAACGTAGACGGGTCGCTTAAATTATGTACTAAATTTAATATGAAAATTATGTAATTTTACATAGTTAGACAAAATTACATTTTTATGTAAATTTACTATATTTCACCTAGCAATTTGGATTCCAGTAACAAATTATAGTAATTTAACAGAATTTCCGTAGTTCATATGATGTCAGAACTATCTCAATTAACAAAATTCTGTAGCTTGCCGCATTTTCTTATATCGCATTCCTGAAGTTCTGTGCGCGGCAGGATTCCACGTCCTGTTCCTGCTCCTGAATCCTGCACGAGTCACGAGCCTATCTCAAGTACCTGCACGTCCTCTCCAAATCTCATTTCTATTGCAATCAAACGATGAACACAGCTTCTTGTTTTCTGCTTTTAATACCAGAAAAATGTAATCACAAGATAGAAAACGGGAGAAGAATAAGAATAATTAATTTAATTTTAATTCTACAACTAAAATGATGTAAGCTTAAAGTCGGGTTTATACAGCTCACATCAACAACTATACCAATACTATAGTTGATTTCTTAACTAAACGGAGCAATCTGAAGTTGGAATGCTAAAACTGATCGTTTTTGATTGGCTGATGTAACACCAGTTTTACACCACACAAACTTTGTAATGTAAACAAACGAATGTTCTCCATCTTGTTTCTTCAGCTGTTGTTAAGGACTGTATCGAGTTTATCCGCTGATAGGTCAAATTTTAGTGATATTTTTCTCATATTTACACAGTGTAAATACGGCTCAGCGAGACAACTTCAGATTGCTCCGTTTAGTTAAGAAATCAACTATAAATTAACATTAGCATAAGCCCTAACACTAAGAAAAAATTAAGGCGTTTATACAGAAAATTAACGAAAGGTTAAACATCAATATTACTTTATTTAACTAACTAAAAACGAATACAGTATTATACCCCAAAATGCTAAATTAACTTGCAAAATAATCGTCAAAAGCACAGTCGCCAACTTTACGCATGCGTAGAGTAAATTTATAAATCCAGCATTATTCCATTTAGTGAATAAAGTTACATTAAGATTATCTATCACGCCTATTTCCCAACTTAAATATGATAGCCTCACTGTGCGTGCGATAAGATTACTAGTCATCAATTCACTCATAGTTGTTAGTGAAGTCTACACCACATATGATATATTTTTGTGCAATTTAATCTAGAATGTGTATTTCACTGGATTCGAACCTGACTTGTCAGTACTAGTCATATTATAACACACTCTGCACTCATGTGTTCTAGTTTCTATCATTTTTCTATCAGATCATATCTGATCAGTGTCATATTGATTTACTTTGTTACTAGTCACTGGTTTTATTGATTTAAATAAACAAAGGATAAGTGAGAATTCTTAAAATGCATTTTACATTAGATGGGAGGTGTTTCCTTTACTGTAAATTTTTTACTAGTTAGTGGCTTGAGGAACTTAACTGATATTAATAAGCGGAAACTTGACATTAAATTAAAAATTGACCAATTTGGCACTTTGAGTGTAAATAAGCAATTAATAAGGTATAATACAAATTTAGTAAATATTTCAAGTTTCTATTGTAAAAAGAATTCAAAAATAGACCGGCGGTGGTGTCATTGCGATTTTCTTACCGAATATGCACTCGTGCATGTCCAGTTTGTTCTCGTGCATTAAAAAAAAATCCGGATATAATTAATGCACATGTGATATTATAAGTAATAATTCCACTCCTGTATAAAGAAAGTCATAAACAAAACACAATTTTATCGCTCAACCAAACAAAACACTAAAATGTCATTTGCTTCATATTGTTCTAATAATAATTGTCAGCGAAATGATTAGAATTTGAGAATATTTGTAAAGAAGAACCAAAAGACAATTTGACTCGAAAATTTGTTCTTTTTAAATTACTAGGCAAACAGAAAATTTGGCAAAATTAAAAGCTATTGTGTAATTTACAGTTGACAATAATTTTTGATAATTCTAATTTAAAACTAATGTAATTCTATTTAGGTGGTAATAAAATAATATTGGATTATTTAAAATATATTGACAGCTTCCGTCCTTGTTTAAATATCATTATATTTTATGAAACAAATATTAAAGTTTTTATGAGATGTACAAAAATATGTTGTTATCTATGGCAAATATTACTTAATAAGTACGTAGTTCACTATTTTAGAATTATTTAAGTATTAATTACTACGTTATATTTTAAAAACATAGCTATTTCAATATTTAAACATCTACATATTTTGAATCTTATGTAGACATTTTAGTTTTATTTTGATTTGCGTAGTACAATAGTACATTGATTGCTTGCTAGTTATTTTGACAGTTCAGTTTTTAAGTTATGTTATTAGTGATCGTTTATTCAGTGAATTTTTGTGTTAACGGACTGAAAAAAGTGCCCTCGTAGTATTTGGAGCTCTTAGCAGCCCTTTGATCATCAAAAGTGAGTACATTCAAATATAAAATTATTATTTTCAACAATAATTACACGAAATATAAACACCACGTCTGTTGCAAAATGCAAAAGTTGGGTTAGGTTAGATATTCTGGCAACGTGCAGGATACATTTTCTCATTTCCGAATGCTACATTTGAGGATATTCTATCGGCTTCTAGCAATTTCATACAAAATCGATTCCTTTAGTGGTGGAGGTGGAATTCATATTTGATCGCAATTTTTCAACTTGTCGCTGTGTGCAACCTGCATTATTATTTACTTCTGTTCACTCGGCGAACCACCGAATGATTTATTGAAAAGATGTATATTTTATTGACTGCGCATAGTTTAAATATGCAGGAATATTATTTATTCATAACGATACAGGTTGGTGAAAATTAAAAGCAAATAATGTGAGTTCGTGGTATAGAAATAATTTATTTTATAAAAACTTGCCATTTGCATTTATTATGAATTAAATGTATTTTTGGAAAATAATAAATAATATTTAATTAGTATTATAATCATTTATTAAAATCATCAAATATAAACAATTTATATCAATTAATGTGTCATCATTAGCTTATCAGATCATTGAATGGTAATATTCTCAAACATAACATTGTAGAATTAATTAATTATTATAATGATTATGTACCTACCTATTATTAATATATTTGTTGTTGTGTAGGTCTAACAAAATAATTTCAAAATTAATTTATCTACTGGATTCATCGAATCAAAAAAACTACAGTTCAAATTTAAAACATATTTTTAAAGACGACCTTAATTTTTTAAACAATATACTATGAAAAATATCTGATCCTATTTTTTTATACAAAAGCCAAAAAATTTCCCTACTGGAAACTGTGAAATAAATATATAATTCAAATTAAATCAAAAACTGCCTAAACAGAGAAAATATTATAAAACATTCGTTACGGAAGGCACTCGTTCGTTCGGTCACTCGATCCTACGCGCTCGTGTGCGAATTTCGCGAAGTCGCCTTCCCTAACTTATGTTTTAATATACTATTTTACAAATGATAAAACCATATTTAACTTTTTCTTAGCAACCAAACAAAACAATAAAATGTCATTTGCTTCATATTTGTAATATCAGTCAGCGAAATGATTAGATTTTTGGAATATTTAAAAAGAAGATAGAAGAACCAAAAGAGTCGTTAAAGTACCTCGTTGAATTACACTTGAGCATTTTATTTCCTCCGAATAAATTTTTGTTTGACATCTCAACATCGTCATTTGACAACAATTTAACTCGAAAAATTGTTTTAAAATAAAATCACTCCACCTACGATGATGCCGTGATTTTATAAAACAATTTTTTCAAGTTGTTAGGTTATAGGGTGTCAATACAAACATAAATTTATCCAGCAAAATAAAAAGCTCTTGTATAATTACAGTTGTCAAAACAAGAACTTAATTTTTATTTGAAAAAATACTTGAATAATGTTTATGAGTTTATGTCAACGTCACTGTCACTGGAAGCCTTTCTTGTGTCACTGTCAATTCGTATTCTCTTCACTGCCACATAATATAAACAAATAATGTTATACATCGTTATACTCGTAAATAACATGAAATACTCGTATATCTCGGTGATATTAAATTCAAGATTCTATAAGGATGTCATAAAACGATGACTTCCACTGTGACGTCACATTATAATCTATCTCGGTTCTGTAATTTAACCATTTGAGACTACATATTTACTACATATTTAGTTTACTCGCCTTGAGTTTATGTTAGCTGTCAATATCTAATTTTGAAATTCGTTCTTCAAGCTAAATATTATTTGAAAATTATTTTTAAAGTTGATTTTCGTTTAAGTGATTTGAGACATTAAACTTAAATTTAAAGAAAAAGAAAAAAATCTGATGTGGCCAGCACATAACCTCCCGCCTTGACACTGTAATATGTGAATTTGGTTTTTGTTAGGCTGTCTTAATATAAGTTATAATTTTACAATAAATTTCATAATTCACAAACTCTTTGCAAATTTTTTTATAATTCTTAGTTCTTTAATTAGTTCTTTGTATAGATAAAATTTTTACATTATTATTACCTTATTACATTATGTCCAGTTAATAATATTTTTGCACTTCCGGGACTAAATCTCTTCTTTAGTCTTCATTTTTAGGGATTAAGGTTCTTAATTTGATCCCAAGGAATTATTTTTCATATTTAATCCCGTTGTCAAGGAATTGAATTAAGAATTAATCCCGTTGTTAAGTAAATACGTGCTATTTGTTACAGAGTATCTATGGTAACAATATAAATATTTGTCATAAGGTTTACTGTCATAATTGCAAAATGTGTATTCTTTTAAACTATTTTGTATTCGTTTGAGGAAGAAGTGCAAAAGATAGCGTCGGTATATATCACAGGACTAAAGTACCTTTAATCCCTCAGGTGATTATTTCCCTCACCATCGGATCGTGAAATAAACTTCACCCTTAGGATTCTTTAAAAATGGTGCCACAAACATTTCAGAAATTGTTTATACGTCTGTTCATCTATCACATTGACATATTCATTTTTGTTTTCAAATTTTTTCCTTTATTGTGTATTACAAACCGGGGTAGGTAAAATTACATATATTTGAAAAATAGTTTTTCTTTATTGGTACGAGATATAGAAAAGATGTTAAATAAATAAATATTGTAAGATGTATACAATTTCTTCTTTCAAATGTTGAATGACAAATTGTATTTATCGCAGAATTTCCTTTATTTTTTAAAAACTGTTAGAAAATACCACTTTCGGTCAGGTATTTGTACCAAAATCTCTTCCAATACAAATGTAAAATTCCAAATATCAAATTTTTTGGGTAATTCATATTTAAGTTATACGACCTCCAGAAATCCAGACTTGACCACATACATACATAATCGTGAAACTATCAAAAATGAGTTTGTTGTGCTCTTTCGCACTTATAACTCACAACTCGATTTCTTGTATGATTCCAATAAGTGGGAGGTAAAAATACTAACCTACTGATTTATTTTAACTCCTAGTTTAAAAAAACTATAGTTTATGTCCTAATCATCAGTAAAACAATAAAAATAGCAAACAATTCCATAAAACCTAGTGCAGAATATCCATCCCCAAAAAGCAAAACAAAATTGCGTCTCTCTTGTCACCATCATTACTCTCTCCATTCACATTCCTGGCAGAGGTAGAAAAATGGCCAATCATTTCCCACCCCACTGGGCGAATTCCCCCTTCTGTACCCCGTGACGTCACTGCAGGAGCAGGAACATCGCGCGGCGTTGAACGAACTCAACACAACAACGAACAACACAGGCAGGTATACGAATCCTCAGGATGGAGGTTGGAGTTGGAGGACAATTTTCGTTTTCGTGAAAAAAGACGAATTTTGTAAACGCGCGCTGCATGTGAAGATAGGTTATAGAAGACGAAATTGTTTGAGGAAATGGAAATAATGTATGTTTTCTGAACATTATATGAAAAATTAAAGTAATAATTTCAGCAATTTATAAACAGTTTTAAATTTCGTGGCACGTTCATCGCAGTTAAATATTAAATTTAAAAAAGTAATTTCATATTTAATGCACATTGTTTATGGCTAAAATGCATAATGCATAGGTATATTATATCTTGTCAGTTTAATTTTTATTAGATAATAATACTTAAGGTGGGTCGATACCTAAATACTGGATTTCGGTGTGCGACTTCTTATACACATACATAAAAAAATCTGATGTGGCCAGCACATAACCTCCCGCCTTGACACTGTAATAATATGTGAATTTGATTTTAATTAGGCTTTCTTAAATCATAATTTTGAAATAAATTTCATAATTTACAAACTTTTTGCAAAAAATGTCATAGTTCTTACTTTTAGTTCTTTAATTATCTCTTTGTAGATAAAATGTTTACTTTATTATTACTTTATTATGTTCACTTAATAAAATTTACACATTTGTTTTAAAGTGGTTCCACAAACATTTCAGAAATTGTGTATAGACACGTCTGTTCATTTTCATTTTAGTTTTTAAATTTCTTTCCTATATTTTGATTTACAAATCGTGGTAGGTAAAATTACATATTTTTGAAAAATAGTTTTCCTTTATTGGTAAGAGAAATAGAAACAATATTTAATAAATATTGTAAAATGTAATTTGTTTTTTCAAATGTCATATAACAAAATGTAACTATCGCAGAATTTCCTAAATTTTTTTGCAAAAAATGTTAGAATTCTTCAAGAAAATACCACTTTTGGTCATGGTATTTGTACCAAAATCTTAGCATCTCTTCCAAATAGTATACACACGTAAAATAGGTACCAAATATAATTTTTTTTGGATAATTCGAATTTGAGTTATCCGACCTCCAAATCCGGCCTTGACCACATACATACACACTCACATACATAGTAATAACTTATATTAAGTAACCTTTTCTGGTAAGTCAATTTATAATTTAAGATTGTAATTGTTACTACTATAATACTTGTAGCTTGAAAATGACTATAAATAAGTCTAAACATCGTATGTAACAACTATGTATTATCATAATTAAAGCCACACATCCATTAAATAAATTGGAATAATAATTTACTACATTTTCGAACCCAGTCCGTTACCTAGTGCAATTCAAATTCTACAAAAACTTTTTGAAATGAACAACACTCTTTGCTGAACATATTCCGTGTTAACGAAGTGTTCACCGCTCAGATTTTCAAGCCTTTATTGGATCTCGCAAGACAATGTTTGCATACTGAATTTGTTTCACTTTTAATTCAATTTGACTACACCTGTGTCCTGTGAGTCCCATGTTCCTTGTTTGCTTGTCAACTGACATCGCATGGACATTTTCATGAAACACAAAAGTACCTCTGCGGTCCTCCAAAAAGGTCACAGACACACACATTGTATCTTATTGAGAATTTTTTGAAGAAATTCTTGCAGGAAACCGCAATTCAATATTTTAATTCGTTCAGAAATGACAGCTCAAAAAACACAAAAAATACTAAAATTTCACTATTGTCTAAGAGGTTATATTTAAATTGTGCCCCAACTACTACTCCCTAAATGTTGAAAATTATGTTAAATAAGTAGTGTCTAAATTAAATAGATAACGAAATGGAATAGTCGGATAATGGACAGTTATTGTGTAAAATTATTCGAAAATTATTAGCTAGTAGGGAATTTTCGAATAATTTTACGCAATACCTGTCCACTATCCGACTATTCCATTTCGTTGAAAATTATATACCTACCTATAACAAAAAATTATCTAGGAAATCGAATGCTGAAGACCGGAAGTCGATATCTTGATTGATTCGAAAATAAAAGCTGTTTTTATTTGAAAAGACAAAATTACGCTATTGTTGAAAATGACTAGAAATTGCTCAAATATATTTTCACGATTTTCTCAAGAACTGTACTTAAAGAAAAAATAAATATACAATTTTATACCAAATTTTATGCACTACAATTTTTTATATATCACTATTTCTCGTAATATTAACCATACGAAATAAATCAAGAAAAGTAAAAATGGCGGACATTTTTTCAAAATGATGGCCGTCTGTGGTACTTAACACTTTGGCACCACTTCTTATATGAAAGAGAATAGTTAAATTGATATGTATGCCAATTTTCACACTTTAATCACAAAATGCATACCTAGTTGATATGAAATTTGTCTTATAACCGCCGGACTAAGGATCTAAATGTAAAAAAATGTGCTAATAGACAAAAATCTCGATATCGATTTTTTCTACGATTCCTATAACTTTCTTTTTGGCGAGAGGTAAAAATGCGCTGCAGGCGATTTTTTTTAGTTCAAAGTAAAATAGCTTCAAATTGAACTATCGGAGATTAAGAACACCTTTATATGAGCAAAAATAAATAAAAATATAAGGTTTCCTTCTGCGTTACGCGTTAGTAAAAATAGTATTATAATAATTGAAGATTAAATTGGAATAGTTGGAAAAAAAATCTTAGGGGGAGTAAATACCCTCTTTACTACTCCCTCATAGATCCGCTGCAACATTTCAGCACCTAATATTGGGCAAGGGCGCTGTACATTATCACCACATTTACAACATAGTCCATTCTAAGTCCACCCCTCAAATCAGGTCTAACTTCATAACTCCACTAAAACTAATCTAATCTAAAGTTGTGAATTGTTTCCTCGTCCCGGAACCGGAAAGACAAAGGAAGTTTTTCGTTGGATCAGTCACTCGTGCAGACGCCATGGAGTTCGTATCGCCATCAGCGCAGCAGGTGGACGCTATTAGGGCTTAGAATAGCTTCAGCTGCAGCTTAACTCAATCAATAATTCAATGCTATTGTCATTGCTGTAATTAATTGTGTCCTGCTAAATGACAGCCATGTAACGCCACTCAATAGAGGTTTCATGTTTATTTTTTTGAAATTTAATTGCTCTGAAATTCAAAGGAAAATGGTGTCACAATATTCAGTATTTTATTAAAATATATAGTATACTCATATTTTATTTATAAATTCTTTTTCATTTACACATCTTTCACGACTGTTACTCAATTTGAGTGGCAGTCTGATATACAGCCTGATCCACAACTTATATTTTCATGGTATATAGTACTTAACTTACTGAATATGGTACTAAAAGATTTTTTTTTAAATTCGCAAATTTAAATTACAGTTTTTTAAATTAAGCAGTTTTGGGCCACTGTTTCCATATGGAACTTCAGAGGTTTATTTAATTTTCACCGTCCGTCATCTCCGTTTCTTTGTTTACTTCAAAAAAACAAAAGTAAAAAATGACCCACTTCACACAAATTTTGCAAATAGACTTTTGTCACCTAAAGCCGGATTTATGCAGCATCATCATAGTCACTATCATAGTCACAGTCTTAGTCTTAAGAAATAAAACTTGTTTCTTTATGCACCTGTTTATGCAGCATTGTCATAGTCACAGTCATAGTCCTTATGATAACCAATTAGATAGTTCCAATTCTTATGACTAAGACTGTGACTATGATAGTGACTATGATCATTCTGCATATACCCGGCTTTAGAATGTACTTTGGCAAAATTTCATATTCTTCGCCATCTTGAAACGAAATGGCGGCTAGCTATCTCAAAATGTACTGCACCGATTACGGTCAAATTTGGTACAGTAATAGCCAAGGATCTACTTATGATATAGATATATTAAAATGTCAGTCCGCCATCTTGAAACAAAATGGCAGCTGTCTATCTCAAAATGTACTGCACCGATCTGGTTAAAAAACAAAAATTTAAATAAATATTGATCGAGTCTCATATGAAGGATTTATAGTGAAATTGTTTGTTTTTACGGGTGCGTTTTTTAACTGTCTTGTCATTGTATACTAATAATAATGCTTTATTTCCGTCATAACAATCAGTGTTAGAAAAAGTCAGTTGTAAGGAGTATATATAATTAATTAATTTCTATACGTACACAATTTTTACAATATTAACATATTTAATTTTTGTACTTAGACATCGACTAATTATTTTCAATAAGATAGTCATGCACTGAATAGTAGCATTTATCTATAAGAAAATTTATTTCTTAAATTCTTAAAGAGTTTGAATGTTCCTAAATTCTTCAGGTATACTCTTAATTTCGAACAAACATTATTTTCAAAAAGGGACGTATTTGGTTTGGAAGAGTATAACTTATTATTGTTTCTTGTATTGTGATCATGTACTGATGAAACTTCTTTTAAATAATGCATATTATTTTTAACAAAAATGCACAGTTCAGAATGTTATATGCACGGGAGGGTTACTTTTCGAGAAGTGGAGTGCATTGCTCTCGTGCTTTACAGAGTTACCTCCGAATATAATTCTGTACTTGAGGTGAGACTGTACTTGACAATAATTGTCTTATTATTATCTTACGAAGATGCGTCACTTGTGCTTTCCATTCTAATTTTTCATCAATATTCATACCAAGTATTTTGACTGTTAGTGATCTGTTAATCTGTTCTCCGTCAATTTTTAATGAGGTGCTACCGAGGGTGCTACCTGTATTTGGTGTCTTTTGTCTCCGAAGATTATACTTTGAATTTTATTAACGTTTAGTTTTAGGTAATTTAACTCAATCCATAATCGTTATAACGAAAAAATCTGAGTGATTTTCTCTTCTGTACATTTCCGAATTTAAAACGGACTATGTATAAGTAGTATTCATTGCAATGGGGTAACTTGAGAGTGTATAGGTAGAAATAAACTCGCGATACTTTATTAACAAAATTATGAATGCAAAATGCAAACTTTTTAAATAATTTTCATTCCAATACTCATAAATTGACCTATGCAATAAAATCATCAACATTTTTTTTGAACAACCCCATTAAACAAGAGTTTAATTTATAGAACTAGTAAAAATAGAATTATTATTCTCATACCTTTTTCGCAAATAAAATACTAACGACGCTTTTACAAAAACCGCGTCTGGATAATTTATTTTAAACGCCCCATTAATCAAATTCCTTTCCGCTTTTAAAAATCCCCCCACTCCTGGAATGTAAAACCTAGCAACTCGTACATATTTGAAACCTTCAATCAATCTCCATTGTATTCCTGTCTGAATTTTCCGCGCGTATAAACTACTACCTGTCTGCCAGGCCAGGGCAGGATCTTCAGTAATTATCAGTTTCTATAGCAGCAATGTTCACTTCTCGTTCAAATATGGACCAGCGAACACGAGCTGCCAGTTACAGTGGCGTACAGGGGGGGACTTGCTCCTCTTTGTAATTCAAATCATAGGTATGCAAAATAGAACTAGGCGTGTGAGTAACTTTTTGTAAATATTAAGAATTTTGTTTATTTTTGGATTTTTTTGGTATCTTAGCAAAATGCCAAGAATTTAGTAATTTTTGGTAATTTAAACAATTTGAACAAGTAAATTAAATCAATTAATTTGTTAGAAAATATCCAACCGTGCATAAAGTTACAGGTATGTAGTACTACGGGCGTAACTTGCTTTTATGGCTCTTGACATGTTTTTAGCCCTCGGCTGACGCTCGGGCTCATCCTTAATACATAAATATCTATAATCATTGATTCACAATATTCAATATGTGAGGCACCCAAGTTGGATAAATTAATTCAATGTTTTTATTTCTATTTTGCTATAAATGTATGCACAAAAATTCAGTAGATAGTACCTTATTCTTGTTAAAAATGTAACTTTCAATTTAAAATAACTTACAGAGGTCGTTGGAACGAATCAGAGTCATGTGTGAAATTTTCATGGCTTGATTCGAATCGGTATTTACCTACTCTTTTCATCATTCCGAGTTGGCAAACAATTAACTTGCAATCATAAAGCTATTGGGCACCGGCTAGTATAGTTGCACAAGGGCTTGCCCGATAGGGCTAGATGGAAGAACAGTCTTGGCTGAATCTCGCCCATTGACAAAAGTTAATTAAACAAATAAAATAAAAACTCTTTCCATTAATCACCATTATGAGTGTACCTCACAGATATGTAGCAGATGAATAAACATGTACGGGCTCTGTAATTTCATGGGTAGACTAACTACGCTAACTGCGCGCGCAATGCATATAAACATTTCACAAGACAGTACCTACATATTTGAACTTAAACTACTTTATCACTTTAAAAACAACAATATTTCACAGCATAGACCTGTTAATAAACCTCAAAAATATTAAAATATCACTGATCACTTCCAATCAAGTTTGTAACCAAACTTTCAAAATTTTGGCAACGCTGTCAACTGACACTAACAATTATTTGCGAGGTGTGGTGGCTGTGGTTTCATGATGCACTAATTTGATTGGATGCTAGTTTAAATAAAGCGGCGGGAGCGATGTGTGCGCAATTAGCGTAATTTTCTCCATGAAATCACAAAAATAAGTTTATCCATCTATCTTTCTTTATATCTGTGATGTACCTTCACGTGTGCTGACGACTGGTAACTGCAAATTCATATTCATACCTATGTGAAACTGCCACACCCAAGTTAGGTAAAAAACGTGATAAATATGTATGTATGTACACAAAATGCACTAAATTTCCCATGGAGTGTTTAATAGAAAATTACTATTTGTCAAAAAATAAAATGACTAAAAGTATTCAATATTTTTTGCATAAAATTACAGTATTTTTTTCCTGCTGAAAATGTAACTTTCAATTTAATATTATCTAACATTGTATGTTTCGTTAACTACCACAGTCACGAAATTGAATCTTACAACAATCATTATTTCTCTGTATAGACACGGATATTTCCCTGCAAATAATTTATGTTTCTCTTTAACTTGTGACTGTTTCATAAAATTTTGTCCACTCCCTTAAGATTTTTTTCACGTACGCCTATGGCGTGCACACGCGTCCATTGTGGGCGATATAGAGCGCGAGGTGATTGTGAACCAGCCTTGTTTGCAGCGAGGTGAAGTTAGCAGGATAACGATGCTGGGACTGAGATGAATGTAGGCAGGATTGTTAGGCGAGGTGACTATCTAACGTGTAGGTAGATTTGTGCTCTATAGGGGAGTCTAGCAGTGTAGTTAATTAGTAAACGACAAACACGATTTGTTGGATTAAAATACTGATTTGCATTCGATAGTTTTCTTTGTTGCATCACTGTTATCCCGATAAACAACCAGAAATCTACCAGTGATACTCTATGTAGGAGTACTTATGTTTAGTTTTCTTTTTAAAATTGAAGTCGTAATTGAAATTTTTGAAATAACTATGACATTTTTAAATAGTTTAAGGATGTGCCCTTTTTGCTCTAATAGGGTAGTTTACCATTTTTTTTAAAAAGTTTTTTTTATTGAAACTTCATGTTATTTGAAAGCGATTGATAGTACTGATTAATTTGTTAAACTAAAATAGTGATTAATTTGTTCTTAACAAAGCTGTAATTATTTTTTTAAATTTGTGTGACGTAGATGTATAGCTGCAATTTTCCCAAACAATGGGGCTGGAATTAAAATGTACTCCATGTAAAATCAAATGTTCTAAATGTTACAAAATATAAAATACAATTTGGTAGTTTCTTTATTACTGTAAGTAAAAATACACGTGAAAACGCATTACTATGAAGTAGATGTATTGATACGTAAAATCTCAAATATTTAAAGAACTATTAACTTTTCGAAAACTTTTTTCATGGTAATAACTCATTTTTGAGGTTTCCTTTTAATATAATTGACTGAATTACTAATTTGCTACTATGGTAAAGTACCCTATCCCAGTTATTCTAGATTTTTCTTCAATATTTTTTTGTGCATGGTTCAACATGTATGTCTATTTTAATTACAATATGTAAAGAGCTATAAGATAGTGTTATTAAACATTTTTATGGAGAAAACTACATACAGATTTTTGCCAATTTGACAACTGGTGTTGATTCATTTAAAAATTAATTTTTCGAAAAATGTCATAATAAGTTAAGATTTAAGACTTTTACATCCAGGATGTAAAATATAATAACGTTTGTGGTTTATTGTCACGGATACATTGCATTCACTTGATTAATCATAATGTGTCAATTTTTTTACATTTTTACCTCTCGCCTAGAGAGGTATAGGGATCGTGAAAAAATTCGATGTCGAGATTTTTGTCAATAAGCACGTTTTAGCACCTTTAGAACCTATTTTGACTATTTTCACGATGATGTCTGTGTGTCTGTGTGTGTGTGTGTGTGTGTGTGTGTGTGTATGTATGGAAGTCTGTATGTGCGCCTACTATAGTCTTTCGTTCTGATTCATTATCTCAAATTCTACTGAACATAAAATTCTAATATTTTGCAATATACATTTATATATGTTAATGAAGAGCTGATAAGATTTTGGTAAAAATCTGCCAACCGGAAATGGTATTTTCTTGAAGCATTTTAACATTTTTTGCAAAAAATATAGGAAATACTGCGATAGTTACAATTTGTCATTCGACATTTGAAAGAACAAATTATCTTTTACAATATTTATTTAACATCGTTTCTATATCTCTTACCAATAAAGGAAAATTAATTTTCAAAAATTTGTAATTTTACCTACCACGATTTGTAAATCATAATATAGGAACAAAATTTAAAAACAAAAATGAAATGTCAATGTGATAGATGAACAGACGTATAGGTACACAGTTTCTGAAATTGATGTGACTCCATTTTTAAATATAAATATATTATTAACTGGGTTGAAACTTAGAACCTATAGGAGCCGAAATATAATAAATTAAACACTGACTGAATTCCATTAAGTTTTCATCCTTCCATTAAACGTATTCAGTCAAGAAGTATCATCGATTCATTATTATTATTATAACTGGATATAAGGTAATAATAAAATAAAAATTTTATCTACAAAGAGCTAATTTGATTTCAATTCCAATAGGAATCGGTACTTTGCTTGAAGAACTATCAACAAAAATTACAAAAAGTAGCCTAACCAAATCCAAATTCACATATTATTACAGTGTCAAGGCGGGAGGTCTAGTGATGGCCACGTCAGATTTTTATTGATATTGGGACATATTTTTTGAAAAAACGTTGATTGATACTTGATTGCGAAATGCTTTTGCATTTTTGAATGATTTTTTTTGCTCGCTGTGCTCACAATAAAAACTTTCATCCTCGAATGCAACAGTATCATTTCGCAATCTAGAATCAAAAATAACTATTTCTGAGTCACAAAATTCAAAAAGAATGTAATTAATTTATTTAGATAAGTAGGTATATAATACAAATCTTTAACAGGAACCCATAATTTGACTATGCAACCGCCTTAAAGCATTATAGGCTAAATAGCTAAATAGAGGGAGAGTGATCGACTATGGCTCTCCTGACAACTTTTTGTGTATTGTTTAAATGTTTGTCAAAATGACATTTTTTAAAATTACAAAGTGAATATAATTTGATAGGTATCAGAATAGTTAAAATCTTGTGAATTTCAGTTTAGGTGATTTGAGACTTTGAAATTTGATATTAAACGGAATAGAAAATTCTAGTGATATTTTGGATTTTTAAGAGTGTAAATCTGTTTTTTGTTTTTATTCCTCATTGTTTAAAAACAGACTATAAAAATCAACATCACGCACTTAAATATAAAAATAACTATGATTTTCTTTTTTCTTAATGTATATAAAATAGGTGGAAAAGGCTTAACTAAATACCTGAAAGTAATTTTGCATATAAAATGGACGATATAGACTATCCCCTTTAAAATGATTTGAAAAGATCTTCTCCACCTGTGTGTAGTTCGTTAGTATGTGATGTGTAACGTAGAAGTAGGTAACAAGTAAATAGCTTTAACGTCGGAAAGTCAATATTTATACCGGAGACTTAATTTACAGCGGTCTGTGCTCCGATTCCGAGATTTTCATTAAAATGAATAACCGGAAAATTTAGAGTTTAAACCTCAGTTGCTAACATTCATTCCATCTAGACGAGATGAGATGAACGAAGCTGATGCTGATGTTGATGCTTATTAGCAAGCTCAAGTATTTCACAATTTCTGTTTGCTCATATTCAATAAAACATTGATTAATACGTGGCGGATAGCTAACAGTTGATTCTAGGCATCTCCACCATAATCGAAATAAGCAATATTAATGATAAAAACATAAATTACATGTTCAGACTAATATAACTAATAGTGAAGACAATTTTTTTTAAATAATTTAATTTAAAAGATTATAAATTATTTAAGGTTCCATGACTTAAGTATATAGTATGTGTGTATGTGGCGTGGTTTGTTTCATATGGAACTTTGTTATTGGGAGTAAAAATTTTCGCGCGATGAGAACATGAAAAGAAGAGACATGATGCGGTAGAGAACGTAGGTAACTATCATCTGTCATTATTACTTTATTCGTGCTTATTTCATTTGTGTTTGATTTTATTTTATACTTTTAACTGTTATAATAAATGTTTTTAGCATAGTAAGACGACTTTTTAATAAAATAAATAAATAATTTATTTTAAGGAAAACTTTAATAAAACATACTAATTGAGTGCCACTGCAGTGGCAGTGGAGGTACCATCGACGTCACCACTAAATACCAGATTAAAAAAAAGCTCGCTTAATAAGCGTTTGCATTAATCGTCATATGTAGTTTTGTAAAAAAAAAATTAAAAATACAGTGGAGGAGCCTACCCAGGTTCGAATTCAATCAAATATAGATTTCAGTTTAAAGCCCTGTTCACACATGGATTTTTCATGGGAAGAAGAATAAAACACTGATCCGCGCTGACCGCTGAAACACTTATATGCAAAGAAATGCACAGATGCACAAAAAAATCAAATCAATCCAAACCGAGTATGTGGGACTCAAAAAGGATGTAAGATTTCTTTATTTAGTTCAGTTCAATAAATTGGAGTTTTTATACCAAAACCGAGTAGGCCTCAAGCAGGGTATAAGGTTTTTATTTAGTTCATTTCAATCAGAGTTTTCACCAAAACTTATAATGGGGACTCAAGAAATGTGTTAGGTTTCTTTATTTAGTTTAACTAAATCTAAATGTAGATCAGCGGGTTTTTATCTGTGTATGTCTTCGCAGATCAGCGTTTCAGCTTTCAGAGCTGATCTGCGTTTTATTTTAACCCTTCTTTCATGGTTCTGAATCTTGGAAAAAAGAAATTCACTGTTTAAAAGCTATCAATGAAATATAAGTTCTTCTTTTACAAGACACATTGAAGGTTCAATTTAGCGGCGCCGCTATTTGATAGGCAATTCCCACCATGATTATTGTTCCTCAGAGGATTCAGTAGATTGAAAGAATCCTTGTGTGAACAGGATTTTATAGACAAAAATCCCGTGTGAATTCACAAACAACCATGTAATGTCAAATAGTGATGAGCACTTAAATTATAGCCGAGTGCGTTATGTGACCGATTATTGGTGAATCCAGTCAGATACACATTCTAGTTGTACAAAAATCTCGTCTGTGGTGTACATAAGCTAACAGTCATAAGAGAGTTGAAGGCTGATAACCGCACACAGGGCTGCAAACAACACCAAAACTGGATAAAAGGCGTACTAATATAAATGTATGTATTGTATTTTATCTTATTATTTCAGTGGGTTACTGTCAAATCATACATATAAATAACTTAGTTTCAATAAAATGTAAAAATACTTTTTATTTATTGTTTGTGACATATTTCACCGTGACATTTGAGAAATATTTTGTGATAAAAATAATCATTATTATTTGTTCGGCAGTCTGTATTTGTACAAGCGTTTATTAAAGTTGTGTCTGCCGATATTTTCAATTACATTGTGTTATCTTTCTTTGATTTCGGTCTTTGATTCCTTTACAATTATATTTGTGAACTTTATAAAATATTTGACGTAAACTTCCGGATTTGAAAATAATAACGTGCTTTGAAATTACTTTTCTAGTTTTCTTATTGAATTGTTTCAGGACTTTCAAGTTTTTAATACAAGCAGAAAATAGTGTTACCGTTTTAAACTGTAAAATGTATCAGTTTTGAAATATGTCACAAATTTTACATCGACTGCCTTTTATTAATTATAATTGAAAAATTCTTTGGCATGGCAACACGTATAGCAACTGTGTTTGATTATTCAGTTCGTTTAAAAATTTAATTAAAAACTTGTTTAAAGTTCATGCATAAAATTGCAAGAAATGTATTTTCTACCAACAACAAACGGTTGTTTAATTGATTATTCATAGCATGCAAATTCAAATGAATTTTACTAAATAAATATTTTTAATTTTTATTACAATAATTTATTGGTTAAATATAAAATATTGCCCTCGTACATAAAATTTTAAAGCAATATTATTTTATTCATTAGAAATTATTTATTTAACAATGCTTTTCATTCGCAGAAACTACCCTAAAGCACTTATAACATTTCTCGCATGCAGAACTTCTTATTCTAATTAGTAAAAGAAATATATTCTATATTGTATATTTCCATATCGTGATGCACGCTATATAAAATATTAATTTTCAAGGCATATTTTTTCGCAATCTAACTGATTATTAACTCTGCAAATCTGTTAACGGCAAAATATGCTTTTTTTTTTTTTCAAGAAATACGAATATCATTCCATAGACGTTTTCATCGCAACTGGTAACTCCACCAATTTTCGCGGTAGAAGAATGGAGTTGTTCACAATTTTAGATTTATTATTTTCTTGAAAGAATACGCCGAACTTGATTGCTACAGTGATTAGTTCAAAAGGTATACATTTGTAAAAACGACTTCAAATTTTAAATTTCTTTTGAGTGACATATCTGATACACCAGTCTTCGTGTATTGGGTGTATGTTTTGTATTGTACGAAGCATTCCGAATGACTGATGACTTACCTACCGACTTACAAGCCTAACGGATAAACTTTGAACTATATTTGTTTACGTTATTTCTTTGAAATATTGAATTATTATCACTATTTTAGTATAACTTGGTATTTATATCAATAAGTTACATATTTATGCACATGCAACCAAACTTTCTTGTTTTATTATTATTTAAAAATTTGTAGGTTAAGTTCACAAATCACGTGAAGTACTTGACGTTTCACGTTCGATGTCTATTATGGGTTGTCTATGCTTGAAATGGGTAACTTGAGAGTGTGTATGTAAATGTTATAGTTGACCCGCGGTACTTTATGAACAAAATTAGGAATGAAATGTGCAAGCTTCTTAAATCATTTTCACTCCAATACTCATAAATTGACCCATATATTTTTTCTATGAAGTAAAATCATCAACATTTTTTTTAACAACCTCATTATTAACGACTAGAATTTAACTGGGAATTATTTAAATAGATATGTGAATTAAAATTAATAGTTTAAGCATTAAAATAAAAATATTTAGCATTAAATAAATATATGTATTTGGGATTTAAGAAGGGAAAAGTGTCCTTATTTTGTTTAGTTTAAGAAGAGTTCTTATCAGAAATGGAGTATATACGTCTCAAGAAAAGTAAAAGGTATTTTTATTTATTTTAGTTTAAGAAGAGTTTTTAACAAAAACAGAGGATGTGGGAGTCAAGAAGGGTAAAAGGTTTTTTTTTGGAAATTATTTACTACTACCTTGAAGAAATTAGTAAGTGAAAATTTTTCTGTCACATGTCAGTTTTAGTGTAAATACACAATCAGTATGGTAAATAATACACATTTATTAATTTTAAATACCTACACAATTAGTTATTATTTCAGAATTCTATTGTAAAAAGAATTCAAAAATAGAAATTTTTATAATAAAGTACGATTTTCATATTAAAATTTTAAAAAGGCACAACTGTTCATTGAACCTTTCAGTCTATAATCCATTTTGAAATAAAATTTTACCATTCTTATACTGACCACAAAACACTCACTACGTTAGTACATTTTATACTGGATTTTATAAGGTAGACGAGCCCCTTAATTTAAAAAAGACTCTTCAGAATTGAATCTCCTTGGTAAATTGCTTTTAATTAAAGCAGTATTTATATTTAACTTAATTTCATGTTCTTTCCCAACCTCAACTGTCGCAAATTTTATTTTGTTCAAGTTCCAGGAACACAGCCGAGGGCGTAGTTCGTTATTTCGTTACTTTTTTGCGACAAGAATTTTTTGCGTCCTGTGAGGCTAAAGTTAGTCAGTTCGCGATAACAAACAACTCGCAAGAGTAAATTTGTATGTTTTATTAAGAAGAAGAATATGGTTTTCTTTGAACTGCGCTAAAATGAAAATTTAATTATGGTAGAAATTAGTTACTTGGGATTTTACTTTATTTGAAATATCTAAATCTGCAATGCGGAGCATATTAAATACACTCGAGGAAAAAATTAGGGGAACACTTTTTTTGTTGACGAAAAATGTCCAATTTTCAAACCATGATAACTCGGTTGCATTTGACCCAAAATCAATAATACTTTGAGTTTTAAAAAGATCAAAGTCTCCTCTTTCGAATGCCACATTCGATACATCTCATGTTCCGCGTAAACCAACATAGAAAAAAAAGTTTTTAACTGAAAAAAATGTTTAACTTTAACAACTTGCACGGACTGCCTTAAAAATTGTAGACCATATTCAAGGCAAGGACATTAAAGTTCACACAATTTCCCTTAAAGTTCAAAAAAGAACAAATTTCTACAATGATTTGATCCAAAGTTATGAGCATTTGAAATTTAAAGTGCTTTTTGGGTATTTTAGGTTATAACTCCGATGGGTATGAGCCAATATCGATGAAGAGTAGAGTTTTAAAAAGCTCAATATCTCTACTTTACAGTTGTGTGAGCCGATCTTCGGTCAAACTCATTTTACCTCCTCCCAACCACCATAGAAAAACACCGTTTTTTGCTGTCAGTTTCTAACTTTGACAACTTGCGGATCACGCTAAAAAAAATGTTGACTCAATTTGAGTTATTGCCAATACAATTTTCTCATTTTCCTATGAAACCCTCATAAGTTCGAAAAATTGCGATGACATGGTGCAAAGTTATGAAGTTTTCACATTAACCTGCTAACACCGAAGATATGTTCGCCAGGCTTCGCGAAATCTGGTGGAGCATTCCGCGGGCCAAAATTTGTCGTCCCATCAACATGCGAGAGCGTTTTGCAGAAGTGCGTAGGCAACGCGGAGGAAACACGCGATACTGAACATGACATTCTATGATACTTTAAATTTCAAATGCTCATAACTTTGGATCAAATCATCGTAAAAATTTGTTCTTTTTTGAACTTTAAGGGAAATTGTGTGAACTTTAATGTCCTTGCCTTGAATATGGTCTACAATTTTTTTGGCAATCCGTGCAAGTTGTTAAAGTTGAACATTTTTTTCAGTCAAAAACTGTTTTTTTTCTATGGTTGTTTACGGGACATGAGATGTATCGAATGTGGCTTTCAGGAACACCGTTCGAAAGAGGAGACTTTGATCTTTTTAAAACTCAAAGTATTATTGATTTTGGGTCAAATGCAACCGAGTTATCATGGTTTGAAAATTGGACATTTTTCGTCAACAAAAAAATGTTCCCCTAATTTTTTCCTCGAGTGTAGTTAACAAGTTTTGAAAATATAGTTTTGTCGGACGCGAACAAAATTGCAGCCCGACCGAACGGAGGGTTGCAATCGTTTAAGTTCGTCAAAATATTTTCAATACATGGTATACAGATACACACTATTTTTTCTACTCCTGCAAAACAAGGAAGTTAAAAAATACGAAAATTACTATTAATTTGTTGACATTTACTGTCAATTTTTTAAATTTTTGTGTAATATCCAATGTTGTTGCGAAAACAATGGACATTCACAAAAAGCAAAACTGTGCCCAAAAGTGTGCGACAAAGTACTTTGTAGAAACCTTGCAACACATTTACGACAAACAGCTGCTTTCAACATTAAAATCAATGTAGAAACATGAACAAGCAAATAATGTATAGACTATATAATTCAAGAGAATGCAAGTTTATAAATAATAATAAATCATCCGAGTGAATTATAGCCATCATATGCGAGTCAAATACGACGTTTTATCTACGACTTTTTAAATAAAGCAACATTTCTTATTTACAAATTTGTATTCATATTAACCTAACCTCAAACTTAGGTGTGATGACAAATGACAATTCATCCGAGTAATTTAGAATTATTATGGGCTGATCATATACAACGTTTTACAAATTTGTAATACTGTTCCTGCTTACAACGTCATAGAATGATAACTTGATATAATAATAATAGTAAAACAGGTGTGCTAGTAGTTTGATAGTTCGGAAGAATAAAGTACTCATTATTTATCAGTTTTAAATAATGAATTCATTAAATTATAATGTGTCCTTATGGTGGGGTTTATTATACTACTTTCACGTATATAATGAATTCATTATTCTATTGTTGTAGATGAACTACTTTATTTATTAAGAAATTATGCCAACATGTACATTAACTAAACTTAAACGGAAACGAATAAAGAATCTTAAATAAACTAAACTTAACGACTATGAACGCTCATAAGCGCGCGGTCCGAAATTATTACATCTTGACGCGTTCAGCCGATACACCATTGTCTTGCTACAAGTCAGATTCCAAAACTTACCCTTTTCGGGTATGTAAATGGGGTTACAAAATTAAGCAATTTAACAGCCTGGATACGTAACATCCGGTCTAACAGCTAGCTAGAAACCTTTTCTTTACTAAAATTCCTAGAAGTGAATTACTTAGAGTATTACTATATCCATTACTGTTACAAAGGAATTATTCAAAAACCGAGAACTAGGATTTAAAAATCGAGATTACTTGATAACTAAACAAGATATCTAGGCTTATATGACCTGAACCACATTATTATAGAATTATATTTTTAACCCTATATGAACAATATTGTATAAATCTTCGTTTTGTTTCGCGTCCATGCTCAAAGAATATATTTATCAATCACAAATAACAAAATAAGCAATGTACCGTAAAATAGCTATTTTCATCTCTACAAATAAGAACAATGAACAAATCTTTGAAATATACTTTAGACGTAAAAAGTAAAAACAAAACAAAACAACATATTTTCCTGCGGATCTTGTGTATAAAGCTCTAGTACTGCTTGTCCTAGTTTTAAAAAGCTGCCGGCGAGTTATAATGGCGTCCAAACTAAGAGGATTACTTTGGGCAACGTTTGAGTTATGGTCTAGTGTAGCTTAGTCTTTAGTTTACTTATTTGTTGTTGTGCTATGCAATGAAAGCAGGTCCGTATTAAGCTGCAGAAATACAGAGCGTCATTTTTAAATTTGTTGTAACTAATGAACCGTTCATCATACATTAGAATCAATTAGTGCACTAAAGGGCACAAACGAAGTACAAACGATTGGTGTAAAAATAATATTCGTTTTTTAAATATTTATGAAAATGGCGAGTTGAGTGTGAAGTTAGCTTGTCATTTAATAAATAGTTAATATCTCCTGAATTTGGAGACTTGCCAAAAAATTGTAAAGGGCACAAAAGAACACAAACGAAGTACAATCGATTCCAATATATTTGATCGTTTGTGCTTCAATATGGCGTGCTAACTTCACGCAGCCCTATTAAAAGCAAAATGATCCTGTTTTCAAATTTAGATTCGAACCCTGTCAGATACACATACCAGTTTAACTGCACAAAAATCTCTTCTGTGATGTACTAACATATAACTATAACTAAAAATCTCATCTGTTGTGTAGGTATTCTCCAATAACAACTACAAGTACCTAACTGTGAGTTGACGGTTAGTAACCGCACACTCGGTATGTAAAAGTTTTAACTAAGTACAAAGAATCTAATAATTTGTTGAGTGTGTGGTTCCGAAATTTTATTTATCTACGACCACTGAATACCTACTAAATAACTTTAGTAAGACAAATCCCTCCATAAGACACACTATTGTATTATGAGTCCATTATTCAACACAACTATCATCTGTCATCACACCAAAATGTGTGGTTAGGTTAATATTTTAATGAATACAAATTTGTAAATAAATGTTTTATTTAAAAAGTCGTAAAATGTCGGAGGTATTTGACTCGTACATAATAGCTATAATTCCTTCAGATCGTGCATAATCTTTCATCCGCTTAAATTATAAACTAACCGACAATAATACCACTGGGTCCGAGTGGTTGGATTCCACTATAATAACATCTTCCATTCTGTAATTGGGAGTTAATCCTGTAGGATGGTTACCAGCAAAAAAAAATCAAACGTTCATTATTTTTACGAGTTTAGTAATGTTTAAAAAACAATTTCCGTGAATTTTTCAAAAAAACTGTACTGGGTTTTGTCACAAATTGATCTTGTTGTCTGTTGTTATGAAATTCGTAATTTCAAATATAAAATGCGCAATGGTAATCTATCATCTATCATTTTAAATAAATTGATTTTATAAAATAAATTGTTGTAGACAATAAAGTATAGTATTATTTAACTCAATTTTAATATGAGTCCGTATGCACCAAAAAACTACTACATCCCTGAATTTATGAAATGTCCCTTTTCGTAAACGCGGCGGTTCATAAACGTATAAGATTTTGAGGGTAACAAGGATTAATGCTGAAGGTAACAAGATAAATAGTGGAATGCTAATAAAACGGAGTTACTAGTAAAACTACTGCAGGATATTGCTAATTAGCTTCGACTAATTAAACAGTGATAATGGAGGTAATAGCCAAGTAACAAGAAGTTTATGCATCAAAACATTAAACAGAAACTAAGTTTAGCAACGGTAGTGAAATTAACAAAACAAGAAACTTACACAACTTTAACTTTAAATTAGGTAGGTAGCAAATTAGGAGAAGAAATTATTTTTATATAAACGTTTAAATTTAAAACAATAATATATCCAACATAAAAATAACGTAAATAAATCTCATAAATAAATTTTCCAGGGATTCGTACTTCCCCTTTTTAGGGATATAGCGTGATTTTTATTTTTATGTATGTATAAGTAATTGAATTTCATTCTATTTAAGTAATTTAATTAAATATTAATTGTAATTATGCTAATACAGTGGTAGGTACTACTAGAAATGGACCGTGAAAATTGAACTGCCCTTATAATTTTCAAATATCTGAAAAATTCTTTTTGATTCGTAATCAGCATATCAAACTGTATACACCGGGGTAAGTGCGACCTAGAATAGAGGATTTTCCTGGTGACGTCAAACGACCGTAGCGCCATAGTATTAATAATACTACGCGGACAAACAAACACTAATTTATACTTTATATCATAATAATGTAGTGAAAAAGAATGTTAACACGAACACGATGTTGACGGAAGTTCCACAAGCGTGCATCCATCACTAACACATCTTTAAATTTTAATTATAATTTTGACACTTACAGGCGAAAAAAGTCGAAGTGGCTGACCTCTGGTAGCATAAAAATAAGCTGCAAGTGAAGGGTTTTTTCAAGATTTATTTTTATTGCCATCAACAATTATTTTGATATTACATCCCCATTTAAACAAAAAATCCGATGTGGCCAACACATGATCTCTCGCCATACTCTACTATTTTACTGAGTGTGTATGAAGGTACTTACTCACAAATATACCATTGTTGAACGGAATTCGGGAATTGTAGTTTTTATAATATTATTAAAGTTTTTATGGAGCTTATAAATAATAAATAACATTTCATATTTTCCATTTCAATTTGTCAAAAAGTCAAAAATTTATATGACATTAACACTCAAATATTTTATTTTTTGTAGGTAGGCAGATAAATCAAAATTGTAACAAATTTGTAGAATTTTTAACTTCTTGTTATTTCAAAATGGTGATAGATAGAAACAACGTTTTGAATACATATTGTAGACAGTAACATTTAGTATACAATGTTATTAAAAAAATTCCTATTTATTCATAAATTTTGGAGATATTCCAGAAAAACTCTTCAGATCTTCAAGAAACCACCACTTCCGGTAGCACGATCAACACCAAAATCTAATCAGATCTAATCTAGGGTGTCAGAATATTATATACAAAATTTCAATTTTTTTAATTCAGTGGTATTTGAGTTATCGTACCTCCAACATCCATCCTGACACACAGACACACACACAGACATCATCGCGAAATTATCAAAATCGTGTTGTAGGGACCTCATAACGTGCTTATCCATTGAAAACTCACTATCGAAATTTTAGCATGATTACAATACCTCTCTTACAGATATGAGTGGCGAGAGGTAAAAATCAAGAAGACATCTTCTACTTATTTTAACTATAATAAATAATAATAGTAATATAAATTGTCCGCGTAGTTATAGTTTCAGTCGTTTGCGCCACTATCGATTTTTCTAGTAAAATCCTCTATTTCAATAGTTCAACATTTTTTTGGTTAGGTATAACTTTTTTCATGACTACGAAATTTAATGAAATTTCGCATACTTACTGCCCTGCTTATAAAGAAGAAAATATGTAAAAAAACAAAATGTTCATGCGTTTTTAAATTATAAATTAAATATCGTACTTATGTCAACGGGTTACACTTTCACGCAACATGGGGCAAATGAAGATCCGGGGTCTATATTACTTCAAAAGCATGGAAACCTGATTGAGACATAAGTAAATTAAAAAGTAAACGAAATATTTTCAGAATTTTTATTCGCAATAATTTTTTAGTATACATTTTGCTTAAATGCGATGTTGAAATTAACTGTCCTCTTTTATGAATAATTGGAGGAGGTAAAAACTAGAAGCTAGACCTTATTTTTTATTTTAGGGTATTTATCGAGATATTTTTTTATTAGGTTTAATTAAACCTATCATGGTTTACATTTGCTCCAATTGATATTTTTCTTGGGGCAAGTATAACCCACAACATTTAAACCAAAATGATCAAGGTTGTAGCTAAAATAACATTGCTAGTTACTTAACAACACCTTGAGTATATAATTAACCGAAAACTTGCTACCTATATGAAAACACGAGAGTTTCCAATAGAAGTAAATTTTCATCAGACACAACAAAAGTACGTAGTAAAATACAACTGCAAGACTTTATGAAATGATTTTCACAGATAGCGAGGCTAGGCGATAAAATAATTACCACAATGTTTAGCTTACTTCATTACCGATCTACTTGACTATTAATGGCTCTCCTATAACAATATTTAAGTGCGGTAATGTGTATGGGTTACACTTACCCCGGTGTACCTTACTCGTAACGTATGTTATGTTATTATACATCAGCATGTATGTGGTATGTATATTTAATATCTTTTCTATTAAATAAAGCCCAGCTCTATCATTTTCATCGCTTCTTTTTTGTTGTAAAAATGAGAAGTCTTTTTTTGATCGATTTGTAAAGTTTCATAAGATCAGAAGATTTTGAGTATTTCAAAGGCTTTGAATGTTTTCTGTCTGTCGGATGCGCAAACAAAATCTGTCTCAATTCTTCTGTAATCGGATTCTGACTAAAATATATTCTATAGGTTACTAGAGAAGAAGCAAACAGTATCCATACTTATATTATTAAAAAGAAGAACACACAATAATTAGACAAAGTTTATATAGCATATAAATACTCTAGAAGGATTTTCAGGATAGAAAATGGAACAAATTTTTAAACGAAGCGAGACAGAAATAACTTACGAGTACCTAACTTCAATTTTAATATTAATATTGTAAAATTAGGTATATTATAAAACACAATGTCACATCATTTTATTTTACTCAAGAAGGATATTGGGTTCTTTATTTAGTTCAGTTCAATCAGCTAAAACTGAGTATGTGGGACTTACGAAGGGTATTGGATTGTTTATTTAGTTCAGTTCATGCAGAGTTTGTACAAACACCGAGTATTTAAGACTCAAGAAGGGTATTGGATTTATTATTTAAGAAACCGAACTACTCTTTCTTCGGGAAATTCCCGACTCATGAAATTATCTGAGATGTTATGTGAAAATTGCAATAAATTGTCCATGTAGGTACCTAACTTAACAAAATAATAAAATCTACAGAGTCATTGCCGCTGTCGCATGCATGCATTTTTGTGAAATGTAAACAATTTTATATCAGTACATTTTGATATTTTATTATACGAGTAATATAACATTAAGCAACTACACAAGGTGATGTTGTTGATGATAATAGTATTTTAAAAGTCAAAACTCAAAAAAATGAACCCGTAAAAACAAAGTTTTTCACTATAAATCCTTTATTTATGAGACTCGATCGATATTTATTTATATTTTTGTTTTCATTGTAACTCTTTCTTAGATAGTGTGTTTCAAGAAAGAGTTAAAAAGAGTAGGGTATGGCGGGAGGTCTTGTGCTGGCCAAATCAGATTTTTTCTTGTACCAAAGTAAATGTTTGGTCACAACGAGCCTATGTACCAAATTTCAGAGTTAAAAAGCATAGGGTATGGCGGGAGGTTTTGTGGTGGCCACATCAGATTTTTCTTGTACCAAAGTAAATGTTTGGTCACAACGAGTCTATGTACCAAATTTCAGATTGATTGGATATGGGGAAATGGGTTTGGGGTATAGCGGGAATTCTTGTGCTGGCCACATCAGATTTTTTCTTGTCCCAAAGTGCATTGTTAGGTGACAAAAGTCTATTTCCAAAATTTCAGCTCGATAGGATCCCGGGAAGTAGGTCATTTTTTACTTTTGTCAAAATATTAAAAGAGTTGTGTATAAAATTTGTAACCCTTGCTTCGAATGTTACGTCATGCGCGAAAGTGAGCGTATTTGAGTTCGCTAGTAAGCAAACCGTATCTATGTGTATCGTGTATAATATTCATTATTTTTGTAGGTAACCTCATTCTAGTAGGAGTTGAATAAAGATAAAACTCTTAAAACTGTTCTTCGCTACGCCAATATTCTAATAATACCTTATTCATATGATCAGACTCTAGATAAATAAGGAATATATTAATACGTTTATTGTAATTTGAGTTTAAAAATATCCCAAACACAATACCTTCTTATACAAAATGTATAGAAAGGAAAAAATGACGCGTGTAGGTAGAAGCACTATATTGAAATATGAAAAGAATAAAAAACCATTATATTGGAAAGAATATATGAAATATTGATTTTCTTTAGCACATTATTATGCGTATTAAGTTCTGATAATGAGCGGTGAATTTAACCGCAATTTACTCTTTCATTATAATTTGAAAAACGTTATTAATTAATGAGTTGTTAAAATAGGGCAGAGAGGCGGCGCTGATTCAATTGGTTTACCAACTTTCTGTGTTCATACAACATAAATATGAATGTATTAAAATTTAATATTGAAATTGAAGTAATTATTACTTGGTTCAATTTGTTTTAATATAGGTATGATTTGTGTGTTGAAATAAATGAAACGAAAATGGATATTTTATTAATTATATTTGTAAATTTTTTAATTATTTCTGTTTTGACATTAAATATTTATATTTATCACATAAAGGGTAATACATTAATATTTAATTTGTTTTTTATATTAATTTCATGTTTATATTAAAATATATTTTTAATTGCACATATTAATATATTAATTTACGCCATTATTTGAATGTTTTATTATTAAACCAACACATAAAAATCTGATGTGGCCCGCACAAGACCTCCCGCCATACCTTACTTTTTTACTACTAGGTATATACCTACAAATATATAGATACTTACGATACAAATATATTTTAGTCCTTTGGTCAACTTGGTCGTAATACCAAATGTTAAACAATCATGGACAACAAAATACTGAAGTTTCATTTAATTCATAAAGTTCTATAACAGAACAATAATTTATAAAATGCTAAAAATTGTAGATATATTATCTTCCATTTGAAACAAAAAATATTGCGATAAATTAATTATTTATCAAAATACTTAAGAAAAGTACAACTTCCTGTTTGGGGATTGCTTCCAAAATTTACTGGGCTCTTAAGATTTGTATTAAAATCTTAAAATATAAAATTTGCTTGTTAAATTTTTGTAACTTTTTGAGTTATAGAACCCGGAAAAAATGTTACATACAACCTTACATACATACAAACACATACATCATCTCGAAAATACTTTATTCGTATATTATAGGAACCCTAAAACGTGCTTGTTTCTTAAAATCTCACACTCGAAAATTTTGACCCATCACAATAACTCCCTTGTAAAATATGAGGCGGCAGGTAAAAATAATTGATCTACATAGTAAACAATTTTGTAACAAAACTTATTATTTTATAATAGTCACATTTTACATCTCGCCTCATATTCTGAGTTTTTAGTGGATAAGCAGGGTCTCTAGAATACGAATTTCACGATGATGTCTGTGTGTATGAGAGTGTGTGCATATGTAGATGTATGGACCCGTATGGCCCTAAGGACGTTTGGTCGTATGGACGTATAGACGTATGTGACGATTTTTCGTTCACGATAACTCAAAAAGTATCAAACCTTTAATAAACAAATTTTGTATTAGAAATCCGCAAACCGGAGTAGTACTTTTGAAGCTTGATATGTTTTCCTTAAATGAAGTTCAAGGGTGTCAAGCACGCTATCACTGTGCTATTTCGCTGTAGATGAAATTTAACATTCAAAACATTGACAGTTTGATTAAAAAATTAGAGCTGTTAAATTTTCATTTTCTCGAAACGCAGTCACCAACAAGTAAAACCACTGCATGTTTTCTTTATTTATCTTGTCATAATCAGCACTAATACGTAGTGTACTCCTCCCCTTCATTGATTACATTGTCAGGGGGTTGGCCATGTGACCTCCATCAGACTTAATCACCGCATAACGAGATGTAAATGACATAATCATCATATGCATTTCCTGTTGCCTCCCTCTCAATTGCATCACACATACACGAATACAAGGACATCTCACAGTTATGAGTATATTATTTAATAGTCGCAGATGAAAAGTTACTTATGTCGATAGGTGCAGCAATAGTTATTTTTGTAACAAACAAACGAATGCAAATACACCGACACGAGCGCAGCGAGATTCGAAATTTGCATAGAGTTTTAGAATCATGTTTTTCGCATGTGTTACAAACAAGAATTTTTCTGCAATCGTTCTCAAAAACATTATATTAAAATAAATTTAAGTTTTGGACAGTTTATAATGTCGGCGGCTTTGCATAGTTGTTTATCTAGATAAATAATCTAGATAATATATTTGCATTTATTATTTTATCTAGATATATTTTTTCTTATTTATCTTATTTATTATCTATCTAGATAAAATTACAAATTATCTTTATCTATTTTAAAAATATTATCTAGATAATTCCACTCCTGTATAAAGTAAGCCATAAACAAAACACAATTTTATCGCTTTGACAGCGGATAAAAAGGAAGGTAACTTTTTGCAAGTGATAAAACCTTATTTACCGTTTAACCAATTATTTTCATTTGTAAATGTAATCAAACTATACAGGTAGGTATACGATGTTCAAGCTTGTAACGCTGCCGGCTCGCTTATACTTTAGAACATGTCATTTATATATTTTTTTGTATTTTCCTCTTTTATATGCATGTGTGCATTTCTTTGCAGATCAGCGTGGATAGCGCTGATCAGAGTTTCATTTATACCCCTTTCAAATATAGTGTATAAAGTGAGTAATAAATAATATCCAAAATTAGTAAAATTTCACAATTTTGCAGCAGAAAGCATTATTGTTATTTATGAAACTTTTACCTATATACACAAAATTACTATTCCAGTATTCCACAAAACTAAATTCAAAATCCAAATATAAACATGCACCATGCATCAACAAATAACAAATCCGTTGAGTCCACTCAGTTAATGAGTACTGCGCCGTCGAAAGCTAAATTTACAATCTGTTGATTGCCGAGTGGGTGAATTAATGCAACAGAATCATTAAAATTCAGCATATATGAAAGTCAATTCACAATTCCAACATAAGTGTCAATGTTGCAACACATCGGGAAACAAGCAATCATTCTTTCCAAACAAATTTCCGCCCATACGCAACCCTTACACGCAGTGGCGTACTTGGAGGGGTCTAAGGAATCTGGATCCCAAAAGCTCTAAGAATTTTTCACAGTACTAGCCTAAGAACACATCTTTATTGATATTTGTTTTGTCTTGTCAAGTTGTTTTTTAGTATCTCTTGCTTAACGGTACAATTTAAATAATTATTGACCAAGATAAATAAAGCAAACTGTCATTATTTATAAAAACATTAGCTTCCAAGTTATTTACGCAAGAAATAATGTATCATACTCATACACATGCTGTGCTTTTTCTTTTCATACTGGAGGAGTACACACGGGTAAATCACTTTCATTCGTCAATATTATAAATTGCTACAAATAAGAAATGATACGTCAAATCCATCAAATAAAAATATTTTAACGAAACACAACACTCCAAAGTTAGCTTACTGAGTTTGTTATAATCAAAATTCAAATCTTTAATTGAAATTTAAATGCTAGTGAGAAAAATAGTAGGTATATAAACCACGGTTGAGAAGATCATTATTGGCCAGAGCCTTGTATTCCTCGGTTACACCTCTGGCTACAATCTTAACCCTAGTTCAATATAATGACAATCTTCTCAACCTTGGCGTATAATGTACTATTTCCTACGTTAAAGAAGTAAGCAAATCTCACGAGTTTTAAGTTTACAGACCTGTAAGCAGACCTTCAAAATTTAAAAATGAAATTGAATATTTCGTGTGAATAACTCAAATTGCCTAAAAAATTAGAAATTATGAATCAAAAAACCACAAGATGCACTTTTTTCAAACGCCCATAACTTTGTGCCAAGTCGTCGTAGGAACTTTGTTTTTTGAGTACTGCACAGGTAATTGAACAAATTTCAATGCTCTTTTTATGGATCGAGTCGACAAATTTTGTTCCAACTCGGTACACATCGCCAAAGTTGGACATTTTTAAAATAAAAATTTTGTTTTTTTTTTCACATGGGTGCTAGGTGTAGGCGGAATGGTTGCGCTTAAGTTTGCATGCATGACTTTAAAGCAGACACTTCAAAGTTTTTCGCCCTCGAAGATTCATCGAAATCGATTGAAAGTACGCCGAGTTATGGCGGTTTGAAAATGGTCGAAATTTGTACGAATTTCAAGTGTTTAATTTTTTTTTTTCGTCGGTATATTCTTCTGTAGTTTAAATAAAATGACTAAAATATATTTGTGAATAGTAGCAATAGTACCTCTACCTATATATGAATATATTTATATAAGTAAAAAGAATAAAGTAAATATGGCGGGAGGTCTGCTAGCCACATCAGATTTTTTCTTTTCATAATGGCCCGGCAGAAGAAAATTATAAATACGCCACTGCTTCCACGCATGTAAACAACTTTCGCTTCAATTTATTCATCTCCTGTTTTTGCAGATTAAACTGGGCAGGTAAATAGGGTTATTAGGGTACGATACGAGGTTATGTGCGCATTTTCCCCAAATTAGAAAGTACGGAATTAGATAGGTGGGTGTCATGAAAATCCTGCGTCAACAACGTTGCCATGGTAACGATGAATTCATGAAATCTTCCTATTGGATTATAATGCAATAATGTAGCAACAATTAAATGGTATTTTGTATGCTGTTAATTTGCTTTTTCGTTTTGCTTAATGGCCGATTTGGGAAAGCCAATTTTGCTATAGGATTAAAAGTGTAACAGCAGGACAATTATTGAGGTACTTTTAATTGTGCCAAAACTGGTAAAAAAACTTGAAAATATAATAGTTGACAATTGAATTAATGTTTCTAAAAAATGTTAGCGGCCTTATTATTATTATAGTGATAGTGATAGTAACACTTCAAATATGATATATGTCACGTCTCTTATCCAATTTGGATGTGGTAGGCCCACATACTTTGACTCATCGGTGCAGATATATTATGTTACTGTGTGTGCGGTTGTGTGCGTCAACTCACTATTGCTTGTTATAGAGAATACATCACAGGGGATGCTTGTGCAGTTAAAATGTGCATGTATACTTGTTTGGATTCGAATCTGAGTTGTCAGAACCATAATAGATCACATAATGCACTCGGTTATTCACTCTTCTATATTAATATTAAATATCATCTGCAAAGATGATCCATACGGAGTGTAATATTTTTTTAACTTTGAAAAAATTGATACTATGTAAACGATACACTTTTAAATATAATGTGAGTTAGTTGATTTGTGTTATTTTAACCTTAAAAATGCAGTTTTAATAAACATGTGATAATAGTACCTATATTATCAAGTTTTATGAACGATATTTTAGCCACGAGTTTTTTTAGAAACGAGCGCAGCGAGTGTATAAAAAACGAGTATTTAGAGAGTTTATAAACGAGTTACATACTATGTTTTTCTACGACCACAAATTAAACAAAATAAATTCATATGTAAAATTTCTTTTATAATAATTTGAACATTTAGGTTAAATCATAATAATATTATTAATTATACATAGGTAGCTACAAAATTCTACTTAGGCAAGTATACAATTAACTGTTATATTGAAAAAAATTGACTATGATTGAAAGAAATAATTAATTTCCTTCAGTTTTTCACAAAAATTAAATGTCATATATGGGAGACAACTTCACTCCGTGCGTAATAATAGTTGTTATGTTCAGCCCGTGACTAAAATCGGCCAAAGCCATGGCTTGTCGAGGTGTATTAAAAATGTTACTTAGCGCCATGGAAACCAGTTCGTAAAATGGTGTTTATATAAGTACCAGGAGTAATAGTATATTATGTATCAAGTTTTATAAACGTCATTTTAGCCACGAGTTTTTTAGTAACGAGCGCAGCGAGTGTATAAAAAACGAGTATCTAGAGAGTTTATAAACGAGTCACATACTATACTTTTTCTACGACCACAAATTAAACAACAAAAATTCATAAATATGTAAAATTTCATTTATAATAATTTTAGGTTAAATCATAATGGTATTATACATAGCTACAAAATTCTACTTTGGAAAGTGTATTTAATTTTTATATGGAAAAAAATTGACAATGATTGAAAGAAATAATTAATTTCCCTCAGTTATTCACAAAAATTAAATGTCAACTTCAGTCCGTCTCTTGCTATGTTCAGCCCGTGACTAAAAACGGCCAAAGTCACGGCTTGTTGAGGTGTGTTTAAAATGTTATTTAGCGCCATGGAAATCAGTTCATAAAATTATATTTTTATACCAGGAGTAAAAAAATAATTTAAAATGAAATAAATGGTACTCGTAAAACACAAAACGTAGCTTCAGTTATTTCGTCAAGAACACAACCTCCTTCATAAATAAATTCGGTAATGAAAATCACGTTTGGGTCTCTTCAGACATTATGAGAAGGTAAATTAATAATAAATAGCACACGCACCACGCACGCGAAAGCCTACTACAAATACAAGGATCGCTCGCACTCATAGAGGGTAGATTTTCTCCCAAGAGTTGCCTTCCTTAATGTACTCCTCACTCATCAACTTACACTTTAACTCACGTTATAACAAATATAAGCCTATGTTGTGCCTTCAAGGAAAACTTATCTGTGGGCGTAAAGAATGAATGAGGAGGATGAATAGCATTATAAAATATGATACATAATTTTAATGGCATTGGAACATGGAATATATTTTAAAAAATCGTAAATTTAAGGGCAGTTTTCGAAATTCCATATGAAATGTTGCCCGAAACTGTTTGATTTAAAAAAAACCTAGATATTTAAAAAAACTTCTTCTATTCGCCATTAGTAGTGATGCGTCGAGACGAGAAAATTTCTCGCCGACTGACATTAAAAGTGCTATTTTTTGACAACTGACAGTCTGTGATATGTCACTTTTAGTGGCTAGAGAATTAAAATAATTTTTCAATACCTGCACCGAAAACACCACCTTTCGTCCATGTTAATAAATTTATGCTGTATTTCTAACGACAAGGGAGATATCGAAGACGGGCATTTCGATGACTCAGCCTGTATGTACATTTTAGATAGACATTATTAATATGTGAAGAATAATGAACCATTATTCAGTACATTTAAGCCAATCAGATTGTGGTTGCTATAGTAACGCCATTATTCATCAGTCTTTAAGCCAATCAGATTGCGTGTATTTAATTGAATACTATTGCCATCTAGTGAGACTCAAGGTAACCACAAAAGTTTGACGTTTGAGATTACGAGAAATTTGCAAAATACGAACTGTAACCCTACATTAATTTTTAAAAACTTTTTTCAGTCACTACCATAAATTTTGTCAAAGAACGGCAAGGATGTTTTTAAATTTAGACATTATCATGAATTTTGTAAATAAAATTTTTAAATAAAATTATATTAATTCACGTTGCATAATGCAACTACAAATTGGCGTTTATCATGACTAAATCTTTTTACTTTCCTCCAATGGTATAAGTTCCTGTTGATTGTTGAATGGTCATGGAAAAAGCATAGTATTCAACTCGTGCATTATGGCAATTATTCATTCACACGATTACAGGCTAAATATAAACTTGTGAAAACCAGGTTAATAAATAAATACGCAGTGAAATTGAGTATGAATCTGGTTGTGACTCGTTACCCCCAGGGTTTAGTACAAAGTAAGAACAATCAGTGGAACTCAATTGAGTAGAATATCAATAGAGAGCAGTTGAAGAGGCCAGCACAAGAGCTTTCATTTCCCAGCTCTGTGAACTGTTATAATTCACAATGTAACAAGAAATGCTACATGCACATTTACCTTATCATACCCAGACAGCAAAGCACATGTCGTGTGTTTTCAACAAGAGCTTTATGCACATAGACGCAGCCGAAAGGCGAAAATAATACTAATACTCACTGATTTTCTTCACTATTTATATTTACTACGACTGTTTGGAACTATCTATGTCATTAATAAATTTATAATCTAATCAAAAGTAGCTGCGCGGGTTTAGACGCTCTATGTATGTGATGACGTATAAACCAGGAGTTTCGTGGTTCGAGTCTCCCGGACGGCAGTGTGTGATTGTCGTTAAATTGAAAAAAAATTTACAATTAAGTCGCACTGGTGCAGGCAAACTGATCACTTGATCGTTGATCTTAAATGTAGTTCTAGTTACAAAAAGAATCTCTCCGATGCCGCTGTGAATTTCAAATGTCGTCGCACGGATTGAGTTTTGACTGCAAATATGAATCGGTCGAAATGGTTGGATTCCACTATAATCTACCAATCTGCAATTGAGAGTAAATCCTGTTGAATGGTTACCAGCAAAATTAGTAAATTAGGTAGTAAAATTCAAATGCATATTCTTACTTTACCCATTCATTAATTTGTTAATTTTAAGTGTCAGAGAACAAAATTTATTTAATATCACATTTTATACTTTATATTTTATATATCATATTTTATACTTTTATTACTAACATTTTGCATACTACGTGTGGTCAGCTTAAAATCTGAAAAGAACCTTACGCTTATTGTGTTTTCTGAACTACTCATTACAATAAATCTTTGACCATATATAGGTATAGACAGATAACACTCAATGCTGTAGTATAGGATGTAGTGAAGGCAAGAAGTACGGTAGCGGGGAACAGCAGCTTATAGGCGGAGTAAGGAGGTGAATAACTGGGTAGAGTGTTGCACATTGCTGACTTCTGGTTTGTTGTAACAGCTGATGGCAAACTGCAACACTTCAAGCAGTTATGAAGGTTATACTCTTCTTCACACCACTACGGTAGTTCTCTGCTTCACAACAAAGGCTTGCGTTGTTTTTCTATATCTATATATGGTCGAAGCAATAAATTAAATTTTTGTATACCATACGTTCTTCAAACTATATAATCTTCACATCTTTTACCCAATTTGGGTAAGAGTAGGTACACCACAGAGGATTTTGAGTGTAGTTAAACTGAAGGTGTACCTGATTGCACAGTCGGTCACAAAACGCAAAGTAAAATGTTAAGTTCGGAATTAGATTAAATATATCGGTCTTAAAATTTGTTACCATCGGACGGTATTGAAAGTTTTTAATCATTTGTGCCCCTCTTTGTATTTTTGTGTCGCCGCCACTGGTTTTATCCGTTATCCTGCACAAATTCAACATCTGTTAGTTCCATTCCTGTAGACACATTTGCTCTTTCCACATCGGTTCGCATCCATTCATGAATCTTTTTGAATTTTTTCAACCCTGTACCTAACGCCAGATTTACTAACTTTTTATTCTCTGAATTCAATAGATGCTGATTGTTGTCTTTGACCCTTTTACTAAACAAATGAACTCTTTGTTTACAGGGAAATTAATTAATATGTTGCTTTCATGTTACTTCGTTTGTTTAATTAGAGATACAATAAATTAAAAACCGCATACTACATTAATTCATTAAAAATAATTACGGGTGGATGCAGTCTTTAATTCTGATAAGATTTAAATTTATTCCTCTTTTGATTGAAGAGTTAATCTACTTACAATTTTTATAAACAACATGGCTTACCGTTGTGTTCGAATTTATTAATATAATTTTACATGGAGAGTACGAATTTTATGTTTCATAATATCAAATAAAATTTGTAAGATATATTATTACAGCAACTAAAACAGCGGTTTCATAATAATTATTGTATTACGCTTGTTAATCTTAATTAAATTTCAAAACGACACAAATCTTAAAGTCCTGTTCACACAAGGATTCTTTGAGGATTCTTCATGCTCCTGATTTTTGAAAAAATAAGACTGGTGTGAATTGCCTGTAAAATACCAGCGTCTCTAATTGAGTCCTCGAAGAATCTTTGAAAAGATGAATTTCTAATTCATGGAAAGCTTCAAAACATTGAATGTTTTTCCACGATTGAGAAGCATGAAAGAATGTTCAAAGAATACATGTGTGAAAAGGGTTTAAGGAATCTTTTAAATTTTTGACTACAGTATGATTCACAACCGTGCATATACGAGTATTTTAATGGCATATAGTGCTCAACTTATATATTATCACGAATCTGAAGGTTCTTTTCAAAATTCACAATTTTTGTTTCCATGTTTTTTAATCAAACGGTTTTGGGTCACTGTTTTCAAATGGAATTTCATAAATTAATTATTTGTGCCATTTCACAATTCATTAAAATTTAATTTTATTCCATTCATAGTTAAATCAAACATCCATTATACAATCGACAATCCAGTGATTTTAAAAATGTGCTTTTTGTGAAAACTGCCCTTAAATTTACGTATTTTTAAATTTTTTTGTTTGTTCCATAATCAGTACAATATATACACGAAATTGTGAATACTCTGTATATGAATAAAAAAATGCAAATACCGGATGATTCGAAAAACGCTGTATTCCAATTATGTACCTCAAGTTCTCGTACATTCTGTATATTCAGATTAAATTGGATAGAGAAGGGACGGGGTTCTTTAATATTATTTTTCGACTGTTTTTCTTTGTTTGACTAACTAGATAATATTTCAGAGTAGGTAACAAAAGAAGTATAAATAAGTTTAGTACTAAGTATAGAGAAACTTCTAAAATTCGTCATCCAAACATAAGAATAGCTCCTTTTCTATGCTCATTACTTTAATGTTTCTGTTTTGTTTCATAAAATATACGTGGAGAAACAAAAGGAAAAAGAATTTAATGTAAAACTTTGTTTTCCAACTACTTATGTAGAATATAGATTTTTACGATAATATAGATAGAAAAATGTACACATTGAATTTAAGTAACCTAATTACAAAATGGGTACAAAGAACTGTGAAATATGAAAAATTAAAAGTTTCATAAGTCAAAAATTTTGTTAGTTATTTTAGAGCACTGCAAGGCCCGGCCCGGCCCGGGCTTTATTTCTTTTAAGTATAGTGGGCTTCGGGCCTAGCCGGGCCTACCATATCACGGGCTTGGGCCTAACCGGGCTTACTATTTATTGTACTATAACGGGCTTGGGCCGAGCCGGGCCTGTTATGCTCCGGGCTTGGGCCGAGCCGGGCCTGTTATGCTCCGGGCTTGGGCCGAGCCGGGCCTATTATGGTACGGGCTTGGGCCTAGCCGGGCCTGTTATGGTACGGGCTTGGGCCGAGCCGGGCTTGTTATGCTACGGGCTTGAGCCGAACCGGGCCCGATATGCAACGGGCTTGAACCGAGCTGGGTCTTTTATGCTGCGAGCATAGGCCGAGCCGAGTTTTTAAAATTAAAATCTTATTTCTAAGTTATATATTACAATAATTTCCTACAGTTACTAAAAAAATTTGGAGAGCATTACACTAAAATTTTTTGTATGATATGTAACACGATAACACGTACACAAACTAAATTTTAGAGGTTTAGTTAGACCGAGCCAAGTCGGGCCGGGCCGGGCCGGGCTTCAAAATCATGGGCTGACAGGGCTGAGCCGAGCCGGGCCGGGCCGAGCTTCAAAAAATCATGGGCGGGCAGGGCCGGGCTTTGAAAAACCATGGGCCGGGCAGGGCCGGGCTTCGAAAAACCATGGGCCGGACAGGGCCGGGCCTTAAAAAATCTCGGGCCGGGTAGGGCCGGGCTTTGTTTTTATTTTAAAATATCGGGCCGGGCCGAGCCGGGCCAAATAGCAGGTGGGCTTCGGGCTGTCCGGGCTTTGGTAAAATTTGAAATTGTAGGGCCGGGTTGGGTCGGGCCTAATAATAGTCGGGCTTCGGGCGGGCCGGGCTCCAAAATTACGGCCCGTGCAGTGCTCTAAGTTATTTAATAAAGTCAATAGAGAATAACTTAAGTAATTTGATAAATAAAATGGCTGAAGTAATACACAATAAAAGCGTATTATTTGGATTAAATTATAACAGAAACTTCTACATAATTGTGTTATTTATAAACCAAACCACAATTTTCGTTCTCAACCACAACTAGCAAAAGCTGTGGCGAACCACCTTCAAATTCAGCCATCAGACGTCTAAAATATGAAGTTACAAAGTTGCCCTGCAATAGCTGCTATTAATACCATTATCCAGCGATTAGAAATTCCGTCGGTCTGTAACCCTAAGGACAAAGTTTCTTCAACTTGCGATGTTAAAGATGAATCAGATAATACTTTAAATTTACGTCGTGTGATGTATGAAAGATGAAGGTATACCACAGGCAGAATGGTGGCGAGTAAATTGAATATGTAATGATAGGACGACAGGCGACCCAAAAGTTTTCAGACAGACAGATTGTTTTTGAAAGTTGATGTTATATCGGGGATGCTAAACGCTGTTAGGGACATTCAAATTAGGGACAGGTTTCATTATAAGGTATTTAGGGGGAAACATAAAACATCTACCTTACATTTTCACGAACAAAATTACTATCCGAAAGTCACTGTAAATTAAACACCAAAATGTAAAATAAAAAACTAATTTTTTGTTAAACTTTTATAAAAATATCTTTAAAATTGTAACTAAACCCGTCTGAAAATTTGAAAATAATTTTACTCATAGAAGAGTATTCAGGAAATTGCATTCTTCCAACCGGAAATCCATATTTTTATTCATAAAAAAATTACAGCCGATTTCGTATGATGAGACATAAGCTACTACTTGATCCAAATTTATCGTTTTTTCCAAAATACATTTTACGATTTTTTCGAAAACTGTACCACTTTCATAAAAAATATGTATACCATTTTATAGCAAATTTTGTGCTCTACAATTTGTTATTTATTAACTGGCGGACGAAGCTCCAGTCCAATCGATTGAGACTTTTAGTAGGTATGTTGTTGTTAAAAAATGTACTGGGAAGGTGTATACCAAAATCCAGCTTTCTACTAATTTTTTCCACTAAAAAATCTAATTTGACTGGACTATGGATAATAATAAGTAATGTGACGTAGAATGGTGCCATATGTTTTGACAACTCACATTTTAGAACTCACATTAGTTTCATAGTGATAATAAACTCATTAGCCCATTGAACACCAATATGCTTCTTGATCTTCGAAGACCATTGCTTGTGCTAATAATAGTGCCGATCTGAGAAAAATTTCAGACCGCTGCTTATAAAATTTACTACTATTACAATTTCCAATCAAAATTCTTTCTAAATGTATGTTGTACTATTATTTATTAATTTTCTACATTTCATACGTTTCGTAGACATAATTATATAGATGAAAAATTATAAAATTTCTGTTGATTATCAATAAAAATAAATTTGTCGTAGAAAAAATGTTTAGTAGACTTCTGACTGAAAGTATTTTTGCAGGCTTCGACTAGTTCCAGCTCTCTAGCCTCAATCTGCAAAAGACTACTTTCAGCCCTTAGTATATAAATAACTATTGTGCTATTTTAAATTTCAAAATATTATCAGCTATGTTTAAAAACTTGCATGGTAGTGAAAATTAGATTTGTATCACTATGAACCTAATGTTAGGTCTAAAACATTGGTATTTATTTGTATTTTATTATTTTGTACAGATTTTATAAAGTTTTAATAAAGCTACAAACCACACGAATAATAAAAATATTTAAAATGTTTCGAAATAATCGTGATCGAAAACAAAATATATACCAGATTAAAAATTCGTTTATTTTAAAAGCATCAAACAAAAAAATGTATTCAAATTTGCAACTGTAAATTAACGTCCACTTCACAACTACGTCGTACATTGCAAACTTTTGATTGGACGTTTAAAATGAACATGAACGATAGAAGTACTTTGTAATTACAAAATCACAAACAATTTGAATTTTTTTACAATAATTAGTAAACAAAACAAAAATACAAAAGTACGCAGTTTCCATGGATTGTACTTCATGTAATTATATTCATTATTGTGAACAGTATAGAGTGTGTGAGTGTAAACACACGAACTTGCATGTAAAATTCAATTACGATCTGGAGAGCTGGAACATTTGAACACGAAAACGAAACACATGTAGTTAAGAGGAATGTCCACTGGTCTTTAAAATAAAGCATACATACATATCTCTCAGGCTTTTTATCCAACTTGAGTGTGGCAGCCTCACATACAGTATACTATAATATAATTATTACTTACTGTAATTTTTAATTGAAAGTTTTGTTTAAACTATTTGTAGCAGCTCTCAATTTTCATAAATAATTCCAATTCACCTGAATGAACTGATTCAAGTTATCTGATTTTGGTGACAAATAGAATAAAAACTGGAAAATGGAAAATAACGCTACATGTCACTGGAGTTCGAATGAAAAAATGTATGAGACAATACAGATATTTCACTATAGAATTATTCTCTGCAAATACGCAAAATCCAATATTTCGCTTTTGATTTGTTGCACATTGAATCGTACTATTGTGGAAGTTTTAATATTATATTATCTGCCGTATCCATGACAACATTAATTTGTTTGTTTGTTCTTTTCACTGGAATTTGTAGCCGTTTTTATTAAAATGCATGAAAACGTATATGCGAGTACGAGTACGAGTGTTTGTAATATACTATGATGTTAAAAGTTAAATACAAAAATAATCTGCAAGAATTTTATGTAATATGCAAATTTCATTTCTGCAACCTTTGTGACGGTTACTGAAAAACTAAATAATATATTCTGATTATGAAATTTTAGTTTTACTGTCTACGACTATTAAATGATAAATTTACTACATAGTATTTTTTATCTAAATAATAATAATAATATTAAATTGGGACATTCTTAACTTAATAGCGGTAGGTAATCTAAAATTTCCTAAAGTTTTATTTAAAACAACCAGCGTTTTTGGGTGAAAAAAATGTTATACACAAAAAATGACCAACAAAAGGGGCTTCATTTAATAGGAATAACAAACAAAAAATTCAAACAGTGGTTCTCAAACAGCAAAATAAATTAATATTTTTTTAAATGGTAACCTATATAAATTTTTAGTGCATTAGATAGATATTTTTTTCTGATTTCAACAATATAAATATGACATGGTTGTATAACAAGTATTTTGAGAAAAATGGTATTCAAAATCAGAAATAATTTTTCAATATTGAAGTAGGCTATGCAATAAACAACTATTGATACGACTATAGCCTAGGTTACGATAGTATTATTTTTATATCTAAAATAACATGATTTGCTAAGAAATTAATAATAACAAAAAAGCACTGGTTGTTTTAATGGAAACATCCTGTATAATCGTAGATAAATATAAGTATTCTACTGGTACTGCAGATTAAAATTATTAATTACATATTCGAAATCTAGTTAGCTAAACTCTTGTTGGATAATATAATATAATTTTGCCGTATTTATTTAGAATATAAAGTTTAACTTGCTATAATAAATGTTTAATTTTCGAGTATTTCATTTAAATATAATTTTTTTCAAAATCGGCATGAAAATCGTCATTTCCAGACTAATTTGCGGCATGAAAGTAAGATTTTCATGACTAGGCATGAAAATAAAATTTTCATGCCTAGTCATTTTTACTTTCAACTTTGTTTACTTGTCATGACAACTTTTTCTAAAATTTGTGACAGCTCTGATGATTTGTCACAGCTCTGATGATTTATGCAAACCTAATTTTTTTTATAATTTTAAGCTTAATTGCCGATTTAAAAAAAATAGAATACATCACGCGTCATAAAAATGTCTTTGCTTGACTCGGAGGCTTTGAAGAAATGCTCGGACGCTGCGCATCCTCGCATTCTTCAAACGCCTCCTCGTCTGCAATGAAACATTTTCATGACTTGTAATGTAATATACTATTACATAATATGTGAAAATGAAGAGAAGCGCATTATGTAAACAAATTATTTTGAAATTATATGATTTTAATTCTATGTCCATATTGTGCATATTTTCAATAGATTAACAAAACACATTAGTTACCTGTAGGTATACCTACACTGTATCACAAAGCACAAAATTATAATTAGTTTATTGAATTTTAATAAAAATAGTACAATTTGAATATGTTTATTGTGTTTATATTTGGTTTGGTGGTATAGAAACGATTATATTTGATCACACACAATAACAAATAATTCATTTTGGGACACAAATCGAATTAAATACAATAATTGATATCAAAGTGGTTGAATTTCACTTAGGTATTTCAATTATCATTGTATACTCCTGCTTCCTGCTTCATTAGATAAAATTAATTCAAAACTGCATTTTACTTTGTAATATTAAAAAGCGTCTACAAAAACCCTGGCTACCACAATTTATTGGTCAAAGATATATAAAATAAAATAAATAAAACAGATATTTAAAAAAATTGACATTTTTTGGCGCCAATCCTTAGAAGTTGTTCCAAGGATAATTGACAGAAGGCAATTTTAGTGCAAAAAGTATTAAATGCATCTCACTTAACTTAATAATAATAATTAATAGGTATGTCGGCCAAACATATAATACATAATGCGTGCATTAGGTGTATTTGTACATCACACGGTTTTATTAAAGCACTCGCACACCTCACGTTGTAACTAACTATTTTTGGTGTGCATTTTAACGATTTTATCGGAATGGAAGCCATAAATTATTATTTACTTGCATCTAATGGCTACTATTATTTTTCTGGTAACCATTTAACAGGATTTACTCCCAATTATAGAACGATAGATGTTATTATAGTGGAATTCAATTACTTACTTCGCCCGATACGTTTTGGTGCAGTTAATTCACAAACCATGCGCCGATCTTTGAAAGTCAAAGCAGCAACGGAGAGATTCTAATGCAACTACCTACATTTAAGACGATCAAGTGGTCAGCTTGATGCGTCCAAGTGCATTTTGCAAGATGTTTTACAATTTAACAACAATCATACACTGTTGGCTGAGAGACTTGAACCACGGACCAAATTTAGGTGTGACAGCCTCCCATACAGGGTGTAATTATAGTTCGTGTGCACGGTTATTAGCCGTCAACTCACGGGTACCAATGGCGAATCTACACCATTGAGGGCCCTGAAGCTAATTAACTTCGGAGGCCCCTCAAAATTCCGATAGACTATATTTTATTATAACAAACAGTTTTGAAATCACGTTTTTCTACGATCGGTATTAATAATAGGCTTTTCGGACTTCAAATGTTAAATTAAAGACCAATGCTTCTCTGAAGACCGTTGCTAATAGTGACGGTCTGAAAATATTTTCAGACCGCTACTTATAAAAATCTGTTCCAGTAATAATAAATAATTAAACAAGATTTGGTTAAATTTTCTATTTTCAATTAAAATTATTTATAATTGTCAAGCTTATTTACAATAATTATGTTTGTAGTATTGTTTTTCTATACTTATTCAAAGTTTTAGCTTTCGTAGATATGGTGATAATAGATGAAAAATTACAAAAATTTTGTTGATTGCTAAAAAAATAAATAAATAAAATGTTGCGTATACCTACTTTTGACTGAAAGTATTTTTGCAGATTTCGACTAGTCTTTTCTACGACGGATACTCATAATCTTTAATAAATTAGAGTTTTAATTTTAAAAGAAGTATATAAATAATTGTATTAAAATACACTCTATATTTCTAAGTAAGTATCCAAAAATAAAGACAAAATAATCACATGTTTAATGTTAATTCCTTGGGAACCAGTGCAGATACAATAGCAACTTAGATTGTAAATTTGTTCAATGTTGTTACAAATTGAGTTTTGGGACCTTTGTGTATGTATTTAAAAATAAATAAATATATACTTATAATAGAATGAGCTCGTAAAAAAATGAAGTCTAAGGACCCGAACCCTGAAGGCCTGAAGCTTAAGCTTCAGTAGTTTCACGATAGATCCGCCACTGACGGGTACTCATATGATTGGAAAATACACACATAACAAGAGACAAGAGAGATTTTAGTGCAGCAATTGAGATTATTATTATTTTAGAGTAGACAAGCAAGTGGTCAGCTTGAAGCGTCCAAGTGTGATTTAATTGCAAGGTCTTTTACAATCATACACATTGCCGGTTGAGAGACTCGAACCACGAAACTCCGGGTTCGTATACGTCTTCACCCGCGCAACATGAATATCGAGGCATTATTTAAGATAACAAAGATAACACTCACCCGCTGACGACCTGGTGGTCGATGTCGGGCCAGCTGAGGCGACGGGGACAGAAGCTGAGGTGGGCGCGGTCCAGGGGCGGCTTGGGGCTGCGTGGGGCGCGGAAGCTGCCGGGGCGGCGAGGCGGCGCGGCCGGCAGCAGCGTCTCCAGCGTGCGGCGGCGGTTCTGCACCAGCGCGCTGGCCCCCGGGGCGGGCAGCACCTTGGGGAAGCCGTGCGCAGCTGTGTCCGGCTCCGGCGTGGGGGCCGTCTCCGTGTCTTGACGGCTCAGAGAGAACCTGCAACATAAATACACTGTTGTAACTAGAGGTAAATTCATTTAAGCAGAACCCTGCGCGAAGTACGAATTATCGTCTTAGAAAGAGAGGCATAGATGATAAACAAGAGGAAACTACGCTACTGTCTGTTCTACAGAACATCAGCTTCAATATCTGTTATTCTCATGTTGACGTTCGTAGTGTTTTGCTTCGTGTAACGCTGTGAATTTTGTTATTGATTGTGATTGAGTTATATTTTAGTTTTCTTTGAAAATTAAGTGAAGTGCAGCGTAGCATATACTCGCTAGATCCACTTTTGTAAAACGGACAGTACATGACAAGCTCTGCCTTCTCGCGCAGCTTAGGGTCCTAGATTATGTTTTCAAAATTTAGAAGCATAAAAGAATCCTCCAAGAATCCATGTGTGATTGATAACTCTAAACAATTGGATACGGATCATCAAAAGATAGAGACGTCGTTGACGAGTACCACGTCATTTATCAGTACTCTGGGCAATATGAGTGACTCCGAGATGCACCGAATCTCTCGTTTTTTTTTAGATAATACATAAACGAGTTTATAATATACAGAATGTCACTATACTTCAGCAGGGCCGTATACGGCCACCGGACAACCGGGCAAATTCCCGATGAGCCGAGTCAAAATCGGACCGAAATAATAATATGTAGTTATTATTATTATTATACATAATATGCCATTTTATTGGAATTCAGCCACACAGTTTATTATATCGCCACATGCGTCTTACTCAGGAGGTGATTAAATTTAAAAACTTTGGTACATATTAAAACGTTACAATAATTGAACACAGTACAATACATGGATCTCTTCGTCAAAAATAATAAAAACAATAAATAAATAAATAAATAGTTGATAAAAATCAAATAAGTCAAAGGAATAAAAATATCTCACAATCTCAACGGAAAAAACGTAATGACTTAAAAAGTTTTTAAAACTGTGTGGCTGAATTCCAGTAGTTTTATTTTTTACATAAACATTCCAGCCAAGAAAATCATATATCATGCCATTTTATGTATTTAACATTTTTCAAAATTGTCTATATTTTTTCACTGTATCATCGGCAAATGATTCAAGGTAGCACTGCGCAAGTGAGCACATCGCATTCATCGACGTGCTGTCATAATGGGTTTCGAATTTAAAATTTTAGGTTAAACCTTTGCCCAGATTAAAAAGATCAATTGCTGAACCCAATATAAAATTATTAATTTTGAAATGGAGATTAATTTTTGTTGGGCCCGATCAATTGCAGGATTCGGGGATGACATGGGGTGGCAGTTGTGACCTCAAATTTTGGAAAATTCCTTTTTTTGGTTTATGTATGGTCTTCTGCATGGCTAGACTCAATTAAGAATTTTTACATTAAAAAATGTATAGGTATTTAGATGTGTATTATTTGACCTTTCTAACATAAAATTTCGCCTGCGGCACATTTTTATTATATTTTCTAACCAAAAAGACGTGCTATTTCATTTAACAGAAAAACAATTATTTTTGCGCATGAAAAACACGAAGCTTCCCGTCCCTGAATAAAATAATAAAAACTTTTAATAATTATAAGGCATTTGACCTTGAATTTAAAAAAATTCTTCTTCTTAATATAAGCAAGACATTTCAAGTTGATATGAAGATGCCGATATTGCCACCCCAATAAAAATTCTAAAATCTTGCCACTGAGGCCGGTCTGCTACTGTTTTTCCGGGCCGGCATTGAAGCTCGTATCCGGTCCTGTACTGCAGAAATAGTATATTGTGTATCTAGTGCGCAAAGTAAGCAATTGCGCGAGGCGAGTTGCAGCCCGAGCAGTAGCGGCTCGAGGCCTACCGAGGCGAGCCGAGGAGGCCGCTACGGCGAGGGCTGCAACGAAGCCAAGCGCAATTGCGCCTTTGCTCACGAGATGCACACGATATTTTTTGTCATTACTGCACAAAAAGTAACCTTTTGAGTGACCTTACTTATCAAAAGATAAAATGAATACTTTTAAAATTAATATGTATAAAATAAAAAAGTAACTAATATTTACCTACATGTAAAAGCATAAGAAACTAATTATTAACAGTAAAGAAAAGAACATTAAAATATAAGAATAAAATATTATTGTCCATTATCCAATATCCAATGCACAATCTGCACAATAGTCGACTAGTAGAAACTATGCATAGAGAAGTAGGTACTACAGCTGTTCACGTGCTTGTAGTATTAGATTATCACGTGTGTGGCGCTAGTGCTACGCGCACATTTCGTGTCGGTAACTAGAGAAAACTGTGTGAGTGTTAAATTTGCGTGCGCAAAGTGAAATTTTGCGCACGCTATTCCCGCACGCTTGTACTTTGCGCACGCATTTTTGTCTAGTTAAAAAATAAGCCACTTTGCGCACGTAAAACAGGCACGAAAAAGGTTACTTTTTGTGCAGGTATGACAAAAAAAAATTAACAGCACATAAACACGGCGTACTGAGCATGGAACATTTTTAGTACCTACCACGAGTAGATAGTTTTTCTAAATATTTTTTTGTCATACCTGCACAAAAAGTAACCTTTTTCGTGCCTGTTTTACGTGCGCAAAGTGGCTTATTTTTTAACTAGATAAAAATGCGTGCGCAAAGTACAAGCGTGCGGGAATAGCGTGCGCAAAGTGAAATTTTGCACTTGAACACTCACACAGTTTTCTGTAGTTACCGACACGAAATGTGCGCGTAACAATAACGCTGCACACGTGATAATCTAATACTAGGTACAAGCACGTGAACAGCTGTAGTACGTACTTCTCTATGCATAGTTTCTACTGTCGACTATTGTGCAGATTGTGCATTGGATCTAATGGACAATAATATTTTATTCTTATATTTTAATGTTCTTTTCTTTACTGTTAATAATTAGTTTCTTATGCTTTTACATGTAGGTAAATATTAGTTACTTTTTTATTTTATACATAGGTATTAATTTTAAAAGTATTCATTTTATCTTTTGATAAGTAAGGTCACTCAAAAGGTTACTTTTTGTGCAGTAATGACAAAAAATATCGTGTGCATCTCGTGAGCAAAGGCGCAATTGCGCTTGGCTTCGTTGCAGCCCTCGCCGTAGCGACCCTCGGACACCTCGGCTCTCCTCGGTAGGCCTCGAGCCGCTACTGCTCGGGCTGCAACTCGCCTCGCGCAATTGCTTACTTTGCGCACTAGATACACAATATACTATATTAAATCTACTACAATTATTATTCCACAGGTAATACTTTACACAGCAGTGGCAAATCACGTATAACTACATTTTCGTCATAAGAAGAATACGATTAATCTGTCATAACAAGTATATTTAGCGTAATAGTGTACAAATTGCAGCAATTAATTTTTGATTCATAAATCCGGATTTGAGAAATGCTCCGAATTGCCCATCTCTAATTAGGCGGCATGCCTTACATAGCTTGAGTGTGAAGCATTACATATTGCGAGTTATCGGTAAATATAGCTCGTAGTATATTAAATCGAGAACTATAAGGGAAATTTTTGTTCAGTTACACTGGTATGTGTAAATGACTCGATTCAAACCTGAGTTATCAAAACCACGATCGGTTATATTACACATTGAGCTATCTATACCCTCCATTACTTGTGAAATTTAAAATCTGCTGTGGGCACCACAGACCACAGTACTTCCCCGACTGTACCTAAGTTTTAATAACTTGCTTTCGTAAAGGCTTTAATTTTATGCTTTATTCAGCAAAATTTATGTAAATGTATCTTTTTTCCGTACTATTTAAGTTGTTGTTACCAACTTCGACATAATTTGAATAATATATGAAAAAACAACTGACCGTCGTTTAAATGTTGTTTTTGAATCATCGAATAGATTTTTCCCCAGAGAGCTTTAATTTGATAATACACTTGAAAAAATGTGAATAATTTTTTGAGCAACAATTGAAAATCGCATAAATGTCATTTTTTATGTTTTTACTAAACTTTTAAATTGACACCAAACTTGGGATAATTTGAATAATTTATAAAATAATGCCGATCATTTCAATGCTATTTTTATTTTTCGAAAGCGTTAATTTAATACCACACACGATAGTATTTTAATTAAAAAAGTTATGTTTATAAAGTTGATACCACTGGTCGAAGAAAGCTTATTATCGAACATGAAGTCAATTTTTGGCTAAAGATCTTAAATATAGAATTTCAGTCCAAAATTCCAACGCGTTATCTCACGTCTAGACAGACCGACAGACCAACAGATCGACAGACCGACTTGTTTTTAAATCATGATATTTGGGTTCAGTAAATCATGAAGATTCATCGAACTGTCAAAAAAAATCCTTTCATAGCTCGGGGAAGTAATAGTTTTATTTGTAAATATTATTTAATATTACTCAACTTTGGTGAACCATCGGTTTAGATTTATTAAAGGCGCGATATATTTTTATAAAATAATTATTTTCTAAATTTAAACATCTTCGGCAATGTTCGTGCAATTCACGAAATCATTCCTCGTGTGACGTTACAATAAGCGTAGACATTACATTTGTTGAATCTTGTGGAATTTTTAAACATAATGAAACCAGTATGAGAGTATGAGTTTGTCCCACAGCGAAACCAGCAGTGTTCTACGTTTAGCGTTGATTTTATATTGTTTTGTGAGTTACTTTGAAGTTTTAGTAGTGTTTTACGTATTGTTTAAATTTAAATACGCATTATGATATACTAATACGTAATTCAACATATTTTTAAAGCCGGGTATTAAAGAACAAATGTATAACTAGAGATGTGTAAGGAGACAAGTGTGGTGATAACAATGATCGTATAGGCGACCGTCCCATAATTGAGTCGGTATCACCGGCATGAAAAACGGGCCACTTATATTTTTTTTTAAAGAAAAAATGCTAATAACATTTATGTTGAGGACGAATGCCGAAATATTACTATTGCTATATGTTAATTAGACATTCTCGAAGTCGCTTCCATTACCAACTCTTAAAAACATTAACAATTTACTTAAATATTCCTTTTATATGCGCATCATATCGAAATCACGAAATTTATAAAATGCATAGTTATTGATTATACTGGTATTATTTCTTTTCATCATTTGTTTTATTTGTCTATGTTTTCAAAATGGCAGAAACTGTAGCTTCCATCATCACTTTAATCTACGACGGAAGAAGTCAACGTTTCGTAGCTAAACGGTACAATGTATCACTTAGTACTATTTAACGCGTTTATACACACGTTTTCTGGCGACTGATTTGTACACAAGAAGACCTGGAATAGGCTTGAGAAAACGTAAAAGCAACAGAAATAATTTAAATTAAAACTTAATTAAAAATGCATAAATTATAAATTTATTGTTAGTATTTTGAATCATTTTGACAAAATCTTTTAATTATTATTCAACAATTCAACTTTAAAGCAGTTTTATTTATTTCATGCATCAGCTGTAACGTTTGTTCTCTGGCCTCAATATATTTCTGTAGTGACAACCTTTTTTTCGCCTTTTTGCCACTTTCCAACAAACGTTCGGTCAGTTTGCAAGCACGTTATCAACTATATTGAATCCCAAATGTCCTAGTCCCAAAACTTTTCAAAAACCTCGCACAGAATCACTCAAATCGCGTACCAAATAGAAAATCTAAATCACGTTTTCAATTCATGTTGCATTGTACACTGTACAGCATTGGTAAATGGCGACGATGTATCTATGCGACAGAAAACGTAAAAGCGATAGAGATTTAAAAACCATAATTTAATTATTATATAATATGTAATTTTTAGCTGATGATGGATGATGTAATCATCCGAAACGTCCTAATGTAAAATAAAATGATGTAGGTACTCCTGAGAGATTATTTTATTTCATAAACCAAGGATTCCTAAGGCCTAATATAACTTCACTTAGAAATATTCTGGATCCTTTTAACCTCATTTCTCATCATAATTAGTTGGAGTATGTTTTAATTAAATATTGAAAATTAAATAAAGCAATAAAGGTATACATGCCATTTTTGAAATATTGAGCTTTGTGTATCACTAGTTTAATTAATTATGATGCAAAATTAGGTCCAAAATTAATTAGGAAATATAATAAATTTATAACTGGATAAAATAATTTTTATAAACTTAATCTATCACGCCTTTTATTCAAATTGAATAAAATTATTTACAAAATATTTAAACCTTACATTTGATTATTTTATTATATAAAATTTGGGATGTTTTTTGAAAAAATATTGACAGTTCGATGTTAGCAGATAATGTGTAATTTTTTGGAAAATATATTCCAATCGACAAAGAGTTATTGATAAACTACGATTTGTGATGGTTTCCATTATTCAAAACAAGTGAGAAAAATCGCATATAGCTATAACTCATTTCAGCTAAGAAAAATGCGTGGTGTAAGATAGGGTGATAATATTCTTGAATCTAATTGGTCGAGATAAGAGGTGAATTACTACTACTACTCTGGTCCCTTGCTTTAATGAATACCAAAACACCTAAATGGAATTAAATTAATTTAGAACTACAAATATTACAAATTATGTTAAAATAATTATCTATTCAGTGGCATCAAAAACTGTCCTCTTCAGATATTTTGAAATTTATTTTGGAATTTTTGAAAAACTCCTTTTGATCCGTAATCGGCATAATCAAACTGTATGTTTGTCCACTAATGTACTCCATGTTATAATATATTTTACCGTAAATGCGGTTATCAATTCACTAATGGTTGTTAGTGGCGAGTACACTAAATGATATTTTGAGCAGTTCATCTCGAATGTGTACCTGACTGGATTTGAACTAAAGTTGTCAGAACACAGTCAGTTACCACTGGGCACTGGGCTATTCAAATTTATTAATGTTGTCTATCTACGATAAAAAAAATATAGTTCAACTGAAATTTTTCTAGTGCAAAGAACGAGATCCCTATAAAATATGTATCCGTTCGGAATGTAGCACAAAAATGCAATACGACGTATAGCGCAATAAAATTTTATGTTTCCCCATTCGAGACGAACGTACAGAATTTTTGATTCATGCTTTTATTTTACGGGAAGAGATAAAAATCGAATTACTACAAATTCAAAAGTGATTAATATTTTTTCAATTTTCCTCCAGCTTACAACGTACTACAACACAGATGTGCTCCTAAATCCATTTTTGAATAAATCTCGGATAAAATATTACAGCAGAAAATTTGGAATTTTTGAAATATTTGAAATTAATAATGCATTCTTTCGTTGCTCGGGGAAGAATGTAATACTATATCAGCTTTAATTAAATCTTTCTATAGTACGTCATTTAATTGTCATAATCCGCTTATATTCGCAGAATAATATATTATGTACGTACATAACAAAACCTTTATTGAATTTCAAATATTTATTTGTTATAATTTATTTTTACATAATCTATCACCTATCACGCCTTTAGCCAATTTGGGTGTGACAGCCTCTCATATTGTGAGAGATATCGTTATAGATATAAAGGTTGACTAACAACTTCGTGCATGTATTTTAATGAGATATATACCTACTCGTACGTAGTAGATACTCAGCGTACTGATAATAGAATAAAAAGAATTGTTTTTAAATTTGTAAATTTAATAGTAATTTTTGCAAACAAATTGGTTTTTCAAAAAATTAATGGATTCAATATTGCAAACGAATATCTGACCAACTACAAATGGAATGATATTAAATTATAATCAATTATGCAATCGTAAGTTTACTTGTACAGTTAAAAATAAAGTAAATTTATTAAATTGCATGCATATGGAAACGGTGGCCAAAAAACCTGGAAATTAAAATTGCGAATTTTGAAAATTCATTCAGTTCCGTAAGTTGAGTAGTATGGTCAATAAAATATAAGCACGAAGTTATGAATCGTCCTGTATACTCGTATTACCGTATATGATGTTACCAGCCGTCAGCTCACGGTTACTTATGGTTGAATGGTAGTTGGTGGAACGCACACACAAAGAGAGATTTGTGTAGTTAACTGAAATGTGTACATGACTGGATTTGAACTTGAGTTGTCTGAATTACAGTCGATCACGTTACGCAATAAGTAAAATTTTGTGTATATATTCATAAGAATTTTTGTTCTGAAAATGACCTGAATAACAAGCAATTAAATTTTGTTTCACCTATATAATATGCAGCACTTTTCTTCTGTTCATTATGATAATCATCGTTGATGCAAACCATCTCATTATACTCTCATTACCGATTTACCCTCAGACTAAAAACCTTAGAGTACTTGCAGTGTTCCTGCTGCATTCCTGCACTTACTCTCCCTCCCTCTCTCTCTATCTATCTCTCTATCTCTATTTTGAACTACTCCCTTGACAAGTTGGAACTCGAGAGCTTCTCTGAGACACTTGGAACCTCTTCAACCGATGCTTACATTTTTTAATTATTAATGTAATTCTTTAAACTTATTCTATGCATGGAGAGCGAGAAAAAAACAAGAAGAAAATTGCAGTAGAAGCGAAGGAAGATTGTAATAATAAATAATGCAAACTTATTGCTGAATTGGAGAAGCGATAATCAACATTGAAATTTCAGTTTCAGGATTCTATGAATTACATTAATTTATTCATTGCTTTTTACCTCCCGCTAACATGTAAGGGAGGTGTTGGAATCATACAAAAAATTGGGTTGTGAGGTTTAAGTGGATGAGCTCGAAATAGGATCCTTACAACTCATTGTTGATAGGTTCCTGATGATGTCTGTATGTATGTATGTGTGTGTATGTGACCAGGGCCGGATTTCTGGAGGTCGGATAACTCAAATACGAATTACCCAAAAAGTTGATATTTGGTATTTTACATTTGGTATTTTTTTAAACATTCTAACATTTTTTCCAAAAATATAGGAAATTCTGCGATAGTTTGTTATATGACATTTGAAAGAACAAATTACCTACATCTTACAATATTTACTTAACAACTTTTTTATATCTCGTACTAACAAAGCAAAACTATTTTACCTACCTACCTGTAAATCACAATATAGGAAAAAATTTAAAAACAAAAATGAAAATATCACAGATGAACTTGAACAGACGTATACACAATTTCTGAAATGTTTGTGGTACCATTTTTAAAGAAATGTATACATATTATTAACTGGACATAATGTAATATGGTAATAATAAAGTAAAATTTTATCTACAAAGAGCTAATTAAAGAAATAAGAAAAAATTTGTTAAAAAAGTTTGTGAATTATGAAATTTATTGCAAAACTATAATTTAAGAAAGTCTAACTAAAACCAAATTCACATATTGCAGTGTCAAGGAGGGAGGTTATCTACTGGCTACATCAGTTTTTTATTCGTGCTTTGTTTTTTATAACCGTCATTAAAAATAAATAGAATAATAGATGAGCCGTGGTATAGTATTATTTCTTATTTGTGCAGTTTTTTTTAATGTGGTGGATAGCTCGTGCTCGTGTGTTATATGAGAATATAGACTGTGGTTCTGACAACTAAGATTCAAATCCAGTCAGGTACATGCACATTCAAATATAACTTCAAAAATTCCTTTTTGATTATTCTTCATTAAAATCATAAAGTGAGTTCACGGTTGGAAACCGCATAAACTGAAAATTATAATATATCTAATGACTGACTGTGTGTGAGGCTACTACGTCCAAATATAGAAAAAGGTGTGAGTTAAAAGCGTACTTTTGCTAAAACTGGTCCTTTATTAATTTTTAAAAAATTTCATTGTAGTAATAATGTTTCCTAAAGTGCTGACAAAAAACTGCTGTGAAATAATTAAAAATAAATGTAAATATTAAAATTTAATTAGCCTTACAAAAAGGGACTATTATTTTTCACCGCCTAAAATCAAAGTAGGTACTCTCTCTTTGTTGACAAAAGCAAAAGTTTTTAAAAGGAAAATAATTTAGGTAATAGCTCGTTCAAAATTAAATTAACATTTAGTTCAGACATAATTAAAAATAATAATTTATATTTCGTAATTAAACATAAGAATATATAGAAAATTGAGATATTCTCTTAGGGCTCTACCACCATAGTCAAGATTTAATAAAATTGTGCTAAAAACTTGAAAAACATATCAAATCATAACTGTAAATAAAAAAAATTAAAAGTTATTTAATCATGAGATACAAGCGCTTTAAATATTGTGTGTCGTCATGTGGTTATACAAAAATAAAATAATTTTGTCTGACATCGGTAATTCCTTAACGTTCGTGATGCTTATATCATTTATTGTACGATTGATCTTTTTTATTCATATATTCTTCATAATTAGTATTAAATTTAAATTACCGTTCCCTAAACGAACTGTAAGTAAATTACTTACCGTTTTGTTTAGCCTAGCAACCGGTAAAATCAACATACCGTCTTGGAACCAGGCATGATAAGTTGATAAAAAAGATCAATCGTGCAAAATAGTTATTTGTTTTGAGAGGAAAGCACTTCTTTATCCCACTCGAGCTCGAAGTTTGTGTCACGAGCGAAGCGACTGAGGAAATCGAGCGAGAGTAGAAAAAGAGCTTTCCTCTCGTGTTAGACACAACACTTTTCCCGACATATTTAAAAACATATTGTAAATGTAGAAGAAACACATAACTAGAAGTTAAAGTTAGGTTATAAATGCCATCTTTCAGAATGACGTTTAAAAACAACAAAATGTTTCACTGCAGCCAATATGCCAAATTTTTAAGTAGTAAAATCGTTAAATTGTAGAAAAAGAAAGTATAAAACATAATAATTGTAAAATAATAGTTTACGGTAAGTTTATCACTATAAAATCAGAATTTTCTATAAAATAATAAATTTACTTCTTCTACATTTACAATGTCGTGAAAAAAATGTTGAGTTTTCCAATCTCGCTCGATTGCCTCACTCGCTTCGTTCGTGACACAAACTTCAAGCTCGAGTGGAAAAAGAAGCGCTTTTCTCTCTAGTTGGACAAATAACTATATTACATCCAGGATGTAATACATCAGGAGGCAGATTTTGTCTTCGTTGCTTTGTGATATCATTCTAGTAGTATTCTAATATTTCACTGCATAATGCAAAAATTACAGTATTACAGAACATTTTTAGAAAATATTAGAACGTTTGTTTGGTTTGTTGTTCCGGAAACATTACATGTCGTATTGATTAATCATAAGTGTCAAAAAATTTCTTTATATTTTTACTAATATTGGGACATATTTTTCGAAAAAACGTCGTTCGATACTCGTTTGCGAAATTCTTTTGTGCTCGGATTAAATACTTTCATCCTCGAATGCAATAGGATCATTTTGCAATCTAGAATCAAAAATAATTATTTGTGTAAATTAGATACGATACCAACAACTACCCCAGTCTACAACATTAATAGTAAAATTTTGCAAGATCTATAAAACTATAATAGTTATTTACGATACAAGTACGTGCTTCAATTCGAACCTGTTCGTGACTAAATATGCTTTACGTATGTGTATCGTATAAGATTTTATCTACGATAGAATTTAAAAAACTCGAAAAATATAAAAAATATATTTTTAAATTTGAATTAGGATCAATACAAGTTTGCTTTGACAAGAAAATTTTAATGACTAATGAAATCTTGCTTAAACAATTGTTTTACAAACTAAAAACTGACAACTAATTGTCAATTTTACACACTATCGTAGATAAAAAATATTATTAAACAAATCGTAACTTTTGATAAATGAAAAAATTTCAAAATTATGTCACAATGTTTTTTTGTTAATTTCTTAAGTGTTATTTCATTTCCACAAAGAATGAATTACAATATTGGACTAAAGCCTCATTTCCACCGACAGTTTTAATGCTTAAGAACAATGTAAAATGCATAAGTACTAAGAGCAACGCATAAGAACAAAACTTTGCAAACTCCAAACATAAGGCGTAATGCAGAAGCATAATCATTGACATGTGCCAAATATATTATTTGTTTCGAGTTTTCAATTTCTGTCTGTTTCTAAATATGGATTTGAATACCTTACTTACGAAATTAACAGTTCTTCCATTCCTTAATATCTCAAAAATGACGGTAATGATTAAATTGCAAAACTTCGACAACAAATGTCATCTCTGTCGAATTAGTCCTTAAACAAAATAGGTGGAAATGGCCATATAATAAATAATTATTATGCATTACTCCTTACGCACAAATCATTATGCATTTAGCACTAAAACAGTCGGTGGAAATGAGGCTTAACTATACATAACCTATCACAACTTTTTTATTAACTAGTAAATCTATTTCCAGAATAAAATCCGATCTAGATAGCATTATCAATTCCAGGAAATAAGCCATTCTGTTACGATAACTTTAACAAAAAATACACCGGTACTTTAAATTTATCAGCGGACAATTAACAACGTCGAGATTAAAAAAAATTCATTTAAAACGAACCCAGCTGCAAATGGAAACAGGCAAACGAAATAGTTAATGGATTTCTCTGTTACATTTTTCCTAATGTTTTCTCTCTAAATATTGAGTCCATTGTAAGTATTTCGCTTTGGGGCAGATTTAAAAGAACAGGATGGTGGGAAATTGTCTCGATTTTCGAGTTATTTCAAATATAAACTTGGAAACTTGGTTGGCGTTGGAGTATAATATACGGGATGTTTTTTGTTAGAGGAAGTTGGGTTGGAAAATTTTTAGAATGTTTTTCTATGCAAAGGACCCTGAAAGAATTATTCGTGTTTCTTTTTAATCTTGAAACCCAAAATAGATTAATAATCAGTAACGAGGCTTAGAAGAATTTTATATATTTTTCCATTATGCTATGCCCAGTTCACACTATACGAGGAAACTTTTTCCACAAAAGTTTTCTACAAAAATAAGCAAATACTAAAAACTGTCATCAAAATTTCTAAATGCCGCGTTCATACGGGGAAACTAATTTATTTTTATAAAATTTAATAAATATAGATACTTAAATATATTTTTTAGAAATATTTAGTTTCCCTGTATGAACGGTAGATATTGCTTGTATATTTTTATGACAGTTTCTAGCACTTGTTCTTAAGGTTAGTAGGAAACTTTTACGGAAAACTTACTTCGTTTGAACTGACCATATTAATTATTATTATTTCGAGATTTATAGAACTTTAAGATTTAAAAAACTATAAAATTTTAAGGTGATCCTCTATCAGTCAAAAACATTGATGCCGCACGCTATTCTATAGCGTTTATTGTTTTGTTAAACATAATAATAACAAATAATTAATGTTTGAGGGGAAAACATAATTTGGGCACCCGTATTTGTAAAAAAAAACTGCCATATTTGTAAAAAAGGGTTTCCGCCTGCCACTGTTCAGTTTTTATTTATAAATAAATTAACTTTAATATGTAGTCATAAAAACTTGGATCTACGAAATAGCCGATCGAATTTTTAAAATTCGTTTTTAAATAGAATATATTTGTGTTAAAAAAATAACAAAAATTTTACAATGCTGCATCGACCATTTTGTAGATTGAACTTCTGTATTCAACAATATCCTTAGATTATTAATTTTAACAAAACAATTAACGCTGTGGAGTGGCGAGCGAAATCCATGTTTTTGGCTGTTTCCCGGCGTTGCAGAGGATCGTCTTAACTCCTTTGAAATTAAACAAAATACAAACACAAATACGTACATATAAACATAGTATCTATTTTTATCGGGGCTTTTATTCAACTTGAGTGTGGCAATCTTACATATTGTGAGTTATCATAATATTACCGTGTGTGCGGTTACCAGCTGACAACTTACTCGTGGTTGTTAATAGATAGTATGATAGTAGATATATAATAGCACACGACAGAGAAGAATTATGTGCGCAGTTAAACTTTATATTTTATCGTGTGTGCGTTTATTACTCGTATAGTTCACAAATCCATGGTAGACTACTCATAGTTGTTAGTGGAATGGAAGGTAGGTACAACACAAGGAAGATTTTGCGCAGTTACATATATTGGAATGTACATCTGATTGAATTCTAATCTGAGTTGTCAGAAGTACATAATGCTCTCGGCTATCCTATTCAACTTTTCAATCCATTAGTATTTATATTTTTTATTATACAATTTTCTTTAGAATCTAGTTTCTTCCAGTAAATTAATTCCATTCAATCAAATCAGAAACAATTATTATTCCCGCATCTATTTTCAATTCCAAATCAGGAAACTAAATCTATCAATTGAATTATAAAATTTTCTTCACAATTGATTGCAATATCAAGTCAGTTTCTAGTTTTCTTATTTCTTCGCTTTTATCTCCTACAAGTTTTCAAGATAAGACCGTCACAATATTCATTTATGCAGGAAAATAAACCAAGACCGTTAAAACTATTGACGAAAGAGAAATTGCGCCATTTCCCCAGATTCTTAGTTTACTTCATGTACTCATACTATTAAATTCAAAACCTATATTCTAAGAATATGAACTTAAAATTTCATTACAGCTTACAAGAACCTATATAAGCATTTTATATTTAATGGGGCAATAGTATATTGTAATACAAGTGTGGAAAGGGCTTCATTTTGAAAAACTAGTACGACAGTTGGAGCACGAGCGTTAGCAAGTTCTCCTGTCCTACGAGTTTTTCAATGATCCTTTCCGCAAGTTTGTTACATACTATTTTTTCTACGAAATTGGAAAATATTCATAATTAATAAAAAAATTGGACATATAGGTAACAAATTTTCTAAAAACAAATCGCGTAAGCTTGCTGTCATAGCTGAAAACAATAATTCATTTTTGTAAATTTGTATTTATGGTGTAATTTATGATGATAATAAAGTCATTTCATGCAGAATGTTAAAGTGATAGTGAAAGTGAGTTTATTTGTACCCCTTCGGACGTTTTACGGCAATTGTGAATCTAAACTTTTGTCTCTGAAGTCAAAAATATCCTGACAGCTTTAATCTTCCAGTAAGTGCACAGCAAAAATAATTTTTGTCTCAAATTCAGTAAAAATCGTCCATTTGAATTCTTATTACATAAACTACTACTACAATGCACAAAATGAGTGTCGAATTATTTTCACTACTCAATGTTTTAAAAGCCTATTTTCACCATCAATTTTAATATCTGAAAACATGTGACTTCGCACTTTCGCAAAAAATACGTTAAGACCTGTTTACACATGGATTCTTTGAGGATTCTTTCATGCTTCTGATTCCTGGAAAAAACGAATTTCACTGGTTTGAAGATATCAATGAATTACAAATTCTTCTATTCTAAGACTTATTGATGACACTGGTATTTGACAGGCGATTCTCACCAGGATTCTTTTCACAAAAGATCTAAGAGCACGAAAGAATCTTTAAAGAATCCATGTGTGAACAGGGCTTTATGAGACTGACTGTGCTTCTGATTAGCTTATAATCTAGTCAGGTACACATTTCAATTTAATGATACAAATTACAAAAAAATTCTTGGGGTGTATTCATACTCAAATTGAATAAAAGGCGTTAGAGGATTTTAGTTATAAAACTCTGCATTAAATCGATATGTTCAGAATTAGATTCAAACTTGATATTTCATTAATTATATAAATTATATTAATAAAATGCATGCAAATGGGGATAAATAGACCACAACAGGTAATCATTTTGCCATGAAAACGGAAGGCAGAAGATCCCTTTAAGAACTGTGTTGCTGTTAGAACGCAATTTATTGTCGTTTCCTGTTTGCAACACTACAACCGGAAACGACGTATGAGACGACGGAGACAGTGAAAAAGGAGAATGAGAAGTTTGAAACTACATTAATATTGGATGCTTGCTAACTTCAAACATGATGTTCTAGTTCTGTTAGTTACTTGCATCGAGGTTGAGGTTAAGGTTGCAATGGCTGATTGCGGAAATAAGATGGTTTTATTAGTCCTTCAGGATTTGAGAATATAGCAATTTATACTTTGTGTAATAGTAAATGGTACAATGTATTGTATTGTTTGATTACGCAGCTTGTTTACACTTTGTTTAATTTTTTTTAAATAGAAATTATGCCAGGTTATGTTTTTGGGAAGGGCCAAATATATAAAAAATCGATGTCGGGATTTTCGCGGAAATACACCTTTTGAGGTCCTCTGAATCCGTTTTGACCATTTTCACAATGATGTCTGTATGTGTGGGTGATGGATGGAAAATAATGAAACTTGGTATTTATAATGTTTAGAAGAGGAAATTTGGAAGTAGCCACAAAAAATGTTTCAAATATAAAATATTAACAATAATATAAGAAATGAATATCGATGAATTAATTTCCTGTATCTGCTTTTAAATTTGAGAAAAATTAAATTATATATTTATTCGTTTCATCAACTGTTATTACCTTTTAATATGCAACACCTCGGCACTTAGCAACATCCTCGGTATTATAAATCGCATAATATTCTTAATAGCTATAATAAATACATTACAATAATTATAGTTGCTTGAAAACATACAAGCTTAGTCAGCTACTTCGGTTATCCTATTCTGTCAAACGTGTGTCAAATGCAATATTTATACTAGTACATACAGTTGTATATTAGAAAGTCATGTGGTGACCACACCTGATTTTTAGTGTAGTTTTATTATTTATTCAATGTATTCACTTTAAAATTGCAGTTTTGTTAGTGCAAACAGCATAACAAACTCAACATTAAATTGAGGATCATTTCTGTAACGCAAGCAATAAAACAACAATACTACGTACGTATATCCTTTATGTCCATGGACGTTTATCTAACATTATCCTGATTTATTGCCACTATAGAGCTGTTGAGTGTTCAGTGACCTCGTCAGTACTTCAGTTTCAGTCGTTCAGCGCACTCTGAATCATTCAAAAACCGTACAACGTAGTGTGGACTGTAGACTGTAGTTTCCATAATATGCATGAGCAAGAGTCAAGAATAAGCGTCAATCGTAAATATATCACAAGCACCTTTGTACCTGGACGCACGCAAGATTAAATCACAGGAAAAAATTATGAAATAGGAAGAAATAAAATGTAACAAAGGTGGAACATATTTTTAGAAAATAGTTATATGTTTACCTTGGTAAAAAATAATAGATTTACTGCCGCGGCTAGAGTTACAAATCTGTATTTTTTGCCATGTTAAACACTGTTTTTGCTGATTGTTATAAATTAGATAATATTAATTTAGTGATTATTTTTTGAAATTTTTGACAGGTATCGCCATCAAATTATTTTACTATGCACGTTTGTTGGACGTTTGCTATGCGTTTGTTGAGCGATTCCTTTGAAAAAAGAAGTTGTTATTTATATTTTCATGAAATTTAATTGATTCATCATAGCAACAATTACTTTACTGTCTAGACATTAAGTATAATTTTTATTACCTAGGCACTAAAATTGACACTTCACAGACTGTCAGCTGTCAATAAAATAGCATTTTATTGTCAATCGGCGAAAAAAAGAACTTATTTTTGAAAATTATAACTTTAAAATACGTCTCATATGTAGGCGAGTGGTTAATTTGTCGCACAACCCAAAGATATGTTTTATTAATTTTCACAATGACCGTAGGATATTTTATACTGACATGTTGTTCATTTATTTTAATTGAATAATGCGTCATTTAGTACTCGTATTTTCTGCCTTAGTTTCTGTAAACGAATTATGAATCTTATAAATAATTCTTCGAGTGAATAATATAGTTATTTACTTTACAAGTGGATAAGAAAATAATTTCTTCGAGTGAATAATATAGTTATTTACTTTACAAGTGGATAAAATAAGGAATTACCCACGAGAGAAATCTTAACTCACGAGGCCGAAGGCTGAGTGAGATCATTTTCTCGAGTGGGTCATTCCTTTTTGCCCACGTGTGAAGTATAACGTTTTATCCAACACCTCTTAATAACTTAAATATTTAAAAAATATTAAGTTCCAACATGGTGACTTCCAACAAGCAAAGTAACGGTTTACCCACAAGTAGATATAATTTTGATCAAAGCCACTAGTGGGCAATCTTTTATTTTGCTTGTTTAAAATCACCATAGTTATGATGCTTTTTACCTCTCGCCTCATATAAGAGAGGTATTGTAATGGGTCAAAATTTTCGAGTATGAGTTTTTGGTGGATAAGCACGTTTCAGGGTCTCTATAATACGAATTTAATATTTTCACGATGATGTCTGTGTGTGTGTGCGTATGGACGTATGTAACGATTTTTCCAAATAACCAAATTTCATATTTAAGATTTTAATAAGGATCTTAACACCGGATAAGATTTTGGTAGAAATCCGCAAACCGGAAGTAGTACTTTTTGAAACTTTAAATAGTTTTCCTTAAATCAATTGGTACAGTATTTATTTATGACAATTTTTGCAATTAAAAATAAAAGAAAATATAATTATGTATGGGTACAGTTAATTTTAAATACAATTTGTTGAAGCTGGTAGTATTTAACAATAAAATAAAGTGCAACTAATAGGTATTCTACTTTTTTGAAATTTCAGTATCTTGTTGTCCATGAACATATGAATTTTGAATTATTATGACAGTGACAGTACAGATGACATATTTTGCTTGCATCTTGGTTTACATTATCGTTTACATATTATATGAACATGAAACTATTAAAATGTAAGTAAAGCTATTTATTAGATTAGTAGAATAAGCAGAATTAGGCGAGAGGTCGTGTACTGGCCACAGCAGATTTTTTAAGGTGTTATGGTGACTTCCAACAAGCAAAGTAACAATTGACCCAGAAGTGGGTATAATTTTGATCAAAGCCACTAGTGAGCAATCTTTTATTTTGCTTGTTTAAAATCACCAACACCATAGTTATGATGCTTTTTTAAAGTGTTGGATACATATTTTTAACTCACGTGGTTTGTACTATATTTTATTTAATTTTGACGAAATAAATTTGGAAATATTATTTAACTACCAACTAATGTTGGCAGTGACGGGTTGTTAATGTTTTCATACATTTTTGAGCAAATAATGCCAATTTAAAACGTCAGATTAATATTGAAAGTGTTTTGAGTGATTTAAAAAAAAATCATTCACAAAGTGAATAAACTGTTATTTAAAGTTGTTGCTATGGAGTTAATGATAACAGTAAAAAACGTCAAAATAATATTTAAAAAATGTATTGTTTGTGCGTGTTTCTGGTCTGCATATTTAATGATAAACCAAACTACGCCCCTTTTGTTCCCTTTTCGGACGTCAATATCTTAAAACTGCACCAAAATTTGTGAGCTTTTACTACGACATTATCTGGTCCTCGATCTGGTCTTGCTCTTTGTAAGCTCAAAAGCTCGAGTCACAATTTGTGTGTAACTTAATGTATTGTTCGCAAACATAAAGAAACAATTTTACTTGTGGAATATCTAAATCTGTTAATCTGAATGAAAAATTAGAATAATCGCAGCCTAACACGAAGGTATTTTAATAAATCGATAAATACTAACGGAATAACTACCATAATGTGTAGGCTACTGGAATAATAATTATATAATTTACGTTTATGCCTCGGAAAAATATTACTAAGTTTTCTTTTCGTAGAAACATGGAAATTGTTGCATATGCATTTTCATTTGTACGTATTTAACCTAATAATTACCATAGAGTCCATTAGTGTGAGTTATTTATGCAACTGCAGTTAGGCGAATATTCATATTCTGCAATTTTTATTTTAAAAAATCTACGCAGAGACCTGGAGCTGAACCCGAACCTGAACCATAAACTCGTAAAAAACTTTTGTTTTCTTCGAACCTTAACCTAAACCGAAACGTTATTATTTGAAGGTCAACGAACCGGAATCGTAACCGAACCGTTTAGTTGTAACCGGTAACTCATTTCCAGAATATCGGTTTCTGTACATTTTAATATTATCATTGTCATGCCATTTTGCGGCACAAGATTGCAGGTATAGAGAGTCCTTTTTACTGAAAAATTTAAAAAGTTTAAAGGAATAATTTAAAAGAAACCTAGAATAAAATTTTCGATATGTGGCTTGGCTAACGACTGCAATATTAAAAATGTGCCTATTTATTTTTGAATTAAAACTATTTGTTTATTAATTTTAGTAAACGAAAAATATTTATAACCATTTACTTAGTATTTATGAAGAAATTATTTTTGTTTATTAATTTTAGTTCCTTTTTACAATAAACCATTAATTTTTTGTGAACAAGTAATGTGCGTTATTTTAATTATTATTATTTTTGAACCCAAACCCGAAAAAATCTGTTGTGGCCAGCACACGACCTCTCGCCTTAACACTGTAATTTATATGAATTTGGTTTTCGTTAGGCTTTCTTAAATTATAATTTTGCAATAAATTTACAAACTTTTTGAAAATAATAATTTTATAGTTCTTAGTTCTTAATTAGCTCTTTATAGATAATAATTTAACTTTATTATTACCTTATTACATTATTTTCAGTTAATAATATTTACATTTCTTTTAAAATGGTGCCACAAACATTTCAGAAATTGTGCATACGTTTGTTCATCTGTCACATTGACATATTCATTTTTGTTTTTAAATTTTTTCCTATATTGTGATTTACAAATCGTGGTAGGTAAAATTACATATCTTTGAAAAATAATTTTCCTTTATTGGTAAGAGATATAGACAAGATGTTAAATAAATAGTGTAAGATATAATTTGTTCTTTGAAATTTCGTATGACAAATTGTAGCTATCGCAGAATTTTCTATATTTTTTTGTAAAAAATGTTAAAATCCTTCAAGAAAATACCATTTCCGGTTGGTAGATTTTTACCAAAATCTAATCAGCTCTTCATTAACATATACAAATGTATATTGCAAAATATTAGAATTTTATGTTCAGTAGAATTTGAGATAATGAATCAGAACGAAAGACTATAGTAGGCGCACATACAGACTTCCATACATACACACAGACACACACACACACACACACAGACATCATCGTGAAAATAGTCAAAATAGGTTCTAAAGGTGCTAAAACGTGCTTATTGACAAAAATCTCGACATCGAATTTTTTTACGATCCCTATACCTCTCTAGGCGAGAGGTAAAAACCTGAAACAATAGAGGTTTTAAAACTCATAATTTTATTTGTTTGAACCGTAATCGAACCAGAATTACAGGTCTACGAATATTTTCAGTGAGTACCTACTTAATGTTACAAGGTGATTTACAATTTCGTGCATATTTTAATGGTATATGTATAGTACTCAAATTGCTGATCATATAGCAAACGACATTTTTTTAAATTCGTAAATTTTAGAACAGTTTTCGCAAAAAGTACATTTTTGAAACTACTGAATTGTTGATTGTATAATGCCCTGTTTACTAAAAAGTGTCTTGAAAGTAAAACAAGTGCTAGGAGTTGTCATGAAAAACTGTCAATATCGTTAATATGGGGAATGTAATTATTTTTATTAAATATATTTAAGATCACTAGTATTTAGTTTCCGCCCCGGTTTCCCCGTATGGCCGGTATTTAATTAACTATGCATGGAATTAAATTTTAATTAATTGTGCAATGGCAAGAAGAGTAAATTTATGAAATTCCATTGGAAAGCAGTGATCCAAAACTGTTTTATTAAAAAACCTGGAAACTAAAATTGTGAATTTTAAAAAGCTTCTTTCAGTTCCGTGATGTGAGTTGAGCACTTATGTGAATAAAATATATGCAAGAAGTTATGAGTCAGTCTGTATATCACTCATTTGTGACTTCTGTATAACCAGATTTTAAATTTAAATTTATATTAAACTTGTCATTAAATTGAATCGCGTAAAACACTTTTTTTTTTGTTATTCTGTCATTGAAAAGTACACTCTAAAAACAAAGGTAACATTTTTTAATTATTGATCAAATCATCAAAAGACCGGAATTATTATCTACAATGGTTGTCAGTTATAATTATTATAAAATTCATATGAGAGAAATTCACCTGCCCAAATTAATTATTTCTATCCTGATACCGTTGTCAAAAGTTTAGCAAGCTGTAGCAACAGTCAGTAAAACTTTTACAAAGTTATTAAAAGGATGTTGCCTTTTTTTAAAACGTGCACAACTTTTCTTTGGATATTTCTTTACGTTTATAAAAGCTTTAGTTTTTTAGATTTAGAATGCAAAGTCTTTGTTGAAAATAATACAGCCTTTGTTAGTTGGGTTTCTATTTTAAACTCTCTTGACAAATAATAAAATAAAATAATAGTAAAAGCATAAAAATGACTACTACATAGACGTGTAGAAATTATTCCAGAAACATGATTCTTATTTATTTTTATAAAACAATTTAAAATAACGCATACATTTCACGCCTTTTTAACTTGGGTGTAGCAGCCTCACATAGTATAATGACTGGATTTGATTCTCATTATTAGTTAAAATTGTAAATTTTCTATTTTATAGATTTGATGATCACTGGAGTAAATTGTAATCAAATTTTAAGTTCATATTTTTACAAATACGGATTTTGAAGACTGAATTGTGTAGCTAGAAGAGAGTAGACTATCTTCGTAAACCCCGAAATTTCATGCTGTTTCGAAATTGAAATTCCAAGAATAGCACATAATTTCCATGATAATTAACATTATAATAACGGTGTACAATAGAGTAACAAACAGGAAAGAGGAATAATAGGATCTTATGCTTACGCTTACCTCTTAGGGCTTAGACTAAGTCCAGCGACACTGCTGCTGACATATTCCTGAAGCGAGCTGAAGAAGCTCATTGTCACTACGTAGCGCTGTTCCTGAAACAATCACAAGATCATGTTATAATGTTGCTTTGTAGAGAAACATTATTTATAACAATAATAATTATTATTATTATAATTCTTTATTGTCTGTAGATTATTGTTTCAATAGGAGACAGTGTCGAGTAATACATAATTCATATTATTAAACATTCAAAAAAATTTATACATTATTGTTTATCGGAATAGCTAAAGGATTTCAAATAGCTTGGGTAACTATGTTCAAAATTAAACTATTTGGGGATGGGAGATCTCAATAATTGAAATATGAGAAATCGCCTCTGAAGTAAATTATTATACAGGATGTTCCACAACTTAGGACAAAAATTAAAGGGTATATACTGTACGACGTGCTGATCATGAAACAATTTTTTTTTAAATTCGCAAAGTTAAGGGTAGTTTACTTGACGTGTGTACATTTTTTGAGTATCACTGTTTTGATGGTATATAATTTGACATTTATTAGTAGGTATTAGATATTATGTAAACAATTACTTTCACTGTAAAAGATTTGAAAAAATTTATTAAAAATAACTACCGACCAGTTGCAAAAAATATATCACTATAAAATCCGAATTATAAATAATATAATAAATTTACTTACAATTTTTAAAATATTTCATCGTAAAATAATACTGGTGGTAACACTGTTTACTTTCCTCTCTAGAGAGGGAAAACTTATTGGTATTATTGTCGATTGTGCTGGGAATCGAACTGGTGACCGCTAGCATGATAGACGGACTCCTTAACGCTGAGCTAACCACTGTCCCTACCATAATTACTTATGTATTTGTTAACAAAATAATCTAGAATTAAATTTGTTATATTTAAATTTAAATTAACAGCGCATATATAAATATTTTAAATTGACTGTAATGACAGTTTAATGAATTTATAATTCCTCCTATGAATAAATTAATAAATTAAATGGTTTGTGTGATGTATTCGTATATTTTGGTTAAAACGCAAAATGCAAAAATAGGTACGTAGGTACTGCAAATTATAAATATCTTGCGCTTCATTGCAGTGTTAAAATGACAAAAAATAATACTTTTTAAAATCACCTAAATTTATCACAGTAGTGTTGTAGGTACTTGCATTTTGCATGCCAGTGAATCGATCATTATTAAAACATAACTGCTAATAATTATTAAGCCGGGTTTATGCAGCATCATCATAGTCACTATCATAGTCGCAGTCTTAGTCTTAAGAATTAAAACTTGTTTGTTCAATACATCTGTTTATGCAGCGCTGTCATAATCATAGTCATAGTCCTTATCATAACAAATTGGTTTAATTTTAATTTTATGACTATGACTATGACGATTGTCAATCTGCGTATACCTCGAGACTGTCAAAAGATAACTGATATACGAAATCAAACATAACTGCTTGTGCATTGTGATTGTGTAACAATAATTTATTGTTAAAATGAGTGAAGAGGAGTTTAAACTATTTTTTCTACAAAAACTATTAAAAATTAAACTTTTAACACGGCCTACTGCTGTTAAAAATGCAATATTATAAGACGCCGTGTTAAAAATGAACTGTCAATCACTTTTAACGTGCGTTAAAAGTAAACTGCCAATCACTTTTAACGCACGATAAAAGTAAATTTCATCTCTTAATAAACAACTCTCAATTTTTATTGAATTCATAGACTACGTGTTTCATTATATTACTATATAAATATCTTTTGTTACTGAACTGTCAAAAATAATTAAATAAATTATTTCTTATATTAAAATATAATACGATGTTTGTAGAAAAAATAGTGTATGATATACGTGTTAAAAGTGCTTTTATTTTGTTCGAAGGGTTACGCCACTCCGCTTCGCGTCGTGTCCTAAACTTCCCGTCTCACAAAATAAAATGTCACTTTTAACACTTATATCATAAATAACTATTCTTTCTTCTTTTTAAGAACATTTTGAACAATGCAGTATATTAAGTGACGCAAAAGAAATTAAGGTTAAACAGTCGAATATAAATCGTGCATAAACGGTTACATTTTTACGACTATGCTTATGACTATGCTTATGACTATGCTTATGACTATGCTTATGATTATGATTATGACTATGTCTTATGACAACCCTGCATAAACCCGGCTTTATAATAATTATAAATGAATATCATTCTATTTAGATTTGTTATTAATAATAAATATGCAAATCCAGCAGTACCTACTTAAAATGGACGGTATAAAAGCACTGTACTTTTTTAAATTTCTGAAAAAAATATTAGTTCGTAATCAGCACATCAAACTGTACGTTCGTAGGTACTCGAAATTATGATACACCTGTATATATTTCTAGGCAAGCACATCTAGTACTCTTTCGAAATATAAAAAATATAGTTTGACATATCGCTGTATTATAAGTAAGAATAATATTTTGAATATATAACCGCATAAAATAACACTTATATTTTCTTTCTATCATTTATTGTTTACATTCATCAGTTTTTCCTGTCCTTGTTATAAACATAAACCTTAATATTAACATACTCCAATCTTTTCTCTCCAAAAAAATCTCTCCTGCCCTCATGAATACGATCCAACCCTCATTTTCCCTCTTGACTAGCTAGCGTTTTCACTCCTCACTTCATTTATGCTCATATATTTCCTCATATCGTGTCGTTTTATTCTTATACTGAATGGGCTCCAGCTGCTTCAATTTACTCACTGTTCCCTCCATTTGCAGGAGCAGTGAAGCAGGAAGCAGGGCAGCCAACTGCTAGTGATGTGGGAGTTCACCAACATCTTATAGTGGTGATTCGGTTTTGTAAGTATCTCTATGTTTCTTTATTAAGTTTTGTAAGTGGATGAGAGAGAAAATTGAGAACGTGAACTTGGAAATTTGTCTGGTTTGCAATAATGTTATTTTAGATTTAGAAGGTGTGTACTAAGAGATCAGTAAAATATTTGGTTTTTGGTTCGCAAATTGAAATAAGGTTTGTCTGCAAAATTTACATGATCAATAAAAACCCAAGCTACTAATAGCAAACTTGTCTTTAGAAAACTATTATAAAGATTGTACGAAATTTTCAGAGCTCAAAATAATAAATTATTTTATCTACGACTACATGAAAAGTTTATTTTTTTGCTCATACTGTAGACACTGTATAGTTCCATTTAATCCCATACAGTCTTTTGACAGACAAGTAAACAGTCGAACGATTAAAAATTAATATGTGGCTCGTCTTAAGTGGATTGTTATTATGAGTATATATGGAAATTGAATTAATCTTGTTATACTGTCATTCGCTTTATTTTTACAAATATATTTCAGTAACAAAATTTATTACAAACAAATTCGCCTCTTCATTAATCATAAACTGAACATTATAATTTTTTTAATAAAAAGGCACTCATTTATACTTCCCCGACCTATGTAATAGGCGGAAGTATTGTAATCGTGATTTTTTGACATTTCAAGATTTTGATGAATATTCACTGAACCCAAAAAATCTGACGTGGACACCACATGACTTCCTTGTACGCCTTGTGTGTTCATACTTTTCTTAATAACTAAAATGTAAAATAATATTAAAAATTCTTTTAACTTATTATACTAGTATACTCACAAATATATTTTAGTCATTTTATTTAAACTGCAGAAGAAGATATAAAGCATATTTTACTATTGTCACTGTCATGTCATAATCATTTAAATTTTGCGTAGTAACAAATGTTAATCGATCATGGACTACAAGATACCGAAATACTATAAATTATAAATATATACTTTAATTATTTTTAAATGATAGCAGATACAAAAATATTTATAAAATACCGATTGTAGGTAATAATCACATAATCTTTCATTTAAAATAAAAAAAATTGTCTAAAATTAAATATTTATCGAAATATTTTTAAAAAGTACTACTTCCGGTTTGTAGACTGAAACCAAAAATAGGAGGTGCACAACTAGATGCTATAACAGTCCTAAATACAATATTTCAACTTTCTACGTCTAACCGTATTTGAGTTATGCGACACACATACGTCCGTCCGTCCGTCCGTACGTACGTACAGACGTCACGTCGAAACTAGTCATAATGGATTCAGAAAAGGTCAAAACGGATATTTCCGTCAAAATCTGAGAACCGAAATTTTTCGCGATTACAATACTTCCTTACTTCGTACAAGGAAGTAAAAACATAAATTTAAAAAGTCGGTCTGTCTTTCTATCTGTCGGTCTGTCCGTAAGCACGGTAACTTGACAACGCATTGTCATTTTGGATAGAAATTTTATATTTAAGCTTTTTACAAAAAAGTTACTGAGCTTTATTCAAACAGTGGTACCAACTTTATAAACTGATTTATTTTTATTAAAATACTATCGAGTGTGGTATCAAATTAAAGCTATCGATAAAATAATTATAGTACAAGAATAAAATAAAATCGGTATGTGGGTCTGTAGGTCTGTGGGTCTGTCTAACTTAAATCCGCGTAGGAATTTTTGATTGAAATTTATATTTAAGATCTTGAGCCAAAAGCTGACTTAAAGTACGTTAATGACCTTTATTCGAACAGTGGTACCAACATTATAAATTTAACTATTTTTATTAAAATACCATCGAGTATGGTATCAAGTTAAAGCTCCCAGGAAAAAAATTCTAGTGGATGGTGCAATTATTGTTTTTTCACATGTTATTCAAATTATGCCGAAGTTGATATCAACTTAAATCTTTCGGAGGGACAGAAAACTTTATTTAAAATTTGCTGAATGAAGTATAAAATCAATCATCACATATTTTTAATATTTTTAAAATTTTACAAGAACATCAATCAATATACTGAAATATTATAGAAGGATTACTTATATTATGTCTAAATTATTGATATTATAAACTGTTTATGTTGTGTAATGTAGAGTTAAGAACTTAAAACGTAAATCTTATTTCGACTTTCTGATGACGGCATATCAAAATTGTGCAATAAAGGCTTATTATTATATTTGTGAAACATAACCAAGTGTTTTTAGTTTTTCTTTTTAATCATGTTTCACCGAATGCCAAAGAATCTTCAATAGATTTAACTAAAAATATGTTTTGAATTTAAGTTGTATAAAACTAAACGCATCCCTAATATAATCCCAGTATAAGATTACCCCCAATCAGCCCTAACTCCTGTTGATGCGAGTGGTCAGTCTCTGGTCATGTCCATTGATCTTGCCTGGCACGGAGTCAAATGTCAGATCAGATTGCGGGCACAATTACAACCGCAACTGTCTCTAAAATGGCTGCCGCTGACCGGGCTACCGGACTACATGACGCCTCGGGTTACACAAGTGTTAGACTTGTGTCGCACAAGCCTCTTATGATAATGGACCACCACGGAGCTAAATTGTTCTATAGGGATAGCGGGTTCAGATTTGAGCTAGGAGATAGAGATAGCGAGAATCGTTAAATATATGTACCTCTCGTCTAAAAGGGAGGTATATCGTAAAAAATTTCGATGTCGAGATTATTGTCAATAAGCACGTTTCAGTACCCTTATAAACTATTTTGACTGTATGGATGGCTGGATGTATGTGCGCCTATACTATGCGCTTTCATTCTGATACATGTATACTGGCGAAAAAAAAATGAAACACTTGAAATTTGTAAAAATATCGACCATTTTCAAACCGCCATAACTCGGTGTATTTTCAATCGATTCTGATGAATCTTCGAGGGCGAGAAACTTTGAAATGTCTACTTTAAAGTCATGCATGCAAACTTAAGCGCAACCGCTTCCGCCCCCCTCTAGCACCCATGTGCAAAAAAAGAATTTTAATTTTTAAAATATCCAACTTTGACGATGTGTACGGAGTTTAAACATTTTTTTGACGTGATCCACCAAATGGGCACTATAATTTGTTTAATTCCCTGTACAGGACTCAAAGAACGAAGTTTCTACGATGATTTGGCACAAAATTATGAATTTTTTTTTTAAAGGGGCATTTTTTGGTTTTTTGCACATAACTCAGCGACTTTTTAACCAAATTAGACTATTTTTTCGGGAAAAAACCCATAATGGCTCTACTTTAAGAGGGTAAACTCAGATTAGGATGATCTGTTTTCGTATCCGCGAACAAAAAAAACACGTTTTTGGGCAAAAACACGTCCAACTTTGGCCATGTGTTCCGAGTTGGAAAAAATTTGTCTACTCGATCCACAGAAAAAGCATTGAAATTTGATCAATTACCTGTGCAGGACTCAAAACACGAAGTTCCTACGACGATTTGGCACAGAGTTATGGGCGTCAATTGACAAAGAAAGTCTCGTTCTACAATATTTATTATTTTTTCTAAATCTTTTACTTGTAAATATATAATTTTTCAAAGTTACGTAATTTTACCTACCACGATTTGGAAATCAGAATATTTCAAAGGAATTTACAAACAAAAACATATTGTGACAGATAGACAGAGAAATAGGAAATGAGTTACTTATAATAAAATTTAAATTTTACTTAGTTTAAGAAGACGGGAGGTTATATGTTGGCCACATCAGATTTTGTTATTTAAAAAATCCTAGTAATCCAACGCCACAAATATAGCATTCCGATATTTTGATTAGTTCACGAGTTATCCCAATTTTACACATTTTCCAAATTATAACTTTTTGAGGCTGCATTTCTCAAATACTAAGCCGTACTAACCGAGGCTGTTCTTTTATCTAATCCTCTCGCATAAGCCCTCGATCAACAACTAGCCGGTGCTCGATAGCTCTGTGATTGTGGTTACAAGTTAATTGTATCCCAACTTGGAATAGTGACGAGAGTAGATACCGATCCAAATCAATCCATGAAAATTTGAGTTGTTCTCAAAAATTGGTGATCCTCGATATCTCGCAAATGGTAACACACGGATTTTTGTCGCCAATGAATTCCTCGCATCGAATTACATGGGTATACAAATTTTCAGCAATAAATTATGAGTTAAGAATGTGATGTTACCCAAGTATGGAGATGATTAATATTAGGAAAAGAAGGAAATAAAGAAAATCCTTATATCTTGTCCACACTGTTACAAAACTTAATTTATTTTAAGTGCGACTGGTTTCGGGCACTTAATGCCGATTTTCTCGCCGGCTTGAAAATGGAACAGTGTGGACAAAACAAGGATTTTTTTATTTGCTTCTTTTCCTAATATAGTCCAGGCAAATTGCTACAAAATTCGCCACATAAACAAAAAAAGTAGGAGACTTCTGAAATTTTGCAGAGTTGTAAAAAAATATGTAACATTCAAGATTCCGATGAGTCCCGAGCAGCAAAAAGTGTGCTCGAGCCGCCATATTGAAAAAAAAAATTCAAAAAAACTCGGTAGCTTTAAATTTTACGGTAAATAATATTGTAGCTTATAAAATTTCCTACAAAAAAATGCCATCACTTTTTTACATAGAACTAAAAGTTTTCGAGAAAAACGAGAAAATATATTTTGGTAGAACGAAGCTAATTAATTCATGCCTTAATTTTGTTTCCGGACACAAAAACGGCTGTAACTTGCGAACGGATAGAAAAAACGACTTCCGGTTTGAAGCATTCGATTCTACAGACATTTTTCTATAAATATATTATTTCTAATTTTTCAGGAAGACCTGATTATTTGGAGACTTAGGTATAAAATAGCAGCCAAAAATTCCTGTAAGAAATATAGCGAACCTTTGAAAAATTCTTGCTGATTTTTTGTGTAATTTTGTTTTTCATTTGGTGTATATATTACCGCTAACCACACTTTGATATCAGACTTCGTTTTCGATATATGCAGCCTCAAAGTTGCAAATAGTAAAATGATAAAAATAAGAATAACTCGAAAACTAAACCAGATTTCGAAACGCGATTTGCGGCATTTAATTTTTCGGAATTTAGTTGATCAAAAATTAAACTAAATAGTTGAATCAATTTTTATATTTAATCAAATAGGTATCAATGTTAAATCATATATTTTATTTTATTTTTACTACACAAGTTCAAAACTACTAGTTTAGATGTCGCCACATAAACAACAGCAGTTGCTAGAACTTCAATTTATTTGTCTCATTTCATCGTTCCTGCTTTTAGTTTTCTGATTTATATCTCCAATTTTCTTTTTGTAAAACAACTCCCAGTAGTTGTAGTGTTAAGAGTCACTTTAGAGCGTCCAGTTTGTCTCGGCTTCAGCAAAATAAAACACAAACATTGAATTAAAACATTAAACCTGGTGATCGACATTACGCTGATATAAAGTTACGCAAATTATTTATATAATTAAAGATGAAACTCTTGACTTCTGAGTTACATTCTGAATTAAAATTAAGTTCGGAATGATCTCTCGCTAATTAGCAAAGTTGATGAGGATGCTGCTGGTGCTTTTTCTTAATTGCATTTTTAAAACTCTTCTTCAGAGTATAGAATTTAATCTTATTGGAACTGTTATTTTAACAGATTTGTTATATTGTAACAAGTTTACAAATAGAGTTAAGTTGCTAACTTCGTAATGATGCCAATAACTTTCTTATTACGCCTTTTACACCAGTTGAGTGTGACAGCCTCACACACTGTGAGTATATGTATATACCACCCGTCAATTCATACATGGTTGTTTTACCACGAAATAAAGATTTTTGTGCAATTAAACTGACTATTTCCCTCATAAAATTTAAGCCAATCAAAAGTCTGACATTTTTGAATGTCGTCCAATCAACGTAGAATTACACGATAATTGTGTACTAGTGCAAATTATCGATAATTCGCACTAGTTCAAATTACCAATAATTTAAAGGATAGGTTTAAATGTGATTCTGACTTGCTGTCAAAAGAAGTTTTTAAATTTTGCTTTATTTTTCATGAGAGAAACAGCGTTTGGCTAAATTTTAATCGGGAAATAGTCCTTCGAATATCCCTCGTGTATGTAATTGTCGATAATTTTCTCAAGTGCGCGAATGCGAATTATCGACAATTTGACATGCACTGGGATATTATATATGAAAAATGTGTACCTGACTGAATTAGAGCCTGATTTGTCAGATCCACAGTCGGTTACATACTTACATAACACTTGCGGCTATTCGTTCCAAATTTTTATTAAGAAATTGCCATATTAAAATCTATTAGATACCTAATTGTTTTTTTGACTATACTATATTGAATAATAAATTCATTTTATAAGGTAAATTGCAAATGACGGTTAGGTACCATTAATATTTTATGTTTGAAATTTATGTAGGTACTTTACGTTACCTAACTAAAAGCAATTGTATTTGGATAATGTTATACTAGGTACATGAAGTTCTATCGGCAAAAAAAAACAAGACAAGGTTTTTATTGGTAAAATCAAAATTCCAGTTTTGAATATAAGAAATAATTCGTAACATTACTAAATTAAAAGCAAGTATTATAACTAGAGATGGGAATTTAGTGATTTTTCCTTTTTTTCTACGTGAGTACTATTTTTATGTGTCATAATGCAAAATCCGTTTTGAAGAAAATGCTTTCATTTGAACCCAATATGATTTTTCCTAAAATCGTGGCTTTTTAAAATTTGGACCTATTTTACTATTTTTGTACCTAAATCATATTTTTATGTTCCTAAATCGTGTTTTAATTTTTTTTCTTTTTTTAAAATTTAACATTCACAGATATTTGTATTTTTTAAGTTGTCAATTTAGATTTTTGAACTTCTGCAGTTATTTTCTTCGCGCATTTTAAAAAGTATTTGAAATTAAATAAAGCTGTCGGTGCGAAAACTAAAATTTTAGTCACGTGATGGTTACAGCAGTTCGTATACGAACGAGTCGCACCACACTGTTTGTAGTGTAGATTGTGCGACACAATCTTACTGTAGACAATATTGAAAAAATATTAGTTTGTTAATGTTACAAAAATAATTTGGACTGATCTTTTTAATTGTTATTGTTATTGGTGCTAGAATTCTGTACAAATTGATGATTGTACATGTACAACCGTACCTAACTAATTTTTTTAAACCTAAAGTTTAATAGATTTGTGCAATATATAAAATTTGCACAGAATTTCACCAATAATTTATAGTATAGAGTAAATGTTTATTTATATTTACAAACCTGTAAATTTTTATTTTTGTTTATTATTTTATTTATGAATACCTAAATGTTTATTTATATCAATATAATAAAATATTTAAAAAAATTTATAACCTAAAATACTTTTTTTGGAACCTAATTTTAGATATTTTGTACCTAAAACGAGAATTTTATTAACCTTTTTAGGAACCTATTTTCGCAAATTTTAAATCCTAAATTCCCATCTCTAATTATAACGAATGTATTTTAAATAATAATACATAAATTTAACAATACGCAATTAATATTTCTTCATCTATTTTATTATTTCTCCTTGTTAATTAAAAATGTTGATTCATATTTTAGCGCCAATTTGATTTACGTAGTACATTCATGTTTACGCTTTGCTCTATTACTTGTTATGCTGACAGTTATTTAAGTTATTTGTGACCGTTTTTCAGTGCAAACTTTTGTGTTACAGGATTGATCAAGTGCCGTCATAGTGAATACAGCCCCTTGCAGTATTGAAAACCAACAAATGTAAGCTTTTACAAAAATTTATAATTATTTACTAAAATGGAAATGCATTAATTCATATCGTGCATTTCAACAACGTAATTAGCTCTCGTGTACTTGAGCTAATTAAGACGTTGTTGGAAAACATCCGAAAAGAATTAATGCACATGTGCTATTAAGTGAAAATTTGTATACCCATATAATTGGTACGAGAAATTTTTGGTGGATAAGCACGATTCAAGATCTTATTCTGTGGTTTACTCAAAATGGTTCAAATTTTATTTTTTAAATGTTACCAAAACTAATTAAGATATTGGTTATGTTATCTTTTGATTTTTAGTTATTTTATTATCGTTCTATTTACTACGAAAATACATAGTACATATTTATCTAATCTTGTTTACAAATAATGTACACCACTTATGAAAGCTTTTTTATACATATATAGCTTGTAGCCTATTGTTTGTTTTTGTGTGTATCTATAGGTCTAATGGATTTTACTACAAAATAACATCAAAAACATGCCTTACATGTTTTTCTCAGAAATTTCTTTTTATTCTAAGATCATAACACGGGTATTAAGGATATTCTTTCTCTCAAAAAAGATTATTCTTGTTGTATCAAATTTCACGCTTCAGTGGAAAAATCCAGCTTAGATACTTACATGAAACATATTTTCGGAAAATGTACTTTGAAAACATCGCAAAGCACGATAAATAAATTGAATAAAAAACATGTACCTATAGTGTTCCATTATTTTTTTGTTAAAGCAAATAAATTTGCAATATTGTTTTTAATAAACAATATTTTTCAGTATGTACCTAACTTTCACAAGTCCGTAAAATTTTTCAGGGTTTATTTGCCTGCACGGTAAACATGAAATGAAATTAAATTTTCATGCATCTATGTCGCGCAAATAAATACGCTATATTTTATTTTCCTTTGAAGGTATGTACATATTTGAAATATTTATTTTCCGGTTTCATCATTTATTTGCTTGGTTTTTATAGTTTATTTATTATTCATTACGACAAAATTGCATATGTGTATTTTGTAAATTTGTAAATAAAATAATTTGTATATATTTAATTTTGACATTACGAACTGTTGTTTTTACCTCTATTAAAAATTTTATAAAAAATTTATGAACGATTTTTAAATAATACATGCTGTATTATTGTTTTTACTAAGTAATAGAATCTATCTACGACTAATATTTATAACATGAACATTATATGTAGATGTGTGATGTTTCCTACATAATGCCATATATTAATCCCGCAGAGAATAATATCAGGAAATAATAGTCCCTCCTCTGCACCAATCAGAAAATTATTTTGCCTGAGTCAATTTTTCTGTGCAAATTATTTTTAGATAACATTGCAATGTTTAATAATGTAACTATGGTTATAGAGAATTGACATTGACATGCAGTATACAACTCACTAGAATGACTATTATTCCATCCGATTATTAAAACCCGCCCTCGCTTTACTCGCTCACGTTATAAACTTCATCTTCGGGTATAATTGCATCCATTATAGCGTCGTTGTATAATATTGCTCACTATTCTAGGGACTTTTTCAAACAATTGTCCATTGCTAGGTAACGTACATTAACGTTTTAAAAATAAGAATGTAATAGTTGTCACTTTTAAATTATAATTATAAATTACAAAATAAATGATTTATTCAAAATAGTCTCAGGTATATACTCGTAATATTATACTAGAGTTTAACATGATAATTACTCGCCTTCGGCTCGTGTGTTAAACAGTTATTCACCTTCATTAAACTCTTATTGGATAATGTATACTATTATTCGCCAGTGAGTCATATCAGGTATAATAGGTAAAATAGGTACCTAGTGATATAGCGAAATTGCCAATAATAGCATGATTTATGTTATAGACCTTTTATCTATAATAGGATAATGAATATATTCTGCTTCCTTGGACCATGTAATTCATTTTAAATCTATTGTATTTACTACTGCTCTACTGTAATCGTGTAATCATTATTGTAATGATTGAAAATTGTCGATAGTAAATAGTATGAAAAGTAGTTAACATTGTTTACTACCATTTTAATTCAATTTAATTACATGATTATTCAGTTTAAGTCCAAAACGGTTCATTTCACCTGATTAACTGATTTAATTGAGCTCTCCAAGAATCAATAGTGTGTTAAACACATGTAAAATCCGTGTTTACTAAGCTCAAATGTACACAGAGTTTAAATTTCATACTGGACACGGGATAAAAATAAAACAAAACCAAATTCAGAGGTCAGCTAATATTTTTTCAATGAATTTGTCAATATTTTTAAATTACTGTGATTCCTAACAATTTCAGTCAAGTACATATTCCTTTTAACTTGCACAAAAATATCCTCTGTGGTATACTCTTCAGTAATAACCATGAGTATGAGTTGACGGCTGGTAAACGCATACATGATATATAATAAATATCTACACCGATGACTAGTATGTAAAGCTGCTACACACAAGTTGGATTTGGATAATAGTATATTCTGTAAGTGTGGAATGAAGCATATTCAACTCGAGTGTACAGTTTATGAGACGAGCCGTAGGCGAGTTTCACGGATCTACAATAGCGGAATATCTTTCTCTATGACTATAAATTTAATGCTCATTTTGAAATTTAAAAATAATTTCAAAGAAAGTAGGGAAAAATAATTGCCTTATAAATGTTATTAAAAGAAATGTTAGGTAATATTCTGTTTCATGTATATAAAGTGTTGTTTATAAAACAAACAATAAGAATAAAAATTTAAAACAGGCGATAATAAAAATGAAAAAGAAACGTAAAGAAAGTAATAAACGATAATCTTATTAAAATATTTTAACATTAAAGAGTAAACGACTCAAAACGCAGTGCATATAGACAGCATTGTCATTACGTATACGCTTATTTTATAAAGAACGAAAAAATATTCTAAAAATTGATGTCAATAAACTGTTGGCTAATTAAAATCTTCCTAATGACATCCTCGAAAGATGTTCTCTCAACGTCGAGTGCTTGAACAAGAGGGGCTTTTTTGCCGTTAGATAAAAATACGATATAAAAGATGACATTACCTTATCATAATCGAAGGCGATTTCAAGTTATGAGGACAAGAAAGAACGTAAAAAGTTTGCCGCCGAAACGTTGGGCTATTTATTTTGTAATCAAAAACACATTCACCCTCCAGACAGATTTGCTGGATATGGTTTAGAAAATGAAAAATATTTTTTATTTCAAAAAAAAGAAACTACAGTCTGCCTTTAAACTAGGAGTAAAAACATAATTCTAGTATTTTAAAATGTCAGATTAAACTGTCATGTTTATCGTTTATGTATTTATAATTAAAATGTCGTTGGAAATTATTTCTTCTTTCTACAAGATGAATATTATTTTAAATGTGTTCTTCTAATTTTATTTAATTATAATTAAATAACGTATGCATTACACATTAGGTGATACAACGATATAAGACATTAAAATTAATATTTAATTCCCTGTTACTGTCCACAAATGGATTCTTTGAGAATTCTTTCATGCTTCTGAATTATTTAAAAAATTCACTATTTTGAAGCTATCAATGAATTAGAAATTTTCCAAGAACATTGAAGATTCATTTTAGCGGCACCACTACTTGACAGGCAATTCTTACCTGGATTATTTGCTCAAGATTTATAAGCATGAAAGAATCTTCAATGAATCCTTGTGTGGACAGTTTTTAATTGTTCAGTAGGGTACTTAAAGTGTCAAAAAATCACGATTACAATTAATACTTCCCCAATTACATAAGTCGGGGAAATAAAATTGAACTAAATTAATAACAAAAACTGTTACTAGATAAAATATTAACATATTCATGTAGGTTTACTTAAAAAAACTCAAAAACAAAAATCTTCTTAAACGTGGTATGTATAGTAGATTCACGTTTGTATTACAAAATCAAAATCTTACTCCAGTTTAAATTTTGAATGCTCTACGCTATACGTAGCCATTCAACCACGACCTAGCCAAGTCCGCAGTATACACAAGCCGCAGTTTTGTTAATAAATAATGCATTTTGTCCGCAAACACACCGCAGGGACACACTCTACATTTTCATATCAAAATATTTGCCAATGTACAAATCTTCATTCCGCTGAAAACTCTGATTCATGAGGACTCCTGCAATGCAGTAAAAACTATGTCAAAATATTATAACGATATGCAAATATTTGACCAAGTTTTAACAAGGGGAAATTTTTGTTCGGCATTTTTCTGTAAACACAATGTATATGTATAGCTGTTTATATTTTAATTGAATACAGCACATAAATGTAAAGACAAAAAAAGTCTAAGAATCTCGGGTGGTTGTAAAAATTATTCAACTTTAGTTAGGTATATTTATTTACAAATACTACGAACTTCAACATGAGAATAACAGATATTGAAGCTGATGTTCTGTAGAACAGACAGTATCGTAGTTTCATCTTGTTTATCATCTATGCTTTTCTTTCTAAGACTAGAATTCGTACTTCGCGCAGGGTTCTTAACTGAATTTACCTCTATCACAATTTGACAGTTATATCCTAATTTCTTGGACATAAACGTCACTTTAAAGCGCACAGTTCAATTTATAGCGCAGTGCGCCGTAAAGAAACGTTAAATTAATGCAAACCGTTTAAATTTTCAATTTTCCTCACATAAACTAATCCTATAAATAACCATTTATGTAATTAGTTGTTTCAATTTTTTTATTTAAATAACATCATTTTTACTTACATTTAACAACAATTGCCTTGTAAATGTTTAATTCAATAATGACAATAATTACATCTGAATCCATAAAAGCTTCTATACACCCTTAATACATAAATAACTATTATACACTACGTTGCAACCAAAATGCAGTCGTTTGTTGTTTGTTATTGTTTGTACCTTTCTTGGATATCAGAATATTATAAATTAATTAAAAATTTGATATGACATGATCATAATCTTACCTATATCTGTCAAATTACAATTATTGTTCTACTGTACCATGTTGCAACCGTCTACAAAATTGATTAGTATTTAAGAGTTAGATACTAAACTAATATTAACATCATATTAAATGTGCGAAATATAATATTTTTAACAGCTAAACATATCATAATTTCATATTTTTGTACAGTATGAAACCACACACGGGATGATATTTTTTTGCATAATGTTGTACTTATTTCAATATGACACAATATCTCGAAATGAAATTGAAGTAAATTATATGTGATTTTTTTAGAATGAAATAACAACCATTCATTCTCATGAGTAACTTCCATTACTAAATGCTTGATTAATAGTTCGAATATCTTTTGCACATTGCATCTGTTTGCTCTCAACAATTTCTCATTTTCGCTCGACACATAATCTCCTGCCTCGTAAAATAACTTCTAGAAGGAAATTTAAACTTCTTGCAAGTTTAAATCCTGTTGCACTTGTGCGCGATATAAAACTGCCGAAGTTTCAGTTTTAAGTATACTTTATAGAGTATGCGCTAATATATTGAACTGTACCATGATCGTTTTGAAATAATCCCTTATAAGATGAAATTTATAACTAATGTTGAAGAACTTTATAAATACAAAATGTAAGTCCTTTATTATTGGACAGCAGATTGGAAAGATGGTTTTTGTTTTATTTGGAGCTCATAGATATTTAAGAGTATTATTATAAGAACTTACAGAATAAACGTACATTGATTTATCAGTTCTTCGTTCGAACTTGATTGTTCAAATGTTTTATAATGTAAGTAGGTATCTATACCTTACTTATAGGAAACGACCAATCTTATTGCATAGTTAGGACTTAAAAGCCAATAGAAAGAAAAATGACAGCGACAGCAAGCATGTAGATGAGGTTTTATTTTTAAAATGAAATATGTAAATAATGTTAGTATTACATAATGATATATTTTTGTACGTACCTACATTGTAATGATTAAATCAAATAGTGAAAAAAACTTTCATGATAATATTGTAACGAATTCTAATCAAACTGGAACAAAAGAATGAATAATGGTTGTCATATTTTTATGATATAGAACTTTTATTTTATTTATTATTATATATTGTTCTACAATATACGCTACGTACGTAGGTATAGTTTAATATGAAAACATGTTTTTATGTAAATCACTATTGATTTTATTTACATTTTCCCTTTATTGGTATTATTAAGTATAATCAATCAACATACAAATTTTATGTATTTAAGGTAGGCAGATAAAAAATTTCACAGTTTTTTAACGTAACTGCAAATTGAGTACTGTAACAATGCGCAATATGATTTTGATATAATTTTGATGAGTGTAGTCACCATCTTCGAAATTTATCATATTTACTTCTTCCACGTGTAGGTATGACGTAAGTTAGTTGTGTATATGGATATGGATATGGGTTCTTTGTCTTTAAGAATAGTGCATAATACTGTTTGATTGTTACTTTTTATGCTTAAAGATAAATGTATTATTGCAGTTGGTGACCCATATACGCAACTGAATCATGAAATCTCCAGTCGGCGAGAGGTACTCTTCTGGCTCGCACGCGCGAATATATGATTTATCGTTACATAGTTCGATAGTTTAACTTAAATATTGCAAAAGTCAGCGGGTAAACGTCTTTGGGTTTAGACGCGATGCCTTCTGGCATTCTCGTAACTATGTAGTAGTCTGTACGTAGAGTGTGACTCTATAATGTACAGATTTTAATGCTTTTCGTTATATACCGCTTTGTTAGTTTTAGTTTATTTTTATATTGCAGTATTGTGACTGAAAAACGAAAAAAAAAACACAAACATATGAAGTTATGAAAATGTAAATTTATAACTGAAATTGAATGAGTTTCTATATAAACTAAATTAGAATACTGTACATATCATCTATGACTATATTGAAAAATTAATTCATTTTATAAGGTAAATTTGAAATGACAGCTGCCAAAATTCTTTAATTTTTTTATAAATGTTTCCTAGCAAAAGATTAAGTATTGGCTGGAATCGTGATTAGTAATATACTGCCGATTTTACACCCAACACATCTAAATGCCTGATTGTTGTGTTTTGTTTATGTTCAATGTCTAAATATAATTTTTGAAAATTCATTCTACAAGGTCAATATAATTGAAATTCGTTCGAATTTAATATCAGTACAAAATAACTTCTGAATTACAGTTTACGTGATTTAAGACATGAAAATTTAAAACTAACGAAAAATAAAATCCCAGTGACTTTTTTGATTTTTTAAGAGTGTAAATTTTACTTTTGTTTTTAATCCTCCAAGTTTCAAAAGTTTCAAAGTAGGTAATATTTTGGTAGTAAATCCATGGATGGTCACAACCCAAAATATGAATCAAATTTATATACAAAATTCATTCTAAGTCGTATAATTTGGATGAAAATTAAGTTCAAAGGTATAAATAACAAAGATAATTGAATTTAAAATTGACACTAAAACGCGCTAAAATTTACATTGCGTATATGGAGGTTTAGCAGTAATTTTACTAATCGATTAAAAAAAGACATGTTTGGAAAACGAATATGTTATTCTTTAATATATTTATTTAAAAATTAAAAACTGTGCCACTTCAATAATTATAGAAAACTCGTACGTAAAAGGTTTCAGTCTAAAAAAATGTATATTTTTGACGTCGTACTATTGCATTTCAGTGTAAATTTTACGTTCAATTATCTATTTATTTCTATGGATATCTATTATTTGTAATTTTCATCCAAATCTACGATTTTTAACGAAATATTTCCCATTATTTGACTGCATTGGCCTCAGCTCACACCGAAATCACGCACGCCTATGATCGACGGATTTTTTTTATACAATCAACAAGCAATTATTTTATAAAAATGATACATTGATCTATATCTATTTGATATTTAGATATTATCCTTAATTTAAAATACTTCAATTTACATCATTTGTAAGTTCAGTAATAAACTGTAGGAAAATTCCTGGAAAAGCTAAAGCGGTTGTGATGTTGATCGTGTCACGTTTCTTAAGACCGAGGTGGACATTTCCTTTCATTTCCGCCAGAGACGAATCGTCTTAGTAAAGTGCTTTTCTGATTGAGCAAGAATTTAGTTACTTCTCAGCGTAATGAGGAAGTATTCAATTTCAAATTCTAATTATTGATAATTGAGTTACCTGATTTCAGAATTGAAAGCAGAAGTCAAGAGATGCGAGTAACAGTGAATAAATATCTACCGAACAATTATATACAAATGAAGATGGGTATGCGACCCTCGGTATATTTAATTATTTTCTTTAATATTCTGAAAACACATAATATGGCACTCAAATTCAAACACAACAAAAAATTACAGCGACTTTGATGCAAACAAGTTAGGTCCGAATCCAGTCATGTACATATTCAATTATGACTAACCTATTGAATTGAGATTAAAGTTGTAATTACGAAGCTTGTTTAAAATTAAAAACATATTACTTTGTTAGTTCTCGAGAAAAACGCAAAAGAAAATAGCCATTTATAGCTTTAGTGATGCCGTTTGTCGAGAGTAGTCGAGAGTGCACCCGACTCTCGTCTCGACTCGGAATTTCCAAAACTAATAAAAGTCACTCTCGTCTCGTCTCGAAATTTCTCGACTAATCTCGACATGGAGTCGAGAATCTCGAAAATCTCGAATCAACTTGGGTTGTGTGTTATTTATTTATTTGACATGCAAAACAAGTCAGTATTAGTTTGTTAGTGTTATTGCGGCCTCGGCCCAGTCTTATGGGATTACTTATACGCTTATACGTATTTTGTACGAAATAACTCTTTTGTGATATATTTAACTCTAAGTAATACATGTTTATTTTATTCAACGGTACTTCATCTATACTTGATTAGGTAGATACCTAAATTTATAATTTTTATAACTAAAATTATTTTTTGTTAATTAATAAAAATGTTTCGTATACCTTATATCTTTACTAAACTTAATATTTTGTTAATAACTGTTACATAATTTTAGGAATAGGTATTATTTTTATTAAATATCTAATTGATTTATGTAGATCAAAATACAGATTTTATTTTTAAACATGTAAGTTTGTATACATTTATTGTTTGTTGATCTTGGGAATATTACTTAAAATAAAACTTTTTTGTGAAAGATCCCATTTATGATCTGGTCCTGATATTCCAGTATCATTAGCATCTAAAAATGCGTCACGGACTAGAAGTGAAATTTTTTTTAGAGTAATTGTTTGATCCTATCATATTCACAAAAGCATATTTCTGTTAATTTTAATTTTAAGCAAATAGTTACTAATCAATTATATAAGACGAGACTCTCGGAGAGACTTGATACTAGTCTCGTCTCGGTTCGAATTTGTAGTGGAGAGTTGCCTCATGGTCTCGTCTCGATTTTCTCGACAAGACGAGACGAGAACGAGACTAGTCTCGAATCTCGCGGCAACACTATATAGCTTGCTTTAACATTATTTCAGAGTACAGTAAAACTAGGAATGTCTTTTTATTTACACTTTTAATAATTATGCAAAATTATTTACTAAAAAAAATAAAATTTTAAGATTTGTCAAAAAAGTTTATTAGTACATGCTTTCTAAAATCGTTACTTTGCGAACTGTTTTGAGTTAAATTCAGTAGGTACGTTAAATTCAGTAGGTACGTTAAATTCAGTAAGTACGTTAAATTCAGTAGGTACGTAAAATTCAGTATGTTAAATTGTGCGTAAACTAGGGCCACCAAAGTTTACAAAATTATATTGTAACACAAGTGTGAAGAGAGCTTCATTGAAAAATATATGTGTTTATAAACGCAAGCAATTACACAAAATTCTGCATTTTTACCTTCCGCTTACCTGTAAAGGAAGGTATTGGAATCATGCAAAAAATCGGGTAGTGAGTTTTTAGTGGATGAGCACGAATTAGGGTCCTTACAACTCATTTTTGATAGTTTCCCGATGATGTCTGTATGTATGTGTGTGTGTGCGTGTGTGTGTATGTGTGTGGTCCGGGCCGATGCCGTCTGTTGGATAACTCAAATACGAATTACCCAAAAATTTTGATATTTGGTATTTTACAATTGTATACGAATAGGAAGAGCTCATTAGATTTTGGTACAAATATCTTCACCGGAAGTGATATTTTTTGAAGATTGAAAAGATTAAGTGTAAAAAATTTCTATAAATTTTGATAAATATAGTATTTATTTGTAATAAGAATAAGAGGAAAAGTTATTTGCAATCCACGTTATAAAAAAATTGTCTTTATCTGGTAGCATTAAAGAACTGCAGTAAAATTTAAAAAATAAATTTATCAAATAAAACATTGAAATCTTGTAATCCATGTTCGGTTGATTTTTGTTTTTGCATAAAAAATATTGACAGATGAGACGGGTAACAAGTTGGCATACTAGCGCTATATAAGTCATAATTAAGCTATTAAATGTAGTTCCTAACTGAACGTAGGATTGCTTCAACACAGAAGAGTTTTCGTGTGAATGAATCTTTTGATTCAGGTGATACTAATTTCTGTGTTTGAATATTTTAGATTTTTATTTGTATATTTTAAATAGGCACCAGATTGTACGTATACATTTCTGTTTAAAGTCTAGATATGGCGGAAGGTTGTGTGATGGCCACGTCAGATTTTTTATTCAACAATTGAAGTATATCATCTTTCATTTTAATTGACACATATAGCTATTTATACAAAGAAAACTTATCGCTGTTTAAGGGTATAGTTTTATATTAGTTTTTCTGTAAACGCTAATGTTGCTGTTATAGAATATATAAAAATGCAAGAAATTTTTTGAAGTCTTGATTCAAGACAAGAAATAGTATCTCAAGAAATGGCCAAGACAAGAAGCTTTTTATTTCTTGACTTGAAATTCAAGACAAGAATAATTGATCGCCAAGACAAGATTTCTTGTCTTGATTAAACACTAGTATGTACTCGAAATTATGAAACACCCTGTATAAGGAAAGGATAATGTCCAAATCATCTTTTCCCTGTGGCCTGTGATAATAACTTTAATTTGAAATTCTCCATAAAAATAATACTTTAATAGGTGATGAATATGAATCAGTCTCGCTTGTCCCTTGTCTTTTCCCATCAGATGGGAGCAATTACACACCCTGACAATTCTGAAAGTACCCGAATCCAATGAAGTCTGCGTTGCCATGGCAGCAAGACAAGTATCCCCGAGGAGCGATCTCACGCACTTCTAATTTCCACGTTGTTCGCGCCTCATTTAAATTCATAACGTCGTCTCCGTCGCAATCGTCGAGAAGAGACGGTGGACGCGTGGTACTCTTTTCATTCACGACTCTCTTCACTCAGATCATATGTTCAAGATTATGTTGCTGTTATTATGTTATACGCCGAATATTTATAATGAATTACATATATTCTATCATGCAAGCGGTTGCATAGTCAAATTGTTATGGGTTTTGCTGAACGGTCTGTGTTAATTAATAAACAAATAATTAAATTATACTCGTATACCTGAATAAATCAATCAAACTCTTTTTGATTTAATAACCCATAAAATTAAATTTACAATGGATCAACAGCAGTCATCAAAATTGATAAAAACTGTATGCAATTTTTTCCCACCAAATTGGTTTAAATAATAAAAATCTGCTGTGGCCAGCACAGTACTTCCCCGACTATAACTTTTAATAACTTACTTTCGTAACGCCTTTAATTTTATGTTTCATACTCTGAATTATTAACAATAATTTATTTTCTAAATAGTATCATGTACAGAAAAAAAATTTGAATACGATTTGTAGATGACAAAAATATAATCCATCATTTGAAATAGAAAATATTGTGATAAATTAATTATTTATCGAAATATTTACGCAAAGTAGGTACTACGTCCGGTTTGGGGGTTGCTACAAAAATAACTGGATTCTTAAGGAGGTACACTCGGGTGGTGAGGGGTTAGGGGAATCTCCTATGCTCGCAATGCATTTCATATCAGGGTTCCAACTTATAAAAAATAATAATAAACATTTTTATTGTATGTAAACGCAGTCTATTCGCATTTTTATCTAATAAAAAGAGATTTAAATCAATTATTTAAAAATATTATTAATTACTTCCTTGTACGAAGTAAGGAAGTATTGTAATCGCGAAAAATTTCGATTCTCAGATTTTGACGGAAATATCCGTTTTGACCTTTTCTGAATCCATTATGACTAGTTTCGACGTGACGTCTGTACGTACGTACGTACGTACGTATGTACGTACGTATGTACGTACGTACGGACGGACGTATGTGTGTCGCATAACTCAAATACGGTTAGACGTAGAAAGTTGAAATTTTGTATTTAGGACTGTTATAGCATCTAGTTGTGCACCTCCTATTTTTGGTTTCAGTCTACAAACCGGAAGTAGTACTTTTAAAAAATATTTCGATAAATATTTAATTTTAGACAATTTTTTTTATTTTAAATGAAAGATTATGTGATTATTACCTACAATCGGTATTTTATAAATATTTTTGTATCTGCTATCATTTAAAAATAATTAAAGTATATATTTATAATTTATAGTATTTCGGTATCTTGTAGTCCATGATCGATTAACATTTGTTACTACGTAAAATTTAAATGATTATGACATGACAGTGACAATAGTAAAATATGCTTTATATCTTCTTCTGCAGTTTAAATAAAATGACTAAAATATATTTGTGAGTATACTAGTATAAGTTAAAAGAATTTTAATATTATTTTACATTTTAGTTATTAAGAAAAGTATGAACACACAAGGCGTACAAGGAAGTCATGTGGTGTCCACGTCAGATTTTTTTTATTATGTAAAACTTGTTTACTTTATAATATTTCATTCGGTCAAATACCAGTGGTAAACTACGGCAACGCTGTGCTGTTCTTATGTCAATCTGACAGATACTAAACATGAAGGTGAAGAGAATTCTGCACTTGAAATTTCATACAAATCGTTAGGTATAAATTATTTATCATTTGTACACAATATACCTTTCATTCTTGCGAAAAACTTGTGATTATAGATATATAAGTTTTTTTTCTGGTTAAAATTCAAATTTCGCGCTTTTCAACGTTGCCGTGTCTATATTATGTTTTCGCCTATATTCTCCAGTAGGCATAAACGTCAGTCTTTCGATTAAGAATTTTTGTTAATTACGTGGTAAGTGTTGCTTGTATTACTTTTATCCGGTCTTTGAGATAGTAATGCAAGTTTTAAAAAATCTGCTGTGGCCAGTACACGACCTCTCGCTTAATTCTGCTTATTCTACTAATCTAATAAATAGTTTTACTTACATTTTAATAGTTTCATGATCATGTAATATGTAAACGATAATGTATACCAAGATGCAAGCAAAAAATGTCAACTGTACTGTCACTGTCATAATAATTCAAAATGTAGAAACAAATTTCATATGTTCATGGACAACAAGATACTAGAATTTCAAAAAAGTAGAATATTAGTTGCACTTTATTTTATTGTTAAATACTACCATATTCAGCAAATTGTATTTAAAATTATCTGTACCCATAGATAACTATATTATCTTTTATTTTTAATTGCAAAAATTGTCATAAATAAATAATGTACCAATATATTTAAGGAAAACTATATCAAGCTTCAAAAGGTACTACTTCCGGTTTGCGGATTTCTACCAAAATCTTATCCGGTGTTAAGATCCTTATTAAAATCTTAAATATGAAATTTGGTTATTATAGGTTTAATACCTTTTAAGTTATCGTGGACGAAAAATCGTCACATACGTCCATACGTCCATACGTCCATACATACATACGCACACACACACACACAGACATCATCGTGAAAATATTAAATTCGTATTCTAGAGACCCTGAAACGTGCTTATATACCAAAAACTCATACTCGAAAATTTTGACCCATTACAATACCTCTCTTATAGAATATGAGGCGAGAGGTAAAAAGCAATTGGAATTTTCTTTCATTTCGTTAAATGCTTTTTACGTTGATTTAAAAGTAGTCCCATAAGAGGCCATGTAAAATGTTGTTTTTTAACATTTATTTTTGGATAATCTACGTGGTGAAAAATTATGAAAAAATTCAGGTAACATTTTTACAATGTTTTGATTAATTTTGCAAAGTTTCATTAAACTCTCTCATTATTTCAAGTGTCGAGTGTACCTCCTTAAGAGTTATCGTCCACAAAATATTGTAACACACACACACACAACCGCGCACAGACTTCATCTCGAAAATACTTTATTCCTATTATGGATTGTAAAACGTACTTATTCACTAAAAACTCACGCTCGAAAAACTCCTCACTAAACTTCCCCTTATATAAAATATAATGCGGGAGGTAAAAAGAACTGACCACAGTTTAAATGTTGTTATTAATTCTCTGACTAAATTTTTTCTTCAGAGAACTGTTGATAATACACTTGAAGAAATTTGAATAATTGTTTGAGAAAAAATTGAATATCGCATAAATATCATTTTTTACATTTTTACTAAACTTATCTCCCCTACATAGAGCTTTAAATTGACACCAAACTCGGTATAAATTGAATGATGTATAATATAAAAATTGACGATCGGTTAAATGTTATTTTTATTTTTGTACTAGAATTATTTTCCCGAAAGCTTTAATTTGATATCACACACGATAGTATTTTAATAAAAATAAAATAAGTTATGTTTATAAAGTTGGTACCACTGGTCGAATAAAAAAAATGAATAATTGTTTGAGAAACAATTGAAAATCACATAAATGTCATTTTTACTAAACTTATCTCCCCGAGCGCTTTAAATTGACACCAAACTCGGTATAATTTGAATAATTTATAAAAAAAAAACAATTGATGATCGGTTAAATGTTATTTTTATTTTTCTACTAGAATTATTTTCCCGATAGCTTTAATTTGATACCACACACGATAGTATTTTGATAAAAATTAAAAAAGTTATGTTTATAAAGTTGGTAGGTACCACTGGTTAAATAAAAAAAATTGAATAATTTTTTGAGAAACAATTGAAAATCACATAAATATCATTTTTTACATTTTTACTAAACTTATCTCCCCGAGCGCTTTAAATTGACACCAAACTCGGTATAATTTGAATAATTTATTTTTAAAAAAAATTGACGATCGTTTATATGTTATTTTTGTTTTTCTACTAGAATTCTTTTCTCGAGAGCTTTAATTTGATACCACACACGATAGTATTTTGATAAAATTAAAAAAAGGTATGTTTATAAAGTTGGTACCACTGGTTGAATAAAGCTCATTAACGAACTTGAAGTCAGAATTTGGGTCAAGATCTTAAATATAAAATTTCAGTCCAAAATTCCAACGCGTTTTTAAGTTATGCAACATCCAGACCGACAGACCCACAGACCGACAGACCGACAGACCGACAGACCGACTTTTTTTAAAATTATGTTTTTTGGGTTCAGTAGGGTCTAAAACGTGAAGATTCACCAAAATCTCGAACTGTCAAAAAATCACGATTACAATACTTCCCTCTATTACATAGATCGGGGAAGTAAAAATTTGTAAACAAATAACACGTTTTCGAATAGCTTAAGTTGGCCTCTTTCTGCTCTAAATTTGAAAATCATGTTTTTCTACGCCTGCTTCTGAAAGTTCTGTTTCTACATTGTTTTTAATGTTGAAAGCAGCTGTTTGTCGCAAGTGTATTGCAAAGTACCTAAGTGTGTTGCAAAGTACCTAAGTGTGTGACAAAGTACTTTGTTGCACACTTATGGGCACTTTGCAACACAGTTTTGCTTTTTTTTGAATGTCCATTGTTTTCGCAACAACATTGATATTTCACAAAAATTTAAAAATTTGACAGTAAATGTCAAAAATTAATGGTTATTTTTGTATTTTTTAACTTCCTTGTTTTGCAGGAGTAGAATAAATAGTGTGTATAACACGTATTGAAAATATTTTGTCGAACTTAAACGATTGCAACCCTCCCTTCGCTCGGGCTGCAATTTTCGTTCGCGTTCAACAAAACTATATTTTCAAAACTTGTTATACAAATAACTATTATTTTTGGTTTTGTAGGTTTAGTTTGCATTTTGATGCTGTTGCCTTGGTTTCTGTTGTTGTTTAGTGCTTACTGCCTTCATGAGTTCTTACCGCCTTCTAGATTGCTTACCGCATTCTAATTAAATTATACAAAACCTACTACAATAGCAACAGAGCCAATAAACGCTAAAAATTACCGATTGTGCAAAAAAGTTTAAGTTCATGGTTTATTTATTGTCAAATAGTCACCGAGAATTTGATTGCGATATGCCCTGAACCATTTTGTCCTGAAGAAGGCTAAAAACGTGGCCGTATACGTCGACAACATTTGTGACTGGTGTACCCATAAGTTCGACCTTCCAACATCAAAATTTCAACAGTCAAGATTAAATTTGTATTAAATTTACAATATTCGCAAATGTTTAACAATTTTATTGTTGACCTACAGCCGTACTTTAAAATGAAACTTATTTATTTTAAATAAAATACAGAAATAAATTTCCAAGCAACAAATGTGTAAAAACTATAAAACTTAAACGATGCATTAGCTGCGCAGTAACATGTTTGAAAGTTTTTTATGATGTGCATTTACTGCGAGAGTATGACGCGTATAAAATGTGTTGTAGAACTGTGGAAAGGGTTATAAACAGGGTTTAATTTTGCTTTTATTTGTTGTAAAACATTTACAAATAATAGTCGTTTCTTCAGAGCTTTAATGCGCGTTTACAATAATAAAATGCGGTGTGACGTTTTTTATCATTTTGCGACAAACTCAGCGAGCGGTAAAATCATTACGTGAAGTGGAACTTGTTCCAATTCGTCATATAGAACGGTGACAATAACCGGTTCCGGTTCATTAATGATTTCAAATACCGATTCACTTTGTTCGTAAAATTAAATCTGTTACAATTTTTGTTTTAACAAGCAAATGTGAAAACCATTTGGTTCAGTAACATTGGTTTGTTTTTACGATATTTACTGAAAGATAAAAAAGCTTTTTGTAATCAACGTTTTTCATTAAACATTTGATGAACATGTTAAAGGATTGGCATATAGCATTTGGATAACCAGAAACACCATAATTTTACTAATGGTCCTTTTCGTATGTATTTTTAGTAGTAGAGGGCGCCATTCTTTAAGGATATGTGGCTAAGGATTAATTAATTGCCCAAGGAATAAAAAAATTAAATAATACTCGTGGAGCATACAATACTCATATCTTACTTAAATACAGGGTGATTCACAACTTCTTGCATATATTATAATGGCATATTATAGTATGTACTCGACTAACTGATCATTGTATTTTCACTTGTAATTATCCCAAGTGCATGGATTATTATTCCAAAAAATTTTCGAGGGCATTGCTGTCAATATTTCTCGTCTTCAACTTGGACTTCTGAAATTGTATTGCAGCAATGCACGACAGTAAAATTTTCTGGATATAAATTCATGCCGAGGGGTATTTGGAAAGAAAATCGCATTATTACTTATTTTTAAAAATGACGTTTATAAATGTCAACAGACATATTTCCGGAAATATAGCTGCTAGACATTATTTTCAGGAACAAATGAAAATTTTTTTTAAATTTTATTTTTTTATTTTTGGAATCCAACCACTCGGACCCAGTGGTATTATTGTCGGTTGCGCTGGAAATCGAACTGGGGCCCGCTAGCATGCTAGGCGGACCCTCTGCCGCTGAGCTAACCACTATATTTGAGGACGGTTTTCGCAAGGGACCACTGGATTGAAAATTGTATAATGGGTATTTGACTAGCTATGGATGGCATAAAATAAAACTTTAATTAATTATTCTATGGCAAGAATTATTATTTGTTTTGTGCAGTCAAAAATTAATTAAACGTATAAAATTCCATTTGAAATAGGTGTTGCCTAAAAACCTGGAAATCAAAATTGCTAATTTTGAAAAAAAATCTTTCAATTTCGTGATCAATAAGTTGAGTATATCACTCTGTATACATTTAATGCAATACACATTCTGAACGTGACACTTCATTAGTTCATTATTATATTTTGTTAATTTTATTGCTAACTTTACCAGGTAATTTTGAATTCATAATAACATAAGATATTATTCCCACTTGACATGAATCGCCGTCGGGATGTTTTAAAATATCTTATTCTTGTACTTTAAGTGATATTACGTAAGTATTAAAATTATTAAATTACATAGTCAAAACAAACATCTCAGAGAATTACATGGGACACATAATAATTGGGATATTATTACCAAATTACTAACATTGGGATGTTACATAGATAATGTTACTAACGGCGGACATTAGCAATCACTAGGATATTAATAATATGTTAATAGGCAAATAAAGCAAGTAACAAGCCGGTTTGTTAAGTGGGTTTATTTGTTAAAAGAGTAAATGAATCTAATACGTTGACAATTATTTTTTGTTGTTTTAAATTTAAAGTGAATTAGTGCTTGGCGCTGAAGAAGTGCTTTTTATTTTTAAAAACAAAAACTACATATAAAACAAAGGAAATAAATGGAAGAGCTGTCGTTGTCAGTTGTCACGAAACATTCTACCGTATAATTTGTTTCAGAAACACTTAATTGATTTGTTTTTCTACTAGTTAATTAATTGTCCATTAATCAAACACGCCTATCAATGTCATATTTTATTATAGAAAAGGTGATTCATTTATATTTTTATCCTGTTACATCTAAACGAAATCCTGATTGTAAACAAGTTTAAAATATCATTAAAAATATGAAACTAAAACTTGTTTTAAAATAAAAATGCAATGAACGTATTTCAAAATTAATTAGGTACGCGAAACAAATTTCAAACATAGTTTTCAACACAAACATGTTTTCAATGCGAATAATTAATGCTAAAATTTCAATAAATTAATTTTCAATGCTCATAAAAACTAATAAATAATATCAATACATGTCGTTAACGTTTAAATTTGATTTATTAATTTTAAAACGCCTACTTGTCATCAACGATAATTCCGTTCTCGGGAATAATTATTCATATTTCAAACGCAATTTGAGTTTACCAGACTGACAGGTTATTTACACTTGCCTACTTAAATAGTCATGAATTTCATTTTAAAGTTAAACTACGGCGTTGAAATTTCAATGAGGTTATTCCTGTTTATTTAAAGGTGTTGGAGATGAAATGAGAACTGAAATGTCAACAATCTTATTTTGAAAATTGTTTTACTAATAGGCCACTTGCTCACTTGCATGAGATTTCTATCACTACGTAAGCTAATGTTAGGTGGAAAACAGGTCAAAATATAAATTTAATTTTAAAAAATTACACGATGTTTTAGTAAATAAAGAATAGTCCAGTCAAATTAAGTAGATCATATTTTTGGAAAAAATTAGTAGTTAGCTGCATTTTGGTATACACCTTCCCAGTACCTATACCTACCTTTATCAACAACATACTAAAAGTCTCAATCTATTGGACTAGAGCTTCATCCGCCATTTTGAAAAAATTAAAATGTAAGTAAAACTATTTATTAGATTAGTAGAATAAGTAGAATTAGGCGAGAGGTCGTGTGCTGGCCACATTAGATTTTTTATTTTACATTTTGGTGTTTAATTTACAGTGATAAATAATTGGATAAAGTTATTGACATTGGAATTTCTTCTTCACTTTCATAAAAATTATTTACACCATTTTATAGCAAATTTTGTACTCTACAATTTGTTATTAAATGTTAAGATGGCGCCCAGTTTTTCAAAATGGCGGACGAAGCTCTAGTCCAATAGATTGACACTTTTAGTATGTTGTTGATAAAGGTACTAGGAAAGTGTATACCAAAATCCAGATTACTACTAATTTTTTCCACTAAAAAATCTAATTTGAGTGTATTAGAAAGAAATTATCTGGAACGGTATTATTTTGTAAAAATTTTTGTGAAACTAATAATCTTTTCTTAAAAATATTTAATTAAAAAAAACATGCATGTAGCCTAAAGCCTATTGTGAAATATTGCGCATAAACTGTAAAATGCTCATTTGTATTTTCGTAGAATCGTTCTTTTATTTTATTTTTTTAGAAATGTTTGACATTATAAGATTCACGCAAGATAGGTAGGTAATATAGATTGACATGAATGTGAAATATTTTTCAAGAACATAATAAATTGAATTTAAAATATGACAACATTTGAACTATGATTTAAATTTACATAAATATTTTTGCATAATCCACAAAAGAGCAAAAAAATAAAAATTCTGTTTTGTCATCTACCTAGATTTCGTGTTGTCCCGATTATTATTAGATTTATATCGCAATTTTTAGGGAATTTTATTTCACGCAAGAATTCTTTGAGAATTATTTTTTCTTGTTTGTTTTGAGAAAAAATAATCCTGATGAGAATTGCACGTCAAATAGCGACGCCGCTAAATTGACTTATCATCTTGGAAAAGAAGAATTTGCAATTCATTGATAGGTGCAATTTTTTTCCAGGTTTCAGAAGCATGAAGAGTCCTCAATAAATCCTTGTGTGAACGCCAAAAGGCGTTGAATTTCTCGTATTTAGGTACCAAAAAATCATCAGATATATTTTTTACACTTTTACAATTTATAAAATGGGCCTTTCTTTTCAAACACTGTAGGAGAAAAATTAATGTGAACGTTTCACGTGGCAAATCACTGAATATTATCTTCCTAACAAGAAATAATAATTAATTTTCTATAATATTCCACGTAACCGTGTACAAATTTCAGTAAATAATTTTTGAACCTTTTCGAATACTGTAATGCAATTGGCTCGTGTTTATATGAATTTTATAAATTAAATAAATAATGAAAACTGCAATACATTCATAAGGCGAATTTATTTCTATTCGCAGTCAAATGATAATAAGAATGGTACCACGAAAGTCAAAACAATCAAAATTTATCAAATAGTATATTAAGTATCAAGAACGATAAGGACAGTTTACCGATGGAATACAATGTTTGCAATGCGAAGGCTCCAATTTTGTCTGGCATCGGTAATTCCTTAACGTTCGTGAACGTTCCAAAACGGTAAGTAAATTACTTACCGTTTTGTTTAGCCTAGCAACCAGTAAGATCAACATACTGTCTTGGAAACAGGCATGGTAAGTTGATAAAAAAGACCAATTGTGCAAAAAATAATATTACACGTGAATTAAGTTTGATAATTAATGACCTCATAAAATTCAAAAATATACGTTCCGCTATCCAGAGAACAGGTTGCCGACAAAATGTCCCCAGTAAAACTTCCCTGAACACGAATGTCCCCACGCAAGAGGTCCCCTCGCAATTGTTCCCGGCAAAACGTCCCCATCAGCAATTGGTCCTTGGCAAAACGTCCCCATCAGCAATTGGTCCTCGGCAAAACGTCCACAGCAAAACTTCCCCGGCAAAATGTTCCCAGTAAAACGTCCCCAAACACGAATGTCCCCACGCAAAAGGTTCCCTCTCAATTGGTTCCCGGCAAAATGTGCCCACGAAAAAGGTCCCCATGCAATAATGTCTGCATACAAAAGATCCGCAGCAAAATGTCCCCATGCAATTTATTTTTACAGTTTCGTAAAGGATATATTTTTGGTATCCTGCAAATTCATCGCAAAGAAAATTAATCTCAGGAAAATTAATCGCAAGAAAAGTTTGTATCAAAATCGAGTAGGTATATGTGGGACTTAAGAAGGGTATAAGGTTCTTTATTAAGTTGAGTTGAGTTAAATCACACTAAAATAGCAGGTGCGTGAAGTTAGCAGCGGTAAGTAAAAAATAATCATTGAAAATAAATAAATAGTATAAATAAATAGTACAATTGCAGGGGATCTTTTGCGTTCGTGTTTGGGGACGTTTTGCTGGGAACATTTTACCAGGGACGTTTTTCTGGAGACCTTTTCTCACATACTTTCCACGTTCAACCACCATTATTTGGGCGGCAAAATTTTTAACCCTTTTCCGTCTCTTTTAGTGAATAATGATCATCGACTGTTCGTCGACTGCGAATTCTTCGCCTTAAAAACAAAATATGCAATTTTATTGACAGTTAGAAATAGAATCGAACTTGATACCGCTAGCATGTTAAGCATTTATTTTTTATAAATATTCTAGATATTTAAATGTATGACATATTAAATCGTAGCAGTTTATAACATACAGTAATCATACACTATTTATTATCTCACATTATCCCATTCCAGTGTACCAACCCTACAATTAATAATAATAACAAGTAACTAAGCGTCTGAGACCACAACGTATAATAAATAACTGTCATATTAATAAAACCAACACCAGAACCCACATTGGTAATGACACCAACACCAACCAACACCCGAGCTTCAAGAAATACCATTAGATATTAGGGATAAATAATTATTCAATACCATTCAAAATTTATGTGAGAACACACCTGTTACGTTGGACGCCCTAAATTATGGATAAAATGCCACCCCAGGGCAGGCTTTAGGGGTCGTGTCGTGAAGTTTGTAGTGGCCCACGAGGCAAATTTTGTGAAGTGTATTTTCATTAGCGCACATTTCGTGGAAAGTACTATGGTGTATTCTCATAGGGATTATAAAATTTGAACGGCAGGAGAGGTATTTTTTCGATATACGAGCGAATTGACAATTTTTTACTGGAGTTTTTTTGGAATGATGTTTACTTTGTTATAAAAATTTAGATCGCTCAAAAACTGACGGCTACGTTTTGATATATATTATAAATTTCAATGGCTGGGTCAAATTTATTTTAAATAAATATGAGATGAAGGACCGACTGTTTTTACTTCCTTGTACGAAGTAAGGAAGTATTGTAATCGCGAAAAATTTCGGTTCTCAGATTTTGACGGAAATATCCGTTTTGACCTTTTCTGAATCCATTATGACTAGTTTCGACGTGACGTCTGTACGTACGTACGGACGGACGTATGTGTGTCGCATAACTCAAATACGGTTAGACGTAGAAAGTTGAAATTTTGTATTTAGGACTGTTATAGCATCTAGTTGTGCACCTCCTATTTTTGGTTTCAGTCTACAAACCGGAAGTAGTACTTTTTAAAAATATTTCGATAAATATTTAATTTTAGACAATTTTTTTTATTTTAAATGAAAGATTATGTGATTATTACCTAAAATCGGTATTTTATAAATATTTTTGTATCTGCTATCATTTAAAAATAATTAAAGTATATATTTATAATTTATAGTATTTCGGTATCTTGTAGTCCATGATCGATTAACATTTGTTACTACGTAAAATTTAAATGATTATGACATGACAGTGACAATAGTAAAATATGCTTTATATCTTCTTCTGCAGTTTAAATAAAATGACTAAAATATATTTGTGAGTATACTAGTATAATAAGTTAAAAGAATTTTTAATATTATTTTACATTTTAGTTATTAAGAAAAGTATGAACACACAAGGCGTACAAGGAAGTCATGTGGTGTCCACGTCAGATTTTTTTTATTATTTCTACGAAAGTACGAATTCACATGATTTCAGATATTAAAATTGATGGTGAAAGTAGGATTTTGAAACATTGACTGTTGAAAATAATTTCCGCGCACTCATTTTGTGCACTGAGTATGAATTTCAAAAATTATATTTTTCATACCTTAAACACTTTATTTGTAGTAATCTCTGTAATTTGGTTTATTTTTCACTGAATTTGGGACACATATTTTTGCTGAACTAGAAATTGTGCTACTGGAAGGCTAAAGCTGTCTGAATATTTTTGACATCTGAGAGACAAAATTTCAGATTCACAATAATTGTCGAAAAATGTTTGGTGGAGTACAAATAAACTCACTTTCTTTATCACTACTACTTTCTGCAAGAAATTACATTAGTTTTATCATAAATTACACCATAAATGCAAAATTACAAACATGAACTGTCAGTTTTTATTCATATTGTTTTCAGCTATGACAGCAAACCTAACTGTTTTGATTTTCTTATAATTATAATTATATATTTTTTAAATTCATTATTCTCAATATTTCAACCTCTCCTAGAAAAATAAGTAAGTAACACACTTGCGGCAAGGATCATTGAAAAACTCATATTATGATAGTAAAACTCGCTATCGCTCGAGCTCCAACTGTCATACTAGTTTTTCAATGTAGCCCTTTCCACACTTGTATTATATTATACTATTACAGTAACTCGAAAAAGTTAACCAGGTTTTCTGGTAGGCAAAATGTGTTTTGTGCAATTTCATTAATAATTTAAAATATGTTGTTTTATTACTCTCGTACATATTTTCATATCGGCCTATTCATAATAAAAAAATATTTTAGGTATATTAGGTACTTATTATAGGTAATTGAATTGTCGTAGATAAATTACAATATAATATACATGATGTTTTACAACTTCAAAAAAATTAAATGGCGCAAAATAAATTTCACTCTAAATTACATATACCTAGGTACACGTATTTAAAGTCACTGTTTTAATTAATATTTTTAATTAAATAAACCTCTAAAAGGAATACACTTATTATCTAATGTAAATTTTGGTTATGAGGCAATTTAAGACAATGAAACTAGCGGCATAAAATGTATACTTAATTATTAACTTTACTTTAAAAAATAAAATTGTTAGATTTGTCAAAAGAACATATCCCTAAGTCCTGAAGTAATGCTTAAAATGGCTATTTTCTTTTGGGTTTTTCTCGAAAACCAACAAAGCAAATTGATCAACTGTAGTCTCATATTGTGTAGTTTTTAATTTTGAACAAGTTTTGTTTTTTCAACTTTCGTGTAATACGAATAGAGAAGAAACTACAACAAAATTTAGAAAATGACATTGTTTTTTCTATTTAACAAATTTCAAGTATACACCCGGTATATCGATGACCCACATAGTTTGTGAGACTGCCACACAGATAAAATTGGCTAAAAGACCTACAAATAATCTGTTTAAATAATCCGTACCGTTAATACTTAATTATTATTAGTTTTTATATTTTAATATTAAACTTAAGTACATATAATTGATAAAACTGCTATAGATAAATTTATGTTTTTCTGTATGAAAATACTAAAATTCAAATTCAAACAACCCGATTCGATGCAAAATCTTAATTTAATTAAAATTTGATTAATGAGCAACACTCTTTCTTCTGTCAACGTGATAAATTATGGCAAAATAATTTTTCTAATAGCATCCGTTCTCGTTGCGTTGTATGCTGCTGTCATTTATTTTCCTCTGAGAACTCAAAGTACTCTCTTTGCAGTGGAATAATACGTCATTATCAATTTAGATAAAATGTACTTGCTCATTCTTTCAGTTCTTTTACTCTTTTTAGAACTGTATAAAATTTAATCTCGTCCTTTTCCAATAGTATGAAATTCTTATGATGAAATATTACGCTCTAGATATATAAATAATATTTTGGAAATTCGCTTTGAGGTTTTAAAAATGAAATAAAATCAGTAGATTTGACATGAAACCATGTTTCACATTATTTGTAACATAAAAATTTGGTTAATCTGTTCAAATTTATGATTTGATAAAAAAACCTTGTAATATTATTTTATGGGTCGTTCACCTAAAAGATAATGAGAAACCATATCAAAATATTTGATTACTGATTACTTAGACCTGTAGGGTGTATCTGTTCAATTGTGATAAAACCATTAGCAGGAAAACATATGTTATGTTTTTTTAAATATAAATATTACACTCAATCATAACAGTTCGTTATTCAATTATGACAGAAGGAAAATTCATACATACATACATACATATCTTTCACACCTATTAGCCATCTTTGGTATGGCAGAAAATAATTCACTTTAAGGCAGTTGCGCAGTCAAATTATAGGTTTTGCTGAACGCTCTGTATTACTTTAATAAACAAAGATTTAAATTATATATCTGAATAAATCAATTGAACACTTTTTGAATTTTGTATTCCAGAAAATTAAATATAAAATGGATCAATACCAGCCGTCAAAATAGCGAAAAACAACATGCAGTTTTCCCCATAAAATTGGTTTAAACAATAAGATTTTTTAAACAAATTCGAAAAGTTTGAAGTTGCCCTCTTTTTGCTCTAATTCCACTTTTTTGAATTTTTATGTAGGATTGTATTAAAATACACATGAAATATTCACAAAATTGGACATGTTTAGCCATGCACACACAAAAATTGAAGAAAAAACTAAAAAAACTGGCATTAGAGCAAAGAGAGAGCATCCTTAAACTTTAATATCTTAGTTATCGAAAATTTCAATTCTTACTTCAATTTTAATGGGAAAACTAAACATACTTTTCACCATTTTAACGGCTAGAAGCCAACCACCTTAATTTACAAAAATATACCTACTGGTGTAATAACAATATTTGAAACATTTTTTTTAAAATTTGTTTATATTGATTAGATCTTTGAACAAAAAAAAATTAAATTCGGCTAATATAAATATTCGTGAGTTGACGATTGGAAACCGCACACACTGTAATACTAGTTATTTACCTATAGAGGACCGAAAGAAAAAGATTACGCTTGCGGACGAAGGTTGGGGCTCGACGCTTGCGAGGGCCTTTATTCGCCCAAGGGTGTAATCTGTCTTTCGGCCAGTGGTACATACAACGTTTTACACACAACTCTGCGTATATAAATATTCTTGTGAATTATTCGTAATTAGTTTTTGAAAATACGCAAAAATACTTATTACTAGAGAATTACAATTTTGATTGGACGAAATCCTTACTTTACCGCACATGGGCGCGTTTTTCTACTTTACCGCCCAAGGGCGTAAAGCAAATGTTTTTTCCATGATAAGCAAGTTGTAAATAAACAATTTTGATACAGTTGTGCGTAAAATACCTATCTTGAATGACTGACAGTACGTAAAAGCTGATTTATAATGGATGTAACCGGTTACTTATCTGTATTTTGTGACGTTGAACTATACGCATTTCTATGTTACGGTTCATAATGATACGGAGCCATAACATAGAAATGCCTTTGTTCAACTTTACAAAATTCAGAATACAGAATAAGAAACCGATTAGGTATATAATAAACCAGAATTCTGATTTAATAGTGATATACCTACTACAAACTATTATTTTACACAATTTTAAACTTAAATTTCATTTGGCATATTGGCTGCAGGGTGCAGTGTGAAACGTCATTTGGAAGATGACAGTTATAAATTTTAGTTCTATACATGTTCTATATTTCTTTTACATTTACAACGATTTTTAAATATTTGAAAAATATGTTGTGTCTAACACGAGAGGAAAGCTCTTTTTCCACTCTCGCTCGGTTTCCTCACTTGCTCACTAAATATTAATTCAGTTTGAAAGTTTCATTTGATTTAAATTAACAAAATATACCTCAAAAGTGAATTCCGTTTTTTCAAATTGTTCGTTGTCCGTTGCCTACATATTTTATTTAATGCAGTGTTACCAGTCGCTGATAACAAAATTTCACCAAAAATCCTAGGTATCGAAGCTCTTACCAGCATAAAAATTAGAACTGGTAAGAAGTCATTTTAGTTCCGAAACAGAGAAATAATTTTCCTCACGTTTGGAAAGAATACTTATCAAATTTTTAAATCAGTATATGAGGGTAGTAAACTTTTCTTTTAGTTCAGATCGTAGAAAAAATTAATTCTTTTTATACCATGAAAGTAAAAATTAAAAAGCCAATCACTCAATCCCGCTGCGCTCCACAAAGAGGTTTATCATGTTCCGTACAGCTGTCATAAATAAAAATCAATAGAACACCAGCCGCTCCGGTGTCTCCGTGTCTGCCCGGAAGTTGTAATCCGGAATTACAACAGGTGTTTGTTATGATATCCTTCGCCTAACGCCCTCACTGCCGCCTAGTGTGATGGACAGACACCAACACTTTCAAACCGGAAGTCCACACACTTAGCACTGAACAATGCCGAGATTAAAGACATGGCGTAGAGACAAAAGTTGACATTTGCTGTCGGTTCTGATGGCAAAATGGTTCAAACTATGGATACGAATAAGTGGATTACGTTCTTAGAAATTTAATGATCTAAAGCCGCAAACCGAGGTTTGTTATCTCGTTTGGTTTTCGAGTTATTCCGATGTTTGACATTTTCAATTTACAACTTTAAGGTAATAAATATACGGCCTCAAAGTTGTGACCGGAATAATTTGAAAAGTCGGTATAACTCGAAAACTAAGCGACATGTCGAATCGCAATTTTTGGCATTAGATTTCGCGGAGCTTAGTTGATCTAGAATCATTTTTATACCTCTTGCAAAAAATCGGGTTGTGAGTTTTAAGTGGATAAATACGAATTAGGATCCTTGCAACTCATTTTTGATAGTTTCACGATTATGTCTGTGTATGGATGTTGTTCGGATCGCCGGAGGTCAGGTAACTCAAATACGAATTACCCAAAAAATAGATATTTGGTATTTTACATTTGTATACTACTTGGAAGAGATGCTAAGATTTTTATACAAATACCTTAACCGGAAGTGATATTTTCTTGAAGCATTCTTACATTTTTTGCAATAAATATAGGAAATTCTGCGATAGTTACAATTTGTCATACTATTGAAAGAACAAATTACATCTTACAATATTTATTTAACAACTTTTCTTACTAATAAAGGAAAACTATTTTTCAAAAATATGTAATTTTACCTACCTAACCACGATTTGAAAATCACAATATAGGAAAAAAAAATTAAAGTGGCAATGTATCAGATGAACTTGAACGATTTTTAAAGAAATGTATATATATTATTAACTGGACATACAAAGAGCTAATTAAAGAACTAAGAACTCTAAAAAAAATTGCAAAAAGTTTGTGAATTATAAAATTTATTGCAAAATTATAACTTATATTAAGAAAGCCTAACAAAAACCAAATTCACATATTACAGTGTCAAAACGGAAGGTTAGGTGCTGGCCACATCAGTTTTTTCGTATTTGTAAATAATTGTTCTTTGTAATTTCAAACACGATTTTTTTTTTCCTCTCGCCAGTCTCTAGACCACGATTTTTATAGTTTCGCGATGATGTCTGTGTGTGTGGATGGATGGATGTACGATAACGCAAATATCACTGAATTAAAAAAAAAGTTTCTAACATCCTGATTCCCTAGATTAGATCTGATTAGATTTTGGTGTTAATCGTGCAACCGGAAGTGGTAGTTTCTTGCTTTTTGAAGTTTTTCTCTGAATTATCTTAAAAATCTAGGTATGTATTAATGGGAATTTTTGCAATACTCGTAACAATGTACTATACTAAATAATACCAATTATCAACAATTTGACTCAAACTTTTTTCTCTATCTAGCACTATTTAACAATTAAGTAGGTAATTAAAGATTCCAAAATTTGTTAAAATCCCAGTTTATCTGCTTATCTATCAAAACAAAAAATAATAATATTTGAGTGTAAATTTTTGACAATTACTATGTAAATATAAAATGTCATTTATTATTTATATTTAATAATATTATTACAATTTATATTTATGAGTACCTTATATACTTATATTAGTACAAGCTAGAGGACATGTGTTGGCCACATCAGATGTTTTGTGTAATTTGTTGTAAATTTTATATACAATTTTTGTTATTTTACCACAGCTACCAAAAAACGGAATTTAAACATGGTAAACTAGATACAATCTTGGATTTTGATGTAAGAAATATCACAAAATCCATGACGAGTATAAATTCGAGTATTATGTGATTTGAAAATGTATTTATATGGACATTAAAGTAAGTTTTATTAGTCGCAACCTGTAGATTATCACGCGAGAGCAATTTATAGCGTAATTTACCAAAGTCGTAGAGAAATAGGTACTATAACAGCATAAATAATAAATTGATTAGCCTTGTAATATGTTCCCAGATTCTAATCTTTTATTTATGTTTCTATATCTATGTGGGCGTGACACAATTAAATGAATGAAAATAAATTGAATTGTAATTCCTAAAGTTTAATTAATTGAAAAGCTCACATGCCACAAATTGGAATTCCTTTGCGTAGGATATTCAATTATAAAATAAATTTCACAGTTTATTTCAGTATCACCAAAACATAGTAAATTTCGCAAATATTTTATTCAAGGGAATTATTTATAACTCTCCCTCGCGGATTACTTCGTAGATTTCTCTCAAGTCTTGTAAGCACATAATAAACAATTGGTAAGATAATTTCCTGTTCCATTTTAATTATTTTCATCTCCTCTTGTACGAAATTTCGTCTTGATATTGAAGCTAAGACGAAATAAAGCTTTATGAAATGATATTCTGTTACATGACTTCAGATTTTGTTATTAAATACGTTCTATGTAACCTTGCGCTTTGAATTCAAGTTCATATTAGGTTTTTTCTTCTTGATCTTTTTACAGTGAAATTTCATTAAGCGGGAAATAAAATTACGTCGCATATTGTGAAATGCTTGTATTAGCAACTTAGTTAGTCAAAACTCATTTTTAGTGGAACTCGTCTTTACATTATTTATAATAACAAACCATTTATCCACTGAACTCATGCCCAACAAATTCAAGTTTTTATTTTTTTCTTGCTACTAGTAGTATGTTGGTATCGATTAATAATCTTATTGCTTTCCGTTAAAAGCAAAAAAATATATTAGTTAAATTAATTATTACATACAGTTTTCCGGTAAGATTATGACCAGAAAACCCATTCCTAATAATATCAATTACATTACATCAAATACCTGCCTTGTTAAATGCAAGATATAACTGAAATTAAAGAATCTTTTCGTTAAGATTGTTCAAAAAACTGTGTAGGTAGATAGATATAAATCAATCAATCAGACAAATAAATAAGCACGAAATAATTTGGTTTATATTTAGGTCTAAATTAATTTGTCGTGGATTACGTACAAAATTTATAAATACAATTTAATTGGATATATATTAAAGATCCTCGTACCTACTTATTTTATTTCTCATTGATAATTTATAAACAAAAAATCTTGAAGCACCTACCTTATTTTCTAATTATTTCTTAAAAGCAATAAAACGTAAATCTATGACACTTTTAGTAATTTCACTATTTACATCTATACATTTAAAAATTTGTATGCTCCACGTAAGGTGGTTACAACTAGTCGTTAAAATGGTAAAAAGTACCTACCTATGTTTGAAAAAAAACCAATTTTTCTAAATAACTAAAATATTTTTAAATATTTTAAGGATGCTGCTGCTCTAATACCAGTGTTTTCTTCAATTTCTTTGTGCGTTGCTAAACATGGCCTATTTTATAATAGTTATTTATGTTTTATGAATTTTAGAGGACGAATTTATTTACAGACGAGACGCAAGCCGAGTCTTTAAATTATGTGCGTCCTCTAAAACACAGTTTGTGTACGAGTTACATACAAAAATTTTTAGTATATGCTCTCCAAATTTGGTTAGTAACTATTTGAATTTATTCTAGAATATAACTTTTAAATAAAATTTTGAAAAACGTAGGCGATGAAACAATGAGAATCAGTGAAAATAATCCTATAATAAGTAAATAACTGCTCATTGCCTAGTTTACGTTATTAGGACTGGAGCTCCTAATAGTATATTCAAGAATAAGTTTTATAAGACATGATTTTTTCGCACGAGTCAAAATTTAGTTAAACGAGCCCGAGGGTAAATTTACTAAAGGACAAGTGCTAAAAAAGTCTTATAAAATGAGTTCTGTATAGCTACTATTTTTCTGATCTAGGAAAATTTATGTGTGTAAAGTTTTGGTTGGTTACATTAATATTGCCATTTATTTAACTGTCACGGTGACTGTAAAAGTATATAATTACTGAACTATTCTGGTTGATAAGTGCAGACATTATAGAAAACATTTAACTTACCTATATATTTTCCATTAATTTATTAATTTTATTGAATAAAAACTAATTAATTAATAAGTTATACTGAAATTTGTACGTTCTCAGGTTTGTCATTTGACAAATGTCAACTGATACTGCCAATACATTCAGCTGCGTTTCACAAAGTTAACTTTGTGAACGCCAAAAAAATAGAAAAAATATCATTTTGCGTACATAGGTACTCAAAACAGTTCGCAAAGTAACGATTTTAGAGAAAAATATTTATGTGTTCTTTAAGACAATAACATATAAAAAGTGGCATAAGAGCAAAAAGAAAAAAACTTCAAGCTATACGAAAACGTGTGATTACGATTAGTTTAAAAAATCTTTTGATTTAAACCAATTTTGATGTTAATCCATTTTAAATTTAATTTTATGGGTTACAAAATACAAAATAAGTTTTTTTATTTATTCAGCTACATAATTTAATTATTTATTAATTAATACAAATCGTTCACCGAAATCCCATAAATTTGACTATGCAACCGCCTTAACAATATAATGAACCAATTTGACATGGACTACGTGTCCGGATACTTGAAATAAATGTAAATGAAGTTTCATTGCACAAACAAAAGTGTTTTAAATAACAATTGGCGGTGAATATCGCGTGGAAAACATGGCTCACTTCATTTACTTCTAAGTAAATGTACCGTCATTATCCGTTGTTTGTTTCGCTTAGCTTTTGTTTCCTGCCATTGTTTCTAGTGTTTTAAGCCTAGCGAAATCAAGATGTCCTTTACCAATTTGCAACGGACCGGAACTAGCTACCGGAAGTGGTGAAAACCCTCGTAAAGGCGTCCTAAGAAGTGGTGATTTTAATCTAAACTTAGTTTGTTTTCAACTAATTCGATCGTAGGTAAACCTAATTAAATATCTAGATTACTCGGGTGACTTTTTCTTCTAATTAAACAAGTTTTCTTCAACTGAGTTGAAATGATGGAGGAGGTATAGTTGGACACTTCTATTTCTGTCAATTCAAGTTCATGATGAGAAAACTTTACAAAATAAATAAATAAGACGTCAAATAGAAGCACATATAAGTAGGCGGCGATCTGTTGAATTTTATATCATACGGTTCATGGATTATCGTTTCTAGTGGAGAGTACAATAACAAAGGAGATTTTTGTGCAATAAACTAAAATGTGTTTCTGATGGGATTTAACCCTCACTTTTTTGATATACTATATTTCATATTCATGTTATCAACATCAACACATTAATTTAAAACTCAGTTTGGGAAACACTAATATAACAAGTTATTTGTGTATTAAGAGCGTAAAAAGTGACTCTTTGTTACACGCGTACAGTAATTGCAGCGCGAGCCGAAGGCGAGAGCAACTTGAAGAATGGCAAAAAATATTTATTCTTAAATAAAAATACATGATTTACGAAATTTGTATTTATTTTGCTTCCGTCCTGTTTAAAAATAGTGAAAATGTTAAATAAAAATGTTGTTGGTATAAATACTATATGATTAAATAGGTACTGTTCTTTTAAATTTCTTTGATATAAAAATGTTTTAAATAAAACAAAAAGGATATTATATGATTGCTCTTATTTTGAGCTCAGTGTGTTTTATTTTATAACTGTGAATTGCCACGGAAATAAAACATTTAATTTTTTGCCTGAAAATGTTCTTTTATCCTCATAGAACATAGAAGAAATACATTTACTATTTAACTTAATGTAAGCCTTAAGCCTTCCTGTGTAGAAATAAAGTAAAATGAAAGCACATCATATTTTCAACGTAGGTACCATTCATTTACATATTTTTTACTTCCCCGACCTATGTAATAAAGGGAAGTATTGTAGTATTAATTTTTTGACAGTTTGAGATTTTAACGAATCTTCACCCTACTGAACCCAAAAATTATGATTTAAAAAAAAATTGATCTGTGTGTCTGTGTGTTTGTCGGTCGGTCTGGATGATGGATATCTTAAAAACGCTGACTGAAATTTTATATTTAAGATCTTGAGCAAAAAATCGATTTCAAGTTCGTTAATGAACTTTATCAACCAGTGGTACAAACAAACATAACTTATTTTATTATTATTAAAATACTATCATGTGTGGCATAAAATTAAAGCTCTCGGGAAAAGAATTGAAATAGAAAAATTAAAATAACATTTAAACGATCGTCAATTTTTTTAAATAAATTATTCACTTAATTCCGAATTTTGTGTCAATTTAAAGATCTCGGGAAGATAAGTTTAGTAAAAATGTAAAAACTGACATTTATGCTATTTTCAATTGTTTCTACAAAAATTATTCAAATTTTTTCAAGTGTATTATCAAATTTAAGCTCTCTAAAAAAATCTGACGTGGACACCACATGACTTCCTTGTACGCCGATTAAACTGTTCATACTTTTCTTAATAACTAAAATGTAGAATAATATATAAAAATCTGACGTGGCCACCACAAGACCTCCCGGCATACCTGCTTTATTCTTTTAACTTATTATACAAATATATTAATATATAAGTACTACTACTACTGCTACTATACTCACAAATATATTTTAGTCATTTTATTTAAAATTATTCTTAAATGATACCAGATACAGAAATATTTATAAAATACCGATTGTAGGTAATAATCACATAATCTTTCATTTAAAATAAAAAAAATTGTCTTAAATTAAATATTTTTCAAAATATTTGATAAAAGTACTACTTCCGGTTTGTAGATTGAAACCAAAAATAGGAGGTGCACAACTAGTTGTTATAACAGTCCTAAATACAAAATTTCAATTTTCTACGTCTAACCGTATTTGAGTTATGCGACATACATACGTCCGTCCGCACGTCCGTCCATCCGTCCGTCCGTACGTACAGACGTCACGACGAAACTAGTCATAATGGATTCAGAAAAGGTCAAAACGGATATTTCCGTCAAAATCTGAGAACCGAAATTTTTCGCGATTACAATACTTCTTTTTTACTCCGTACAAGGAAGTAAAAATCTAGCCAAAGAATCAAAAACAATTTTTAAAGATGGTCAGTTGTTTTTTCACATGTTATTCAAATTATGCCGAAGTTGGTATCAACATCTACTTAATTAGTTCGGGAAAAAAGATACATTTATTTAAATTTTGCTGAATAAACCATAAAATTAAAGCCTTTACGAAAGCAAGTTATTAAAACTTATAGTCGGAGATGTACTAACTTTGTTGGCCGCAGCAGATTTTTTAAATAAAGTTTGATTTAAAGCAAATAAAAATGATTTAATTAGTTGAATCTGGTAGAAAAACATTTCCACATTATCCTGAATAAACCGCAGTGAAATCCACTTGCTTTATGCGCACTATTTGAAATTTAATTAAGGAGCAGCTTCGCTTTTCATTCGATACACATTTCAGCAATGAAAAGAAGCCTACAAAATAGTCAAAGAGTTGAATTACATACGTTCCAAATGCAGTTGTATTTATATCTCAATATTTACTTTCATATAAACAAAAGTAACAAGAAACCTCTTCCGTTTGATGTTTTTATTTATAAAATAATTGGAAATGTCTCAATTTCAGTACCTTTGCGAAATGGCAATTTGGATAATACAAGTCGTATAGGTACTTTGTTAACATTGTTTTTTTCAAATAATTGATATAGATTGATTCTTTCTTTTGATACATTCCCTCGGGATACTCCATATCACAAAAGGGATGTATCGACTGTCAAGTGAAAACGGGAGTAAATAAAATAATGTTTGAACTGAACGATTTCAATGAAGAATGTATAAAAATAAATCGTACCTGTGTTTTGCTATATTTCTTATTATTTGTTAGAAGAAAAATCAGCAATTTACTAAAAGGTATGAGTTTGAAAAGTGGATGTTATATCATTAGTGGTTATTTTTGAAATTGTTACGAGAGTTGTTGCCTAGCAATTTATCTTATATTTTTGATCAAATGTTCTGAGATAAATTGGCCACGGCCTCTCGCAATACAATCTGCCAGCTCAATATTTAACTAAGAATAATTTTCAAAATAATGGTAATTAATTGAATTACAGCACCGTCATATAAGGAAGATTAGTAATAATAATTTTTTGCAATATATCATATAAAAAGTTGACATTTTAAAACTGTCTAGAGCACGTAAAGCTATTGTTTTTTTTATAAATTGTTTATGTATATGCACAGTTTAGAAGAAGTGTATAATATATTATTTTTCAAGTAACGGAACGGAGTACACTGTACATCCCCTTTACACTCATTTATATTGCTTATATTTTATTTTAAAATGTATTAAATCGCAAATTGACAATCAGTTTGACATACAGAGATAGGAAATTTTTCGATATTTTTGTTTTTGTTATTCTACATGTATTGCGATTATTTTAATTAAAACACAAATCTCGTCAAAATAATTTTTAATAAGAAAATAACTTGACATTGCAAAAACTAGTTTATGAAATTTGTTCGTAAAGTGTCTTTTTTACACTTCTTACTCTTTAGAACACTCGCTTCGCTCGTATTCTTATCTTAAGCAACGTTTATGAATATGTATCATAAACTCTTCGAGATTTCGAGATTTTTATTAATTTTCTCGTTTTAGACCTTACTTAATTTAATTTAGGCACTCATTAGATTTTTTTAAATTTTAGTTCCAAGTTCAATAAATGTGTTCATTACTCATTAATTACCTATTTGTCTTATCTTTAAAATTCGAACAGTTGTCTAAAAATCATATGCATCAGTTTTTCCAAAACAGGAAGTTCCAAAAATGTTATTTAAATAATTACCTATCATATTATGGCCAGTTGCGCCGCTATTCCTTAAATTTCAGTGTCACTTAAATAAAAAAATATCGAATCGAATCGTCAATGTTATTTCGACGTTTGACGTTTTGATTTCGATTCGGTATAGTTCATGTATGGCAAGCTAAAAATTTAAGTGGAAGCGGTACAACAACAATATAGTGTATATACTATAATATTAGGTCGGGCAAGTCCTGTTTTTTCCTGTTTTTATGAAAGTTTTTTTATAGCAGTGTAGCCAAAACACCTTCAACTTTAAAACAGCACTTACCGCTCTTGTCAACGTATTGGAACGTCCAGAATTGGAAACTAATATCACAAATACTTCGCTGACTTTCCGAGTAAAATTAAATTATTTTTAAGTAACCGCAATTGCATCTTGCATCCTGCATCGTAGCACAAAATGAATATTTCAAGAGAATGTCGAATATTGATACGGAATATGAGAAAAGTTTTAAAAATGTGAAAATATATTCAGTACTTTATTTTGGTTGAAACGTCGGATATTTCCAAAGCCGAGTCGATCCTAAGATCCAATACTCGTTTTCTCAACTACGTGGGAAACAGGGCCGTATCTATCATAAAGTGGATTTTGTTTTAAATAATTTTAAATAAATTCGTATTACTGGGTTTATCATTATAAATTTTGGCAAGCACGATCAAATACGAGAGTCGTTCAATAAGTCCTTAGAAAATCCAGGAAATGGCGCTCGTTGTATCGAAAATGAATTTTTCTCACTAATCAGCACTCCTAACTAGTCAGCTGTTAGACTGTTAGAGTTTTAGCTGTATCCATCACGTAGTTTTATTTTTGTTGTCGATTGATTGTCGGCAAGATGGGTGCCGCGTTTCTCAGAGTGGAGAATAAACGCAATAGTGTGGTTAACTCTGAGGCGGTTTTGGCGCTTTTCCGTCGCAACCCTGAGGATTTTCTGCGTCGATACATAACTGTGTATGAAACATGGATATACTTCTACACTCCAGAGACAAAACAACAGTCAAAACAATTGAAGGCGAACCGGCTCCGAAGAAGGCGAAGACGGTAAAATGCCTATTTTGAGGACCTTCCGAAATTCTACTTTTTGGACGGCTTAAAAATTTGGAAAAACGCTTAGAAAAATAAAACTGAAAGGAAATTTGTTAAAAAAAATTTCTTCTACTTTTTTCTAAGGACTCGTATATAATAAGTATAGCTAATAATGCAGGCGAACCAGCATCTATCGGTGACATAATTCAAAGGGATTTTTTTCATAGTGTTGAATATTACCAAATGTTAATTTAAATTTCGCGCCATATTTTCAATTTAACAACGATAATGAATGTAGTGTAGAATATTACCAAATATTAATTTAAATTTCGCGCCATATTTTCAAGTTAACAACAATAATGAATGTTTTTGTTTTAATGAGAAACTAGGGAGTTGATGAAAAGAAAAGTGTGATAGTGTTAAATATTTTGTATTGAAGTTCTTTAATAATTAAATAATTATTAAAACGAGTACGTGGTTTTCTTTAGTAAAGAGTAAAGTTAACAATAGTAATGTTGTAATTGACTTTCTAACTAACATAATAAAAGTCCCCATCAATCCGCCTTGTGCTAAGTCCGCCATCTTAGAAAAATGGTGGAATAAGGCGACATTTCTCCGGTTTTTTTAATTACCTCGAAAATGGGTAGTTTTAAGCAAAACTGCCAAATACCAAACAGAAAGAGCATAAAATTTCCTTCAGGATAGATAATTTAATTTTTACGTTATTCATACTGTTTTTGAAAATATCGTAAATAATTTATTTTTTTATAAAAACATGAGTTTGTCTCATATTACACAAAAACTACTGTAATTTATCATCGGATAAAAATTTCTTATTTTTCTATAATAATTATTATTTAAAAATAGACATTTTGAGACGCCAGTTAAGGAAAAACTGAAACTATTTCAAAATCACAAAAAAATATATTAGTCACTTCTTTCAAATATTGTGTTTAATTTCTATCCGGATTAAGATATAATTGACTTTCAGTCTCAGGCAGTTTATCTAGGTACCTACCTTTAAGGTCAAAGTGTTACTTTATCGACTCAAAATAGTAGATAAAGTAAAGTGACACTTTAACATAAGCTTCGTGTCGGAAAAATATACTTTCCACCATTTTAACGACAAGTAGTCTACCTTAAGTAACAGTATATGTGAGACTGTCACACCCAAGTGAGGTTAATGACACTTCGGCGCTTTTTTCAAAGTACCAACTAAAAATAATCTTTTAAATTATTATTTACTTTTAAAATGTTTGGTGAAGAAGCCCATAATGAATTTCCGCTTCAAGTCCCCAAAAGATGTAGATCCGGCTCTGGAAGAAACACTTCTCAGCTTTAAACTATGCTAATAAGAAAACTACCTTCGGAATACAAACTGACTTTGCACCGGGAGACATCGATAAATTTACTTGATTTTTCAACGGTGAAAAATTGATGGGAGTGTCTATTCGTACGCTACCGGTCCACCGGTGCACCGGTGCACCGGTGTCTCGGGTAACATCGGCTACCGATGTTCACAATTGGCACCGGGGCACCGGTCATCGGCACCGTCGCACGGGCAGCACCGGGGCACCGGTCATCAGCAACGGCGTACTGGTAGCACCGGGGCACCGGTCATCGGCATCGGTGGCACCGTCGCACGGACAGCACCGTCGCACGGACAGCACCGGCGCACCGGTAGCACCGGCGCACCTGTAGTACTAGTGGCACCGGCGCACCGGTTGTACTGGTGGCACCGGTGCACCGGTAATACCGGTGGCACCGGTAGCACCGACGTACCGGTGGCACCGGTAGATAGCACCGGTGTGCTACCATTTTTCAGCATCTAACAAATTGCAAAAGTTATAAACAAATAAAGATGAAGAAAAAAAAGTATTTCGTTTTTCGCTAATATTTCAAAAACTATTAATAATTAAGAAATTTAAAAAAAGATTCTTAAAGATGAGGAAATTTCCAATAAAAAAGTCCTACTCCCGGAACTCTACTTTCATTATTTATGATAGTAATTTAACGCTGAAAATAGAGCGGCCGGTGAGGTGTGCGTGCGCCGTCTCTAAAGCGAGTACATCATGTAAAATAATTTTTTTACAGTATCAAATATCAATTTAAACATTTGAAAAAAATATGGTGCATTGTCAACACTTCAAAGAATTTAGTCCCGTTAGAAAAAAGTTATTAAGTTAATTTTTCGAAAAGTTATGCAATTGTTAATTAACAAACTTTGTCGGACCTTCGTTGTCATTGAAGACAACAAAAAATGTTTAAATAATCGGATTAAAATTTTTCGCTTCTTGGAGCCCTTCTTTTATATATACTTAACAATATCACGTCATGAAAGTTTTTAAAATTTCAATATTTTGTTTATTATAATTTTTGCAAGTCAACAAAAAATTAAATATTGATTATTTTACACACGTCATTTCTGGCCAATAAGAATTTATAAATTTTTCGAAGAGGGCAGTTTTTCAGCGATAAAATTTGATAAAACCACATTAGTGTAACCATAGTTACATTTTGTTTATTAAATGTTTTTAATGTTGCAAACGTCAAAAATAAAATAATATACAGAGAAGATATTCGTTCGTGAAATAATCAAGCAAATATAATTCGAGTCATAAATTTAATTAAAACTCGGGTCAAAATTGACTCTTAAATCATTCCAGCTTCGCTGTCGTGATTTAAATATGTCAATTTTGACACTCGTTTGTCCGTTTCTACGCAACAACTATTCGTAAATTTTACCGGTAAATTTATAGCTCTTATTATATTACTTATGAAAAAATCTTATCAAAATTATTTTCTTAAACTAACGTTAGATTATTACTTTTTCGCAACTAACAATGACGTTAAATAACGTACCTAAGGATTTTTTTATCTCATTTGTTTACAAATTATTTATAAAAAAATGGACTAGTTTCATACTAATGAAAATTTTTTTTTTACCATTTTGTTGTCTTGATAAAATAATAATTTTTAAGAAAAATTAGTTTTCTTCAAAAATTGTTTTTATTGTTTAAAATAGTTTTTTCAATATTTCCATTGTTTAAATAATAAGTTAAGAAATTACTTTATCTTTAAAAATCATAATTGGCACTTTTCAATAGAACAACCAAAAAAATTTTTTGTTGATAATTTCAATGTTTATTAAGTTAACAATTTATTATAAACAAATTTCAAATCTCATTATATTTTTTTTCTGAAACTAGGTTATAAAAATTACAAAAACAACCATCTATTGCAAAGTATCGAAAAAAATTTATTTTAATTTTATATTGTACTTTAAAAAATTACGTGCTTAAAAGAAGCACTTGATTTTTCAAGAAAACTGCTATAACTTTTAAACTATTCGAGATACGAAAATGAACATTTAAGTCGTGTTTATATAGGATTGATTGAACTTTTAAATGAGTTATTAACGAAGTTTGTAACTATTGTTGATCAGCTATTATATGCATTTGTTTATAAAATTTGAAGGTTTTTTTGACATTTTCAAATCTTTTATGGCTTAATTAGTTAAAAAATGCAAATACTGTGTTAGACCTTCAAGACAATTTTGTTCAGTGATAAAATATTTTCCAAAAAAGTTTTTGATGATATTGTTTAAAAGTAAATAGATTTTCCGATAAATTTTTTAAATTTTACTCGAATTTTTTCAAATTTTCTCCGCTGTGTTTTTAAATTTTTTTATAGATTAATAGTTTATACCGGTTTATACTTACTGTCACCAATTTTTTTACTACGATCACACGAATTTTTTTACTACGAACTGATTAAGTTTTGTTCACAAATAAAACATTTCACAGAGTAATCCATTTGTTATAAATTGGCATTCTAAATTATTTTCAATATAATAAAAACCGAATTTCAATGATTTTTGGAGTGATGAATCCTCTATATCACTTGGTTTAGTACGATTTTTTATTCTATAAGGGAGGTATTGTGGTGGGTCAAAATTTTCGAATGTGAGTTTTGAGTGGATAAGCACGTTTCAGGGTCCCTAGAGTAAGAATTTAACATTTTCAAGATGATGTCTGTGTGTGTGTGTGCGCGCGCGCGCGTGTGTGTGTGTGTGTGTGTGTGTTCGTTTGTATGTTAAAATTTTTTCGTTCATGATAACTCAAAAAATATCAAACATTAAAATTTATTGTTTTGTATAACATAAAAATAAAAAATAATTTATGTTTGAGGGGAAAAAATAATTTTGGCATCCATAATTGTAAAAAAAACAGCAATATTTATAAAAAATAAATTTTAATATGTTGTCAACAAAGTTTGGATCTACAAAATAACCGATCGAATTTTTTAAATTCGTTTTAAAACAGAAGATATTATTTGTGTTCAAATAATAACAAAAATTGTCAAAATTCAAATTAACATATTTCGCTTTTAAAGCAAAATTTTAAAATTTTGCATCGACCATTTTGTAGATTGTACTTTTATCTTCAACAATATCTGTAGATTATTATATTTAACAAAACAATAAACGCTGTGGACTTAAGGTTTCAATACTATTCTTATTGGAAATTTCCTCCTCTTTAAGAATATTTTTTTTTAATTTCTTAATTATTAATAGTTTTTGAAATACCTTTTTTTCTTCATCTTTATTTGTTTATAACTTTTGTAATTTTTTAGATGCTGCGGCGTACCGGTGCTACCGATGCTACCGGTACGTCGGTGCTACCGGTGCGCCGGTGCCATCGATGCTACCGGTGCTTATGACCGGTGCGCCGGTGTTACCGATGCTACCGGTACCACCGGTGCGCCGGTGCCGATGACCGGTGCCCCGGTGCTACCCGTGCGCCGGTGTTACCCGTGCGCCGGTGCTGATGACCGGTGCCCAGTGCTGCCCGTGCGACGGTGCCATCGGTGCTACCGGTGCGCCGGTGTCACCGATGCTACCGGTACCACCGGTGCGCCGGTGCCGATGACCGGTGCCCCGGTGCTACCCGTGCGCCGGTGCTACCCGTTCGCCGGTGCTACCCGTGCGCCGGTGCTGATGACCGGTGCCCGGTGCTGCCCGTGCGACGGTGCCATCGGTGCTACCGGTGCGCCGGTGCCGACGACCGGTGCCACCAGTGCGCATCGGTAGCCGATGTTACCCGAGTCACCGGTGCACCGGTGCACCGGTGGACCGGTAGCGTACGAATAGACACTCCCAAAATTGATAGCAGCCACGCGAAACGTTCATTTCACAGCTTAAACACATTAGTGGTTTACACTTTGTCAAAATAAAACTATTAAATGTGCAATTATTAGAATTACGACGTAGAAAATTAAGATATAAGTTAGAAAATTGATTCTATTACTATAAAGTTTGTGTTAATAGTTTTTTCTGCTTTAATTAAATGACAAACTATGCGACGTATGTATACTTACAGTTTTGACATTCGAGTGTCAATACATAAGTGAGTTTAACATTTATAATACATTGCCATTTTATATATTTTTGTCACAGACTCCTTCTCGGAGGTAGAATTTTGTGCTTTGTCCCTTTTCTGTTTTAAAACAATAATAATGAAAAGGTCTCGAATTCAATTATTGAATGATGAATCAATTTTGGATTATTTGAAAGTTTAAAACGGTAGCTAAGCTGGAAAAATAAGGGTTTCAGATAAGGGTTCAATTTCAGTAAAATAACCGTGATTGATTGATCTGATCTAAAAACAAAAGGAGCTTTTCAACTTGAAATGAAATCTACGCTGCTTAATATTTGACATATTTCATCTAATACGACTGTTAAATATTATATTTATTATAAATATTTATTTCAATAATGATATACGTTAAGTACCCTCTCACTATTTCATACATAGGTAGGTACATAATTGTGATGCATGTTACGGTCATTAATATTGATATATATTTTTACGTGTGTGTGGTTATCAGCCTTCAATTTATTTATGGTTGTTGGTGAAGAACAGTTTTTAGTGGCGGTCTGGGACCGGCGGTAGCTTTCCCGGCAGGTTGAAGGTACCGAGGCCTGTCAATATTTTTATTATGAATACAAAAAAATTTTTCTACAACTGACAAAAAATGTTGACATTTTTTAAACATTAACAAAGCACAAAGTTTTTGTTTTTTTCTTCTTTTTTCATTGGTTTTGTCAATTGTTTTTTCACAGTTATTGAAAATTATTAAAATTTTAGTGAATTTAACAAATTGTAATTAGAATTTAGAATCAAAATACAGTTGTAGAAAAAATATTGTTTGTATTTTACAAATTGTATTGCACATAAATAGTCAATTTCGCGTATGTGGAGGTTGAGGTGATGGTAAGCCCTTCTTTTTGTAGTTACTTGAACAAAAAATATACTAAAAGAAATTGAGCCTAAAATGTACTAGTTAACTACAGAATCTACAATATCTCATCATATCTCATTTAATTTAAAACACAATTGAATGAAAAAAAAATCTTGTTCAGGAAAGTTTAATTTATGTCCCTCTGTTTTTAGAAATTAATAATTGCTTTTTGTTTACCAGAAAAAGAATCATAAAAATATAGAAAAATGGCTGATTTTAAGTCATTTTTCCCCTAAATTATAAGACAAAAAAGAAAAATGAAAACATCCTTTGGTAACATGTTCATATGTTGTAAATAAAGAAAATACTCCTAAATATCAAATGACCATGGGACGCGCACACCTCTGCTATACTATACATTACTACCTGAGAGTCCCCTTAAAATAACAAAATAACAAATTTTTATAAATTCCTATAACCTACGTATGTGAATGGAAAGAAGAAATATTATTGTCCCAAGACGAATATACGATGTTCTGTTTGTTTAGAATTATGTTTTTATAGCTATATGTTTTTAATAATACCATCATTTGAACTTTTTAGAATTACTTTAACAGTATAACTAAAAGTGAGACTAGAGATTTGAGGAGGCCGGTCACTATGAAATTTCCCAGGCTGGTAAAATTTCCCAGTCCGCCACTGGTGAAGAACAGGAGAGATCTTTGTGCAGTCAAACTGAAATGTGACCGGATTCAGATCTGATTTTATTCGCGTTTATGACGTTAAACTAATTATTAAATATAGTCGTATATAATTTATAAATAGTTATTTTTTATACAAGGCGATAAAATTATATTTTATCGACGAAGAAAAGTGTTAATTCACAAGCGACGTAGTAGCGAGTGAATTATTTTTCTCAAGTCGATAATATAATTTTATCGTTGTGTTTAAAATGATATTTTTTTCTATAGCTGATATTAAACAAAAAATATAAGAAAACCAATTTTAAATGTAATTACTATTATTAAAACACAATTTCGGAATTTGTTTATAATGTTTTTCATCCTACTTTTTTCACAAATTGGACACAGAAATGTATGAAAACAAATTTGAAGAAAAAACTAAAAAATTAATTTCCTTTATCTTCCCTTGCTGTTGAAGTTTTATTTTATCTATACTCTAATTTTACTTTACCCTTGCGGTTAAGTGTTCGACTATTTTAAGTCTATAAAGTAGCGCTTTAACATCAGCTATGGAAAAAAGGTTTTTTACTCAATCAGTAGGCAATCTTTTATTCATATTTTTAAACGAAAGTTTTGAAACTTACATTACGGTACCTACCTACTGAGAACTGGATTAATTATGGTCCTTGGCCTATAATTAAAGTATTATAGTCCTTAAATTGAGCCTATATTGTTGTCATTATGACACGGCATCAGATAAAAATATGATTTAAGAAAGAACAAATGTTAACCCTTTTAACGAAAATTAACTAAGTTTTCATTTTGTTCAGCCAAACCATGTATACTAAAGAATATTCGAACCTTATCATCGTAGACACCTGTCATTTTAAACTTAAAATGTATTAATTATTTAGTCGTTGATTAAGTATAGCACCAAACTAGAGTTGAATACAGCAATTATTCAATGAGTTATTCTAATCGTTAAACTCTCGTTGATGGATATACTATTTAAGAGACGAAATCGAATTTCATTTATGCTTTCTCGTTTCTCTTGTCAGGTTGTATATCTCGGGAAATTAATTTTGTTTGGAATTAGGAAGAAAGTAGATTGAAACTTTTCGGGCTAATGTCGGAATTTTTTACCTAAATTCGCTACTTTATTTCAGCAATAATGAATTAGACCTGCTGATGTAGAACGTGAACTAGAATATACGGGTAATTGTTGAGTTGTTGAGTTCACCTTGGAACTTTAAACTTTCGTAATTGGATGCTGAGAGCAACAAACAGACATTCACGAATAAAACTAACTGTAACAAGGGGGTTATTAAATTTCAATAATTATGTGTGTGCGGATTGAAATGTATGGGCGGAACATGAACGTGTTTAATTAATGTTCATAATATGTTCAAAATTAAACTTTATTGCTATGTACGTGCGATAAATTAAGTGACATAGCACACAGTAACAACAAATTATAACCCCGAGAAATCCAATGCCCCAACCGCTTTTCTTGCTTATTGGTCGAGTAGTCGAGTTATCCCGAATTTTCACATTTTCCAATTTGCACATTTCAAAAATTAACCAAATTTGTAGATTGTCAAAAAATTTAAAAATTTCGGGTTCCCAAAAATGAAACATCCTCCATATCTCAAAAAAAAATAAGAGATGAGGTATAAATTTCGGATCAAACACACTGTTGCGTAATAATAATAATAGAAAATTTAGTGCATTTGGTTTCTTGTTTTTCAAATGTTGGCAACAGTTTGACAGCACTCGTGCACAACAGTGAAACACATAACCAACAAACAAGTATATTGAATTTAAATTTGCTATATTACAAAGTGAAATGGGTAAGTTTTAAAACTAAATTGATTTTTTTTATGTATTAGACGAATTATTTAGGGCAACTTTGACAGTTAAGAATTGTAACTCCTAAAACAACTTCGTTTAACTATGTTAATTATGCTGGTGTTTTATACTTTTCGTACAAAAAATATTGTACATACCACTTTCGTAAACTTGGTTCCCGGAATTGTTCAATGGCAGCTCTCGCACCTCGCAGGCTCGCACCAAAGGGTGAGCTAAATAAGCGCATATGGCCTTTATTAGTTTTCGCTTATCACATTGGAAAAGCGCATAAAACAACATTGGAAAAGCGCATAAATTATAGTTGCATAAGCGCAGACGTGCACTTTTGAAAAGCACAATGGTTTTAGGGATTGTACGACAGTTTTTCTACAATATTTTTTTAATTTTTTAAAACTAGAAAATATTCTTGCCTAACATTTTTCTGAACTTAACCCCATCATACTCGAAGAGTATTTTTAACAAGATTTTTTGAATTTTTTAAAACTAGAAAATATTCTTGCCTAACATTTTTCTGAACTTAAGCCCATCATACTCGAAGACGATCTGAACTAACTTGTTATGGTCAGAAATCTCATTTTCGAAAAATACGCTTATTCAATGTTACGATCTGCGCTTATTCAATTATTTAATCGGCGCTTATTCAATATAAATTTACTGATTATATTTCTGCGCTTTTCCAACGTTTTAACGTCACGGGATTGCAGTGCTATTTCGTTTCTAGACCGACTGATGGCAGCATAGTATAAAATTTGTACATATTATACTGTATATACGCTTGTATTAGTGTAGCCAATCGCAACATTGTTCCCCCACTCATAGCCACTGTACATTTCGGTAAGAACATTTGGATCGTTTTCGTTTCTTGATTCTCGAGAGAAATTCCCGTATGAACATTTTTTGGGACACGTAAGAAGATAGGTATAAATATTTCGAACAACAATAAACAACATAAATAATGTAATGTTATAATAATAATTAATAATAGTTTTTACTTTGTATGCCATGAATTTTTATTTTATAGAAAAATCTTGACATATTTTTATCTATTTAATTTATAGTCCCGATTCGTCAAAAAATTTCGAAACTTGAGAAATGAATATAGGTGTACCCTTTCTGAAATAATTATATTATATTCAGATTTTTTTCATTTTCTACATATAAAAAGATACGAAAATCCTAAATTGTCATCAATCCGAAAAATGCATTATCTCCTTTTTTTAGAAATTAAATTTTTGGTGATTTTTTTTAACTTTCCGACTAACAATTGTAATTTCTTGTGAACTAGTGCAGATATTTTATTCAATTTTTTTTATACAAGCAGTACTTATTAAGTACCTATGTGTAGGTGTAGTACATTTATCAAGAATGACGTATTGTTTATAACAAATGAGAAAGTAATAAAATTCAACGTAAATTTCGTGTAGTGAAAAATGTAGTCTGCTACTAAATCTCGTTTTGTAAGGAATTTTGCAGTACATACTGCAGGAGATATATAAAGGAAGGTTCAAAATTATTTTTACTAAGGAAATCAATATAATTGGTTGGCTAGATAACGAGTTATGAATTTTATAGTGTATGAAAGGAAAATACACGGACCGGTGCCGGTAGCACTTCGTAGAACATAGAACTTGCAACCTGTGCAAGCTTGTCAAGAAGTGTCGGGCGGGACAACAATGTAACGTAAAGCAAAAATTATATAATTATACGACGGCGTAGAAGGGTCAGGGTAAATATTTTTTTATATTGAATTCCCGACTTTTAAACTCGGGATCCCTACTTTTAAACTCAGGATCCCGAGTTTAAAACTCGTGATCCCGACTTTTAAACTCGGGATCTTAGCTTTTTAATCCTGAGTTTAAAAGTCGGGATCCCGAGTTTAAAAGTCGGGAATTCAATATAAAAAAATATTTACCCTGACCCTTCTACGCCGTCGTAGAAATTATACCTATTCATTTCTCAAGGTTCTAAATTTTTTGACGATATAGAAGCGCTTGGCGCTCGGGTTTGTGGCTCTGTAAACGCACAACAATACAACATGACAACAATAACAATTACTAATATTTTGTATCATTTAATTATGGATTATAATAAATTTTGATAGTTGCGCAAAAATAACATTTTTTTCCATTTATTTCCAAATTTTCTCAAACTATACCAATAATCCTGTTACCTATACATAATTATTTTCTATAATTGTAAATTTTTTTATTAAATAATATCATTGTTTAGTAGGTACATATTAACAAACATAAATAATTATCTTGTATATGTTTAATTCAATAATGAAATTTTTTACATTAAGATTTTAGTTTATATCCGGAATTTTGATAATGTTTTGGTACCTAAGTATTTCTAGCAAAGTCTGAAAATTTAATAATTTTTTATTATATTGGTGAGTTTAATTACTTCATATTTAAGAATCATTTGAAAAAATAAATTTTAACCAATCAGGTAACAATAATTTTTTAATAACAATCAAATATCAGTGACTATTTCCGTCATTATATATTTTAACCAATTAAAATGCACTATTTTTCACAAAAATCATAGAAACTATCTATAAACAACACTATTCCAGTGCATATTTTTTAATATTGACATAGTATGCGTTTATCCACCGTAACCAGGACACAACAAACAATAATATTTAAAATTAATTTAAAAATTATGTTAATAAATAAAATTGTTAAATTTGTTTTATTCATGAAATTGTATACCACTTGATCATCAAAAATAATAGAAAATACTTTTGCCTCCTGCGGTTCGACGTAGCTCTTGTGGTATAATAACTGACTATTTCCCTCGAAAAATTTCAACCAATCAGGTTACAGTATTTTTTAAATTTCGAGCCAAAACAATCAAGTATCAGTGAGTAGGTATGTGCACAAATGCAGTGTACCCGCGAGTATTTGCACAAGTGCATACCAGCATACCCGAGTATTTTTGACAGTTGTCAACACAAGAAACAAATTTTTATTATCTAAATTTCTAAATTAAAATATAAATATATATAAATTAACAATTTTTTTATAATTATATAAAGCATCGTTAACCTGAATTTGAATATCTTATAAGATTATCATAGTAACCAATAGTTTCACATTAACTTATTTGATTATTTATAACGAAATATAAACATAAAAAAAATTGTCAATAAATAACAAAGCTTATGGCTACATATATAATTTTTTTAAATTATGTTTATTGATATACACACTTAAAATATCCACTTGAAACAAAAATTACTAATAAAATCAATAAAATAATTTGCCAAAATACTCAATTTATTCTGATTGGTCAGTTTTGAGAAAGTTAATCATTCTCGAATTCTTCGAATAGACGTTGACGATATCAGATTTATACAATACAAACTGATTGTTGACAACAATGTAAAAAAGTAGGATACATAATAAAAGTAAGTGTCATTTTTTTATTCAATTATTTATCTTTCGTTTACTGGTTTACTGGAAAAGTGCAAAAGTAGAAACATGTAATATACGTTAGTCCTAAAAAAATTCAAATTTGTATGTACTATTTACCTACGCAATTAAGTTTATTCAACCTTTTCCGAGCGAAAGATCTATTATTTTTCTTCTTTTTACTGTGCTTCGTACTTTTTCCCCCCATTTCAACAAATAATATAATACCACGGACACAGTTCCCGAGTGAACAATGTTTAATAATAATAATAACAACAACACATTAAAAACAACAAAACCAATGATTAAATAACAATAACGCAAAAAACAAGAAAACAACTAAAACATAATAACAATAACAAATAACCGCAAGATATAAGAAAAAACTATGAAAGGGCTTTTAACGAAATCATAACATAACATAAATAATGCAATGCGGACTTTGAATCTATAGCGCCAAATTTTAAACGACGAGCAGCCATCTATGTGATAATGCTTGAACTATTTTAGTGGTCGCGTGCTATTCAAACCACTTTATTTTTTATTCATGGTGCATTTGAGTCTCAGTCAATATTTACGTTTTTTGTTTTTTTCTTATGATAACATATATAATTCTCTAGTCAAGTAAGTATGTTATAAAGATGTAGATGTGATAGTTTTGGAAATATAATGTATTTTTCTGAAAAATAAGCACTTCTTTTAAACAAGAATGGTTCATTAGCCTAGGTATACAATTAAGAATCACATATATGCAATGTTTGGACTGCTAAAGTCTACCAATTTTAAATGCACCATGAATAAAATTAATTACTGTTGGTACGCAACCATATATACAGGAGCGCGACCTTAATGACCAAAAATGCGCTTTTACAACTCTCCGGCACCAAACACTCATCCTGGAACCTTACGTTTCCGAATTTGGTATGTAAACAACTATTTTAGAACACAATACCGTAAATCGTATAAAAATGTCTTGCTCAATTTTTGAGATATGCAGCCTCAAAGTTGCAAATTGCAAAATGTGAAAAATCGAACTCGAACCTAAACGAGATATTGAAACGTTAGATATAAACGTAGTTGACGGCATTGCATATCTCATTTCTCGTAAGCTACCCTAAGTCAAGATGTAAATTTCTTGCCTTTTTAAGCAGACCCTGTTCATAAATCCATAATTTAGTACTTAGTAGGGGAGACCGGGGCTGGTTTGGACACGGGGATACAATGGAAATGCTTAAATTTCCTGCTCTAATGTAGATCTTGTTGCCGCGAATGTGTTTTAATGTTGGTATTTATGTGAAGAAGCATATGGCCACTGCTCGACAACTAGACAGAATTAATACTTTTTGACCCCGCGCATGTTACTTTTCAAGGTAAGATTGTAAGGTTTTTTTACAAAATGATCAATTCGTTGGCTATGCGGTTTTTTAAAATATGTTATAGTAACTAATAGAAATATATGCACGTATGTTTCAAAAAGATCCAATATACTGATTATATTTTATAGCGAGAAATTGTTCATCGTGTACATTGGGGATACAATGGACATCTGTCCAATCTATCCCCGGATATGTATCTTTTTATAAGCGATTGCTATCTTAAAATTGTTTTCAACCAACAACTAAAAATGTATTCTTCGTGACACTTTCGCAAGTGATTTTGGACCTGCCGAAAGCCATAGTGGTCAAGCGTCCCAAGTATAAAGATACGTTTTACTTCAACACAAACAAAAGAGTTTTTATTGCAATAATTTTTCATTATTACCTATTTAATGTGTTTTGTTTTATTTTCTTGTTTGGTTTCCAATGCTTGGGTAATAAGAAACGAATTAAATATATTCCAGTTATCTATTCGCTGTTTTTATGTTCCTAACTGTGTGTCCATACCGTCCCCAGTTACTGTCCAAAATATCTCCACGCCAGGGGATAGTTTGGACAAATGCAGCGCTGTCAAAAATTACCCTGTTCTGAAAAGTGATTGCTCTTAGAAAGTTCATATGAACGGAAAAGCTTCTCAACGGACCCGTCTAAACATCGGCATAAAAACCGAATAGGCGGGATATTTAGAAAAAAAATAGAAAAAGTGTCCAAACCATCCCAGGTCTCCCCAACATAGAATACTTATATTTTAATGACATAATATTATGCTTATCCCGGAACTAGTTTTATGGCCAGTTGCACCGCTTTCACTTAAATAGTTTTCCTTAAGAGGAACGGTTACTGCACTACCAAAATTTATCGGTGCGGGTCGCTTATTATCAAAAGAGTCAATTTCTTAGAATTTAAATAAGTGTCCCCAATACGACTCTAGTTTGGAGGTGGAACTAAATTGAAATTTGAATATTTATTCGAATATTTACACTGCCTGACCTTATTTTTGTGTCAAAAAGGGGTTTAGTTTTCACCGTAAAATTTAGTTTAAATAATTAAAAAATTTAACAATTTTTTTTTTAATTTGTAGAAGAAAGTTGGTTCTGTGACATTTCTGTATTGAAATTTTAAAATTCAAAATATAATACACTTTAAAATGAATTACAAAATTGCCAATGTTTATAACGCCTATAATAACAAATCAAGCAAAAATTTAAAATTGTAATACACAAATGTCATACAAACAACCTTCCTCTACAAATTAAAAAAATAAATATTTTAAAATGTTAATATTTAGATTAGATATGATGGTGAAAACGAAACCTTGTTTTCACTTGTAAATTGCACCAGTATCCGTTCCTCTTAAATAAACAATATTGAATCAAAATCAAATTATCAAACGTAGATATAACATTTGCTATCATAAGTTTGATTCGATATTTTTCATTTAAGTGACACTTAAAATTTAAGTGGAAGCGGTACAAATGGCCATTAGTTTCTTGGTTTCTTAAGCAAACAGTTATGGGTCACTGTTTTCATATGGAATTATATTCTTGCCATTGCACAATTAATTAAAATTTAATTTTATTTCATTCCATTTTTAGGAAACATCCTGTTTACAAATTAAATTTGAAAATAACAAACTCCGCCTAAGTTTAGTAATAGAAAAATAGAAAACATGGATCTATTTAATAGGAAATTCAATATTCTCTTCTAATACAAGTTGTATTGTAAAACTTCTTTAACCTTTCAGATGAAGTTTACTCCGTGATACGAAAAGCGCTCCCCCACAAAGAACTTCTTCTTCTTCTCCTCGTGAATAGGCCATACATGATGAAGGTAAGTTCACAAAATGACATTTTTTCCATTAAGTATAAACCGCGCCGTCAAACTCATTTTATGCCGCGGAAAAATGAATGGAAATTTGCAGTTTCCCTCGTAAGACAGCTTTAGTGACATGTTATTATGAAAATGGATTGCAGTGCTTTATTAGCGTATTTATCATGCAAATAACGCAAATCTTTCATGGGGTGTTACTCAAATGTATGGGGTACATTTGTAAATTTATCATCACGCTGAAACGACATTATGTATGCTTAATTGAATTTTGAGGTACCACACCTTCAAATAAATTTATGTAGATACGCACAGAAACTCAGAAACAGAGAACAATAATTATATTACGGTTATGTTTATGATCTGACTTAATTAGAAACAAAATATTATTGTCATTATAAATGAAACTTACCTGTATTAATTGTACCTACATAGTTTTTTTTAAACATTTTAATATATTGATACACGAAAATGATCTCCAAAATTGTTTATGATTTTCTTAAAATTAGTTTATTTCATATAATGACATAAAGTGACATTTTTCGGACTATTTAAACGCCCGCAAAATAGAACTTTAAAGTACTATGCCGCAAAATTTTAGGTCTAGGCTGTAAAATTTAACTTAAAAAGCCTAGCCCGCTAAAGTAAAAATTTGCGGCTTATGACAATGCCATTGATAGGTTACCTCATTTTTCCTAATAGGTACAGATTATTCTGTCATTTGACATTTACTTAATGATTAAATGAAGCACAGCACTCGAAAAGAAAGAGTATGAAATTAAATTTTGTATGTATCTCAGAAAAAAAAGTGTTCAATTTGTATGAGGCATACACAAATGGATAAAACTGCACCTTTTTCTGTCGGTTTCCGGTTTCCCACAACATCTAAAATATCCCTTCGAAGAGTAGATATAAAGATATAGTGAGAACTTGCGGGTTGCAAGTGAAAGTCTTTTAAATTTCTAGGTATTTCTCCCCCAAAATAGGACTTTCCTTTCCGGAGTTACACATTTTTTCCATTGATTCTTCCATTTATAACTGACGTAGTATAGATTGTTTCTTAAAATACGGCGTCCTTTTTTGGTTTCGTTCGTATTCTGTTTTCAAACTGTCACAAAATAAATTATTTTCGTTTTTATTCTATTCGGGCACGTTCAAGATAAGATGCGAGATTACTGTTTTTTACATCGTCGCAAGAAAATCATTCATTTTGACAGAGTTACTATAATCTGAAGAATACACTTTAAGTATTATAATCAAGGTTAATTTTATTCAGAACTTTGGTTCTGACAACTCAGGTTCGAATACAGTCAGGTACACATTCAAGTTTCACTGTACAAAAATCTTCCCCTCTAACAACCATTAGTTTTCGTAAATTGACGGATGTAACTACCAGATACGGTAGTTATACCGATGACTCATAATTTATAATACATGAGGCTGCCACATCCAAGTTGGTAAAAGGCGTGAGTAATTTTAAAATCTGAGCAACCCAAATACCGTCCCCACCAGGGAAACGAAATCCAATTGCTGTATTCCAATTAGACAAATCCACAATAACAAAATAATACTTCAAACATTTCCACAACTAAAACTACTTTAACTTAGTCCGACACGACATTTCAGCAGGGCAACAGGGGTAAAATGGGCAACCTATTAGTGCATATAGCCTAGCCTCAGGCTTCAGAGTATAGCACTAGGCTATAGCCCCTGTGGAGATACTTGTCCGTGTGACAAGGGTCCCTATTCGTGTGGGAGACGAATTTACGGACGTTAATAAAGTTTCATGCTCTGTTTGTTTATGGATCTTGTAATTTTGCCGTCGTCTGGCCAATGAACTTAATTGCATGATCATACTAATGTTTATAGTGGACTGCAAAATTGCACAAATATTTGCGGGAAAAGATATTAAATGGCAAAAGGAAAGAAGAACAAACATAAGACTAGACCGTTAAAAAAATCACGCCTGTCAGGTGACATAGCTTAAAAGGATCGATTTTTATGGATAAAATTGCTGTGGTCAATTTAGCTATTACTGAAAAGAGATAAAAACTTGGAACCAGTATTATTTATTTTCATTAAAAAAAATCTGTTGTGGCCAGCACACGACCTCTCGCTTTAACACTGTAATTTATGTGAATTTGATTTTAGTTAGGCTTTCTTAAATTATAATTTTGCAATAAATTTACAAACTTTTTGAAAATAATTTTATAGTTCTTAGTTCTTTAATTAGCTCTTTATAGATAAAAATTTAACTTTATTATTACCTTATTACATTATGTTCAGTTGTTAATAATATTTACATTTCTTTTAAAATGGTGCCACAAACATTTCAGAAATTGTGTATACGTCTGTTCATCTGTCACATTGACATATTCATTTTTGTTTTCAATTTTTTTTCCTATATTATGATTTACAAATCGTGGTAGGTAAAATTACAAATTTTTGAAAATTAATTTTCCTTTATTGGTAAGAGATATAGAAACGATGTTAAATAAATATTGTAAGAGATAATTTGTTCTTTCAAATGTCGAATGACAAATTGTAACTATCGCAGTATTTCCTATATTTTTTGCAAAAAATGTTAAAATTCTTCAAGAAAATACCATTTCCGGTTGACAGATTTTTACCAAAATCTTATCAGCTCTTCATTAACATATATAAATGTATATTGCAAAATATTAGACTTTTATGTTCAGTAGAATTTGAGATAATGAATCAGAACGAAAGACTATAGTAGGCGCACATACAGACACACACACACACACACACACACACACACACACACACACACACACACACACACACACACACACACACACACACACACACACACACACACACACACACACACACACACACAGACATCATCGTGAAAATAGTCAAAATAGGTTCTAAAGGTGCTAAAACGTGCTTATTGACAAAAATCTCGACATCGAATTTTTTCACGATCCCTATACCTCTCTAGGCGAGAGGTAAAAATTAACAAGCCCAAATATAATTAATGAAAAAAAAATTGAATATTTAATATGTGTCGTTGAATGCTGCCATATTTTCTATACAAAATAATGTCAAATTACTAATAACAAAAATTTTTTTAAATTAAATTTATATTTTTACCTTTTTTTAAGTCAGGTAGGTAGGTACTCGTAGCAGGTACACATTCCAAATCACAAAAATCTTCTCTGTGATGCACTGTCCACTAACAACCAAAGCTGATGACTGGAAACCGCACACACGGAAAAATACAAGATGATTCACAACTTCGTACTAATATTACAGATCGTGGAACAAAAATAATTTTAAATTCGTTAATTTAAGGGCAGTTTTCGCAAAGAACACATTTTTTTCAACCATTGGATTACCTTTTTTTCGAATTCCTAGAATACTCTCGATTTTAATTTTTTTTCTATTTCACTTTCTTCCCCACTATTACGGCTGCCCGAAACCAACTTATACTTTCCCGCATCCTAGCTATGCAATATCATTTTGAAGTTGAAAAATACTGTAAAGATGACTCCAGATTCCCATAATAACTTCTGTATTTTTTTAAGAAATTAAGTAAAACAAAAATTATTTGAAAAAGGAATCTTAGCTGCATGCTTCTTGCTTTTTAAATTTTTCTTGCCATTTGTAGTGACAAAAAACCGCAAAAAACGTCATTTTAAATTTTTTTTACTTCAAATTCATTAAAGCATTAAGACATCCTTTGTTAATACACTCATAGGTAAAAGCATAATATATTTCAATTATAATTAAAGTAAACGTGGGAGGCGTACACCTCTGTAACGCTGTAAAATTTTAGGGTAGACGAACACCTTAAAGATTATCTATTAAGTAAATTTATAAAATCCATTATTGAAACCGAAAGAATTTGCACGAAGTTGTGAATCATCATCCTGTATGTATCATTACCGATAACTCACATAACGTAAGGCTGTCACACCCAAGCAGTTAGGAGTAACACAAAATTATGTGTTTTTGCATGGTTTTCCTGTTTCCATATTTTATAATAATTTTAAGGGTCAGTTGCACAGTTACCACTTAAGTAAAAGTTTAGTTAATCCTTAAACTGTCACTTAAACGAAATACTTAAGCCGTACGTGTTGTACAGTTCTCAATAAGAAAATACTTACCTAAGCGAAAAAAGATCAATGTTGGTAAACATGAATATCAGTTTATAACTAATTTGACATACAAACAAACCAAATATGACCAACTGTCATAATTCAAATGAATTTGAAAACAGTGTTTTGTGTAATTATTGTATATAAATCTTAAACGTGGACAATTCAGAAAGAAATAAAATAAAAAGCGCTTCGAATTTCATAAAGGATGAAGTATGACGTACCATTTTTACTAAATGTTGTAAGAAAATCTAAACATATTGTAGAGTGAAAAAATTCGAACAAGTTATTATGGAAGCACAAAACTACTATTTGAAAAACAGTGCACCATAAATTAAATCACTGAATTCAATAGGTAGTGAAATCCATATTGGTACTAAGAGCAGTAGGACATATTGTTTAAGAAAAAAGTTCGAAAATATAAATAAAACCTGCAAGAGACAATACAAATTGATTTATTATAATATATGTAATTGGATTACAATAAATTAGAAAAGTAAACATTTTTTTGTCCTGCAATTTTATTCCCATAATAATTAGACTAATAAAATTTTCTAATAAACGTGAAGAAATATTACTACCTGGTGTCTAATTTTTTTCTGATAAATTATAACTTTCTTTACTTGAATAAATGAAATCTATTATAAAATTATTTTCTATTGATTGAAATTATTGTCCCTGTCTTGAATAACGGCGACCGGCGTGGGGCGAACTCACATGAAAATGTCAATATATAAGATATCTTCATCCTCATCGTGATCAATGTCAATAATATTTCTAAGATTCATTTTAAAAATATATGAAAAATGGATAATAACAATAATAATCACAAAAACATGTTAAACTTTGACTTAAGTGACACCGCATCTACCGCTTAAGTAATTTGACATTTAAGTGACACTTAAACTGAAAATCAATACTGTGCAACAGCTAAACCACAAACTAAAACTTAAGCCTTAAAAAATACTTAAGTGGTAACTGTGCAACTGGGCCTAAATAGAACAGCAAAAAATATTGAACAAAGACAGTTAAAAGTCGTATTTTAAAGAATAGTGCTACGCCTGGAAACCGTAATTATAATTTAAATTTTTTTGTCGTTATTTTATATTTGCGGCAATATTTCTCGCAAAGACATATTTCAGTTTCAAGAATCCCAAGAATAAATTCTTGAAAATTTGTAACGAGTATTTTGACAACGTAGAGCCGTTTTTCGCCACAGTCTGGAGAAATGTTCCAGTGAAATATCGTTGGTGTTTTTCTTTTGTTTAATGGAAGAAGCGTAACCTTAAATATCGTCCCTGTTTCAGGAAAACCGTGGCCTGAACGCTAAACGGGGACCCACGGCTATAAATACTGAAAACGTCGTTTAGAGTTATTAAAAAATTCGTTTTACGTCTTTATAGAGTTTATGCTTGATTTATGAGATTAAATTTTCCGCTGTTTTATTATTTTTCACTTACCTATTTGACTAATTTATCAATAGCTCTCCGAACATGTTTAATCGTATAGAAAATGTATGCGAATAATATTAATATATATTAATCAAGGGTTTCATGATGGAAATTACTCTTGAAAATGAAAAGTTTGCTATTCGAGCCGCAGAAAAATGTGTAATTGCCATATTAAAACCAAGTATAATTTTATTTTATACCAAGAACACGAACTGGAACAGGAACGAAACTATTTTAGTAAACACAAACAAAACCTGAACCGAATTTTTTTTAAATTGTTTGAACCCATAACCGTAACTACAGATCCGATGGTTGTGAATCGGTTGGAACGGTTTAAAATTTAATGAAACATTAACTGAAATTTGACATTTTCTTTATAAATCCTATTGAATCTTTAGGAAAATTGCAGTTTTCTGTGACTGGCTAATTAAAGTTATTCCATTGATTAAAATTTGAAATAAGTGATTACAATGGTCAAGACGTTTTCTGTAACGTAACTTTTGCCTCGTATGCTGTAACAACCTACCCCAAGGCTGGGGCTGGTTGTGACACCTGCCAAATTTTGAAAAACAACAATTTTCATCTAGGTACTTAAAATTATATTAGCCTCCAAATAAATATCATTTTTATAGACAACAAAATATTTTTTTAATTCTAACAATTTCATTTGAATCGTTCTACTCAGTACCTATAACTTTAGGATCAATTTTCTAAAAAATGTCACAACCGACCCCGGCCTTCCCTAATCAGCTCTCGTGTACCAGTCGATCTGATTAAGATATTATTGGAAAATACTCAAAAAAAAATCCGAAAGAATTAATGCATATGTGAGATTATAAATGAATATTTTAAAGTATCTAAATGGAAAAGAAATATACTGTTTGGATATATTTTTATACCCGTACATAAAATATTTCCCTTAATATTCATTCAGGTATTGTATGAAAATTTGATGACAGTTGCAAAATTCATTTAATTTTATCTTTCACTCAAACTGAATAAATTTAAATGGTATTAAAGGATACTTCATATTTCATTTAAATAATGTATTCAATATCCAATACTTCTCAAACTACAGTTTGCAATATTTCGAATTTTTATTTTAAAACCCTTTCCACTAAAACTGACTATTCCTACATCTAATTTAAAATTGAACCATACTAAAATTCATATCCTTTTGAAATAATAAAATGCCTGTGGGATTAAACAAACTGCGTTCTTATACATTTTTCATTTGAATTGTGCAATGAATATTTAGGCCAATGTTGGTAACATTGTTATTACAAATTCACGTTTACGTTAGTCGACAATATGTCGTCATCAGTATCCTGTACAGGGTATAGTCTGACAGATCAAATGCTAAGCCTGCTAGTTCAATAACAATTACCAAAATGCATTCAACATCCATCTGCATCCGAATATAAGATTAGTTGCACTAATCTGCAAATGGAATTGTGGAGCAGACTGTATATGATAAGTAATAAGGTTTGTGTTTACGTGGAGTGGACAATGGACCATCTAAATAGGTCAGCAAACGTTGACAGCATTAATTACGTTTTTGTTATTTTTATCACTGTATAAAATATAGAAATTTTTATAGCTGCATTTGTATAAGAGTAGATAGATTTTGTGTTTTTGGAGTGAATAACCGATTGTGTTATGTAGTTCTGACTATTCATAGGTTTGAAAGCAGTCAAGTATACATTTCAGTTAACCGCACAAAAATCTACCCTGTTATGTACTCTTCTCTAACAACAAAGAGTGAGTTCACGACTAGTAATTGCACTCACTTTTAGTCAGGGACTAAAAACAAAACGAAATAACGAACTTAGCCGAAATTTTTAGAAGAACGAAAACGGAAACAAAAACGAAATGTTAGTTATACGTTCAAGATCGAAAACGAAATTAATAATATCGATTCTATTTAGTCTATAAATATAAAAAAGTATTATAAAATTTATAAAGATAGAGTATGATCAGCGAATATCAAAGTTTTTTTTGTTTCATTAATTTTATCTAGCATCTACTACCTTTTATGATTATATTTGCAAAATTTGGATCCTATCAAAACAACGTGAAATTTTTAATTTCGGTTCACAAAAACCAAAACGAGATTTTAAGGTAAGAACGAAATATTCCGTTTTCGTTGCGATAGAAAACGAACTATATTTTTTACGATTTTAGTCCCTGCTTTTAGTTTATCCATTGTCTAACACTGATGAGTGAAGACTCACAATATGTGAAGCAGCCACATTCAAATTGGGTAAAAGGCGTGATATGCAAAGTGATTCACAACTTTGTGCATATATATTTTAATGGCATCACGTAACTAAAAGATTTTTTCAAAATTCACTATTGTAGTTTTCAGGTTTTTTAATCAAACAGTTTTGGATCACTGTTTTCATATGGAATTCTTGCATTTTTACAAGTAATTTAAATTTTATTTTCTTCTAGTCATTAGTTAATCAGATATCCATTACCTATACAATCAACAATCCAGTAGTTTCAAAAAAGTGCTTCTTGCGAAAACTTCTTTTATGCCGCATTTACACATTCGCACGAGTGACGAGGCGAATGACGAGGTGAGAGGCGAGGCGAATGTGTAATCGGTTCACTCGTCATTCGCCTCGTCACTCGCCTCGCTACTCGTGGCGCTCGCGCCGGGAGCGGTCTTTTGGGACGAGTCAAAGGTTTCTATAGGAACGACTTAGTGATCTGAACACTCGGCGAATGTGAAAACGGTCATTCGCGTTGTGGGGACGAATGTGCGAATGCCACTCGCGAATGTCGGCGAGTAACGAGGCGAATCACGAGCGCGAATGTGTAAATGCGGTATTAAATTAACGAATTTTTAATTATGTTTGTTCCATTCTCAGTAAGTTAATTAGGGGAGAACGGAGTTGGTATGTAAGTTGTCACAGGTCACATTACAGATAAGACTTAGAGATGTACTATAAAAACACAAACGATCATGGCAACATCTGCTATTGCCTCCTGTACTCTAGTGACGTCTACATAGTCACTGAGTACATCTGCGTACGTGGTGACCAAAAACATCATTTTTGTAACTTTTATTATTTTTAGTAATTTTGGTCTCATGTCGTAGATAATTTAGACAATTCCACTCATAGTTTTTCAGTCAATCAAAACACAGTATTTTGCTGAATTGAACCAATCACAGACGAATTATACTGACAATTTTCACTAGTGAAAATTACACTGACAATTTTCACTCCACGAAGCGTTGCTATAGATATTATGTCAGTTGACTTTATTTTGACATTTCAGTAATAATTTATAAACTAATATTTTTGGAAGAAAAGGTACTAAATACCAATTCGAGAAATTGTCAAGCCGAATACCATACGTGACTATGATTTTTTGGTAATTTTTGCCGTCTGGTCACTTCTGCTTGTTGCTTTAGAAAATAAACACTCGTGCTACGCACTCGTGTTTATTTTCGACGCAACAAGCAGTCGTGACCAGACGGCAAAAATTGCCGGCAAAATCATAGTCACTAATGGTATTATATATGATAATTTATTGGACTTATGTTATTTTTGTTAGTTTAAGTTCCTTGTTTATGAAATGACATTGTTTATTTAAAAATAATTGCGTTATTTCATCTCAAATGTGTCATTTTGGTATTGGGGCAGAAAGTTACATACAAATGGGGCAGGATGTTACGCGTTAAAATCAGCCCCGTTCAAAAGTTTTGAGTTCATGTTTTGAAATTTTTATTATTTTCAGGAAAGCTGCGTCAAAAGTAAAGACAAGAAAATCAGCAATTTTGACAGACAATAAAAAAAAATCAGCATTGAAGAATGACTAATTATGATGATTGAGTGATGAATGTTTAAAATATTCAAGGTGTTTTCTGTAACTTTTTTCCCCATATGCTGTAACAACATACCCCAATACTAGCGTAGGTTATGATACTTGCCAAATTTTGAAAATCAACAATTTTCATCTACTTACCATTACATTGGCCTCCAAATAAATATCATATTGTATAGCCAACAAGCTACTTTTTAAAACTTCACTATTTCATTTTAATATTTTAACCGTTTTACCCAATAAATAGTTAGGATAAATTTTCTAAAAAATATCACAACTTATCCATATCTCTCCTACTACAATATGCCATAAAACATAAGCAGTAAATTGTGAATCAGCCTGTATTTGTACGAGAAATATGTTACCTACTACAAATACAAATACAAATACAAATTTATTTTATACATCGCAAACGAAAAAGCAACAATATTCAAATTACCTATGATTTAAAAAAGTAATGAGAGAAAAGGGACCGGCGATGTTCGCTCAACGTTCAGTGTTGAAATAAATATGAAATGAGAATATTTTATTCTTCTCACGTTTTCGTGTTATAATAACTTTGGTAATGCTGGGGCTTAACTCGTCGTGCTGCTGTCGTCCTGTCGTCCACCAAAAACGAAAAGCAACTTCAACGTCAACGGTTCAAATCATCCCTTTTGGTTTTCATCAACCTCGCAAGTCTAAATGAGAATTGTTCCCGTCGGATATTACGAAATTATTCATTAAATAAGGGTGAAATATTAGTATGAAAAATCAGTCATACAGCATAAAATATAATCTTCTTCTCGCATAACCGATGTTTCGGTTACATTTAGTAGTATCAGTATGTAAGATCTTACAAAAATTATTATGTATGTATTAGTTACAGTGTTGGGACAGATCATTTTAAAAATGATCTAGACGAATAATATGATCTAGATCAGATCATAGGTTAATGTTCATGATTGGATCTTTTTTAAGATCAGATAACGATCTGGAATTAGGAAACTTTTTTTAGATCATAAGAAGATCAGTTACTTACTATAATATAACACAAAATAATTATATCTACAGTTTAAAATTTCAAGAGATTAAAAATGTTCATGATTAGGTACTTATTCTTACTAAATTTTAACTTGCACAGCGTAAAAGAATCTGATTTTTTTAGATCAGATCATCGTAAGCTAACTCAGATCAAAGATCACACAGATTGGTCTAAATCAATTGATAGAAATGCTGGTTTATAATGGATGTAACCGGTTACTTATTCTGTAATTTGTAAAGTTGAACAAAGGAATTTCTATGTTATGGCATCGTTTCAATATGAACCGTAACATAGAAATGTATATAGTTGAAGTTTACAGAATACAGAATAAGTAACCTGTTACATCTATAAAAATCAGCCTTTAAATACATGTTCCTAACTAGTTTATCTATTGAAAGGACGACAATGTTATCGGTAGTTGACAGGTTGTTATATTTATCGCACAAACGTCAAAATTTCAAAGCGTATAAATTTATTAGAGAGAAGTTTGACATGACAGGAAAATAATTCGCCATTTAAGTAGGTACGTGACTTGAAATATATTTGACATAACTAAATAAATATTGCTGTATTTGCGATTTTACACCGATAATCATTTTAATATTTAACGGATAGGTACAAAATCACGTACTACTCACATTGCAATATTAAATTGGTGGCTTAACCAATTTAATACATGAGATCTAAAATTAAACAAAGTAATAATAATAATAATCTATAATTATCAAATTAGTGCAATTGAGCTTAAATAAACTATAATGATCATTTTTATATATTTTTTCTATAATTATGAAAGCTTAAAGAATTCAAATTATAACATGAATTTATGCACAATTACCAATGCATGCAATTATGGGAAACAAAATAAAAACAGCAATCAAATTACGCCCCCTTCAAAAATAAATAAACAACAGACTTTGGAGGTAGCAAGGGTAAACCAATTTATTTCCAAAATTGGGATAATTTTTCGAAATTATGAAAATCTGAATATGATGCTTAATTCAGCAATTCGAATCGAAATCCAATCATAATACAAATTAGTTCAAATTACTGGAATAGTGCAATTTGTAGAAAAATAAAATGTTCACGATAACAAGGATAAAACTGTGTAGATGTAAAAACACGGACAAACAGTAATTTCGTGTAATTAATTAATTAATTAATTTAAAAGTAGAACAAAACACTACGCCAAAGCAGCTTTTTTAAATTTAAATTACAGTGGTCAGCGATTTAAAACCATTATTATATTTTTCGTTTCAGTGAAGATAATCTGTTGGTGCTAAAAATTTATGAAATTGACTGTTTTACCAATTAATTAGCATATTATTGTTAGACAGAGGAAATTGGTTCAACACCAAAAAATAAAAATCTATAATATTCATACACAGAAAAATGCAACACTAGAACAAAAATATAATATCTGCATCAAAAGATTAATTCACAGAAAAATTCAAATCTAAAATTTTAGGCCTGACGGACATTATTGCGTATATATCTAACCAGCGACTCGAACCGCACAAAAATACGGTTCAGGTTCGGTTCGTGGTTCACTGTGTTTCACAGTGTTCGGTTTTGTTCCGGTTTTCAAATTTCTTCTTGAAATGAACCGGTTGCCAGGTTTCAAAAATGCGGCTTAAGTTCCGGTTTCGGTTCAATGATTTATTAATAACAAGCAATTTAAAAAATTCGTTCCACTTTTGGGCTAAAATATAAAATATTTCTAAAAAAAAAAACTTGGCTAAACCGTAGAAAATACAAAAATTTTCATGAAAATTTCCAAAAGACGCTTATATCAAAGAAGTTTATTGCAATTTCTAAGAAAAGTTGCCGGTATCGACAATTTGTTGTCGATAATTTCCATCGTGAGATTCAGGCATTAGATTCGGCGTAAATGCAAACTCTATAAAATTTATAACTAAAATCGAGTATGTGATACTAAAGAATGGTACTGTGTTCAAGAGATAAACTAGTTTTCTAGATTCGCATCGTCTTGCGTTTGCAGTTATGCTGAATCTAAAATTATTCTAGATTTCAATTTTCCTGTGAATGAATCTTTTGATGCGGGAATTTTATTAGTTATATATTTGCATTTTCTGGTGTGTTATATTTCCCTGTGTATGAATATGCCATATTTTTATTTTCTGGTCGCAGCAAATGCGCGGATTTACGCACAGCTCTTTGCATGTGATGACATAGGAACCCGGAGTTCTGTGGTTCAAGTCTCTCGCCCGGCAGTGAGTGATTGGTCATTAAATTGCAAAAACGTCTTTCAATTAAATGGCATAAAATGTCACATAATAACATATCCAAAATCTGCTAAATTCGGACCACGGGAACACTCCCAAAAATTGGTTTTAAAATAAAAAATGGTCGCCATTTTTAGTTTTTCTAACTTTATCTTGTATATGGATAATACTACGAGAAAACTGTTACACTATTCTGTAAAATTACTATAATTTGTTACTGGAATCCAAATTGCCTAGGTGAAATATAGTAAATTTACATAAAAAATTTAATTTTGTCTAATTATGTAAAAGTACTAATAATTTTCAAATTAAATTTAGTACATAATTTAAGTACATCAAATGCTGGAAACTAGAAGTCGATATTGTATTCCCTTCAGAAATGACCGACAATGGAACACAAGCAAGAAAAATAATACCTAACAAAATTTCTGTAATTTGTATTTAACAAAATTATTATATTTCAGTTTAATTTCATGCTCAAAACACAAATTTAATATAACAATTCTAGTACAGAAATGACCGTCAATCGAATGCCGCAAACCGCAAGTCAATATCTTAATCCGTTTAGAAACGACAGTTAGCAGTACTAGTAATATAAATAAATCTTAAATTTCTCAATTTTCTCTCTGAAGAGAAATGTTTTAAGAATCGAATGCTGGAAACTGCGAATCGATATTATTATCCGTTAAAAAATTAGAGCAATTTTTGTGACACGACAACATTACGAATTCATTTAAAATAATTGAAAATTATCCAAATTTATTTTCACGATTTTCTCATAAACTGTAATAATTACAAAATAAATTATTAGCATATTTTTGTAGAGAATTTTGTGGTCTAGAATGTATTACGTAACAGTTTTCTCGTAGTATGATCCTATTGTCCGTATACAAGATAAAGCTGAAAAACAAGAAATGTAAATAATTTTAAAAATCACTTTTAGGAGTGTTTCCCTGGTCCGATTTTAGCAGGTTTTGGATATGATATTCTGTAACATTTTCTGAGACAAAAACCATTTAGAAAGGTTCTAAAGCAATTTTGCCCAGGCCAAAACGTAAAATGCCTGAACTATTTCTAGTATTTTAATTTCAAGGAACGTCGCACGGATTAAAATTCTGACTGCACCAAGATTAATCTGTCAAGAAGTGGTTGGATGCCAATTCCACTATAATAATATCCACCATTTTGTAATGGGAGTAAATCCTGTTGGATGATTTCCATTAAAAAAACTGGAAATTGTACTTTTAAAATTAGTAAACCAGAAACTGTATATATAAATCCAATAATTTACTGTTCATATAAATTCAACCCTTAAATAAAGCTGAAACAAAGCAATCCCAGCTTGTAATCTCAGTGTAAAATAAAAACCATTCAAATCCAATAATTTTTTGTAGATTAAAATCAACCATTACAATAACATCCCAGCTTTAAAACTAAAATCCCTATTCGACTCTCTAACAAGGCGTATAAAACACCCCCTAGCAATTACATTATGCATACGAGCCCGTTGTGTTGCCTGTCAAAAGGCAACTATTTTATTTGTTTTCCCGGCACTTTCATTTTTCTTTCACGGGTTCATTTCACTCTTTAGAGTTCGTTCAGTCGTCGCTCTCAGCTCTCAATGCCGTGTGGTTTGTTCACAGCGGGTTCTTCTTCCTCCATTCTTTACTCAGTGAACCACACAACGGGATGGAGATGGAAAATCCCTTTTCTCTTGTAGTGTTTCACTCGACGTGTGGGAAATATTCTAACTTTTGTGCACGGAAAAGTGCATTTTCTTAGGAAATGTCTTTTGGAAAAAGTTTTAACGGGGTTGAACACAATAATAGTTATTTACATAAGAATGCCGGGTGAGACAAAGACACAAATTTAATAAATTTTTAGTTGTAAGTTGGTTTTGAGACGTAATACCTCAAGGTAGGATAATTTTTTGAAAATGTTATTTTCTGAAACGAAATCACGCCTAATCAAGAACGTTATTTTGCGTTTGACTGACGATCACTCACGCTCGCGAATTTGTTTTTATAGTCAAGCTCGTTTACGCCCGACGGGTCATATTCGGGTCACGTTAAAATATTTTAAGAAAGTGTGCAATGATAATTTGCTCCGCAAAATCCTCACTTTTGCTACAACTTTTTCTACTAATCTACGCTGACTATGTACTGGAGTGTAAAGGAGTATAAATTGCAATAACCCATAATTATCATTTGTTTTGTGTTGATTTGTGTGACTTGTGATTTTTACTCACATCCGAAAAAATTTCGCTCACGCCCGATCACGCACGATACATTACAGGTCACTCATGTTCACGCCCGTTCACTATCTAAATTTTCAAAATCGCTCACGCTCACGTGGGTTATGCCGTGTCACGACGTGATCCGAAAATTTTACGATCCGTGTCCACGTCTACTTAAGATATAAGTAGTATTTTGAAATTTATTTTTGAAAAATTTCCTTTTATCCATTATCAGGATTATATCAAGCTGTATTATAGGTACCCTTAACATGTAATGTACAAAATGTATTATCTTATGATACATTCTGTATGATAGATTTTTTCTACGCCTGCTTCTAAAAGTTCATGTTTCTATATTGTTTTTAATATTGAATGCAGCTGTTTGTCGCAAGTGTGTTGCTTGCAAAGTGTGCGACAAAGTACACAGTTTTGCTTTTTCTTGAATGTTCGTTGTTTTCTCAACAACATTGATATTTCACAAAAAATTAAATATTTGACAGTAAATGTCAACAAAGTAATATTATTTTTTCTATTTTTTAACTTTCTTGTTTTGGAGGAGTAGAAAAATAGTGTGTATAAAGAAAATATTTTGTCGTACTTAAACGATTGCAACCCGCCCTTCGCTCGGGCGAAATTTTCGTTCGCGTTCGACAAAACAATATTTTCAAAACTTGTTATACAAATAACTATTGATTAATGATTCAATTTCTAAATAAAATCGTTTTTAGAAATCTAAAAATTTGATCTGATACCAAATTTATGCAGACACAACAGTACACTATAACTGCTTTGAAACTTTGTAATTAAACTAAATCGATTTTTAATTTTAAACTGTATTTTATCCTCATTTTTTACTCAATTGAATTAAAAACTTCGTGCAATGAGAATAAAATATTGGATTTATTTTAATTTACCATTCTATAATTGGGACTAAAATCCTGTTGAATGGTTACCAGAAAACCAAAGACATAAATCACGAATTTTATCCAACTTTGGTGTGGTGAACAGTACGTCACAGAGAAAAATTTTGTGCTCGTGGACTAAATTTAAATTTAACACATTCGACTATGCTTTCCCATTCATTATGCTAATAATTAAATCTTGCATAACGCAAGTGGCAAGTGTATTTTGAAATAAGTAATATTACATTATGAACTAAAGTAAAAATATGTGCCATACATGCAACATTTATTTAAATAAAACATTATACTAGTACCTTAGTACCTACACATAAAAGCAAAATAATAAAAATGTCAAAAACAGTAGAACATAACTGCACCATAGAGATATGCAGTAAAAGATATTGCACACTCAGATTTTTATATGAATTGTGTTGTTAACAACGTAAAGTTCGCAGCAAGTTGTAGTGCAACAAACTAGAAAGAAACACGTAGTTAAAGTAGAACCGCCGCGTCAAATGTAAGTTCTTTTGTCTTCTCCTCTAATGCGTTTATTTCACAAAGCATTTTTTAATCACATTAATTCCACGATCTGTCATTCCCTTTATTTTGAAGTGGCTTAACACAAAACATCGTCAATTGTTTTTATTATGAATGAAGACTGTAGAATAATTTTAATTAAATGACGAAATTTACATATTAGATGGAAATTTTACGTTTTACAAATAAAGATTTTTTGGTGGTTGCTTCTTCAATTAAACAGCAATTTGCATTGCTGATTTTGAATTTAAAAAAATTATGTGGCCGGCACATTACGACAAAAACGGGGTAACATTGGCACCCGCAACCTATACTTTGGCACTTATCTGAATTTTTTGTTACTTTTGTTTCCTTCTAAAATGCCACGACAGTCCCACAAAAGTTGGAAAGGTGTACATATAAAAATTATACGGGAGATCCGTTGATAGAGCACTCGCCGCCATTCGAAGGGACATGTTTCAAGCGCAGGCTACCAAAATGTGGAAAATATGGCATGGGACCCTTCAGAACAGATTAAATGGTATCCATGACCAATCCCACGGCCACCGAACTATTTTTCAACCTGGTGAGGAACAATTGTTGATACTGTCTTTGACAACCACCATGGCGAAAACCAGTCTTATGATTTTATTACTATCTCAATGTATGATCGCTAACAAACTGATGATGGGTGAAGTATTCTTCCCCAAACTCGCATAAAATAAATCTGTATGATTAAAACACGATCCTGAAGCCTTTTTATTTTATATTTTAAGATTAATTGTACTTATTATCAACTTTAAAACGTTATAAAAGTTTAACATTTATTTTGAACCATTTAGAATAAAGATATCTTTAATCGGAAAACATCTGCATGTATAGAACTAACGTTAAAGAATTTTTTCCATGCCTAGGACGATCATAAACAGCTCCTAGTTTCGAGCAAATACAATTTATATGCACTGCCAAAGTACCTACCTCTAAAATTCTGTCTATTTTGACTCCCTGGAAACAATTTTTTTTCTCGGATGACCTTCAAGATTTTTTATGCGTATAAGAGTAACTTAATCCCCCAGAGTCATAGATACGATACCTTTATAAAAAGTTTTTAAGTTACGCGACGAAAATCGACCAAAACCCCTTTACGGTACTTCCCGCCATACTAAAATATTTATTCCTAATCATTATTTCAACTACTACTATATCATAATTTCGAATACATACTTTAAAAATATACAGTTTTCAATAATAAATTTCAATGTATCTTAAGGAAATTTTTATCATGCCACTAGATTGATGGTTATTTTAACATAACTTTTAATAATTATAAATTATAAATAGCTTTTGTAAGTGGTAAACATTATCCTTAGGTTTAAAGTTTTCAAACTTTAGTGCTAGATGTTTAGTTCTATAAATTTAAACATTCTTAAACGTAAATAGTAATGTAAACTTTAAAGCTAAATCGTTATGTGAATAAAGCTTAATTTCTAAATGATGGTCATTCTATTTAGGTGTTCATTAAATTTATTTTTAATTGTAATTATATACGAACCCATTAATCTCAAAAATATAAAAGGAATTGTCAGCTGCCAGCAATCATTTTAAATTTGCTGTATAATATGAATTAATTATTTATTTTTTTACGAACAACAATAAAACAGATATACTATATGTGACGGTTCATATACAATATCTTATTCTGCAATAATTATTTGCATTCATCGTTTGAAAATATATATTGAAATCTTGTGTATTCATCTGCAAAATATAATGTTCTTATGCTCTAATATGCTTTCATTCAGATGAGAATCGTATAATATTATTTTTATTTTTAATACTGAGAGAACTTTTTATTGAAAATTTGTTTTTGCTGTACACCTTTTGAAATCGGAAAAGCTTCTTCGAAGGTTGCTTGATTTTGTATAGAACAATAAGCTTTTCCTTTTTAATAATCCGGGTTCAATCAAAAAAGTTTCTCTGAATGCCGTGCAGAATTTAAAAAAACTTTTATATGAACATTCAGATGAGAGTCACAAAATTTGCCAGTATAATATATACCTAACCTTAGGAAAACAGTCAATTTATTATAAAGCCCCATTCACAATAACATTTCAGTTTTTATGTTTACGTTTAAGAAAGTTTGAATATATCGAACTAAATACTAGCATTCACAGTGCTTGAATGTGGGACGTGTGAATGCTCGTATTTAATTATATGAATTCAAACGTAGGTAAACATAAATAGAAAAGACAGTACTGAGATACAGCCAATTTATTTAAAATAACACTCTCAACGTATCGATCGGTAAACAATGTAAACTTTATGCTCATAACGCTTATGTGCATAAACCACAACTAGAAAACAAAATAGTATACCAAGAGTTGATTAACTGCGTAATTGAGACTTGCATCAATATACTTTTAATCATTATTATACAAAGCACTAGTTTTTTCCTTCATTTATGGACTATTTATAAAAAAATCTACTTTAGTTATTAATGTACCTACCTAGGCACTGAATGTTTACTTTCCAAGATTTCTTTTCCTTATAAAAGACAAATAAACCATAATAAGAACTTTAATTCCTAAGGGAACATTTAGTTTTTCCGGAATCGGAAAATCGATAAATTGTGGAACTGAAATTTGGAGCAAATATTTGACCCAAATAATTATTGGTTAATATTATTTATTGTAACAGAGTTTTGATTGTTAGATATATTAATTGATAACACAAATTTAAATTAGGTGACTCTTATAATAACCACTCAATTATATAGTTATATTTCTATGCATATAATACTACCTCATAAGAATATTTTGTAAAATCTAGTAAAACACGAAAAATTTTAATTCACAATTATTTTAACTTCCTGTACATTATTTAATTACTTCTATGTAGGTATACGACTACTTTAAAATATTGTGAAATCACATCAAATCAGTGCAGATACATGTTTTGTTACAGGTTCATGTAAAATTAAATTTTTTCGACTTTTATGATTAATTTCATAAACGTTTATTTAACATTTTATATTTAGAAGCTTGCTTAAATTTTAATAAATAAAACTGAAAAAGGATCATGTCACTTCTTAGACTGATTCCTTTTTAAGATATTCATTGTAATAATAATTTCTTTAGGTACTTTATTAACAAAATTTCAAAATAGTACGATTTTCAAGTAGGTAGCTAAAATTATATTTACTGTTCACTTTCGTTAAAACCATTGTAAAACTTCGAATCGTTTCTAAAATCTGGTTGAACATGAAAACTTTTATTTACAATAATAAATATTCAAATTTCCTATATTCCTATAAGAATCATTTAAAAATAATATGAAATCACATAAAATCTGTGCAAATACATGTATTGTTATCGTTTTATATAAAATTAAACTTTGGATATCTGTAAGAGTAACATCTTAAAATTTGTCTATACTTATACCTAGGTGCATAAACGTTTGTTGTAAATTTTAAAAACTTACTTAAATTTTTATAAGTAATACTGAAAAAAATAAATAAATTGCATCCTTCCATTTATTTTAATAATTATTTATTTGTGCATTCATAGTTCAGGCATGATAATATAAAAAATTTTCTTATTTCGAATGAAATAAACAACAGTGTAAACAATGTAAAAGTGTTGGGTCCAGTGCAAGCCGTGTAACAACAACACCAAACAACAGTCGTCTTGATACATACCGCAGCAACAACAACGTAAACAAGTCGTGCGTGGGTCGGGGTATTTAGCGATGCGTCTGGGAGCACTGATATTTACATAACTCATTTGTTAGGGCGTCTTGCCGTGAGCAAGGCTAGCAACAGTCTGCGTCGCGACGCCGAGCGAAGCGTGGTGCGTGGCGTCCACAGGTGTGGCGCGCGTGCGCACCAAACACGCTCTCATTGATTGGTAGAGATGTGTGGTGGAAATGCGAGAACTGCTAACTAGAGTAGGGGATGTGGACAGAGAGCACAATGGTTGAGGGTATGACAGCAAGCTACAGTCTAGAGTTTGATCCCAGCTTCGACCCTTATAGGTATAGACAAACGCCGCAACCTTTTGTGGTGAAGCCAAGAACTAGCGTAACTATAGGAGAAGTGTTGCTGTTTGCTTATTTTAGGTTGTTTACTCATAATCTCTACACAAAACACTCAAAAACTTACATTCACTAAACTAACCTTTGAATAAATAAAACCAAGGACAGCAATTGACATCCGCTGTCACAACATACACAATAATAACAGAAGTCAGCAATATGCAACACTCCACATAGTTATTCATCTCCTTTCTTCGTCTAGAGCTGTTGCTCCCTCTACAGTACTTCTTGCCTTTACAACATTGTTTAGTGCAGCATTGAGTGTTATTTAACAATCCTTTTACTCGTCAAAGGATCCCAGCAATCAACAAACTATATCAATAACTAGAAATTATTATCGTAGGAAAGTCTAAGTGTAGTTGAGTGTATGGATAGTATCTTAAGGTGACCATTCAACACAAAAACATAAAATTCTACTTATAATATTCATACACAGGACCACAAGAAGATTCAAATCTAGAAAACTTATTCGTAATAAAATTTCTACATTAAAAGATTCATTCCCAGAAAATGCACATCTAGAATTTTAGATTCAGCATAAATGCAAACATAGGAAAATGCACACCAGGGATTATTCTAGCGTGCAACTGGACACAAAATAAGCAGTGCTAAAATAAGAAGTGCAGTGGGAATTTTAGATTTGTGCAAGATAAAATAATAGTTATTTGTATACCTACCTAGGCTGCAAAATGTCTGTTCAGCGTCTGACAGAATTTTTGGCCGAGGCAAAGATCGAGGCTTAACAATTATTCTCGAGGACACTTAAGCAACTGCAATGCGTATAATTATAAACACACATTTTATTTTTTGTTACAACTGTCAAAAATATCTGACATTGGCAAGCATAACTCAATAAGTTTACTTCGCAGCCGTTACTGATAGCAACGCGGCCGCGAAATGTGTCGTACACAAATGTTCTACTTCGCGGCCTGAAATGCGGAAGTCAATGTCAATGTTTTTGACAGTTGCACAAAAATATATTATATTCAAATAAAAGTAAATTAATATAGGTACATGAAAATGTAGTAAATAATTATTATGTTTTACTCAAATTATCATAAAAATGTACAATTTGTGAATGGTGATTCTGAAATGCGTACATTTTAACTTAGTTTTAAATAAGTTCGTACATGAATGAAAGAAGACCGTGTTAGTACCTACCTCTAAAATTTCAATTTTTAGGTAGGTAGGTGACGGCATATGATTTTGTAATATTTTTAAACTGTTTTCTTTCTTTTCAATAATGCCTACCCCAAGACCATTGGAAATACGCTACTGTATGTAATTGTATTATTTTAAATTTAGGTGTTCATTTTGTGATATGATATGTGCAGTGGGGAAAAAAACTTAGAATAAACCCTGATGCATACACCAGGAAGATACCTACAAAACTAGAAAACTAGTTTGTATTTTCAAGCCAAGGAGGATACACGCAAATTAAGTTCACCTGAACTAAATAAACAACCCAATTCCATTCTTGAGTTCCACATACTCATTTTGATTATAACTTTTCTATGTTTGCATCTTCCTGTGTGTGCATTAATTCATTAAATTAAATTAAGTCTACATATTATACATGGTGTAAATTTGCTTTCAGAGTAATGAGAATGTAAATTTAAATTATTAATTACAAATAATAAATAATACATGCATCTACACAACGCTAACGATTACAGCAAAAAAATCAAGTCGTCACTAATTCTTTGAAATTCTTGTTACAATTTTAACCGCCGTGTAATTTAGAGAAGGAAATACTTGTTGCTTTCATTGGTATTACCCTATTACTGTTGTCAGTGTTATCTTCATTTCGTTCTTTGCTTACTATAGGTAGGTACTTTCTACACTTATAACCTGTTGCAATATCTTGCTTCAAACGAATTGAAATTACGATCATTGCTTTGAAAAATCTGATATCGAAACAAACGAATGCAGTTAACCATAAAGATATCATTGTCCTTAGAACAATTGACTGCAATGTTTTTTATGGTACGTTCAAAATAAATTTAAAAATGGGCAATGATGATTTTTACCTCTCGCCTCATATTCTATAAGAGAGGTATTGTAATGGGTCAAAATTTTCTAGTATGAGTTTTTGGTGGATAAGCACGTTTCAGGGTCTCTAGAATACGAATTTACTATTTTCACGATGATGTCTGTGCGTGTGTGTGTGTGCGTGTGTGTGTGTGTGTGTGTGTGTGTGTGTGTGTGTGTGTGTGTGTGTGTGTGTGTGTGTGTGTGTGTGTGTGTGTGTGTGTGTGTGTGTGTGTGTGTGTGTGTGTGTGTGTGTGTGTGTGTGTGTGTGTGTGTGTGTGTGTGTGTGTGTGTGTGTGTGTGTGTGTGTGTGTGTGTGTGTGTGTGTGTGCGCGCGCGTATGTATGTATGGGCGTATGAATTATGTGACGATTTTTCGTCCACGATAACTTAAAACGTATCAAACAGTTAATAACCAAATTTCATATTTAAGGTTTTAATAAGGATCTTAACACCGGATAAGATTTTGGTAGAAATCCGCTAACCGGAAGTAGTACTTTTTGAAACTTGATATAGTTTTCCTTAAATAAATTGGTACATTATTTATTTCTCACAATTTTTGGAATTAAAAATAAAAGAGAATATAATTATCTATAGGTACATTTAATTTTGAATACAATATGCCGAATCTGGTAGTATTTAACAACAAAATTAAGTACAAATAATAATATACTCTTTTGAAATTCCGGTATCTTGTTGTCTATGATCCTATGAAATTTGTTTCTACACAAAATTTGAATTATTATGACAGTAAGTTGACATATTTTGCTTGCATCTTGGTTTTCATTATCGTTTACATATTACATGAACATGAAACTATTAAAATGTAAGTAAAACTATTTATTAGATTAGTACAATAAGCATAATTAGGCGAGAGGTCGTGTGCTGGTCACAGCAGATTTTTTATTCCTTAACTCATACTCATCGATAAATTTAATTCCAGTCATCATCAACCTCAACGCATCTTAGTAACGTAATATTTTATAGCTATGTGGTTGGGTTGTTAATAGCCATCATTTAACTTTCTTGCTAAGCTTCGTAAACTTCGCAAGCTCTAATCTTACAGAATCCATCTAATAACCTAATAATAATAGAACTTGAGTTGTATTGAAGCTACAAGTTTAGAACAGGCTACATCCAAGCAAACTATGTAAATCGTTAGACAGAAAATTATCTGCCAGACACAAACAAGTAATGAAAAATAGTAAATATAATTAATTTATAATTTGCTTTATAAAATGAATTGATCATTTAATATAGGTAGGCATAGTATATTTGAATTTAATATGACAATTATTATAGCAAAATTTCATTTTCATGAGTAGAGGAGACCGGGGTTGGTTGTTACGAGTGTATAAGTTGTTGCAGGGCACATTACAGATATGCTTTAAAGACACAAACGATCATGGCAACGTCTACTATCGCCTCCTGTACTCTAGTGGCGTCTACGTATAGTCACTGACTATATCTGCCTACGTGTTGACCAAAAGCAGCATGTTTGTAACTTTTATTCTTTTTCGTAATTTTCCTGTCGTAGATAATTGAGATAATTTATTGGATTTATGTTATTTTGTTTGTATTAACATGGCTTTCGGTACAAAGCCGATCAGCCAGCTCTTGTATTATTTTTTTGTTAACTACCTACTTTAAGTTCCTTTGTTTAAGAAATCACATTGTTTAATTAAAAATAATTGAGTAGTTCTTATTTATTTCACCTCATATGTTTCATCTTGGTATTGGGGCAGAAAGTTGATTAAAATTAGAACTAAATGATTAAAATGCTCAAGACGTCTTCTGTAACTTTTTGCCTCGTATGTTGTAACAACCTACCCCAAGGCTAAGTAGGTTGCGATTTCTGCGAAATTTTGAAAAAATAAATATCATTGTATAACCAACAAGCTACTTTTTAAATCCCAACAATTTCATTTGAATCGTTTTACCCAATAAAACGTTAGGATACATTTTCTAAAAAATGTCACAACCAATCCCGGTCTCCCCTTACTTGTCATAGTTTAAATTTCGTTATATAATATTCTACGACTGTTTTATATGCAACAAAATTAAAGCATTTCTGTCCAATTTAGTTTTTTGGTTCTTTTATTTAAAATTTAAAAAATCTGCATCAATATCAATACCCTTCACGAAATGTTATTAAAATAATTTATCAGGAAAAATATTTTATATCCGCTCCCTGCATTCAATTTCCTGAAAATATCAAAGGTATATAGCTTTAACACGAAGGAAGTTGAATCTGTCAGATTGCATCAAGCCTCTTGTGAAAACGCTGTGTAAATCCAAGTAAGTGCTAAGTACTTCTTGCAATACCAGACGGTCTTTGAATCTTGTAAAAGTAAAAAGAATAAAGAACATTCTGTAGGTGCGTATGGCAATTAAAATATCTTTGTAACAGTTGTAGCAGTGCAGAGATAAAAAAGATAAAATACATCCCTTGTTGACAAGATTTTTTAGAACTGTCATTATTATAATAAAGAGTTTTTCTACGTCTGTAGAATAATTATATACGCAGTTTAAAGTTTAAACTCCATTAGACTATCCTCAAAATGGTAATACAAACAAATTGCCCTATGGCATTAAAAATAAAAATTACCATTTTAATCTTGACACAAATTATGAGTCATAAAATTCTGTGCATAACGTGGCGTACTCTGGTTCTGAAAAGTCAGATTTGAATCCAGTCAGATACAAATATTAATTAAAAGAGTTGACGGCTGGTAACTGCACAACAGTGGAGTGGCGTCCATGGAAGCAAGGGAAACACTGCTTCCCTTGCCCTTTATATTTTTTAAAATGGTTTCTATGGGACGCCGTTTGGTGCATAATTATTACCAAAAAATATAAAGATATTTGGCTATTTATTAGCCAAATTATGTACAAATATAATGAAATTATGTTTAATATACTATTTTATTTGTACGTACGACACAAAAATATGTTATTTTATTTTAACTTGTTTTATTTAAATTTTTCCACTTATATAAATAGTTTTTAACAAATATATAAGAAATATGTTACGTGTATAAACTTGGTTCAACCAAAATATAAAATGTGGAAACATTTTATAAAACTACACTAACAAATATAATGTAGGTAAGCCTTGAAATATAAAATGTGAAATGAAATATAAAGTCTTGCAAAAACGAATACATAGGAGGCCATTGTACAGGATCACCACGTCCTATCCACCTATCCTCAAAGGTTTGGGTCAAGTATTGCCGCGTATTACGTTTAAAGTGCGGTGGTGCACCGTCATGCTGGAACCATGCATGCTGCCGTACATTTAAGGGAATATCTTCCAATAACTCCGGCAAATTATTTTGCAAGAAAGATAAATAATTTGCACCATTCATTCTATTAGGTAGAACATAGGGACCAAGTAACGTTCCATTTATGATTTCAGCCCAGATATTCAAAGAAAATCGCTGCTGGAAATTGCTTTTTACAATAAAATGCGGATTTTCAATCGCCCAGTGACGTGAGTTATGAAAATTATAAACTCCGTCTCTCGTAAAATTTGCTTCATCAGAAAAGATTAAGTGCGAGGTGAAATTTTGATTTATGGCATGTTGTTGTAGAAGCCACTCACAAACATTTTCCCGAGCTGGATGGTCAGTTTGTAGTAGTCCATGCACTCTTTGAAAATGGTACGGATAATAACCATGATTCCGAATAGTTCTCCAAACACTGGAATGTGGAACATGTAAAAGTAGTGATATTCTTCTTGTGCTAACTGTAGGGTCAACATGGACGGCGTTTAAAATTGCATCTTCAACAATGTGACGATTTCTTACTTGGCGAATGACTCCCTCTCTACCACGATTAGGTCGCAAATATCCTGTGTCACGCAGGCGTTGTGTAATTCCAATAAACATACGGTGTCTAGGATCCCGTCTTTGAGGAAAACGTTCCGCATAAATATGCTCTGCTAGTCTCACATTTTGTCTCGCCTCTCCAGCACTATGTTCACTAATTCACTATCACTAAATCCGTTCGCGTTATCCATTTCATAACTTCAGGTATATGCCATTAAAATATATGCACGAAGTTGTGAATCAGCCTGTATAAGAAAAGGTATATAAATAATGTATAACTGATCATTTAATTTTCAAATCATTTGTCACTCTAATAATAAGTGATAAATCTGTGAAATTTTCCGTGCACCAAATCAGCCAATAACGCAATTCATTGATATTGCTAACAGGTTGTTCGGGTTCATGGCAAATATTAGTTCGTTTTATTTCAGTTAATAAGTTCGAGAATGTTGGTATTTTGAAAAGGTAATCAGACTCCAGTCATGTTCGAAGCACATGTTACAGATTTAGGAGATTTGTTTCAAATGTAGCAAGTAATGTGAACTGCGTGTATGTGTTTGTAAATATGCAAACAAAAACAAGACAATCGATGTGGAAAATGCTGTTTACATATATTTGCCCCAATTGGGATTTTTCGACAGAGACAACTTTTGGTTGTTGATTTTGAAATATGAATGGGGATTTTATATATGAGATGTTTTAACCTATTTGAGTGTAAACCATGAGCATTGAGCATCCATAAAGGGAAACAGTAATTAGTAATAATTAATGGCGTGGAGGACTGATTGCGCTATGTGAATGTGACTTACAGCCCTTTCACATATGGAATCATCGAGGATTCTTTCATGCTTTTAAACCCTTGAAAAAGGAAATTCACTGTTTTGAACCAATCAATGAATTAGATATTCTTCTTTTCCAAGACTCATTGAAGATTCAATTTAGCAGCGGCGCTATTTGACAGGCAATTCTTACCAGGATTAATTTTCTCAAAATTCAGAAGAACAAAAGAGACATTTTTATTCGAGTTTTTCTTAATTTAAACTGCATAAAATACGCAATTGCAAGTCAAAGCAATTTTATATTGAAGTTTCTTTACAATGTGGTCTATCATTTTTTAAATAAATGTAGTGTCTATTTTACTAAATAAACGGAGTTAAATAAAGACCATTGCGTGAAATAATGAAGTTCATAACCTAGCGCAAATTAGTTGAATAAAGTGTCTAAACCTAAAGAAAGTAGAAAAATAAATTTTATCTATGTCTCTTAAATAGTACACTTATTATAGGTGTGTTTACAGCTTACAGTTTAGAAATGGTAATATTTTAAAATCACTCAAATTGCTATCTGGCCAATAAAACTTGTATTATGGATATTGGCATCGTTAAATTAAATTTTATCCATGGCAGTTAAATAACACACACATTGATCCTTAAGTTGTTGTCATACATAATCCTTTTACTCAATTTGGATGTGGCACTTGTGGCAGCCTCACACACTGTGAGTGAATATATGATAACGGTGCATACAGTTTGATATGCTGATTACGAATCAAGAAGTATTTTTCAAATATTTGCAAATTAAATATCAAATTTTAAGAGAACATTGCGTCATATATATGCCAAACTCATGAATTTGCATTTTTGTATTTAATATTCAAACAGTGAACATTAACATCGAGTGTTAGGCCAAAGTAATGAAACTACCACAAACGATGAAAAGAAAAGTATGCCAAAAGCGCGAATCCACATCACATTTGTGCACGATTCATTTATAAGCATCACGGCATGTTACTTGACTGTAGATAATTATATGCCAAAACAACGAATGTGGTACATTCATGCTTTCAGCAAAATAATATTGCTTAATTTTATATACATTCGTGATTTAAGTTTTATCAATTTTAAGACTTACCATGTTTTAAACAAATTCGTGCCTTGCACAGTCAAAAATATACTAACTGAACAACACATTCGTGAATAAAACTCAAACTTTGGCATATGTGTGACGATTGATTATATTATAATTTATTTTTAATAGCGATAAAGGCGAATTCATTTGCACATGTAAAAATGTACCATGTAAGTAAACTGCCGTTAATATTTTGAATTCCTGAAAAAATATTTTTCATGTTTTATCTAGCTGTAAGTTCCCTTAACGTATGTAGGTACTCGAAATTATGATACACTCTGTATTCGAAGAAAAACATATTATTCTCTCATGATATATAAACACCCATTATTACATAGCCAATTGTCATCAATCATTCCTTCTCTCAGAGGTGACAACAATACAACTTATCGCTTATTTATCCAGTGTATCAGCGACGGTTCTCCTGCCCTAGTTCCCCGGCAGGAGTGATAACTGATAAGTGATAAGTAATAAGTGATAACTACACTATAGCAGGCAATGTGGCATCCTGGTGGCAGCGGTGTGAAGTTGTACGCAAGTATCCGACAGGTGTTTACTGTGTGCAAACTTCAATGCTATTGATTTTTTGCAGTGCAGGTACCCTGATAATTGTTAGACGTTTCCTGCAGCCGAAGTTGTTAAGAGAAATAAAAAACGCAGGAAAAAGTTCTATTCGTAGATACTATTTTAATATTATTTATTAATATGGACAATATTAAAATAATAATATAATAACTTTAATTTATATTATTATGTATTTTATTGTCAAGTTATAATTTTTTGCTATACTAAATCACATTTTATCTTTTATCTTTGTATATTTTTTATGTATGGTCTCTGTTGGATCCTGTACTAAATAAATAAATACAGTTTCAGTATATACTCTCTAAAATCGTTACTTTGCGAATTGTTTTGTGTCCGCAAAATAATATTTTAGCGGATCCAGTCCTCTAATAGATATTTATACATCAAGTGAGATACATGAATGTTTATTGAAAAGAAGGAAGTTTAGCCCCCAAGCCCAAAGGGCGAGTGGGATAATTTTTTCGAGTGAATTAACATTCGTATCTCACATGGTTTATACAATATTTTATTCAATTTTGACGAAATTGTTTCAAATATCTATATGAATTATAAATTTATTTTGACATAACAGAAAAAAACTAATCAAAGTAGTCGTTAGTGGCTAGTTGTCATTGTTTTTATGCATTTTTGACGTAATAATAACAGTTTAAAACGTCAGAGTAATTTAAAAATGTGTTGAGTGATTTAAAAAAATTAATTCACTTGTGAATAAACAGTTGTTTAAAGTTGTTGATATGGAGTTAATAATAGCAGTATAAAACGTCAAAATTGAATGAAATAACGTTACCTAAGCAATGAACTGTAATTTACATTTTATATGATTATTTTCACTAATTTTCATTGTTTCATCGCCAACGTTTTACAAATATTTTTTTTAAAGTTATATTTTAGCATAATTTTAAATAGTTACTAAACAATTTGGAGAGCATATTTACTTAGGGGTTTGAAAATAGAATTAATTCTTTGTCATTTGGATTACTGGAATTTTTGATTGACAAATAATAACAATCTAAATGTCAATGTCATTAAATTTACAAAATATGTGTAATTATTCATTGACGTTTGTAAAGAAAATGATGAAAAAAACATAATTTGTTAATAATGTATTTGTATTTAATTTTTATTTTACTAACAAATATGAACTTTAAATGTGACATAAACAAAATTGACATTGAAACCTTGTCACTCCAACTGTACTATTCTCTTCCTTTGATTAAAAAGAGTGAATAGAACTGATTTAACGAACTATTTTGCTCTATAAATATTTTTGATAATCTAATTATTTTGTTCAAAGTGAATTGTGGTATTGTGATTGTGGGTTGCATAAATTAAATTTGTTTCTATGCAAATTTGATTTGGTTTGGTTTAATTAATTAAATCGAATGGAGTATTTACTATACCAATTAGAATATAATGATTTGTGATGCCAATACAATGTTGAAACTAATTATTTGATCATTGGGAAGATAGGTTTTGTAAAACGTAATTATCAGTTCTTCTGTCAATATATAGAGTAGTAAATGCGAACATGAACACATCACACACATACACATAGTAGGTAATGGTATTTTCGTTTTCGTTCTTTATTGTTTTCCTTGTGTTCGCTTCGTCTCAATCTCGTGAAGACAGAGGAGTTGAGTTTCCCAGTGACATATCACGATCGAATTGCGGTGCAGGGAACATCGACCATCTGATTCATTTATTACTTTGACGCACAAGACGAATTTCTTCACGCAAACACAACAAACTTGTTCAGGAACAAGGAAATTATAAATCAAATAGTTTCTTTTTAATTTAAATTAGATCCTGCAATAGACTTTAGTCTAGCGAAATATTAATAATTATTCCCAACTTTTTTTTAACCATTTATCAGTTATTTCATCTACGACTATTAAATAAGACATTCGTTATACCTATTATTGCTTCAGTGAATAGGTAATATAATATTACTCACTAATAATTTTTTAATTACACATGCATTTTAATCGATCTTTAAAACATGCAAATTAATGAGTGCAACGGCCAAAGCTACGGCTTGTCGAGGTGTGTTTAAAATGTTATTTAGCACCATGGAAACCAGTTCGTTAAATGATATTTTAATACCAGGAGTAGAAAAAAGAAAAAGTACTTATATACACGATATTTTTATTACACATGCATCCTAAGATGAAAAATAGAGCTGGAAAACATAACATTTTATTTTGGTGTGTCAAAATATCGTTACCTAGAAGATGGTTACAATTTACATTGTTCTTGCTTTGCAACCTTTAAAACAGAGCATGTCTTTTAATTAATTTTATAATGAGGTCTTGCACGATTTTTTTTTCTTTACTGAAATCGAAAGAACACTAAAAAATATCTACCCCGTGTTTTTTCTTTTTCTTAAATTTATTTCAAGAAAGAGAAAATAATTATTAAAAGTAATATTCTTCAAAGCGCGACCGAAATGCACCACTTCTCCCCTTGTCAACTGACGTCGCTGGGTACGGAACGTCAAACGTTTCAGCGAATTAGGTTATGATTTCCAAATTATTAATGTTTGTTGCTAGTTGCTATATTTTGTTATAAAACATGGGTCAGAAACGTCTAAAAACTTGTTTCGTGCATACCTGTATGAATACCTACAAGTGAAAATAGCAAATGACAAACAAAAATTGAATCATAGATATTGATTGCTTCTGAACAGAAAATAAAATTATTTATATAAAATAAAATGAATATATTGAATACAAAATTAATTAGATTATTTATATATTAAATATATTATAGTGTTTTGCGCATATATTTTAATTTTTCTATTATTTTATGCAGTTTCTAATATGGCATAGGAACCCATCCATTCTATCATGTAAGATCTGGTACCTTTGTTTCTCATTGGCTTGTACCCGGTAACGTTACGATTTTGACAACGTTATGAATGCATTGCACTTTAAATTGCTTTTTATATTACAAATAAACAAAATTTTAAGCAAACTGGTATATTAAACAAAACTACAAAGATTAAATACCTATTCATATTAAAAAATAAAATAGGCATATTAATTTTTTTTGCAAGACCTCATTTTAAAATTTACCTTTTTATAATTCCACATTTAAAATGGCAATGATTAAGACCATTTCCTTTGACTCGTGTAGTAAACTTTCATTCTCGTGAGTAGTTACCTTTGTTCAACTGTCATTGTTTAATGTATATTATTCTACCAGAATTATTTATAACTCATTTTCATTACATTCTTTATAGTTTACATTCGTGCTAAAATCCAGTTCTCTATTTACAATATTATAGTACGAACGATGAAGTTCTGATGCTATACAGTAACGACTACCAAAAAGTGTAGAGCCTTGAATAATTAGTTTCAACAAAATCTAGTGTACAACGTACAAGATGATTTAGAAAGGTAATATTGTTGCAAACATTTCAAGTAGGTAACGTATAATTTGATCTCAATCTCCCGGAACATAAAGTATTAAAAGCAGCGGTGCATAATGGAAGAGCATGCACCATTTGACTTGGAATCATCTTAATTCCGTGAACAATAAACCAAGCATCTGAAAGTTTAAAGTTTGATGATGTGCAGATTAGAACGTTCTACGTTCCATTGAAACAGAACGGGCTTCTGTTCTGCTATTCATGTTTGCGCCATTTACAAGTATTTACCTTTCGAATTAATTAATTTACACAATCCCAAATGAAAACTGATTCAGTTGTATCGCTTTGCATTCTCTCTTCACTGAAATGTAGAGAAACTCACATCCACTGATACTATGGATGCAAATGCTCACATCAAAATCCAGACAAATCAAAATACTGGAAGAATAATAAACTATACAGGATAATTCACTACTTCGTTCATATATTTTTATGGTATACCAGATAGATATACCTAATAGTAGGTACTTAACTTACTGATCTTGGAACGAAAGGAATTTTTTAAATACGTTATTTTAGTCGCAAGAAGCACATTTTTTAAATCAGTGGATTATTGATTGTACAATAGATATCTGACTATGAATGGAATAAAATTAAATTTTAATTAATTGTGCAGTAGCAAGAACAGTAAATCTATAAGAATTCCATTTGAAAACAGTGACCCAAAACCATAGACCTGGAACTGAACCGAATCTGAACCATAAACCCGAAAAAACCTTTATTTTCTTCGAACCTGAACCTAAACCGAAACGTGTAAGTAAACTTTGATTTATTTTGAATTTCTGAAAAATTGTTTTTAATTTTTTGTAATCAGCATATCAAAGTATTTGATACTCTTAACGTATGTTGGTACTTACTCAAAAGTATAATACCTAACACTCTGTACGTCAAAATCTTAATAGAGTCAAAAAATTTGCGTTTTAACGTAGGTATACCTACATTGTTCTCAAAAATATATTTCATAACGTATTTCAGTTAAAATTTACTTACCTTATCGTAGATAAAGTGTAACATTTTAAGTTTAACTGGCAATTACTTAGGTATTAATTCAAATTATTACAACACTCGTCTGCGACTTGTTTTGTTTTCATTATTAAACAATATATTATTAATTTATGTAAACATTTATCTATTTAATTTTATGGTATTCTATTTGTCTAATTGTCGGGATATTGAGTGTCGGAATTTTAACATAGTTCCGACGCAAATAAACTATGCCAGGATGAAAGTTAAACTTAAATTTTACTGCATCCTGAAATTGAATTAGTTTTACTCATATACTATCCACACTCAACGTAAATGAAATACGAGAATGAATAGTTTATGCTGGAGTACCTATACAGTTGTACACGAACCTTGCATTTCTATGAATGTTTCAAGTATGTATAATATTTGTATGTATGAATATGAATAATATATTTGGGAAGGAAGGTTTAATATTCTGCCTTTAAAATATCTTCGTAAATTATTTTCCATTGTTCGTTCATTAATAAGCATCATTAATGTAAAAAATCATACATTAATGACCCCTATTAAAGCATGATTTTTATTTATCAACGATTTTATTTGAATGCGTTCAATACACGTTACATAGTTATATTAGCTACCCGTAAGTTGTAAAAAATGGTAAATAAAATAAAACGAAATGATTTTGACAGTTCTAGATAATAATATTCACGTAATATTAATACTTAGCAATATCATTTGTGACTAACCTAACATATTTGTCATGAAATGAATTTAGTTTTTCTCCAAATTAAAAAGGTATGATCAACGGAAAACTCACGTGTTAATAGACGATTAATAATCTCGACAATTAAAATGTCTCAGTTATCAATCGCCTTCATTAACACACTAGATAGTTAAATAACAAACTATTTCCACCGTAAGTCGTAAGACCTATATTAAGTTTTTCAAACTTGCAAATTTGAGGCTGCATAATCTCAAAAAATATGCTTATATCAAACTACGGTTTGCGGCATTGCATGTGTTTCTCGAACATTAATTTTGGCTTATTACTAAATTATAAAATTTCAATTCCCCATTCTGATTTGCACACGATAAAGCTAACATCGATATTTTAAGGAAAGATTTCGTTTTTAAATAAAACAATGTGTTATTGTTTAACACGCTACATTAAATACTACCTAACAGGTTAAGTAGTTTGTTGTTCTTCAACTTCAATGTAGTACTACAGATGAAGTTGTTGCATTTTACAACTGTCGATAAACACAATGGATGGTTGTAGAAAACGTGAACAGAATATGGAAGAAGTTTTTAGAGTACGCAGCATATAGTATTTGGGTTACGATGATGGGATAAAGTAAATAGAACAGTTTTGTAACAGACATATTCCATACAAAATAAATATATTTGCTGTCTTACACATACTGCATGTTGCATTGTTATTCTTTTGTTATTTAAAAGCAAAACAAATTTTTAATAATATTCTACAGAACGTTAAATAGTAAATACCCTGTTCACATAAGGATTATTGAAGGATTCTTCCATGCTTCTTAATCCTGGAAAAAAGAAATTTACTGTTTTGAAGCTATGAATAAATTAGAAATACTTCTTGTCCAAGATTCATGGAAGATTAAATTTAGCGGCGCCGCTATTTGACAGTAGTTGCTCACACAAGAGTGGGAGGGGGACTTTAAGGACTAAAGCCCCTGCCAAAAAGATTAAATGCCATTATTTTTTAAATAAATTTACAAATTTGAAATGTTATTCATTAATTTAATTTATTCAATAAATATTAAGTTCATATAATTTATATTTTGGGCAATTATGTAGTGTTTTCTATGAACTATCGTATTCAATCATGCGTGCAGCGTGCTTGTGCACGTTTGCAGAACTGTGAATTTCGTTTGTGCAGTCACAAACAGTTCTATGTGACTGACGGACTGGCCATTCGTACAGCAAACAGTATGCATGCAGTCTTCGAAGTTATTATTATTTATATTTTAATAGCAATTACTTCTACTATACTAAGCACTTGTGTGGATACAAAGGCGCAGTAATAAAGGTGTTAAACATATGTAGTCATATGAATCATTTTTCCAATTTAAACGTATTTGACCTTGACCAAAAAAATAATTGCCTGTGGCGCATTTTCTTCACAGTTACTAATATAATTATACGAATTTACAAAATTTCAGCTCTTCCTAAAAAAATTCCTGGGTGCGCTAGTGTTTGACAAGCAATTATCACCAGAATTATTTTCGTCAAAATTCAGGAAAATTAAAGAATCCAATTGTGAACAGGGCATTATGGTGTTCTCTTCACTAAAAACTATGATTTAACGCCTAGTAAAAAGTAATTAATTGAATTTACTTACGAGCAGTGTTGTGACAGATCATTTTAAAATGGATCTAGATCAAGATCAAGATCTTCTCGTTTAATATGATCTAGATCAGATCATAGATAAATTTTTATGATAGGATCTTTTTTTTAGATCAGATCAGAAATTAGTGATCTTTTTTTCTTTAGATCGTAAAAAGATCAATATTAGACAAAATATTTAATTGTTGTATTACATTACATAAAAAAGAAAAAATACGTCATATTCAAGCGATTTAATCTATAGTTTAAAATTAAAACATATTAAAAATATTAAACTCTTACTCTTTTAAATTTTCAATTTCATGCTTTAACTTGCATATAGCATAGAAAAAATCTAAAAATATGATCTTATTTTAAGATCGTAGATCATATTTATTTGATCTAGATAAGACTCAAGATCCTTAAAAATAAGATGATCTAGATCAATTGTCACAACACTGCTTACGAGAGATTTAAAATATTATCTATTTAACTTTTTCATGATGTAAAAAATATGCATAATATAACTTACAAACTAATGAAATTACATATAGATCTAGCAAAGTAAGTTATATAGTATATTTTTTAGGTTTTTATGATTATATGAATATTTAAAAACTAATTTTATATGCAACAAAAGTGCATACCACTACCGCAAACTTGACTATTATATTATATTGAATGTCACGAATTTTATACGAGCTTAATATTTATTACGCACAATATAAACAAGCATCCTACATCATAAATGTGTCAATTTGTATACAATATTTTTAGCTTAAATTAAAATTATATTTACCTAGTATAACCTACATTCTTCTTTATATTATTTTATATTCCAGGAAAAATTTAAAGTTCAAGTTCACAATAAATAAATACAAAATGCTGTTTTTCAAATTAAAATATAAGCATAGCATAATCAATATTACCGAAGAAAAGTATTAATCTTTTATAAAAATATTTGCGTTAGAAAATCAGGGGGATACGATTCTGTTGACATTGTTACCTGCCTTCATAAACTCAATTTGCAGATTACTTTGAAACCTTTCAACGATATTAAAAACAACATGGTTATATCTTCTACTTTGTACAGCATTTATTATTTATAACATTACATGACAATGAATTCATAAAGGAAATATATTAGATATTGAATTTCAAAATTTATATACCTGTTGCAGACATTCAACTTATCTACGGCTTATAAATAATACTTTATTTACAGTTTTGCACGAGTGCATATTCGGTAAGAAAATCGCAATGACACGGCCGCTCTATTTTTGAATTCTTTTTATAATAGAAACTTGAAATATTTACTTAATTTATATTTAACATTAATAAATACCTATATGTATTATTTACCTTATTATTTGCTTATTTACACTCAAAATGACAATTTAACCAATTTTTAATTTAATGTCAAAGTGACAGATGACGAAAAATTTCCGTTTATTAATTTCAGTTAAGTTACTCAAGCTACTAGTAAAAAATTTACGAGAAAATTTTTATATAACCATGGTTACTATTATTGTAATCCATTCATCCATTGGCTGTTATTTGTGTCATGCGATTTTCAATAAAATTTGATAGTTTTTGTTCTGCATGGTTCTGCATGGTGTGTAGCTCAGTAACGAACGTAATTTTATTTAAAATATAGGTAAGGTAATTGTTTCTGACAACTGTCCTTTCAAATTTACCTGGTAAAATAATTAATTATAGGTATTTAATATTGTCATATTACATATTGTTGTATTACACTCAAGTTTAAAATGGCAATTAATCTAATTGAATATAGTTTTATAGGACAAGTTGGTATAAATTTATGGAAGCCTGTGTCCTCTATAACTTTTCAAAATATTAAATAGTATTGTAATAAAAGTGTGGAAAAGGCTTCATTGAAAAAGTAGTATGACATACAAGTTTTTCAATGATCTTTTCCGCAAGTGTGTTACATACTACTTTTTTACGAAAGTGGGAAATTTTCAAAATTAATAAACAAAATTGGAATTCTAATATTAACAATTTTAAGAAAATCAAATCAGATAGGCTTGCTGTCATAGTTGAAAACAATAACAGTATCTAAAACCTGATATTTTTTTTTAATTTTGCATTTAGGTTGTGATTTATGATAAAAATAACGACATGCAGAAAGCAGTAGTGATAGTGAAATTGAGTTTATTTGTACGCCGTCAGATATTTTACGACAATTGTGAATCTAATCTTTTGTCTCTGAAGTCAAAAATATTCTGACAGCTTTGATCTTCCCGTAACTGCACATTTTCTAGTTCAGCAAAAAATTTATGTATGAAAGCAGGCGCGGATACAAGGGTGGTGGGTGGGGGGGAAACCTGGTAATTCCGCCCCCCGCCCCCCCAAGAATCCTAAAGTTAGATCTTAAAATCGAATACTATTCCAATTTCTACTTCAGTTAATACTATTTTAACTTACGTGGAAGTAAAAATTAAGTTTTAATTTATTTTTACACATAGAGAGAGTGTTAGTCAAATCCGAAATTTCATGTAGGTAAATGCATTTGACCTTGAACTAAAAAAAATTTTCACCTGCGGCGCTATTTTACCATTTCATTTTTCAAAATTACCTCCCCTAAGAACATCACCTGGATCCGCCCTTGTATGAAAGTCAGTGAAGATAGTCCATTTGAATACATGGATTTCAATAATTAAAGTGTTTTAGGTATGAAAAATGTACTTTTTGAAAAATTCGTAGGTACTCAGCGGACAAAATGAGTGTGGAAATTATTTTCAACACTCAATGTTTCAAAAGCCTACTTTCACCATCAATTTTAATATCTGAAAACATGTGAATTCGTAATTTCCTAGAAAAAATCTTTATTTTCATATTAATCATAAATACAAGATATAACAAAATTTAAACCGTTCTACCTTAATATAGCATTTTTTAAAGGTAGATAAGTAATTGCATAAGCTAAAACAAAATTTAAATACAATTTCTTTTATGTGATAAACTATAAAATACGCTTTTGTCTAAAAGATTAAGAAAAATTAATTACTTTGCGCAAATATTTAACTGCTAATTTATATGACAATAAATTTCCCACTGTGACAGTATCAATTGGTATATGAATATATCACAAAAATAAATTTAATTATCAAGAATTAAAATTGAACTTTTAAAAAGTAATTTAACTTGGACTATAAATTATACAGAATGTTTACGTATTTCCTAAATTTATGATAAAGAAATCAAACTTCACGATCTAAAAGTGAACGTAGAGTGTTATTACGTTTCATTTTGCGTGAATAATGCATGCAAAGAAACTTTTAAAATCCTTTGTGAAATGAGTGTACTTTGTCATTTGAACTTTAAAGTGAGGCTTTGGCTCTAGGCTGTATTATCACTCTTCATAACTGAAATTTTTAAGCCGCAATATTCAGCACGCACTGAAAACTCCAAATATTTTACCTACAAATTACAGGTTTTCCTGTTGGTATCTCCGCTTTGAGCTTTGTGCATTTTTTTATTCCTTGCTAAGAAAAGATCACTAGAAAATATACCGCTCAGAGAAAATGTTAACTTTACTTGTTAACTGACAGTTAAAAAGCTCACATTTAACATGATCATAGGAAAAGTAAATGAACCCTTCAAAAATTACATAATAGCCTGTATCACAACTCCAACTATACAGGGTCTCCCAGATAAGTTGTTCGACATGGGAATCTCGAGGACCGTAAGAGATACTTAGTTGGTTAAATTAGACAAAAGTTGCTCCTCTAGGTGGCCAATTTAGAAATATTTTTGTTTTTTTCACAAAAATGCATAGGTGACTAGATATACGCGAAAATGTAAATTTTGTTTGAATTAGTACAAGTTTCTAATTTGCACGTTTCACAGCCTAAAACATAGATTTCGCGCGCCAGTCCACAGCGTTTATTGTTTTGTTAAATATAATAATCTAAAAAATTGTTGAAAATAAAAGTACAATCTACAAAATGGTCGATGTAAAATTTGAAAGTTTTGCTTTAAAAGCGAAATATTATGTTAATTTGAATTTTGACAATTTTTGTTATGTTTTGAATACAATTATCTTCTGTTTTAAAACGAATTAAAAAAATTCGATTGGTTATTTCGTGATCCAAACTTTGTTGACAACATATTAAAATTTGAAGTTAATTCACTTACAAATAAATGCTGTACAGTGACATTAAAAATATTGCAGTTTTTTTACAAATATGGATGCCAAAATTATTTTTTCACCTCAAACATAAATTATTTTTTATTTTTATGTTTAACAAAACAATAAACGCTATAGAATAGCGTGCGGAATCAATGTTTTTGACTGTTTTCTGGCATGGGTAGAGGATCACCTTAAGTTTATTAAAGGAGACCACGAATATTGATTTTTCTAAAAAGTATCAAATTATGCTAACTAAACTACGAGGAATGGCGCAAATCGCACTTACAAACATTTTTTAATTTCAGAGATATGAGCGTTCAAAATTTTGGTAAAAAATCGAAAAAATGGTTATCCACTTGCCATTTGTTTGGGTGAAAATGATTTTTTTTAATTAGCGGATTATTCTAATTAAATTATGAGGAATCCAATGTGTTATAATTATAATTATTTTATGGATATTCGTAGTCTTTCTTAATAAAACCAATAAAACATAATTATTACGTAATTTCTACCTTTTTTATTTCAATGTATACCTACTTGTGTTTTATATCGTTCAAAAGATCTCTATTTAGACGTATCATGGCCAACTGTGAGCTTCACAGGAAAATCTGTAGGAGATTTAAAAAATTTGAGGACTGTTGTGAATGTTGAAGTTTTGAATAATTCTTTTTTATTGTTACTCAGCTTATAAAACTATACGACCCTTAACTATGTTTCTATGTACACGAAGTTATGATGACTGTAGTATTCATCATAAAGCGTAATTACGATTTAAATATATAAAATTATTCTCAGTTTCAATAAGGCAGCTTATTGCAATTTTATCACAGAAAATTTCCCTCAATCTGACTTTTTGAAATTTTTAGATGGTGTTTTGTATCGTGGAATTGATGGAAATAAATTGACTTGGTTACAACTAAACAATTTTCAAAAACGTTATCACCATCTGTAGTATTACCCCTGAAAAATGTTTACAAATACAAACGTTTGAGGTTTTGATTACATTTTTCTAATTAACACTATCTCAACAGATCGCTAGTCTAGTTTAAAAGCAAACATAGTTACTAGCAAACCGGATTTAATTGGTATTTGGTTAACCACCCGAAATCGATATATTTGTCCTGGACAGCACGAGGTTTCAAAGTTCTACTAATCACAATACTACCCAAAATTATGTTTATTTGGCCAACATCAATGGTCAGAGTCTTTATTTGAACTAAACACTATCAAAGACGTCGAATTTGCAAATTCGAAAAATTTATGAAACAATAAAAGAACACATACAAAACAGTCATTTTTATTTCAAGAAGATATTATGGACATTTACATACATACCTACTATCTATCATGCCACACATATTTCGAATGAACGTTGTAGGAAATGGCTTGAACTCCAGAAAAAAATTCTGAATTTAGAATATTCATACATAGGAAATGCAACACCAGAAATTGCAAATCTAGAAAATTTATATGTAATAAAATACCTGCATTAAAAGATTCATTTATAGACCGGGAGCTCATGACAGGTGATGGTCTCAGATTTCATACAGCATGCCTTTTGGAGGATAGCATATTGACCCTATGACAACATAGAAAAACGGGTATTGAACCCATGCACGCTTTCCGGTCATATGGAAAATTGCATTTCCACTGCACAAAACTTTTCCGAAATTTTCCACCCTTTGGCCAATGAGGGCTGCATGCCAAAATTTTATTCTTTTCATCGGCATGCTGTATGAAAACGCTGAAAATCATATTTTTTATTACAAAATCACGTAACCGTTTGAGCCCTTTGGGATCCTGCGAATCGCATGCTTATAATTTTTAAGACTTTAAATGTGTTTGTTTCTTTTAATAAAGGGGCATGCATTATTAAATCAGAGAAAAACATAAAATTTTTGTGTTAGTGGAAAAATTCAATTTTTCATATGACCGAAAAACGTGCAAGGATTTAAAACCCGCTTTTCTTTGTTGTCATAGGGTCAATATTCTATCCTCCAAAAGGCATGCTGTGTGAAATCGGAGACATCAACTGTCATGAGCTTCCGGTCTATTACAAGCAAATACAAATCTAAAATTTTAGATTCGGCATAAAGGTAAGCACAGAAAGATGCAAATCTAGATAAGATGATTTAAAAATTGTTTATGTGGCACTCGAGCTGGACACAAAATGTGCAGTGGAAAAATAAAAACTGCAGTGGAAATTTTAAATTTTTTGCAACATAAATATAATATCAAATTATTCTATAAAACTAAGTAAGTAGGTACACGAAAATGTAGGAAATTCAATTTATTAATAATTAAATTCTTTTTTGAATGCAAATTATTAAAATAGTTGAACTATACCATTATGACGTTTGGCAGTTGGTGGTGTACCTACCTTAAAATTCGCTTGAAGTACACAAAACTGGAACAAACAGACAGCTTTCAGAAGTCGTTTAAATTTGTATTAAATTTTATATTTGATCTTGACCAAAAAAAATTTTCGTCTGTGGCGCTTTTTATTTTCTTATGATATTTTGTGCTTTCTCTTTTCAATAATGAACATCAACATCGCCCTCCCCTCCGAAAAAAATAAAAATTGTAAATGTTCCACTGTATGAAGGAAATTTGAGTTCCAAATAAAAATTTTAAAAAAATAAGACAGAGTGTTCATTTTGTGGTTATGTATGTGCAGTGGGAAAAAAGCTTAGAATAAACCCTGTGGGACTCAAAAATGGGTCTGGGTTGTTCATTTAATTTGTGTATTCCCTTGTGCTTCTGTTAAAGAGACAAACTAGTTTTCTAGATTTGCATCTTCCTATGTTTGCAGTTTTGTTATTCTAAATTTCTAGATTTGAATTTTTCTAGAATGAATCTTTTAATGCAGGTATTTTATTACTTCTAGATGATTCTGGTGGTGCATTTTCCTCTGAGTATAAGCAGTAAGTATTTTTGATATAAATAGGGTATTTCGGTCATTTTTACCTCTCGCCTCATATTCTATAAGAGAGGTATTGTAATGGGTCAAAATTTTCGAGTATGAGTTTTTGGTGGATAAGCACGTTTCAGGGTCTCTAGAATACGAATTTAATATTTTCACGATGATGTCTGTGTGTGTGTGTGTGTGCGTATGTATGTATGGACGTATGGACGTATGGACGTATGTGACGATTTTTCGTCCACGATAACTTAAAATGTATCAAACCTTTAATAACCAAATTTCATATTTAAGGTTTTAATAAGGATCTTAACACCGGATAAGATTTTGGTAGAAATCCGCAAACCGGAAGTAGTACTTTTTGGAACTTGATATAGTTTTTCTTAAATAAATTGGTACATTATTTATTTATGACAATTTTTGCAATTAAAAATAAAAGATAATATAATTATATATGGGTACAGTTAATTTTAAATACAATTTGCTGAATCTGGTAGTAATTAGCAATAAAATAAAGTGCAACTAAGTACCAATATCTTGTTGTCCATGATATGAAATTTGTTTTTACTCAAAATTTGAATTATAATGACAGTGACAGTACAGTTGACATCTTTTGCTTTACATATGAACATGAAACTATTAAAATGTAAGTAAAACTATTTATTAGATTAGTAGAATAAGCAGAATTAGGCGAGAGGTCGTGTACTGGCCACAGCAGATTTTTTATTTTTTAATATGCTATTCTGCATAAAAAAATAAACAAATACGTATTTTTCTGTTTTACGATACAATGCTCCGATTAGCTAAAAAAAATTTTTTAAGTTGAATTACATGGCCAGATGACGTATGCAAGCCACAAAGTTTTAGAAAAATGTATGGTTAATCAGTGATTTGACATTTGACAGACAGTAGTTAATATTTTCATTTTGTACTTACATTTCAAATTATTATTCCAAACGAAAAACTAATTTTAAAACAGTGTTTTATTTACTACCTTATAGTATTTGTATTACTTTATCACTTAATTATAATAGCTATAATCGAGATCAAAAACACGTCGTGAATGGGGAAAATACTTTTCCTGGCGAGTTGTACCTACACAAGATTTTGTAAAATTGAGTAATAGATTCCTTATTATTTTAATTGAATATAGGTATTTGTTTTCATATTTTTATGTCAAATAATCAAGTTAGTTTTGATGCAGTGACATATTTTTTTATTGTAATTTAAATTTTTATTTAAACTCATTTGAGTTTGGAAAAGTACAAGAATGTACTAGAATGGAAAAAATTCACAATTTTTCCTAACAAGAATGGAAAAATGGAAAAAAATTGTACTTTTCCAAACTTTTACAAAAATATATTACCTACCTGAAAATTTCAATATCTTTCTGTCAAATATTTGACAAGTTTGCTGCTGTTTTTAACTGGTGGCGTTACCATGAACTGGCTGCATAACGTCATCTTCAGCCCATGAAAATTTACTTTAAATAATTTTTTTAGCTAAATGGAGCATTGTATAGTAAAACAAAAAATACGTGTTTATTTTTTTTATGCCGAATAGCATATTAAAAAATCAAAAATAACCGAAATATCCTATTTTATGGTGTTGAATGGGCAGCCGTATACCACAGTATATTTTTTGTTCATGTTTATGCATGAAAGACCGATGTGTGAAATACTGTCTTCTTTACAAAAATGGTACCTTACCTATTGTGCCTATATTGTACAAAATTTAATGAGAGCTTAGCCCGCTTAAAAATTTTCTATAGTCCATAATGACGCCTATACTTTTGACAGCATACTTATTCACCGGCATTAATGTGAATTGGGTGGTATTTGTTTGCTCACACGTTTACTGCTGTCTCGTTAGTAAGATTTTGCTTGCAAGCAATAAAATAAAACATCATTCAATGTAGAGCAATAAAGCAAATGTGTATGTAATCAACTAATTGATCTATTAATTTACCGTGCAAATAGGAAACTGCATAATGTAAAATCAGGGCCGCCGCGTGCGAGTGCGCAGGGCGTGCCCCGCACAAGGGCGGCTCATCAAGGGGGCGGCATTCTGGATGAAAATTAAATTTTTATTTTTCTAAAAAAAATAATTTTAATGTTTAATTGTTTAAAAATTATTATTATTAATTATGATTCTTAATTTATTTATATTTCTTCGTTGTCTTCAATTTTATTACATCTTCTATTATCAAGTACCTATACTACACGTTATTGTCAATGACCTATAACAAAAAAATTCAACCTAACGCTATACCAACGATCTCTCTAATAAGATTACGCAAAAATAGCTGACGTAGGGCCTTGAATAAAAAAAGTCGCCTGCGGCGCTATTTTATACTGCAAGAGTCAGTACAATATTAATTATTGTTATCGGCCGATTACGCAAATGGTCGGTAAAAATTTAAGTTCCAGTCCGCCCCTGGTCACCAAATTTTCTTTATGAAGCATTATGACTTCAATAAAAATAAAGTTATACTGCTGGAAAAAAAATTAAACTTTGCCAGTTATAGTAATGTAATTTCCCCTCTATGGGAAAACTTAACTTTTAATGAAACAGCCGTTGACCTTGAACTCAAACATTTTTTTCGCCTGCGGCGCTATTTCTTTTTTTTAAAACACTATCCTACTATTTTAATAGGATTTCGCCCCCTTCTTTCTAGATCCGTCACTGCTTAAAGCTCAAAACAGAAAAAAAGCAAAGAACCTCTAAATGGAAATCTTGGCCTGCTCATTGAATAGTTGCAATTTCTAATAGGGGGCGGATTTATGAAATATTGCGCACGGACGGCTAATACCCACGCGGCGGCCCTGTGTAAAATATACTAGAGAATACTCTTGTATAGGTAGATTTGGGATTATACAGCATCTTTATATGGATTGATGTGAATACAAAGTGTTTCACAACTTCGTGCATATATTTTAATGGCATAAAGAGCTTAATCACTTATCACGGAACTGAAAGAATTTTTTCAAAATTCTCAATTTTAATTTCCAGCATTTTTAATCAAACAGTGTTTTAAAATGGAATTTCATATAAATTAATCATTCTTGCCATTGCAAAATTAATTAAAATTTTATTTTATTACATTCATATAGTTAATGAAATATTCATTATACAATAAACAATCAAAAATGTGCTTCTAGCCAGTTAGCCTTAAATTTACGAATTTAAAAAAAATAATTTTGTGTCATGATCAATAAGTTGAGAGTTGAACGTTGAGCCAATAAAATATATGCACGAAGTTGTGAATCACTCTGTATGTACTATACAGGTGCGTAAATATTTATTTATAAAGGTAAACACATATTTAAGTGTAATCAATCTAATTAATTTGTATAATTTACAACTAACAGTCAAGAGATGCAATATTTGATGTTTTAAACCATAGTCAGGGGCGGACTGGCCATGTGGAGAATGCGGAAATTTTCGCATGGGCCGGACCTATTTCAGGCCAGTTTGACAAAAACATTATAAGTATATTTTCTAACACGCAGGCAAAATTAGAAAATACAATTCTATGCTCTACGTAACTATACAGCGGCCGCTGTAGGGCTACCGTAAGGCCCACTTCGAAATAAATTTAAATGATTTTTTTACCATTTTACTTAACCAGAGCTGGGCGATAATTAATTACTTTAGTAATTAAATTAGTAATTAATTACTTTTCTACGTAAAGTAATTGTAATTGAATTACTTTTAAAACAAAGTATAATTGTAATTGGAAATTAAACAAAAATTATAAAAGTAATTGAAGAAAGGAATTGTTTTTACAATTACTAATATTTGAATTACATTACAATTACAATTCTTTTAAAAAGAGTGAATTAATTCAAAAGGCTTAAGCCGAAAATATGAATTGGAATTGTGAATTGTTTTTAGGGCTTAATTCAATTTCAAATGAATTAATTCATTTTCTTATTAATTAATTCATTTTTTAATGAATAAATTCATTGAAATGGGTTTAATTCATTTGAAAAATGTACAATTCAGTGACAAAACTTGCGGCTTTTATTGCTATGTTAAACTGGCAGATGTTTATTGCAGGGTCGGCACTGGGCAATGGAATTTTTTTACACAATGTACATTTTGGGTTTTTAAACGAGAATCAAGATTATGTGTATAATTGCATAGTTTCGTTATATAGCAAATTGTTACTTTAAACTGTTACTGTAGTGAAAATAATATTTTTTTAATTTTTATAATTTATTTCATTTTTTATCCATTTTATCATTCATACTGAAAATTAATTGAATTAAATCAAAAATATCGATTTTCATTTAATTAAATTAAAAGGGCTTGTAATTGAAGGCTTGTAAATTTACAATTCATTTTGAATTGTGAATTGTAATTCCTTTTTTAGTTGTGAATTAATTCCTTTTCTTGGTGAATTGTCGTGAATTGTCTGGCCGTAAACTGGGATGTACAGTACGCAAAATAAGAGATGATCGACCTTAGGAATTTTAAAAGGTAAACAATATTAATTGACCGGACATAGATTATCAGCAAATTCTTTAGCAAAAACCGCTTTGCTGCTACCTTGAAATAGTATATAAAGAAGTCGTCCAGCTCGGTTTTTCTCTTGACTCAGTTGCGTTTAGGCGAGTAATAAGTTGGTGAATTGTGACTCAGCTCTGTGTAAAACATAGGCATATTATTTCTCTCCCTTACCGCTCCGGCCAACTATGGTTGCACGAACAGTACATGACAGGATTCGAACTTTACAAAACCACAGTCGGTTAAATAACGCATTCAGTTATTTTTGACAACTCTGTTACTAGAAAATAATAAGTATAAACTTGCATGCCCAATTTCCTTCGTCTTTTAAACTAAAAACTATAAATACGTCCCAGAATTTCATTAACGTTTATTTGATTAATTAATTTTACAACACAAATCAGTTATGTAATGTATTATCTAATTCTTTATTATTATTAATAGTAAATATTTTAATTTTATTGACCAGTTTGTGTTTGTCCGTCTAATATAACATTACTCTCTTATTTGATACTTATTGTTATTATATTATTAAGATGTCAAGTGTGTCAGAGCATTTTCTCGCAATCAATTCTAATCAATATTGAATCATTTTAGGTGCTAACTCGTGTTTAATTAAAGATTAATGCTTGGGTATAAATCCGTGGAAATCTTTTCACTAATCTGTGCTTCATCGAAATCCAATCGATCAGAAATATTTCGCCGGATTGAGTTTCCCCGAAATAAGAAAGTTATACAATAATAAATCATTTTAACGTTGAGTGTCATTGCCTCTATGTTTTTATAATTAATCGCGTAATTACTAAAAATAAATAACAAAAAATAGTATAATTATTTAGATAAACTAACAATATTGAATTGGGTATTCGTTTTTAATCAGATTCAGCCATCTACTGAAAATTTTATGTAGTACCGGGTAAAAAATTTGTTAGTTTGTTGTAACTTGTCTACTTGCTTGCTACTACTTCATTTGTTAATAAATGGTGTTTATGGATGCATTCAATATCGTTAGTGCTAGTTATTTATTTAAAGTTGCTCTATTGATTTCAATAAAAATATGTATTAGAAGGTATTTACTTTTAATATAACGCTGATATTTGTTTTTCAATTATTATTTAGTACCCTTTAAGTAAGTACACAATTAAGTATTATTTCAAGTAAACAGCGATTTAAAATACTCAATTATAATTGTAGATCATTGTATCCTGTGAAATTTTGGGAAGCCTTATGTTGATATCAAGGGTGTTTCAGTGTTCCAGCCATTCTATGGACTAAGTGGGAAATTAAAGGTAGGTGCCGTTTATTTTTTATTTTCATGTTTTCAATCATTTTGGATGAAAACACATGTATTTCAAAAAGTCTTATTTATGTAACTGAATGGATGTTACATTATGATGTACTTACTTGCCATACTTTTATGAAATATCATTCGAGACATCTCAAAGAGTATAATATGGGAACAATAATTAATTGGGATATTCTGGAATAATCTCAGCAGAACGTACTGATGATATTAAATTTTTTCCTGATTATTCCACACATGTGATTTTTGACCAATTAGAATGCTCTAGAAGGCAAATTTTAGCGATATAATTTTATAACCATAGTAGAAGTTTGATATTGAACATTTTGACACTTAAACTATAATATTAAAATTTGACATTCGGGCAATAATCGAACAAATATAATTGAAGCCATAGATAAATTTGGTAAAATTACCTACTCATAATTCGTATGCCCTGTTCACACGTTGCTACTTTGAAGACGCATACGTGCTACTGTAGCATGAAAAGAAATTCAAATCGAAACAATAACCGCAAAAAATCGCTATCTACACACACAACGATCAACGATGTGAAATTATCAACGAGTAGTTCTTGATACTTTGATGCTACAAATTAGCAGCGCTGCTATTTGACAAGCGACTCAGATTTTTTCTTGCTACAGTAGCACGAATGTGTCTTCAAAGTAGCAACGTGTGAACAGGGCAGTACGTAGAAACGACAACTCGAGTCAAAATTGACTCTTAAGGGCCGTCTACCTCCTAAAATTCAGCACACTACCTACGTATTAACGTAGCGGATGTTTTGTGGCCAGTATACAAGAATGGTAAAATTATATTTCATCAAGGATTATATACTTAAAGGATCAATTAACAGTTGTGCCTTTATTAAATTTTAATTTAAAAAATTGTACATTATTATAAAATTTCCGACAAATTCATAAAAATTTCCAATCTATGCAAACTTTACACGGTTATATCTCCTGATATAAATTTATTGTTAAAATTTTAAACATCTGTAGATCCATTCCTTCCCTATTAAATGTTTATAGAAACATTACCTAGAAGTCAATAATAAACTAACAGTTTACTCGCAATGAAAACACTTTTATAGTATTTTTCAACTGCAACATGACATTGCATTGTTGTGCTAAAGTACGAGTTTCTGCCTGGTTTTAGGCAGTCGTAGTAGTGAGGAAAAGAGTGGAATAGAAAAAAAATCTGCTGTGGCCACCACACGACCTCTCGCCTAATTCTGCTTATTCTACTAATCTAATAAATAGTTTTACTTACATTTTAATAGTTTCATCTTCATGTAATATGTAAACGATAATGTAAACCAATATGCAAGCAAAAGATGTCAACTGTACTGTCACTGTCATAATAATTCAAATTTTATGTAGAAACAAATTTCATATCATGGACAACAAGATAGAATATTAATTGTACTTTATTTTATTGTTAAATACTTCCAGATTCAGCAATTTGTATTTATAATTAACTGTACACATAGATAATCACAATTTCTTTTATTTTTAATTGCAAATTGTCATAAATAAACAATGTACCAATATATTTAAGGAAAACTTTTCCAAACTTCTAAAAGTACTACTTCCGGTTTGCAGATTTCTACCAAAATGTTATCCGGTGTTAAGATACTTATCAAAACCTTAAATAAGAAATTTGGTTATAAACGGTTTGATACTTTTTAAGTTATCGTGGACGAAAAATCCTCGGTTCATACAAACACACAAACACACGAACACACAAACACACAAACACACAAACACACAAACACACAAACACACACACACACAGACATCATCGTGAAAATAGTAAATTCGTATTCTAGAGACCCTGAAACGTGCTTATCCACCAAAAACTCATACTCGAAAATTTTGACCCATTACAATACCTCTCTTATAGAATATGAGGCGAGAGGTAAAAAGTAAAATCGAGAGTATTCTAGGAATTCGGGAAAAACGTTGACAGGCCGCTTAAATCACTGCAACAATTATTTGTAATTTTACCAATAAATTCATAGCTCTTATTACGAGTATACTTATGAAAAATATTCCCAACAATTTTCTCGTTTTTCCTCAGTTATTTACAAATCTGCGTTATGCCCGATAAAAGAGTAAAAAATCTGCTGTGGCCACCACACGACCTCTCGCCTAATTCTGCTTATTCTACTAATCTAATAAATAGTTTTACTTACATTTTAATAGTTTCATCTTCATGTAATATGTAAACGATAATGTAAACCAATATGCAAGCAAAAGATGTCAACTGTACTGTCACTGTCATAATAATTCAAATTTTATGTAGAAACAAATTTCATATCATGGACAACAAGATAGAATATTAATTGTACTTTATTTTATTGTTAAAAACTTACAGATTCAGCAATTTGTATTTATAATTAACTGTACACATAGATAATCACAATTTCTTTTATTTTTAATTGCAAAAATTGTCATAAATAAATAATGTACCAATATATTTAAGGAAAACTTTTCCAAACTTCTAAAAGTACTACTTCCGGTTTGCAGATTTCTACCAAAATGTTATCCGGTGTTAAGATACTTATCAAAACCTTAAATAAGAAATTTGGTTATAAACGGTTTGATACTTTTTAAGTTATCGTGGACGAAAAATCCTCGGTTCATACAAACACACAAACACACACACACACAGACATCATCGTGAAAATAGTAAATTCGTATTCTAGAGACCCTGAAACGTGCTTATCCACCAAAAACTCATACTCGAAAATTTTGACCCATTACAATACCTCTTTTATAGAATATGAGGCGAGAGGTAAAAATTAATTAATTTCCTACCGTTCTCAAAAATATGTGCCACACAAAAACAATAGAACTTTAAAATGAAACCAAAGTTAATCCGTGGAGCTATAATCCTGATTACACACAGGGGTGGGTTATACAGTTTCCGTCTACAAAGCAGAACGAGCAAAAATTCAATATGATTTTGGTATTCTTCTCGCGCGGCGAATATAATGTCATAGCAGGGTTTCACGAGGAGTAATAGCGACGAGTTTATCGACTGTTCTCTTCTGGACACGATGTGGATGTGCTCGATATTATGGATATTATTTACTCACTACGTGTACGGCTTTGCATTGCATTGACTTCACTGAACAATGACTACATTGAGTACAACTTCAGTGTACTATATTCGTTGACAATATGATGCTCCAATGCACAATGTTTTCAGCGAATAGGTTATTACAGGGAAAAAAGTGCAGTGTTTTCTCTCGCAAGTAATGTTAACTGTGCACAATTAGGGGTACCTCCGAAAATACCATGTTTGCAGTTTCTGTTTACAATCTTTTCCTCTTATTTTGACTCATTCAAAGTATTGCACATTTTTTACCATAATACATACATACACATTTTTTTACCCAATTTTGTGGTGTTTATTTATTTTTTTATTTATATTGCCGTGTGCGGTTTATTTAAATATTTGTTTTTTAACATCATGCATACGCTCACATATCTATAACGCCCAACCCAACTTGGGTGTGGGAGCCTCACATACTGTCAGCCAGAAATATGGATTATAGAAATTTATTTAACCTTGTGTGCGGTTACCAGCCGTCAACGCCCGGCACTCATGTGTGGTTATTTATTAGTCTGATTGGGTTAAAATAATCTTGTTTAGAATTTATTTTTGTAACTAGCTGACACGTTAAAACTTAGAATTTGACTATAAAGCCGTGGAAAACCCAAATTATCGATTTATCCGTTTTCCGCAATTTGAACTAAAAATATTTGAGCGGAATTTGAAGTTCTTGTGAACGTGTGCGGTAATATCGTCACCAGCAATGCAGCTATGCTGTGCTCATTGCAAACGTGAAGGTGTATAATCGACGTTAGTGCATTCCAGATAATGTGCATTCCAAATACTTTTTATTAGATGCATACTTACCATTCCCAGTTGGGCAATAAAGCCATAAATAAATTAGACATACTCTTCTTCCTATTTTTTTTTCATAAAATGCTATATTTTAAATTAATAATAATCGACATTAGTGCATTTCAAATACATTATATTGGTTGCATACTTACCATAGCCATAAATAAATTAGGCATACCTACTCTTCTACCAATTTTAATTTTTTTCATAAAGTTTTTTTGAAACTTGAAGGAAATCATTTAAATGGTCACAGCTCGAAATTTGAGTCGTGGCACAATCAAGGCAAAATATATTTAAACACTTTTCAGAACAAATCAGCTGTTTATTTTATTTTAATTACTTTAATTCCAACTTCACAAATTTTACTCGAATTTAACAAAATTTCGGACTGTGAATGCGGCTTTAAGAATAATCGACATTAGTGCATTATAAATATATTTTATTAAATACATAATTATTATTATTCTTTTCTTGGCAATGAAGCTATAAATAATGTATGCATAGTGTTCTGCCTATTTAATTTTTTTTCTATATTTAAGAATAATCTTCCAGTCAACTTTTGATTCGCGGACAGTAGTACTTTTATGGTTTATGACCAATAGAATTTCCTGTACTATAGCACACAAAGAAATAAACCTAGAGCATAGCCAAATATTATAGTCCGTTACTGAGTAACTTCCATAAATATGAGAAATCAAGGCAATCGTAACTATCATTTCAACTTTGCGTTAAAAACTGAATAAAGATAACATAATATATTATCCTACTCAAGTTTTATACAATTACTCATTCGAGTAATTAAATCTCATGTTTAGGTAGATAAGGTAAAAAGTTATGGTGACTAATTTTATTATCAAAATCCAGATAATGCGTTCTTATCAAAATGTTATTGTTTACAAAATAAAAACGCAACAGTTTCAGTTAACTGAATGAAAACAGTTTATTGATTAAATCTCTGACAAATCTTAACAGCTTAAGTGGAATTATGTTATAAATTATTAAAAAACACCATTTAGGTTCTAAAGTGTTGTATTTGGCAGTATTGTAGGCTTGTTTTACATAAAACAGAAAAATTTCGACAGCTATTGTACTTAACAGTTAACATAGCAAATAATACTATCTGTTAGCTTAATGTCAATAATTTGTTTAATTTATTGCTTGTCCATACCAAGGTTATCGTCTAGTTTTATTAACGTATATAAATTTAATTTTAAACTCAATATGGACAATAATAAATTGTTTAACAAATAAATAAAAAATCATAATAAATTATAATAAAACATTATTTTATTATGTCCTATATCATATAATTTTTGCACATTCAGTTTGTAGATACAAATTTAGGTCCATATAACAAAAATACAACAAAATAAAGGTTAATCTTGATTTTTATTTTAAATAAAATTCAGGGAAGAAATGACCCTTTCCCTCCCTTATAACATGCAGAATAATTTCAATATTCTGTTAAATCTGTAAAATTAGAGTCAATATCTTTACGAATAAAGAAAAGTAAAACAATAGTATAAAATAAAATTAGTCCTGAATATTTATCACCAAATGAAGTTTTTAAGCATACAATTTCCTAATTTGACAATCCGATAATTATGAACTCCAATCTAAAACGGAGCAGACAACTGTCTTTTACATTTGCCCAACAACATACATACCCACAATTGTAAAATTAGTTAAACGTACATTACTATTATTATTATTATTATTATATACAATTGTCGTTGCGACTAAGTTATTATTATATAAAAATAGATACAGAGAATATTACGCGTATAAATACAATTACTTACAAAATGCTAACTTCCATTACTTGTTTAAATGTACACAATGTCCCTAAGATGCGTAATGTGTTTAGTTTGATCTGTTGTACGGTAGGTAAAATTACACTATTTGTCGTGGCGATTTACGACTATGTTATGCACGTAACCATATGAAATAAATTATGCTTATTTGAACTATTAATGTCTAAACTTATCACGATGTCTATTGTTGTGGTAATTGCCTCTGCGTTGGTACCGATGTCCCATTCCGTTGTAATGAGACTTGTTGTAGTAATGGGAATCTGTCTGCCATTTACGGGAATTGCTGTATTCCTGGAATAAATAAAACCATTAGCATCACACACAAAAATAGATTTTTGCTTAATTAGGCACTAAAACTGCCTTCCGCAATACTTATTATTACATTTTAGTAACAACTATTTTCAAGAATCTTAAATTGTCTTACAATACAATTATTATTACCTATAACGATTTTGAAAAATCTAAATGCAGTACAAAAAACCAAAAATTCAAGAAAAAAATCATTAAAATTCAAACATAAATCACAATTACAATTTTTCGGAAATTATTTACTACTAACCTGAGGAACTTAATTTAAATTAATAAGTGGAAATTTTTCTGTTACTTATGAGTTTGATGACATTTAAAATTAAAAATTGGTTAAATTGTCATTTTTAATGTTAATACGCAAAAAATTGTCAATATTTCAGGTTTCTATTGTAAGAAAAATTGGAAAGCACGATAAAAAATTTCTGGAAAGAATTAATGCAGATATGATTAAAATTAAATACTACTAGATGTACTAATCAAAAATTAAAAAGATTTTTTTTAATTCGTAAAATAAATTGTACTCTAAATGGCGTACCTATCTATACATTTTTATTTAATACATTTTTAATTGTCATCCGTACAGATATACGATATACCTATACAGAGTCAAGTTATCAAAAATCAAAGTTTTTTAAATTCGCAAAATAAATTGCACACTAATTTTTACATTTTTAGTGCAAAGAATTATGTACCTATTTGAAATACTAGTTTTACATTTTCGAGGTAATTAATTTATGATAATTTTACTCAAACAACCAACAACCTACTGCAGTTCTAGATATTTCCAGAATTGTTTTATTATGTGCATTTGGTTTATGATTCGATTTTAGTTGCGCTTACCTGAAAAGGGTTATATCCAGGATTCGACTTGTTGCTCATATGCGAGTTGTTATACTTGGGTTGTTTAACCTTAAACTTATCTGGATTATTATCATTCAAAGTTCTTTTTCTATCTTCTCGCCTTTCGTTACTAATTTCACGATCCAAAGCGCTTCTATTGCCATTCCAGGAGTTGACAGGTGCTGCGTATCCTTCATGCGAGTGTTGCTGCATTAACTCCGTTGCTATTTCTCTATTTCGCCTGTTCCAACTCGTCTGTCCTTCCAGAGACGGGCCGTGGAATGTGTTGTTCATGGAGACTTGCCACCCTTTAGTTGTTACAAACTTCGAATCATTCGTAGGTAGATCTTCTGTGCTACTGCTAGAGTCATCAACTTCGTAAGGAACTAATTTTGTAACAGGTTGAGGTTGAGTTGAACTACTCACAGAATTTTCTTGGAACTGTTTAAGTGGTTTGCGATCATTTTCTTCAACTTTTTGTTGATTTGGAGGAGGTGTTGTCGATGGTTCTTCTTTCGGAGGTGAATTTAATGTTGAATTAAACGAACTTAATGAGGAATTAGGTGAATTTGTGCTAGATTTCGGTGAGTTTACTGTTTTCGGACTACTATTGTTTTTATGTGGCGTATTTTTACTTTCATGGTCCGAATCTTCAGAGTCTGAGCTATCCGTACGATTTTGTGTACCGTTCGCACATTTTCCGTTCCCATTTTGTTTATAAGCCGGACTGTGGCTGGGTATTGTATTATTTTTCGATGCGAAACCATTTACAGCAACAAGTGATGACGATGAAGATGATGATAAATTATTTTGAGGCAAAATGGTGGATTCTTTTTTCGTGTGGAGAGAATCTTCACTTATCTTGTAGTTATTTTTATTGGTTATTATTGGAGATGATTTGGGCGAGGAGGTAGGGTGTGAGCATTCCAGTTCGTAGAGCATAATGTATGCGTTTGTTCCGAACATGGCTTGTTGCGAGATGGGCCGAACCTAGGAAAAAGTCTAAATTAGATCGCAAGGCGATATAAGCCCAATTGCATTTATTTTATTAACACAATTTATAATGAAATGGAATAAAGTTACTGAATTTTGCATTTTTGATTTAATTTTTTTCTGAAATAATGCATTAAGTAATTAATTTTAATAAATTTTTCACGTAAATATTATTTCGATACCCGTTAATTTAATTTTTAAAATAATTTTAAAATTATGTTCTAATAAAATTAAAATATGTTGTACTGAGAACTTTATTTATGGTGGAAATTATGAATGAAAAATTGTAAATTTAGACATAATTTTCACGTAAACTGTTCAGAATTGGTCAAAGTTTCATAATTTATCAAAAAATAACAACTGTAAATGCTTTTGTTGAATATTATTTTTTTATGTAATTAATTATTTGGTGCTTGATGCTTTTCAAAATAAAAGTACAATGATTTTGATGCATCGTTTGGTTGTTTTTTTTTCATAAGATAATGTTTAAAGTTTAAATTAAAAATAATTTATTGAGACTACTTTAGCATAACAAATTTGTTCTAGTTACTTTATACTTGAACTCTATGAATTCTAATAAAAATTCAAGTTCATAGGTTTATATATTGAAAAGTATTAAAAATAGAAAAGAATCTTACCATACTGTCGTCAAATTGATAAAAATTCCCTGAAGGTGCTTGAGCTACTGCGGTGTAATGACCGCAACCGACTGTCTGCCCAACATGCGTGACCAAAGATACTAAACGATAAACCAGTGGTACACTGGGTTTTCGCCGGGCAAAGCGTGTGAGCTCTAATCTTTGTCTAAATGTAACATGTTTTGTTATTTTATTGTTTGATACGGAAAAACGTTTTAATTGTATACATAGCACCATGGGAGCTCGTTCCAGAGAAAATTGCTTTGTTGCTAATACCTAAAATAAAATAAAACATCACTTACATCATAATCCATTTTAGCAATAATGAATAATTATGTGTAGCATAGAAAAAATAAATATTTTAAAGCAGAACTAGCCTTAATTTTAAGTTATATAGCTTATGTCATGCAATGTTCTGAAGTAGAACATGTAAATATCTAGTGAAACTGATCATAACATGTCAAATGCCTTTGCAAGTTCTATGTCGATTCTGGGTGATTCACAACTTCGTGCATATATTTTAATGATATATAGTGCTCAGTCCACTTATCACGGAACTGAACGAATTTTTTCAAAGTTTTTTCATTAAACAGTTTTCAAATGGAATTTCATAAATTTACTATTCTTGCCACCTATTGCACATTTGATTAAAATTTTATTTTATTCATAGGTAAACAGATTATCCATTATACAATCAACAATCCAGTGTTGAGCTTCTTGCGAAAACATATTTAAAAATTTTTATTCCGTGATCAGTAAGTTGAGTAGTATATGCCATTAGAATATATGCACGAAGTTGTGAATTATCCTGTATAACAAGCATTTGACATGTGACTGGTTCTACTTTTAATTTACATTCATGTTTAACTTATAAGCAATGTGATCTAGTTATGTCTCATTTCATTATTTATTTTATTTATCATAATTTGTTGTAAACTAAGGCTAGTTGTAAATTGAAAATATTTGCTTTTTCATACACAAATGCACTGTTCTTGTTTACCTTCTTCTGGCAGTTTTCGCAATGATACGCCAAATCGTCTAACTTCTCCCTCGAAAAATACAAATCCAAGGCATCGTCTAACGTGTTAACTTTTCTAATATCAACTAAAAGATCTTGAAAATGTTGAAACGTCGTGCTAACATGCCCACACTCAAGACATCGGACCGCAGAACGCAAGTAGCCGCCCAGAATTTGATTCAAAGGAGTGGTTTCTTTCGATCTGGTGTCCAAAGGGGCCATATTCCTGAAGCGTTGGATATAGGCGCGTTCCATCGCTTCGACTAAATATCTTAGAAACTCGTGGGCGTCTTCTTGTCGGCCAGGCACTAAATGTCTACACACGATTCGTAGTTTGGAGTACACTAACCACGGCCGGATTGCATTCGCGTTTCTTTGTTGTGAGGCTTGCAATGTTTTACTCATTGCGCATATTATGCACCCGCCTTGGCCACCACCTAGAAATCATTTTAAATTTAAGAGTATAACTTCAATTTTCATGAAAATAATCAGTTAGCGTTGTGGTGATTCAAGTTTTTATACTTCGGAAAAAAAATTAAGAGTATAGATTTATGACGTGCTGAACGTGGAATTGAAACAATTTTTGAAAAATTCGCAAAATTAAGGGTAATTTATTTAAACTGAACTTTTTAGAACCACTTCTTCTTATTATTCTTTAATATCACAAGTTATTGTTTACATAATATCTAATATAGATCCGAAGTTGCATAGGTAATGAATTATTTTATTTAAAATAATAAATTAAAATACGCGTCTTCAGTGGTATTAAAAATGTTATTTTCGAGTGATTCTTTTTCCAGTTTTTTCAAAAATTCTCTGTTCCACGCTCAGTACTTTATACCCCTTAATTTTTCCCTGGGGGTATTAAAACAGCCTGTATATAACAAAACATAATGCTGTAACCAAATTTAAAAATAATTCTGAAACTTGGAACAAAATATTGAACATAAAGTGGTTAAAAACACAAACACCCATTTATGCTATGTTCTAAGTATCTTTTTAAACTATTGCAATATTTCAATAAATGCAAATACTAAAACAAATAACAAATCAAAATTTGTGCAGTTATTTTGTGGATGATCTTTTCTAAAGTTTTGAAATTGTATCAGACAGAAAAGGGCCATTTATACCCTGTTCACAAATAGATTCTTTGAGAATTCTTTCTTAATTCTGAATCCTGAGAAAAATAATCGTTTGTTAAAAAGCGGCGCCGCGAAATTAAGTCTTCAATGAGTCTTGGAAAAGAATAATTTGATTCTTTGATGATTTTTTCATGCTTCTAAACTCTGAAAAAATACAAATTCACTATCTTGAAGCTATCAATGAATTAGAACTGCTTCTTTTCCAAGACTCATAGAAAATTCAATTCAGCGGTGCCGCTATTTGACAGGCAATTCTCACCATGTTTATTTTTTCAAAATTAAAAGGCATGAATGAATCCTTGTGTGAACACTGCGCTTTAAATAGAATCCTACCTGAATCCTCGCATTGAATCATGTGCTGCTTATCAGATAACAACCAGTTGACTAGGGCGGGAACGTGAAAAAGCGCTTGCAGGGTGGAATTAAGGTAGCATGTATTCCCCATGTTTACCATTCCAGCACCCACACTCCAGTCAGAGTTGTTCCATCCTAACTGTACATTTTCTAACGGATACAACACTTTTTGCGGCAATGGTAAGGTTTCATCTGCACCCATCTCCGGTTTCTTACTGCAAATATTATTTTATTTATAGATTAAAATAAACTTAAGAAATGTGAAATGTGTACCTCTGTGGTGCTGCTTTGTTGGGCTGCAGAACAATGTACTTAGATTTAAGGTTAGTTAATACTGTGCTTTGATAACTCTCAGTCGGTTCGAATTCTATGTTGGTGCACAGGACGCGCTTAGAAGACCCAGAAAGTTGACTGCTCAAAAAGTCTTCAGATGAATTTTTTGAGAGCGCATTGCGGAGCGCCGCACTGACCGGTTCTAGAGTAGAAGCCGGCATTCCTGCAAATAAGTATTTAAATATTGTAGACAACATTATTTCCTGGGATTATTTATTGAAACATAAAATAGATAATACAAAGCACGAACTTCACTTTTAATCACCTTCTAATTCTAAATTATTTTTAAAAATTGTAAACAGCACGCTTGATTATTCAAGGTCATTGTTTTAGCCCTCTGAATACTTATTGAATAATATTTAGCGGGATATTACAAAGTATGTGGATTAGTAAATAAAATATGTATGTATACACACTACATAAAAAAGCAATTAAAAATAAAATAAAATTTCGTGTGGTATTGAACAGTTATTGAATAATCTGCAACAATACCTGGATTTAATATTGATGTGGGTAAATTCAACAAAAAATACATCTAAATATTGGTATACATATTGAACCCGGTAAAACAGGCTAAATACACGTGCATATTTCACAGACATTGCCCCCCCAATTTCGTACCGTTTAGAACTTCAATTCAGTCGTAATTTATATAAAAAGAAAACGTGGCAAACACATTTTTATTAAATTCGTTATCTCCAATTGGTTTATTTTAAAATACAGTCAAAAGCACAGGAAACACATACGGATCTATACAGTTATCACACAAGAACAAAAATTATCAACACTTTCCCACTTTTCGTCGGCAATCATGCCAATAAACGGCAAATTTCCTCGTGCGCTTGCGCAGCAGTTCTACCAATATAATTCCAAATATTTCGCAAATGTTAAAATTTGATTATTTATAAATTTCATTTTATATCTACAGTTAAAATGATTTAGAACTTGAATTATGCTTTCTACGCAATCAACAACGTTAAAGTATGACACTATTTAACTTAAGTATTGATAGTACTTGCAAAAAAAAATCTAACCTATTTCTGTTATTTACAAATTAATTTTTGTGTTTTCAAGTTTTGTTTATTTATTATTTTTAATTACGTACAGGTAAGTTAGTTTTTATTATTATAAATTATTACTTTTTATTAAAAAAAGTATATTTTTATATTTTAGCCAAACATGTCTGCCAACTTAAGGGAAGTAATACACCAAATAGAAAAATCCAGACTGAATGATTTGTATTCGCGTAATTTAAAATATTTTTTTAAATCAAGAAAATGTTTGAAATATGTTTTTAATTTTTTAGACAAGTTAATAATGCGTTGATTTTATGTATATATAATGATTTACACAATGCAGCCCTTTGTGGTTTTTATGGTAAGTCAAGAAATATAACCTCTTTGAATCTCACATTTACGTATTTAGAATATCTTTAGCATTTGCGTTCGTATTCTATATATAAATATCTTTGTTCTCTTTATAAACATATTAATGTACCACACATGTAAAGTTAAATCCGATGCAGTCAAATTTTGCGAAATATCTTGTCATTTCATATAATGTCGACGTAAAATAAAATGTATTTTATTTTTCAGGATGTTGAAAGTTCTCGAACTTACATTGACGAATTATATTCTAACGATTCACTAAAATGTTTGGAAGCTATAATTTATATTAAAAATTCTGTGATTGGCTCTAACCGGCAAAAAGGTTCAGTGATTGCACAAGGCATTGTACCGAGATTAATGCAATTAATTAAAGATAAGAATATGAAAAGCAATGTTCGGTTAGAGGCAGTTGTAACGTTAGGATCTTTAGCTAAAGGAACAGAGGAACACATAAAAGTCTTGACAGAATGTGGGACAGTTCCGTTACTCCTCGAAATTTTAGAAGAAAATGATCTGCGACTTGTCGAAGCCGCATTATGTTGTTTACGAACGTTTTCTCAACATGGTTTCGACTCATTAAGTTCTGTTTCAACCCAGAAACAGCTAACTAAATTGTTATCCTTGGCATGTAAGTTTTGCCGCACTTAAGTCGCATTCACAACCCGAAATTTGACAAAATTTATGAAGTTTGTCATATGGCAATAAGTACTTGCGTTCACAACACCAAATTTCAGTGATGTGAACGCAAGTACACATTGTCATTATGACAGATTTCACTTTCAGGCTGTGAATGCGAATTTAACAAAGCAAAATCTGTATTTTTCGTTTTTTTTTAGCAACGGAGAATTCAGTTGTTTGCCAAGCTTGTGTAGCAAATGTCCTGGGTGCTTCTTGTCGAACGTCGGATCAGCAAAACGCACTTTGTTCGTCGGGGGCGTCACAAATTCTTGCTACCTTACTTACTAGCCCTTATGTACAAGTTCAAATACCAGCTTTAAATTGTCTCGCGAATATGTGTTTCGAAAATCATATGGTTGCAATGGAAATCGCCAACACCAAGTAAGTTTTAATTAAAAATATTTAGACAGTAGTTCAGCTGGAAACCTATATTCAAGTTCATGATCAAACGTTTGACCTTGAACTTGGCGAGCATTCTTCCCCTGACGTCTGAGGCATAAAAATCGATAACACTAGTGCAGTTTATTTAGGGGTTTATCTCCATTTTCACAAGCAAAATAACTGACCGTTTTAGCCGATTTAAACAAAATTTTATTAATTAATAAATAAATTGCTAAAAATATTGCACCAATATTTTGCAAAATATTAAAAATATAAACACTAGTAGAGCAGAACGATTTTAATAACTAAAATAATGAATTTTCTATTAAAAATTGAACAACATTTCATTCAGATATTTAGAACTTTTTATGGATTGTATTTTTTTAATTAAGTTGTTTCTTTAAAATTACATGTTTTTTAATTAAGTTGGACAAAGAGTAAACGGAACCATAAACACAAAAAATATTGCGATATTTTTCTTTATCTTTTAGTAAATTTTAAGGTGAATCATACGAGCTGAATTTGGTTTTAAGAAAGATGATACGTCTTGATCTTTTTATATAAATAAAATACGTATAAACATTATTCTTATTACAAATAAAACTTACTAATGTAATGTAGTGTTAAAATAAAATCATCATTTAGTTAAAAAAATGAAACTGAAATTCATTATGATTTTCTCAAAATTCGTCATCAACTTTTTAATAAAAAGAAATGGTATATTTAAAGAAAAGATCAACTATAATTATTTTACAATTTGGATTATATACTTTATAAGTACTAAAAAGGTTCAATTATATCTTAAAACTTTTAGACTCAAGTTAGATAAAAATTGAAGGTATATCATCTTATACTAAACTAAACTTTTATTATTCACACATAGATTTTTTAAAGATTTCAAAAAATTCTTTCATGCTTCTGAATGCTAGAAAAAGAGATACACTGTTTTGAAGCAATCAATGAAATATAAATTTTTTTGCAAGACTTATTGGAGATTCAATTTAGCGACACCGCTATTTGATAGGCACTTTTCACCACGATTCAGAAGCATGAAAGAATCCACAAAGGTCATAGTTCAAAAGCCCTGTTTACACATGGATTTTTTAGGATTCTTTGATAATAATTTCATGCTTCTGAATCATGGAAAAAAATCACTGTTTTTGAAGCGATCAATGAACTCGAAATAATTTTTTCTGAGACTCATTGAAGATTCAATTTAGCGGCACCGCTATTTGACAGACAATGGACGATTTGCAGTGTCGATTATGCGCATGCTTGCTGAATCAGAGTGAGCCATTTACTATGTTTATCGTGAAGTTAAAGTTAGTGAGTAATCCATCAGATCTAACTTCATAGTAGTTAATGTTGTTTAGCTTTAGCTGTCATTTATTGAACTTGCATTTTCATTAAGTAAAAAGACGTAGTTTAACTTACATCTTTTTAGAATTCATATTTATAAACATATAACATAATCACAGTTTTTAATATACCTTCTACTAACTCTCACCATATCAGCTGACAAACTGACAGCTATGAACTTAGCTGAAAGACGGAACATAATTTTTACTTCAAAAAAATCTGCTGTGGCCACCACACGACCTCTCGCCTAATTCTGCTTATTCTACTAATCTAATAAATAGTTTTACTTACATTTTAATAGTTCATGTTCATGTAATATGTAAACGATAATGTAAACCAATATGCAAGCAAAAGATGTCAACTGTACTGTCACTGTCATAATAATTCAAATTTTATGTAGAAACAAATTTCATATCATGGACAACAAGATACTGGAATTTCAAAAAAATAGAATATTAATTGTACTTTATTTTATTGTTAAATACTTCCAGATTCAGCAATTTGTATTTATAAATAACTGTACACATAGATAATCACAATTTCTTTTATTTTTAATTGCAAAAATTGTCATAAATAAATAATGTACCAATATATTTAAGGAAAACTTTTCCAAACTTCTAAAAGTACTACTTCCGGTCTGCGGATTTCTACCAAAATCTTATCCGGTGTTAAGATACTTATTAAAACCTTAAATATGAAATTTGGTTATAAACGGTTTGATACTTTTTAAGTTATCGTGGACGAAAAATCGTCGATGCATACAAACACACACACAGACATCATCGTGAAAATAGTAAATTCGTATTCTAGAGACCCTGAAACGTGCTTATCCACCAAAAACTCATACTCGAACATTTTGACCCATTACAATACCTCTCTTATAGAATATGAGGCGAGAGGTAAAAATGTAATAGATGGCTCATTTTTCCTTATACTGGTCCATTCTCACCATGATTTAGAAACATGAAAGAATCCATGTGTGAACAGAACCTAAATGACTTCAGCCTGATTGTATGTTATTTATTATAATAACAGAAGCGAATCAAACGGCACAACAGTCCCAGACCTCCTCGTGTGGCTGATGAGCCGGGACCGGCCGATCGAAATGCAATTAGCGGCCGCTCGCTGCGTGACGTACCTACACCGGGCCGAATCCATCGAGGCTTGTGACAGCCGCGTAGTCTACCGTACCTTACCCTGCCTCGTCAGGCTCTGTCAACGAGAGCAAGCCATCTGCCATCGAGCGACGGCTGCCGAGACGCTCGCCTACCTCACAGAGGTAATCATTTATTTTATCTACGACCATTATATAGGTAACTGTAGTAAGATAAGCCAAGCCTCTCTATAAGATACGCTATTGTATTATGAACTCATAATTCAACACTATTGTATTATGAGCCCATTATTCAACACAACTTGTATCTGTCATCACGCCAATAATGTGAGATTAAATTACTATTTTAATGAAAAATTTTTTGTAAAGAAATGTTTTATTTAAAATGTCGTAGAAAAAACGTCGTATTTTTCTCGCACATAATGGCTAATTAACTCGGATTATCATACATTCTCCTGCAGTTCGTGCATAAATTTTTATCCTCTTGAATTATAGCCTACATTATACACGACTGTTGATTAATACATTCATTTGACTATTACTTTCAGTAATATGCTATACTGGGTGTCTCATTTTAATTTATCACCTGAAATATCTGTAGACCTACGCTTCTAATCTAAAAATGTTTCAAGTAAAAGTTTAATGATTTGGAGCTTGGAGGGCGACATGTGATTATGTAAAAAATTCAACCTCCAGGGGTGGTTGGGGCGGGGATAACTTTGAATACTTAAATGGGACCCCCACATTTTTATTGCAGATTGGGATGAAGCGTAAAAAATAAACAAGTTTTGTCTAAAAAAAAATTTGGAAGATTTTTGACAACTGTCTGTGCAAATTTATCTTACAAAATGAGTAAATTATGGTATTATGAAGTATAGTATTCTACTCGAGTTTAACAAGACAATTACTCACTCGCATGATTAAGACGCTCGCCTGCGACTCGTTGTGTAATGATAATGACCATCGTTAAACTCTCACCGAATAATATACTATTATTTTAACAGTCATATAGAAACTGTTTTCGTCACACCACAAAGATAAAGAAATTACATTTTGATTGCATTTCGTAATCAAATTATTTTTATCAGAAGCATACACCCTCAGTGAGAACCTTAGTTAAATAATTAATATTCAGGTAGACTCCGAGTTACAACGAACGGCCGCCATCTCCAATCACCTGGTGAGCGCGCTGGCCGACCTGCTCAACCAGAACTCCGAGTGCGGGAGACAAGGCGCCTTCAAAGCCTTCGCCTCGCTCGGTGCCAATGATGAAGACATCAGGAAGCGAATCATTGAGACAGATCATCTGATGGAACAAGTTCTGTCTGGGTTAGCTGATGACTGTGCCAATGTCAGGCTCGCGGCTGTCAGGTGCCTGCATTCGCTGTCGAGGTCGGTGCAGCAGCTGCGGACGTCCTTTCAGGTAGTTGTTCTATTTGCTGATAAAACACTTTTGAAAGTACGAAGCAATATCATAAATAAAATCGTATAAAGTTAGCATATCGTAAATGAAAATGGTCGTTTCACTAGATTATAGTTTGTTTTTATACTATGAGAAGTAAGAACAAAAGTCTAATTTACACACTTAAAAGAAACAAAAAATCGCAAGAATCTTCTTTAAATCTTAATTTCAACGTCTGAAATCACCTAAACTGCAATATTTATATTATTACCTTAAAATTAAATTAGAAGAACGAAACAATCATCTTGTACAGTCAATTTCCAAATGATATTTTTTATTTATTTTATTTTGCTAGTAACCATTCAACAGGATTTACTCCCAATTATAGAATGGTAGATCTTATTATAGTGGAATCCAACCACTTCGACCGATTTGTCTTAATGTAGTCAAAACCTCAATTCGTGCGATGAATTTTGAAATTCAAAATGGCAACTGAGATATTCTTATGCGACTACATGATTTGAACGTGTTAAATGTAAAACCGGCGATGCTCCAACCAATCCACAAACATAGAATTCATCCTATGATTTTAGTTTTTACTCCTACTAATTTAAAAACAGACTATAAAATAGTTTGATGATTTAAAGTATTTAGGCAAATTAAGCCCAGGCCACGTAGTTTATGTCATGTGACATGTAATGCTATGTTATACAATCGGTTACTCATTCTCTAAGCTCGTTCTACGTGTACCGCTTTTTTTTTAATATCAAAGAATATTTGACGTTAGTTGAGTGACCAGTTACCTTTAAAATATAGCTTATGATGTAAGAGAACATAAGCTATATGGCCTGATCATTTATACGATAGAAAAGAAGCTCAAAATACAATTTTTATGTACGACTATTACAGTATTAAATAATACGTTCATTATTATATTCACTTCAGTTTAGTTATGCTAAAAATAATTACTTTCCAGTGAATAATAATTAATCATTATTGAACTTGTTTTTGAACAATAAAGTAGTACCTAAATCGTTGCAATTATACCCTGAAATCTGCCATTTTAAGTTTTAATAAATAAAATAAATACATTAGTCAGTATAGTCGTAGATAATACGGCAATTACTCATTCGAATGATTCTAACACTAGCTTACTACTTGTGTAGTAAACTCATTGAAAAGTATACTAGTATAAAAATAAGTATTTGTTTAGAACTGGGTTTAGAAAGAAAGAAAATTATGTTTAAAGGATCACTCAGTCTGGCGACCGCTAATGGCTTTGTTAACAAGTGTTCCGCCTCCTTGTGATGAACTGCTGACGGTAGCATCTTCAACGCTGTGCAATTTACTCTTGGAATTCTCACCCGCCAAAGAACCCATCTTGGAACAAGGTGCTGTGCAGTTACTGTGCTCTCTAACAAACAGACCCGAACCATCCTTAAAATTAAACGGTAAGTTCCTAATTATATCACTCCTTAGTACAACATTTTGTGTTTTAGTTGTATCATTTTGTAATTATGTATCTGAACTGAATCTTTGCATTTTAGGTTTAGATCTTCTTTTAATATTAAAAAGTTTTTTATATCCTCCTTAAAATATTGTGTTTTGAGAGATAGTAATTGAAAATAATATAAATTATAATATGGTTCATTTCTTATCAGTGCACATTAATAAATTCTATTAATGCAGATACTTGTGTTTCACTGCATGCCATTTATTCCTTTAGAAAATGTTGACACTACATTCCTACATGTTATATAAATAGTAGATATAATTTCATTTGTAACAAATTACTCATGAAGCCTCATTCACATAAGTTTTTAGTTTTAAGGTATACATTTATGTTTGCGTTTAAGAAAGTTTGAATACATATAAATAGCCTTCACATTGGTTGAAAGTGGGACTTGTGAATGCTCGTATTTAGTTATATGAAACATAAATATAATCCTTAAAATTAAATGCTGATGTAAATGAGGTTTTAAGGTGAATCATACGAACTGAGTTGCATCAGAACAATTATCTTTGTGAAATTAAATATCATTATTATGATATTTTGTTTCTAATCATAGTTTTGAAGCAAATTGAGGCCGTATGATTAACTTTAACGCACATTCAAGACAATAAACATAATTAATTATGATTATTGTTTTGATAATATGATAAGAATATTACATATAAGTTCACTGTAAATAACTTATCCAACTTGTTATAAATATCATCTCAAAAATTTATAACAGGTTGTAAATTTAAGTTAAAGTTAAGCTATTATACATAACATTTAGTTAAACATTTTGTTTACTGTGAACCCCAATATAATAATAATTAATATTAGGTGATTAAATTTAGGTATATGGGCTTTAATGAATATGGCATTCCAAGCCGAACAGCGAATCAAATCGCAAATCCTGATCACTTTGGGTACCGATCAGATTTTCAGATTGCTCGCAGATTCCGACACTCGTGTATTGATGAAAACATTGGGGCTCATACGTAATCTTGTTAGTCCGAGTTCGCACACAGATTCCATCATGGCCCTTCACTCCACGCAAGTCATGCAAGCGGTGGTGCTCATTCTCGAAGGACCCCATTCTAGCGAAGTCAAAGAACAAGCTCTTTGTATTTTAATCAATATAGCAGACGGAGAAAGAGCCAAAGAGTACATAATGGCCAATGAAGATATTTTAAAGAAATTGATAAACTACATGACACATGCCAATACAAAGCTACAAACTGCGGCTATTATTTGTGTTGGAAACTTGGCGCGAAGAGGCGAAATTGGCGCTTCAGAAAGACAGGCGAAACTTAAAGAAATGGGAGTTTTAACGATTTTACAGCAATTAGGAACGACGACTGATACATCATGTTTCGATAAGTACGTACAAATATATCACTTGCTATTTATTCTTACTATTTTTGTTTTTATTTTTAATTTCAGAGTTAAAGAAGCAATGATACACTTCACGGACCCTTGATAAAATGGAAAATGCTTTAAATTATTGTAGACTGAGATCATCAATCATGTTATTTGTTAATTGTGAAAATTCGTTATAGATTTTAGATCTATGATTAATAAAATGGCTTATTTAACAAACATATATTTTCACCGTTCAGACCTTGAAATATATTTATTTGTCGGAAGAAATCTGTCATATTATGCTCACGGATTTTATGATTGTTTGTATATTTTTATTTTTCTGGATTTTTTAAAAGTTGAACAATACTTTGGAAACAAAAAAACTGCGACTGCAAGTGGTTGAATTCCACTATAATCCCATTGAATAAATGCAAATTTAATAAAGCTACAAATGTATTTTGGTACATAATATACGTTGTTAAACCTTACTAACCCTAGAGAAAGATAAAAACCTCGATTATGTAAGAAGAATTTGGTACTTTCGATTAGCAGAAATGAAATTTACGAAGTCATAAGCACAATACAAGCAACACAGTATTTTTTACCGTTGCGTGTGTGTCTTGTATGTGTCCATAATGTGAACAAGGCATAGTATTTATGAAAATAAAATAACTATTATTCCCAAAATAAAATAATATGTCTTCAAGTATCGTAAGAATATTACTGAAATGATTATTAATTTATATGCAAATAGAACTGTGGAACGTTATATTTTATGAAAATGAAGTTTTTGATCGACTGGTTTGTATATACAGGGTGTCTATACCTCTGCACGCAACTTCAAGAGGTTATATAATTTGATATACTGATTACAGAAAAAAAATTATTTTTTTTTCAAAATTCGGAAAAATCAGGGTAGTGAAAATATAAGTTCCATTGGTTTGAACGTCCATTTAACTGCTTATTTATTATGTTATTTATAAAATAAAATTATAATTAGTATCAGACTATATCTACAAATAGTCATTTCTTATGTAATAATTAATAAATGAACATTTAAAGGGACTTTCATACCAATGAAACTTATATTTTCACTGCCCTTATTTTTGCGAATTTTGAAAAAAAAAATCTGTAATCAGTATATCAAATTATAGAACCCATTAAAGTTGCGTGCGTAGGTATAGAAACATCCTTTTATATAAAGGATAGAAATTACTCAGGACTTAAGTCTTAATAACACACAATACACTGTCCATATAACACATCTATAAGGCATATGCAGCTTACGTCACAATCTCAAACAACAATAGTTTGGTAGGCAAGCATGACAGGGAGGTGCAATATGATTTTTGAAAACAAGAGTTTATTTTCAAATTTTTTGACTTATTTTTATGACAATATTAAATAAAATGGTAGTATAACTCATTTAACAGCATAAATCGTAGGTCAGTACTTTGTATTTTGCACTTTTCTATCATGCTTACCTATCAAACAGCTGATGTTGTGACGTAGGTGCACATGCCTTATAGTCGGTAAAGTCTATAACAATATAATATTGTTATATTTATTTTGTTATAATTCATTACTAACAATTTTAGTCCTTGCCCTGAAGAAACCAATAGTGTTGGCGAAACGTAGGCTTTTTCCTAAGTAATTTCTACCCGTTATATTTTATTACGTTGTTTATAAAATTATATCTGTAATATAATTATGTAAAACGGTATTATGCTATTGGAAATGTTTTGCTATATTTAGCAAACTTTTTCAAAAGTGCGCTCAAAAACCACAACGTGACTTGATAAAATTGTAGAATCGAACCTGCCCTGTGCTGCCACCTATCAGTTATTGCAGTACCAGATCTGTCAACACACCGGCAGTAGAAATGTTTCGATTCAACAAAAATATTACTTTATCTGACTACACATTAATAATTCCTAGTATTTCAGTTGGAAATGTGGGACAACTAACTACAGATTTACTGATTTCATCGTTTAATTTAACCAAAATTGGCACAGTTTGGCATAAAGCAATAATTCCTGTGTACGGATCAAATCCATTTGACAGCGATTCAAAAGAAAATTGCATGTCATGTGAATTATACGGTTCAGAAAAAGATAAATTCGCCGTATTACAAATTCGATCAAGCGTGGAAGGAAGGATGGTCAATATATTTCTCAATGATTTGAAGACTTCTATTCAAAACCAAAAATTCAAAGAAGTTATCATACTGACAAGTACTTTTTCGTATGAGATGCATGATTTAAATTCAGGGTTTTTCCGATATATTACTAACACAACTATGAAAGAAGTGTTAGAAAGAAATAAGGTTTTACCTCTAGAATGCACTCAAAACCGAATTGTAATTCACGGTGCTGGATTTGCTGTAAAATTATATGAATTACTCAATGAAGAAATGAACGTAACTGTAATTGTCAAATATGCTTCTGAAGGAGACAACAGACCTGACGCTGTAAACATGTTACAAATTTTATACCAATGTTTAAATGTCAATGAAAATATGCTCCAAAATATTAAATTTCCAATATCTTGGGATCTTGTATATGGAAGTCCACCACCAGTTGGAATTTATTAACTATTTGTAAGTTGGTTTACTGCACACATTATATTTTATATAATACAATAAATACCTTATAAAATACAATTTATTATTTTAACTTGTATACATCATTAACAATGCGTATTCATGAGATTTTAAACAACAATAAAAGTAGAGAAGTTCTTGGAGAATTCAGTCAATTTATTAAAATACTAACACACCAACACCTAAATAAAACATACACGTCGTTCAATCAAGTACAAGTATGTGTTTTAATTTATTTTATCCTTTGACGAACAGTTCCTATAACATATTTTATATTATGTTATTACAACTTCAATATTCTAGTTTTTAACAATTATCACCCTGAATATGACTTAATTAAAGTCGGAACGTTGGTGTGTTCTTGTATTTTAATAATTCGAATTAATTCTCCGAAAACTTCTCTACTTTTATTCATTGGTCCAGTCGAGTATCTTTTTCCTCAACATTAACAATGCGTGTTCATATGAGCTGTGAAACAATGCTTGTATATGAATCTTTTTTCGCAAACGGGACAACCATACGGACGAACTCCGGTATGAATTTTTAGATGGGTATTTAGATTACCTGATCTATTAAAGGATTTTTCACAAAATGTACATTTATATTTCTTTTCAGCAGAATGTGTGAGTACATGTCGACCGCGTTGAAGTGCAGTTTTGAACCTGAAAACAATACGGTATTATTTCATTTTGTATTACAAAATAGTTATTTATGTTACAAGGACGAAAAATGCAAGTTCTCTTACGACTATGGAAAATTGCCGAACTCGGCTTTGTCTCGTTCGGCAACCTTAGGAGTACGAGAGCTTTTTCGTCCGTGTATCATACACTATTTTTTATTCGATTGTAAGTGAGAACTTAAAATAACTAGAATATTAATATTTTATTATAAATTATTCTAAATTTTTGTTTAGTTTGCTAATTGTAGTTATCTGCGAAACAGACAAATGAAACAAAAAAGAACAAAATTATTCGACTGTGTCAGTTTGCTTAAAAAAACGCGTTTGCGTACGAAAAGTACTTCTCGGCCTAAGACGAAAAGTGGGTCACCTAGCAACGGCACAAATATTAATACTCTACCTAAAAGGTTAGCTTTTCGTCCGAATATCTTAACCAAAAAACGTCACTTTTTGACATAATCGAATAAAAACAACTTTATCTATGAATAATGAAAAAATCACATCGGTTTTTTAAACAAAATATACATTTTGTAGCGTTTTTTATTATTTCAACTTCGAGTAGGTACATAAGTTTTACGCAGATTACGAATCAAAAAGAATTTTTCCAAAATTCCATAAATTAATAATTTTTCACGGTATATTACGAGAACATTTCATATTCCATAAGATTATAATTATTTGTAACATATTTATTACAGAACTTGCGATAATTTAATTAAAGTTGTATAATGAGTAAATGAATCTCTATTTAGATGTTGATTACATTTATTTTTAATTATGCCAGTTCAGTGGTACTAAAAATAACCGTGCTTGTAAACTGCCCTTAATCTTAACTATAAAGACGATTATATCCAAAAGTTAAATATTGAAGGATTGATAGTCGGAAGTTGGATAATTTGAAATAAGTATAACAACCAATCTCACATAGCAAACGTTTCGATGTTTATTACATCTTCTTCAGTGCCTACAAGAACATCCTTTTATTACAACACAGTATTAATTATTATAAACATTAAACTAGGTATGTTATTATGTTTATACTTTACTTTTGTTCAATGTTTATAATTAATACTGTGTTGGAATAAAAGGATGTTCTTGTAGGCACTGAAGAAGATGTAATAAACATCGAAACGTTTGCTATGTGAGATTGGTTGTTATATTTATTTCAAATTATCCAACTTCCGACCATCAATCCTTAATCTTAACTTATCAAACTGTATATACTCTTAACGTAAATACTCGAAGTTATGAAACAACCAATATTATTTTGGTGATCATGAAGATCTTAATGTTACCTTTTGTTGCATATATTGCAGGAATATTTCCTTTCATCTGTATGGGAACTCATGTGTCTAGCTAATCCTCCATTTGTTGTTAATGTTTTCCCACATATTGCACATACATATGACCGTCCACCTGAATGGAAAAATGAATGATTTTTTAATGTAGATCTTTTAGTGAAAGATTTTCCACATTCTTGACAGGAGTATGGTTTATCTCCAGAATGAATTTCGATATGCGATTTTAAATACGAAGGTAGAGCAAATCTTTTACCTTCAAAAAACACATACGTTAGTTTTGAAGAAGACGAGGATTGTGTAGTTTCCTTATATTCTCATGTGTAATTCTTACCACAAATTGTACATACATGCGGCTTCTTCCCGGTATGTAGTTTCTTATGTGCATATAAATTTTGATACTTCGGGAAACATTTTCCACATTCTTTACATTTGAATGGAGTGGCACTATCGTGTATTGAAACATGCTGTTGTAAATATTTAATCTGAAATGTTTTATGTGTTTACAATACTGAAATTCAAACTGTCTCATTTTCAATATAAATTACCATTTGGAACTTTTCGGAACAAATGGAACATTCATAAATTGGTCGGTTTATTGCATTGTTTTGACGCTGTGCTTCTTTTTTTTTAGTGTATTTGGTAGTCTTTTTTGTCGTTTCTACTTTTTTACTTTTAGAGCATTTGGTAATTTCTCCTGTCGTTTCTAAATAAACAATCTCATTAATATTTTGTAAAATGTTTGTGCATTGTGCAATAAATTTACCTTTTGCAATATCTAAATCTGGCACTTCTAGTGAATCTAATTCAACAGCGTCTATATTATGATCTGAATGTCTACTTTTGATTTCTTCTTCGTCTTCAGATATATAATTATGTTCTTTAATAAATACAGGCGATATGTTATTTTCGACATTTGTTGATAACAAGGCTTCTGATTCAACAGCGTCTGAATCTGAATGACTATTTTGGATTTCTTCTTTAATTATTAATTTTTCTGAAACATCGAAACATCCTTATTAGGTTCTTTCAATACAGGCGATATCTCATGTTTGTTATTTGTTTCTAACAAGGCTTCTGATTGAACATGGTCTGTACCATCATTCGAATAAGTACTAGTGTATTTAGCAATTTCTTCGGTCGTTACTAAATAAATGGACTCAGTAATATTTTATAAAATGTTGTACAACAAATTTACCTTTCGTAATATCTAAATCTGGCACTTCTAGTGGATCTGATTCAACAGCGTCTATGTAATCACCTGAATGTCTACTAGTGCGTTTGGTAATGTTTTCCGTCGTTTCTAAATAAACCGACTCATTAATATTTTGTACAATGCTTATACAACAAATTTACCTTTACCTTTTATAATATCTAAAACTGGCACTTCTAGTGGATCTGATTCAACAGCGTCTATATTATCAACCGATTGACTACTTTCGATTTCTTCTTTAATTTTTACGTGTTCGGGAACATTATTTTCATTATTAGGTCCTAGAAATACAGGCGATATGTTATATACGACACATGTTGCTACCAAGGCTTCTGATTCAACAGCGTCTTTAGGAACATCATTAATGGGTCCCTTTAGAAATGCAGGCGATATGTTATATTTGAGACTTGTTGCTAACATAGCTTCAGATTGTTCGCACTGCTTTTTAAATTTGTAGTAAGACAACAACTGATCTTTACAGCTTACACATATGCATTTGAATGTAGAATTATCATTAGTCTATAACAAATATCAATATATTTGACTGTAATAAAAAGCTTTAATATCATACTTGTATTGCACAGCAATTGAATAACATTTCTCCTAAATTCATATTGTAATCTGTATTTTCAAATAGAAGATACATATTTACACTATTTGAAGATAGACATGTTCTGCATACATTCGTTTTCATATTATAGTTTTTTATGTTACGTACATATACAAACACTAGTTTTGTCTTTGTATCTCACGTCAACATATGACATCTACTCACAAATACCTACATGGGTATAATGACAATGACAAATTATCAAATTGAATGAAAACTTGATGCAGCGACAGAAAATTATGATTTACGATTACAAGCAGTCGAACATTGTCGTTAAGTTAGCTCCTCATAAGTAAGTTGGTTGCTGGTTGTCTAGAAACCACGGAGGAAGAAGAGAAGAGTTGTTTACTGTCAAACAAAATGTCATTTGAAAATTTAAAATTTTACCCTACAGTCAAAGTGCTCTAAGCATAGCATTCCAAACTGATGACATCACATTCTACGTTTACATTTCGCACACCGGTCGAGGAGCATCGAGGAACTCCTCGATGAAACGATAGAACGCACCCGTCCTCGACGAAAAATAGGGGCGCCGCTATTTTCATCGAGTTGTTCCTCGATGAAACGAATGTGTCTCATTTCAGACGTATCTTTTGTATCTGATTTCGCGCAAAACCTTGATGTATTTGTCACCGATGAAATAGAAATCTGTTCTGTCGTTTCATCGTGGAGTTCCCAAGGACGTTAAAGAGTCCTTTAACGTCCTTGGGAGTTCCTCGAAGCTTCTCGACCGGTGTGCCATAGGCTTTAAAAATATTATCAAGACGGTTAATTAAACTTCAAAATTGGATTCACTTTATTACTAATTTAATAATAAAGTTTACGTAAATTATTACTTTTTGTCGTGAATAAAACAAATTCGGTTTGACATTTACGAAATAAGCGCACAATCACTAGTACAATTGAAAATCATACGAATGTAAACATAATTGGCAAAATATCTGCGTGAATAAATATTTATTGTTTATCTTACAAAGTTTATTTAATAATAATAAAAAAATCTGACGTGGACACCACATGACTTCCTTGTACGCCTTGTGTGTTCATACTTTTCTTAATAACTAAAATGTAGAATAATATAAAAAATTCTTTTAACTTATTATACTAGTATACTCACAAATATATTTTAGTCATTTTATTTAAACTGCAGAAGAAGATATAAAGCATATTTTACTATTGTCACTGTCATGTCATAATCATTTAAATTTTACGTAGTAACAAATGTTAATCGATCATGGACTACAAGATAAAGAAATACTAAATTAAAAATATATACTTTAATTATTCCTAAATGATACCAGATACAAAAATATTTATAAAATACCGATTTTAGGTAATAATCACATAATCTTTCATTTAAAATAAAAAAAATTGTCTTAAATTAAATATTTATCGAAATATTTTAAAAAAGTACTACTTCCGGTTTGTAGACTGAAACCAAAAATAGGAGGTGCACAACTAGATGCTATAACAGTCCTAAATACAAAATTTCAACTTTCTACGTCTAACCGTATTTGAGTTATGCGACACACATACGTCCGTCCGTACGTACGTACAGACGTCACGTCGAAACTAGTCATAATGGATTCAGAAAAGGTCAAAACGGATATATATGATACAATAAATAACTTATACAAGACAATTTATTATTTGAACTTGTATACATCGTTAACAATGCGTGTTCACAATGCTTGTAGATGAATTTTTGAACCTGTAAACAATACAGTATTATTTCATTTTATATTATAGAAACATCTTTATAGTAGAGGCACGGAATCAGCAATCAGACGAGGTACGTCATCAAAATAAATGACTGTGACTATGATCTATCTCATCAACAAAAATTTTACAAGTAAAAATATTCGTCTGATACCGTACCTTTACTATATCTATGATTAATGAAAAAATAACATAGGTTGATTTTTGACCAAGATTGTACATATAAATAAACAATCTCAGTAATATTTTGTAAAATGTTTGTGCAAAAAATCTGGCACTTCTAGTGGATCTGATTTAACCGCGTCTATGTTATCATCTGTATGCATTTTTTCGATTTCTTCTTTAATTATTAAATCTTCTGAAACATCATTATTAAGTTCTTTAAGAAATACAGGTGATTGTTATGTTTAACACATGTTTCGAACAAGGCTTCTGATTCAACAGCGTCTGCATTATCATCTGAATGACTACTAGCGCATTTGGTAATTTCTTCTGTCGTTTCTAAATAAACTGACGGACGGACGGGATTAATATTTTATAAAATATTTGTACAACAAATTGGAAAAGAACAAAACGCTGATCAGCACTGACCGCTGAAACGTGTTAAAAATAATAAAGTCAATCCAAACCGAGTATGTGGGACTCAAGATGGGTATAAGGTTTCTTTATATAGTTCAGTTTAATTAGATTTTACCAAAATCAAGTAGGTATGTGGGAATGAAGAAGGTTGTTTTTTTATGTAGTTTAGTTAAATGTAGATCCGCGGGTTTTTACACCCATCTGTGCATTTCTTCGCAGATCAGCCGTCAGCATTTAATTCTTACCCCTACAAATTTACCTTTAGTTAGTTTTCTACTTTCACTGGTTTGATTGGTCAAACGATATCCTTGGCTGTACAGGCAGACTGATGTTTTTATTAATTAGTTAATTTACTGCACAAATATAATATTTTTTATAATACAATATATAACTTAGAAAATACAATTTATTATTTGAACTTGTATACATCAATTAATCATTAACAATGCGTATTCATATGAGATTTGAAACAATGATTGTAGATGAATCTTTTTCCGCAAATGAGGCAACCATACGGACGATCTCCGGTATGGATTTTTAGATGAACAGTTAGATTACTTGATCTATTGAAGGCTTTTCCACAAAATGTACATTTATATTTCTTTTCATCAGAATGTGTAAGTACATGTCGAGCTCGTTGATTTGAATTTTTGAACCTGCAAACAATACGGTATTATTTCATTTTATATTATAAAAACATCTTTATTTATGACTAATAAAAAAATCACATATATTGATTTTTAAACAAGATTATACATATCGTAGCGATTTTGTTGTGTATAAATAATTATTTTGTGGATCTTGAGTAGTTAAAGATCTAAATGTCACCTTTTGTTGCATAAATTGCAGGGATATTTCCTTTCATCTGAATGGGTATTCACGTGTCTAACTAATCCTCCAGATGTTGAAAAAGATTTTCCACAAATTGTACATACATGAAACCGTTCACCGGTATGGCTAAATAAGTGAACTCTTAATGTAGTTCTCGTAGAGAATGATTTTCCACATTCTTTACAATAATATGGTTTATCTCCAGAATGAGTTTGGATATGAGATTTGAGATACCCAGATACAGCAAAACTTTTTCCTTTAAAAAATACAAAAGTTAGTTTTGAAGAAAGACACTTGGTTGAGGCTCGTGTAGTTCTCATGTGTAATTCTTACCACAAATTGTACATACATACGGCTTCTTTCCGCTATGAAGTTTCTTATGTGTAGTTAAATTTTGATACTTATGAAAACATTTTCCACAATCTTTACATTTAAACGGAGTGGCATTATCGTGTATTGAAACATGCCGTTCTAAATATTTAATCTGAAATGTTTGTATGTGCAATACCGAAATTTAAACTGTTTCATTTTCAATAATATTACCTTTTGAAACTTCTCGGAACAAATGGAACATTCATAAAATTGTCGCTTTGTTGTACTGTTTTGACGCTGTGCTTTTTTACTCTTAGTGCATTTTGTAGTCGTTTCAGTTTTTTTAGTTTTAGTGCATTTGGTCACTTCTTCTGTCGTTTCTAAATAAACAAACTCATTAATATTTTGTAAAATGTTTGTACAATAAATTTACCATTTGTAATATCTAAAACTAGAAAATCTAGTGGATCTAATTTAACAGCGTCTGTATTATCTTCTGAATTACTACTTTCGATTTCCTCTTTAATTTTTAAGTCTTCGGGCACATCATTATTAGGTTCTTTAACAGATACAGGCGGTATGTTATATGTGACACTTGTTGCTAACAAGGCTTCTGATTCAACAGCGTCTATATTATTATCTGATTGACTACTTTTGATTTCTTCTTCGTCTTCAGATATATAATTATGTTCTTTAATAAATACAGGCGATATGTTATGTTCGACATTTTTTGTTGATAACAAGACTTCTGATTCAACAGCGTCTGAATCTGAATGACTATTTTGGATTTCTTCTTTAATTTTCAAATCTTTGGGAACATCATTATTAGGTTCTTTAAGAAATGCAGGCGATATGTTATATTTGAGCCATGTTGCTAACAAAGCTTCAGATTTCTCGCACTGCTTTTTAAATTTGTAGAAAGACAACAACTGGTCTTTACAGCTTACACAAATGTATTTGCATGTAGAATTATCATTAGTCTACAACAATAATATCAATATATTTTACTGGTATAAAAAGTTTTCATAACATACTTGTATTGCACAGCAATTGAACAAAATTTCTCCTAAATTCATATTGTAAAGTGAATTTTCAAATAGAAGATATAACATATCTACACTATTTGAAGATAGACACGTTCTGCATACATTATTCATCGATGATTTAGTTTTCATATTGTAGTTCTTTATGTACAAATACAAACACTAGTTTTGTCTTTGTATGTCACGTCGAAATGTCAACATATAATATCTAATCACTGAACTATCATCTAATATCAAATTGAAAACTTAATGCAAGGACTGGGACAAAAACGACAGAAAATTACGATTACGAAGTAGTGGAACATTGTCGATAAGTTAGCTCCAAATAAGTGTCAGTTGTCAGCAGTGTTGCCACTGCCACTATATATTACAAAAATATGTTTCTTCAGAAAAAATCTGTAGGTAGATTGACTATACTTGATTTCTAAACTAAACGGAACAATCTGAAGTTGTCTCGCTGAGCTGTATTTACCACTGTATAAATACGAAAAAAATATCACTAAATTTTATTGGCGCCAAAATTAAATTTAACCTATCAGCAAACTCGGTACAGTCAACTGACAACAGCTGACGAGACAAGATGGAGAACATTCGTTTGTTTACAATGCCTATGGCACACCGGACGAGGAGCATCGAGTAACTCCTCGATGAAACGAAAGAACGCACCCGTTCGAAATGGATTTCTATTTCATCGGTGACAAATACATCAAACTGGTGTTACATCAGCCAATAAAAAACAACAGTTTTAGCATTCCAACTTCAGATTGCTCCGTTTAGTTTAGAAATAAAGTATAGTAAATTTAGGGTTTGTTCTATTAATTGAGAAAATATATATATATATATATATATATATATATATATATATATATATATATATATTTATTTTATCGTTCAAACATGGAAATTTGGCAATTATAATCTACAAAATCTTCTTTTGTTTTCATTTTTCTTTATCACGTTTTCATCTTTCATCAACAAAAACCAACACTTGTGTTGACATTGACAAGAGGAACCGCCAACCGCCGCCAACACACAAATTTCGAACTGTGAACAACCAAATTAATTTCTTCTGAACGCTGCTTTATAATGGAAAATACTGAATAATAATTTACTAATTAAGAAAATTACCGTTTGTTTGAAATATCTTAGGATTTGGTATATGGAAGTATTAAATTAATAATTATTTGGCTTACTTTAATTATTTTACCTTCGCCAGTGATATAATAATTATATTATTTGAAGTTGAAACCCAAGTGGAAAAGAAAAAATTATGAAATAAAACTCTCTTGTTGAGTAGTAGTTGTCTTTTGTTTTTCATTAAAGATGTGAAAAAACAAAATACACCTGTATTTTGTTTTTTATAACTACTTGGCGTCAAATACGAACAATGACCTTCGCTGCACGGCTTGTATAATAAAATAACACTGTAAATTACCGTTTAAAATATCTTAGGTTCTTGTATATGGAAGTCCGCCTCCAGTTGGAATTTATTAATTATTTGGTTTACTTTATTACACAAATAACTTAAAAAATACTATTTATTGTTTGAACTTGTATATATCATTAACAATGCGTATTCATATGAGATTTTAAACAGTGCAGTTGGATGAATCTTTTTTCGCAAACGGGGCATTCATGCGGACGAACTCCGGTGTGAATTTTTAGATGGACATTTAGATTACTTGATCTATTGAACGCTTTTCCACAAAATGTACATTTATATTTCTTTTCATCAGTATGTGTGATTAGATGTCGGGAGCGTTGACTTGAATTTTTAAACCTGAAAACAATACGGTATTAGTTAATTTAAAATTACTAAAGTAAGGCCGTTCAAACATTTTAAATGAGACGCGTTCACACGTCCGCGGTACAATAATTTGTATTTTTAATGGTAACCAACCTACAGAATTAACTTCCAATTACAGGATTATAATAAATCAATGGTAGCACCGACACGATATTGCGTCTACAAACAATATTTTCTTCAGATATCGTACCATATTTTATTGCCGCGATTCTTGTGACCAATATAAGTTTATGCATAGTTTCACACGACTGCCGATATGGTAGCTATTTTTTACTTCCCCGATCTATGTAATAGAGGGAAGTATTGTCGTGATTTTTTGACAGTTCGAGATTTTGGTGAATCTTCACGTTTTAGACCCTACTGAACCCAAAAAACATAATTTTAAAAAAAGTCGGTCTGTCGGTCTGTGGGTCTGGATGTTGCATAACTTAAAAACGCGTTGGAATTTTGGACTGAAATTTTATATTTAAGACCTTGACCCAAATTCTGACTTCAAGTTCGTTAATGAGCTTTATTCAACCAGTGGTACCAACTTTATAAACATACCTTTTTTTAATTTTATCAAAATACTATCGTGTGTGGTATCAAATTAAAGCTCTCGAGAAAAGAATTCTAGTAGAAAAACAAAAATAACATATAAACGATCGTCAATTTTTTTTTTAAATAAATTATTCAAATTATACCGAGTTTGGTGTCAATTTAAAGCGCTCGGGGAGATAAGTTTAGTAAAAATGTAAAAAATGATATTTATGTGATTTTCAATTGTTTCTCAAAAAATTATTAAATTTTTTTTATTTAACCAGTGGTACCTACCAACTTTATAAACATAACTTTTTTAATTTTTATCAAAATACTATCGTGTGTGGTATCAAATTAAAGCTATCGGGAAAATAATTCTAGTAGAAAAATAAAAATAACATTTAACCGATCATCAATTGTTTTTTTTTATAAATTATTCAAATTATACCGCCGAGTTTGGTGTCAATTTAAAGCGCTCGGGGAGATAAGTTTAGTAAAAATGACATTTATGTGATTTTCAATTGTTTCTCAAACAATTATTCAATTTTTTTTATTCGACCAGTGGTACCAACTTTATAAACATAACTTATTTTATTTTTATTAAAATACTATCGTGTGTGATATCAAATTAAAGCTTTCGGGAAAATAATTCTAGTACAAAAATAAAAATAACATTTAACCGATCGTCAATTTTTATATTATACATCATTCAATTTATACCGAGTTTGGTGTCAATTTAAAGCTCTATGTAGGGGAGATAAGTTTAGTAAAAATGTAAAAAATGACATTTATGCGATATTCAATTTTTTCTCAAACAATTATTCAAATTTCTTCAAGTGTATTATCAAAAGTTCTCTGAAGAAAAAATTTAGTCGGAGAATTAATAACAACATTTAAATTGTGGTCAGTTCTTTTTACCTCCCGCATTATATTTTATATAAGGGGAAGTTTAGTGAGGAGTTTTTCGAGTGTGAGTTTTTAGTGAATAAGTACGTTTTACAATCCATAATAGGAATAAAGTATTTTCCAGATGAAGTCTGTGGACGATAACTCAAATAATATAAAACATTTAATAACCAAATTTTAATACAAATCTTAAAAATCCAGTTATTTTTGTAGCAACCCCCAAACCGGACGTAGTACTTTGCGTAAATATTTCGATAAATAATTAATTTATCACAATATTTTCTATTTCAAATGATGGATTATATTTTTGTCATCTACAAATCGTATTCAAAATTTTTTTCTGTACATGATACTATTTAGAAAATAAATTATTATTAATAATTCAGAGTATGAAACATAAAATTAAAGGCGTTACGAAAGTAAGTTATTAAAAGGTATAGTCGGGGAAGTACTGTTCTGGCCACAGCAGATTTTTCTTGTTAATGTAAGCATATTATGATCCTATAGATCTAATTAAATTAGTGGAAACAAAACAATGCATCTGAGATTATAAAATTTTGTAACCTTGATCAAATATAGTCAGCATGCTTCGTGATAAAAATGGCATATTTTAATTTTATTCGTTGGAGTTTATGATAGAAAATTATCGTTCTGTGTGAAAACCTACCACCATATTATAACGTCAGCGCTATTGTATTGCTATCGCGCCATGTGAAAGTGGAAACACCGTAACAGTTCAAATATATTAGTATTAAAGATAATCAATAAATAATGAACAAAATCACATCAATTTTTGTAGTAAATTGCAGTTACAGATTTTAATTTGTCACCTTTTGTTGCATAGATTGCACGGATATTTCTTTTCATCTGAATGAGAAGTCATGTGTCTAGATAATATTCCACCTCTTGAAAAAGTTTTCCCACAAATTGAACACACGTAGGACCGTTCGCCCGAGTGGCAAACTGAATGACTTTTTAATGAAGACCATTGAGCGAAAGATTTTCCACATTCTTGACACGAATATGGTTTATCTCCAGAATGAATGCGGATATGAGATTTTAGATTTCCAGATAGAGCAAAACTTTTTCCTTCAAAGAATGCAAAAGTTAGTATTGAAGACAGACAATTATTGCTTAAGACTTTTATTCCGATGTGTAATTCTTACCACAAGTTGTACATAAATACGGTTTCTCTCCGGTATGAACTTTCTTATGTAAAGTTAAATTTTTATACTTTCGGAAACATTTTCCACATTCTTTACAATTAAACGGAGTGGCACTATCGTGTATTGAAACATGTCGTTCTAAATATATAAGCTGAAATGTTTCATGTGTTTACAATACTGAAATTCAAACTGTTCAGTACAATACCTTTTTGAACTTATCGGAACAAATGGTACATTCATAAATTGGTCGATCTGTTGTGCTGTTTTGACGCTGTGGTTTTTTACTTTTAGTGCGTTTGGTTGTTTTTACTGTCTCTTCTAAATAAACAAACTAATTAATTTTTTCTTACATGTTTGTTACAATTTACCTTTTATAATATCTGAATCTGGAACTTGTAGTGGATCTGATTCAACAGCGTCTATATTATCATCTGAATGATTGCTTTCGATTTCTTCTTTAATTTTTAAGTCTTCAGGAACGTCATAATTTTTTGGACCGTTGTCATAATTAAAATCTTTAAGAAACACGTTATTTTTGACACATGTCTCTAACATAGCTTCAGATTTTTCGCACTGCTTTTTAAATTTGTAGAAAGACAACAACTGGACTTTACAGCTTACACATATGTACTTGCATGTAGAATTATCATTGGTCTGCAACAAAAATATCAATATACTTTACTGAAATAGAAATATTAAATAACTCACTTGTATTGCACAGCAATTGAACAAAATTTCTCCTAAACACATATTATTGTAATACGAATTTTCAAATAAAAGATACATATCTACACTATTTGAAGATAGACACGTTCTGCATACATTATTCATCGATAACTTTGTTTCCATTTTATAGTTTTTGATGCATAAATACACGTAAATGTACGTCAAACGTCAACATCAAATTTTCGCAACGACATAAACATATACGAACACCGAACAGTGTCGTTAAGTTAGCACCAAATTTGACAAGCGACTCAGATTTTTTCATGCTACAGTAGCACGAATGTGTCTTCAAAGTAGCAACGTGTGAACAGGGCATAAGTACTGGCTGGTTTATGATGGATTTAATTTTTTGTAGCTGCGTTCACAGACGAAATTCGATGTAATTCGTATCCCTGAAATTTAAAGAAATTAATTTGGCTGTTCACAGTTCTAATTTGTAGAAATTTGTGACGCTCGAGAATAAATCAGCTGTTTGTTGTTTGTTTTATAAGTGTAAGTTTAAATACTAGCCGGGCAGCCCGTACTGCGAAGATCAAATTGTTCAAATTTGAAGGATCTGGTTCGCCAAGAAAACATTAAAACTACTTGGCGCTAATATCACGTCAAACACGAACAATGCTTCGCAGTACGGGCTGCCCGGCTAGTATTTGTTTTTGTTGGTGAAATAAATTGAAACAAATTAAAACAAGATAGTGAAAATCAGTCAAAGTCAAAACTGAAACATCAACAAAATGAAATGAGTTCATTCAAGCTAAATATAGTTTTTCTTAATTAATAGAACGAACCCTAAATTTACTATACCCAGTTCCAAATAAGAGTATAGTAGATGGCGATGTGGAGCCAGCCCGTTTTACACACATTAAATAGAAATTTAAACGTAGCGCGGTATTTTTGAAATAGTATTATGTTCCGCTCGTCACGCGCTACCAACGACCACATATGAACTAGACAGAACGTGCCGTATACTGTAGTACAGAATCGAGGCGCTCGGGATATACAGGCCTCCAGGCTGCTTGCGGTGACGTCACCGTCGCCGGCCATGGAATACTCGAAGCGCATCACATTTAATTTCAGTGCCTAGTAGAGTACTTGCAGGAGGCGTGGCCAATGTTTCGGATTTGGCGGGATTCTGTTTGTGGACAACTGCTGTTCAGGTTAACATTGTGTCTTATGGCGGTTTTGGTTCTTATGAGTTATTTTTGTGTTTTTCCAGCATTAATTGCATGTTTCATTTATATTGTATACTTTTCAAGAAAGGTAAGTGTATGTATAATATATTTGTATTAAATAAATACATATAAAACAAGCATATTTTAAATGAAACTTGTATTACTAACACATTAAATGTATAGGTTAAGTTGGTTTTGTATCATCAAGTGCATGGATTTTCACTAATTGTTAAATTAATAAACTTAAAACATTTCTTAAAGTGTAAGAAAATATACAAAATATAACGGGTACATATATTACAGTTTTATGAACTGTTTTTATTATGACAACAGTTCAATAACACACTTTTAACATACGATATTTTAAAAGTGCTTTATATTTAGGATAATTTTAAGTAACCAGTATAATATATGAACTTACCTTAATCAACTTCATACGTTTTCTTTGTTTAAAACAACTTTTTACAAAAGTAAACATGAATACTCCATAAGACTCCATGTTATGACTAGTGCACACGGAGAAACTTTTTGACATGTTTCCTGCAAAAAGTTTCCGGAAACTTCAAAGTTTTAACGGCGCCTATATAAATGAGGCGTTTTCAGGAAACATTGTGAAGTGCAACTAATTTCTTATTTGTCAAATCGTCAAATGTGACATGTGATCATAAACATATTTATAGTTTTTCAAAGAAAATCTCCATTTTCTGGAAACTTTTTTTATGAAACTTTGTGAAAAGTTTCCCCGTGTGCACTAGGCATTAAAATTTTGTCACGTGACTGTTTGTGACCTTGTTGCAAGTACTCTGTTTCTACAATTATTTTGTTTATTTGTCTTTAGCAATCACTCATACATATTATAGGTAAATTATATCAGTTTTTACACAGTTTTATTTAACTTCATCTCTGTATTCAGTCATGGGTTAAATCTTAAAATCAATATTTGACTCTATTCTACCTATCCGATTTACTTCAAATTTTGCACACATACGTATTTGCAATGGCAATTTTATATTTTGTTCTATTTGACAAATTTGGGGGCCCACAAATGGGGCCTATTTTTCTTACGCGGAAACGGTAAAACATACGGGATTAATTTTTTCACATTTTAACGCCTTGTATTTAGTAACTTAATTGAACAAAGTATCAAAACTTTTGGGGCCCACAAATGGGACCTACTCACTATTTCATATATAATTGAAGAATGGGAGATAATAAACTAAATAACTAAATTTCCATTCATATGTTTAAATAATATCTGATTTTTTCCAGTTCTAAATATCAATATTTAATGGATTAAAATAATATTTTATATAAAACATGTTTAATACGGCGGAGCCCGATGTCGCCGCGTCGGCCGTTCTGAATGTTATATTCTGTGTTAAATATCTACAATAAATATTTTCCGCAACTCAAGACTTTTATTTAGCAAATTAATCGCTCTTTCAGATTCTTTTAACCGTTTTCCAATATCTCTTTTAGTTGTTGAGATAATGCCAAAAAAGCATTTCTCACTATATTGTTTATAACTTTTGTAATAATTTTTATACCACTTTGTAGTTTTAATAATTTATTAAAGATTTCATTTCGAATCAAATGACACCAAGATTAAAATTTTAGCACCATAACAACTGGAATTATTTATTTTCAAACACCGATCTACGATTCGACTAGGCCGTAACTGTTACTTGTTTGCTCAGGAGTGGGGATGGTTGGAGGCCTGTATATTCCGAGCGCCTCGACCACGGCCGTCTCTATTTATCAGGCCGGAGTCTTCACACTGGCAACAGCGCACCGAGTACCGGTAGTGGTCCTACGCGTGCTATACGTTGTATGGGAAATTTTTTAAAATATGCAGTAAAAACATGTTTAATTATAGAATTTTCAAGTGTATAATTGAACAATGTATAAAATAAATAAGTTTGCACAACATAACTTTTCATCTTTTGGAAATTTGAAACTTGTTACGTAAACATCCTTAATTTTGGAATCGTAATTACTTTTGCACCCTGGCGCAGAGCAACGACGTGGCATCTGATATATACAAAAATTACAAATTAAATAGTACCTACAATATTCATTAACAGTTTTTTCTTCTTCTATTACACATAACATTATTTTAATTTTGATACAAACATTTATTTTAAACGGTATGATGACAACAATCAACTTACTTTAAAATTTAGTTTTGTTTTCTTTGTGTTCACAAAAATGAAAAATAATTACGATAATAGGACTAATAATAAGTTTTTATTACTATTTCTTATTATATTATTTTAAATAAAATATGATTTAGTATTTTACTAAATTATAAACAAGAAGTGACGACGAACGCTGAATGTAGCTGAACCTAAACACGGCTACCGGGAACTCAGAAACAGTAACAGCGGTCTTGCGCGCTTATAATAATGGAGAGTGAACGCATTAAATTTTAGTTTCTAAGTTAAATATCTCACGATACAATTAAGATATCGTTATAATTCTTTTAATAGAATAAAATTTGAACATTTCTCCACACTTTGTACGCTTATACTATATGTCTATTTTAACAAATACAAAAGTTAGCAGCATACTACTTTTTTTACATTATTTATGAACATAGCATCTTTTAAATGATTATTACAATTTTATTATAAACAATTTCCAATTAAAAACTTATATTTGTGAAGAACATTGATATGAAAATAACTGGTAAAAATTTCATTACGATATCTGCAGTAGTTTCTGAGTAATTTAAAAATAAGTTGAAAAAGTAATGTATTCATTTTCGTTCGTTTTGTGAAAATAGGACCGCTAGTCTTGTTGCCATAATGTGCACACTCCGGCCTGATAAATAGAGACGGCCATGCCTCGACAGAATGTTTTGATTTCGGCTGGCCTGAGAGAGACAAGTAGAGATATAGATTATGTTGTGTCCACTCCCTTAATGCTCACTAGGTGTCACCAGGCCCAGGCAACTCAGATATATGTCGTCCCTTACCAGTGTTATAGTTTTCTTCCAACCTTACTGGTGGCAGCACAATGCAGACACTACAAATATTTTTGAAATATTTGAGCGGGCTATGAGAAAAATATGAGTGACTGCGCAACGCGCTTGCAAACTGTCACGCATTTTGTTCAGTTTACTTTCTGCCTGCGTGGTGAAAAGCGGTAAAAAGTATTGTAAAAGTGTTTAACAAAGCAAACAGCAAACTATTTCAATATTAGTTGAAGTAATATATTATATACATAAAAGGTAAGTTAATAAATACTAAGTTTTATATAAATTAAAGTTTAAAGCATTTTCATCCCGTGTCTACAAAATATGTTAGTTATCCCTATACCACATTTTTATGGTATACTATATGCTACATGTAATTAAAGTAATAGGTTGTATTAAAACTGTTTTACATATTTGCAGGCGTTACTTATATCCGTGTTTAATATTTTATTTCTATTTTTACGTATCCTTTTCTTTTCCTATTCTAGAATAATATGCCTAGTACGTCTTGTTATGTATCTGGGTGCTATCATTACGAAACAAGATTTTTTTCATTGTCCGAAGGAGATTTTAATGGAACTATGGACGAAAATACTGCGCATTGCGAATAAAAAAGAATATGCGCTGAAACTTAGAATTTGCTACAAGCATTTTGATTTTTCCCACCTCATCGTTCCTTCTACATATCCAGAAAGTAATGCCCGTGGTACATCAACGACTACCGACGAACTATAACAACGCCAACAAAAAGAAAATTGGAGACGAAAAAAGAAAATCCACATAATTTATGATACCTAAGACGTACTTATCAACTGTACAGAATTGCAACCACATGGATAAACTGCAATGATCAACCTCATGTACATTATAGTATAATATTATAATAGATACTATCTACTTCTACTTAAAAACTAGGGAAATATTTAATAGTTTCTGGCAAACACTAAACACTTATGATTTTAACAAACCAGCTTTAGAATTTAAACTTTATTCTTATATATAAAAATATTCTTGATCAAATTGAAAAATTAATTTTATCATTTTTAATAAAAACTATTATTTATTAGATTATAGTTTCTGGTATATTTTATTTAAAATACTATACCCAAATAAATAAAATTTTTTACTAATTATGAGTTCTGAAAATTTTGAATTTTTCTCTGAATAATTGTTTAATAATTATTTAATCAATTTTCATTGTATTTATTATACGTATCAAAATATGTTTTAAAACTTATTTAAATTTTTATGTTAAATTTTAATATTACCTATTTTCCGGATACAAAATTACACGCCAACTGTAATGCATAATATGTTTCAAAATTATTATTATCAATAGCCATTTTATTCATGTTCACAATAATATTGTAAGTTTAATTTATTGTTACATTTTCTAAACCAAACTGAAATAACAAGATTTCTAGTGTTGCTTACATTAAATTTTTAATATTTTTTTATGAACTAATTACCTACTTCTTTTTGTATTAGAAATAAAAAAAATTGTAGAAATCTTGATAATATAGCATAGTTACTTAATAAGTTTGTAGGATTTTGTATATTTATGTAAAGGAAATAAATAATATTTTATACAACAATTTTGTATTACTTTTAAATTTCATTTCCAGGAATAAAAATTAAAAATATACAAAGAATCAAGCTGGCTGTGCTCAAATTTAGTTGAAACCCAATGCGTTAGGTGAACTACAATCGCTGTCTTCCGGTTATCATAAGAGTTGACGATCTGAATATATATATATATATATATATATATATATATATATATATATATATATATATATATATATATATATATATATATATATATATATACAACTTACTATCATTGAAGCGTCCTTATATTGACAATTTTCCATCAACCGAGCGTCCGGCTCCAATGAAGCGTCCATATATGGACGCTCGATTGGTCACCATGTTAAATTGACTCCTAGTACCATATATATATATATATTGAAGTGATCTGTGGGCTGAGGAAAACATTGCTAAGAATATAGTGAAGTTCGACGGCTCGAATTTTCAACTATGGAAATTCCAAATAAACACCGTGTTTACTGTAGCCGGAATCGTGGATGTAGTGACAGGAGTGCGAAAGCAGCCGGCTGACCTCGAAGGTGACGCTGGAAAACGTTGGGTGAAAGACAATGCAAAGGCAATGTGTATTATCGCGTCGGCTGTGGACTATTCGCAACTAGAGTATTTAATTACTTGTACAACAGCCAACGCGATGTGGCAAAAGTATATATATATATATATATATATATATATATATATATATATATATATATATATATATATATATATATATTGAAGTGATCTGTGGGTGTCACTACTGGTAGTACTGTTGACTGGTACATTGTTTGTTTATATTCTTGAATTATCCTGACATTTACTTTCACTTGTTGTATTTCATTTTGCTGTTTTGGTTTAAAAAGAATTTGTTTTTCTTCAAATTTGCCTTTTTCAATGAAGTATAATAAATTCATTATATGAATAAAATGATTTTACAAAATTATAACCAAATAACCTTATTTTAGGGCAACATTATCATTTCAAGTTTTTACTTCTGGAATAAATGTATTTGAAATATAAATGTAAATTTGAACTGCGTTCTGGTTACTGCAGTGACATCTAGTGAGCGTTAAAGGAGTGGACCAACATAATCTCTATCTCTACTTGTCTCCCTCAGGCATTGAACTTATGTTCTGTCTAGTTCATTATGTGGTCGTTGTGCTAATCAACGACTCCCTTTATCAACAATACCAGCTGTTACTACTGCGTACTACGGCGTTCGACAGCTAAATGATGCGCGCATATCACAATTTTTTCGCTGATGTAAACTTGGTTTCCGGCTAGACCAATCAGAACGCTCAAATCGTAAGCCCTATCTTGCCCATACCATTGCCCTATACTATATTCTTATTTGGGACAGTCTATAGACAAATTTGGAGATTGGATACTTTTCTACGAATTGAAATTCGAGTGCACCGAATTTCAGTTTGATGAACGCAAGTACACAATAGGCGGTTTGCACATGAGTAGTCAGCGCCGCCCTGGGCCCTGGCGGGAAAAAGTGCATTAACATTAGGGTAAACCCATAGACTAAGTTACCCTTTAATGCCCTGTTCACACGTTGCTACTTTGAAGACACTTTCGTGCTACTGTAGCGAGAAAAAATCTGAGTCGCTTGTCAAATAGCAGCGCTGCTAATTTGTAGCATCAAAGTATCAAGAACTACTCGTTGATAATTTCACATCGTTGATCGTTGTGTGTGTAGATAGCGATTTTTTGCGGTAATTGTTTCGATTTGAATTTCTTTTCATGCTACAGTAGCACGTATGCGTCTTCAAAGTAGCAACGTGTGAACAGGGCATAACAGTTCGAGAGTTCGACAGTAGTTGTAGGTACTGTTTCAATGGGGGCTTAAAGTGGCGCTAGTGTTCCAGACCCAAGAACTAAAATTTTTACCCCCTCCATATATTTCACGTTTTAAATATCAGATATCAGATGTTTGTATTTTGAATTTGTAATTGTAATAATTCCATTATTAATTTCTATTTACTACCATACACCGCACTGTTTAAAATATTTGACATTTCAAATACACGCGTGATATGACACAATGTGTGTGCGTTCATATATCACATTTTTTGGGACTGGATCACGGCTGCCATCTGGAATAGTTTGGCCTATGCCTGTGGCACACCGGTCGAGGAGCATCGAGGACCATCGAGTAACTCCTCGATGAAACGAAAGAACGCACCCGTCCGCGATGGATTTCTATTTAATCGGTGACAAATACATCAAAGTTTTGCGCGAAATCAAATCCAAAGATACATCTGAAATGAGATACATTCGTTTCATCGAGGAACAACTCGATGAAAATAGCGGCGCCCCTATTTTTCGTCGAGGACGGGGTGCGTTCTATCGTTTCATCGAGGAGTTACTCGATGGTCCTCGATGCTCCTCGGCCGGTGTGCCACAGGCATAAGCCCCCATTCAACCAGTTCTGTTCTAAGTTCTAAGGTTCTATAATAAGATGGTATGAGGACGAGAGATGTAAAATTTGGATTCAGAGAGTAAAACGAATTTCGTTAGGAGATACCTACATACTGTAAATATATTTTATCACGTTTTATAATCTATTTATTAATTGTATTTTGAGAATTGACGAAAAGCGCTGGGAACCAGTGCTCATTTTATTTAATTAAACATTCAAATGTGTATACCTAATGCCCTGTTCACACGTTGCTACTTTGAAGACGCATACGTGCTACTGTAGCATGAAAAGAAGTTCAAATCGAAACAATTACCGCAAAAAATCGCTATCTACACACACAACGATCAACGATGTGAAATTATCAACGAGTAGTTCTTGACTAGCGTCAGGCCCCGCTACGCGGGCCTTCAGCTAGGTCGCGCTGCCGCGCGACAAGGAAGATTCGCCCGCTTCGCGGGCTCTGAATATGGAAGAATTCGGCACTTCGTGCCTCAATTATAACGATTTTAACATTTAAGCCTCATTCCCACCTCTATCATAGTCGTAGTCGTAAGTCGTAGTCGTAGTCGTAGTCGTAAGGAAAACCGACCGTTCCCAGCTCTTATCATAAGGGTAATGTTTTGTTCACAACTAAACTAATAAATGAGTCAAATACATTTCAAATAATTGATAATTAAATTTTACTGTTATATTGGAAACAATACTAATTTGCCCAGGAAGAAAATTATAGTATTAGGACAAATAATAAAAAATAAATGTATACATAAAATGTATTCAATTTCATGTGAACATACCATGATTTTTAAAAATGTGTAATAAGATATATGAAATAAATCATAGTAATATTGAATTACCTTAAAACTATCAAACATTCAGAAATATTTAAAACAGTATTATTTTTATTCATATTTATATTTCTATAACCTTTCTTTTGACGAGTAGTGCAGTGACAGTAGTGAATCCAGCAGCACTACATATCTCCATCTCTTTCTATTTATGATTACGACAAAAAGTTTGGCAGAGCCAAATCCTTACGACTACGACTAACGACTAAAGACTAACGACTTGCGACTACGACAAGAGGTGGAAACGCTGTAACGTTGTTTCGTAGGTCAAACTCTCAAGGTTACGACTAACGACTAACTACTCGTTGATAATTTCACATCGTTGATCGTTGTGTGTGTAGATAGCGATTTTTTGCGGTAATTGTTTCGATTTGAATTTCTTTTCATGCTACAGTAGCACGTATGCGTCTTCAAAGTAGCAATGTGTGAACCGAGGTCTTGATTTTTGCAAAGAAATAATAATAAATTGGCTGTAACTCCGTATTGTTTATTGCGAGTGGCTTGACGTTTGGGGCAGAAACATACAATCTAGCGGAATTTCCATTACTATTTATTTGTAGATACTTCTAAATTTAATAAGGAAATTAATAATACTTTTAAAGTACCACAGTAAATACTGCTTACGCAAATGAGATGATTCAGATTATGTTTGTGTATAAACAAAACAAAATTGTTATCATTTATTGCTGAAAAGCGATGCTAATAGCAGATTAAAACTGTGCTGTATAAAAATACTCAAATTTTCGATTAATTTTAATGATAAATTATCAAAAACAATATTCTAACCACACTTGAAGTTAAAGCTTGGACGGCTTGAACTTCGAATCGGACATTGTCTATGTTTGTTGTATTATTTTCATAGTAGTTGTTGGTCACTGCTTTCATGCCGCTAAAATTGTTACTATTATTCTAATCTACTGATTTTTTATAAAATCACTGCATTACATAATTATACTACTTATAAATATTACTTAACTGACCGTCACTGTAGATGCTGCAATTATAAAATTAAAATGCCAATCCAATAATATTTAACAATTTGATTAATTATTTAATTTATATTTTATTTATTTATATCAAACAGTGTAATATAAAATAAAATACTTCTTATGATTAATCTAACAACTATTGAACTGTTTATTATACCTAACTAGTTTTTCACAAAAAAGTACAAAATAAATTCCGCATTCATGCTTATAACATTATTAAAACGAAAACAATATAATACTTCTATTATCTCGCCATCACTAATCACTTTCATTTTTCATTTCGCATAAGTACCTACATAAAATCAGTCTTGAATATTTTTAAAATTTTCGTATGCAGTTGTTATCCAATTTTAGTAATATTCACGCAAACATCGAATTGAAGATCCCATATTGGAAAATCTGCTTTAGTAACAATGACTTCCCAGTCAGCCGCTTTATTATAAATTATGTCAGGTGAAAAAGTACGTATAAGACCTGTAGCTGGTTGGGAAATTTGAACCAAGCATTGGAATTTGTGCAGTTCTGTGGTTAATACTGGGATTAATACATAAAGTTTAAATCTATTTTCATTAAAAAAATACCTACATAGCCCATTGCCTGCAACACTTATCAAACGATAATGAATTCCCTGATTCCATGTTACACTCCATGTAGAGTTAGCGTTGTATGTCTCGTTCTTATGAGTAGAATCGTAATGTGTGAATAATGTATTTTCAGGAATGTTTTTTCCACATATGTTGCACAATGTATTATAATTACAAAAGAAACACGAATGTTTCCGGCACTTTTCAGGGAAATCCGCATAATTGCAGCCATACTCATTAAGAACACATTTTCTTTTTACAGGAGTACAACGTACACACAACCAACCAGTCTCGTTGCGATATAATATTGCTGTTGTTACAAACACATCACATTTGGCGCATTTCTTCCACATTTCTACTACATTTGCCAATCTTTCTAAAGTTATAGTAAATTTAGTATTATCAAATCCACCCAGCATATCCAGAAGACTATTTGTGTTTATGTGCACCGATGTATCTATCTGAATAGACAGACAGCCTTGCGGTGCCACTGATCCTTTCTTTGATACATGTTCATCATTTCTTTTAATATCTAAAATAAAAGTAAAACTTTTCGCATCATCTGTACGTCCTAAGTATCTAACAGCATAATAGATCTTCCCGGCTGTCACACATATCTTCACATGTAACAAAAACATTAATTGAAACGCACGAAGGAGGAATGTCTGATCGCTTGATTTAGATATATCATGAGTCAAAGAAGTAGGATTGTCTTTAACTTTATCAGCATGATGTTCTTCGCAATGTTTTAAGATTTTTGTTCGAGTACCCACCCAATCACATCGCGCAGAGCCGAGTACTGGACACACGTACTGACGATGTTCGCAGACTTCTTCATGGCTGTTGGATTCTGCTTCTTTTACAAAAGGTAGCTTTACTTGGCAACCAAGGTCTTGATTTTTGCAAGGAAATAATAATAACTTGGCTGTAGCTTCATATTGTTTATTGCGAGTGGCTTGACGATTGGGGGCGAAGCACACACCACAAACTGCTGCGCCGTCTTGTTGTAAGTAGACGGGGCCCCGCGTTAAATACGTCTCACACAAACTGCACTTAAGTTCTTCTAAGACGTCTGGTGGAATTTCCATTTTTACTTCTTTATAATCACTGATAATTCTAATTATACCATTACCAAATAATTCGAATCAGTCAACTTACAGCAATAATGAACCACGTTGATGAAACAACTCCAAAAATAAAGGGGGTCGAGGGGTTTTACAGGTTTATGCCGGTTTACACGATTGTATCTGCACAGTGTGACAAACTTTAAAATATAATTCAGATCGAATTAAATTTGATCTATCAGCGGGCAAAACTCGGTACAGTCACTGACAACAGCCATTCAACAGCTGACGAGACAAGATGGAGAACATTCGTTTGTTTACATGCCTCGTTTTCATGTATCCGGAATCCGCAGATTTCTTGCGGAATAAAATGGCCGCCACGAATTCCGTCAGTAGTTAAATTATTTTTAACTTTCTGCGGAACTCCGCAAGCTCCGCAAATTTTGACGTTTAAACTGTCAGTTATTATAACCTCAAATATATGTTTGTTTATGTTGAATATGGAGATGGAAATTGAAAATTATAATTATTACTTGGATTATTGTCGATATTATATAAAAATGATATATGTAATTTATCAGATAAACAAAGATTTAAAAAAGAAAAGAAAATATCGTAGGAAAAAAATGATTGAAAAAATAAGTTACATAATTTTTTTATGTAATTGTAGATATTTAGCGTCTGATGACATTATCGGCTAGTGCGACTCTTATGCCCTGTTCACACGTTGCTACTTTGAAGACACATTCGTGCTACTGTAGCAAGAAAAAATCTGAGTCGCTTGTCAAATAGCAGCGCTGCTAATTTCTAGCATCAAAGTATCAAGAACTACTCGTTGATAATTTCACATCGTTGATCGTTGTGTGTGTAGATAGCGATTTTTTGCGGTTATTGTTTCGATTTGAATTTCTTTTCATGCTACAGTAGCACGTATGCGTCTTCAAAGTAGCAACGTGTGAACAGGGCATTATGCCTCGTTTTCATGTATCCGGAATCCGCAGATTTCTTGCGGAATAAAATGGCCGCCACGAATTCCGTCAGTAGTTAAATTATTTTTAACTTTCTGCGGAACTCCGCACGTTTTGACGTTTAAACTGTCAGTTGTTATAACCTCAAATATATGTTTGTTTATGTTGAATATGGAGATGGAAATTAAAAATTATAATTATTACTTGGAGTATATTGTCGATATTATATAAAAATGATATATGTAATTTATCAGATAAACAAAGATTTAAAAAAAAAGAAAATATCGTAGGAAAAAAATGTTTGAAAAAATAAGTTACATAATTTTTTTTTAAATGTAATTGTAGATATTTAGCGTCTGGTGACAGTATGCTATCTATTTCATATGCATGCACAGGCACACATTTCATTTTGGCGCTCTCACTGATACCAAGAAATCTGCGAATTCCGGACACATGAAAACGAGGCATTACAAGACTTGTTTAGTGTGACGTCACTTTCTGGTTCCAAACAAGAAAATGGCTACTCGTTGCTAAGGTAGTTGCTATGCTAGTCGATAAAACAGTTTGGTTTGACAATCAAAAATCATTTATAAAATAATTTATTACGGAACTAACCTTTATTACGTGTTTTAAGCCACTTTAAAACAATTAATTCTCAAAATAAATTTAAAGACGCAGTTATTGTCAAACGGCAAACGTCAAACCAGCCTGTTTTACCGACTTGCATAGCAACGGTCTTAGCAACGAACCAGTTTGGAACCAGTGTGACGTAACCACTAAACAAGTCTATATTAGTGTGACGTCACTTTCTGGTTCCAAACAAGAAAATGGCCACTCGTTGCTAAGGTAGTTGCTATGCTACTCGATAAAACAGTTTGGTTTGACAATCAAAAATTATTTATAAAATAATTTATTACGGAACTAAACTTTATTACGTGTTTTTAAGCCACTTTAAAACAATTAAATCTCAAAATAAATTTAAAGACGCAGTTATTGTCAAACGGCAAACGTCAAACCAGCCTGTTTTACCGACTTGCATAGCAACGGTCTTAGCAACGAACGGCCATTTTCTTGTTTGGAACCAGTGTGACGTAACCACTAAACAAGTCTATTCATATCGACAGTCGCTAGCGAAGTTCAGTTGATAACTTCGTGACGTCATTCCGTTTGTAACTATATCAAGGGTTAGGGATATTTGGCCTCCAGTTGATAACGACTGATAGAGATTTTACAGTTACTGTGAAATTTGACAAGAAAAACTGCTAAACCACCATTTTACCTATCACTTATCATAAACGTATTATTTGTTTTAAAATAAGCCATTTTTTTGAATTTCAAAGTAAATTATTTTTTCAAGAAAAATGTCAATTTCTTATTTCTAAAATTTGTAAGTTGAATTATTTAATAAACTAATCAAAAATATTAAATACATATAATGAACCCATAATTTATTGGTATTTTATATTTATAAAATAAATATTTTAACCTCCTAACGAACAAAAATCAACGCAACGCGCAAGTCTACCGTATCGAGGGTTGATAACTCGGAGCGACAGTCGCTTGGCTACTACGTCACACATAGTGGGGGGTTATCAAGACAACCCAACTTATCAACGTTGATAAGTGAAATAGAATAGACTTGTTTAGTGGTTACGTCACACTGGTTCCAAACAAGAAAATGGCCGTTCGTTGCTAAGACCGTTGCTATGCAAGTCGGTAAAACAGGCTGGTTTGACGTTTGCCGTTTGACAATAACTGCGTCTTTAAATTTATTTTGAGATTTAATTGTTTTAAAGTGGCTTACAAACACGTAATAAAGTTTAGTTCCGTAATAAATTATTTTATAAATAATTTTTGATTGTCAAACCAAACTGTTTTATCGAGTAGCATAGCAACTACCTTAGCAACGAGTGGCCATTTTCTTGTTTGGAACCAGAAAGTGACGTCACACTAAACAAGTCTATAGGACCCCTGATAGCCGAAGTATTTTATGACGCCATTTTACACTCGACAAGGTGTCAGAATCTCAGAACAACAAAGAATGTTGAATTCTTGAATTATATGAAAAGAGGTAATTTTAAATAGAGTTACATTAAATAATTGACTTAATACACCGACTTATTATTTCAGGCGTACAGAAAAAACAGCGAAACCAACAAACTGTACGATCACATACGACAAAAAAATGTATATCACAAAATATAAAAAGGTAGGTTAAACTAGACCGTAGACCTGCATGGAAAAATTTATTTTCCTCACAGTGAGGAAAAATATCGTACTTCACATGTGGGAGAAGTAAAATGCTGCTCTAACTCGTGTCCTGATTGGCCACTCGCTTCACTCGTGACCAATCAGACACTCGTGTCAGAGGCATTTTACTTCTCCCACTAGTAAAGTAATATACTATAAAGCGATTGTTTATTTCAGAGAGAAAACAATTAAAATCCGTAACTCACCACATAAGCCAAAGCTGCTAAATGGACATCAGGCGAAAAAAATACGATTGCAAATATCAAAAATGCAATAACTGGTATTACACACGTATTAAAAATGGGACTTTGAAAAATAAACATTTCGTCAATTTTCCAAATAATAAGAATTATTGAATGAATGGAAAAAACACTGTAACATTGCTGAATCAGTAAATTGCACTAAGTGACGAATATGGGAAAATCATTTTGAGAGAAATTAAACTGCAATATCGTTCCTCGGCCTGCTTTACATAACATTAATAATTTCGATGTAAGTAACAATAGTAACAGTACCTACTAAGAAAACTACCAGTATTAATTCCGCCTCAGTAGACCATAGTAACAGTTCTAGTTCCTCAGCAAATTTAATAGCAAATAAACATAGTTATGCTTTTTTATTTTTATGTATATCATTTAAGTTATAAACTATGTTTATTGTTACTTTTTATTATACACAAATCTGTGATGAAAATAAAATATTGTAAAATAAATAATGTATGTTTATGTATCTTTTTCCTTTATTTATCATTATTTTAAGTAGCAGTATTACTATTTACATTATTTAAAATTCGCGCGTCAAATGTCGTTTGCCACTTGGGCACCGGAGGGCTAGCTTGAGCTAACTGGCCTCCTATTCTAATTCATAGCGACATGTCGGGTCGCTATGTTGACTAGTCTTGATATAAGTTCTGATGTAAGCCTGTATTAGACGAATATTATATTATTAATAAAAGCATTTATAAATGCGCTTACGAAAAAATATTTTATTTAATTAATAAAAAATTAACAATGTGAAACCGCGAATTATGTTCATATTGCAAATTGTCCCAGGAAATAAAACATAATAACTTGGCAGCGAAATATAAATCATCTATAGCATGCTTTATATGATACTTCCAAACAAAATCCGCTAGAGGGATAACAAGATCCCCTTGGTTTATCAAGTTGTTATATGAATTAGAATAGAGGCCCTGTCATTCGTGTTTCCATGATTTAACACGGGGCTCTCCTTTCTCCTCTTTATGTGTTTTGTGGTAGCAACTTCACGGCTCTTCACTTTATTTGTCAAAGTAATTTTGTGTTGGCTGCACTGTTGTCACTAATCCGATTTTGTGAGTTTTGGCTGGTTAGTTTGTCGTTTATAAAAATTGTGATTCCAGACGCCATTTCGCATAACATGTAAGTTTGATATATTTTTAACGAAAATCTTTGTGATAATGACGAGGTTAAATTAATCAAAACGATGGTTTTTTTAAATATTGATGAAACTGACGGTTATGCATATAGTTCGTAACCAGCACCGTTTTGTTTATCCTAGGGCTAAAATGCGAGCACCACCAGATGCCGAAAAGGAAAAGAAAAAAGAAAGAGGAAGAGATAGAAAGAAAAAGCAGGACTCTGGCTCTAGCAGCAGTGACAGCAGCCGAAGTTCTTCAGAAAGCAGTTCTTCAAGTGATTCTTCCTCGCATTCATCAAGTTCTTCATCCTCTGGATCATCTTCTCGTTCAAGTAGCTCTTCATCATCATCGTCTTCAAGTAGCAGTGGAGATCGCACCAGACCTAAGCGAAGGTTAGTTGCTCTGCACTACTGAAGTATCAAATAGTAAAACATTTCATTCTAGATCCCGTACCAGAAGCAAGAGTATTCAAAAAGACAAGGACAAAAAAGAAAAAGAAAAGGAGAAAGATAAAGAACAAAAAGATTCCAAAGATGCAGATAAACGTAAACCTCTTCCAGCTCCAGAAAAAGGTAAAGTCAGATCTCGTTCTCCTTCAGACAGACGCAAACGACGAAAGCGTTCGCCTACTCCTCGTCCAACCAAGATTCATATTGGAAGATTAACTCGAACAGTCAACAAAGAACACATCTTTGAAATATTCTCTACATACGGGACGATAAAAAACGTTGAATATCAATATGATCGATTGCATCCTCATTTAGGACGCGGTTTTGCCTACGTAGAATTTACAACGCCAGACGAAGCTGAGAACGCTATGAAGCACATGGATGGAGGTAATATTTCACTTAGCATTGATCAGAGATGAGCAAATTACTTAAAAAAAAGTACTTGAATAGTAATTACTTGATTTTAAAAAAAATATTTCAAATACAATTACTGTTTTCTGACAAAAAGTATCTACTTAACCCATTAACGCCCAGTGTCATATACATAGGACAGCATAAAAAATATTACATTTAAAATCACTGAATACTTTGATTTTATAAATTTAATAATTAAACGTTTATTTAGACCTTAGGTTATCTAAAAAAAATTATTTTGTAGCGTACATAAAAATAAGGGCTGTAATTTGATAATATATATAATTTACAAAATTGAAGCTCGTTGTTTTGTTCGGATTATTAATTTTTTTCATAGAGTAAAATAAACTTTACGATACTTTTTGATGCAGATTTGTATTAAGAATAAATATATTTTTTATCCCTCGTTATCAAAATTATAAAAAATTTGACGTCAGCAAAAATAATGTGTAAACAAAGTAGGTGCCATATACATAGGATACTGGGCAGATATTTGTGTACTTTTATCTGCGTAATTTTTGGCGCGCTTGATGTGCAGTCTGCATGTATATTTGAACCGTGTTAGTTATTTTGTTAATTTATTGATCAGTAAAATTTAAAAAATAACTTTTGCAGTTTTTAAACGTAAGGTCAGAAAATTGTCACAAAATATTAACATATTATGTGTAAATTTATGTTCAACCCGAACGAAGTATTTTTTAATATAACTTTCCATGTTTTAACTTTCCAGTCATGCTATTACAAAATAATACATTATCATACATAGACATACATTATCTTTCACACCTTTTACCCAACTTGGGTATGGTAGACTCAGATATTGTGAGTTTTTGGTATAGATATTATTTACCGCGTGTGCGGTTACCAGCTGAGCTGAGCTGTTGTCAACTCATTATTATTTTTATTTTTCATTATTTTACTTAATTTTATATGATATTGTTTATATTTATTAAGTTTTCGTATTGTTTGATAACGTTTAAATAAAATACAACATTTGCCCGAAAACTAAAATTAGATATCATATTTGCCCAGTGTCCTATGTATATGACACCTATTTTGTAAGAACTGACGCATCAAAATTTTTTTTTTTATTTTTTCCATGATTCTAACATCAAATTAAACTTATAAACAAAATTTCATACAATTACCTTTAAAAAAATTGTTGGGCATTAATGGGTTAAAATAAACAAGTATTTGAATTGAATGTATATTTTAAATTTATTAAATATTAATATTTAAAATCAAATACTTTAATTCAACGAAAATAAGTGTATTATAAACTGATTACAAACAATACAGGCTCCTCAGCGACCTGGAAAGCCTGGAATAGTCAGTGAATTTAATGTATAAACTAGAAATCAGGGAATATATTTTTTTTCAGGGAATTTAACTTTCTTTCCTGATAATTTAAGTAGAAACGCATTCTAGTTCTAAATTATTAAAATTTCATTCTTATTCTTCCTGTTTCTGAATGGGATGTACTTTTTTTTATTATTATTATTGAAATTATACTAAAAAATGTTATGGAAAACGGAAAAGTCAAGGAATTTCAAATTTACCAATCGCTGAGCACCCTGCAATATTTTAAAATATAGAATTAGAAAATAAACCATCATTATTTTTAGTAACATAAAAACCAGAATAATGTTTATTTATATGAATAGATTATTTGAAATACTAATTCAATAACTCAGTATATTACTTGGTAAGCACATTCGCAATTACCAAACACTACACCAATTTTAAAAGTAATTGAGTATCAAATACTTTTCGTTGAAAAGTAATCTAATAATTAGTATTCCAATTACTTGCTCAGCTTAAGCACTGGTACAGATCAGTAACAAAATTCTAGATTAAAGTGTCAAAAGCAGCACTAACATATTTTTCTTAGGACAAATTGACGGTCAAGAAATAACAGCAGCGCCAGTATTGCTGCCTAAACCGCGGATGCCCCCAATTCGGCGAAGTCCGTTACAACCCCCGATGCAAATGCGTCGCCCGCCGATGTACCGTCGAACACCGCCGAGGTTTAGGCGTCGTTCGCCGCCGCCTCCCCGGAGGCGGTCGCCCCCAGTGCGACGCCGCCCCCGCTCCCATTCACGGAGCCCCGTGAGGCGTCGAAAACACAGCCGTTCTAGTTCTAGTAGCTCTCGATAAAGGTATTCATTTTTTTGAATACAGATTTTTATTTGATTATTTTCTGACAGTGTATTAATTTTCTGTACGTTGTAAAATAAGTACAAAATAATAATTGTGTAAATGATATGTATTGTGTATTGGTAGTTAATTTTCCCTTTACATCATTTATTTTATACTCATAATTAAAATATAGTCCAATTCCGTCACAATGCACAATCATTTTTACTTCATTGTGAAGGAATTGGTTGATCGCTGGATGGACTATAGCAGTTTCTTGCTATAAAAGTATAATTTTGTGTATATTTATTTTATTTATTTTGATGGTAACCACTCTACAGGATTAACTCCCAATTACAGAATGGTATATGTTATTATAGTGGAATCCAACCACTCGGACCCAGTGGTATTATTGTCGGTTACGCTGAGAATCGCACTGTGGACCGCTAGTATGCTAGGCGGATCCTCTACCGTTGAGCTAACCACTTTATATTGAATAAAATTTGATTTAATGCACTGGTATAGAATAATTTTCTCGTCTTTGTAGTCTAAAAGTATAGAATACGTTTATAAATTATTGTATTTGAAATTAAAATACTGACTAAAATATAGTATAATCTTTGTGCAAATGTATATTTCAAATATCAATTAAATGGATGTAAAAAACATTTTTTCAATTCACAAAGTCTCAGCAGCAGCATTTTGTTATAAATATAATATAATAAGTCCGAAATTAAATTCTAAACCAATAGAAGGAATTAAAAATTCGCTTTTATTACACATACATCATAACTGCTGTTTAAAACACGCAAATGCGTGCAAAATCAGAAGACAAAATCACGCTGTTTTAAAAGGTTGCTAAGCAACAACAATGAAAATTGTAAATCTTCTATACCCTGTTCCAAATAAGAGTATAGTAGATGGCGCTGCGGAGCCAGCCCGTTTTACACACATTAAATAGAAATTTAAACGTAGCGCGGTATTTCTGAAATAGTATTATGTTTCGCTCGTCACGCGCTACTGACGCTAATCAACGACGCACTTTTTCAACATTACCAGCTGTTACTACTACGGCGTTTGACAGCTAAATGATGCGCGCATATCACAAATTTTTCGCTGATGTAAACTTGGTTTCCGACTAGACCAATCAGAACGCTGAAATCGTAAGCCCTATCTTGCCCCATACTATATTCTTATTTGGGACAGACTATAGGTAAAAGTTGTTATGTATTATTTATAAATCTTGTTCAACATTCGGTATTACATTATTATAGGTATTAATCAATAATAAAATGAATCCAACAAGGCTAAAATTCATTGCACTGCCTATGAAATTGCAATACTGTCTATTATAAGTTATGTAATATATTTGATTCCTCTCTTAAAAATATAGGTACAATTTTGTATCTCCAAAGTTGATTCCTCTTTGTGAAAGTTGAAAATGAATAAAAACTATAATAGTATTGTAGTACGATGTCCTCATCAAAGCGCACGATGACTACAATAAAAGTAATAAAAAAATGTTAAATGCACTTTTAACAAACGGAAATTAGTAAAAAAATAAAGCATTGTTATAATTCCAACACTACGGAAGTGGTAATAAAAAATTAGTTTCGTAATTAGCACACATTGCTTTTTTCAAGATGCAATATTCTGTAAATCCCTCATTATAAAATAGCCCATACTTATAAATCTTTTTGCAAGTACATTGTTGAAAATCAAATGTTTGTTTGGAAATACCAATCTGACTCACCTTCTGCTTTAAATATAATGAATTATTAAAAATCATAACAGAGAAAATAAAAATGCATACGCGAATAGTAATTTTTAGCATTTTACTTGCAGTTAAAATATCTGTAACTCAGAACCGTAAGTAAGTAAATTGGTACATAATATTTTATATTATTTATTATTTTGTGTTTAGAACTACAACGATGTGCATGTGTACCAAACAATAAATGTTTTCCTAATTTACAAGTCGATGGTGGCGGTGAACTTGATATTCGTATTGTTAGTGTAAGTATACTTTAAATTGGGTGGCCATTCAATACCAACAAATAAAATTCTATATTATTCATACGCAGGAAAATGCATGCACAAGATTCAAATCTAGAAAATATATACAAATAAAATTCCAGCATGAAAAGATTCATTTACAGGAAAATGTAAATCTAGAATTTTAAATTTGACATAAATGCAAACACAACAATTTAGAAAACTACTTTGTCTCTTCAACACAATTAAGAGTATACACAAATTAGGTTGAACTGAACCAAATAAACAACCCAATACCATTCTTGGGTTCCATACTCGATTTTGACTATAACTTTTCTAGATTTGCATCTAAATTTAAAGTTCTAGATTTTAAATTCCTATAAATTTATAATTTGGCGCAGGTATTTTATTGCTTATACATTTTCCTGTATATGAACATTCTAGAATTTTATTTTCTGCTGTTGAAACGATTCCCCCTAAAATTACTATTAAGGGGTCCTTTAATTATAATTATTATTAATATCAAAAGTTAACATTTTAAATAGTAACTCATTGAAAAGTACAACTACACGTAACTGGAGTGGCAGCGAGTATTTTCATTCTTATTTTGTAATGAGTCTCTGTTTAAGATTTTTACGGGTGGGTTTCCCTTAAACGTCAAATACATGTCAGAGGCTTATTCAATTTGTGAATCATAGTAGCTCTTTTGTATTATAAAATAATTGCTTATTGTTTTTACCTCCCGCGTCCCGCCTCATATTCTATAAGGGAGAGGTATTGTGATGGGTCAAAATTTTCGAGTGTGAGTTTTTGGTGGATAAGCACGTTCCCTAGAGTAAGAATTTAACATTTTAAAGATGATGTATGTGTGTGTGTGTGTGCGTGCGTGTGTGTGTTCGTTCGTTTGTATGTTACAATTTTTTCGGATGCGATAACTCAAAAAATATCAAACATTAACATTTCAAATTTTATATTTAAGGTTTTGATACGAATCTTAAAAAGCCATTATATTTTTGGTTTCAATCTACAAACCGGAAGTAGTACTTTTTGTAAATATTTCGATAAATAATTAATTTAAAACAAATTTTTTAGGTATTTTAAATGAAAAATTATGTGATTATTACCTACAATCGGAATTTAATAAATTATTTTGTATCTGGTATCAGTTAAGCCTAATTAAAGTATAATACTTATAATTTAGTATTTCGGTATCTTTGTAGTCCATGATCGATTAACATTTGTTATTACGTAAAATTTAAATGATTATGACATGACAGTGGCAATAGTAAAATATCGTTTTTACACGGACGGGAGTAAACGTCAACTTTTTCTTATTAAAAATCATGATAGAAGTGATTCATTTAGTCCCTAGGGAAATAATCACTCCCTAGGCAGTTTATATTATTATTATTATTTATTTGTTTCTGTGGGTTGCTATGTATGATTTACGTTACCAACAACAAATAACATACTTGATAATTTATTACTATATTTTTAAAGTAAATTAATTTGGTCCGTGTAAAAAATAGTATATACCCCTCAGGAGAGACTGCAATTTTTCCCTCGTTGCTTTGTATCCCTCGGGCTACGCTTCGCTTCGCCCTCTGGCTACAAATTGCACCTCATGAAAAAAACATGCATTTCTCTCCCTCATAGTATAATATACTATTATATCTTCTTCTGCAGTTTAAATAAAATGACTAAAATATATTTGTGAGTAGTAGCAGTAGTATAGTAGGTAGTACTTATATATTCATATATTTGTATAGGAATAGGTAATAAGTAAAAAGAACAAAGAAGGTATGGCGGGAGGTCTTGTGGTGGCCACGTCAGATTTTTTGTACATACATTCACTGTCAACCTGATGAAGAGAACGCAGAGTTTCCGAAACGTCGTATATATAAATAAAAACATACAGAACTTTACCCAAATAAAATAATTCATTTATCATGAGTTCTGAAAACTTCTATCAATCTAGGAAAATCTTAATTTCAACCCGTTTCAATCGTTTTAGTACTTTTTAACATATATTAATGCAAAAAATTCTTTAAATGAAAACAAATCTATATTTGTGCAGTTTTGGATTTTAATTTAATTATCATTTAGAGGAGTAGTAGTATAAAACTGCAGCTTTATTTGAAATATTTCAAAATTAGGGAACAACACATCAATTTTATTTTAATTTATATTATACAAAGGGTAATTCAACATCTGGTCCTTCACCTACCTCTCCGACGTCAACTTGCACGAACGGTTTAATTTCATGCTGCACAGAATGTGGGATAGTGTACAACATAACATCAGCTCCAAAACCAGCAGCCGGGCAAGGCTTGTATGGGGCCCAACCTTGGCAAGCCGTCATCCTAGACAGCAAGTTTAACTACTTAGGAGGCGGAGTCTTAATCGATGAAAAACATGTACTTACTGCTGCCCATAAAGTTTACGAATATCAGAAGTAATACCACGAACTCAAACAATTTCTCATAATTTAGTTTCTTATTTTTAGTGCTCCAGCAAGTGTGCAGGTCCGATTAGGCGTTTGGGATGCTGGAAACAAAATTATAGAGCCATATAAAACACAGAATTCTAGTGTTAGTAAAATTTTTATTCATGCTCAGTATTCTAATGCTGCTAAAAATTTGTTCAATGATGTTGCAATGTTACGACTTGCTACTGCAATTCCATATGGACCAACTGTTAATCCAGCTATCAATACTGCTTGCCTTCCAACTAGCACAACGGACTTCAATAATTTAAGGTTCGGAACATTCATTATTTTTGTGATTATGGGGCTCACCTAATATGTCTCTCCATACTTATATATTCAAAGATATTAATATGAAATTTTAATACATTTCATAGAAAAGTACAAAGTAACTACACAAAATAATATGGCATACTTTTCCAGTATTTGCATTGGAATAGTTTTAAAAAATTATTACAGAAAATGCATCATTATGTTTGCGCCATTTTAAATTTATCTATGTTTTGCAAGCGTAATACTTTTTATCTACGATCATTGAATAATACATTCATTATGTAGGTAACTTTAGTAAGACACACTATTGTATTATGAGTCCATTATTCAACACAACCGCCATCTGTCATCACACAAAAATGAATAAAAATTTGTAAAGAAATGATTTATTTAAAAAGTCGTACATAAAACATGGTATCATAAATTCACTAGGTTGATTATACACTCGACTTCAGCTCATGCATAAACTTTCATCCTCTTGAATAATTATAGCCTACATTATGTGTGCTCGTTAAATAATATACTATTATAACTGCACAAACACGCTAACACGAATTTATTTTTTAATTTAATGTTTCATTTTAAATAATACTAATGCTTTGCTTTATGCAAATGAAATATTATTTCAGATGCAGTGTGTCTGGATGGGGTAAAAACGCATTCAATGGATCATATCAATCAATAATTAAAGAAGTAGATGTACCAGTAGTAAATAATACAGTGTGTGAGACACGACTTAGAAAAACAAGACTTGGTCCTCAATTTACACTGGATGCTAAAAGTTTTATGTGTGCAGGAGGCGAAGTTGGAAAAGATGCTTGTGTTGTAAGTATTTAAAATATGCTATCATAATGATCGAAAATGGATTCAACACCAGAAAAAAATCCAGAATATTCATACAAAGGAAAATGCAACACCAGAAGATGCAAATCTAGAAAATTTCTAAGTATAATACTTATACTTGCATATAAAAATTGTAGATTCGAATTTTCCTGTGAATGAATCATTTACTGCAGGAATTGTATTACTTAAGCCTGGATCCGACGACAGAAATATCGACAATTTATTGCCAATATTGGCAATATTTGTCACAAATTACATGTTTTAGACATGGCAATTTGTTTAGCTACACATATCTAAACTAATTCCAGTAAAAAATTGCCGAAAAGTACTTATAACATAGAAGTGTGTAACAATTAGCAATAAATTGTCGATAATTTTCGTCGCGGGGTCTAGGCTTTATAATTTTTAAAGATTTGCAACTGGTGATCAATGTTCCCTCTAAGATGCGCGCGCGCGGGCGCGCAGTGCCTTCAACCCTGCCGCGCAGTTAAAATATCCACGCACGCGGATATCTAAATAAAACCAATGAAGAGCCGGATGCACGAAAAATTCATAAGCATTTTACAACTGCTCAGTCAAATTTTTTAGCGCTCAGTCCCCATTCCGTTTTAGAGGGAACGTTGCTGGTGATGCATTTTCCTGTGTATAAATATTCTAAATTTCTTTTCTGGTATTGCATTGAAATGTTTCAATATTTGATATACTAGTATATCCTTTTAAAGACAAATAACGTAAGTAAATCGATTTAGGGTGATGGCGGCTCACCGCTGATGTGCAAAGTAAAAGATCGATACCAAGTAGCAGGTCTGGTGGCTTGGGGCATCGGCTGTGCTAATGGAGATATTCCAGGAGTATATGTTAGAGTTCAAAGTTACCTGGATTTTATCGACGCAAGTAGAAAAGCGGCTTGAAATTCAAGTACAAAAATGCATGTTTATAAGCTGGATTCATAGTTGTTTGCATAACATATTACAAAAATGTTAACATTTTAATTAGAAATAACAACGGACTAGAAGAAATGAAGTTTCTTACCTTTTTGTTGTTTGTCAGATCATTTTGTTCACTAATAAACACTGTAGCAAATTCCATATTTTACATTCACTCACAATATATTGCAATAAACTTAAACAATCATCACTTATTTTAAGTAAAAAAACCCATTATTACGAAACGAACAAATTATGACCTGCATATCACTAGACATCAAAACACTGTGAATGAAGCAATGATATATCAACTACAAAACAATATTTTCGAATATTTTATAGTTTATTAAACTATAAAATATTTGCTTTATAAACTATAAATCTAGTTATAAACATTATTTTTGTATTATTAATAATTATTATAATGTTTGTTATAAATAGCACAATATAATAAATATAAATGCATGTGTAAATATAGTACAAATTTATTTAATAATTGGACTTTTGTAGAATTGAATACATATATTACAATATAATAACAATTTTGTAACACGGTAAATAAATGTCCTCAACATTTTGAGCAGTAAAAAAACAACTGAAATTGTTCAACTTATTCCAGCAAATATTAGGCTCTAAGTATTAAAAGTATAAAATTTGGAGTTTAAAATTAAATAGTAAAAATTCACTAGCCAAATCGAACGTATATCAGTACTAGTAACGATAATTACTAATACTATCACTAGCCATTAGAACAAGTAATTACTTAGAAAACTTAGTAAGTTAGGTTCGCATCACAATCGCCCGAGAACGGTAACGGAACCAGAACGAGAATTTCAACCAATAGAATCATTTCAGTTTGACATTTAGTACGATTCAATTTGTCACTTGTAGCTTAGCGTAGCTTTCCATTCTGTTTCTCGTTACCGTTAATCGGACGATTGTGAAGCGGTCCCTAGTCTTGTAGCACCAAGATACGCAATGTTTTATTTTTGTGTCCAAGTGGCTAATGAATCAGTTTCTAGTTGTTATTTAAAATTATACAAAATCGCTTATATACAAAAATAGTCTTTTTAAAAGTTATTAACAGATGATTAAAAAGCCGAGAAGTAAGGCGTATCTCTTGCGTTTACTAGCATATTACATTATGTTGCAAGAGATAACTATTATATAGAAAAATAACATGGAATATCTACACTCATTTCCATATCAAATATCTTAAATTTCTAAATCGTTAATTGACAATTCAAATTTATGATGAATTGATTTCAGCACTGAATTCTCAATTGGTGTATGATACAATTAACAGGTAACATTCTTTCACAAGTTGTTCACTTGTATACAATCAACGGTTGAACATTCAATAAATACAATTCCAGTCCTTAATTCAAATGGAAATAAGATTACTAATAATCAGTAATTGTTAATACTTGATATTTTCACTACTTAAATTACGTAAAAGAAAAGAAATTCATGTTTTAAAACACATTTAATATAAGTAACAATAAAAAAATATATGAACACATTTCAGCAAACGATGAACAAAATTTATGACATGCATTTTGAGTTACTAAGTACCGGAATATAAGACAGATGGATATAAAAGTGGTTGACATCGTTCTTGCAGCCCAATATTCGTTGGAACGGTAAAACAATGACAGATAGACCGAGTCACTGACGTCACACGACTTTATTTGCTAATGCACTGACGTGGCAGCGTATTGACGCACGTCACGATCTTTGTCTGCTTGCAATCGTCTTAACACCATGTTCACTGGTTCGTGTTGCTCGCTGTTTACGTCGGCGAAATATTCTACAACGAAAATATCTTTTAAACACAATATCCAACCTTACCAACAGTTTATAACTCGCAATATTTAAATCAGACAGACGTTATGGCTACAGTTATCTTTCAGAAGACCGTCGTCAAAATCATCATGCAATACAAATAAGAAAAACAGGTTTGTCAGTTATGCGCACATGCACTTCAGAAGATGTTATTCTATTTTCTAAATATTATTTATGAAAAATTGCTACACAATTGTCCATTCTTACTAACAACTTGAGTACTCGCCAGTTAACAGCTGGTAACCGTGCACACGATACAATATACAGGTTGATTCACAACTTTGTGCATATACTTTGGTAGCATTTGGCATATTGTGCTCAACTTACTTATCACGGTACTGAAAGAATTTTTTCAAAATTCGCAATTTTAGTTTCCAGATTTGTATATCAAACAGTTTTGAGTCTCTGTTTTCATATGGAATTTTACAAATTTACTATTCTTACCATTATAATTAAAAGTTTCAAAAATTTGCAGTGGGTTTACCACAGTACTTCCCCGTCTCTAAGTTTTAATAACATTGTTTTATAAAGGATTTAATTTTATGCTTCATTCAGCAAAATATGAAATAACGTAGGCGATGTCAAAGTGACAAGCATCAAAATGAAAGTGACAGTTGTCAATGTCAGAGAGACAGCAGTCATTGAGTGACGTTTAAAATTCCAGATTTAAATTACATTTATAATAAGTTGTACACATAATACGAGCAATATGTAAATTAAATTAAGTAATTATATTGAAAGCGCAAATGTTTACAATATTTCATCAATTCAAGTAAAAAAATCTAATAAAGTTAGTAGCACTTATTGTATAAAGCTCATTAACGAACTTAAAACTTATTTTTTCGTAAAAAGCTTAAATATTCAGTCGAAAATTTGTACGCGTTCTCAAGTTATCGTGCTGCCGGCTCGACAGATCGACTTATTTTTAAATTGTTTTTTGGGTTCAGTAAAACGTTAAGGTTCATAACAATCTCCCCTATTATATAGGCCGGGGAAGAAAAAAGTGCTTCTTGCGAAAACTGTCTGTAAATGACAGAATTTTAAAAAAAAGTTCCATGATCAGTAAGTTGAGTACTATATTTTCATGCACGAAGTTGTGTATCACCCTGTATATCTATATCGATTACTCACAATATGTGAGCCTGTCACACGCAAATTGGCTGAAAGGTATGATAGATATATTTGTATAAACTTGAGTACTTTATCTACGAACTACGACTATATTAAATAATCTAAAAATCTTGTAAGAATTTTATTGAAATAAGAAACAAATCTGTAATTATAAATAAATGTAAAAGATGAGTGCGCTAATAAACTATAAAACTGATATTAAGCCCTGTTCACACATAGATTTTTTATAATTCTTTCATTCATTTGAATAATGGAAAAAAGAAATTCACTGTTTTGAAGTCATCCAAAATTAGAAATTAATTTCCAAGACTTATTGAAGATTCAATTTAGCGACACCGCTATTTGGCAGGCATTTCTCACCATGATTATTTTTATCAGCATTCAGAAGCATGAAATAATCCATGTGTGAACAGGGCTTTACTATGACAACTCTAACAATCTAATGTTTATTCACTTACCGTGTTGAATAATGTCTCGCGCAAGTGTCCTGGAAACAGCAAGCCGCACGTTAGGCACGGGATCCCAGCTGAGATCAAGCAAATGTGGCATGATAATCGTAGCGAACTGATCGGGTGGCAGTGCGTTTTTTGAAATCAGCCGAGAACACAAGAGTGCGAAGGCCTGCCTCCGTACCCAGCGTTTAGAATGAGCAAATTCCTCGGCTAGTTTCAGTAGTAGACAAGACGTGAGGTTTGGATCTCCTGATACGTGTCTCACTAATTCTGTTACCTGAAAACACAACCAAAACAAAGATTAGTTTCAGTTTTAAATTATTAGCTTGGTCGATTTTTTTAAAGTGTATCAGATTGACAGTTGACTACAGATATCTTTCAGAAGACCGTCGTCAAAAACTCATCATATAAAATGTAACAATTTTAATCATTTTGATCGATTAGAATCAAATTTCATTTGTTTTAACAATATAAATTATGATGGAACATGAAATTTAAGAATAAATCTAAGCTTATGCCGTTACCAAATTTTAAAATAGTTTTAAGCCGCATTCCCAGCCCGAAATTTGGTAAAATTTCTGACACATAAATTTAATAAACTTAATTAACTGTTCAACAGCTCGAAATTTTTTTAGCAAATCGATCTTGGTACCATCTAGTAACGTAATTTACAAAATACCATGTTCGGCGTGCAACAAAGTGTATATTGGACATACTGCACAAAAATTGGGTTCTAGGGTGTACCAGCACCAGCAAGGAGAGAAAAAAACAAACGCAACTAATAAATGCGCTCTAGCTGTTCACGCTCAGGAAACCAAACATCTTATCAACTATGATCAAACCACTATTATTGACCGAGAAAACAATTACCACAAGCTAATATTCCTCGAAATGTGTCACATACATATTAACAATAACACCCTCAATTATAAAACTGACACACAATACCTCAGTAACATATATACGTATTTACTAAATTGCCTCTGAACTAATTTTCACTAATTTTCTCGAACAATAATTTTTGTTTTTTAGTTGGTGTTTTTAAAATTCGCGGCTTTTTTGTTCCTTCTTTAAGGAATTAGATGTGTTGGTTTCTCCTCTTCTTGTTGATGCTCACATTTCCCGCCATTGTAACTTTACTAACGAACTTTTGCGCTGTATTTTATAAACCATGTGACTCGCAAAATTTTTTGCGTTTTGATTTCTTGTAAACAAAATTTAACTTATTTGTGATGAGTGTGATAATTTTGAAATGTTTTTCTATTTTCTGCAAAATTTTGGTCAATTTTTAATAAGTTATATCGATTGTAAGTATTTTTCATACAAAATAATTTACTTTGTAACCTCAAACATTGCTATTCGTCTTATGCCTGTGGCACACCGGTCGAGGAGCATCGAGGACCATCGAGTAACTCCTCGATGAAACGAAAGAACGCACCCGTCCGCGATGGATTTCTATTTAATCGGTGACAAATACATCAAAGTTTTGCGCGAAATCAAATCCAAAGATACATCTGAAATGAGATACATTCGTTTCATCGAGGAACAACTCGATGAAAATAGCGGCGCCCCTATTTTTCGTCGAGGACGGGGTGCGTTCTATCGTTTCATCGAGGAGTTACTCGATGGTCCTCGATGCTCCTCGGCCGGTGTGCCACAGGCATTACAGTTATCCCTGAAGAAGTAACAAAACTGTTACGAAATATTGGAGTTAAATAAAAATAACAACAAAATTCATGAGTTTTTTCTAACTCTAGCCCAATAACACATTGCCGCTGTATCCGTTATTTTACAATTTTAACTTTCAACGAGTCGGCGTGACTTCTGTTCAGCATCTAATTTTATTTTATTATTTTGCCTTAGCTTAACTTTTATATTTAAAACATATACCTATTGTAATTTGCTTACCTGAAAAAGGACGATTTTTAAGAAAATGAAACTAATTACATAAAAAAAACATCAACATTCAAACAAAACGGCGATAAAAAACGTCAAATTTCATTCAAATGAGTTCATTCAAACCTCATATTTTTCTCAATATTTATTAGAACACACTCTAAATTCGTCGAAATGTTTGGAGTTTGCAAACTGAAATTTGAGTGTACTAAATTTTAGTGTTGTGAACGCAAATACACATTGCCATATGACAGACTTCACAAATTTCGGGCTGTAATCTGACTTTAAGCTTCATTAATAACTAACGATTTGATAAATAAATAAATATATTAATAAATGTAAACATTAGACTAGAACGATGCCATGGTTCTTAACTGAAATTATGTATTTTCTGTTTCTATAAATTTGTTTGCACAGATACTTTGGTATATTGAGTTAATAACTTATAGATTTTGAGACTTAAGTTGAACTGAGTATAAATGAAAATGAGTCTTACCAAAGAGAGCGCGACTTGACGCACGGCGTACACTTTATCACAGAGCAACTCTTGAGCTAACATGGCGATGTGTTTGGAAGCGTCTAGTGGTGTAAACAGAGGCACTGCCATTAGTAGCTGATTGGCTAGTTCTTCTCTAAACCTCCAATTCCATTCGTTGTCGGTTTGGAGGAACTTTGCTAATCGTGGCAAGTATAGGTTTCGCTTGTCTGGGCCTATTAACTGCAACGTAAAAACAAACATGAAACTCACAACAAATAACAGAATATAATATTAAGAATTTAATGAAATAATTGAGCATTTTATTGAAAAGCACATATTAAAGTTATTTTTAAATTTATTTTACTGGTAATCATACTACAGGATTTACTTCCAATTATAGAATGTGGAATCCAACCACTTCGACCGATTCGTCTTGGTGCAGTCAAAATCTCAAACCATGCGACAACCTTTGAAATTAAAAGCGGAAACGGAAATTCGTTTTGCAACCAGGACTACAAATAAGACGATCCAGTGATCAGCTTGAAGCATCGGAGTGCGATTTAATTGCAAGATGTTTTTATAATTTAACGACAATCACACACTGCCGGCCGCGACTGGAACCTCGGAACTCCGGGTTCCTACGTCATCATATACAGAGAGCTGTGCTTACCCGCGCAGCTACTGCTTCGATTTTGTTAATGCCCATGTCGCACCGGCATGGCACGAAGCACGGTGCATTTGGACCACGGTTACTAGACAGCTAGGTTGGGACACTTGAGCTATCGGCATGGCAAAAAACAGTCACTCTCTAGTGCGCTATGAGAAGAGGGATGATGCAGTAGAGACATCTATTGATAACCTTATTAATTACAACTGACAATAAAAATGTCAAACTTTTGACAAATCTTAAACATGACTAAATTGGTATTAGTATCATTATTTGTATCAATAATAGCTTCGACTGGCACTATCGGACGATTTTGATCAATACATGTAAAATTATGAATTACTGTTAGAACTTTTGGGCAATTTTGAATTTCTCTCATAGCAAATAAAAGATTTTCTTTTCAATGAAAAATTTTGATTGTGTCTCTAAATTATCACCATCTAATTTTTAAAAAGTAGGGATTGCACTACGTGACAAACTAGGAATTTTATACTCGAAACAAATCTGCATAATAAAAAATACATTATTTAATATTTTCTAATACAAATGTATAGATTTAAAATATACTAACATCTCCTGATTTCCAGCGTTTTAATATAATATTTTCTGCGAAGTGTTTTGTTACGTGTTTAGGTATTAAAATTTTATTTGTTATCATCAGTGATTCACCTTGCCTCCACTGTTCCAACCTTTCACTGCATTTTGGTACACAAAATAGTGGGAATTTTTCGTTACCAGGATTGTACCCAGAGGTACATTGAGGCACGAAACATTTACTCATTTTATTAAATATTTATTCAAATTGTGACATTAAATGTCAAAATATGAAACATTTGTCATTCAATTTGTAAAAAAAAATAAAATTTGTGCATAGATATCTTTGATAAACGCTGATAAGTCGAGAGTGGTAATGCACTAGTGACATCTATTGAGCTAATTTCAGGAGGAAAATTTTTGACCGCTATTTATAATGGTAACTATAGGGAAGTGTCCCAACCTACTTCTCTTTTACCGTGATTTGGACATATGGAAATTTGTTGCTGATTTCACAGTGAGTCCTCAATATAATTTTTGACATTTGGTGAATAATTGATGTCAAAATAGTAACAGTAAGTAATAAGTAATTAGATAATAAGAAATAACCCTTTAAGCTTTTGTTAATATACGAACTAATTATTGATTTAATTAACACAAAGAATTGATGAATTTTAAATATCATGTCAAAAATAATTTTCAAAAACCTTGAAAGTACGGAGTGAACATAGCAATATACAAATTTTCGTATGGCATTTTGCTGTACCGGTGACACCCTTTTGACAGCTTTGAACGAAGCAAATGCCACATCGAGCACCGTGCTTCATGCCACGCTGGTGTGACATGGGCATTAGTGTTTGTTGTTTGACTTACCTTTAAAAAATGAGCTAAATGTTTTAAGATGCCTATTCGAACCTCATCCAAATCCTTGATAAATCCATCAAAAATAGGTAACAAATGATCGGCAGCCATATCCTGGCCCAAAATTAAGGCCAATTCATGTAAACTACTGGCTACAGTTCTTCTAATTTTATACTGCATATCGGATGCAAGCAATTGACATGTCTTCTTTAATAAATACCAATTACTTCTACCTAAAGTTAAAGCAACAGCAGGCAAACTAAATGCACAATGGTAGGCCATATCGTTATCAGTATTAGCTGCTAGTCCTGGTTCCGTCATCGATACGAAATGATCGATCAGTAACTGAGGAACTATTTCTTGAGTTATTTCTGGTGTGTGTTCCACTATTGTTGGTATGATTTTCGTTTTATCTGCTACTATATCTAAAATAAACAAACAATATTAAATTCGGACTTCAAAACAGCTTGAAAGATTCGGATGCTTAAGGCGCATCTCTTGCTATCAAATCAAAAAAGTATGTTACAATAAATCATTTTGTTACTTTGATTTTGAAATTTATGAACTCATATTTTACAATGATGAGGTTGTGCGTACACGTCTATAGAATTAATGAAATTTAAAAAAAGGAGTTTTACATAATTTTTTCCAGTCAATTGATTAACTGTTTAAAAAAAAAAAATCTCTATAGTCGTCTTCAGACTAAAGCGGCATTCAGTCCGAAATTTGTAAAATCTGTCATATGGCAATAACTGATATTTGGTCAAATTTCGTCAAATTTTACCTAATTTCGGACTGTGAATGCGGCTTTATGCACATTGATTTCAAAAGAAATATATATTTTTGTATTATTATAAATATTAAAATATTATTATTATTACAATTAGTTCCAAGTTTTGCTAACTGATGTCACAGAAATTTACAACTTGCATTTAACGGTTAACTAATGATTAATTATATTTCGTTAAACTTAAGTTTGAAATATTTAATTATATAGACAGAATCGATAAAATTGCGAAGCCTCTTGAATCACAAGTGTTGCGCCTTAAAACTAGATTCACACCTACCCAATTATAAGTATAAGTGGTTATTAAACCAACCAGTGCTTCCACAAAATTCCAATTATAAGTGCGAACGTGGAGCGCTGGTTGGTTAAATTAGCCACTTATACTTATAGTTGGAAAGGTCTGAATCTAACGAAATAAGTATAACTTACCATCTAATGCTCTCGTTTTATCTAATGGTAACGTTTCATCTATAGAAGAATTAAAAGTATTATTAAACTGAATATCGTCTAATCGATTCTGTAACAAAACATCAATATATTTATAAAATAAGTATAATTGTATTCCTGTGATAATTCTTACAATTAAACTGTCGTCTTCTGCGTTGGAGCCACACGAATTAACAATTGTAGGATCTAGAGGTAAATCAGGACTAATGTACCAATACTGATAAAGGTTGTATTGGTCCAAATCATCAATATATTCCTTGCTACTATGTTCTACTTTATGTTCTTTATCACTTTCTTCTAAAGATATATCTGTTATGATCTCAGCCAATTGATCGACAATTTCTTTCTTATCATTACACTGTTTCTCTTCTTTTGTCTTAATGTCACTATCGCCTTTACATTTTGATTCTGTGTCTACTGTATTTTCAAGTTTAACTGTTGCGTGCTCACTAGTATTTTCTACATCTCCTATCACAATTTGAATATTGTTACAATTACTGAAGTTTGCTTCCTTGGTTGTATCTAAAAGTTGTTCACTATTTGACTCGTCTGTTGATTCATTAAAATTATTTCTAGAATTGGTATCGTTTTCTTCTACATTTAATTCTAAGTTTGTATTATTGTCAGTCTTATCGTCTATAGAATCAAAAAACTGTGCTAAAGGAGAATTTTTATTAACAATTCGTTCTTGCGCTTGGTAGAATCTTTGCTTAAAATCAGCTGCTGCTTTTAAGTTCGCATCAGTAAATGCAGGAGAGTTTATTCTGTAAAGAAGAAACACTTTCTTGAAGTAGGTTTACATAAAATAATAATATAAAATTAATAAGTTGAGAAAAAAATTAAATCAGTATTTTAGTTGTGTCTACAAGTATGTTTCGGAAGACCATCGTTAAAATCATCATGAAAGAAGGTATTCAAAAAGCAGTATCCACACATATTTTAATCTCACATTCTTGCATCTATTACAATAATATTGTATTTAACACAAGGATTCTTCTGAACCTTGAAAAAAATAATCCTGGTGAGAATTGCTTGTCAAATAGTGGCGCCGCTAAATTGAATCTTCATTGAGTCTAGGAAAAGAAAATTTTATAATTCATTGATAGCTTCAAAACATAGAATTTCATTTTTCCCGGACTAATATGCATTTAAGAATCCTTGTGTGAACAGAGTTTAATGCTTTTGAATCCTGAAAAATAATTCACTGTTTGAAGCTATTAATGAATTACAAATTCTTCTTTTCCAAAACTCATAGCAGATTCAATTAAGCAGCACCGATAATTCACAGGCAATTCCCATTAGAATTATTTTTCTCAAATCTCAGAAGCATGAAAAAATCCTTGTGTGAACAGGGCATAAGGTGTACCCTGCTATGTATTGTGCTGCTTATTCAACATTTTCATATTTGATCGAATTTTATTAAGATTTTATTCAAAGAGTATAAAAAGAACAGAGCACACTTTATATTTATCACGTTTTTGCCCAATTTAGGTATCGTACCTTGATATACAGGATGATTCATTGGTCTGTTATATTTTTTTTATTTTTTGTACAGTTATAGACTTAAACTCTTCAAATAAAATGTATTTGATTATTATTGTCTATCTACGTACCTATTCTAATGGGTCGCTAGAGAAGTTTAGTCGCTAGCTTCATAACGTCATGATATTTGTAACTATATCAAGAGTTAGGAATATTTGGTTACATTATAGTTGATAAATAAAAACAGACCGATGAATCGCACTGCATTGTGGGTTATCAGTATAGGGAATGAATTAAAAAACAGAGAATAAAATTCAGCACCAGAAAAAATTCATAAGAAATAAAATACATGCACCAACAGATTCATTCACAGGAAAATTCAAGTCTTAGCCGCATTCACAGCCCGAAATTTGGTGAAATTTGTAAAGTCTGTCATAATGGCAATGTGTACTTGCTTCACAAAACCAAATTTCAGTGATGTGAAATACATATTGTCATTATGACAATATGTAATACTTCACAAATTTCGGGCTGAGAATGCTAACACAGAAAAATTCAAACACATGAAGATGCAAATTTAGAAAAGTTATAGTCAAAACTGAGTATGAGGAACTCAAGATTGGTATTGAGTTGTTCATTTAGTTCAGTTCAATCTAATTTGATTACCTATCCCCTTTGTATTGAAGAGATAAACTAGTATTTTATGAATTTTGTAGATTTAAAACTTCTTATGAACGATCTAGAATAATTATATTTTCTGATGTTGAATGACCACCCATCAGTATAGATGCGCATTTGTGGTTACAATATATGGGATTACAGCTATTTAAATTGGAATGAAGTAAAGATGTTTACCTGAATTCAGTGCCAGCAGGATTGATAAGCACGAGTTCCCCGAGCTGATTGTAAGCCAGACCAATGATGCTAGGATCGGCGAAAGTAGAGATAAACGGTCCGAGAGTCTGGAAGGCAGACATGCGCACCCAGCGACTCTGGTCCTGCAGGAGTCGCGCGAACGCCGGTGCCAGGGCGCTGCGCCTGGAGTCCGGCGAGCACGCGCACGACACCGTCATCACCACCTCGGCACAAGCCTTGCGCACGCCCCAGATCTCGTCCGCGCATAACTCTATGAAACAGGGTAACTGTAAAACAATGCAGTTAATACCGCTAAAACATCCAAGATAGCTAGATCAGCTACTACAATATAGACCACGCTAGTCAAACGGTCACTATTGCCGGAATTTTAAATCAAAATCCTAAGCTCTGGTTTATGTAAGGTAAAATTGGGATTTCAAATTACGAGAACACGTGTAACAGTACTAATACTTTCGCGAATTTGCATAACATTATGTTAACGCCCTAAAATATAAGAATTTATAAAAAATGCAGAATCAGTAGTTTATAATCGTAATGTTGAGCCAAATGCAAAAGTTACATCATAAACCAGGACAACTCGCAAATTATTGTAATGCCCAGTTCACACGAGTATTCCTATGAAATATATTAAAGCTAGTCTTATATATTTTGAAGAAATAATTAGTTTCCCTGTATGAGCGGTACTGTAAGTTTTTTTTGTGACAGTTTCAAGCACTTGTTCTTTTTTAAGAAGACTTTCCTCGTGTGAACAGGCATAAAGGCACAACGGAGTGATAATCAAAGATAGCAGATTTTAAGAAACGCTAAGGAGCGGAACACTTTTTTCAATGAAGAATCATGAATCATTAGTGAAACGATGAATGCAAGTTTTAAATTTCTGTGACACTAATAAATCAAACTTGTAGTTAATTTGTATTATTTAATAATTAAATTATATGTTTATTAATACACAAAAATTAAATTATTAATCTTATGAAATCAATAATGTAGGTAAATTAGTCGGAAGATGGCTAGAGATTTTTGAAAAACAAATTATCAATTGACAGTAAAAAAAATATGTAAAATTTGCCTTATTAGTAATTTTAATTATTAAACAAAATACCGCAAGGTGTTTTGTAAATTTTATTCTATAGCAGTGTAAGCACAACCTTGAAGTAAATTAGTGTAAAATATGAGATCATAGATTTCAAAATCACAAAATGTTTGATTGTAACATGTTTTTTTGCAGTGAACTTTTTAACTAGATATGCATCTACATGTCTACTGTTTAATAATTTTATAAGCGGTCTATAAAATCTACTATCTTCGCATATCACTGATCTGTTGTGTATAGAAACATATTAGTTTTAAGAACCTCAAAATTATTAATATTGTTAATTAACAAATTAATTCAATTGATCAGACAGACGTTATGGCTACAGTTATCTTTCAGAAGACCGTCGTCAAAATCATCATACAATTGAAATAATGAGAAACACATTTTTGAGAGAAACATGAAAGAATCCCCAAAGAATTCGTACAAGGCATTACATAGTACTTGGGTTGGGTTTAAAAATTTTATTTTATTTTACTGGACAGGTGTACAAAGGTTTTAAAGCATAAAGCTGTAGTGAAATATTATTCTTTATGTTCAATTATATTAATAAAGATTAGACGATAATAATAACGATAATTTTAAATAAGGGTTTCTGCTAGATGTGAGTCTTAGCGTCACTAACGTGGTCTATAGAAAATAAACTTACAAGAACGTTTTCATAGGCATTGCTTCCGACCACCGCGCAGAATTCTCCAAAACTGGAAGCACAAATCTTGCGTATATAGAACATAGGGTTTGAACACAGCTCAGCGAATCTCTGCAAGAATAATCGTTCCGTTGTTTCTCGCCCCAACAATGGCACCATTCTACCCATCAACTATAACAGAAAATAAAACAAAAACCCTAATTAAAATTATGCCTTCAAAACAACCTAAAGCTACAAAACAGTTGCAGTCTTAGAAAATAAAATCATTTATTTATATTCTATTGTTAATAAATTTTTCATAAATACAGGAATGCAAGTTATTTGATTATGTTATAATTAAAATTATACCTTGAAAAAACAACCTATAGCTACAAACATTTGCAGTCGTAGAAAATAAGATCAATATTCTATTGTTAACAAACTTTTATAAGTTTTGATTGTTGTAACATTTTTAAACAATGATATTACATAAATTAAAAACTAATAATATATGTTGTAGACTTGATGCACCTTTGCGCTCATCAAAGCTGGCTGTGATATGATATAAAGCACATTTCACAACCAGCTGATGAGCGCAACAATACACATTTATCTGAAAATTAACAACAATTAAATACTTAAGATGGCTGAAAACACCGTGTCGCTCATCAAAGCTGGCTGTGATATGATATAAAATACATTTCACATCCATTTGATGAGCAACACAACATTCCCACTCTTCTGGTCTGGCCCGATGATGGATTCTCAATCTAACTCGTCAAAATGGCTGTGATATGAGGCGAAAACTACATTTCACAACCAGATTGACAGGCAGAGCAAGAACACACGAAGGATGCCGATGTTTTGATTGCAGTTTTATAAACTAAATTATAGATATACAAATACAAATACTTTATTCCAGTTAATATTTGATACACCGGTTTACAATATAAACATGATACGTCCAGCAACTAAAGCCCTGTTCAAACATGGATTCTTTCATGCTTCTGAATCCTGGAAAAAAATCCTGATGAGAATTACCTGTCAAATACCAAATATCTTCCATGCGTCTTGGAAAAGAAGAATTTATCATTCACTGATATGTGCAAAACAGCGAATTTCTTGTTTTTCCCAGTACTCAGAAACATTAAGTCCTGCTCACACAAGGATTCTTTAATATTTCTGAATCCTGGAAAAATAGACTCACTGTTTTGAAGTTATCAATTAATTAGAAATTCATCATTTGTAATTCATTGAAGATTTGACAAGTAATTCTTACCAAGATTACTTTTCTTATTACTCAGAAGCATGAAAGAATCCTTGTGTGAACAGGGCATAAATCTCTGTTCACATATGGATTCTATTTGACAAGCATTTCACATCAAGATTTTTTCAATTCTGAAACATGAAACGTGTGAAATGGGTTTTAAAGCTGGTTTATAATGTAATGTAAACCGTGTCATTATGAACCGTAACATAGGAATGCATATAGTTCAAATGAAAAATTTTGAGACGTTTCTTTCTGAATATAAATAGCAAGACATAGATACATAAAAAACTACAAATATGTACTAGTTACGCTATAATCTAATGTTACTATGCTAAATGTGGATGTCCGCGCCACTAAGCTCATCAAAGTGGCTGTGATATCTTGTAAAATCAGAATTCACAACAACCTTGATGGCTTAGGAGAGCAGTTCTTCCGCTGAGTGTTGTTGTTGATGTTGTAAGAAGTTGCGGGGCAGAGGTGTGATTTTGCTCATCAAAGCTGGCTGTGATAGACCTGGACAATCACCTATGACAGCCCGCTTAGATGCCAAAATCATACCTAATGATGTTTAGTTCGCGTTCGCCGACTGACGCAGCTTCCACATGAAAGACAAGGTAGTGAGACAGCTCGGCTACACATCTCACTACCCATGTCTTTCACAAGGCCGCCGCTTAGTGATGGCTGTTTTTATAGGACTTACATACCGGACCATGCGAATATTAACACTACAACGTAGAGTACATATATACAGGGAGATTCATAAGTCATAACGAAAAAACAATGTTACATGCAGGTACAGTAATGTTCAGAAATATTGCCCAGACTCCCTACTCCAGTGCTGACGATTTATGAAAAATTCGAAATACGTCTGCAGTCGTTGATGAACAGAGGCAGAAGATACAAAGCAAAAGATAGCTATATTCCCAATTTTCTCGGAAAAACAACATTAGCTACGGTAAACAGAGGCTTCAGATTTGAAATATTTTGTAAATTAGGATTCACTACTTTCGATGATACCTTGGATAGATACTTTATTTTTGAATCACTTGTATTGTCAAAATTCTGCATTAAAATTAGAACTCATTAATTCATATCTATTTATTTATAAAACATATTGTAGTGAAATAACTCAAATAAAATTAGTAGATCATGAAATTATGCGTTAAGAATTATCATAAAAAAATAATTAAACGATGCTTTTTATAATTACATACTCGTATATCTATTTCAAAACTTTGTAACACAAAGACAATAATAGGTAAATTAATAATAAAACATATTTAAGAATAATGTAATTTAATTACATTATAACGATATATTTTTATAGATCTTATATTCAAATAAATAAATATTATTATATTACAAAAAATGGTCGTCAGAAGTTATATCTCCTAATAATAATTAAAAATAAATAAAAATTATCTAAATAATATATTTTGGAATCCTGCATAAAGCGGGAGGAAAAGTATTTTTTCTCTCTAGAGAGGAAAAGATAAAGTGGATTTCCGCATAAGGCGAGAGAAAAAGTACTTTTCCTTCCTAAGGAGAATAAATAAAAATAATCTAAATAATATATTTTGGAATTCTGCATAAAGCGGGAGGAAAAGTATTTTTTCCCTCTAGAGAGGAAAAGATAAAGTGGATTTCCGCATTAGGCGAGAGAAAAAGTACTTTTCCTCCCTAAGGAGAAAAAATAAAGTGGATACGCGCATAAAGCGGGAGGAAAACTACTTTTACTGCCCAGGGAGGAATATTACTGACCGGTCAGAAATACCTCACTTTCGTCCCTAATAATAGGGACGAAAGGTGGCGTTTCCGGTGCAGGTATTGAAAAAATAATTTATTGAATTAGATTTGTTAATTAAATCAGATTAAAACTGAAACAAAAATCTAAATATTTTTATTTCTTACATAGTAGGTTACAGTTTAACTCTCTGGTTCAAAATTCATTTGGATTTCATACACTTGACAAAATTCTAAGTGAAGGTATTTTCTTGCCTCTCAGGTAAAGAGGATACTTCTAAATTTGGTTTTATTTTCTTGGAATAGAAGCAATATACCTTTCCTTTGCTACTTATCTCCCATCACCCTCACTCAATCGAACGTATATCGAATTTTTCATAAATCGTCAGCACTGGAGTAGGGAGTCTGGGCATTATTTCTGAACATTACTGTACATAACATTACAGCCATTTGAAAATGTGTCAAAATGATTTTTAATATAATATTAATTAATTTAGAATTACTCGTATATTATTTGCTTTATTGCGATTTATGAAGCACGAAGCTCATTTACTTAATCACAAACAATAGATTAGATTTACTCTATAAACAATGATCGTTTAATATTTCACATAAGACAAACAAAAAATAGACTTGTTTTTATTAATAATCATCAGGAAACATCTCAAATTTGGCCTTGCATTTCTCCTTGTACTGTTATGGGTGACCTAATCATTATTCTTGTAAACAAACTTTTCATTCATCATTTTTACTGCATAATACGTTACTTAAAGGTTACACAACACAGAATGTACTGCAAAAGTAATAATTTGGCTGAAGAGTATACTATTGATATTATGCGCCAATATTTTTAAGAAATTTTTATAAATTTTTGGCTTAAACAGATTATATCATTATACTATTGTATTCAACGAGTGTTTAACAATGGGTATTACTCATGAGAATGGATGTCATGATCATTCTAATGATTTAAGGCGCATCCACAGCCTGAAATTTATGAAGTCTGCCATATGGTAATGTGTACAATGACAACACTGAAATTTGGTACCTTCGAATTTCAATTAGCATGAAAGTTCGCAGACTCCAAACATTTCGACAAATTAAGAGTGTTAACAAATTTGAGAAAAAAATATAAAGTTTGAATGAACTCGTATGAAGTATTGTAATCGTGATATTTGACAATTCGAGAGTTTGATTAATCTTTACGTTTTACACCCCACTGAACCAAAAAAACATGATTTAAAAAAGTCGGTGTGTCTGTCTGTCCGGAAGAAGGATAATTCGAGGACATGTACGAATTTTCGACTGAAATTTTATATTTAAGCCTTTTACAAAAAAGTTAGTTTTAAGTTCGTTAATGAGCTTTATACAATCAGTGGTTCCAACTTTATGAATTAAATTTTATTTAAATTAGTACTTGAATTGATGAAAATATTGTAAACATTTGCACTTTCAATATTATTACTTAATTTAATTTACATATTGCTCGTATTATGTCTATAACTTATAATAAATGCAATTAAAAACTCGAATTTTAAACGTCACTTTGACATTGACAACTGTCACTTTGACATTGACGTTTGTCACTTTTACACTGCTTACGTTATTTTGAAATTTGTTCAAATTTTGCTGAATTGAAAATTGAATCCATTACGAAAGCAGGTTATAAAACTTATAGTCGGGGAAGTACAGTGGTGGCCACAGCAGATTTTTAAAATTAGTTTCATTTACATAAAAATTGGTCTTTTCCAAGTAAATATAACGAAATTACAATGTTTCTAACTACAAGTTTTTGCAAAATAAAATGGAATAAAATTAGAGATTCTATAATTTTGTACTAGATTATTATGATCAATCTGTCAACGGTTAAATTAAATTCAGAAGTTTCATTGGTCAATATGAACCACTGAGTAGGTATTTTAATGTGTAACTTAACTGAAACTCAGTATATAATTTATGAATGTATTATTGAATAGCCCTAGATTCAAGGTTCTTTACGCATTTTCAGATTATTGATTGATATGTTTAAATTTTAGGAAAGATGGTAAAAAAATTGATTTTAAAGCCATGTTTCACACATGGATTCCTTGATTCTAAAATTTTGATAAAATTAATTCTAGTGCTGAGAATTGCCTATCAATTCGCGGCGCCGCTAAATTAAAGCTTCAATAAGTACATGTGTGAAATTAAAGTGTAAAAAATTATACGTATTTCCCACGAATTGTATCACTATTCCATAATATTAATGAATAATCCAGTAAATCTATCTATCTTCATACGGGTACTATCTTTTAAAAACAATTTGCTCTAACATAACAAAACAATCCTCACAATTTGAAGGTAAAGTAATTAATCGGATTTTGCAGTCATTCAATAATTAAATTAATTTAAAAAATTAAATATTAATTATTGAATGACTGCAAAAACCGAATAATGACTTTTCTTTCAAATGATCATTCAGTCGATCATCGTGTGTTACATGAAACCCTCTTTGGACAACCTACCGTAACAGCACCAGTTTGGTAATCCATGAGGCTATCAGCGTGTGTATACTGCAGCACTTTGGGGCACACCTGCGTCTCGATGGCGTGTCTGGGGACGAGTCCCTGCTCCATGAGGGCCAGCAGCGCCGAGTGCGTGGACTTGCGCACTTGTCCGTCAGGGTCACCGAGGTATCGCACCACCAGAGGCAGCAGGTTGTCCTCCACCACGCTGCCCAGCGCCGGCACGCGCGACGAGTACTCCACGCATGCTGCCGCCAGGTGCGGGATGCGTTGCACTAGGTCTGTACGCACTGCTGTCTCTGCAAGAAGAGGACAAATATTTACAAGTGTTTTATGATCAACAGTATTTATTAGTGGATCCACACTTGAATATTCATTCATCAAGTAGTGTGGACCTCTCTTCGCGCCAAATGCTGCCCGATAAATCGGAATAATTGTTCGACGTATGTTGACGGGAATCCGTATCGTAGCATTCGTTGTACAAACATACACAGCTGTGTTGGAATACCAATAATTCGGCGAATCTGCTGAATGCAACGAGCTTCTGTTCAGACCATTTTGTCTTTTGTCTGCGCATTCAGTTCGTTCGGACTAAAATGTTCAAGTGTGAACCCACCATAAGGTAGCAAATAAGAAAATCGTACACGGATATGTTTCACAGTCGATGATGGTAGATACAGCAATTATTCAGTATTATACAAGTGGCGGCAAATGGTTCATAATTTCGTTTCACCAATACTTGAGGGTTACATGTGGAAAGTAGTACTAAGCACAACATTGAATTTTATGGGGTCACTAAGCAACGATTAAACTTTATTCAGGTGTAACATTAAATCGAATTTTTCAATTTGGATTCATCTTACTCTTGTGAAAAATATATTACTTTCTTGGTTCAATTCTTATAATAATTTGACTGGCAATAGAAATAAATCCGCCTTTCGTAGTTCTGTTTTCATTATTTATCTATAATGCCCTGTTCACACGAGGAAAGTTTTCACAAAAAAGTTTCTTGAAAGTAAAACAAGTGCTAGGAGCTGACATAAAAAAACTGTCAATACCGTTCCTACGGGGAATGTAATTATTTTTATTAAATATATTTAAGATCACTAGCATTAAAATATTTTAAAGAAATAATTAGTTTCCCCTGCGGTTTCCCTGTATGACCGGTATTGACAGTTTTTTTATGACAGCTCCTAGCACTTGTTTTACTTTCAAGAAACTTTTTAGTAAAAACTTTCCTTGTGTGACCAGGGCATAATGCATAAAAATTCATAAAATCACGAGTTAAAATTGCAATATAGTGTTTGAAAAGATTCCAAAATTATTTGCTGAAATTAGTACACGATTACGTCAAATATTATAAAAGATTAATAGTTGTTCTTTCTTATGACGAAAATGTACAGTGATTTGCCACTTGAGTATCTGTTTTATACAACGAATTGTGAACATGAATAGTTTTACTACCAGTCAGGTACACAATCCAGTTTAACTGCACAAAAATATTGCCCGTTGTTTACTCTCTACTTACAAGCATGGGTTTATAATCGAAGGATTATAATTTGTCCGACCGCGGTTCTTACAATTCAGGTTCGAATCCAATCAAATACACAATTTCAGTTTAATTGCACAAAAATCGAAGAATTTAAAGTAAGTTTGATGACTGGTAACCACACACAACATAGTATAATATTCTATACCGATGATTCTCAAGTTGGATAAAGGACGTGATTTACTCTGATATGATCATTATAAACTCAAGTACGAATCCAGATAATCGATAGATTATCTGCACAAAAATCTCTCCTTGTGTACTTTCTACTAACAACCATTAACACCCGTGAGTTGACTGGTAACCGCATACACGGTATAATATTATATCTATACCGATGACTCACAATGTAAGGCTGTTACACCCAAGTTGGGTAAAAAAAAGTGATAAATATCTGGCTATTTTGATTTACAAAATAATACATACATTGATATTATTTGTTGATACTTTAATACCGCGTTACCTTATTGTAACCTTAATTTTGTAAACTATTTCTGCTTAGATCTATTTATTTTTACGAAAATTGGAATCATACTAAGAACTAAGCTACAGGCTACAGCTAACTTTTGATAATTAGAAGTGTCAACATGAGTCAAGATGTCAAAATTTCTTACCTCCGTTATACTTAAGGTTATAATGCACATTATTTGTTTGGTTTTTCCCTTTTTTTACAAATCGAAATGTAATGTTACGATTATTTATCTTTAACGTGACTTTAAGAACCATATTAATATAAAATTTGACACTTAGATGTACATTTTAGTTGAAATTTAATAAAAAACACACGTGTATCAAAACAAAATAAGCACACTGCGCGAACACAAAACATGAATGAATGAACCTTTTAGAACTTCTATCTTCGAGAATTACGTTTTGTAGCTCAAGATTCCTAAGAGATGGCGTTGTTATCACTTATTAGAAGTATTTTTGTTTGGTTTTGTTTATTTTTTAATAAATAATATAATATAAAATAAAACTTTATAACTAGATTTGCATTATTATTATTACAACCAAAAGAACAGAACCAAAAAAAAACACACGAGAAATGTCGCTTAAGCATCAAAACAAAAATATACTGCACATGAAAATTTTAAATCTTCAGACAAGCTTAAAAATGCCACACTTTTGTTATAGATGGCGTTGAAATTGAAGTTGCTACAGATCTATAAAATTGTAAATATTATACAAAATCGCTATGAAATGAACATTTTTATATTTTTGTCAACAAATATTGATGTGTTTTTATTCAATATTTAAAGATTTACAAATTTGTAAAACTTATAGATTTGCACAGAATTCCACCATTAATCGTTCTACCTTTTTCTATTCAAAGATACCGTATGACGTAGCACACTTCAGCGGTCAAACAAATATCTTATTTTTAACATAACCTCACTTTTATTATATTACAGACCACATTTTTTTTCACCCCGTTTAAAACATGTTTTGTCTTTGCATGAAAATATTGATAATGAAATATCGTGTGATTACCGTGATTAACCACTGTTTACCCGTTGTCAGTTTTGAAATTGTGAGGTTACCAAATCATAAAGTTCACTACGACATACGTTTATTTCAAATAAAAAATCTATAATTTCAAAGCAACAACCATTTAAATTGGTAACATTAAAACTGTAATCTGTTGTATCATTATTGTTTTCCTTAAAAAGACCACCTACTTCTGTAATCTATTTAAACAATTTTAAAAATGGTGCATTTTTGTTAATTTATTAGTTATCGTAGCGTAATATTATCTTGTAATAAATGATACAAAACTTTGAATATTATTGTTATACCTACATACTTTATGCCAAACTATATCAATGGTGGTACAAAAATAAAAAAAATCTGCTGTGTCCACCACAGTACTTCCCCGATTATAAGTTTTAATAACTTACTTTCGTAACGCCGTTAATTTTATGCTTTATTCTGCAAAATTTAAATAAATTTATCATTTTTCCCCAAACTATTTAAGTTGATACCAACTTCGGCAGAATTTAAATACCATAAAAAATCTGATACTTATTCACTAAAAACTCACACTCGAAAATTTTAACCCGTCACAATACCTTATAGCCTTATAGAATATAATGCGGAAAGTAAAAACAACTGACCATTGTTTAAATGTTGTTATTGATTCTTCGACTAATATTTTTTTCCAGAAAACTTTAATTTGATAATACACTTGAACAAATTTGAATAATTTTTTGAGAAACAATAATTGATTATCGCATAAATGTCATTTTTTACATTTTTACTAAACTTATCTCCCCGAGAGCTTTAAATTGACACCAAACTCGGTATAATTTGAATAATGTATGATAAAAAAATTGACGATCAGTTAAAGCTTTAATTTGATACCACACACGATAGTATTTTAATAAAAATAAAATAAGATATGTTTATAAAGTTGGTACCACTGGTTGAATAAAAAAATTTGAGTAATTTTTTGAGAAACAATTGAAAATCGTATTAATGTCATTTTTTACATTTTAAAAAAACTTATCTCCCTGAGCGATTCAAATTGACACCAAACTCGGTATAATTTGAATAATTTATAAAAAAAAAACAATTGACGATCATTTAAATGTTATTTTTGTTTTTCTACTAGAATTATTTTCCCAAGACCTTTAATTTGATACCACACACGATAGTATTTTGATAAAAATAAAAAAGTTTTGTTTATAAAGTTGGTACCACTGGTTGAATAAAGCTCATTAACGAACTTGAAGTCAGATTTTGGCTCAAGATCTTAAATATAAAATTTCAGTCCAAAATTCCTACGCGTTTTTAAGTTATCCAACATCCAGACAGACTAACAGACTAACAGACTAACAGACTAACAGACCGACAGACCGACTTTTTTTAAAATTATGTTTTTTGGGTTCAGTAGGGTCTGAAACGTGAAGATTCACCAAAATCTCGAACTGTCAAAAAATCACGATTACAATACTTCCCTCTATTACATAGATCGGGGAAGTAACAAAACATTATGTGAGAAGAGAAGAACTAACCTCACAAATTGCTACCCTCGAGTGTCACATTTTGTAGTATACGTACCATAAGAGATGGCGTTGGAACCAAACAATGGTTCACTTTTGTTTATTTCTTAGTAGGTAATGTTGTCTTAAATCTTGATTATTAGAAGAAATGTCGCATTATTATTGAGATATGCCTAGGCACGTGTATCAATGGTCGCGCTTGTACCGAAACAAAACATAGCGCAGTATGAGCACTGTGTCGAATTAAAACTGGTGACAAGGCCAGCAATTTGCGTAGCAGGAATAGTACTCGAGTACTACACTGGGCGACTGTACAGTTGTACTCCGTTCATTGAGAAAGCTATGCGCTCGGCCGCTATGCGGCGTCTGGCCGAACCCCGTCCGCAGACGTTTACCGTTGCGTGTTCGCACGGTGCCAATGACACTGTGAGCGCAACATAACCTGACGCGTAATTGCCAACACAACAACTACCAACTACTTTATATATTGTACTTTTCATAATATCACAATATTGCACTTTGACGAACTGTCATAAAATAACTACTATTTGGAAAATTTGTACATAAATCATAACAAAGTATTCGCACTTCGCGGCAAGATTGGAAGCTTTTGAGAAGTAATAATGTTACCCCACTCGCATAGACATTATACAACTATTGGAGAAATTAAAACTTAACAGATCAATACAATTTTAGGTTTTACAGAAAAACTATTATCGATTATGACTTTGAATATACTATCCATTTTTATGGGCAAAATAATAGAGAACTGCATTTGTTTTTTTAGTATTTATTATAATAATAATTTCTTGTGTCACTGGATTGATATTTATTTTTAATATGCTTCGATATTAAAGATCTTCCAATAATTGAATGAATTGAATAAATGAATTTAATTTCATTTAGGGGTGTTAATTAAATTTTTTTACATATGACCATTGCATAATACACTCATTATGTAGGTATCTTTAGTAAGATAAATCTCTCCATAAAACACTATTGTATTATGAAATCATAATTCAACACTATTGTATTATGAGATCATTATTCAACACAACTGTCATCGCATCAAAACGTGATGTTAAATTAATATTATATAAATAAAAATTTGCAAATGTTTTATTTAAAAAGTCGTAGATAAAAAGTCATATTTGACTAGCACATAATGGCTATAATTCACTCGTGCATAAAATTTCATCCTCTTGAATTATAGTCTACATTATGTGCTCGTTAAATAATGCTATTTAATAGTTATTAATTATGCGAATCCAGTGGGTTATAAAAAATGAACTATTTTTTCGGATTTCAGAAAAATTATTTTTGATTCGAAACCAGCAGCAAACTGTATTATACATTAACGTATACGTATGTACTCGAAGTTATGATACACCCTGCATATGTACGCAAATTTTGTCTGTAAGAATCTGTTTACTTTCGGATCAATAAATGCAATTAACAACCTGCAAGACCAAATTATGGAAAAGTCTCTCATTAAAATAATGTTGCAAATTAAAATGTACTGTTCTTCGAAGAAATAAAACTATAATCAAATTACGTCAAATTTTGCTTATTAAAGCCTAATTAATTAAAAACCAACAATGGTAAGTAATTCAAGTTTTATGATCTTTGACTAACAAGTGAATTATAAAATGAACAAAGATGGCGCAACTCAGATTGTTTATTATAAGTCATGAATGAATGTTTTCTTACTTTACGATAACTATTATCAAAAATTTATAGGTTGTACGTCAACTCATTCATCTTAAAATAGAAAACAACTTGCTGGAAATTTTGTGACGAAATATGAATATTATAAGTGATTTCTTGGAAATACTATGACAGTTGTTTTTATAGATTTCGAAATCGGTGGATTCATCTCATGATTTGAATTAGTTGAAATTAGTGACGCTAGGCTGTGCTAATTCAGAGTTTAAAGTATAAAAGAGCTAAAAATACTTCGGTCCATAAAGGAGCACAAAGTTAAAGCATCAAATTGAGATCTGTCGTTTAGTCATGTTTGGCTAATTAAAGACAAAAATAGCAACGCATTCCAACGGAGCAGCTGCGTGGAATTCCTAGCAATAGAGAAACAACGAAAGAACGTACAACGGTGTTTTCTAGAATGTATGGACCGCACCAGTGGTACCCAACAATCACACTTCGATCGACAGATAATGAATACAACATTTTACACTTGCACTATAATTGCAGAATTTCATCGATTCAATTTTGTTCTCTACAGTCTGAATGGTGTTAGAATTACGGCTTTTTGAGAACAATCAAACAGTTAGCAACAAAATTAACTGATTTACTAATCATTATCGTCTTTTGGCACCCTAGAGACAATTTCAATGTAAAATTAGTTACATAGATTTAAGAAACAAACATAGTACTACGCTGTAAAATTCAGAGTTATTATAAGCTACTTGAATAAATAAAAAAGCAAATTGTAAGCAGGTCAGTGCTAAAATCCGTAGTCTGACACTGAATCTATTATTATAATATCTATATTTTATGAAACAAATTGGACACCATTTTTTAAATAATTTTACAATTGTACGTTATTGAATTTTAGCAGCAAATGATTGGTTGAACACCAAATTATGGTCAGCAAACTTAGTCAAATGGGTTTTATTATAGTTTCTAGTCCAAGACTCATTGAAGATTCAATTTAGCTGCTGTTTGACAAGTAATTCTCATCAGGATTATTTTCACAAAAGAATTCGCAAAGAATCCTTGTGGACAACAGAACTCACATCCAATAAATTCAATAGATTTCATAGTTATTTAAATATTTATCTATCACGCCTTTTATCCAACTAGGGTGTGACAACCTCACATATCATGCGTCATTGGTGTGCGATAAATAGAATTGCACCATAATTAGTTCTTTGAACTGTACGCAACTCAAATTCGTAGAAACAGCTCAAAATTTCGGTGGTGAAATAGGATGCAACAATTTCAGTCTCTTAGGGGGCAAGACATTTAGACACTAGGGTGCTATTTCTGTCTGTCTGTCTCACAGCATCCTGGTTTCCGGTCGCCACCACGTGTGCCGGAAGTGGCGCACGTTGGTATTTACCGCCCCCCGCAAACACACGTGGTATTTATACACTCACCAGCATCATCTGCTATCCCGGCGATGATGTCCATGAGAGCTGGAAGATCAGCCGTGAGGGAGTCCACGGAGGCATCTCTGAAGATCTCCAGGAGAATCGACGGGACCATTTGCCTAGAAGAAGAAAAACGTCAGAAACGTGCTACAAAAATCACAACACACCGCAAACATAACCTCAAAATACTACAATATTATTTGCTGTTAACCATTCAACCACATTTACTCCCAATTATGGAATGGTAGATAAATTTGATACAAAAATCATAATACGCAGATGAAAGTTTCGTTATAAACGTTTTGATGCAAACATGACCTCAAAATATTACTTGATGGTAACCATTCAACAGGAATTATAGAATCGTAGATGAATTTGGCACAAAAATTATAATACGCAGATAAACGATTTACTGTAGTTTCGAATTAATTTATGTTTAATGCTAACATAACCTCAAAATATTACTTTCTGATAATCCTTCAATAGGATTATCTCCCGATTATTGAACGCTTTACCTATTCGTCTTAGTGAAGACAGATTCTCAATCCGTGCGAAGACCCTTGAAATTCAAAGCGGCAACGGAAAGATTTTCCTTGCAACAGACAACATTTTTGACGATCAAGTGGTCAACTTAAAGCACCCACTTTGCTTATTAAAACCGCCATAGTATAAGAATATTTGTTATTTATTAAGAGGTGTTGAATAAAATATTTTACTTCACACGTGGGCAAAGAGGAATGACCAACTCAAGAAAGTTATCTCACTCAGCTTTCGGTCTCGTAGGTAATTTCTTATTTTGTCCACTAGTAAAGTAAATAACTATTGCAGTAGAATCCAGCACTCTTTTTAAGTTATCAAGCTACTCTAATTACCATGGAAACATCTTCTATCTCTTTCCTGTTTATAGATTTGTTTATCTTTTGTTTGTTAATTTTAAGCTTGAAGAAGAGTGCTGAATGAAATTGTTGTTGGCTGCGTTAACTACTTACATTTCAGTTTATACAAAACACAACTATCTAAACATAACCTCAAATTACAAACTGAACACATTTCTAACTTTGTATCAAAAAAGTAACAATGATAATGTAACAAATCTGTGATAATCTAATGTTTTGAATTTAGTACTGTGGGTTTAAATGTGTGTACGCCGTTCCGGCGTTTTATGTTTGTTCTGAAAGAAATTGTAGCGCACAGCGCCACCGGGCAAATTCGCGCCGTTTACTATGTGCGCGCGCAACGTCCGCGTAGTCGCGTCCTTCATGGACAGACAAGCGGGAGAGACAAAGATACAGAGCCGCGTAAAGAGAGAAAGAACGAACCACAGGAATCTCGGATCAATGTACCGGAGTGTACTACGTGCCGTAAACAAGTACCCCTTGCCCCTACAAAGCACGCATCATGGCATTCCTTAGTCTAACTTAACACACATGTATCTACACAACACTACAGAACATTACCTAGACGATCCATAATCCAACAGAACTACGATATCACTCACTCGGTGTTACTATTATCACACAGATGTAATTTCGGCGTTTGTAGCGGTTTGTGGAGGGTTTTTATACACGAACACGTGGTCTGCGATGTGCAGACGACTCAACGCAACCGGCGACTACCGTGGTTGGCGGCAAACTGCTGCGCCCGCATTCGGGCATGCGCACTGTACAGGAAGCCGCCTAGCGGGAAACGCAACAAACTCAGCGTGGCAAGTTTCAAATAACGAGAACCACTCCTCCCTATTTTTTTCTCGCGTACTATTCACGAAATTATGAATCGGCCTAGCAAACTGTAAACTGAGTCAGATTGATGACTGGTGCGGATAACTCAGGTAATTGTAAGTGATTCATGGGTGACTTTTCAATTTAGGCGCCAATTTTATTTTGTTTCATTTTTTTTATAAAACTAATTCATTAATGTAAATAATGGTGGGATTCTGTTCACATCTGTACTTGCTACAGATCTGTAAAACTGTAAATATTAAACAAAATCGGAATGAAATTTGTAAGCATATGAACACTTTTATATTTGTCGACAAATATTGATGTGATTTTGTTAAATATTTAAAGATTTACAAATTTGTAGGTACTGAGAGCTTCATCAGGGGTAGAGTATAGTTTCCTTTAATGAATGCCTACAAAATATCAAAGGCAGAATACTACATCAACTTGAGTAGTTGGCTAGGTACCTTGGTACCTACTGTCGACTATGAGTATTAAAATTACAGTTTTGTATTTTTCATTCATGTCATGTGCTATCTATGAAGCATTCATATCGAATTTCAACCAATTGAATTCGATTTGTAGTGATAACACTGCAATATTTTCATCCTATTAGGACAAAACATTTGTTTGACGTTTTGATCTAAATGTCAGTTTAATGTTTTTGTATCAATTAGTATTATTTTGTATAATACCTAATATTAATTATGTTGCTGAATAATCTTTACAAAAATGTTAATCGAATTTAAAATTGATTTACAAAATACCTAACGTAAGTAAAAAATGATTACTAATAATTTTAAAAAAAATCAAATATTAATAATGACAGTTTTGGCGACAGTAATTATAGGTAATTAGATAAAATCAGGGTAAATTTTCAGATTAAAATATTTAAAAATAATACACAACAAAATTTTATTGTATAATTAGAATCGATTCATCAATTTAGTATTTCACAATATTACAATTATACGAATTCACATTGTTTTGAATAGTGCTATAGTTTTTTTTTTAATTGACTGTTTTACTAATTAATTGCAATTACCAAATACCGTTAAGGCTGGTAAGTACATCCATCATAAATTTTAAGAATACCGTCTTTTTATATCATCGCTGGACCTAGGAATAATCTTTACATACTATAGGTTAAACTTATAGAAAAATTTGAGTACATAATTTCAAAAACCATAGTTATTATATTAGATATATTGAATATTATAAGCATTATATTAAGGTATATGTAGGGCCATATGAATTACTAGAATTTTCGAAAAGGGCTAGTGTAACAATACTGAAAATTGTAACATCAAATAAAAATTTCCTGTAAAATCATGAGTATTAAAATAAATCATCAATTTCTAGGAATAAAAACAGTGACCGGAACTAGAACAAAAATAAACCTGAATCACCCCAATTGACACCGCTCTCGACGCATTTTGATCCGCGGCGCGAAAACACAACGTGGTGTGCGTGCGTTGACAGTGGCGAATCGCCAGAGCTGCGCGGTGATTGGCCGCCCCGTGGCCCCGCCCCGCGAGTAAGATGGCCGCCCGCGGATCTCCAAGGAGACCGCGATCTGCGCCGCAAAATAACAGCCGCGAAATGGCGTGCGACAGAGTTGCGAAATTCGGATATTTACCGTCCACACGGGATGATATTTACAATTTATTACCATTTTATTAATTTAAGATGATAGGAGATGTGTTTTAAATATTTTTTGGTTATCTTTCAATATTTTGTTGCAATAAATTTAATCAACAAGATGGTAGTACACCGTTCGCATGGTACAATCATTTTTGTAGCTTTTTGTAATTCTGAATAAGATTATTAAATAATACATTCATTATGCGTTCGTTTGCAGTTTAGTAATACTTATTTCTTAACTAATAAAACTTAGAACTTTCATATTCAAACAAATAGTCTGTTGCATTTAATAACGTGTAAATCTAAAAATAAAAGTATTGATAGCTGTCATTTCAATTTTACCTTAATCTCTGTTCAAACCAGGATTCTTTGAAAATTCTTTCGTGCCTCTTAATTTAAAAAATAGTCCTGGTGAGAATTGTCTGTCAAAAAAAAGGCACCGCTAAATTGAATCTTCAATGGGCCTGGGAAAAGAAGAATTTCTAATTCATTTGTAGCTTTAAAATAGTGAATTTAGTTTTTTCCAGAATTCAGGAGCAAGAAAAAATTCTCAAAGAATCCATGTGTGAACAGGACTTAAAATGAATTAATTATTCAAGACCTATAGATTTCTAGTAGATAAAGTAGTACTTATGTTATTATTCAGTTTAACATGGCAATTGGTACTCGTAGGCGATTTTCATTATTGTAAATTCTAATTTGTTAACATGCTTATCGTTATCTATTTAAAACTATAATATTATTTATGAGTATTATTAATACCTAATTGTTAACAAAACTACCATAATGTTTAATTGAACAAAAAGAGCTGAACAGACTGTTATGCTTGCGAAGTTTTGTTGGTCAATAAATCATATCAATAAGGTTAATTGACGAAAAGCATTTGTTAAATCCTTAAATTCACTAGCGACTATTTCATTGCATTACTAAATTGTAAGCAAGTATACAATTAAAAATATTTAATAGAGTTCTAAAGTAACAATGCCACGAACCAATAAAATTTGATTCAAACCGATTATTTCGGTTTGAATTTGGCGCGAATCGATCGGCGATCGCTTTTTGTTCCTAGCGTGTATCGATCAACGCATAAAGGAGGCGGTGGAATGCAAGAAATGCAGGCAAAACACCAGGAGTAGAACAGAAAGGTTGTTGACTGAACTAACAATCGAAATAACTTCAGAAAACAACTCAGAGCGCATTATGATTTCAACTGAATACGGACCTGCCCAGGGTGGAGAGCCTTTAGGGAAGTTATTGATCTTGAGTGCAGTTAAGATGGCTTGTATTTCAATTTTATGGTTGTTTTAGGAAGTGCACATTATTGTATGCACAAATTTGACTCAAAAAGATTAACACAAAATAATGCTAATTACATTTGGCAATTAAATAATGATTCTTTATTATCCAGTATAAATTATTAGTTAATAAATTAAACAAATAACTGAAATTACTTTTTGACCAACAAATTTCTTGTACCTATATGATTTTTGACTAAACTGTACGTAAATTAGGAAGTAAGTCTGCGAAGTAACGCACATAAATCTCAGAAATAAAATAGGTAGGTATTTGTGGTATCACAAACGTAACATGACAGCTGTCATTTGAAATTAACCTTAAATAATTCACTAATCAATCAATTATAAGTATTCATGTCGTACCTATATAAAATATAATCTACTTGAGTTACATTTTAACATAGACATTACTTAATCGAATAATTACAACAATCGATTATTTTTATAATAATAACAAGCATACATATAAAATTAATTGTATTTCAAGTTCCAATAATTGTTGGTTTGTATGAAAAATCGAAATTTAAAGGCAAAAGAACTACAAATTTCACCTGTCTGAATGAGTTTTCGATAACCTTATTTATCTGCCAATTTTTCAAAAAATGAATAAAAGTTTGATAAATACTCACTTAGACAAATAGTTGTTGTTCTTCATAATCATAATGACCCAAAAGATAAAAGACTCTACCGCTAAAAAAAACTAACACAATAATAATCTTCTTCAAATATTAACCTCAAAACTGCATCTGTCAATAATTGTCAAACCACGTTTTGTTATCACAAATAAAACTGAAACAAAAGCTCACCCGAAACAAATGTTACTAGTTGTTGTCATCGATTACAATTTGATTCACATTTACACATACGTAGACTGATGACAATCACAATCACAATTTACAATCTCGATTTACGGATCACATTCGCGACATAGTGTGGCGCCTGTTTAGTCATTCGACAGAACGGTAGAGGAGCGAGTTTGGACTTCTGACGAATTATTAGTGACGACACCCAGCGTGATAGACGAGATTTAGCTTTGGCAGATTTTTTCAAAGACGTGGATTGACTAGAAGAATGACAATGATTTGAAGCGGGATTGACAGCGCAAGTCAATAATTTTTAATGTTCATATCAATAAAAACTTAGAGAAGCATCAGTAAATGTTTGATTGGATTGAAATATTAAATTTTACTCTTATTTATTTTTAAATGGTGTACTATTATTGTTGTAATCATTTAATAGAGTATTGTTGTAATCATTTAAGTAAGAATAGAGTATTGTTGTAATCATTTCTGTCTGTCCTGTGACTGATCAATCGTAGGTAAACCGTAAACCAAGTTTACTTTGCAAAAATAAATTGACTAATTACATTTATAGGTACGTACATTATTATAAACTGCTGTCGGTTATCAGACGTTTGAGTAAAAGTATATTTTAAATAATTTACTTTAAGCTAATCATGAAATTTGTTTCTATATGATTTAAATAATTTAGATTATCCGAAGCCTGATTTACATTATACTTTTTTTGGCTAAGAACTTTGACAAGTTTCATACTACATTTTAGAAGGCAAAATATGATAATTAGATGCAACGAATAGTAAATGTGCCAAATACCGAATAACAAATATTATACAGGATTGTCTACCGAATATCCTAATATTCTGCACCCTTTTGGCGCCAAATGATAAACTATATAACAATGACTGACGAAGCTATGCTTTGAATGCAGAGAAACTATTTTTTTGCTCCTTAATTTGCCGCTTTTAAATTTTAATAAATAAAATATCCAAATAAAGCACTGTTATAGACAATCGCAGTTAAGTCTTGTATGTTACATGTGACGTCAAACTATTCGGTATTCGGCCGAATAGTAAACTAATATTCGGCGTTCGGCCGAATAATGAAAAACGTGCCCAATAGGCAGAATACCGAATAGTTGCCTAATATTCGTTGCAACTCTAATGATAATGTAAAACAAACACGAAAATCTTCATCCAAGTTTCATCTAGAAACGTCGTTTTCGGACTTAAAAAATAGCTGCGGTCCTATTTCTATCCAAGTTTTATACTAGACCTGCACAGTATACGCGCATTTTGAGTTGCCAATCTTCTGTGCATACATCGACATCAACAAACAACCAGAAGCGACTTCGGGTTCTTGACTTTTTCATATTGCAGCTATTTCATAATTTTTTGTTATTTACATTTTCCATTCATATTTCTAATTAATAACAAAACGAAAAAATTACTTTTTAAAAATTTGGTGTTGGTAACTTCTAATAATTTAATTAAAGTTGTATAATTGGTGTTAATTGAATTTATTTTTAATAGTTATGCGAATCTAGAGGTATAACAAAAAATGGACTGTGTAAGTATTGCCCTTAATTTTACACTTAAATACCTTTTTATATATTCGTTGATGGTTTAAAATTAGGTAGTGATTTAAATTAAATTTGTATGACGTTACAACTAAGAACTGTAATAATAATTTTTAATTTCTCCGGTACTATAACTGCTGTTATAAAATACAATATAGTAATATTCTAGTTGCTGTAAAGATACATAGTTATAAATTATAATTAATTTATCAGAGTGTTAATCGCGAACCGCAGCGAACAGGGATAGCAAATATTTTGAAGACTATTTTACTTAACACTTTTTCGCATCTTTAGAAAATAGACACAGTACACAGTATCTACTTGATCTTATTAAGCTATTAAGTTTTAGTCTCTTATTCATCATGGATTACTTAAAAATTCTTTCATGCTTTTGAACTTTGGGAAAAATAATTATGGTAAGAATTGCCTTTGTCAAAAATATAGCGACACCGCTAAATTGAATCTTCAATGAGTCTTGGAAAAAGTTCTAATTCATTGATAGCTTCAAAACAGTGAATAAATAATTTTTTCAGGATTCAGCTACATAAAAGAATACTAAAAGAATTCATGTGTTTATTTGTCTGCGGCTTGTGCAGTAAAGTTGAATTCTCACGAGCACGAGTAATGGCCATCATGAACTTCGCTCCTCATGAAGGAAGTTGCATGTATGAATGCACAAGTCTTATTAAACACATCGCACATTGAATATATCGATGATGCACCCGATGACGTATTCTTCTTGGTGATATGTAGGTATGCAAAGAATGCGAGGCCGCGATACAAAACCGTTTAGCATAGAATCGCCGTGTTCGTGTTTGTATTCCGTGGATGTTGTGTTTCTTCAACTAAGTCTGCCAGTAACGGAACATGCTGTTGCTAGAAATTTACTAGTGCACGGGTTTAACTTTAATTAAAACCATTTTCATTATAACTGAATTGCATTAAGAGAGTAATTACTCTAAAAGCTTCGGATTTGTAAAAGGGCAAATAACTCGTTAAGATGATGGACTCAAATCTTCAAGTTTTTGGTACGCATGTACAATACGCATATTATAGGTCCAACCCACGGTTAAATAATAATTAGGATTGCCAACATAAATAAAAATACACTTTAATACTATAAATAAATAGTAACTAAAATTGTAATTTAGATATAAACCGGCTATGTTCCATAATTTACCTTTAGATTGACAAGATTATGACAAAACGTCTTAGAAAATTCTCAATTTTCTACAAGGGAGATAGTCATTATAAATAAATAATTTCACAACATATAAACATAGTTTCGTAGTGCATCTATTCATTTTCATTATTCAGTTAAACCATGTCGTATTTTACTCATTTCTCCTCAAATTAAAATATCCTATATCTACATTGACAGTATTTCTGAAACACTTTTCATTTTTTCCAATCACTTCTAGACCGATTCGTCTTGGTGCAGTCAGAATCTCAATCCATGTGACGACCTTTGACCGAAAACGTGTCATGATTGGTAACAGATCAATGGTTTCCAAGTCTACGTCTTTTAAAGAAATACTTATTGGATGTCAATTAGTTCGGATCGTTTTTTGTCGTTTTGCCTACGGATTGGACGACGGACACGGACCAGTGTTGAAATAAGGTAAGACCTACGTTTCGTATTCGGTCCTTGTCAGCGCGGTGAACGTATGTTCTCAGGGCCCGTGACGTCACACCGTCACACACGGCATAATTTTTCGCGGCACCTATTTTTTAAAACTTTATGCATTTTTATCTAGCTGAATAGCATCTTTTTGGGAAAAAGTAAAAATACGTAGGTATCGAATATTTTAATTTATAGATTAACATATAAAAAACAAAAAAATCGTTTCTCGAATTCTTATTTTAGGAATTTAAACTAAATATGGGTTGTAGTCAGTTTATGGATTTATTTAAGAGTGGTTTAAACAAATCTAACTGCAACCTATTTAATTCCAATTCCTAAAATTATGAATTGTTTGCTTGTGAGAAATGTAAGAAACCATCTTCGACAATGGCACAAGTTAGGCTTTAGGCTAGATGTTTATTTGATGTATTTTCCAGTGGGCAGCATCTTCGAATAGGCTCAGTAAGGTAATGAGTGGACCTGGTGGCAGTGGCACAGCAGTTAGTACACCTTGCCTGTTTGCTTGTTGTATTTCTCGGAACTGCGGTGTGCGAGTGCGTATGTACCGGCATGCGGCATCCGCATTCCAATCTGTCGCACTCTGCACCAGCCAACTGTCCATGTCCACTAACTAAACAACAAGAAGTCCAGCCAGCAACTCCCAAGAAGAAACAACACACAGAACTAAGCAGTTCATCTCAAGATCACTTATTCATTGCTATGTTCAGGTGGTTGAAAAATTAACAGAACTAGAAATCGAGGTTATTTGGTGAACTGTTCTAATAAAAATTCTGTTTGATATAATACCAGCTTGCAAACTTACAGTTTTCAAATTATGTATTGTGCATCCCGTAAATGTAACTGTGATTTTCGAGTTAAGCACAAAGATGATATGAAAAATGTGAATTTTATACCATTATAAAACCTAAACACGTTTCATACTTTTATACTTAAATTTGTCCCCAGAGACATCTTTTTCTGTCAATTTCGTATTAAAATGCATATATTTACACTTTATTTTCATATACACAATGTATATCTTTGTAAGAACACTTCCAAAACTTGCCACAGCGCTACAATCGCTGACGTCACGACGAATATAGTCTATTAAAATCTCGTTTGTAATTGATCAAATATATTATGTATCTACCATTTCCAAATTTTAAGAAATATTTGAGAAGCCATTCAAACTATCGTGTACCTACCTATTTATTAGGTATATATCTACCAATTATTATCACACCGTCTCAAATTGAGTATGACAAAATTATGCGTGTGCGGTTACTAACAGTGAACTCATGGTTTGTAATGGAAGTACACTATATTATTTTTTTAACAGTAAATTAGAATTTCTGACCAGAGTAGCAGAGTTGTCAGAAGCAGACCAGCAGTAAAGCATAATAGAGCAGATTTCACTTCCTCCATCTATCAACTTTTAATCGAACTGCGTCGAAAAGTACATGTGTAATAGAATATAAACAAATAACTGTCATGTTGACAGTTTTAAAATGAAATGTGTGTATGGGCTCTAAAACAGTGATTTGTGATATACAAATTATTATAATAAAAGCTGCATGGAAAATGTTTACCTCATTATTTAAACTATTCGAGTTAGGTAACAAAACAAAACCACATCATACATCAAGATGGCGAACGGTAACCATGGTAAGACAGTTTTGTTTGTATTTTCGACTTTTATCTCTTTCTAGTGCGTGACGTCAAAATTATAATCCTCTATTGAATAAAGATTTAAATTTTTTAAATCGAACACACAGGTGGACATAAAGAGTCTTGTTTATAAAACATCTCTCAATTTATAATAAGTAAAATGGTCAAGAATTAATAAAAAATCTAAATTCTAATAACTTATGTAAACCTCGATTAGAAAAAAACTATCAGCTCTCTGCATATAATTGCGATGATTGTTGTTTATCAAGGAAAATGTGAATCTCATTTCAGAGAAATATCCAATATCTGGGATAATTTTATTATTGTTATTATGCGTTGCACACAGTGAATGTCAAGTGTAATTTTTTGTTTGATTATTAATAAGTGAACAGTGGATTCATGAATGGAGTATAATGTGGTAATTTATTAATATTTAATGTGCGTATTATGATTATGAGATCTATAATGTTGTGGTTGGAGGTTGGTTATCGTTGTAATACGTAATAATGTTGATATATTAATATCATTCAAAGATTACACAAGAATTATGAATGAAAACAATTACATTGGGTTGGAGAAAGTACAAATATTTTGAACAGTCTTATTGATTATTCTTTAATATTTTTGTTAGTTATTGTTTACTGTAATGTTGTATCACTATTTTCTGTTGATTGAAATGTCATCTCATCAAGTGCTAATGTAGAAATTCCTATGTAAACATTTGTTAAGTATTTGAACAACCATGACATTGCAGTAGTGACAACACTGGTTCGACTTTGATACCCCATGTTTTATATTTTAATTGATAAATAATTATAGATTTCATTAAACGTGATTCTCCTTAAACTAAACTGTGACACATCCTGGATTCTTTGACAAAAATAACAATAAGATTTCTATACGATTGTTATTAGAATGTTATCATTTTTACATAATTTTCAATATAATTATGGGATGGTTGCATTCTATCAATTGTTACGGAATGGTTTCATTATATCATTAGTGATGGAATGAAATGTAGGAAGCTAAAATAATAATTTAATGTTTTTTGTTGATTTCGCTAGGTATTATTTAAGTTATGTAGTTTTAAAATACGTTTAATTTAATAATTCATCAATTATTGTCTCTATAGAATATACGTACTATCTTATATACTACAATGGCTACAAGCTACGGTCCTATAAAATGATTAAAATATAAATAAATAATCAAAAGCAATCAAAAGAGAGCATACCCTAAGAACCTAGAGTGTCTACGTCAAAAGCAATAAAATATTAACTACAAGATCATATGCATCCTTTATACGTGAATAATTTGGAACAAAGGTACAATTTAAAATATTGCTGGCTGCTTTAAAATCGTAACTACACTCGAGGAAAAAAAATGCACCACTTGAAAATGCACCAAAAATGTCAAATATTCAGAATTGGATAAATCTTTGAGTTCTAAATCGTTGATTCTTTGTTAGGCCATTTAAAAGAAAAGACAAAAATTTGTGCGCGTTAAATGCACATTGCCTTTACATTAAATCTCAATGATGAGTCGCGTAAAATGAGTTTATAACTTCGCGTCAAATTATTGTAGGTACTTGAATTTTTTGGGAACTTAAAGGAAAATGAATTAATTTTCTCGCTCTGTTGAATGAACCGGTAACCGGTTTAAAAAAAAAAATAAAAAAATATTTTTAACGATTTAGGTTTGATTCCCGGTTCAATAAAATAGTTGCGATTTCTACCGGTTTTCGTTCCTGTTCCGCGTCGATTCGAATCCCGCATAAATTCAATAGTATTGTATTGCAGTACTATTATAAATATAATAATGTATTATATACTTAATGAGCATTTATGTATAGTCTATAACTCGCACAAGAATAAAAGTTAATAATTGAAATGAGTAGGTAATTAAACTCGATAAAATCATGTATAGGTACTATAGTCTATATTTACAACTACATTTAACAATTTTGACAACTGTCAAATTACGATTACCTATATCGATAACTATAGGTAGGTACTTTGTCCCAAAATTCGGTGGAGCTTATTAAATTTGCCGCGTTCTACTGAGTACTGACTTATCAGATTGCTTATTTATTAACCAGATTTACACTCGATAAATACTAAAAAAGTTCTCCTAAAATAATAAACTACCCTAATATATAGGAATTTAGAAAAAATCTTTTTGTTCCAGAATCTGTACGTTAAATATTATTTGCCATTAGAATATGTACCTCAAGTTATGGTTTTCTTGTTAAAATCAATGAATTAATAGAATTAATATACAGATTCCAAAATAGATCAACAAATATAATTATCACTGGATCCAAATAACATGTTTGATATTGTTGCTGTAGTAGTACACCACCCCTTAATCTTTTTGTTAAAAACTTGACTAAACAAAATTTTGCCCCCATTTGGAATTACCCCACCATTTCTCCCCGCCACGTTCTCCATTCATAGTCCCCCCTCTAATTTTCCCCGTCTCCAATGCGTCGTCGTCGCCGTCCGGTCTGTGTTGTGTACATGTGCATGTGTGTTTGTGTGTGCGCGGCCCCGTTTTATACACACACGCACGCACACACACAAACCAAATTGGTGTCCTCTGAGGAATTTCACACCAGGGGGGAGAGGAGTACACGTGCGACGGTATTTTGTTTTTTAATTAACAGAGATCGATAGGCGATCCGGCGATCGACACCTGCAGACGTGGAAAATTTTAGAGTAATTTAAAAGGTTTTATTTTCGGGAAATGCCTCAGGGATCGCAAATGCGAATTTACGGAGATGGACAAGTTGATGATAATTTAAATAGCAAAACAAGATGAAAAAATAATATCAACCTTTATTTTGAGGTAAATTTGAAATGACAACAAACTGTCAATTATATTTATTTTTGAGATTTTTATGAATTAAGCGCTGTTCACACAAGGATTCTTTCATGCTTCTGAATCTTGAAAAAATAGAAACTCACTTTTTTGAAGCTATCAATGATTTGAAATTATTTTTTTATTAAAGATTCAATTTAGCGGCGCCGCTATTTGACAGGTAGCTATTCTCACGAACATTATGCTAGATACCTATGCTTGTACATAAATTTATGTTGGCGAAAAGGTATGATACTTGATACAAGATATTTCATTGGTCAACAAGCAACAATAGTTTGTTATTGAACAAAAGTTTAATGGAAAGAATTACTCATGAACAAAATAAGTAAAATACACGAACCACAAGCGAGTAGGTATCGTAATCATGAAAATAAATTATTGCCTTATTAACAGGGACGTAACTAAGGGTGGGCCTGGGTCCACACTGCAAACTCTTGGCCCACCCAAAAATTTTACAATATTTTTACATTAGTTTACGGAAGAGATAATATTACATAATAGCATAATACTAGGGAAGAGATATAGATTTATACTTAATTGAGACAAAATAAATGTTTATGAATATGAATTAGCGGATAGATAGATTTATTGCTGGTATTTTTGAATAGATATAATATATAATGTATTAACTTGTCAGTCTGAGAATTCGGTTGCAATATGTATCTATGCATACATATTTGATATCATATTTTAACTGCTGGATACTGTTTTCCTACGAAATTAATTTCAGGAGGAACCAAGTCCGAAAAAATGTTTCACAAACAAAAATTTTACTATAAAAATTGTTGTTTAATTTTTACTGGCCCACCTAAAAAAATCCTAGTTATTCCCTGCTTATTAAACTCGAGTAGAATACTTTAACTAGAACTATTTGAATATTGAATTCGGACAATGTCAATTTCTTATTTTATGTTTGATTAATCTCATAATACCTATATGCTACAGTACTGACAAAAAACCATAATTCAAAAAGAATTATTGGTCAAAAAACTATACTTGACTAATTTAAAATATTATAACTACCTACTGAATATACGACATTACTTAACTGATAACAAGTACCTGCTACAGAATAATTAAAAACTTAATTATTTTTAAAAGTCCTAAATTAATTTAACCTAGGTATTTTAAAGGAAGCTGCCATTCACAAACTCTGGTTCTAGGTAACTCAATAAAAATTATGCACACAACACTATATTATTTCATTCTTAAAATATTCACGTCTCTTTCTGTCTACAGAATATAAAATGTCCTTTTCTTTTACATCCTGTGTCTCTTCCATTCAAATTTCTTATCTCTGAGAATCACGCAATGGCCAAAGAATTCAAGTGAAATGATACAATAATTATTATAGTGGTATCACTCGGGTTCAAATTTTTTACATACATGGGTACGTGTTTATTTAAATGTGTAAAGTGTACACTTCTATTTAATCAAAACTACAGCACAAGGTGGAAAAGAGAAATCCGGTGATAAAAGCCTGAGAAAATAGTTCAGGATGTTGATAAGGCCATTTGCCAAATGTTTCAAGCCGTTAGGAATATGGGAATTTGTTATTCCCATAATTTTAACGAACAAATATTGCCATAAATGTCGTAACTAAATCGTATTTTTGTGTACAAAATACAAAATTGGTTTCAAAACAGTCCTTTGCAAAGATATTTTTTCAACCAGAATTTTGGGAATTTTATTTATTTAAAAATTATGGTCAGCCCAAAATTTCTCCAATCCAAAGTAACTAGAGGTGGAAAAATGCTCAAAAATTTAAGAATAAGAATAATTTTTATAATGATTTTAAACTTACCGAAATGATTACGTGATTATTTGTTAATCTGGTGTTGCTGCGACTTTGTCAGAAATAAGAATAAGGAGTAAAATTTTAGAGCATAAATCCACCTTTAGGTATACTTTTAAATTAAAAAATAAATGTCTAGAAACAATGGAAACAGTTATAGCAACAAATAATTAACGAGCGCTCACATCAACTGATTTGTTACTAATGCCTCTAGATTACACAATTACGTATAGAAGAGATACCTATTTAATTTGATTCCGTACATGTAAGAATTTAAATAAATTTTGAAAAAAGCGATTGATAAAAAAATTATTACTTATGGTACCACTGGTCAAAATTTGAATGAAGGTATTCTTAAGTTATCTAGTCTAGACAGACAGAACGATCGACTTTTTTTAAAATTATTCTTTCTTTAGATTCAGTGGGGTTTAAAACGTGAAGATTCATCAAAATTTGCATGTCGATTGCAACACTTCTCCTATTATAAGTTGGGGGAGCATCTTACACCTTACTACGTCATTGTGATCATCATTCCCTTAAAACTGATCAGATCTAATCCATAATTAAGTGTCTCCGAATTAGGATCGAATACTGTGACTCTTCATTTAAAGAATAGTGTCCATCTAATGAAGTATTTATATCCTGCAAATGACTTTTGTACTGTACAAACATTCACCGCATTCTGAGATGTGATGTTTTGGAATGTATTAGATCCGGTTGGCGGTTGGTTGGTGTATTTGTATTTATCAATGATGTTGTGTTGTGTGAAAGTTTCGGGCAGTGAATGAGTAGGGATGTGTAGAGTGGGTCGCTGGCTGGCAACCATCACCAACAGTAACGAGCGCGTGTGATGTTTGCGCTGTAACGGGCCCCGCATTCCAGTCCAGGCCGAACTCAGATCCGGAACAACTGCGGCCTCAATACGAGGAATAAACACCCTCAACCAACACCCTCATTGCCACATGACTCTCCAGTCAATACTCTCCACTAACAACCATGAGTGAGTTGACCATCTTAAACAAGACATCCATCTAGTGCGTTACTTGATCATTCAGGTTCGAATCCACTAAAATACTCTCTACGTCGAACGTTACAATCACGGTTAAAGAATAATAATTAGGTTTGCCAACATCTTTTCTAGCGGTCAGAATGTGTAATGGAGCTAGGTGTCTCTGGCTGTACCAGGTGATAACTATTGTAGACATTGATTTAAAAGTAAAAATACACTTTAATACTATAAATAGTAACTAAAATTTATTGTAATTTAGATATATCCAAGCGGCTATGTTCCATAATTTACCTAAAGATCGAAAATATTAGGTATGATAAACTTGTTTAAAAATTCTCCATTTTGTACGAGGGAGATCGTCGTTATAAATAAATAATTTCATAGTAAGGTATATGAACAGTTTCGTAGTACATCTATTTCATCTTCATTATTCAGTTTATAAAATGTCGATATTTAATCATTTCTCCTAAAATTAAAATTACCTGATCTATACGACAGTTTTTCTAAAACACTTTTCATTATTTCACAGAAATATTTACCTGTTACTTTATAATGTAATAATAAACTTACGTGTTCTTTATATTTTACATATATTTCTATATAACGCACAAATTATTAAATTTAAAAAACTATTCAGTGACAGAATGAATTCGTAGTAACCAGCAGAGACATTTTTTGATCTACTATTTACTTTTCAAAGACCTTTTTAATAAATTGTATTCAGAATCATATTTTTAGAAATATAGATTTATCATCATTATAATTATATTATGATTCTAATTTAATAAATTTGGATCTTTTTTTCTTCTTTCTTGGGCAGCTCAGAGTTTTATGTTAGTTATTTGTCAGAAAATTCGCCGGCATTCGTAATCAAGATTCTCGTTAAAAATTCGTAGTAATCTTCCAAATATTAACCTTGAGTGTCTGAATCCAGTCGTTCTGAATGCAAATGGCACTATTTTATTCTAATAAAGATTCCATTACGCTTTTAAGACTATTTTAGATATGAATCAGCGAATCTATGTTAAACATTCCAAATCTTTCATCTTGTGAGATAAAAGTGTTCCACTGAATTTTAACGTATTCACATCTATAGTTGGATATTTTAATAAATTATACATGAAGGTGTTCAAAATAGTTAATTATATACCAAGGGTTAAAAGCAATTCTTTGCAACTACAAAAATACTTATATACCTATTTGAGCTATGTTAATTTATCATAAATCCTATACATTAAAATATTGATAATGAGTTATTTATAATTCATCTGGCGTTTTTTACTTTCAAATATCTAAGAGTGTTCAGTCTATTTAGCATACGACGGAATATTTGAAAAGAAAGTACAACAAATCATTAACCTAGGAATGTAAAGAATGCAACATCGTAGATCATTCTCAATTCATTATAATATCGACACGCATATCATTTATAATATTTGCCTCGTACTCGTGTATATCCCAAGGCAGAATATTAAAAATTGAGTTCTCATTTAGACCATTCCCACCTTGACATTGGACAATCCAAACTTTAAACATAATATAGGTAATATACATTTCTGTAACACCTTTATGCGCAATACTTCCTTTCCTTTCTGTGTTTAGATACACTTTTAATAATTAATGCAAAATTATTAACTTTAAAAAATGGTAAGATTTGTCATCTCCCCATCTCTGTATCCATGGTACTCTGAAATAATGCTATAAATGGACAAGGACATTTTCTTTTGCGTTTTTCTCGAGAACTTACAAAGTAATAGATTAACTACTGTGGTCTCATATTGTGTAGTTTTCAATTTTGAACAAGTTTTGTATTCACAACTTTTGTTTAAAATACCAGAAAAAAACATTGTTTTTTCTAAGTTCTGTAACAGATTTCAAGTAATCACCCGGTAGAGAGTACACGACAAGAGGAATTATTGTTAAATGAAACTGAAATGTGTATGAATATTAAGTAAGTTTTTATGGCATTAATGGTGAAAATTGAAGCACTTATGGTATGTAAAATATGAGTACCTCTATAGACTTCAAAAACAAAGTTGATAGCATAACAAGGTTTGTGACTTTTTGCGGACCGTAGTGTGGCCAATGATGTGGGAGGTAAATATTTTCTCGGAACGACTTCAAAAGAATAATTAAAAAGGGAAAATACAGCGAGCGACACAACGGGACTTTCATTTTGGGAGAAAAAGCTGGCGCCGTGAGAACAAAAATTCCCGAGACTTTTCAGAAAAATTCCTTTGTGAAGAATCCAGGTGAACGCGAACCGCTCGACTACCTGCAGTTTTTAGCTTTAACGTTGTAAACGTCACCTGGGGTGGATGAAATTTTTGCTGTAGAAAATTCCCACACCGAAAAGTTGTGCGCATTTAGATAACTAAGTATCATAGCACAACTATGTTTTATCCAAATAATAAAAAAAAAACTATAAACATATGAGAACACGGGAACGATAATACTTAGAGATAAAACGCACAAACATCCTTTGCTATCTGCGTTCTTCGTTTTAAGAATGTTTTGAAATTTCTCAAATTGTGAAACAAGTCAATGACACGAGTACATTTGATCTAGATTAAGACCTTCTTACACTCACTCAAAAAATAGAATAACCTAAAATTTTAAGAAGAAACTGTAGTACAGTCACTGTACTATGATTTCAATTTTTGGCAACAAACTGAGATAGATAGATACTGGTTATACTGTGCAAGATAAAGAAGACAATACCGAGAGTCGATATTTTGCTTTAATGACACTTATAATTTTTTAGTAAAAGTTAGTTTATGTAAGGTTGTAACTTTTGCATTTTAAAAACACGTGTTAGAGTACCTACTAATGCATTTAAGCATTGTGCTAAAATCCTAAAATGTCGGAATTTCCTCAAATTTTTAACTGAGAAATAGGGCTACTGCTGAATCAGAAAAGTTTATGTTCGTAGTGCTGGAGGAAAAATGCAAAATACATAAATCGCAGGCTTTGTACTAAAATAAAATCCAAAGTTTGAATTTTTTATTTGAGAAGTAACGCAGACCAATTATTTATTTAGTGTTCTTTTTTAAGAACTTAACATTTATATAAATTATAATGTAACCCAACTAATGCTATAATACTATGATAGAACAATAAGCATATGTTTTGAACTATTTTCAAAACGTTAATTTTGACAATAAATATACAATAATTTGAGAAGGAAGATGTAGGTAACATTTTAGACTTAACAAATTAGGTAGGAGTCTACTACAAATACAAAATATACAGCAGCCTATTGGTTAGAAGGGTGTGAGTGTTATGTCGAAAAAATTAAGAACTTGTATTTGGATAACATAATAGGTAACTGAAATCGTATATTTTGATTGGATTAGACTTTTATGAATGAAATATAGTATCGTACAAAAAGTGTTCGCGTATTTCGTAATTAGAAGATTTCAAGAGCACGGTTTCAAGGTAGATGCTTACGAGATTTGTTTGTTTTTAATGTATTTGCAGGTTAGTGTTCGCGAGCGGATGACAGCGATCAACAAACAAACAAACAAACAAACAGTAAAACTCGAACACAGAACAGAGGATGACAAAACTAGAAAAGAAAAGCAATCTTACTTAACAAATAGTTTCCGGTAGTGGAGAGTGTATCCTGTCGAAGTCATGTGGCGGGCCACACGTGCGTCGCTTCCTGTGCGGCCGCCGCCCCGCCCAGCGTCCACCGGATACACACAACACACGCATCGCACAAACAGCAGCAGTATCCATTGTCGCTAGGCACAAATATATAAACAAAACACTGATAGATTCCTGGCGAAAACACTGCACGACGCTCTGACAAACGTGTACGACTGGAAGTTAACAAACGCGCATCGGGCGCGAACGCAGCGGCTGCGCGCGCCTCGCCCCCACCACCGGCCGGACCCACCTCGCAATGGACTCGCCCGGAAGTTACGTCGATCGCGGCAGCCGCAAGCCGCGCTGCGTTTCAAACGGTTACGGTTTTGTTGTAGTGAGCGATGCTCAATTTAAATCGAGCATCGAGTATATCCACACACTCATGTCGGTATAGTAGTGATCTACACACACGACAATGAACTTGTAAGTCGACGCGGGAAAGCGTGTAGGGTGAGGGGAGTAAAGACAGCGCCCTCAAGGCCAATCGATGCGTGCGCAATGCGTACGGTGCGTTGTCCTCCACTTTTCCACGACGATGACGCACATGTTGTTTTACATACACCAGCAACACAACAAACATCGGCACCCCAACAACACTACATACAAATCAAGATCAATTATTGCTGACGAAATTATTTATTAGAACGAAAAAATTACGTTTAAATATTTTCGAAAATTGTAGCTAAAAACATTTCTGATTTTTAGAAATGAACATAAATTAGTACTACTACGCAGGTATTTTCACGTATTGTGAAATAATCAGTATTTATAACGACGATGTTTACACTCACATGTAAATATTACCAAAAACAGTGTATTCTGCGATATCTTATGCACACAAGGATTCTTGTATGCTTCTAAATCCTGGAAAAAAGAAATTCACTGGTTTGAAGCTATCAACTAATTAGAAAAACTTCTTTTTCAAGACTCATTGAAGATTCAATTTAGCGGCACCGCTATTGGACAAGTCATTCTCACCAGGATTATTTTTCTCAAAATTTAAAAGGATGAAAGAATCCTCACAGAATCCTTTTATGAACAACGATCAAGGCATTACGATAGTAATGGCCAGTTTTACTGCTGCCACTTAAATTTTAAGTTGACCTTAATGAACAATATCAAATCGAGATCAAATAGTCATTAGTTTAATTTTAATTCGATATTTTTAAGTGGCGCGCTTAAAATTTAAGTAATTGCGGTTAAAATTGCCATCTAAAGGTAAATTAATTCTAGATATATGAAAATACTACCCATTATGTCAACAGCAACACTGTTTGATTTTTTATCATAGCAAGTTGTTAAAATTATTAACAGCAAATGAACAGTCCTTCAAGTTTTGATTAAAATAAACATATTGCGCGCATCGCTTTCCTTCACCAATCACAACAAACCGCCAATAATTGAATTTCCGCGGTCCTTGTCGATTCGAATGTCAAACTTTGACGCGTCATTTCCTATCGATTCAGTTTATGTGCGTTAATCACGAAAAATCAACACTAACTTGCTCATCATCAATAATTTAAATACTACGTCGCAAATAAACACAACACTGTGATATATTTAACCAAAAACATAAATTCATCTGCGACTACTCAATTCATTATTGATATAAATAGAATAATATTAATAATTATTGTAGATTGTACCAACAATGAGGTTGAGGTTGGTACTCGAATAGAATAAATCTTGCTGAATTATAATATCGTATGCAGTTAAGTTGTCTGGATTCGAAGTAGTGAACAATTAGGATTTCGGGGTGAGGGCCCTGATCGCTTTGGTATTTCCATTTCCACCAGACTTCAGACATCGGACGGTTCACGATTTTGTTCTGCAACAATTTCTACCTGCTTTCAGCACCCTAAATTGCATTCAGCACGTATCCTTGTCCGTATATTTACATCCAATTTTTATGCCAAGTCCGTAAATCCCATAAGGAAAAGTTGCGAAGGTTTATCGGTTTATATTGATAAGGGTTTGAATCAAGGAAGAGGTATCAAAGTTTAAATCAATATTTGCTTAACCTAATTCTTTTTAAATATTCATTTCGATACGGATCTCACCATAATACATAACGCTCATAGAGAAACGTTTTCTATACATGAACAAGCGTACAAAATGTTATTGAAGATTTAAACCATTTTGAGTAGTTGTACCTACTCACCATTATCAACCATGAGTGAATTGACGGTTGATAACCGCACACAGTAAAATATAAATCTATGCAAATAGTTAGTTTGTGAGACTGCTACACCCAAGTTGGACAAAAGGTAAATCTAAAAATTTAATCATTTCTGTAACTAGGTAAATATCAACAGATTAATAACTTTTACTAGACTAGGTCCAATATTTGGAAAAGAATTTAAAAAGAAAAATGTAGTAGTATTTTTTAAATAATAATTAAGTATTAAGATTTTATTATTTTAAATAGTATATTTTATTGAAAATCGAATAACACTAATAACAGCCATAATGGAATAATTGATTACCAAAAAAAAGTAACCATGAAACCTAGTTGACATTAATTTTTTTCGAAAATTATTTACTTCTAACTAAAATTAATAAGTGGAAATTTCTCTGTCACATATCATTTTGACATTTAAATTTCAAATTAGTAAAATTATCAATTTTGAGTGTAAATAAGCAATGAGTATGGTAAATAAAACATATTAATTAATGTTGAATACACAATTAGTCAATATTTCAGGTTACTATTGTAAAAAGAATTTACAAATAGTGAGATTATTTATGTAAAAATTACCAAAATATTACACAAAAATAACAATAACATTAACTTTACCGTAAATATGGCAGTATGTTTTAAATTTTGTATTTTAGGCAAATTATTTTGGGGGGGCTAATTTTCATTTTAGGGTGCTAAGCCCTCCCCTTGCTGCGCTTATGCCTTTATAGGAGTAAAAACAAAAGATAAGTTTAGACTCCTAAAAAATAAAGAAGTTCCTAGGATTTCTTTTTTTTGTCGATGTATTGAGTATAAAACGGTGGTCCAGTCTAAAAGTGATTTTTTTAGTGAAATAGGCTTCTGCATCGTAGTTAAAAACCAGACTATAGTCCATTTAATTTTAAAAAAATTAAAAGTGAAATTTTTTAGTGAAATAGGCTTCTGCATCTAATCTGCCACGTGACAATGATGATTAGAGTGGTAAGTTGTCGATGGTCCCTTGTGAAGAAGAAGAGGAGGAAGAAGAAGAGTGTTGAGATATGTTTTGTTATAGCGTGCAATGTGAATGTCTGTAGCCAGTGCCCAGTGCCCATTGCCGAGGGCAGTTCGGTGCGAGTCAAAGGCAACAAGCTGAGATAGGAATGTGGCGCATGTTGGCTGGACACGGCCAAGCAAGCTAAGCTTTTCCAAGAACTGACCGCTACAATCACACAACAAACACCACCCTACCTCTACAGTATACAACACAGGCGCAACAGACAAGATTTACCATAAATTCAATCATTATAAACAGGAAAATCTATCGAAAATCTACTATACATCGAGTTACTATTGGTTATGGAATTCTACGAAGAGCAAACTGGTATCCTTGATTAGGATCTGGTATGGAGTTTTTTAATTAGTTGTCGTTAATGACTAAAAGCCTGACGATATCTAAATGTATCTGATATTATTATAATGCAACAAGAGTTTAACGATGGAAATTACTTACAAGTTACAAGTTACGATCTTTGTGATTGTTGTTATTTATATGGAAATACAAAACAGGCAATTTGAAATACCTATACCCTACTAAGCTAATAGACGCTAAACCAACTATTTGTTAACTTAATAATATTTGAATGTCAAAGATTGTCACTAATGCCGTGTTCACAAAAGGATTCTTACATTTTGAGAAAAATAATTCTGGTGCGAATTATTTAGCGATGTCGCTAAATTGAATCTTCAATGAGTCTTGGAAAAGAATAATTCAAAACCATGTTTTTTACTGTCTTATGCACAGTATAAGTCTAAATGCAAGTTTTGAGGTCCTCTGAATCCGTTTTGACCATTTCTCAATGATGTCTGTATGTGGATGGATGGATGTGCGTCCGTATGTTCAATAACTCACGAATGAGAAAAGATAAAATAATGAAAATTGGTATTTATGAAGTTTAGGTTATTGCGCAGAGCTGAACAGATTTTGGTCATATTTCGAAAACCGGAAAGGAAGTTTTCTTAAAATATAACAAATTCAATTTATTTCAAATATGGAAATAGCCATAAAAATGTTAACAATAATATAAGGAAAAATTATCGTTAAGTTAATTTGCTGTATCTGCTTTTAAATTTGAGAAAAATTAAATAATACTCGTATATTTAATAAATACATTTCAATCATAGTTGTTTGAAAATAAACAAGCTTATCGTCATTTACGTCAGTTTGTTATTCGATTATACAAAACGTGTGTCAAGTGCAATATTTATACGAGTAGGTACATACAGTTGTGTATATGAAAGTCGGGGTATGATGACATCAGATTTTTTTTTCTGGCATTCAAAAACATAAAAGAATCTTCAAAGAATTCTTTTGTCAACAGGTCATAAGTGAGCAGTAAAATTATATTCCTTTATTTTTTAAGCAACAAAAGGATGCATTTTGGTTGAAGGAAACAGGAATTTGTTGCATAAATGAACATAGCACATGAATAGATAATACAAAATAGTTATTTGTATATCTCTGGTTGACAATATGTGCAGATCTCGACTCTCGACTATAAATAAGTAGCTTCTAGTCTTCTTTAGTCTTGGTCTCTAAAAAGCTATTTCAACCTTGGTACTAGTGCAATTTCTGATTTCGGTCTGCAAAAAGGTTCTTTCAACCCTTGGCATAGATATAAATATTTTATAAAATGAAGTGACTTGTTTTGATTGTGAAATTTTAATAAATGAACATATTGTGTTCAAAAAGTCAAAAGGAAGGAACAGTTACTATTAAATTCCGTTCAGAAATTTCATTAAATTGGTGGCCATCTGACGAGACGATCATCTTAAGAAAAATTTTAACGGGCGAATTTAACGACAGATATTAAAATTCCACACAGAATAGCGACAACTTTAATATTAATTGCACCAAAAATCCAATAAAATATTAGCCATCTCATTTAGGCAGAGGTTGAAACTGTCTACGTTGGCGGCGTAAAAAACAATAGAGCTTCGCGCCATTGGAATCGACACGGCTAACGAGATAAGACGAAACTAATTAGAGCGAAGAAATGAAGAGAGTTATCAATACGCCGGGGCAAGAGAGCCACCGCCGCACAGCTCTCATTATCGAAACAAGGCGGCGATAAAAAACAAAAACCATCAATGAGATTTGGGATCGCGCCGAGCTCAAGTCAAGATACTATACGCTGTTTCTCTTCATTCATGCAAACACTTCAATCTCGTGCAAGTGACGAAAGAAGAATATCATTTAAGTTTGTTGTAGTTTTACTCCAAACCGCTCAATTTAGTACTTCAACAAAACAGGTCTTTAGAAGATTAGATACTAGAAAGTAGAAACAAAACGAGGATCTATTAAAATTATAAACAAAGGATCAATAAAAATGCATAAGTTGTTGAAGATGAATAACGTTATTAACGTAGTAGTATACAAGTTGCGCTTATAGTTTGTTACGTTATTACATTAATCGGTAACTTAAATCGTGGTTACGACTTACAAGGTATATAAGATAAAATTTTATATCCTTACCCTATAGGACACTTAGAAATTACTTTGGCAATATTAACGATTCTTCCCTAAGACCAAATATTAACTAGACAGCAGACTGGTAATGCCCTATAACATTCCATTAGAACTTGACTCAAAGATTGTCGAGAGAGATAGAGATAGTTTTGGGTCTGTTAATGACGTAATGAAAATTCAAGTCGAGACTTTACATAAGTACATATATTTCAATTTAAAAAAACATTGAGCAGTATCGAATATTTTATTCTATTTGTCTAAGGGGAGCAAATATATTTAGAATCTTTTTGAAGGAAACTAAAGTTTTAAATTTTTTTAAAATTATGTACCTACCTACGTCACGTTATTAAAATGTCAAAAAATTTAAATTACAAAAGTGTTTAATTTCCATAAATAAGATTCTCAATAAATTTGGACCGTTTAATGTTCAATGTTTTCTAGTAATCGAAATTATGTGTGTAAAGAAGTATTTCCACCAACTGTTTTAATACCTACTTAAGAACTATGTTTAATGCATAAGTACTAAGAGCAACGCATAAGAACAAAACTTTGCAAACTCCAAACATAAGGCGTAATGCACAAGTATAATGATTAACATGTGTTATATTTATTATTTGTTTCGAGTTATTAATTTCTGTTTCTAAATATGGAACTGAATACCTTACTTACGAAATTAACAGTTCTTCCATTCCTTAATATCGCAAAAATGCCGGTAATGATTGAATTACAAAATCCGACAACAAATGTCATCTCTATGTTGGTGACCAATGGCTCACAATTAATATGGTACGGTTATCCATCCAATAACGAATGCGCTCGACATTGCTTGACTACTAGGTAGATAAGACTATAGACAACAAATTATAATTGCACATGAGTTTCTGAATCTTAAAACTATAATCAGTTACATAGCGCACTCAATTAGCCATCCCATAGTAAATCAAGACAGGATGATAATAGATTCATTTGAAACAACCATTCCTTACTACCCAGTCGATCAACTACCATTATCCGTAGATATTTAATAACTGCAATGGTATCCATTGACTGAACCATTGAATGAACTCTGCAACTCCTACTGCAGTGAAAGCAACGTAGTGTAGATATCGCCGTGTGTTGCGTGTGTTTGCTGTAGGTATTCCATCTCGTCGGGACCGACATTCCTGGTGAAATAACAGGGCGGCGTAGCAGCCAGCAGCCACAGCCAACTCTGACGTGGCCTGTGACCGCTGCTGTTGTTGTTACCGACAACGTGAAGATTATGGACAAGTGGTGGATATGACGCCCGCCTGATAAATGGGAAGATGATGTGAAGATGTGGATGATCAATGTAAAGAGGTATCAACATGGTTTCAATAAGATGCTACGAAATTGGTATCTGTTTTACAATGAAAAAAGAAAGAACCATCTACTATTTTCTCATTGGATCAAATTACTTATCTGTTTGAGTTAACCATCTTTTTCTACTAATGTGAATTTGTCCATTTCAAATTCGATAATTGCGTAAAGGAGTGCAGAAAGTTTTAAGCTGTGATTAAAACTTACATGATGGAGATGGTCCATGTCTATCATTTATAAGCAAATATACAAAAGAGTGTTATAAGTTGTAAGGATCGTATCGTCAATCATTATGGTACGAGTCGTGCAGATTATCAGACGAGACGAAGCCGAGTTTGATAACACGGCGACGTGTACTACAATGATTGGTTACGATCCGTAATGCACACAAAATTTTATCTGCTGACGTAAATTAGTCAAAATAATTTGCTACTGAATAAAAAAAAATCTAAAAAATCAGGTAGGTAAGTACCTACTTATATGCTATTTTTGTGACCAATTTTTTTTTTCATAAGGTTTTGTTGAATGATTTGATAACTATTCAGAATTCAATAGATAAATAATTATTCTTTCAAATAAATTAGCAATTTAAAAGACAATATTAAAATACTGCTATTTTAAAAATTTCATAAAGATCAACGTGTCAAAATCCTAATATAGTTCTACTTTGAGGTAAAAATCCTACCTAATCTATAGGTATATTCAATAAAATCGAGAAATAGTTGATCCAGAATTATACGAGTAAACTATATTGAAAGAAACTCAATTCACTAAAATCGATTAACTTGATTCTGAGCTGTTAAGTACTAATAATTCCTAAAGTGTAAACGAAAGAGTCAAATCAATAAGAACTTATTTGTTCAAAACTCAAAATAATTAGACCGAAATCTTAATTCTAATCCATAACCATGAAACTTAACCCTTTGTGCAAAATTCTCAAACTCTTTAGTCTTATTAAGAGTATAGTAGAGATACTATCGCTAATACAATTTGATTGATTCTAGCATTAAGGTGCTTAGTGCAAGTTTAGGCTGCAACTTTCGTTTTCAAATCAGTATAAGATCATCTCCGACCTAATTCCCCTCGTCCACAGAATTCTCTGTAGTTTGGTGCTTGCGTCACAGAGCGGAGGTGTGCACTGACCCGAAACAAGATGGCAGCCGTCACGATACCGCGCAAGGTTACAGAGTTCATTCAATAAAAAACACAAACATTCTCTACGTATTTTCATTCATCGATAGTTCACTTCGCTCTTCACTTTAGCTTAGCTCTCATGATGACATGCAACTAGATTACTAGTTATTATTTTTTAAACAAACACATATGTTTACTTTTTACGAAATTTAACTCAAATATTTTATTTGTTTTACGTTTCTGGCGACTAATGTTGCGTTATTCTTGGTACACAAAGAAAACCATTAGGAAATGTAAACGATCTTCAATATTTTAATATATTTCTAAGGTACGTATATGTTTTATGGTTTAGTTTAGAAATGCCAAATGATTACTTATGTAACTTACTTTTTGATCAATAAAACTTCTTGTATTATACATAGTTTTTGACCTGTACTGTAAATAGTTTGTTGCTAGTAATATTAAAAATAAAATTACATATTAGGCAATCGAAATAAAAATTGTTCCACAATAGTCGTAGATATAAAGTACGGTATTCTAAAATGTGGATTAAGGTGATCCTTACATTTTGGTCCTTCCTAAATGATTCCGAACACTTGAAAAACAAAAGAACTAAACATAAAATTCAAGTTCACAGCAATTTCCAAAGAGTATTTGACAACAAAATAATGAACTTGAGAAACGATTTAAACCTTGAAAATATCTTAACAAAAGATTTTTGAACCATTATTCGGTTGCGGTACATTTAAGCAAAACTTTAACCTTGAGTTAAGCATTTTTCCCTAGGTAGGTACAGTGCTATAGCTAAATTGTAAAAATTCAGAAAGTAAACTAATAGTTATTTTTCTATTTGGCGTTCACAAAGTGAACTGAATGTCACCAGATCTCGCTTTGTGACACACAACATATTTTTTTAGAAGGTTGGTATTGGTATATCAGATGACATTTACTTCAATTATTTATCTATTTTGCTTAATAAATTAGTTTTTTCAAAATCGGCATGAAAATCGTCATTTCCAGACTAATTTGCGGCATGAAAGTAAGATTTTCATGACTAGGCATGAAAATTTTATTTTCATGCCTAGTCATTTTTACTTTCAACTTTGTTTACTTGTCATGACAACTTTTTCTAAAATTTGGGACAGCTCTGATGATTTGTCACAGCTCTGATGATTTATGCAAACCTAATTTTTTTTTATAATTTTAAGCTTAATTGCCGATTTAAAAAAAATAGAATACATCACGCGTCATAAAAATGTCTTTGCTTGACTCGGAGGCTTTGAAGAAATGCTCGGACGCTGCGCATCCTCGCATTCTTCAAACGCCTCCTCGTCTGCAATGAAACATTTTCATGACTTGTAATGTAATATACTATTTTATTCAATAAAATTAATGAATACAGTAATGAAAAACAGATTCAATATTTTCTATATGTTTTCTCTTGTCACCTAGAATAGTTCAGAAATTATAATTTTACTGTGACAGTTAAATAAATGACAATATTAATGTCACCAACCAAAACATTATACATATACATTTTCCCAAAATCAACTCGGTGTATATTATGACAATTACAATTTTAAGCAGTGAAAATAATCCTATAAAATGTAACAAATTTAGAATAAGCAGCAAAATTACCAAACACACCAAACAAATTATTATTTTTCTTATGAAACTACTATTTTGAAGTCCAATAATTTAAATACTTACTACAAGCTTTATTTAAAAATGTGGTTGAATGAAGAAAGAAGCAAAGTGTGGTTGTTCAACAACATTCTTGTCTTATCTTCTTGGTTTCGTGGAATTTTTTTGTGGCATATGACTATGAGATTAAGAAAACTGAAGGGCCGACGAAATCTCTTACTTAAAAAAGCGGGAACAAAATTCCCAGGCCCGGAGTGAGATAAAATGTGAACTAATTTCACACTTGACGCAGCCATTTTGAATTTTAATACGATATGGTTATGCTGTAATTATATTTAATTATCTGCATCGGCTGATTCGAGGCTAGTTATTTCATATCAGTCTATTATCTGTAATTAATACTTGAGATAAATTGTCATTAAGTAATCCGGATTTCTGATTGGCTATTACTTGAAATTGATAAGATGATTAAACGAATTACAGCGTTTTGATTTAAATGCAAACAGTTCAAACAAATTGCACCTAATTCAAAATGAATGGAATTATCTATTCAAATACCTACACAATATTTGCTTCACAATATTTTGTAAAAGTTGTTCTTGTTGTGTTGTATTCGTCTAAGTACTTACAAATTGGAAATAATACACATTCTTTCGAAGAAAAGACGACCTACTTATTGTGCGAATAAATGCCTTGACCTTTTTAAATATTTGTTATCTTTCAAAAAATATAACATATTTTTAACTTGAAAGAGAATTTAAATAATTATACCTACTCATGAGAATGTAAGTTTATTACACCAAAACGAGCTGCACGCGAGTATCGTAATCATAGTAAGTTAATGTATATAATAAACTCAATTAGAATACTACTTTTAATCTACGACTATATTGCTTAATTAAATCATTTATCAGGTGAATTTTTAGATACACCTGTCACCTGCGTTAGAGATTGCTTGACTTGAACTTGACATTATATTGGCCACAAATAAAATATAATGACGTTTTATAGGTCAAAACAGAGCATACTGTAGTTAATAATATTACTCACTGATATGTCAGACTGCCACTGGTAAAAGTCGTGATAGATATTATGTATGTAAACAGTTGTATAATTAATTGAACAGCAGGTACATACAGCTTAGTAACAAAGAGAAAAACAGAATAGTATCCAAAATACTGGAATATTATAATACTCCGAACTGCACTTTATAATTACATATTTCGTACATATAACTTTTAGTTCTAAGAAAATAATAACTAATAACGAATGGTCGAAACGTCACAAGACAAAATTTAAGTACCTAATAATAAACAAAATAATGTCAATAATTTTTTAATAAGCTCTTCAATCCAAGAATCTACTCCTATTCCTACATTTTTCGGACAAATATAATATTGTCTTACAATTTTCTACTGAAATAAATATTTTCAATCAAGTGGTATATTTCTGAGAAGTGAGTGCAGCAAGAGGTACAGTTTGACAAGCACTGTTTCCCCCCACCTGATGCACCTGCAGCCTAGCAGCCGCGGTGTCCATGTCCATGTGGCTCTTTACCGAGTTTGTTGAACCAAATAATACACACATACACACACACGTAGTAGTGTACTATGTAGTACTGCTGGGCAGGGCAAGGGGGGTTTGTTTACTTGCAACACTTGCTGAGCGGGTTGCAAGAGATGCTAGGAATTTCACTTATTGAGGATTGAAGATTGTGGCGGACTGCAAGATCAAATTTATTAATTTAATTGACTTTAATTGCCTCGTCAACCTCACTCAAACCCTTGTTACAACCACTAGCCGGTATCCGATAGCTGTGTGGTTGCCAAGTAAATTTTGACAAGAATACCTACCGATTCAAATCGACGATATCTGTAAGCCGAGCCAATAACTGTGTTATCTCCATAGTTTTGACTAGTCAATAATAATACAGTATGTCGGACTGCTGGTATCCGGAGAAAAGGTCAAAACCCTAGCAAAACGTCCTCGGCAAAATATTCCCAGTAAAACGTCTCCCCAAACACGAATGTCCCCTTACCTTTTGCGTGGGGACATTAGTGTTTGGAGACGTTTTTCCGGAGACCAATTGCGAGGGGACCTTTTGCATGAGGACATTTTGCCGGGGAAGTTTTGCTGAGAACCTTTTCTCCGGTAATCCAGGGTACCACACTCAAGTTGGGTAAAAGGTATGATTATGTTATATTTCAACGCCACAGCCTTCTCTAATGTTAGAGAAAGCTGCGTGGGTAAACCTCGGGATAAACTGGTTGCACTACCCAACAGGGGTTCTGATTAGGGATGGGAAAATATCGATATATCGATAAATATCGATATTTTTCAATCAGGTACACATTCCAATTAAAAATCACTTCTGTAGTGTAATATACATTTGAAGTTAACGCTGGTTTATAATGGATGTAATCGGTTAGTTATTCTGTAAAGTTGAATATTTAGGCTCTGTCATTATGAACTGATCATAGTTGAACTTTACAGAACACAGAATAAGTAACCATTATAAAGCAGTATGTGTCTCATGTTTACGTTTGGGTGTTACTGGTGCATTCCTGCCATCCTGAGCAAGAAGCGCCCGCGGGGCATTCCAAGCTACAGCCACAGAGCCACGCCGCCCGATGCGGTTATATGGTTCTCACTTGTAGAGCCCTAACTGCCTAACTACATGGCGCCCAACCTGGCGCTACACTCACCTCAACGAACAACAGTGTGAACTTTCAACCCTCTTCACAAATCGATTCTTTCATGCTTCTGAATCAAGAGAAAAAGAATTATGGGGAGAATCGCCAGTCAAATAGCGGTGCTGTTAAACTGAATCTTGGAAAAGAAGAATTTTTTCCTCACAGTGAGGAAAAATATCGTACTTCACATGTGGGAGAAGTAAAATGCTGCTCTAACTCGTGTTCTGATTGGCAACTCGCTTCGCTCGTGACCAATCAGACACTCATGACAGAAGCATTTTACTTCTCCCACTAGTAAAGTAATATACTATTAATTAATTGATAGCTTCAAAATAAGCTAATCTTGATTTTATATGTGTTCTTCTTTCTATAGAGTTGGACATAGACTACAGATTTTCTGCAAAATGTCCTGTTCAAGAATGCTATAAGTTTCTTTTATGCTTCTATGAATATTGAAAAAAAGGAATAGTGATGAGAATCGTCTGTCAAATAGAGGTGTAGCTAAATAGAATCTTCAATGAGTCTTGGAAAGGAAGAATTTGTAATTTATTAATTGCTTCAAAACTGTGAATGCCTTCTGATCCAGGATTCAAAAATATTTAAAAATCCTAGAGAATCTATGATCTCAAGAACCATAAGAGCTTCGAAACCAGAAAATGGAACTATAGAATAAAACGAAGAACAGATTTTTGTCCATTTTAAAAATGTTTATTTATCCTTTATTGGAATCTGAAAGCGTACGGTTCCAGTGATTTCAAAAGCGTTTTCCACTGGAATTCTACAATTTGTAGCTTTCTAGGGAATGAAACCGTATGGCATCAGGCCTCCTATTCTAATTCATAGCGACATGTCGGGTCGCTATCTGTTGACTAGTCTTGATATGAGTTCTGATGTAAGCCCGTATTAGACGAATATTATATTATTAATAAAAGCATTTATAAATGCGCTTATGAAAAAATATTTTATTTAATTATTAAAAAATTAACAATGTGAAAACGCGAATTATGTTCATATTGCAAATTGTCCCAGAAAATAAAGCATAATAACTTGGCAGCGAAATATAAATCGTCTATAGCATGCTTTATATGATACTTCCAAACAAAATCCGCTAGAGGGATAACAAGATCCCCTTGGTTTATCAAGTTGTTATATGAATTAGAATAGAGGCCCTGGTCTGTTAAATGAAGGAATACCTACTTTTTCAACTTTGAACCTATCATCTAGTCATATTTTTATTTCAAGTGATTTTGTTTTATAGTATAGGTACTAAGCACTTTGTCCAATAAAGGTAACAAAGATCAACGTAACCATTTGGTTGCAAGAACCAACGAAGAGTTACTCTTGCAAAAGTATCAGGAAAATTGAAATATAGTTTCCTCTTAAATCTCCATAAATATTCAAGAGATAAATAATATATACAGGTATAGCATGCACTAGAATCTTTGCAATAATAGAAAAATTCATATACGCAATAAAAATATTGTTTACATCTAATACGCTGCCTGTGTTAGTCATACATTCTTATGTAAATCTACATGGACGCAAATGAAATCAGTAGAATTAGCAATTATAGGAATCTTTGGTAATGTAAATGCGTTGAAGGATTTATCAATAGTGCGTTAGATTGGACTAACTCGAGGAAGTTTCCAAGTTCGTTATCAAGTAAAAGGTCAAGTAGCAGGTCCTTAAAGCCGGGTTTACGTCGCTGGGGCAAATAAACCGATTTGCGCGATGTGAGGCTAGCGGTGATGCGACCAACTCAATTAATTTACCGGTTACCGGATCGATTTGTATCCCTCGATATTCCACACTCGGATGCTTTCCTAAAGAACCGCTATTTGTGCGTTTAATTACAATTCGGATTGTGTGGTCCGCTACCACCGACCGGGCATCGGCCGCATTCCACGCACGCACACACACACACACACAAGTTCATTATCGAACCGTAAAACACAACGGGAACCTGAAATTCATTTCAGTTCTACTTAAATTTAGGACAACACTTTCACATGTAGGTTAACATTCGGACAAAAATCACTTATTTCGCTACAATTGAAATTGTAAATTAAATTCTCTATTCTGTAAAATTGAACTACCAATAGGTATTCCTATGTTACAGTTTATAATGACAGCCATAGAAATGTCTTTATTCAACTTTACAGAATAAGTAACCGGTCACATCCATTATAAACCGGCATTAAGATTCGACTTACCTATATTTATCTCACTAAACATTTATTATACCTTTTACACAACTTGAGTGTGAGAGCATACCAAACTACACTCTAGGTACACAAATATTGTGCCGTATGCCTGTGTGCGATTATCAGCAGTCAACTCACCAGTACTCAAGATATTTGGTGGAAAATACACCACAGGGCCACAGGAGTGAATGCAGTTAAAATGGAATATGGACCTGACTTATTAGAACTACAGGTATTCTGCTATTCATTCCATAACTGAATTAATTTATTCAAACCCCTTAATAAAAACATCATTACATTTACTATGACGATTTTAGACAAACAAAGTTACAGGTGACTGCTGTTTGGTCAAAATTATAGGTAATACGAGAAAGTAATCTTATGGGTAATTCCTTACTTTACACACTAGTAAAGTTAATCACTATTATGTCCAGATTACACGGGGAAAGTTTTTCCTTAAAAGTTTTCTCCAAAACCAAAAATGCCACGAACTGTCATAATTTTTTATGGCCCTCATACGGTAAAACTGATTATTACTTCCATAAAATATATTAAAGCTAGATTCTTCAATATATTTTATAGAAATATTTATGCATTTATAGTTTATCCGTATGAACTAAGGTATGAACGGTATTGATAGTTTTTATGACAGTTTCTAGCACTTCATTTTAGAAAAAAAATTGGTTAAATAATTATCCAATGAAATTCTTCCATTTTTGATCACGTGTGCGAAATTGACCAATGAGACCAACATTAAACTGACAGCAACCCATGGGACATTATCTCTTATGTCAAAATGACAATGTTATGTAATTTAATAGTATTATTTTAAAATGACTTTTGTGATTTCAATAAATAATTAAATTATAACTGCGAAAAATTTTCTAGCCGAATAATCCTCGACCATTGATAAATAACTAATAATTTTGTCACAACTACCTCAAGCACGTTGCTTTTAGCTTTCGGAATGTGACAAAATTATTTCGTAATTTTCAACGACCTTGGGTTATTATAAAAACTTTCCTCGTGTGAACTGGGTATTATATTTAGTTTTCCACCTTATTTGACCGGATCGTGCAAAATTGTGCTTCTAAACTACAAAAGCAAGTACACCAAATAGTAATGTCCTCTTACGGAAAGAAAACGTAGAAACGAACTCCATTAATTTTGATCATCCTGCGATCAACTTCCACCTTATCCCTAGCCGCACTTTTCCGTCCGCGTATTCTGTCCATCGTTCACACTTCAAACTGTCAACTAAACATCAAAATCTAAAGAATCCACGTTAAAAAGAGAGAAACAGCACATCCTGTGTCTGCATCAATGAGGTCCTGTTTGTGTCGAATGAATATAAATCAGCGATAATGACCCGTGGGCTTCAGAAAGCCGATGCCGGTTCCAGGAAAACGAGCCTAATGGGTGTGGTGTTCTTGGAATCACCCTGCACCCTCGGAGGTTTATACCTAGTGCGTGCCGACTCGACTGTAGACTTTAACCCCGAACGCCAACCCTCCGGCCAGGTAAACACGGAAAGTTGATTTGGATTGGGTTTTAAAGGTAAAGCGAGTTTTGCACCTTTCAAGACTAAAAGAACTAAAAAGAAAATAATTGGTGCTTGTTACATACAAATAAGCAATATGAAGAATTAGTCAGGACTGCAGCAGTCTTAAGATATTTTTATTAATCATACTGCTGCAGCCCTGACTAACTTCTACCCTTCATATTATAACCAAACTGGTCGATTAAAAACTTCATTTCTACATACACATAGATAATGTTTTGAATATTGAATAGTACGCTTAAAAAATACTTAGATCTACATTTTCACAAGGAAAAGGCTACTCTGAAATAGTGGTTTTTCGTATTTCATGAAATAATATTTTGTAAAACTATAATTTATATTAGGGAAAAAGGGGTAGAAAATCAAATTGCATGGGGATCTTTTCCGTGGAGACAATTTGGCGGGGGCGTTTTGCTGGGGACCAATTGCGGGAGGACCTTTTGCGTGGGGGAATTCGTGTTTGGAGACGTTTTACTATGGAGACATTTTACTGGGGACATTTTGCCGGGGACGTTTTGCTGGGTACCTTTTCACCGCGCATATCATACATTCCAATGTAATTGCACTAAAATCTACCTTTTGGTGTTTGTACATTTCACTAACAATCATGAGTGAGTTGATGGCTGATAACCGCACACACTAAAAATATGTATCTATATAAGGATGATTCGCAGTAAGTGAGGCTGACACACTCAAGTTGGATAGGTAACAGGCGTGATTGACATACAGAAAAAAATAATTTGTTGGGCGTAAATCTAATGAATTAGGAGTTTCATTATTAAAAATAATATAATTATGTTGTTTTACTAAAATTTAGTATTCTTAATCAGGTTTGACCAAGTTAATTTAACTCAATCGAAGATTTTACAGACAAATTTAAAAATTTGTTGCTTGCAATTATTGGACTTGAACTTAAATAAACCACTTAAATATAATACAAACGACACTAGTAAGTTTGATGTCTCACATTACAATCAACTATTTTCGTTTCTGTATTAAAGATTTACTCACAATATAATAATTGAAATGCCCACTGGTATTGTGGATGTTTTGTTATGAACTTTGTCACAGACGATTTGTGAAGTTAACACACCAAAGTTGGCTAGAAGGCATGATAGATATAATATGTTGGTATTGGCGATTTGTGCACAATTTAATAACTGCAATGTCTACTGGTCTGTATGAATGCAATGTGTTGTGGAATGTGTCGTAACGGCGCTAAGCTAAGCTAAGCTAAGCGGTAGGTAGTTGTGTGTGCGAGGTGAAGTGTGCGGTGTGCGGGCGGGGAATGTGATGTGATGTGGCACGCAGCAGCAGCAGCAGCAGCACCGTGGGAACGACGGCTCACAGGATGATTTGTGTAACGTGCTGGCTGCCGCTGTTGCCGCTACCACTGAGGCTGTTGCGTACGACAACCATTCAAAACAAAAACCAGATTATGTTCCTTTAGCCTTCGTACCGGTTACTTATTCTGTATTCTGTAAACTATAGGATGCAGTATAAGGAACCGGTTACATCCATTTACAAATCAGCCGGCATATCAACGAAGAAAACACAAGAATCTCACAAAGAAACATAGAAAGTCTTTCCTATCTTGAAAAAGAAGTTCTTATTCATTGACAAAGTCAAATCAATTTCGAATCCATTTGTTATTTTACGAACTTCATCAAAAGTTGTTTTGCGAATCGATGCAATAAGATTTTATATCCAAAAGATTGTAACGTTACTTTGAGGATTCTTTTATCCTCTTGAATCTTAAGAAAAAGAACCATGGTGAGAATTGCCTGTCAAATAGTGGCGCCACTTAATTGAATCTTCAAAGAAAGATATCTACTTTATTGATAGCTCCAAAACAGTGAATTTCTTTGTTTCCAGGATTCAGAAGGATAAAAGAATCCAAGTGTGAAGAATGAAAAGAGTTGAAGAACTCTGGTGGCATCTTGTATTGTGGTTAGTGAATGTTTACATCTTGTATTTCCATTGGGACAGGATGTATGACTTGGTTTTGGTGACTATCAGCCGGGTTATCAGCCTCAAGAGTCATCATCGATAACTCTGCGCTCTCGCTGGAGGCTGGAGGAATGAACATATCAGCTGAATTCTCAGCGCGTGCAAGGCTTCCCGGAATTCCGAACTATTCACACTTCAACCTGTCTCATTTCAACCAATCCCATATTGACCATAGAATATCAAACCAAGGAGGCGAATCACAAAAAAATGTTTTAAATGATTTTTTCTCAAAAAGCTAAGTGCAACTGTGGTTTTGTTTTAACAACTCAGATTTATATCTTTATATTTACTTATATTTTTTGCACGATCGGTCATTTTTAGCGTTTACTGGCTCTCTTTCCAAGGTAGTATGTTTTGTTTACAAATTAAAAGGCGGTAAGTAAGAACTCATGAAGACGGCGGTACCTAATATTTATGTCATGGAAAGGAGATTCTTTATAACTACATTATGCCCTAGGGCATTTAAAATTACCATGGAAATATTGACACATAAATGTTTCTCTTCTGAATTAATATATTTCCTGTCCGTTGCTACGATACCAAAAATATGAACAAAATTTGAAATGCCAAAACGAAATGTAACGCGCGGAATATTTTAAATAAAATAGTAAGACATAAAATGTATGTATCACGGGCATCATTGATGTTTATAGCCCTAGGGCGAGAGGCCCTTGGATTTTGTAAATATGATGAACATAAACATCATCATGATACCCATAACATAAATAATTATTATGTTTTCCGGATTAATCTAAACCTACACAAATTAAGATTTCGTCAACAACAGAGAGGATGGGCTTCCTTTGACTCGAAAATTAGAGAAGAAAGTGCTATTTTCAATTAAAATAGCAAAAAAGGTCAATCTGAAGTCACCCATAAGCAAACTATAGGTACTTAGACTTAGGAAAGAAAAGTCTACTTTCGATTAAAACATTTTGAAAGTCGGTCTAGAAGGCCCTGGAAGAAGAATGAAGATATAGCAGGGTTGTTTTGAGCCATCACCATCAGTGAGTGTTGTGTGCATCAGACACTCCTTGGTCATTGCCGCGATGCTCGTCTCGGCCCTGACGGTCACATTCCAGAGCCGACTGCGTTGTGCGCACTCGCAGACACCGGCTAAGTTTCCCGCCATTTTGTGACCTATAGAAGAATGCAGCCGCACCGCAGCCACTCACTGTTGTTGTTGTTGTGATGCACGCGGCCGCGCTAACCGGATGTTGATGCTGGATGCTCAATGTTCAATGTTGAATGTTGTTGTCGCTGGAAAGTGGAGCACTGTAGCGAAATTCTTCAAGAGAGAACGCTACGAACGAGGTTGGATATTGTAAACAAAACCGTGTTGAGACGAAGGTATTTACAGTTCAACGGACATTGCTGCCGGTGGTACTGAGTAAGATACACATACTGGGCTTGAGATTCTGCTGTAATAACATCCCCAAGCCTGTACCTATTAAGGGCATCGACTCCACGTAGCTCAAAACCGCATGGAAAAATTCGCTTAAAATACGTAAAAGCAGTCTAGCAATTTCTTAAATGCTCACAAAGTTTTACAAATAAAACAAAATTTCAAAAATGTATTTACAGAGAATGGAACTGAACTAGGTTTATGCCAAGTTACATTTTCTAATAAATCTCTTAATAATAAGATAAAAAGCATGTAATAATTTGTTTAAAACACACTTTTTCATTAATTTTTTACTATGGATTGAAAAATTGTTACATACAGACACACGCACATGCACACACCCAGACGTACAGACATCATTTAGAAAAAGTTAAATTCGTATTCAAGGGACCCTAAAACGTGATTATTCACTAAAAACTCACACTCGAAAATTTTGACTCGTCACAATACTTTCTTTTGTAGAATATATGGCGGGAGGTAAAAAAGAATATTATATATTTCCGGGTTAATATCTCGTCTTTGATGTATTATTTATTTTATTTATAAAGAAACAAGGACCATAAATGCATGGTTTTGATACTAAAGCTGTGTAAATAATATATTAAACTTCTTTTATCCTCGCGTATTTATTGAAAAACTAAATGTTTCTGTATGGAAACCCAGTGGCAAATCTGTTTCTGTAGGAAAGCACATTGAGTGTTGTGCACTGGGGTGTATCTCCGTCTCTGTCTAACGCACTGTGGGGTGCTCGAGGCGGCTCGCGGCAAGGCAACTTTTCACTGAATTCTCGGAAGGCCGCGGCCGGTACACGGGTACTCTGTCTGGGTTCAAAACCCCATGTTGCCGCTAATGTTGTTAGAGATTATAAGAGAGGAAGGCACTGAGTAGGTGAAGAAGAAGTGTGGTTCCCTTAGTATAGATAGTGCCAGTCTTTAATGAAAATGTCGGATTTTGATGGATTTTGTTAGTAAATAAACATAGCACATGACTGAGAAATACAAATAATAGAAAGTGTAGACTTAAATGGTGGTAAAACTTTACTACAAGAATCATGAGAGGGTAATTATTATGTTAAACTTGGGTAGTACTATACTTCTTAATCTACGACTATATTGAATAATTCATTTATGTTATAAGGCAAATTTCAATTTATTTACAGCAGCTATCAAAATTTATTTATTATTATTATTTATATAAGTTATACCTTTGTAAGTAGCAACAGACTGTTATATTTGGAATTTGAATCCATTGGGAATCCTATTTAATGGGGGCTTAAAGTGGCGCTAGTGTTCCAGACCCAAGAACTAAAATTTTTACCCCCTCCAAATATTTGACGTTTTAAATATCAGATATCAGATGTTTGTATTTTGAATTTGTAATTGTAATAATTCCATTATTAATTTCTATTTACTACCATACACCGCACTGTTTAAAATACTTGTTTACAATATTTTTGACATTTCAAATACACGGGTAATGACACAATGTGTGTGCGTTCATATATCACATTTTTTGGGACTGGACCACGGCTGTCATCTAGAATAGTTTGGCCTGTAAGCCCCCATTGCGTCCCATAGCTTCCGAATGGCGAATTTAGTTTACTTAGAAGTAATTCACAATCTCAAACTAAATTAAATGAAGAAAGTATTGGTGGGCGTGGGATCCAAAAAGAATGTGTTAATTTAACACGTAAAGTGCCACAATGTAAAGGAAAAAAATGGGTTCTTCGGGCCAACTTTAATAAACAAGCAGTTATGGCCAACCGAGACCAGCAGTTTTTGACCAAGCGAGATCTCATTGGTGCAACATTCAAAAATATTTTTAAGACCACCAGGCCACCTACTTTACACTCCCATATGCATTACATTGATTTGCAGCATCAGAGCGATCTCGCTCGGCCAAATTTCAATTTACTTTTGGTTTCGCATGACCAAAATTTTTTAAAAATCTGCGAGACCATGTTTATCTAATAATGTAAAATGTAGACGATCTTCACACCCAATATGGGTAATAGGCGTGAAAGATATGTATGTATTGTATAATATGTATGTATCTTCAGTGTTCTGAATGATGCTCTGAGTTATGAATGAACCAGTGAAAGCAATAGAAACCCGGAGAACAGAATACTATCAAGTGTAAATATTAAATACGTCAAAAGATTATTTTATCAGAACATTTCATTAACTGTTTATCAGTACTGACGTCAGCGATAAACGAAGCATTTCATAAAAACTTCAACAAAACCTTACCCATTGGAGTTACGCAGTAGAATTTTAAATATTTAAATGGGCAACAACATCAGTGTGACATATTTATTTACTTATTCAAATGCACATGAACTTCGCCTTTTAACGCATTGTCCATATTCATAAGTAATAAACAAACAATAGCGTAATAGCACACCTGATTAAAGCAAAGTAAATGGTATAAACAAAGTACGAGCTGTGCAGTGGAAACAAAACAATAACAATAACAAAGTTGGTGAGCACGTGTTTCTGTTGTGAACAGCACCATGGCAACGGTTCACATCGATTCACGAACAAGAATAAGAATAAGCGACGTGGTTCGTGTAACCTTCAGATGTAAACGAAAGGGCAACGGGACAATCATTGTGAGACGCGAACGTAAACAATAATTATTGCACAAAGAAAAAGAGAAAATATTTTGCGAAATATTCTGCAGGAAAGATGAAAGATTCTTAAGTTAAAAAATTAGGTACCTTCTGAGAAGAGTGCATAATTGGGATCGTTTTTCCTTTCATCAAACTATCAAACGTTCAAATGTAAAATTCATGGTTGACATACAAATAATTGACACTTTCATAAAAAACTGATCGTCTGCTGTACTTTTACAGAAACTAAAGAAGCTTTACTAATTAATTCACAAGCCGCAGGCGAGTATCATAATCGTTAAAAAAGCAGGTACCTATAATCGCCTTAATATACTCTACTGGCAACTGGAATACATTATAAGTAATAATAATTAATTTTTACATTTTTTTAGGTACGTAATTCTGGAACAGACTTGTTTGGATTATGCTATAGTACCTACAAGAAGTTTTATTAGCTATAAACCATAATACAAGAGAGCAAAGGTAATTTTATACTTAATTAAGTAATTTATAGCATTACTAAACTAATAGTCACTGAAAAGATTGACTTTTGAACCCTCAAAATTATCCCTAAGATAATAATGAAACAAACAAAACAAAAATTAAATCAACACTGAATGCTTTACTTCTTAACTGAAAGACTGCAAGTGATTCGCTTCTTGTTGCAAATATTTCACACACATTGCTCTATAACGGAGCAGGTAGTTCTGGTCCAGGTAGAGGTAGACCGAGAGTACGAAATGCGAGCAGCTTGGCCCGCACACGGCGCCGCATTCAGATTGAGATTAACAGAGTCGGGGCTGATGCCCCACGGGGGCCCTACATGGGAACACACATTCGCTACACGAACCTGCTTCACAGTTCGCACTCATATTGCAAAATGCTTCACTTTGTTATTGTGTATAGGTGCATCAACATTTATTCTGACTGGACTTTGAATTTGAAAAGACATATCCTGTAGAAGATAATGTTCCTCGAAATTTTGATTACTAATTTAAAATACAAACTTCGAGGAAGACAATGCTGCAAACCGCGTTTAGATACCTCAAGTTACACTGATCAAAATTTTTATTTTCAGTTCAGTTTTGAGTACTATACTAAATTTCACGAGAGTTTTCATTAAAGGGACACAAGTTTATGTTGTTTCAAGCGTCGTGATTGGTTTCTCGAGCACGTGCTCTAGTCGTAAACCAATCGTAGCGTTATACATACGTTTGAGAGCCAATCAAGAAGCACGAAACCACGGTGCCATGTGTCCCTTTAATGAAAGCTCTGGTGGCATTTAGTATAGTACTAGGAGTGGGCCAACTTAAATTAGAATTTATACCTGACTGGATTCGAACCTCACATAGATATTGCAAGTAAGTCATCGGTATAGATACGTGCAGTTACCAGCCACCCATTACTAATGGTTACAACCACTAGTCGGTGCCTGATAACTTTGTAGATGTCAAGTTAATTATATTCTAACAAGAGTAAATACCGATCCGAGTCAATTCATGAAAATTTGGATTCGAAACCTACGATTTTTGTAACCAGAGCCAAGAATTCCGAAGCACTTTACCATTTTAATAATGTACGAGTAGTTAAATCCGACAGCTTACGAACCTGAGTATTAACAATATTTCGTCCCCAACCCGAATATGCATTGACCGAAAGTGCAAAAACCGAATGTAGCAAATTCCGAAAATGCTTCAACAGAAAATTCGGTTTTTGCATTTTAAGTCGAAATATTTTCGAAATTTGTTATATTTGGTTTTTGTAGCCTTTCCCTATCAACCCTACAATATAAATATCTTCTGCCCCCTGTGCCCCACTACGCGGCCGCCACTGGGTGTTGTTGTGGTACGGCGCATCCGGCTCTGAGCGCTGCGCTGGGGTCAATGCCGCCTCCGTGGCGCCCCGCACCGCCGCTGTGTTTACCACCCCACCTTGCCTCGCCCCCCTCACATGCACTCGCAGTGCATACTGCATGTGTGAGTGCAATCACTGCTGAGGAATTAGCTGATGAACTGCACGAGGGTAGAGAGAAATGCCGCAGGAATAGAGTCTGGGATTGCGAATTATGTTCATCTATGTCTGTAAATTTACGAATATTTGCTCGAACTCATGAAATATTAATTTTTGAAGTAGGGATTTTATTGACTGGATTCTTATTTTAGGAAGTAAACTAGATGGGTAGCAGTGGAATCGAAACCGGTAGAGTGGTGTAAATAAATCCATTTATACTGACTGCAACCCATCTACTTCCTAAAATAATAATTCATTCGGCAATAGAGCTCAAAAACTGGCGTTACCTGAAAAATTTAAGTGAGTTTGGTTTTCTGTATTTTTGTGGGTTTTGGGGTGCTGAACACAAATATGAAGTTTGCCACCTCAAATTTTTGCCGGGCATAGAAAAAAAAGTTAAAAAAGTTACAATTTTTAATGAAACAATAATGGCAATTTTAAAGTTTTATAAAACTTTTACCACAACTTTCATCTGACATTTAAACGTCAAATATATGGAGGAGGCAACATTTTAGTTCTTGGGATTGGAACACTAGCGCCGCTGTAAGCCTCCATTATCTTAACTTACTACCAAACTATCGAGCACCGGCTGGTGGTTGTAAAAAGGGTTAGATTAAAGAACAGTCTTGTGCCCTATTCACACTGTTGATTCTGAATTTTGAGGAAAATAAAAAATAATTTTGGTATGAATTGCCTATCTTCGAAAAAAGAACTTCAAATACGTTGCTTCAACAATTCTCGTTGAATTAAATAATATACAATTTAAAAGATACATGAATTCATGAAATTAATCAAAGTACCTACAGCTATTAATATTGTGGTCTAATTAATGTAGCTAAACTTATTTCTGATAAAAGAATTAAGAATGAAATCTTTTTAATGAAATTGAATCGAGTCGGGATATTACAGAGGCCATTCACCCCGTTTATAATTAAAAATTAATAGAAATACCTAACCACATAATGCGGCAAAGCAATAAATTCAAATTAAAAACAATGTATACAAGGAAGTACACTCCATTGAAATCCCTTGGTCCAAGTCCCTCGGCGTGTCTCCATTTAAACAAATTTAAACTTCCGAATGTACAAAGGCGTTATAGTATAGATACAAGGCAAGCAATAGGGGATTGTGACAAGTGCAATGATAATTTATGTTCGCCCATATAATTAGTTGTGAGGAGACAGGAGACTTACAAAGGCCGATAACACGAGGCTAGTATTGTTAGTGTTGGCTGCTGTCATAAAATAACGGAAAAATTGCTAACAGCTAATTATTAGCACGTTGCAAGGAACGGTGTTGTAGCGTAGCAAACACAAAGAATACACAAGAATCAAACAGGCCTATTATGTTTACTTATGTGAAATAGTGAAATCCCTTCAAAGGATAACGAGCCGCAGACGAATATCGTTATCATTTGATACAGTATTAATTACAGCAAGTATTGCTACATAAATTATGAAAAAAGTTCAACTTGGATGTGGCGGCCTCACATATTGTGAATCATCGGTACAGATATACCTACAGTGAATTTATTTTAACGTAAAATATTTAAAAAATTATATTCATGGCGTATAAAGCCCTGTTAATACAAGGATTTTTTACGAATTTGAATTAATAATTAATTTTATTATGATATACTTTTACTTTTTGTCCATTTCAGTTTAAAAACTTACTTATATTATTTGTTCCATTTTGATGTTTAATAATTTAAATGTAACAGTAATACCATGTTCACACATGGATTCTTTGAGGATTCTTTCATGCTTCTGAATCCTAGAAAAAAAAGAAAGAAGGTCACTGCGAAAAGCTATCAATGAGTCTTGGAAAAGAAGAAATTCTATAATTCATCATGATAGCTTCAAAATGAGGACTTCTTATCCAGGACTCAAAAGCACATGAAAGAATCCTCAAAGAATGAATGTGTGAACAGATTTATTATTACCTACGACTAGAATAGTAATAGTTATTTATGTTACATTTGGGATAAAAGCATTATTACAGCAGTCGAATGTAAAGAATCACATGAGTGCTATGTAATTATTTTGTGTTTGTTTTGATTTTACTCTGTGATCTGTCACCTGTCGTATCATTTGTAGCCATCTTTACCTAGTAGCTACTAATTAAGTTTGTTTTGTTTACTAATTGCTACATTCACATTTATTCACTAAAATTGCTGTAACTAAAGTCACTACATTTAGTCTCTTTGTTTGTTAGGTTAGTAACATCACTACTTTGTACTCTGCATTGCATTTTTCACATTTTGTTCTTCTTTTTGGTTAAATTGTGTGCAACAACTGTACCTACTTCAAACTTTCCGTTGTAATGTGCTTATAGGATAGGTGCTAATACTCTGCTCTTCTCTAAATATAATAATAATATATGCTTTAGCCCACATGACATGTGATATACAAAATTTTATCCACGACTGATATTAACATTAATAAAAATGGATATTTATGTTTAAATATCAAATTTGAAATTTTAAAAATTAGGTACCTATGTATTTTGACAATAAATTGATAGATGCCAATTTCTATAAGAAATTTTTAAAAACGTAGGCGAAGAAACAATGAAAATCAGTGAAAATAATCCTATAAAATGTAAAAACACAGCTCATTTCCTAGGTTACGTTATTTTAAAGGACTGGATCACCGAAAATAATATTTTGCGAACTCAAAACAGTTCGCAAAGTAACGATTTTACAGAGCATACTAAAATATATATTTTTATGGGTATATACGAACGAGTGAAGCAGAGTACCTAAATGCGAGAGGCAATATGACAAAAGCACATCATATTACTTTACTAGTGAGATAATAAACAAATTACCTCACTCAAATGAGAAAAATAATAAGATCACGTGGATAAAATAATTTTGTCAGGTAAATTTGAATGCAACAGTTTTCGAGATGCTTTGTAGAGTAGTGGCGTAATTTGTTAATAATTGTTTAAACTAGAAACAAACAAATGGTGACAATTCTCTGTAATTCACAACACAATCGAGTTGATGATTGCTCTTCCTGCTTCGGACATGTCCTCAACGCAGCCGCGTTCTGCGGTGCAGTATAACTACAGCGCGACCGCAGTTTGACATAACAAAACACTGCTGCCACATAACGAACATGGTTTATAAATGCGAGAAGCGACAACGTACGGCTGTGTAATACAGTATACACTTCCTTGCAAATATGGCTCTAGCGTTGTATAGCGTACATACTGTACATTAGCATAATGTCAACGACGTTTACGTTGCCAGCAAATGGTTATGACTACTGGGAAGCACGAGATATTTCATGCGGGAATTTCAATCTGAGGGCAGATTACCATGTTGAATGCTTTTAAAATGAGACGCTTGTTTAGCAGAATCCGAAAAAAGACGACCACGACTATTCAATATAACATTTATTATACGATTGTGTTTAGTTTAGTGATTAATTTTATTATAGCTGCCAGTCTAAGTATCGTAGTTCAAGATTTATTCAGTTTTTATTTCATATTCATTTTAAGGGTATCGATTCCACGTAGCTCAACACAGCGTTTGTCCTGTGGTAGCGCATGCAAACATTCGACTAAAATACGTAAAAGCAGTCTAGCAATTTTTAAAATGCTCACGAAGTTTTACAGACAAAAGCAAAATTTCATAAATTTATTTACAGACGAAGAATGGAACTAGGTTTATGCCGAGTTACATTTTCTAATAAATCTCTTAATCATAAGATAAAGCATGTAAAAAATGCTTAAAACATACTTTTTTCGTATATCACATGTGCATTAATACTTTCCGGAATTTTTTTGTGTGCTTTCCAACAACGTCTTAATCAGCTCGAATGGTACACGATAGCTGCTTTACGTTGTTGCTTATTTACACCCAAAATGACAATTTTACTGACATTATGATAGTAAAGTTTCCGCTTATTAATTTCAATTAATTTCCTCCATCTACTAGTAAAAAATTTCCACTAAATTTTTATATAACCATGGTTACTATTATTGTAATCAATTCTTCCATTGGCTGTTATTTGTGCGTCATGCGATTTTCATAAAAAAATTTAGATTCTTAAATATATTAGGTATAAAATATTTAGATTGCCCTTATGAACAGTTTTTTTATGACAATTCCTAGCACTTGCTTTTTTATTTTAGAAAACTTTTAATGAGAACTTTCTTTGTGTGAACTGGGCATGAGATTTGGAGTTAGACATTTAAATCGAGATATAAACGAAAATAAAGATTGCAATACAAATTCAATAAGCCAAATACTAAATACTATCGCGTTTATTAAAAGTACAGTAAATTATCAAGAGTTCCCTACTAAATCCTGAAATAACCACCATTCCCAACACAATGGCCTACGTCCCGTGTCCCCAATATCCGCTCAGCTAGCGCCAAGTCTGTCTAAGATCGTCGCACTTCTCATCCGAAAATAACATCAGAGTCGGCGTTGTAGCGTCGCAGGTGAGGCTGCAGGGGGTCCTGCTCCTGCCCAGCGTCGCGACGCTCCACGACGCCTCCCGCCCGCTAGCGTCGCCAGTCATAACAAAGCTATTAATACCTGCACAACGATGCTACTGAATTACTTCACTTCATTTGGTTCACTAAGTTCTAATCACTGGTGGTTCAATGTTGATGGCTGATAATAACCGCACATCAGCAATGCTGTATCATTGATATCTATGTCGATGACTCACAGTATTTGTGGTTGCCAAACCCAAGTTGGGTAAAAGGTGTAATTGATATTTATATGTATGTATGTTGGATTAAATTTTAAATTAAAAACAAGCAGGGACTCGAATCGAACCGGAACGAAACCGGAACAAACCGTAGCTACTCTAGTGAACCGGGAATCAAACCTGAACCGTAAAAATAGTAAAACCGGCACAAAACCAAATAACCGACCCTAAACCTTTGTACAATTCGAGTCTCGTTTTAAAACATAATGAAAATGATATTTTTTCACGACATGCGAAGAAAACACAATTTTCTTCTCGCAAAATAGTGAGGAAAGTAGGTTTTCCCTCTCTAGAGAGGAAAGTAAGCAGTGTTATTTTACGATGAAATATTTTAAAAATTGTAAGTAAATTTATTATTTTATTGAAAATTCTGATTTTATAGTGATATACTGTAAACTATTATTTTACAATTATTATGTTTTATACTATCTTTTTCTACTATTTCACGATTTTACAACTTAAATTTAATTTGGCATATTGGCTGCATTTCGTTGTTTTCAAACGTCATTCTGACAGATGGCAGTTATAACCTAACTTCTAGTTATATGTTTCTTCTACATTTACAATGTTTTGAAATATGTCGTGAAAAAAATGTTGTGTCTAACACGAGAGGAAAGCTCTTTTTCCACTCTTGCTCGATTGTCTCACTCGCTTCGCTCGTGATCCAAACTTCGAGCTCGAGTGGGAAAAAGAAGCGCTTTCCTCTCTAGTTGGACAAATAACTATTTTCCACGACATGCGACGAAAACACAATTTTCTTCTCGCGAAATAGTGAGGAAAGTAAGTTTTCTAAGTTAATTTATTATTTTGTTGAAAATTCTGATTATTTATAGTGATACGACAAACTATTATTTTACAATTAGGTATTATGTTTTATACTTTCTTTTTTGACAATTTTACAACCTAATTTGACATATTGGCTGCAGTGAAACATTTCATTGTTTTTAAACGTCATTTCTACATAAACATAATGACAGTTATAACCTAACTTCTAGTTATGTGTTTCCTTAACATTTAAATTATGTAATGAAAAAAGTGTCTAACACGAGAAGGAAGCTGTTTTTCCATTCTCGCTCGATTGACTTACTCGCTTCGCTCGTGACACAAACTTCCAGTTCGAGTGGGAAAAAAGCGCTTTCCTCTCTAGTTGGACAAATCAAATATAAAATACGTATAATTCTGGTTTTTTGACAATAGAATTTCCTTTAGGTAATTTAGAATATCCATACTATAATAGTCTGTTGCTAAGTACCATTTAAAATTATTTCGTTGAAATAAAATGTCTAATTGGTTATTTTTTCGTTAAAAAACCTACTGTCATTTATTTATCCTCCATTTATCCTCTTTGATGGCTCACAAAAGAAACAATAGCAAACACAATAGCAGATCTCCCTTTACATAAAACAATAAAAATAAAAAACAATGTTTTATTTCTCATAAGATAAAACACGGCCAAACGAAATTATTTTCCCTCATAAAAATGATTCATACCAAAACTGTGCTTCAGTTTCAGTCATCAGCTGAAACTCAGTTCACAGTACAAAAAAATAAACAGAGACAGACGGTGCATATTCGCGTCAAATTTGACGAGCGGTGCAACAAGTTTTTAATTAATCCGAATATCAGTTTCACGATATGGGATTCCGCAATGTGAAATGTTACGTTGGGTGGATGTACTGAGTTATTGATAGGGTGGATGTTTGAGGAATCTGGTTTATTGGACTAAAGCTGAACTGTGGAACGATTTGTGACGTAATACATACGCATGACCCATTCACTGACGTCATTGTGATACAGTTGGACATTTATACACAGTTCATAATTTGGGTGACCTAATTCTACTTGATATGGCTTCGGTAGACCATAACATACAAAAATAATAAAACGTTTAGTTTTTTTATCGTTATGGCTTTTATCTTCGTTTATATTATGGAAGATATTTAGCCAGGGACTTTTAGTTTAATTTTACACTTAATTGTTTGATTTTAACAAACAATGATTGACAAAAAATTTGATAATAAAATGTAATAACGAAGTAAATATTTCTAAAGGTGTACCTTACTGATTGCGTATTTACGCTCAAAATAACAATTTGACCAATTTTTAATTTAGGTAAATAGGTATCAAACTGACATTTGACAGAAAAATTTCCGCATATTAATTTCAGATAAGAATTCAGACAAAATGTTATGTTACCATGGTTACTATATTATTGAAATTAATTCTTCCATTGACTATTATTTGTGTCATGCGATGTTCATAATAATCTTTCGAACTGTCGTTGAGTAATAAACAATCTAGCTCTTTGTTTTATAAAAATCCCTTGTTAAAATATCTTTACCAGTATGAAAACAACCCTTGCCAGTTCATTACCATGTTAATTAGCACCCCATCTTCAAAATAAACACCTCTAGCATTCGTTTGACCAATCAAAGATCTCTATTCCCTGTCTCTGGCAATATTTATCCAACAACGTAATGAATTTCTCCTCCTTCATGTGAAATGTAACTCAACTCTTCGGCGCGTGGCAATTTGCATACTTATTTCACTACACGTGCGTCGATCTACAGCTAGGGACTAATTTCATGTTATTCAGATGCAATAAATTCAAGTCTGGAAATGTATCGCGGAAGGGCGGAAGGTATTCAATGCAAAAGGAATGGAATTGTGTTAGTGATAGTTTTTCACGTAGCGCATAAGCAGAATGATGGACTTTGTGCAGTAAATTGTTTATAAAATAGGTGCCTACTATTTATTAGTTATAAATTTAATTTGGAAATGTTATTTGAATCGTCAACGAGTATTGTAATCATTCGAATAGCTACGTAATTTTCATACATCGAGTTTATAAATAATGAAAAGTATTTTTAATAATACAATTGGGGTTGAGAAAATATCGATATATCGATATGAACATCCATCAATATTACTTTTCGTTTGGTATCGATGTATCGATAACTCGATATTATCGATATGTTCCGATAATTATCACATATCAATAAATATCGAGTTATCGTTACATTGATACCAAAAGGAAAGTGATAGCAACTGATGTCCATATCGATATTTATCGATATATCGATTTTTTCCCATCCCTAAATACAATACTGTTCAATACAGGTAAATTTAGTTTTTATTTTACAAAACCTATTATTTTATTTATTTTTATTTTTAATTTTTATTTTTAATGGTAACCAACCTACAGAAATATCTACAATAGTTTTTTCATTTAAACAATTATACCAAATACCAACATTATTTATTTTTAATGATTCAACAGATCAGTACAAAAAAAAATTCCTGTTGACTAAGATAATATTATATTTCCCCGAAATAGATAATTTTACAGAATGGATTATGGTTTTTGTTGATTATGAATGAAAACTTTTATTAATCATAGCGTAAAAATGTTATTTTCATTCATAAGTTCATAGAATATTATTACTCACAACGTCACAACTCATACACAGGTATCGTTTTTTCATCAAGTTCAAAGTGAATAAAAATATTTGTATGAATCATAGCGTAGACGTAGATAGTGCAAGTCGCGCCAAAATTTTATTTAAATTGACCTCCTACCTATTCACTTTTAAAGAGTTTGAACTTGAAAAAAAAAAACCTTAACCGTTAGAGATAAATTTCGTTTTAAAATTTAAATCGAAAAATGTAAGATATTACTTTACTAGTTTTATTCCATTTTCAACTTTGATCAAAAAAACTTACATATTTGGATCATAATGAAGACAATTAACTTCTTGATTTACCTAGTATGTGTTTTGTATTGGCAATCAAACTTACAATAATTTGTTGTAACAAAAGTTATAAAAATTGAGGAAAGTAAATAAATTCATGGGCAATTCGGATCTTTTCTCAGATTCGGACCAGGATGGGTTATCGTTCAACATAATACATAATTCATAGACCTGTGTTACCAAAATTGAGTGGGGCAGCCTCACATACTGTGAGTATTTTACCATGTGTAAGTGGTTATCATTCGACAACTCACTCATGGTTGTTAGTGCAGTTAAACTGGAATGTGTAACTTACTGGATTTAAAACAGTCCTCACAATTTTATTAGTGTCCACAGTGGGAACGAGTTATATTCTGTTCGTTGTTTTAATCACAGGGCTAATTCTATCAGTCTATTAGATCTGCTGTTCATCTTGGCCCTACAACTGCACTTGTTTCTAACAATTTCACTAATTAAAATGCACGCGCGAAAATCCAGGTTCAGACGTGTCTGCTAAAAATGTCTGTTTTGGCCCTGTGATAGCTCATGTTGTGTCTTCAAAACGTGTCTGCTTTGGCGTAGAACAGCAAACTTTTATCACAAGGACAGCGCAAAAACCGGTGCCTATTTTATATATCTTTAAAAAAATAAGCTTAGGGATATTATTAGTAAAAATTGGTAATAGAAAAAGCTCTAATTTGGAAGGTACAACACGAATCTGGTAATGGCCTTGCATGTGATGAAAATTTTAAAATTTTCCTTGGCACTCAACATGTTAATATCAATTCAAACATCTGTGGATTTTTTGTTTCAAACCTCTAAAAAACCTCCCATCTCACCTCAGCTCTTAAAATTGACTGCGTTAATGACTCGTCCCGTGCGAGAGGGCCTAAAATTAAAAGTGTCAAAGTGAGTCTAAAATAGCACCCCCAACAGCAGTCTGCTGGGGTTGTATTCTAGCTAACCATGTGGCATCCATTCCCACTCGCATATCTCCTGTTCCGTCAACGTTGTCACTTTCTCCCGTCTTGTCGGCAGATAAGATGGAACGAGAGTGATATTACCGACCGAGCACGCTGTCCGGATGTTCACTTCCGGTGGAATTTGATCCCGGCTAACCGATGAATTCGGAGTTCACTAATTGTTATAGTTATAGCCGTTATTGCGGTATGGCTTCTAGAAGAGTCAGATAGATTGATATTGAAGATTATTAGATCAAAAAGTTAGACCAAATGGTGGAATTATAATTAGGTATTACATCGAATTTACTTTACTGTAGCGGATTCAGTCGAGTGTGTTTATGCTCACAAAATTTAAGAATAAGAACTAAGAATAAAACAGTTATAACCAATGAGTCGATTTATGCAGCAGGAGTATACATATGAATAAGGATTAAGAATTATTTCTCCAGCATAATCCGACTCATATGTTAACTTTAAAACTATTCTTATTCTTAAATTTTTGAACATAAACCCACCTTTAGACTTTATAATGGATGTAACCGGTTTCTTATTCTGTATTCTGTAAAGCTGAATTCAGTCAGAAACACATTTTAGTATAACAGCACAAAAATCTGCCTCGCATATCATATAACCATGAGTATCCGTGAGTTGACGGCTGGTAACTACACACACAGTATATTATATTATGCTATCTATGAAAGTATTATTATTATATTAATATACAAGATGATTCACAACTTTGTGCATATATATTTTAATGACATAGTACTGAACTTACTGGTCATGGAAGAAAAGGAATTCGTTAATAATTTAAGGGCAGTTTTCGCAAGAAAGCACATTTTTGAAACCACTTCATTTTTAAGTGTAATGTTTGGTATAATGGATATCTGACTAAGATTGGAAATAGGTAAAATAAAATTTTAATTAAATCTGCAATGGTACCAATTATTTAAGTTTATAATTAAAAAAAAAATTCTTTCAGTTTCGTATATGCACGAAAATGTTGTTTATCACTACTGTTGACTTACATAAATGTGTAGGTACTTTCCGCCAACAGTTATCGTTATTCATGAAGCAAATTGAAACATTAAAATATGATTAAAATAATTAAGTGTTGAACCTTGTGTATAATAAGTAGAAAATATTTAAAATTGTTCTAAGTATTTAATTATAGTAATTTATGTAGGTAATATGCCCTCATGTCATATATTTTCCTCCAGGAAAAATGTAATTGATTCTAAAAAGTCTGAACACATTTTAATATTAGTAAGATACGGACGGGTCTTTCTTGCTGTAATATTTTCATGAATAAATTTTGCGCCGTTGAAGTATTTTTAATATTTTGGCAAAGAAATTGTGTAGGTGCAAAATTTCTTTAACGCAATCTATACTCCAATTCAGAACTTGAAACTGTTTTATGTTCCGGAAAAAGAAATTACCCTACTAATTTCAATCTTCCGATAATTAAAGCAATCCAAAAATCTCCTAAGGCTATTATTTCTTTTTTGGGATCTAAGACACCCGGTGCTCGTGGCACGTGACCGGAAGCCAGCCGCTGATTGGCCGTCGCCTCGCACCTGGCGAAGTCTTCCACGCTTCAATGCTCAAGACATCGAGGCTCGTGCCATCTACTTTATAAAAACACCAATTTAATTATTGCTGAGGAGAATTCAGAATGAGAAATTGAGAGGATTTGTTTTTGAGATTAATCTGAACTGTATTTGAGTATATATTTGCTAATGATCTCTGATTAACTCAATTACAATATCCGAATTTGATATTCAGTCCTAATACAGTACAGTATGCAAACGAAATCAATTAAGCTGTTCTACATAGAATCTTCTCATGTTTCATTTTATCAAATATGAAATGTACAAAACTTGAATATACGAATATACCCTTAATTTTTTATGTTATTAAAGCACAAGAAAATATCTTATCTTCGACTGTTGTTAAAAGTGGACCTTTTAACTGTTGCTTAGCAAGTTAAAAGTGTCACTTTATGACACAGTGTTAAAAATAACATAGAAAAGTGTTAAAAGGTGTGAAATAGTTTGAAAATAATCGAAATATGGAGATCTCTCTTAGCTATATTTAAAATGCATGTATTAGTAGTGGCACAGTTAAATTGAATCTTCAAGGAGTCTTGGAAAAGAAAAATTTGTAGTACCACATTGATAGCTTCAAAACAGTATGAATTTCTTTATATACAGGATTCAGAAGCATGAGAGAATCCTCAAGATGGAAGAACAGCCTTGGCGCAATCTCGCACATTGTCAGGAAGCAATGAAAGTAAATAAATTAAAATATGTATCCATGTCCATGTGTGAACAGGGCTTTCGGTACGTAAGTTTTGCGACTTGTTTCATGAAAAACGAGAAATCTTTTTGAGGGTAGAACTAAGGTATAAGATAATTCTTTTTTTTTCTTGATCTGTTTTAAGATATTTATCCTCCACTATCCTGGTTTTTGTTTTTTATATATGTTAACCTATACATTGAAATAATAGTCTCGTATTTAAAGTTTTTAAATAATAGGTGCCGCGAAATACGATACCGTGGGTGACGTCATCGACATTTAAAACATAAGTTCATCGCGCTGACAATGGCCGAATACCTACGATACGTACTTACGTAGATCTTAACTTATTTCAAAACAGAACCGTCGTACATTTCGTAGTCAAAACGACAAAAAACGAACTTACACGAATAAATGTACTCACAGTTTGATCTCAGAGCCGTGTGCGTCACACATGGCGCATTTTAATGCACGTTTCAAAAGAGTTATATTTTTATTTCAATAAAAAGGTAATAAATCTATCAAAATTAACAATTATTATCTTTTTCCTATAACTTATATACGTATGCTGAAAATTGATATGCAATAAGTAGGTATTTCTTAATTATCTTAGGCTTGGAAAGTCCCATTGCCTGTAAAATAATTAAATCTTCAATGCGTCTTGGAAAAGAAGAATTTCAAATTCATTCAAAACAGTGAATTTCATTTCTCTAGGAGTATCAGGGGGTTTTCGATGCGTCTTTTGCGACTTGTGTCATGAATGTTGAGATAATTCTTTCCATTTAAGATCTATTTGACGATAGCCACCCCCATGTTCTCCCTCGCATTTCAGCACACGTTTGCTCTGGTGGGCACGTGGCATGTGTGCACGTGGCACCTGCCAGTCGTCACACGTGTAACATCTGCTGTTGTTGCACGTAGCACGCGGCTACATCCCGTATACCTTCGATTCACCAAGCAAGAGGCTATAGCTTCTTCATGCCTGATGCCTGCTGCAACAACTCCAAGCAAGACAGATGCTGATGGTGATTGTTAACGCGGATTCGAAAGCAGATGCGAGATTTGGGCTGAGGAATTGAATGCGTTTTGATTTTGTTATGAGGTTTTTGGTGTCTTTACCTGACATTTTCATGGATTATTTTCGATATTTCTTATTATATAACGAAAACTCTAATCTGTAGTACTCTGCACTAACAATTTTTTGAGTACCCACAAATTGATACGCTTTTGACAGTCATTTGACATTTGTGAGTCAGATATTATTTTTGACCATTTCATTCCACTGTTCACTGTTGAGCGAAAAAAAAGCTGTAGGTAAAACCATGGTATGTAAGTGAATAATTTTCATACAAAATATGTTTCACAGCAATGTACCAATAAATGTCTAAAACCTATCAACAAAATTCAACATCTCGAAATTCACTATTTTGAAGCCATCAATTACCAATTTTTTCATTTCCAAGACTCTTTGAAGGTTCAAATTTAATTTAGTTAGCGCCGTTATTAATTTGACAGACGATTCTCATCAGGATTATTGTTTCAAGATTCAGAAGCATGAAAGAATCCTAAAAAAATTCATGTGTAACTGGGATTACAAGGCCCGTCTACCACCTAAAATCGAGCACAAAACGTACTAACGTAGCGAGTGTTTTGTGGCCAGTAGGTACAAGAATGGTAAAATTGTATTTCAACAAGGATTGTATACTAAAAGCATCATTTAACAATTTAGAAAAATTCATAAAAATTTCCAATTTATGCAAACTTTACACGGTTATATCTCCTGATTTCTTAGTGCTCTATTAAATGTTTATAAAAACATTATCTTGAAGTCAATAATAAACTAACAGTTTACTCGCATCACTTTTACAGTATTTTTCAACTTCAAAATGACATTGCATTGCTATGATGCGGTAAAGTATGAGTTTCGAGCTGGTTTTAGGCAGTCGTAGTAGTGTGGAAAAGAGTGGAATAGAAAAAAAGTAAAATCAAGAGTATTCTAGGAGGAAACATAGACGGGTCGCTTAAGAGGAATCCCCACCCCTACAAAATTAAGCAAAAATATGTTCTCGTTTGGCCCATGAAATTGACTTTAATTTTGGTCCGATTTGTTTGCTCTTTTTTTTAATTTAAAGATAAAAGATGTCTCTAGGTCTGTCTAGTACCATTTTTTTTTTAATTTAAATTTTTACATGTATTTTTTAAGCTCCAAAGTTAGTAAAATTTTAAGAACTTTGAAGATAAAATATTAAAAAACTAAAGTAAAAATTTAAAAAGTGACACTAAGCGGACATAGCCTAGACTTTTATCTTTCATTTTAAAAAAAATTGTTTAAAAATATTTAAAATTAGTGGTAATTTCATGTGCCCAACGAAACCCCTTTTGTAGTAGAAAGTGGCTAAATACGGTTCATTCATCGAATCAACCGATGTCGTCACAATGGGTAACAATGGTTTGTGACGGCATCGCTTCATTCGTTAAATGGATCTTCAAAACTAGTGGGGATTCCTCTTAAGATGAATTTGACGAAAAAGCAAGTTATGATCATTTGGACTAAGTTTTCTTTTATCCAATAATTTGTAGCTTGCATAAATGCAATCCATTAATAATTATTGTTTTAAAACGTTGTTTTGCGCGTCTGATAAAAAAAACTAAGAAATACCTGGGAATCTGGAAGTCGAGTAAAATTTCTCTACCTCAAAATTCGTGCAGCTTGCAGTTGCATTATTATTCTCTGTTCTTCGCACTTCAAAGGCAAAATCTGCAAACCTTATTATTTCGGCTAAACAGAGCACAGCACAAAAACATCGAAGGAGGCAGGTGTGGTTGCTGTGCTGTTCAACTTATTATGTATGTAGGTACACAACATGTTACCCAAAAGAAGATATATTTCTTTCACTAAACTTTGTTAAGATTTTATAAACGCAAGCTGCACAAAGTGTTGTCAGCTGAGGATATTTGATTGTCGAATTTTATCGGGGATCTATAGATCTAGATCAGAGATGGATGTTTATTTAGATCGAAAGATAAATCGTGAATAATGACTTATGAAAAATGATTTGTTTTCTCATTTTTATGTTGTTGATAAAAGTGATGTATAACAGTTGTACGGAAATTTAGTATCAAAAGCTGTAATTAAATTATAATTCAATTATATCGACGGGTCATAAGTATGTGAAATAAATTGTTGCCTCAACAAATCGTAATAATATTATACTGAAACTTGTATGTATCATAACTTCAAATACATACCTTATAGGCAGCGGTGAAAGTAAAAAAAATAAAGATGGTACGCCGTACTGGTAAAAAATAGAGATGGTACAGAGTACCGTCATGAAGTTTTCACGAATAAGTTTTTTAAAGATAGTTATATAATTTTAATATTTGTAAAATTACAAATTTCAAATTGAGCGCCAGAACTTCTATTGGAGTGGACCTAAACTATTTTTAACATAACATATTAAACATAAATATCATATTGATATTTTTTTGCATTTGGACGACCAATTAATTATCAGTATATAATATCCATAGTATAAGGTTAAATACTTGATAATTTTGATTGAATAATCATTATTTTCAAATAAACTGGTAATTTTCTGTTGATGGAAAACATGTAAAGATGTATTTTAATTAAAAATTAGATACAGCAGCTATGGGGTAGGTTTTCATCAATATCAATAGGCTAATTTTCTAATTTCCACATTTTTTGGGAAAAAATTAACATCTTTACTTCCACAAATGTTTATAAGTGTATACTTATATACAATTTGATATGCTGATTACGGATCGTAATTTTACAGAAATTCAAAAACTTAAAGGTATAGTTTACTTCGTGGTCCCTTTTAACGAAGTAAATATAATTGCGGATTTATATAATTCCTACTATTGAAAATAAATTTAATGGACACCTAAATAGAATAATAAATCCATTTAGAATTAGTGATTAGAAATTAATGTAATAGTTATCATTCCAGTGACATAAGAAAATAGAAATCAATATTTTTGATCTGTAATCAGCATTACCAAACTGTATGATAACCCTGTATAATGTATTTGCAATATATTCAAACTTAAATCCCAGGTTGAAATCTAAGAATAGAAACTAATTTTCTATTCCATTCAATGCCCTTTGCAGATGTCTTGTGCAAAAATCTATTTTTGTATAGTTAAAAGATTTATTAGAGTATAGAAATTCCCTATTTTATGAAAAACACCCCGCATGCCTGCACTGAAGTAAAATATTGCACGTGTCATATATTAGTCGGGGAAGATCACCGTTACAAATTTAGAAAGTTCTACGTCCTTTAGAGGCAAAGGGATGCTACCCAGCAGCCCCCTAAGGAAGTAGGTAGCAGTTAGAGGGTGAAATGATGTTTGACACGCCATAAGATTAGACCAATGCGGAGATCTTCAATAAGAGCATAAATCAAATGTAATTATGCATGCTTCTCTTTTAAATCTTTTGCTAAACTTTTTTCGGTATGTTGGATATAATATGAGATGAAGAGATCCATCTAGCATCTGCCTCCTAAAATCCAGCACAAATTGTACTAACGTAGTGAGTAATTATAAAAATTTCTAAAAGTTCATAAAAATATCTCCTGATAAAAATAAATTATTTATTTTTAAAATTTTAAAAAGGCCCATTTGTGGATCCATTCTTTCTCTATTAAATGTTTATTAGTTGTTTATGTATTAAGGGTATAAAGAAGCTTTTATGGCGTGAGACGTGACTTTGAACCCGAGTGTCAGCCGAGAAAAAAATGTATTTATAAAAATTCTCTATAATTTTGTGCAACAGGGGTAACGTTTTTAAATTTTCGAGGTTTGTATACTAATTTACTAACAATCCAATCGATTAATAATAATAATATGCGAGTTTTAAATGTTAATTTTATTAATATTTTGGACAGTTTTATCATGATTTGTTCAATTTGTTTAGCCTACTAGAAAATAAAGATCTATGACATAGTTGCTAAGCAACTCGAGAAATTTTGATTGATTTTTCTCAATTTTATTGTAACTACTCGGAAATATTTTTCCAGCTAGCTAGGAAGTGAAGCTAAAACTAACTCGCTTCCCAACTATCTAAAAAGTTGGAAACATACATAATTACTAACAGATTGTGAGTCAAAATATGTCTAGATGATAGGTTAGAAATTAAAATGGTATCAGGATCAGGTATCTCCCAAATTGAAGAGCCTTTGAAAGCACTAACAATATGATTACAGAGTCCAGTAAAGAATAAACGAATATTTTACAAGAAGACTAATAAGAGTTAATAAATATTTTCACTTCGATTGAAGAGCCGGTAAACGAAGAAAAATGTACTTTTGGTTAAACTATAAATCGATATTCCAGTATTCCACAGAGATATAAAGTGTGATAAATATATCAACATTAACATGTCATTATTGTCATTAACTCATCTGATATAAAAACATAACAGGTAGGTCAACTATTTTTATCGCTAGCGTTTTTATTATTTTCAACCAATTATCTTGTATAAAACATAAATTATTCGATTTCACGCTGCTTAGATTTTTACATAAACACATTCATTTTCAAATTATATTTTCTACTTATTTTCTGATAGCTATAGTTACGATTTATGGACATTAAGCGAATTGAGCACTCTTTTATACCTTTTTATTGTATAGACGCTCTATTAAAAAACGAATATTTTAAATAGTTAACCACAAGTATTTTGTTCAGTTAAACTGGAATGTGTATCTGGCTAGATTTTAATTTAAGTCATCAGAACTACAGTCAAAATTATTGCAAAATTGTAAGTTACGTTATATGGTGATGGTGCCAGAAAACTAAAAAATTCTTATATATAGGTAAGATTTATTTTTTTCTTAAATCCTGCTCACACGAGGATTCTTTCATGCTTAGATCTTAGAAAAAAAATAGTTTTGAAGCTATCAATGAATTTTTCCAAGCCTCATTGAAGTATCAATTTAGCGGCGCTGCTATTTTAGATAATTCTCACCAGGATTATTTTATTCATAATTCAAAAGCATGAAAGAATCATCAAAGAATTATTGTGTCAACAGGGCATTATGCTAAAAGTCTGTAGTTTATATCCAACTTTATAGAAAAAAGCACAAATAAAATCAAGCTTAACTGAATCAACAAAACTATGAACTATGGGGTAGTCTGGCAACATTTTGAGGATCCCTTTCCAGTGCAACAGATGCACCATTACAACCGGCAGCTGTACCCCTGTCTCACTATTACAACGATGAGGGTTTGAGATTTGGGCACGAGCCGAGGACATCTGCGGGTGCTTTGCCCCCTGTACCCCCTCACTAACCCTCACCTAACAATTAACCTCGGTATTGTCCGTGAGGAGAGGACAGTGACATTGAGGCGGCCTTGCCAAATACACGCGAATTTAAAGGTTGAAAGGTTGAAACGACGAAAATCGAATAGTGGGCGGCGGTTTGTGACAGCTGAAGCCACAGGAAGTGATGATGTACTGTTGACTGCAATGCAGATTGGATACCAGGCAATAATTGCTTCCGATTTGCAGCAATCAGACCAAGTTATTTACAATGCTAAGAACTCAATGGAAGGAAGTGTTTTTAAACTCTTCTCGACGTTAATGAATCATGGAAACATCTTCAACTTTTCCTTTTGAGTTTGTTTTATTAATTCGTAGAGGGACTGAAAGACAAGTGGAGATTTGGAGCAATATTCTTTCAATATTACTGTTTCTATTTATCCCAAGATATTATTGCACAACTAGAGTGTAATAAGTCATTTTGCTCATAAAAATGTACAATAGATTTAACTGGCATATACAATGTAGAAATTCTTGCACTGTTATTTTTGAATTTCAATTATTTTTTCAAATCATTGGCGTTTTTAACGGCATACTGCATCCTGATTAATTTTGCATATCCAATGACATTTAAATTTAAAAATTGTATTTTTCGTTAAAGTTCATGCAAATATCGATTATGCATTTGTGCACCAAATATTTTACAATACATTTAACTTTACCGCAAAATAAACTTCGTTCTATTTAATCCGCAGTCCACATACCTAATTCCAATGTTTGTACCATAAATCACATCAAAATAAATACTTTGTACAAATAAATCTAATCCCATCATAGAAAACGAAAGCAAAACTAATCAAATTGGATCAGCAAACAAAACAACTAGGCATCTAGCTATATCTATCACGCCTTTTACTCAACTTATTATTATTAGGTATGGCAGCCTCACATATTTTGAATCATTGGTACATATTTTACTGTGTTTATGGGCCGAATACTTATGGTTTTTAATGAAGAGTACATTATTTGTATGCAATTAAACTGAAATGTGTACCTTGCTGGATTCGAACCTCCATAAGTTGGATAGAACGTGTGATAGGTATGGTACGGGTGCCCAATTAAACACCAGAAAATAAAAATCTGGAATATTCATACACAGGAACATGCATCAACAGAAGATGAAGATGCAAATCAAAGTATACAAATAGTACCTGCATCATAAATGCAAACACAAAAAGTTTTATGTATATCTAGAAAACTAGTTTACCTTTTCAATACAAATTAGATTGAACTGAACTATACGATACTACATGAACAACCCAGTGCTATTGTGGAGCCCCACATACTCGGTTTTGACAATAAGTTTTCTAGATTTGCATCTTCCTGTGTTTGCGTTTATGCCGAATCTAAAATTCTAGATTTGAATTTTTCGGTGATTGTATCTTTAGATGCAGGTATTTAATTCTACATTTTTTGCATCTTATGGTGTTGAAATTTCCTGTATTTGAAATGGTTGTAGTATAGAATGATTGATTCAGTACAACGGTACGGGTTGAGTGACCGTGTGAAGGTTAAGGGCAGCTAGCACCAGGAAGCAGTAAGCAGTGCAGGGGTAGTGCGGCGGCTGTGCTGTTCACTGCATGCAAGCTGTCGACGACGCGCCACGCACACCTGCCCTTGTGACGCGCGCAGGGCGGCAGATGTGCAATGCTAGCAAGCAAACCAGGGATGCACAAACTGCTAGTGATGCTGAGGGAATCTATTCGAAAACTACCCCCTATGATCGATAGTGCACGAGAAAATGTTAGTTTCGATAAAAAATATTATATTGTTACGACAAAAAATATGATGTATTATTTTCATCAATGGTCAGTGCTTCATATTTTTGTAACATTAAATTCATTTCTAATGATAATACCTCACAACGCATGTTGTGTTAAACGATCAGTTATCGGTTTTGGAATCAAACCGTCAATGTTTTGAACATTGAACATCAAAATTATTAACGTAATGTGTGTAGTTTAGGGGTCTCTATTAAAAAAATTCAGTTTTATTTGTTACAATAAAATAATAGCTAGTTTGGCATTGATTGACTGTTAAAAAAACTTACTTCTTCAAAAGAATGAATCTACTCGTAGCAGAAGCAGGCCTGAACCCTGTTCACACAAAGATTCTTTGAGGATTCTTCTTCTAAATCGCTGAATAAAATTAACTGTTTTGAAGCTATGAATGAATTAGAAATTCTTATTTTCCAAGACTCATTAATGATTCAATTTAGCGATGCAGCTATTTACAGCAAGCTATTCTCATTATGATTCTTTTTATAAAAATTCTAAAACACGAAAGAATTCTCAAAGAAAAATAAGCATTTCAAAAGCAAATTTTTTTTATTAGCACCTCAAAATTTAGTATCAAGTTACGTCACTACCTAAAAAGTGCTGTGATGGTTGGTGGTGGATTCAAATTAATTATATTATTTTAGTACAATAGTCAATAATTGTATAACAGATAAAAGAACTTATGGTTCATATTTTATTAGAACTTTTTCCATTATTCCTTTAAATTGCTCTTGAAGTTTTAACGAGGAAACAGTAATAGAAACTTTTCTTTCTACATTTGTACCAGTATCAATTTCTTCCAATACTTTTAAAGATAGATACCGATTAAATTATAAATTTAAGGAATTAAACTTAGAATAAGTTGAATGAATAAACCAACTATTGTTGATGTCGATAGTTTAGTTTGTGAATTAAGTTGCATAAACGATTATATACAATGATGTCTACTTTCTTAATTTAGTTTCATAAAATAATTTGTTAATTTCGTTGTCTGCATAAGCCTACCGTAAGTGTTTCTTGTGTATCGTAGAGCATTTTGTACATCCCTGCTTAACGCGTGCTGCATGCATTGAACATAATGTTACCCTGATGTATAACGACCCTACTTCCACGGAAGTTCTTACAAACGGATATCTGTCTGGCAGACAAGAAAAAAACCTCTCATCATTTACTTGACGAATTCTCACAAGAAACTATAACCTTAAAATAACATAACCACCCCTTGGAAACATTCCCGCAAGGTATAATGAAATTAGAATCAGTCGAATTAGAATATCCAGTTTATAACGCTCCAATTCTAACACCGTTATGGCCTTTCACCCCAGCTTTTCAATCACAATTACTCATCTTTATAAGGTTTATAATCGCGAGTCCCGCTATTCGATCACACGGTCCCGGTTCGGAAACGGGATGGGCCGGGTTCCCATAGGGAACTTGACAATGGCTCCTGTAACTAAATGGGGACGTCTTTTTCTTATGGTATCTTGCCCTTTCCCATACGAATGATAAACTAGTTTTAAGCTTTTGTACTAAGTTACCATGAGATTTATTGGTGGTACTTCTTTGAAATGAAAATTAATTTGTTGGTACATGGATTGGTGCCTCTAAAGAGATTAAGAATACACTGTATTAAAAAAATCTGGTTAACAGTAGGTACCTACTAAATAAATATGTTTGTTTTATAAACTGAATTGATGAATTAATAATTAAGCTACATTTCGACCTCTTAACATAAACATTGTTTTAAGACATAACTTTAAGATGTTTGACCTCGTAAATGCAGCTGATCGTTTCCATCTACTGTTTTAAAGATTGTCATAGTTCTTGTCGAAGGAGGAAATGATCAGCCGCATTTACGTATGTCAAACATCTTAAAGTTATGTGATTATTAGAGTTGCAACGAATATTAGGCAACTATTTACACTGAAATGCAGTAGTACGACGTCAAAATTATAATTTTTTTGAGACTGGAACGTTTCTCAACTGCGGTGACGCAGTTTTTATTTTTTTAATAAATATACTGGCGGAAAAAAAAAATGAAACACTTTGAAATTCGTGAAATTTCGACCATTTTCAAACCGCTATAACTCGGCGTATTTTCAATCGATTTCGATGAATCTTTGTGGACGAAAAACTTTGAAGTGTCTACTTTAAAGTCATGCCTGCGAATTTTAGCGCAACCCCTTCCGCCCCCCTCCAGCACCCCGGTGAAAAACTCAATTCCCTGTGCAGGACTCAAAGAACGAAGTTCCTACGATCATTTGGAACAAAGTTATGAATTTTTTTTAAAAAAGGGCATTTTTTGGTTTTTTGCACATAACTCAGCGACTTTTCAACCAAATTAGACGATTCCTTCGGGGAAAAACCAAATTGTGGGTGTACTTTAAGGGGATAATCTCAGATTAGGGTGATCTTTTTTCGTACCCTTTAAAACCCGAACAAAAAAACACGTTTTTTCGCAAAAAAACGTCTAACTTTGGCGATGTGTACCGAGTTGGAAAAAAATTTGTCGGCTCGATCCACAGAAAAGGCATTGAAACTTGTTCAATTACCTGTGCTGGGCTCAAAAAACGAAGTTCCTAGGACGATTTGGCACAAAGTTATGGCCGTTTGAAAAAAAATGCATTTTTTTATTTTTTGACTCATAAGTCGGAAGTTTTTCGGCGAAATTGTTTGTTTTTTTCACGAATGAAATTTTCCTTCAAAATTTCTAATTTTTTAGACAATTTGAGTTGCACAAAATTTTCAATTTTTTTTTAAAATTTTCTCGATATTACAGGTTTGCTTATGCCCATGGCATGAAGCACGGTGCTCGATGTGGCATTTTGCTTCGTACAAAGCTGTCAAAAGGATGTTACACCGGTATAGCAAAATGCCATACGAAAATTTGTATATTGCTTATTGCTATGTTCACTTCGTACTTTGAAGGTTTTTGAAAATTATTTTTGACAGCTGAGAATTAAAATTCATCAATTCTTTGTGTTAATTAAATCAATAATTAGTTTATTAAAGGGTTATATTCTTATTATAATTACTACTAATTATTGATTTAATTAACACAAAGATTTGATGAATTTTAATTCTCAGCTGTCAAAAATAATTTTCAAAAACCTTCAAAGTACGAAGTGAACATAGCAATAAGCAATATACAAATTTTCGTATGGCATTTTGCTATACCGGTGTAACATCCTTTTGACAGCTTTGTACGAAGCAAAATGCCACATCGAGCACCGTGCTTCATGCCATGGGCATAAGCAAACCTGTAATATCGAGAAAATTTAAAAAAAAATTGAAAATTTTGTGCAACTCAAATTGTCTAAAAAATTAGAAATTTTGAAGGAAAATTTCATTCGTGAAAAAAACAAACAATTTCGCCGAAAAACTTCCGACTTATGAGTCAAAAAATAAAAAAATGCACTTTTTTTCAAACGGCCATAACTTTGTGCCAAATCGTCCTAGGAACTTCGTTTTTTGAGCCCAGCACAGGTAATTGAACAAGTTTCAATGCCTTTTCTGTGGATCGAGCCGACAAATTTTTTTCCAACTCGGTACACATCGCCAAAGTTAGACGTTTTTTTGCGAAAAAACGTGTTTTTTTGTTCGGGTTTTAAAGGGTACGAAAAAAGATCACCCTAATCTGAGATTATCCCCTTAAAGTACACCCACAATTTGGTTTTTCCCCGAAAGAATCGTCTAATTTGGTTGCAATGTGCAAAAAACCAAAAAATGCCCTTTTTTAAAAAAAATTCATAACTTTGTTCCAAATGATCGTAAGAACTTCGTTCTTTGAGTCCTGCACAGGGAATTGAGTGAATTTTAGTGCCCTTTTTATGGATCAAGTCAAAAAAAAATTTTAAAGTCCATAGACATCGTCAAAGTTGGACATTTTTAAAATTAAAATTTATTATTTTTCACCGGGGTGCTGGAGGGGGGCGGAAAGGGTTGCGCTAAAATTCGCAGGCATGACTTTAAAGTAGACACTTCAAAGTTTTTCGTCCACAAAGATTCATCGAAATCGATTGAAAATACGCCGAGTTATAGCGGTTTGAAAATGGTCGAAATTTCACGAATTTCAAAGTGTTTCATTTTTTTTTCCGCCAGTGTACCTTAGAAACAATAACATATCCGTTTTCCAAACTGTGTTGGGTTGTTATGATATAATATTTTCTAATCGATTAGTAAAACTTCCGCGTTTTAGTGTCAACTTTAAATTCAATTATCTTCGTTATTTCAACGGTTACCTATGAATTTTAATTTTATCCAAATTCTACGAATTGTAATGAATGTTATATATTAATTTGAGTAATATTTTGAGTTGTTTCATAAAATACATTGGAATTTATATTTTGAAATTTTAAAAAATTGCCTTTGATCTGTAATCAGCAATCAATATAATATAGTCAACCAGTATTATAACATAAACATAATGTACTCGAAGTTATGATAAATCGAGTAAGGGTAGGGAAGCAAAATTATAAATTGTGTGCAAACTGAAAATTGTAGATCGCTCTCGCAAAATGTTTCCTCTTGCAAACTATTTCCAACTTTTCGCCGCCAAAATTCGCTTCAATTCACAATTAAACGAGGGTGGAAAACCAATCAATACTCACACATATGTATGCTACACATTCACATTACATACGTAAATGCTATTTGAAATATTCATGTCGGTTTTGCTATCGTGATATTGTACCGCGCGCGCGCTATTATTAACTCTGACTTTGAAAACTGTTTTCACTTTCCATCCTATGATGAAATTAAAATATCGAGTTTATGAATATTCAAAGTCGAGCTGACTGGGTGATATCATTACTCAAATATGCATAAGAGTATTCAAAGGATTTTACATTTTAAGCAGTTTATTCACGGAAAAAAATATACAGGCGCATTTAACTTCAATGTTATTGTAATTTGGTTATGCTATTTTTTTATATATTTGCTGTAGTAAATTTAAAAATTTTCAATACATTTCACAAAATTATATGTTATCAACACAACCATTTTGTGATTTATATATTGATGTTTAAGATAGTAAGATGCGTTAATAACCAGCATATCAACATTGTATATTTTAGCGCAATATTTGTGGTAAAAGTACAACTAAATATAAACAAAAAATTTCACGTAAAATTTACCACAATAAGTGTAATTTCCAATATTTGCTGAATTGAAGTGTTGAATTTACCACAATGGTTTGTACTTTGTAACTATTTTCTTGTATAGTTTTACTGCAAGTTTGTTTGAACCGGCAAGCTTTATTTTTCTCATTTGTGTATTAGCGTTTGTTGTGTGCATACGTGTCGAAGAACTTACTTAAAGAAATCACAAATATTTGATAAATAGCTAATGAAGGAATAGCTGATAAAAATGTTAAGGAGAAGTTAATTGAATGGGATTCAATGGGATTGTCCCGATTTTTGAAACGTAAGTTAATTATGTATTATATCAAGATATTCTAATTCTAGGTACATTACCAAGTATCTACATGGTACATATAATTTTTATTCATAGTTCCTTTTTTAGAGTCGCATAACTGTTGCAAGGGATGTTTCTTCATATTGAAAATATTTGATTTAAGAAATAATCTATATGAACTGTTTTGTATCTCAGTATGTCACATTTTCTTTATAAAATATATTATATTTTGGTAAATAATGCAGTGTTCTTCATTTGTTCTTGTTGTTAATTTAATGTTAACCTCATGATCCTATTTTTTATTTCATATTATGGTGTTATGGATACAATGAATGCAGTAAAAGTAAGAAAAATATTTTGTTATTACTTTATAATTTGTAAGAGCACAGTGTTAAAATGAGACACCTTCGTTACTCTTTCAAATTTAGCAATGCACTATATTGCTAAATTTGTAATAGTAACGAAGGTGTCTAATTTTAACACTGTGCCCTTACAAATTATAAAGTAATAACTAAATATTTTTATTACTTTCACTGCATTCATTGTATAAATAAAACCATAATAATTATCACTAAAAGAAGTATTATTAAAATCTGATATTTGTAAATAAAACTAAATATAATTTTGATTTTACAATTCATTGTGGTAATATATAAATATTATGTAGTAATTATTTCCAAACGTGTATTGTGTTCTATACCACAATTTATGCTGTATATTTTAAATCTAAAATTTAATCGCAATATTGTGGTAGAAAGTAACATACAAGAACTACCACAAAACGTTGGTAACTATATCAACACGTTGCTGCTGTCCTAATAATAAACCGTGTTTGTGTAAAATAAAATCACAATTGTGTTAAAAATGTCACAAAATTTCTTTGCGTGTTCCTAACATTGCTGTATGTTCCTAACTCTCAGATAACTATCCAGAACTTTACAAAACAATTTCCATTATCAATATGCGGCCCGTCTCTCTGTGTTCCTAATTCCTAGCTATGGCATTTTAGTTGAAAAACACTGCAAAAGTATTTTCGTTCTTAGTAAACTGTCAGATTATTATTGACATCAAGATTTAATAAACAAAAACTGGATCTACAGATGTGCCTTTTTAAAATTTTAAGAATAAATTTCTCTCATGAGATACGAGTATAACCAACCGTGTAAAGTTAGCATAAATTGGTTATTTTAATTTTTTTTATTCACGGCAATATCATAATTTGACTGTTACAGACGAATTTCTTTGACATAAACGTCACTTTATAGCTCACGGATCACATTACAGCACAGTGCGCCATAAAGAAAAACGTCAAATTGATGCACAAAGTTTATATTTTCAATTCTCCTTAAATTTATATAAAATACCAATAATCCTTAAATAACTATTTTCTGTAATTAATTTTTTATTTAAATAATATCATTTTTACTTATATTTAACATGAAATCTTGTAAATGTTTAATTCAATAATGACTACTTTGATAGTTTGATATTTAGATTTTTGTTTATTTTCGGAATTTTTTTGGTATCTTATTAAATAATTAAATTTATTGCGTCAAATTGGCCTTGTTTGAAAAATGTTTGTTTTGTTTATAAACGTTGAACGTTGTCATGATGATGATCGATAACCACGATTTAATTGAATTGTTATAAACACGGCAAATAATAATAATTTTAAAATTAACTATTACAATAATTGTAGACAAAATATTGTGTGCACCTCGTAGGATAGAGCTTGTTTGTTGCTCTTGGCGATTCGTCAATCTCGGCTTCGCCTCGACTGAACAAATTTCTCGCCGCTTGCAACAAACAATGCTCTATTCGTGCTTGATAAACAAATAACTATTATGACTATACGATATACGCTCAGGCTTAAATCACGTCTCACGCCATAAAAGCTTCTTTGCACTCTTAATACATAAATAACTATTATAATTTCTCATAGAATAAAATTTTACCATTATTGAACTAGGTACAAAAAAAAAACACTCGTAAGTATATTTTATTTGTGTTAGATAGACGAGCCCCTTAAGCCCAAGGATTCTTTGAAGATTCTGCCAAGATTCTGAATCCTAGAAAAAATAAGTTTCAAGATTCTGAACCTTAAAAAAAATCATTCATGGTTTTGAAGCAATCAATAAATTGTAAATTCTTCTTTTCCAAGACTCATTGAAGATTCATTTTAGCGGCACCGCAATTTATAGTTTCTTTCTGATAAGCGTTTTCTATTACGCCTTTTGCCCAACTTGGATGTGACAACCTCACATTATGTGGTACGTACATATGACTGTTAGTAGACAATTCATGTCCAGTTAAACTAGAATGTGTAGAACCTGAGTTACACTATTCTAAAGCTTCTTGGAAGTCATTTACCCCATCTTCAGTGAACCATTTCTAACCGCAATGGTATCATTATCATCAACAAGTCAGTAGGTATATAACCGAAGTTCGGTGTTAGTGCTCTTGCTAGGCTAACCGACATCTTCGTGACCACCTGTCCACGGGTCAGTGTGACCACGAGGTCACCGGGGTCACTCACACCCCTGGATCTTCACACGGGCCGAATAATAAGTCATTAGTGGGAAATGGTGAGTAATGGTAACGTCGAGGTAGCAAAGCGACCGTTGAAAAATATCATATATCGTAGATTTGGCGCGATTATACCCAGTGCCGTATTTATGGTTGGCGAGGCCCTGTGCGCAAATTTTTTATAGGGGCCCCATTTCATTAAGTAAATTTTAAATCTAATACTGGCACTGAGCTCATTATTATCGGCCCAGGAAAATGAATAATTCACTGCCTATGGGACTGGCTACATTTATTTTATACTCATTATGTACTTATGTAGAATTATTGTTTAGAATTGTAGAAATTGTAAAGAAAGTGTAAAGCGCCGCAGGCAATAGTTATTTGTCTACAATCGTACAATATAAACATTGTTATTCAATTTTTAGTTAGGCTATGTATAAAATTGTCGCTCTAGTGCGACAAAACAGTACTTACAAAAACAAAACTATTAAATTTGTTGCGTCAAATTGGCCTCAAACTACGATTGTGAACATTTTGTCCTAAAAATTTTTGTTTTGGTTATAAACGTTGTCATGACGATGATCGATAACCACGATTTCATTGAATTGTTGTAAGCACGGCAAATAATAATAATAAAATTAGCTACAATGACGTTATACGATTGTAGACAAAATATTGTGTGCACCTCATTGTATAAGAGCTTATTTGTTGCCCTTGGCGAGTAATCAATCTCGGCTTCGCCTCGACTGAACAAATTTCTCGCCGCGTGCAACAAACAATGCTCTATCTGTACTTGATACACAAATAACTATTATGTCCGTAGACTTACAAACCTAGCGAACAAACTTTGAACTCTGTTTGTTTACGCTATTTCTTTGAAATATTGAATTATTAAGTAGCTATTAGTATTTATATCAATAATTGATTTATATTTATATACCCGTGTACATGCAACATTTATTTCGTTTTATTATTTAAAAGTTTGTAGGTTATGTTCACAAATCGCGTGGAGTGTTTGACGTTTCACATTTGTTCTTGTTTTTATGGGTTGTCTATGCTTGAAATGGGTAACTTGAGAGTGTGTATGTAAATTGTAAATGTTATAGTTGTGTGCGTATGAATCAAATACGTCATAGCAATAGACCCTCGATACAAAATTACGAATGAAAAGTACCTACAAACTTTTAAAATAATTTTCATTCCACACAGATAAAAATCACATTTCAAATTATAATACCTAATATTCTTTTTAAAATTTTGTAGACTAAATTATTACAATTGTTGTATAGTTAAATACAATATTTATCAATTTTTATTATTATATACATTTTTAAAACAATTTGTGTCTTCATATTTGAACTACAATTTGTAGTGCAGAAATAGACAATTGTTTTATAATTTTCTACAATTTTTTCTCTGTGCAACTTATAAATTGACCCATATATTTTATCTATGCAATAAAAACATCAACATTTTTTTAACAACCCCATTAACTTGGCAAGCAAGGCTATCGGGCACCGGCTAGTGGTTGCAACAAGCGCTTGTGCAAGAGGGTTCGAGGGATGGCTGATTCTCGCCCATTGTCAGGAAGCAATTAGTTAATAAAATTTTCTTAAGAAATGTATGACTGCCGCACACCTAGACTGGGTGTGATGTATATGTATGTATTTCCTGGTGTTGTTTGTTTGGCGCTGGTTTGGTTTGGTTGGCGACCTCGCCTGAAATAGTCCGACGCGCTGCAAATATAGCCCGTCTGGCTAGTGTAGCGTCGCGACGCGACATCCTACCACGTTCTCAGACGATTACCACAGCCACAGATTCTGACATTGCAGACCAGACTAGAACAAGATTCGCCCGAAATCATGTGACAGTCACCAATCAAACAAGGGCGAAATAATAAATAAATTGAATCTTCAATGAGTCTTGGAAAAGAAGAATTCCTAATTCGTGAATAGCTTCAAACTAGTGGATCTTTTTTCTTCCATTATTCAAAACCATACAAGAATCCTTAAAGAATCCATTATATGAACAGGGCATTAAATATCAAGAGACTTAAGGAGGTGCACTCGGGTGGCGAACTTATAAAAAATAATAATTAAACATTTTTACCTCTCGCCTAGAGAGGTATAGGGATCGTGAAAAAATTCGATGTCGAGATTTTTGTCAATAAGCACGTTTTAGCACCATATTTTCACGATGATGTCTGTGTGTCTGTGTGTGTGTGTGTGTGTGTGTGTGTGTGTGTGTGTGTGTGTGTGTGTGTGTGTGTGTGTGTGTGTGTGTGTGTGTGTGTGTGTGTGTGTGTGTGTGTGTGTGTGTGTGTGTGTGTGTGTGTGTGTGTGTGTGTGTGTGTGTGTGTGTGTGTGTGTGTGTGTGTGTGTGTGTGTGTGTGTGTGTGTGTGTGTGTGTGTGTGTGTGTGTGTGTGTGTGTGTGTGTGTGTGTGTGTGTGTGTGTGTGTGTGTGTGTGTGTGTGTGTGTGTGTGTGTGTGTGTGTGTGTGTGTGTGTGTGTGTGTGTGTGTGTGTGTGTGTGTGTGTGTGTGTGTGTGTGTGTGTGTGTGTGTGTGTGTGTGTGTGTGTGTGTGTGTGTGTGTGTGTGTGTGTGTGTGTGTGTGTGTGTGTGTGTGTGTGTGTGTGTGTGTGTGTGTGTGTGTGTGTGTGTGTGTGTGTGTGTGTGTGTGTGTGTGTGTGTGTGTGTGTGTGTGTGTGTGTGTGTGTGTGTGTGTGTGTGTGTGTGTGTGTGTGTGTGTGTGTGTGTGTGTGTGTGTGTGTGTGTGTGTGTGTGTGTGTGTGTGTGTGTGTGTGTGTGTGTGTGTGTGTGTGTGTGTGTGTGTGTGTGTGTGTGTGTGTGTGTGTGTGTGTGTGTGTGTGTGTGTGTGTGTGTGTGTGTGTGTGTGTGTGTGTGTGTGTGTGTGTGTGTGTGTGTGTGTGTGTGTGTGTGTGTGTGTGTGTGTGTGTGTGTGTGTGTGTGTGTGTGTGTGTGTGTGTGTGTGTGTGTGTGTGTGTGTGTGTGTGTGTGTGTGTGTGTGTGTGTGTGTGTGTGTGTGTGTGTGTGTGTGTGTGTGTGTGTGTGTGTGTGTGTGTGTGTGTGTGTGTGTGTGTGTGTGTGTGTGTGTGTGTGTGTGTGTGTGTGTGTGTGTGTGTGTGTGTGTGTGTGTGTGTGTGTGTGTGTGTGTGTGTGTGTGTGTGTGTGTGTGTGTGTGTGTGTGTGTGTGTGTGTGTGTGTGTGTGTGTGTGTGTGTGTGTGTGTGTGTGTGTGTGTGTGTGTGTGTGTGTGTGTGTGTGTGTGTGTGTGTGTGTGTGTGTGTGTGTGTGTGTGTGTGTGTGTGTGTGTGTGTGTGTGTGTGTGTGTGTGTGTGTGTGTGTGTGTGTGTGTGTGTGTGTGTGTGTGTGTGTGTGTGTGTGTGTGTGTGTGTGTGTGTGTGTGTGTGTGTGTGTGTGTGTGTGTGTGTGTGTGTGTGTGTGTGTGTGTGTGTGTGTGTGTGTGTGTGTGTGTGTGTGTGTGTGTGTGTGTGTGTGTGTGTGTGTGTGTGTGTGTGTGTGTGTGTGTGTGTGTGTGTGTGTGTGTGTGTGTGTGTGTGTGTGTGTGTGTGTGTGTGTGTGTGTGTGTGTGTGTGTGTGTGTGTGTGTGTGTGTGTGTGTGTGTGTGTGTGTGTGTGTGTGTGTGTGTGTGTGTGTGTGTGTGTGTGTGTGTGTGTGTGTGTGTGTGTGTGTGTGTGTGTGTGTGTGTGTGTGTGTGTGTGTGTGTGTGTGTGTGTGTGTGTGTGTGTGTGTGTGTGTGTGTGTGTGTGTGTGTGTGTGTGTGTGTGTGTGTGTGTGTGTGTGTGTGTGTGTGTGTGTGTGTGTGTGTGTGTGTGTGTGTGTGTGTGTGTGTGTGTGTGTGTGTGTGTGTGTGTGTGTGTGTGTGTGTGTGTGTGTGTGTGTGTGTGTGTGTGTGTGTGTGTGTGTGTGTGTGTGTGTGTGTGTGTGTGTGTGTGTGTGTGTGTGTGTGTGTGTGTGTGTGTGTGTGTGTGTGTGTGTGTGTGTGTGTGTGTGTGTGTGTGTGTGTGTGTGTGTGTGTGTGTGTGTGTGTGTGTGTGTGTGTGTGTGTGTGTGTGTGTGTGTGTGTGTGTGTGTGTGTGTGTGTGTGTGTGTGTGTGTGTGTGTGTGTGTGTGTGTGTGTGTGTGTGTGTGTGTGTGTGTGTGTGTGTGTGTGTGTGTGTGTGTGTGTGTGTGTGTGTGTGTGTGTGTGTGTGTGTGTGTGTGTGTGTGTGTGTGTGTGTGTGTGTGTGTGTGTGTGTGTGTGTGTGTGTGTGTGTGTGTGTGTGTGTGTGTGTGTGTGTGTGTGTGTGTGTGTGTGTGTGTGTGTGTGTGTGTGTGTGTGTGTGTGTGTGTGTGTGTGTGTGTGTGTGTGTGTGTGTGTGTGTGTGTGTGTGTGTGTGTGTGTGTGTGTGTGTGTGTGTGTGTGTGTGTGTGTGTGTGTGTGTGTGTGTGTGTGTGTGTGTGTGTGTGTGTGTGTGTGTGTGTGTGTGTGTGTGTGTGTGTGTGTGTGTGTGTGTGTGTGTGTGTGTGTGTGTGTGTGTGTGTGTGTGTGTGTGTGTGTGTGTGTGTGTGTGTGTGTGTGTGTGTGTGTGTGTGTGTGTGTGTGTGTGTGTGTGTGTGTGTGTGTGTGTGTGTGTGTGTGTGTGTGTGTGTGTGTGTGTGTGTGTGTGTGTGTGTGTGTGTGTGTGTGTGTGTGTGTGTGTGTGTGTGTGTGTGTGTGTGTGTGTGTGTGTGTGTGTGTGTGTGTGTGTGTGTGTGTGTGTGTGTGTGTGTGTGTGTGTGTGTGTGTGTGTGTGTGTGTGTGTGTGTGTGTGTGTGTGTGTGTGTGTGTGTGTGTGTGTGTGTGTGTGTGTGTGTGTGTGTGTGTGTGTGTGTGTGTGTGTGTGTGTGTGTGTGTGTGTGTGTGTGTGTGTGTGTGTGTGTGTGTGTGTGTGTGTGTGTGTGTGTGTGTGTGTGTGTGTGTGTGTGTGTGTGTGTGTGTGTGTGTGTGTGTGTGTGTGTGTGTGTGTGTGTGTGTGTGTGTGTGTGTGTGTGTGTGTGTGTGTGTGTGTGTGTGTGTGTGTGTGTGTGTGTGTGTGTGTGTGTGTGTGTGTGTGTGTGTGTGTGTGTGTGTGTGTGTGTGTGTGTGTGTGTGTGTGTGTGTGTGTGTGTGTGTGTGTGTGTGTGTGTGTGTGTGTGTGTGTGTGTGTGTGTGTGTGTGTGTGTGTGTGTGTGTGTGTGTGTGTGTGTGTGTGTGTGTGTGTGTGTGTGTGTGTGTGTGTGTGTGTGTGTGTGTGTGTGTGTGTGTGTGTGTGTGTGTGTGTGTGTGTGTGTGTGTGTGTGTGTGTGTGTGTGTGTGTGTGTGTGTGTGTGTGTGTGTGTGTGGTGTGTGTGTGTGTGTGTGTGTGTGTGTGTGTGTGTGTGTGTGTGTGTGTGTGTGTGTGTGTGTGTGTGTGTGTGTGTGTGTGTGTGTGTGTGTGTGTGTGTGTGTGTGTGTGTGTGTGTGTGTGGTGTGTGTGTGTGTGTGTGTGTGTGTGTGTGTGTGTGTGTGTGTGTGTGTGTGTGTGTGTGTGTGTGTGTGTGTGTGTGTGTGTGTGTGTGTGTGTGTGTGTGTGTGTGTGTGTGTGTGTGTGTGTGTGTGTGTGTGTGTGTGTGTGTGTGTGTGTGTGTGTGTGTGTGTGTGTGTGTGTGTGTGTGTGTGTGTGTGTGTGTGTGTGTGTGTGTGTGTGTGTGTGTGTGTGTGTGTGTGTGTGTGTGTGTGTGTGTGTGTGTGTGTGTGTGTGTGTGTGTGTGTGTGTGTGTGTGTGTGTGTGTGTGTGTGTGTGTGTGTGTGTGTGTGTATGTATGGAAGTCTGTATGTGCGCCTACTATAGTCTTTCGTTCTGATTCATTATCTCAAATTCTACTGAACATAAAATTCTAATATTTTGCAATATACATTTGTATATGTTAATGAAGAGCTGATTAGATTTTGGTAAAAATCTGCCAACCGGAAATGGTATCTTCTTGAAGCATTTTAACATTTTTTGCAAAAAATATAGAAAATTCTGCGATAGTTACAATTTGTCATACGACATTTCAAAGAACAAATTATATCTTACAATATTTATGTAACATCTTGTCTATATCTCTTACCAATAAAGGAAAATTATTTTTCAAAGATATATAATTTTACCTACCACGATTTGTAAATTACAATATAGGAAAAAATTAAAAACAAAAATGAATATGTCAATGTGACAGATGAACAGACGTATGCACAATTTCTAAAATGTTTGTGGCACCATTTTAAAAGAAATGTAAATATAAATATAAAGAGCTAATTAAGAACTAAGAACTATAAAATTATTTGCAAAAAGTTTGTAAATTTATTGCAAAATTATAATTTAAGAAAGCCTAACTAAAACCAAATTCACATAAATTACAGTGTTATTGCGAGAGGTCGTGTGCTGGCCACAACAGATTTTTTATTGTACGTAAACGCAGTATATTTGCATATTTTTTTTCAAATAAAACGAGATTTAAATCATTTAATTAAGAATATTATTAATTTTTATTATGTAAAACTTGTTTATTTTATAAGATTACATTCGGTCAAATACCAGTGTAAATTACGCCAACATTATGCTGTACATGTCATTTTTCGCGTTGTTATGTCAATCTGACAGATAGTAAAAATGAAAGGTGAAGAAAATTTTATACAAATTGTTAGGTATAAATTATTCATCATTTGTACAAACTACCTTTCATTCTTGTGGATAACTTATGTGATTACTGATTATAGATAGATAATTTTTTTTTCTGGTCAAAATTCAGATTTCGCGCTTTTCATCGTTGCTGTGTATATTATGTTCTCGCCAATATTCTCCAGTAGGCATAAACGTCATTCTTTCGATTAAGAATTCTTGTTAATTACGTGGTAAATGATGCTTGTAGGTATTACTTTTATCTGGTCTTTGAGATAATAATGTACGTTTTAAAAAAGCAATTGGAATTTTCTAGCACTTAAAAACCATGTAAAATGTAGTTTTTTAATATGTATTTTTCGATAATCTACGTGACGGGCAATTCTGAAAAAATTCAGGTAACATTCTTACAATGTTTTGATTAATTTTGCAGTTTCATTAAACTCTCATTATTTCAAATGTCGAGTGTGCTCCTTAAGCGTGTACCTACTTTTCATAATTTGGTACATATATTCTTGTGTACCCAGACATAAAACGTTTTTAGATTTATTTGGTAAAAACCGTTAATAAAAAAATCAAATTGATGTAGTTTTTAAACTCGAAATATATTTTATAATTTGATTATGTTTTGAATGTTTGCAATCAGTTGGAAAATTGGAGAATTAAATGTTATTTAAACGGTAAATGAAATGAAAACGAATTCATTGATTGCGAAAAAATAACGAAATTGTGTATGCATCTCATTTCAAATATAAATTAATAAATATCCGGTAAAATATTGAAAAATCTAATTTTTAGCAACGTTCTGATTAATCGTTAAAATCGGACTTAAAGTAGTACTTTTCAGTACAATTTAGCGTGGCTAAAGTTAAAATAAAAATAGTATTAAAATTAGTTAGTTAACCTCTCCTACGCACAAAACAATCCGGTTAAAACTAAAAGTTAATTTGCACCACTTTCTACCTCGATGATTGATTGCAGGAAAAATGGAATTTTTTCCGATGAAACCAATTTAATATGAGTTTGATGGACAGCTGAGTGTCATAAAAACCCCACTGAAAAACTCATGCAAATGATTCATGGGACTTTTCTAAAATTAACTCCATATCCTGAGAGAAACATTCTTCACTTACTATTCACTCAATGAACGAATGAAATTAATAATTTAAAGAATTAAATTAAATATGTGGTAATAGCTTATAGGAATCATTGATAATTAAATCATTTACAAAGAATTACTGATTGTGATTACTATAATAGTGAAATTTTTCCCGTTTCGGGTAATACAATTATTTAGATTATTTATTATACGTTCGTTATAGTATTTATCCACTACAATCATGTACGAATATAAAAAGATGTCCCGTAGCTGCATTTTAGTTTACTATAAGGTATATTATACATTTTAAAAAGGATTAAAAACATCAAATTTCTGATAATATGATTCAAGATCAACTAAAACCGAGTTATGTCATATTTTTTGTAACCTTTATAAACAAAACTCCAAGCAGAGAGGGGGTAAAACACCCCAAACGAACGCCAATGCATAGTCTCTGATATGATATTTTCATCTGTGATACATGATTGACGATGTTCGCCTTTCTTTAATTTGAATCGCCACGCACTCTTTGATCGTTTTCGCGTGATCCTCTAATGGGCCTTTGTATTTCCACATGTGTGGATAGGGGTTGAACTGAGGGTCACGTGACCTGATGCGTGTTCTAATGACGTGTGTCCAGAAAGGATTATGACGAGAGAGGAAAATTTGCAAATTGATAAATACAGGAAACATTCGCTAATACCATTTTGATTAGATATCCGATTGCGAAATGTGTAATAAAGTTTAGTAAGCTAAATAACTGACTCAGCTTATTGATGTTTCACAGATTTACTAAATATACATTTGTTACTGTTTTTGAATAAAAATATACCTATTTAAAGTTAAACGGTATTTACAATAGGTACAGTTTGATCTCAAATTTAATAAACTGCTAACGGTTTAATTTAAAATGTACATAATTTTGTAGTAAATAAATAGGGCGTAACCTATACTCAGCAGTGTTTTTTTTACAGTAACCAACTTATATTATTAAACCTATATTTTGCACAAAAAATAATAAATATAACACAATAAGCAAAGAACATGCAAGCAATAATTATTACTACATTTTTTCTGGAAACGGATAATTATGAAAAATCGTCATATTATAATTTATTTAATTTTATAAAGAAACGAATGAATTGATCAAAGGACAGCAATATAAATTTTTAATAGTTTTAAACAAACATTTTTGTACAATTTAAGACACAACTTTTACTAAACACAACTGTCGAAATTTGAATCAAATGCAATTAAAAGTTACACTAAACATTTTTTTAGCAACTCTAATGAAGACCTTACTACGGTCGAAACGTTGGTCGGAGTAATTTAATAAATTTAATGATTGATAATCCATCAAATTTATTTATTTATCACTATAGACTATAACTCTCTTTGCTTAATTCAGAGTTAAAAATTTGGTGAAATTGATTGCACATAAATTTGATGAATTAACTTCACAGCCTCAAAATTTTTGTAGCAAATTGATCGTGGTATACTATTTAGTTACACATTTTTACCTATTTATACCCTGATGAAGAATGGTGCAGTCGAAACGTTAGTACCTATATTTATTTTATTAAATTGACTAACTGACTATTCAAAAATCTTTCTTTTTATTTAGCATCCAGTGAGAAATCAATCCTTCATAATTTATTTTTCTCATTTAACTATGTAATTTCCTGTTTATGACCGATTACAATTCCCGATGCCAGAAGAAATGTGTTGCAATAGGCACCTCCACTATAATCGAAACAAGCAATATTAACGACAAAAACATAAATTACATGTCCATTTATGACTAATAGTGAAGAAAAAAAGTTTGTAACTAATTTCATTTAAAAGATAATATAAATATAAATTATTTAAGATTTCATGACGTAGATAGTATAAGGCGTGGTTTTTTAATATGGAACGTTGTTATTGGCGGTAGAGAATAACTACCATCTGTCATTATTACATTATTTGTGCTTATTTCATTTGTGTTTGATTTTATTTTATACTGTCTTTTAGCATAGCAAGATGACTTTTTAATATAAAATAAATAAATTTTTAAGGAAAATGTTAGTGAAACAAACTGATTGAGTGCCACTGGAGGTAGCACCGACGTCACCACTAAATACCAGACATTAAAAAAAATCATATCTCGCTTAATAAGCGGAATGTTTACATCGCGTTTTCACTAATCGTCATAGTTTCTTATGTAGTTTAAAAAATAATAATTTAAATACAGTGGAGGAGCCAATTGCACAATGTTTACAAAGCGTTAGAGGTTTAAATTGACTCACCGGTTGAAGATGTTCTCGGAGAGGGCGTACTTCTCCAGCTTGCCGCACGGGGTGAGCAACTCCTCGTCCTGCGGGAAGTTGGGGCCGTCGAAGTCTCGCCCTTCGCTGTCGGAAGGTTCTCCGCCTAGTGACATACAAAACATCACAACTATAGTAGAGGTAGAGTGTCCGCCTAGCATGCTAGCGGTCCTTAGTTCAATCCTAGCTACTACTAGGGCTGAGTGCTTAGTTTACACTATAAAGCCACATTCATACTAGAGCTGGGCGCGTGTGTAACGCACGCTCACGAAATTGAAAAAGGAATCACGCCCAATCACGCTCGTCGTTTTACTCACGATCACACACGCTCACGAATTTGTTTTCATAGTCACGCCCGATCACGCACGACGGATCACGTTACAATATTTCTATGAAATTTTACAATAATTTACTTTAGTTAATGTCATAAATTTAAGGGTATGTAGTATGACATAATAATTATATAGATTACGAAACAGAAAGAATTTTTTAAATATTAAATCGCAAGATTAATTTCCAAGTTTCCCAGACAAAATTTTTCGTTGCCACTGCCACTGGGTGGAGTAATTATTGTTTCATTAAAAATAATTAAATTTTGTTGAATGTAAGTAATTTAAGAAGTTGATTATACCTACTTCTATTTTTTGTGTTTAATAGGAAAACGAATCCAGTGCAGTACCTACTACGAAAAATGCTGCCGGTAAACTACCCTTTAATTTTTCGAATATTTAAAAAATTCTTTCTGTTTCCGTAATCTACACATGTCATACTACTTACCCTTAAATTTATGACATTAACTTCAAAACCATCCTATATAGGTACCTTTTATAAATGCGCGAACATGTGAATCACCCCGTATTTAATTTTATACCGAGTTAATTAATAAAATTTATGTTTATGAGGTGAAACAAATAATTGAAATTTCAGTAATAGAACATGATAATTCGTCTTAAGGGTATCGACTCAACGTAACTCAACACCGCGTTTGTCCTATGTTAATGCATAGAAATGCTCGCTAAAATACGTAAAAGCAGGCTAGCAATTTCTAAAATGCACTCGAAGTTTTATAGATAAAGCTAAATTTCATAAATTTATTTACAGACGAAGAATGCAACTAGATTTATGCCGAATTACATTTTATAATAAATATCTTTATAATAAGATAAAGTCATTAAAAATTGCTTAAAACACTCTTTTTCATTAATTTTTTATATCGATTCCAAAGATTTTTTCAGAATTCTAGGGCATAAACAAACGTCTAGTACCTGTTTTTCCTTCAAATTTTGAATATAAATCAGAAACTGATACACCATCTCCTCAAGAATTTTTACTAAAAACGTAATTTGGTACAAACCTAACTTCATTCTTGCTCTGTTAATAAAATATGAAATTAGCTTTATCTTTAAAAATACGCTTGTAAATTATAAATTGTTACCATATAGTAAATGCAGAGTAGAACTACGCAAAGATGGCACTCTTAATTCGTTGAACAACTTCTTCATAGCCGTACATTCAAACAACACACAATAAACACAACTTAACCAAAACTAACATAAACTAGCGTAAAATACGCCACCAGTGCTCGAATTTGTGAAAGCAGAACACTGAATAATTAACAGTTAAATTAATATGGTTACGAAACATTAACTGGTTTGGTAATTAAATAGGTTTGAGGCTTACCCCATGGATCTAATACAAACAATACAATTTGTAAATAACCGTATTTCATTATTTATTTATTATTACTGGATATTTATTTGACTTCCAACAAGGTTATGATATGATACTTAACTGTCAATAATATGAAATCGTTTTATGCGATGGTGTTTCTTTACCAACACAGCTAACTTGATCAAAAAGGGGTAAATTATTTTAAAATCTTTATCTACGACGGTGCGTTAATAACTAATTCGCCCACTAATTTGCGTGTCATTATGAATTTTTTAATGGCACTTGTGTCCTTATGAATTCATAATGACACGCATTTTTAGAAATAAAAATAGAAATTCGATCAAATTAAGTTTTTATTATAAATAACTATTAATACACACATAAATATATGTTTTACTAACATTCAAGTCAAAGTTTTTACAATTAGATATGTTTATATAAGAAAATGCTGATTTTTTTGACAGCAAATTTGACACAACTGATAATTCTTTACTGTCAATAACAGCAAACAAACAAATATTTACCATAACAATGAATAAAATGATATTTGATCAAGGTATGAATTTTACACTAAATGTTTTGCGAATGTCGAACATAAATTAAAAAATTTAATTCAGCAGCAATTAAGGCCGTTGTAGATAAAATATTGAATGATACACGTTTGGTATAGCTAGAGTAATGAAACTTTGGTGATAAAAACACTCGGTTAAACGCCTCGTGATTTAACATCACACACGTTTCATTACCTTGGCTTCTGGCTATATCAAACTTGTATCATTAATATCTATTATCTACACTTTGATTGAAATCTTATGTACCTGGCAATATGTATCAATCTATTTATCAAGCCATAAATAGTGAAAAAATTTTCTTGCGTTTTTTATATAAATTGTAAAATACACTCAATTGCAAATCACTCAACTGGATTTCTCTCAATAACAGAGTGGCACTACAATGTCAGCATCTTAATGTAGGTACACAGAGAAAAATCACATTTGAAATTTTAATACAATATTGTTTTTAAAATTTTGTAGACTAAATTATTACAATTTTTGTATAGTTAAATACAATATTTATCAATTTTTTTATATAGTTGTTTTAAAAACTACAACATTATATAAATTTTTAAAACAATTTGTGTCTGTCCCTATTTGAACTACAATTTGTAGTGCAGAAATAGACAATTGTTTTATAATTTTCTACAATTTTTTCTGTGTAGGTAAGGTATACCAAACATACCTACTTTGTACAACTAAGAAAATGGATAATATTACAAAAAGTTTTTAAGTTCGTCAGATTAATTTAAGAGGATCGTTTACTTTTAATGATTGTGAAAGAATTAATCTAGGATTATGCCCAGTTAGAATTCTGAATCTTTGGAATCCATATAAAAATCTGATGTGACTAACACATGACCTCTCGGCTCTCGCCATACTCTACTATTTTAATTTTACTAATGCAAGTATAGGTAGGTAAGGTACTCACAAAAATATACTAACAGGAAGGAAATAATAACTAGATAGTTGGCATAAACTCGCCAACATGTTGACCTATAATAATTTTAAGTAATTAAAACTGTACTTATTTTAAATCATTGTTGTTAACAAGGACGTATACAGACCTGAAGAAGGCTACATCCCATAGCCGAAACGTTGTCGATTTAAAATAAATTGAAATAAAACTTTAAGCCAACTATCCAGTTATTTCTTCCGTCAAGCTACTCTCTTGGCTTAGTAAAAATCATTCTTAAACTATTTTAGGGAGGAAATTCTAGTTTTTTTATAATTTTATTAAACATTAGGTACCTATCATGCCATATAAATAATAAATGACATTATATTTTCATAAATCGTTTTCTAGGGACCTCAAAACGTGCTTATCCATTGAAAACTCACTATCGCAATTACCAATACTGCAATACAATAAATGGAAATGGCCATTATTCTTTTGGGTTTTCTCGAGAATGAAGCAATAAGACGGACTGTGATCAAATAATTGTTTTAATTAGTTTTGTATCTACAGCTTTCATCTCAAATCAAAAGTTAAGTAATTTCAGCAAATTTTAAAAAATAACTTTGTTTTTCCTATACAACATGTAGGTATACATGTAGGTATGTTCTCTTTCTGTACCTACATTTAAAAATTATTTGAAATAAAGCTATAAAAGAAAAATATTTAAAGTGTGGATTAGGCTTCTTTAAAGTCCACATTTTTGTTAATAATTTTATTTTGTTTTAACTACAAATTAAGAAATTAACTAAAATTCAATTATAAAGGTACTTATCAATATAAAATTTAACATAATAAATTAATAAATTATTTATTTTAGTTATCATTCTTATCCTGAAACTGCCCTAAAAATCAAAAGATTTAACTATGTAAATATTTATTTCCGGTTAAAATGATGCATAAGTAAAAAAAACAAAACTTGCAAATTATTTATTTACATCTCAATCTTGATATCATTCATAAGCGATATTACACCGCTCTCACAGGAATCAACCCTGTAAATATTTCTTGCAAATTTGTATAATAAACACATATTATTTATTGAACTGATCAATCTCATTCATGATTACAACGGCCCTTAAAATAAAGTCGTAACCCTGGTTACTACATTTCCTAACCCCCATCTTGTAGCCCTCTGTCAAGGGCGCAATGTATCACCGCTGCGCTAGCGCCGTGTAGCGCACGCGGTGCGTAGCTGCTGAATCCCGCTCCGGCAGCGAATCGATACCGAGTAGCAGGGAGCATCGTACTCCACTGAGTGGGTGTGTGCACTTGCACTCATTCACGAACACACAGCCACAGACGTGGTTGGTGGTTCACAGGGATAGGGATAGTTGCGATCGCGAAAAACACCAAATATTATGAGAAGTGTGCTGTTGTTCTTATTTTAACAGAAATGAGCAGTTGGGTTGCAACGATTTTATAAAAATAATTTAACTACGCCCTTATAGATTCTTTTGCTTCTGAATCCTGGATAAAGGTTTTGAATGAATTAGAGATTCTTCTTTCCCAAAACTCATTGAAGATTTCTATTAGCGGCGCCGCTATTTGACAGGCGATTCTTATCAGGATTATTTTTTTCCAAAATTCAAATGCATCATGAAAGAATCCTCAAAGTATCCTTGTGTGAACAAGGCTTTACAGATATTTTATAGTATGTAGTAGTACTTATGTGATCAGTTCAGGTTTAAGCGCACAAAAATCTCCATCATATAATATACATTTCAGTTTTCAGTTTAGCTGTTTATAAAATATCCCGTGTGGTGTACTTTCTCCACTAACAGTAACAACCATGAATGACCGCACATATTTCGATGACTTACAGTTTCTATGTAAGGCCAAGGCTGCCACAAGGCGTGTACAAAAATATATCCTGTAGTGTATTCTCAACTAACAACCATGATTGAAATGGTAACTCTACATATATCAATGATTTACAGTATGTACGGCTGCCACACCCAAGTACTCTACAAGGCGTGATATACAAAAATCTTCCCTGTAGTGTACTTCCCACTAACAAGCATGAGTCATGAGTCCATGAATGAATTTTGTGATGCTGTTTGTCGAGAGTATGCCGGATTCTCGTCTCGTCTCGGTATTTCCAAAATGAAGTCACTCTCGTCTCGTCTAGTCTCAAAATTTCTCGACTAATCTCGATATGGTCTCGAATCTGTAGGCGAAACTTGCCTTGTGATGTCTCGAATTTCGTGACGAGACGAGACGAGATCGAGACTAAAGTGAATTAATGATAAACGCACAAAATACTGATGTAAGGGTGCCACACCCAAATTGGATTTAAGGCATGATAATGTATACAAAAATCTTCCCTGCAGTGTACTTTCCACTACACCCATGACTCCATGAGTTAATTAATGATAAACGCACAAAATGATGTACTGTATGTAGGGCTGCCACACCCAAGTTTAATACAAGGCGTGACAGTGTGTACAAAAATTTATCATGTTGTACTGTCCACTAACAACCATGAGTGAGTTGATGATTGGTAAAAGCACATACCTACGTTAAAATACTACTGATGGCTTATACGGTGTGTACGGCTGCCACACCCAAATTGGGTACAAGGCGTAATAAATAAACAATATTTTTTATATGTAATGATACATCATAAAATTCACGCCATTACCCTAAAAAGGGTAACTATATAAAGTATGTATTAGGGGCAAAATTATTTAGAAATAATGTGTACTCATTTTTTAATTATAATTTATAAGAAACAATTTTGTATTTTTTGTGATATTCTTTAATAAGACATACCGGGTGTATGTATAAATAAAAATATCGACCAGGTTTGTTACATTTATTTTAATATTATTTATTATTAAAGTTGTTGATTTTCGCGTCTTCAAAAAAACTGAAAGTTGATGTGTAAAAAAATTCTACGCCTATAAAAATATAAATAAAGTAAACTCACGCTAGTAGGGTGCCACCCTTCATTTCGAATCGTAGTATCTCCTCACTCGAAACCTCACCCTTTTCCATCTACCGCTATTACGTGAATCTCACATATCTTTCATATAGGTAAACACACTTTCACACACTGATTTCGGTAGCAGGCGTTGGAAACAAGCGACTAAACAACTAAACAACACAACAACGGCACCGTGTTTTGTTTTGGGTTGTAGTTGTAACGCGACGACGGCGAGCGTATGCGGCCGGTCGCAGCCGCCACAGCGCTAGTTCGGAGCGCCGCCGCGAGACGCGGGGGCAGCACTAGCCGGACGCCCACTAGATCAATACGGGCGTGCGCTCAGGGTGTGGTGCGTGGTAGGAAGACGCGAAGTTCGTTTTACACTGGGAAGATTTACTTGAAGAACAGAAAAAGGTATATTGCTTGTTAAGAAACAATATCCAAAATCATCATCCTGCGTAGACAAATTAACAATCTTAATTCATAACTTTTATATTGTGTTTCGACTTATATTTTGCTATTAACCATTCCACATGATTTACTCCCAATTATAGAATGGTAGGTAGGTATATAGTGGAATCGAACCACTTCGACTGATTCGACTTAGTAGTGCAGTCAGAACTCAATTCGTGTGATGACCTTAGAAATTGAAAGCGACAGCGGAGAACTCGTAATCAACCAGAATTACATTTAAGACGATCAAGTGGTCAGCTTTAAGAGTCCGAGTGCGATTTAAATGCAAGATGTTTTTACAATTTTAACGCCAATCACACTGCCGACCGAGAGACTTGAACCCCGAAACTCCGAGTTCATATACATCATCACATGCAGAGAGCTGTGCCACTGTCTCAATTAAAAAATAATTTAAAATGTAATTATAAAAGTTACCTACTTATGTTATAAAAATCGTAAAGTTAATCATAATGGTGCTGGCCGTGAAAATTATCACGAGGCGAAGCCGAGTTTGATAACACGACGCGTACTTTATTTGATTTGATTGATTATACGATCCTATAAAACTTTATCTGCTATTTAATAAAAGCGTTCTTTGTTTTTTCATTATCTATGGTGAACGCCATTATGGTCCTTAAATTTGGGCTTATAATGTTGTCATTATGAATGACACGGCAACCGATAATAGTTATTTATGTAACAAGATCGCAAAATAGAGTTTTAGAGGACGAATCTATTTATGGACGAGGCGCAAGCAGAGTATATAAATTAGATGAGTCCTCTAAAACTCAGTTTGTGTACGTCTATATAAAAAAATTTTAGTATAATTTATGCTTTCCAAATTTGAATTCGAAATTATTCTGAAATACAACTTTATAATAAAATTTTGAAAAACGTAAGCGATGAAACAATGAAAATAATCCTATAAAATGTAAATAACATCACATTGCCTGTTAGGTTATTTTAAAGGACTGAATCCCCGAAAATATTATTTTGCGGACTCAAAACAGTTCGCAAAGTAACGATTTTAGAGAGCATGTAATAGTATTTGTATGTATCAAGGCTGTAAAAGTGATCTTTTTCGACCGAATCTGAAGTTTGCAGCCGAGGCGTAGGTCGAGGCCAGCAATTCAGGTGAGGCTACAAAACATTTTTAAGCCGAGGTCGAGGTGCACACATTTCATAAATATTTTTTTATATATTTTATTTTAGGCTAGTTATTTATTATTTATAGCTATTATTGTCCTTGGCCTATACTGAACGCCATTATGATCCTCAAATTGAGGCTTATAATGTTGTGATTATGATATGCCATTAGATAATAATATTAAAGGACTAAAGTGCATAATTTTATCCTGAGGGTGAAGTTTATGTCACGAACCGAAGGTGAGGGAAATAATCACCTGAGGAATTAAAGACACTTTGGTCCTGTGGTATACGCTATTTTTAGCACTTTATCCTCAAATGAATGCAAAATAGTTTAAAAGAATACACAATACACATTTTGTAATTTTGACAGTAAACTTTATGACAAATATTTATATTGTTACCATAGATACTCTGTGACAAATAGCACGTATTTACTTGACAACGGGATTAATTAATTCAATTCCTTGACAACGGAATTAAATATGAAAAATAATCTCTTGGGATCAAATTTAGAACCTTAGTCCCTAAAAAATAAGGACTATAGTCCCGAAAGTGCAAAAAATATACTATGTGAAACTAATTATAGATAATTTACAATTATGTAAATCAAAACGCAAAAATAAATATACTAGATAAGTATTATTTCATATTCTTAAACATATCAGTAGCTGAATGCGTTATGTGATCGACTGTGGTTCTATTAACGCAAGTTCGTATGCAGCTCAGTACACATTCCAGTTTAACTGCACAAAACTAACTAACAATCATGATTCATGAGTGATTTAACGGCTGATAACCGCACACACGGTCAAATATAAATCTATACCGATGACTACCATTATGAAAGACTGCTATACCTACCCAAGTTGGGTAAAAGGCGTGATAGATTTAATAAGTAAAATTATAAATTGTTAGCAGTCAAGTTATGACGTATAAATAAATAAATTAGTAATATGCGTTGTCTTTTTAAAATGTTTTTTTTTAAATATGATGCACTACGTATTATGTCAAAATAAGCGTCATAATGTCATAAGAAAGTCATATTAAATACCTACTACGTCTATATTTATTTGTAAGCATAAAGTTAGCAGAAATAATGAGAATAAATTTTATTTCAAATCCGCAAGCGTATAACTTTTTAGATTTTTTTATTATAGTATTAGAGATAATTTTTAAAGGCTTGTATTTATGCAAGCAGCAAATTATTGGATTTGAGCAACAAATTAAATAAAGTATATCAGAAAAATAAATTTATCCAATTAATTGGTTTGCCAAGAAATATTAGTACTTTAAAACCGAGTAAAATATCTGTCAAACAGGCGCGTAGTAGCAAGAATAGTCGTTCAGTGTAACACCGGCTTCAGTACAGAATGGTTCACAATCGCAACGCACTTTCAGGTGCGCGAAATGACACCTTAAAGGAGATACCACCGCACGAAGAATAATCACAAGACATTCAACTTGATTTTACCAATTGAATGGAATAATTTTTATATAAAAATACTAACATATTTTCATTCATGTTTATACATCGACGAAGAATACAAATGATATAAAATGATATTGTTTTATAGTAAAATTTATCATAGCTGTCACAACTTCTGCATACGTAAACAAAATGTGATCAAAAAATATAAACATATTTATCTAATCTAAATAAAGCTATTTATAACATCCCTATTAATAGCTTTTATACCAATTTAGTCTCTTTACTTAGCAGCTCAGAAATAGATCACTTAATTTGTACGTATTAGTTCAACACAAAAAGCATCATTAATTGAAATTATTCCGTACCGTACAATTGAATCAATACAAAACAAGAAATAAAACGCATTAATAATCAATTAGTCATAAAAATAGAAATAGAATTATGTTCTATTTGTATAATGCGTTTACGAGAAGAGTCGGCATTTCATTTTATGGTGATTAGTTACCGATGTGAAAGAATTAAACATTCGTTTTAATAATATAAATAAAATAGTTTGTCGTTTCAAATTTCAAAAAAAGCTACAAAAAAATAAGTAGATATAGCAGTGCAGAGAAATTAAATTTCTTTTTCACCAAGAATTTTTTGATAAAATTTCAAGTTTAAATTTAAAATATAGGTTTTGAGATTGTGTGAAATTTATATGCTTTGCTATTTTGATATATTTTTAATCATGTTTTTCAAACGTATTACTTATCAAAAACTGCACTTTAAATACCTAATATTTTTTGCCAATTAATTTAAAATTTTGAAAACGTTATAAACAAACATATAGGTACAAGGTGATTTACAACATCATATCCTAATGGCACTGGCTATTATGCCGCTGATCATGCGAAGCAAATAACAGATTTTTAAAAAATTTGTTAAAAAGATAATTAAGGGCAGTTTTCGCAAGAAGCACATTTTACAAACCACTGGTTTCTTGATTGTATAATTAATATCTGACAAACTATGAATGGAATAGAATTCAATTTATGATATTCCACGAAAAAAGTGACCCAAAACTGTTTTGGTTTTTTAACCTGAAAACTAAAATTATTGCGAATATTGAAAAAAATTATTTCAGTTTCGTGAAGTTGAGCACTATTATGGTATTACTTATGCCATTAAAATATAAGCATGAAGTATTTATTATCTTTATGTTTAATTATAAATTATATAAATAAAACAAAAATGCAATTGGGTATTTTTTAATCGACCTCAAAATTAAATGATTTTGGCCATGAAAATAGAAGATTATTCGTTCCCCTAATTATGTTTATGAATGTTTCCCATTTTTATCTTGGCGTATTATTTAACGAGTCAAGAAGAATATGGCGCGCACGATTCTAAGCATTTCCGGTAAAGATAACTACCCCCACCCTCGCCGCACCCTAAACCGACGCCGCTTGTCAGTTGTCACGTTGTCAGTGTTGTCACTTGTTTCTCTATTTACAACGCACACTTTTCGTTTTAACCTTTAATCATTTCAAGTTCAATATGGTCATCATTTGTCATTTCGTATTGTGGTTTTTTGTGAGCATACCGCATTGAACATTGTACGTTTAAATTGAATTTAAATTTGCCGGCTAATAAAAATGAATACCAACTTGATAGTGACAAATGTAACTACATACTTAAGATCAGCAAGTCTCACGAGAACATTGACCTAATGTTCACATGGAAAACTAATGTCAATATGACATGTAAAATAATATAATAACATAATGAAATATGGTTAAATTATTTGTAATAAATTATCATTCATCTACATCCTGATTCTGATTAGATAATAAAACAGCATTTTTGACGTATACTGATAACACTTTACATTCATTAATTTAATTGTATTGTAAAATAAGAATCAATAATACGTAATTATAACAATATTACAAATTTGACAAATGTAATCAATCAAAAACATCATTTGTCAAAACTAACCTTACTGAAAATGCAACTTTTTCACAATAAACTAACTTACCAGTTATCATTTTGTAAAAAAATAGTACGAACGATAGTACAACCAGACAGATTAATACATTAAAGAAAACAGCATTATTACGCATAATAACAGACCACGCCATAGAATAACTGCGTTTAACTTTCAATCAGGCAAGTAATTACAAGCAGACACTCAAAGTTTACTCAAAAATGTAATGGACTCACCATCTTCAATACCATCATCCGGGTCATCAAAGCTTTCATCTTGTATTAAGGATATATCTGAAAGGTAGAAATACTGTCAACGTTTCAGTTTGATATAAAACGGTTCGTTGCTTCTGGACAAACACTCACCCGCCATTTTGAATGAACCCAAACACAGCATAGAGCACCGGCGAAAGAGCACGTGACTTTCAAGATGGCTACGTAGGGAACGACAATAAATAGTTCCAAAAAAGATTGCTATAATTGTGACGTAAACAAACGTCTTTTATCCATAAATGATTTGAATAAATGTCAAACACCCATCGATATAATCAAGCTTTCCTCATATCAAATTAAACGGTAGCCATTTTGAACTTGTCACTGTCACTTCACGCTATTTGTTTGAGAACATTTTATTAAAATGGTATTTAATAATATTGAAATTGAATTTAGAGAAATAACACAGTAATTTAAATTTTTGAATTAATAGACAATTTTAAAAGTCAGAAAAACAAAACATAAAAATCAGTGTTGCCAATCGAACAATATATTTTTTACTTTACAAAATATTTTCTGTTTATTACGATAAAAATTAATTAACGACAAATAATAACAACAATGATCTACCACTAGCCATTATTAACGAAAGTAACAACTAATATTTATCTGTCAACTTAATACAAATTGTTTAGTTATAATGTTATAAAATAGCGACAAATTAAAAGTCGTTTAAACAGTTAAAATACTATGTTTTTAATTATATACTTGTACCCAATAAATATTTTAGCATTTGAACAAACAAACAAATATTCTATTCAAATATTTTTTGCATTTAAATACATCTCATTTTGAACAATGATATGCTCTCTGTAAATAGGCAATATTATAAGAATTTACAGTATTATTATATACATTTCACTTTAGAAGTGGCTGATTTGTCATTTTATAACAGTTAGTATTATTTATACAAAATTAGCCACCTGTATTATTATCATCATTATTATTTCGCTACTGCACGAAAATTGACTTATTAGTTTATGAACGCACCAGTAACTTATTTGGTGTTTTATACCTACATGAAGTAAAGTTATAACAATTCGAAAACGAATCTTTTGTCAGGGACTATCCATCACCACAAGATGAAACGACGACCGACACATTGGGCATTCGGTCAATTGGTCAGCGCACGACGTGCAGAACCCTCTGCAACAAACAAAACACAATCATAATACCTCACAAAGCACTGCATTTCCTGTAAAATCTAAACAAAATTGAATATAGATATTTATTTTGTGATGTTTTGTTTTTAAAAATGAGGTGCGTTACGTGACCGACTGTACTTCTGAAAAAATACGTTCGATTCCAGTCAGATTCACATTCTATACCTCATTTCACTTAAGAAAAAAGCAGATGGCAGTGCGAATGCAAGTCTGTTAAGTCCGTTCTACACTCATACATTTATTAGTTCACAATTTAGCGCGAACTTAAAATACGTATGTTTTGTGAATAAAGCTGTCATCTATAGAATAATGTAGTATTTCGATATAATATAACCATGAAATTCAAAATAAGAAGGTACAAGTAATGTTATAGCTATTAATATAACAAGAATATTATGCGATTTATAATACCGAGGATGTTGCTAAGCGACGAGGTGAAACCGAGTCTCTTTGAACATCCATGTTAAAACAAATCAACAATTTTATCTGTCAATCAGTTGACAGTTTGCAAATTATGGAAGGTTTTGATGTTATTATGGTTGAATCTAACGTATTAAGTCCGTAACTAATGAATTATAAGTATCTAACGTATTATAAGTAACTAACGTATTATGCTATTTATAATTATCAATAAATGTAGCATGGAAAAAGTTAATAACAGTTGATGATACGATTAAATAAATAAATGAAAATGTCCGCTGGATTCGCTATTTTCTCACGTAAAATATGGTATAGTTTCCTGCTCAAAAATCTTTCATGTAGCGTACTTTCTAATAACAACCATGAGTGGTTGTAAGTGGACGGCTGGTTACCATAATAATTATTTACTTTACCAAAGAGCAAAGTAAGGAATTACCCACGAATATAGTATATTATACTGATGACTCATATTATGTGAGAGTGCTACACACAAATTGGATAAAAGGCGTGATGAATTTAAAATTTGTATATGTATGTTACAGAATACAGCTGACGACAGTATTATTGCATATCCATTTGGTTTAATTGTTATTGAATTGAACGCTTCAAAGCAAAAAATACCTGTCTTTTTTGAGTTTTTGACTTAAATAGTGCCATCTAGTATATAAAATGAGATCTTTCGATTGGTTGCTTCAAATTTAATCTAGGTAGAGTCGCAGCTCGCAAAGTCCAATCTGTCCAACTCAATTTGTGCGTATTAAAAATATTTTTTCATATTTCAGTCTAAAAAGTTTTAAAAAGAACCTATGTGCTAAACACTGAATAAAATATTTAAAATGAACATACATTGACAAATTCTGATGTGGCCTGCACATGACCTCTCGCCTAATTCTACTTATTCTACTAATCTAATAAATGATTTATTTACATTTTAATAGTTTCATGTTCATGTAATATGTAAACGATAATGTAAACCAAGATGCAAGCAAAATATGTAAACTGTACTGTCACTGTCATAATAATTCAAATTTTGTGAAAAAACAAATTTCATATGATCATGGACAACAAGATACTGGAATATCAAAAAAGTAGAATATTAGTTGTACTTTATTTTATTGTTAAATACTGCCAGATTCAGTAAATTGTATTTAAAATTATCAGTACTCATAGATAATTATATTTTCTTTTATTTTTAATTGCAAAAATTATTATAAATAAATAATAATGGAAAACTATATCTAGCTTCAAAAATACTACTTCCGGTTTGCGGATTTCTACCAAAATCTTATCCGATGTTAAGATCCTTATTAAAATCTTAAATAATATGAAATTTGGTTATTAAAGGTTTGATCCTTTTTAAGTTACCGTGGACGAAAAATCGTCACACAAGTCCATACATTCATAAGAACACACACACAGACATCATAGTGAAAATAGTAAATTCGTATTCTAGAAAACCTGAAACGTGGTTATTCATCAAAAACTCGTAATCGAAAATTTTGACCCATTACAATACCTCTCTAAGAATATGAGACAAGAGGTAAAAATCAATTAATCAAAATGCAGATTAAGATTTCTTGAAATTCAGGAAACTAATACTTTCTATTGTAATTAATATGAGTTATTATTGATTGTTGACCTTCCTAATGTTACACGTATATTTTTAAAATCTATGCTCTCATATTTTTTGATTATATGTATGTATGTATATTTTACATACAATTGTTGATAGATTTCAAAAACAAAGACCAGTAGTGTAAGTTTTAAAGAAAAGTTCTCGATATTTACCTATGATCACATGGTACTAATCTGACAGAGGCTTTCTTATCGAAACATAATGTACATGAATCTTCTCTAACGCTATGTTTTCGTAACTCCTCTAAGTATATGTGTCGAGGCATGACACGTTTGTCCTCTGCGCTGAGCGACCCGTGGTCATTGAACGCCAAGAATTGCTGCGTCGGAGGATACTGGAATGGCTTCGAACCGAAATTAAATCTACATTGCTGGAATGACATGAAGCTTGCTGCTGCGAAAAACCCGCTTCTACAAGAAGAAAAACAAACACAATTATTTACAAGATACTCAATAATTAAAAATATTGACTGTAGAACTGTTATGGAAATAATTCAAAAATAATGGTCACACCACCAATTTTGTTAATTTTTTTCTAATTACGGATGCAGTATAATAATGCCATCAATATGTTTGTGTTAAATTGAGTAATAGCACAAAAGATTTCGTAGTAATAATAATAAATAATTTCTCTCCGTGGACTACTCCGGTAACGTTTCGGTCTAAATTGAAATCTTCACTAGTACAAATAAAATTCACAGTAGCTAGTGATTGGTATAACCATTATTTTTAGATTTTACAATATACCTATAAAATAAAATGTCTTACTTGGCCTTAGCGAATACATCAGTACGGGGCGGAAGGCTGTTTCCATTGACAGAAAAAATTATCTGCTGATTGTCTAAATCTAACAAACAACCCAGAATATCTCCAGGTTGCCACCTCGGTAGAACTTGTGGTTCTGACCGAGCATTGTACCATATTAATCGTCTGCATCCATCGTATGCTAAAGAATATTTATCATCTCCAATACCATATCCCTCCTATAGAAAATAAACATTACATTAAGCTCTGTTCAGCCAGGGAATCATTAAGAACACTTTCGTGCTTCTAACGCCAAAGAAGTAGAAACATGGCGGTCAACCAGAATCGTTGTTAATTTAAATCTTTAAAGACTCATACAAAATTCTTATTTATATAAATTCAGGCCAATTTCGTTATTACTAATTTAATAGTTGAGTGCATTATGCAGTCAACTGTGGTTCTGACAACTGACGTTTAATTGCACAAATATCTCCTCTGTGCTGTACTCTTCACTAACAATTATGAATGAGTCAATGGTTAAAAACCGCATACACAGTAAAATATACAGGGTGATTCACAACTTCATGTATATATTTTAATGGCATATAGTATTGAACTTACAAATCATGGAACAAAAAGCTTTTTTTTTTAATTCGTAAATTTAAGAGTTGTTTTCGCAAGAAGCACATTTTTGATAGTACTAAATTGTTGATTAAAAATGCATTTATTATCAGTTATAGAAATAATACTTAATATAATTTGCATATTGCTCGTATTATTTCTATAACTAATAAAAAATATAATTTTAATCTCGAATTGTAAATGTCACTAAATGAAAGCTGTCAAATTAATGAATTTTTCTATAAAACGAATTGCTTTTCAAAAATATCTTGATTACAAAAAATTTAAAGATTCGTGTTATTTATAAAACTTCAATCTCTTGTGTTTTGTTAACCAGAAGGAATTGAATTATTGGATCTATGTTCAATGACATTTTTTGCTTAAAATGATCTCAGGAATAAACTGTTAAAGTTTGTTACACTCGACTTGAAACACCCTGTATACAGAGAGTTTATTATAACGTGAAACATGAGATTTTTCAAATCCATGGTTACGACTTTGACAGCAATGTATTAGAGCGTACTTTTTAAAATGAAACATAGGGAATCAATTTAACTGTATTATTCATGAACAATATAAGATATTTGGGCAGCTGCAATAGTTACAAGCTGCGCTTTCAACATAAACTTTTAATTGTTCAAAGTATAAAGCTAGATTCAGACCTACCCAATTATAAGTATAAGTGACTAATTCAAATTGGAATTTTGTAGAAGCACTGGTTGGTTAATTTAACATTTTACTTACAATTGGGTAGGTCTGAATCTAGCTTAAACCGTATTTCCAGGTAGCAGCAGTTTGATTCCAATTAACAAATTAAAATGTATTCCCTATGTTTCATTTTAAAAAGAACACATTGCTGTCAAATTCGTAACCCTGTTTCCATGGATATTAGAGAGCTTCATTAGCTTAAAGAAGAGTGCTGAATTCGGCCCACTGTATAAAATTAGTATGTAAACTAAACAATTCGCAATAGTATGACCTTTCAAAGTAATACCGCCATAGCAATGATTTATAAATGTTTTAAAAATTGGAACAGAAGCTTTCAGGCTCATGTGTTTTCACCACAAATTTCTTCATAATCTAGCTTTAAAGCATGAAAGTGTCCTCAATGAATTAGTATGGAAACAAAGTTTATATTAAATAAATGAAAATTTAAAGCCACACTTACATGGTTCAAAAAGTTGCTGTTTTTCGTGGCCCATCCAATCTGCATAACCCCGGGTGTAATGACCATTACTTCATAGTACCAGATTCCACTATGTGCTTGAGCTGTACACCGCACACTTTCAAAGGAATAAGCGTCACACCGGGCTTCTAATCCATCGGGAGATATCTTTAAATATTCACTAACATCTGAAGTATTTAACATTGCATGTATGCCAGACATGTCGATTGTCTCGTAAGAATAGTTTCTTCCTTCCATCAAAACTGTAAACAAATTAAACAATCAGGTAATACTGGTGTATCATAACTTCAAGTAAATACGATAAGGGTATATTATACGGGTTGATATGCTGATCAAGAATCAAAAAGAATCACTAGATTCGCATATTTAATTAATAATTAAAAATATATATCATTATCATCTAAATAAAATGAAATACAATATTAATTAAATTATTAGAAGTTCTTTAATAACAACGTTAAAAATAAATATCAACCCAGTGACACGAAAACCGTTCTCTTGAGATAGGTAAGCTGCAATTTAAAAAAATCCCTTTTTGATCTGAAATCAACGAAATCAAACTTTATACAGGATGATTCACTACTTCGTGCATGTATTGCTCAACTCACTTATCACCGAACTGAAGGATTTTTTTCAAAATTTGCAATTTTATTTTCCAGGTTTTTTAATCAAGCAGGTTTGGGTCATTGTTTTCAAACGGAATTTCACAAATTTACTATTCTTGCAATTGCACAATTAATTAAATCAACAATCGAGTGGTTTCAAAAATGTGCTTCTTGCGAAAACTGCCCTTAAACCTTAAATTAACGAATTTAACTAAAATTCTTTTTGTTCCAAGATCAGTAAGTTGAGTACCGCCATTAAAATATATGCACTAAGTTGGGAATCATCTTGTATCTCCTCAACGTATGTACTCGAAGTTATGATACACTCTGTATAACGTAAATGATGGGAGTTACTCATGAGAGTGAAAGTAGACAAGCCACAGGCGAACGTCGTAATCATTCGAATGAGTAATTGTCATGCTAAACTTTAGTAGAATACTGTACTTTATCTACGACTATATTAAATAATTTATTCATATTAAAAAATAAATTTGTAACGATAGCTGTCAGATTACACACGAATTCCTATTTTGTTTTTAACATAAGATTACTCAATTTAAATATACTGTAGTACAGAAAATCCCTGTTCACACATGGATTATGTCATGCTTCATCCTAGAACAAAATAAATTCACTGGTTTGAAGCTATCAATGAATTAGAAATCCTTCTTTTAGCAGCGCTGCTATTTGACAGACAAATCTTACCAGGATTATTTTTCTCAGAATTCAGAAGCATGAAATAATTCTCAAAGAATCTATGTGTGAACAGAACTTAATGCATAAAGTTTTTTGCTACATAAATAATTGAGGTACTAGTGGGCATTGATCATAATATTATGAATATATTAATAATAGTCGTAGATAAATTAATTATTGGTTCTGATTGAAATAATTACATAAATTGTCTAGACACCACTGAGCACAAAATCCGACTTGTTTTTTGACGAAATGATTTTCTTGTCGCCATGTTTCCAAAACTATTAAAGGACTAGGAGATTCCTGTTGTAATCTTCTTTTTATTGTTGCTTTATTTTCACTAGTCTGGGCGAACTTTTCCAATGCTATTAATGAAAATAATATTACGTATGGATCCGTATCTATCATCTGAAATAAATCATTACATCATTTTTTCTAACCAAAGAGATATTTTTTTATAAAACACAACCGGAAAAAATAATAGCAACAGAATTTCGTCAATTCTGGCTACATTGTTCAAAATAAAAATCTTTTTTACACGAATAACGACAAACATTTATTTAAATATTCACACAATGCATTGTTGTAACAACATTTAGAGAAAATAAGAGTTAATTTTTGCATTTTAATATTCAATATTCTTACTTTCTTAAAATACAAACAATTAAAGTTTGATATAATCGATTTCGATTCCTTGCGGCGTTATGAAGAGTGTACAAAAAGTTTTGTTTGGAAAAACATGAAACAGTAAGTTAAAAAATATTTGTAATTGCTTTCCACTAATTAATTATCAGCAGACTTTTCAGTATTTCAAGAATATCATCATGTGGCATCCTAGGGACAGTTTTTATAAACTTTCATGTCAAAATGAGTTCAAAGATTTAAAAAAAATTAACAATCTTGAATATTGTAGCATCCGATTTTGCTTTGAATTTCATAGCAAGTGTATAGTCTTAATTAATTAAAATTGGATTTAAAAATTTATCGTTTGTAGTACATGAAAACGATGACCATATTACACAATGAAAATAATTAAATTGCGGTGTTGTAAATAATAGGATGTTATGTTTGTGATAAAATAATCCAATGTTAATCTTATCTCGAGAAAAGTAGCATATTTCCACGTATGTTGTATAAACATGAGGTTTTTTAAATAATAAATCATATGACCTAATTTATATTTTAACGCTAATATATGCTGTAATTAATTAATTATGTAATACTCACAAGGTTGGTAACAAGATAATTTAAAGTTCCTTCAGTTAAAATAGCTATACTGCTAGGTCCAGCAAGTTTTTCAGCAATGCAGCCCAAAACTACGCAGATATTTCTTTCTCGAGGGGCGTTTGTTCTTCCATGTATTGCACTTTCAGTTGATAAATTAAATAGTTGTGCCACTTTTAGTACAGATTCCCTTGAGGGAAGTGGACAGTCGTCTAGCAGTAAAGTAATGACAGAAGGACCCAAAGGATCTGTCATTGGTATCACATTTACCATGGACGTGACGACTTGTATCCATCCTTCTTCGTTGTCGGCAATATTATGTAATTTAAGCATAGAATGTGGCGGTTCTTGTTCACTGAAATTAATTTATAAGTAGTGCTAATTATAGAAATACAATTAGAGGTACTTACTTATCAACTAGTGTTCCTATTACTCCTAACGTTTCGATGACAAGCTTGTCAACTGTGTCCGAGTCAGGGCATCCTTTCTCGGTTCTTACGTAAAAATCAGACGGTATGTTTGCAGATACTGTATGTATTATTCCATCATTAAAACCAAATATATCTTCAGGTCCACTAACATTCTGTGGTGGTTCCCCTTCATCATTTTTTTCTTTGCACCAACAGCTACCCATCACGTTCTCATGTAGTGGTTACTTTTAAAAGTCTATTTACAAAACATATAAATTTATATTACACACTACATTACGAATGTATCGTAAATTACAAAATAAACAAAAATTCAAAGAAAACATAAAATTTACGTTGGGGTAATCATTGACATGAAAATATCCACATTGCAGTCTAGATGTTTAAGCACACACACTTTGTCGTACATATGGAAGAGAGAGCGAAGCAATTTTACGATAACCATGGATTGAATTAAAATAGTGCAAAGTATTCTGTAGTTTTGAATTATTGTAAAATATCGTGTTCTATTTTCACAACATGAACAAACATAAATGACACTTGGTTTGGTTATGAGATTTCTTCATTACCAGTGTTGACACAATTGTTGATAAACATTAAAATCCCTACCCTCCCTCAACTTCGAAATGCAGCTGCGAAAAACACCTATTTTTATTTTTATCTTACTTTAAATATAAGATAAGATTTGTAATTTGTTATATTAATTTTGTATTGATACTATACTGATAAAAAATTAATTCTTAAACATTAAAATAATAAATAATCATGCGAATATTTTAACAAAAGGGCTGCATTCTGGCATTTGGCATGATTTTTCTTCCATTTCAGTTTCTGATGCACAATTATTTGAAATACAACGACGCCATCTAAGTCTTCGTCCTTTTCCGCAGGTTACATTACAATCTGACCAATGTGTCCATTCACTCCATAAGTCCTTGCTTTCTCGCTGTGCTTCTGCTAGAACAGTTCGCTTCTTAAATAATCTCTTTTCATTCAACTTTTTATACGCATTTCTTCTATTTATTTGATAGCCTTCATCAGAAAAAAGATTTGGTTCCAGTTCTTCTAAAATTTTATCTAACAACCGATTTATATACTTTAATTTTCTTCTACTATCCGATCGAATTTTTCGAGAAGACGTGCTTGTAATAGATGGTTCCGTAACTAAAACATTCACAGATACGGGTTGTTTTTGAATAGGTTCCGATATCTGCTTAGGAGGAATCCCACTTGCATTACAAAATTTAAACATACTCAATATTAATGTTACAAACAAAAACTTCATTTGCTTGACTTTTGGAATAAAATGACATATTTCTCTTGTTGACATTCAGCAGGCCAATTGAGATCAAACAAAAAAAATCCACAAAATAGAAAATGTAGATTTAATTATTACAGTAATTAAGATATCACAAAGGATTTCATGTAAAAATATAAATATGAAAAATTCATTTAACTAAAATACATCAAAATTATTTAGTTGTCGACAAAGAAAATTAAAATTACATTTGTAATATAATTTTTGTCACTTTAGTAATTATTTCTTCATACTATTCCCCTGGCATCAATCTCCGTTTCTTTTTGCCCTGAAAAGAAAAACTCAAATTTATAATTTTACTTTCAACAAGTTAAAATAACAAATTTTATGTAAGTTTATTTTATTATAAATTTTTGTAAAAATGTATGAAGATCATCACACCAGATAAGTTGGTTTTGTTCATATTACATTAATTCTGCATCTTCAGACATAAGAAAGTTTCAAATGATTTCGTTTTAAAACACTTGGCAGCAACCATATTTGTATTGAATTTCATGTAGTGATAAATATTTCTTTTGATTATTTTATTGCATATTGTCAATGAGTGGTGTACAAATAGAATTTTACTGCCAGGCACTTAAAGGAATGTCAAACTGTTATACAGGTTTAACTACACTTGGTTGTTATAAAAAAAAGCCAAATATTCTTTCGAAAATCGCACATTGGCTAATTAATACATATTAACGGGGTTATTTATGCAGTATGTCATTCAGTTTCAGAGTTCTACATTTAATTGTTACATATACGTCTAAGATTACATGTATTTTAAAAATTTTAATCAATTAATCAAGGACTAGTTACAGTTCATCAATAATTGATTAAAATCGGAAGTCATTGCAGTGGATATTTAAAAAAAAGATCAATAAATTAAACTATAGTTTTATAAGTTGCCATGGAATAGTAAAAGCACATTATTCAACAAGTGTTTAACGATGTAAATAAGTAATTATAGTCATGTTAAACTCGAGTAGAATACTATACTTTATCTACGACTATATTACAAAGTAACAGATTTTGATCTAAAAGCAAATTGAGTAATTATAAAATATTCACTATCCTCACTACTGAACATAGTAGTATAATCAATGTATTATTTAATAGTCGTAGATAAACATAATCTCAATTGGATTGAAGAAGTCATAGACAGTTTTGAAGAATTCAAGTAAATTTTGAGGCCAAAAGTGCATTTATGTGAATGAAAATAACGAGATTTAAGTCATCTTTATAAATGGTAACAAATATTATTATACAATGTTATATAGCAACATTATAATGTATAAGTTAACACAGATTCGTTTAGTAATTAAATACATAGTTACTTTGTTGTACTACATACTCTAATTTACACTTACTGTTACACCTAAAAAGGAGTTGTATAAATCTATCAGTATAAATAAATTGCAAGTAGAATAGTATGAAAATATATTACGAACCAACATGTAATTACTGAATTACATTTCATATAAAAGAAATCAAGTTACCTACTCTCCGGACATTAGTTTAATGTAAAATTATCACCCATGCGAAGTTTTTTGCTTAGTAACAAATTTAACAAACATTTAACACAAATGAAGTGAAAAAGTCAGGTAATTAGTGCAGTCGAAACGTTATAAACAAACCAATGGGTGATAATTTTAAGTCAGTCTTTTACCACACCAGCAATCCTTTAATTCGTTTCAGTTTAAAATCAACAGTCCCTGATTTTTAGAAACACTGACAACATGTAAATGTTGTGAAAATACAGTTAAATAAAAATAGAAGATACATGTTTTCTATTTCATACACATATTAAATAACTATCTAAAATTATTATTAAAACTTATTATTAGAATTCATTGTTCTGATTGATATTAACTAAATCTGAGTACTCTCTTTGCATAGAGACGTGCTGGTATATTTTTATTGCAGTTTTTTAAAGTGAACGCTCAAAAATACATTGATTTAGTTTATCAAACGAATGTAGCTAAATGCAAAAAGCAAAATAAAATAAAATGGTCCCGTCCTACCGCACGAAAAATATAATTTACTACAAACTCCTTTCCATACATGGATTCTTTGGATGAAGATACATTCATAATTTTGAATCTGGTAAAAAAGTTTTGAAGAAACAAAAATTTAACAGATGCTAAATGAAATTTTCAATTCTTAAATAAAATATATCGGTATTATGGTGAGTTTATGCAGCAACTAAATTATAAAATTAAGATATTAAACTATGAAGTTCAATGGCGAATTATTGACGATAGTTTAGTTTGTTAATTTAGTTGCATAAACGATTATATAGATAATGTCAACTTTTTAAATTTAATTTCATATTTATAATATAATTTTTTAACTTAATTCTCTGAATAAACCCAGCATTTCTGTTGTTTAATTTGCTTATTAATTTCAATATTTTTTGTTATTATAGATGTCATATATTACTTTAAAGAATTTACGTTCTTATGCTATATAAGAAAATAAAAATGTTGTTTTAATCAATCTAATGTATTAATAAATAAGAATTTCTATTTTTTTTCAAGAATGTTGTCTTAAAAATAGCGAATAAATTTATCAGATTTTAGAAATACGAAAGCGTCCTCAAAGAATCCATTTGTGAACAGGGCTTATAACAGCTACTAATAAAATGTGATATATACTGTCTAAAACAAGTGTTCGATGTAAAATGCTTAAAACTCTCTGCAGAGAAACTAATAATAAACTTTCATAAAAAATACTAGCTTTTATAATAAATATGCAAATAAAAATATAAAAAGATATGTATAGAATTAACAGCAAGCTAAAAACGCAAATAATTTTGTAATTGTCATTAAAATATATAAGTAAATATATACATACACGTAAAATTCAAATTCGCGAATAAGCTGATAATCGACGAATAATTCAATAGAGCAATTCGAGAATGAACAGTCACTAGCATGATGTACTATTTCACAATTTGTGTATGCAACTCGTGTATAATGGCTTTATACGCTCATATTACAACACTCGCCAAGGCTTGTATCATAAATTTCATAATTGCGTATTAATAGCTGTCATTATGAACTTGTGGCATAATATACTGTTTTATGACTTGTAGTATAGTATAGTATACAGAGTGATTCACAACTTCGTGCATATATTACTAATTATGGAATAAAAAGAACTTTTGTAAAATTTGTGAATTTAAGGGTAGTTTTTGCAAGGAACACATTTTTGGCATCACCGAATTAACAGACTGACTTTGATTTGCATAATGGATATGAATGGAATAAAATATAAAATACAATTTTAATGAATTATACAATGGGAAACAGATAAAAATGAAATAAAGTTATGAAATTTCATATGGGAACAGTGGCCAAAACTAATATTTGATTACAAAACCTGTAAATAAAAATTGCAATTTTTGAAAAAATTCTTTCAATTACATATTCAGAAATATGTCCTTAAAATATATACACAAAGTTGTGAATCACCTGTATAAGAGGTGACTGTTCATTATAAAACTGCGCTAAATGTTCTTTTTTTATGGAATAATATAAAAGATTCGTTATTATTTGTTCGAAAATCGGAATCACAAAAGTTCTTGGAGTAAACGCACGTCCATAGATAAAACTAACACTGGTATCATAAAATCCGAATTAAAATAACAATTTGTAATTAAAAATTTATTCCTGGTAATGAATCAACGAAAACAGTACAAAACATTTAATAAATGCATTCGTAAGTGCAATAAAATACCGTGAGGAGAAAACTAACCCGTCCGTATCAAAAAGTGTTTCGTAGATTGTTTATCACAAGAGTGAGAGACGAACCTGCGGCTAGGCTCGGAAATACGCGTACGCTAGGACTCCGCCCCCCAATAACAACACGCCCACGCCTATAACAACTGGTTTATACAGAGACCTCTTGAGCTGTGACCACTGCTCGGCCTCATGTTGACGCTTCTTGATGTCTCGCACCTGTGCTGACAGGTTGTCTCGCCTTTCTATCCGTTTGCGCTGACGTAGTTCTGCCGATGGGGATGGTGTCGACCTGCAACAAAACACACGGTGGTTTCAAAAGCCTATCGCTATAATATTCCAACATAACATTCCAAAGATTCAATAAATAATTCAATTAAAATTGTCTATACTTGATTTAATAACTAATCTGACAAGCTTGAAGTTGTCTCGCTGAGCCATATTTACACTGTATACGAGAAAAATATCACTAGATTTTTTTGGCGGCAAAATTAAATTTGACGTACCAGCGTGAAAACTCGATACAGTCACTAACAACAGCTGATACGACAAGATAGAGAACATTCGTTTTTCTATTTGGCGTTCACAAAGTTAACTTTGTAAAACGCAACTGAATGTCGCTAGAGCTCACTTTGTGACACGCAACATATTTTTATAGAAGGTTGGTATTGCTAATATCAGATCAGTATCAGATGACATTTATTTCAATTGTTAAACGTCAAACTTCAGAATTGACAAATTTCAGTATAACCTCTAAATATGTTTTGCTTAATTAATTACTTTTTATTCAATAAAATTAATGACTCCAGAAATAGAAAACATATAAGTTCAATATTTTCTATAATATCTGTACTTATCACCTAGAATAGTTCAGTAATTATATACTTTTGCAGTGACAGTGACAGATATATAAATGAAAATATTAATATCACCAACCAAAACGTTACATACATAAATTTCCCTAAATAGACTTGTGTATATTGTGGCAGTATAATTTAAATTTTAATAATAAAAAGAAATTGGAGCTCCAAATTTAAAAAAATAAACGTTCCTAATAAAAAATTGTTCTAGAAATGGAATGTTGCAAACTGGAAGTCGATATTATAATCTGTTACTGAATGGCAGCTATTTTTGTGTGTTGAGATAAAATTGCGATTCAATTTGTATTCATTGGAGACTGTCAAAATATATTTTCTCGAAAACTATGCATTTACAAGAAAATCGCTTATGACCTAACTTATACAGAATTTTGTGCTCTACAACTTCATATAAAATAGTGTTCTACATGATATTTATGCAAAATCTAAAATTCTATATTTGAATTTTTCTGTGAATAAATCATTGGTGCAGTATTCTATTACTTATATAAATTTTCTAGATTTGCATCATCTGGTGTTGCATTCTGTGTTGAGATATTCTAGGTTTTTATCTGCCTGTAATGATTTATTTTTCTATGGTAAGTATGGCAGTTGATTTTTAAAATTTTATTTTATTTAAAAAAAATCCGTATATAATTTAGATTCTGTTTAAATATAAGATGTAAATTATTTTTAAGAGTTCAAGTTGTTATAATAATGACATGACTAACACAAAAATGTATAAACGGGTGAATGTTTCTTTCAACTTTCATAGAACAATAACAATGCTATTATTGTTATGGGAATAGCGAATTATATCAGTTCAAATATTTTAAATTAAGATAACATAAATTTAATAAATTTTAAACGGAACTCGTATCATAATCATAAGATATAATTATTATTACTTCTTCGAAATCTAAATCAGTCTATAACTGGAATTGAGCATATTATTTAACAAGCAGCTTTAACGATAAGAATACATAATTCTAAGACACAGACGAATATTCTAGTCATTTTTAGAAGTAATTGGCATATCAAATAGAATGTAGAATACTATACTTTATCTATGACTATATTCTTTCAACTCATACTTTATTTTATGAGTTAAATTTAAATATGGTTAAATGAAGAATGACAGCTGTCAATTTAAAATTACCTCGATTTCCTATTTTGTTTTGAACACACATGGATTTGAAGCTATAAATGAATTACAAATTCTACTTTTCCAAGACTCATAAAGATTCAATTTAGCGGCACCACTATTTGACAAGCGATTCTCATCAGGACTCATTTTCACAGGATTCAAAAAATGAAAGAATTCTCAAAGAACCAATGTGTGCACAAAGCTTTATGAACTTTACGGAATTAAATTTCATTAAAAAATCTTTGGTTATTGGACTAGTAAACTTGAACAATCTGAATATTGGGAAAAAGAAAATTCACTGTTTTGAAGCTAATTTATTTTTTCTAAGAGTCATTTAAGATTCAATTTGGCGGCATTTATCGCAATTTGACAGGCGATTCTTACCAGGATTCAGAAGCATGAAAGAATCCATGTGTGAATATCGTTTTACGTATTAAGTTTCATTGCAAAAAATCTTTGGTTGACTAGTAAATTTGAACAAATAAATAAAAAAAAACTCTGCAACTTCCTACCTGATTGATTGATGGACAGAGTTCGTATCCGCGGTTTGAAGTTCATCTTCAGAACTGCTGAGCTCCTCGTTGTTGGGCACGATGGGCAGCGGGCGACTTGGTGCGCCGGTTTTCACATCGTTTTCCTCGAAGGAGAAGTCGTTCAGAGACGCGCTGTTGGGGATCTTCGGCAGCGGGCGGTTGACTGGTGGGCCCTCCGTCATGTAGGAACGTGTGAGGCTATCGCCTCTCGGTGGAGGTAGTGGCGGTGGCTCGTCTTCGTCTGAGCTCGGGCTGTAGGGCTCTACGTGCTCTGAGTTGCAATTCTGGAAAGAAAACCATTTGTTGAAGAGTGTCTACTCTGGTACAGTTTGAGACAGTAAAGCTCATTTTACATTGAGCAAGCGCAATGGGCAACTGTAATCTGCAAGTCACAGTTGCTCAAAAACATTGCTGAACGGTGCTGAAGATATTTTTTAAATTATTGCCTTGCAATATTGCAAAAATTAGAACAAGTTGTATTTCATGCAACCCGTTGCGGGCAAAATTGCTTCTGCCTGTTAAATGTGCAATTTCTGTGTTACGCTCATGCAATACTACAGCAACTTGTTAAAATTTGCGATTGCATCTGCAATAACGTTCAATATAAAATGGGCTTAATGCATTAAATTAAGGTGCAACACTTGTAAATCCAGAAGCTTTACAATTTCATCGAGTCTGGGTACATTATTAAAAATTTCATACTGAAATTTACCATGAAGAATCATAAGTGAATCTATGACTGCAAGTTTCAAATTGCTGTGACATCAATTAGCAAAACTTATAGCTAAATAATCAAATTTATTTTATAAGAAAGAAGATAGTCATAAAAATAATAGGGTAGATAGCCTAGTGCACTAAGTTACCGACTTAGATTCGAATTCAGTCAGATACACATTACAGTTTAACTGCACAAAAACTCTTCTGTAATGTACTTTCCGCCAACAATCATGAGTTTCAGTGAGTTGGTAGCTGATTTGTATAAATGTGGCCGAAGCGAAAGAAGTGTGTTAGGATAAAAATGTTTGTCAATGATTAAATAATGTTTTTAATGTTTTTTGTTGACGTCATTTTTATGTATACCTATATTTACTGTAGTGAGTACTATATTTTGTTCTATGATTTTAAAGCGAAAGTACTTTCATAGTTTTTAAATAAATTGTAGTAGATTTATAAGAGTTTGATTAATTTTTAGCATTATAACATTATTATACATTTCATGTAAAACTCGTTGAAATTAGGAGAATCTGATATATTATTATTATTTCATAGTATTTTATATTATTATTTTACTATTATAAATACTCTCTGTGATTAGAAAATAAATAAATAAGATAAATATTTACCTCAGTGTCTTCACATGGCGGCTGCGAAAGTTGCTTAGCTCCCTCAATAATAGCTTGATACGAAAACCGTAACTGATCTGGAGTCTGAATCAAACCCATTCGATATTTTCTCATTTCCAACAAAATGTCTTTTACATTAACTGAGTTTAACCCCTCTTTCTCAATCTGAAACCCCATGGAATGTATTTAATTTTGTTTTAAATGCTGCAAGGAATAAAATTACCAAAACGAGGCATGAATCAACTAAACAAAATGTCCCTGATCGACCAATTCCGGCGGAGCAATGTATAACTGCTGGACCAACAGAAGATTCTAACGAGCCAGATTTTCTAACAACCCTTAGAAATTCAAGGAAAGCGTTTGGGGAGCTTGGCACACCAAAATCAGGCCACGTCGTGTAGTGAAATTGGTAAATTTCTTGTGATTCTCCACTATCGATATCAGTCAATCTAAAAATACACTTATATAAACAAGTTTTAAATGGTGTATGGTTTAAAAACAAACCTGAAAATCCGTGTGGAATAGTATGAGTGATCTTGATGTTCTAGGTATTCGAGAGTTAAACCAACGTCGTTCAACACCATTATGTGTTCTGAGCCGATCGCCTGCGGCCAGTACCAGTGACATTTTACTTGTTTCTTTTCGACGATTTTATTTAACATAAGAATTGCACGACTCTTTTGCTCCCATACCATCAACCAAAAATTACCTACGGTTTCTGGCAAGGGACCTTGCGTTAGAATATACTGTCTATTTGCTGCTTCTACCTACAAGTAAAATATTAAACGTCAATTTTTGTAGGTTAACGTGTTGTAGTATCTTACCTTTACTAAGTTTGCATTTATATAGTCGCAAGAGCCTCTTTGAAGAATAATTCTGCTATGATCATAAGGGCTCACATCTCTGTACCTATTAAGACTTTTGTTTTGAGGTTTAATCGACTCCAGACATTTATAATTATATTTTGAACTTTCGTTTTTTATGTGCTAAAAAGCAATGCACTTTTAATTAGCGTACAATCTTCATCATATTCATTTGACATACTTGGTAAACAGCCAGCCATGCATTCTTTGCATTTAATTCCAGATATTCTGTTTCGATGTTACTACTTGACGTTGTCATATTTACAATTTTTACTTTAATCAATAATCACAAATACTAAAATTAATAATTTCTTTTATAAACTAGTCATTCTATTTACAACAAAACCTATGTAATAAATAACTGCCAACGAGTCCTCTACAAAAACAGTCACCATTAAAATTACCCACCATTTTTAAAGAGAGAGAGAGGATACTTCCATGACACACGAGTCGAAAAAAGACAAAAGATTTTTTGGTATCTTTTCACTGTGCTAGAAAGAAAAAGAAGAACTAGATATTTCACGCGCGAACTACGAAGACGACGTAATGAATAGTAATTTTTACACAAGGAAATTATAAATATTAATAATACAAACAAAAGAAAATATTCCAATGACTGGCAGCAATCACAACAACGCAATTCAAAGTAATACTTCTATTTCTATATTTATATAAATTACATAACTAATATTACAGTATCTGCAGCAGTAAATTCTCATACATTTGTAATGCCCTACTAAAATACAATCTTCAGGAATAAAACCTTAATTTACATTTTTAAGAATAAGTTTTCTGGCCGATGTTAGAGCATAAACTGGTACTTCGTTATGCTCTGTCCTGTTCGCACAAGGATTTTCTTTAAGATGCATCTCTGGCTATCAAATTCAAAGCAAAAAGGCTGTTATAATAAATCATTTTGTGATTTTGCTTTATAAATCTATTAAAATTTTACAATGATGTTCTAAAAGGTTATGCGCACACGGCTATAAAATGAAATTTGCAAAATACCTTTTGGTATTTTGTTAAATAATTTCTAAAACTTACTAAAAAGGCGAGTTTTACACAATTAGTTAATTATTGTTTTAAAAAATCTCTCTATAGCCGTCTTCCGTGTAATGTACATTGATCTCATAAGAAAAAATCTGCTGTGGCCACCACACGACCTCTCGCCTAATTCTGCTTATTCTACTAATCTAATAAATAGTTTTACTTACATTTTAATAGTTTCATGTTAATGTAATATGTAAACGATAATGTAAACCAATATGCAAGCAAAAGATGTCAAATGTACTGTCACTGTCATAATCCTCCTTGGTCATAATAATTCAAATTTTATGTAGAAACAAATTTCATATCATGGATAACAAGATACTGGAATTTCAAAAAAATAGAATATTAATTGTACTTTATTTTATTGTTATATACTTCCAGATTCATTAATTTGTATTTATATTTAACTGTACACATAGATAATCACAATTTCTTTTATTTTTAATTGCAAAAATTGTCATAAATAAATAATGTACCAATATATTTAAGGAAAACTTTTCCAAACTTCTAAAAGTTCTTCCGGTTTGCGGATTTCTACCAAAATCTTATCCGGTGTTAAGATACTTATTAAAACCTTAAATATGAAATTTGGTTATAAACGGTTTGATACTTTTTAAGTTATCGTGGACGAAAAATCGTCGGTTCATACAAACACACACACAGACATCATCGTGAAAATAGTAAATTCGTATTCTAGAGACCCTGAAACGTGCTTATCCACCAAAAACTCATACTCGAAAATTTTGACCCATTACAATACCTCTCTTATAGAATATGAGGCGAGAGGTAAAAACAAATTTTTGTGTGTTAATAAACGTATAAATTAGATTATTAAAACATACATATTTACTTCAAGTTTTAATAATTAATGTCACACCAATTTATAACTTACATTTAATTTATCGATTTACAAATGATTCATGAATCTTCATGTTAAATTTCAGTTTGAAATTTTTAATATATAGCCAGAATCGTTGAAATTGTGAAGCTTCTGGATTTAACAAATGTTTGCGCCTTAAGATCCAGCCAGAAGCATGAAAGAATCCGCAAAGAATCCTTGTGTGAATAGAGCTTTACGTAACTAATGATTATATTTAGTGTCTTTAGCAGTCAATTCTCTCCAATTAGGCCATTGTTTAATTTCATTAAATAACTGAATACCAGGGCTTTCAATAGGACTACACTGACAATGGCCTACTAAAACATAATCTTCTGGTATAAAACCTAATCTTACACCTTCGAGAATAAGTTTTCTGGCTGCTGTTAGAGCACAGACTGGTGGCAAATGATCCATGAAACAACCAATAAATGCAATACAAATCGCTTTTCTATTATATCCATATGTGTGCGCTCCTTGGATATTCCAACCTCGACCTTCGTAAATGTTGCCATCACAACCTACAAGAAAATTATAAGAAAGGTCGTCCCAACCTTGACTTTCCATATGAAATGTTTGGATTAGTTTCACTAGCAAAGCATTTTGGGGTTCGGTGAAGCCATCTTCAGTAGCAGTATGCGCTAAAACAGTGTTTAATTAAAATATATAATCAAGTAGTATTAATTGGATTTTGTACCGATTATTACATATTTAGATTTTTCTGGTAATGGTGTTATATGTTTTGCTGGCTGTGCCATCCAGTTTGCGCGAGGAATAATATTTAAATTGACATCTGCAATTATTTTTTATTACTTGCATTGGTTTACTACATGGTTTTAAAAAAGGATAAAAAACTTTGAGGGTAGGTACATTACGATGTCCTGATTCTAAATACAATCATTCAATTTCTGCAGCTATTTTTATTGCAACAATTGGAGACATTAATGATTTTCGTAGATCTGAGAAACTTGCTGCATACTTTGGAATTGTACCAAGACCAAGAGTTTCCAATATTTAATGTGCAATAACAATTAAATTGGGTAGGTACTTAAATTTAAGATTTCTTGTCGACAAGTGGCAATAAACATACTGTTCATTTGAAAAATATTAGCCATTATTTTACAGATTTTTAAAAAATTTATTGTTTGATTGAGAATCATTACATAGAAATGTATACAGGGGATTAATGAAAATATTAGTGAAACAAACTGATTGAGTACCACTGGAGGTACCACCGACGTCATCATATCTCGCTTAATAAGCAGAATTTTTACATCGCGTTTTCACTAATCGTCATAGTTTCTTATGCAGATTTGTAAAAAATATTTAAAAAATACAATAGAGGAGCCTTTTGAAAACAGTGGCCCAAAACTTGGAAACTAAAATTGCGAACTTTGAAAAAATTCTTTCAGTTCCGCGATAAGTAAGTTGAGCCACTAAAATAATATGCACAAAGTTGTGAATAACTCTGTATACCCCCAAAGTTTTGACCCTTTTTTAACATTCTGTATAATATTAATCTCTACCTGAATAATTTAAAACCAGCTGATTAGTTACATTTTCTTCATTAATATTAGCTGAAACTTGAGTTACATAAACTGGACCAGTAACATAAGTTACGTTTCCTACTATTACTTTTTGAGAACTGTCTATTTTAATTTTTCCATAAATATTAGCATCAGATTTGTTTGAGATTTCATTGCACAAAACTATTCCAGAATCTCTACGGATTGCATCGGAAGATTCAGAATAATTTTCAGATTCTGAAATAACACTTGAATCTGAAATATATTTTTGGCACATTATATTACTATTATTGTTTATGTTTTGTTTTGGCATGTAATCGAGATTTTTGCCGCATGTTGTGCAACATTTTTCTTCCATTTTATGATTATTATTAGATAACATTTTTAACAGGAACTAGCAAAATAAATACTTAATGTTTGATAAATGTCTGGTAAATATCTTATCAAGGACAACAGTTATTTCCGTTTGACAGAATTTATCAAACTATTTGGAAAGTAAAATGTTGTTTTTATTATCAACAGAATTAATATCTTGCCAGTTGAGCCAAGTTTTAATTTCATCGAATAATGTTTGTCCAGGACTTTCAATAGACAAACATTGAGATTGCCCAAGTAAAATATAATCTTCAGATATTACTCCAAGCTCAACTCCATGTTGAATTAAAGCTTTAGCGGCAATAATAGCAGATTGAGGCGGAAGATGATCTATGAAACAGCCGACAAATGCTATTGCTATGGAATTGTCATCGTATCCATGAGTATGTTCTCCTTTTATGTTCCATCCTCTTCCTTGGTAAACGTGACCGTCAGAGCCTACTAAGAAATTGTAGGAAATGTCGCTTAATCTTTTGCTTTCAATGTGAAATGTTTGTAGAAGACGCACTAATAGAGTATTTTCTGCTTGGGTGAAACCTTCTTCAGTTGATGTATGCGCTAAAAAATAGATACTTATATTCATTAGAATGTGTATTAAATAATATGAAATCTGGATACATGCTAAGATGAGTACATAATTTTTCGCCGCATCGTTTTTTCGGTTAAAATTATATTATTAATTATTATGAAATCATTTGTTTTGAACCGTTTAGTTCGTTATTTTCTGAATTCACTTATAAATAAATACATAAGTAAAGTATTAAAAATTTAAAAAGAAGATTTTTTTGAAGAAGCAGTAAATTTAATAAAATGCAATAAAACATACATACAAAAACATACAATCAATTAAATTTGATACAATAGGTAACTTACATAATTGGTTATTAAAAATTAAAGAGTATCATGTAAATTATTGTACAGAAATCTTTTGTCAAAAGAAGATAAAACTTAACACACACGTACATGTTACTTAACAACTTAACAGGCATCAATCAACTGAATTATGCAAATAATTTTATGAGCACTTTGAGGACGACTGAATTACAGTCGAAACGTCGGTGTTATTGGATTTTATAAAAAATTTAGTCTCAAAACATGTATAAGCTTTATTATATTTCGAATTTTAGTTATCGTTGTTGTTTGTTAATATTTTGTAAATAAATACAATAAAATATTTTAAAAATTGCTCTATGTACAATAATAATAAATTATTCGCAAATGTTTAAAATATTTTCATCAATTCAAATACTAATTTAAAAAAAAAATTATTAAAGTTGGTACCATTAATTGCATAAAGCTCATTAACGAACTTAAAACTAACTTTCTTGTAAAAAGCATAAATAATATAAAATTTCAGTCGAAAATTCGTATGTGTTTGAAATTATCATGCTTGCTTATGGGCAGACAAGACAAATCAACCAACCGACTTTTTTAAAAATTACGTTTTTTGGTTTCAGTAGGGTCTAAAACGTGAAGATTCATCAAAAAAGGCGATTTTTCGCGATAAATACTACAATAAACCAGGTTTGGTAGCGTTTAAAGAGGTTTGTGACGATGACGTCATAAACTTGTAATAGTTAACTTTCGCAAGAAAATTTGATTGGTTTGATGTAGTTAAGTTTGACAGAAAGTTTTGTGGGAAACATTAATATAAGCAAAAATTTAATAATTTTCGATTTCATTTTTCATAAAATGAATAGGATAATACTTTCTTAAACTCAACAATTTATTTGACAATTCAACTCATGTGTCATCTGTCAAAAATGGACCAATCAATTTTGAGGATTTATAAATTTTCCACCAATTGAAACGAATTTTTTCGACAATTTATCACTAGTGCTCGCAGCGACATAACTTTTCGACAATTTTCACTAGTGATCCAATCGACAATTTTAAACAATTGAATATATCTTTATTAATCAAAATCCTATTGTTATAACTGTTGTAATGGAAGTGAAGCTATTTATAAATCATTTTCATAAAGAAAGAATACATTTTTATTCGGTGAATTGTCCTCCGAATACCATTCGTGTTCCAAGTTATGTAGACAATTTTTGTGGCTGCATCACTCATGATTATTACGCTTAAGAAAATAGCACTCGTGCTACGCACTCGTGCAATTTTCAATCAAGCGTAATAACCATTCGTGATACAGCAACAAAAATTGTCGACATAACTTGGAACACTAGTGGTATTATATATGATAATAAACTGGTTTGTAAAAAAAATAACAGCATCAAAATTATGAGAATACCTGATTTTTATGAAAGATTAATTTCAAAATATTTAGAATACTATTTTTATTTTCATTTTCGAATGTGCAGAAAGCAGAAACAAATTTATCCTCAGAATTTAGAGAGAGATAGAAATATTAACGCGCCTTTACCTACCTCCTGAGGATGGTTAAGTGGTTTGGCTAACTTTTCTTTACCACGTTAGTGTGTGACGTCATCAATTTCGTCGCGAAAATGACAAACTATAGTTAACAACATATAACTACAGTTAACTACTTTCGCGAAAAATCGCCTAAAATCTCGAACTGTCAAAAAATCACGATTACAATAACACTTCCCCAACAACTATAGGCCGGGGCGGGGAAGTAAAAAATATAAATTAAATAATCGAAATTTTGTATCTAAGGTGGCATATATTTTTTAATAATACGAAATACTTATTTAGAATTCAGTTTAAATTTATTTTAAATTAAAAAATATAGTTATAGACATTTATTGTTATGAAATTCTTCTCTTAGCATTTTCTAAAATCTAAAAGTTTGCAATCAAAATTGTTTTAAAGTTAATATACTTAGATATTTATTTATTTATGTTCGTGCAATTGAAAAAGTAAGCTTTAAAATTTTTTATTGTTGAAACTGTTATATTGTAGTAATTAAATATTCTAGTAATTTTATTTATTAACAAAATAAAAACGTAGAATTTTTGCTGTCCTCCAAAATAGACCTAAGTACGTGTGGTACACGTATTTTCCGCCAGGACCGGCTTTGTAGATCTTGCAAAATACCGGAATAATAAGTTAAATAAATAAGGTTATGTTTTGCAGATACATCGTATGTTTAAATGTGTTTTTTAGTTCTCAACTACAATGTCAATTCGAACTCATCATAAATGGCCAATCAAATTTGATTAATATGAGTTCTGAAAATTTATTTCAATCTACATTAATGGTCAAGTTTAATAGAAGCCGAGCGCAGCGAGCAGCCTACAGCTACAGTACAGTAAGTAATAATAATTTTATTTAGCATGTATCCACACTTTATATTACTAAGTAATACAAAATACAACCTAAACAGTTTGATTTAAAATGTGTAAAATTAAAACCGACCTATGATAACATGGTGAACAGGTTTGGCTAACGGTGTTTTTGAAAACGCTGGTTGGGCCAACCAATGAAGTCGAGAAATAATTCGCAGTTTTTCTGTTCTTTGTGTTGCTGTCATAAAATATGTTTCTTTAAATAATGTTATTTATTTTTAATAACTGTTCATTTACCTATGGAACCATCTAAAAATACTTGATTGGTGATATTTTGTCGATGAATATTCGATGTTGTTTGAGTTATATGTACCGGTCCAGTTATGTATGTTACATTTCCAACAACTACGTGTTTTGAATCTGATATATTTACATCACCGTAAATGTTTCTTTCGTTTTTTAACAGAGCTGATTCGATTTGTTCCGTTATCTAAAAGAAAAATAGAGAATAATTTATTTATACTTATTATATAAGACCAAGATTATACATTTAGATACGCAGAAATTTTATTTCTTTGTTTACAAAAACATCAAACATTACTTTGTACCAGAAAATTAATTTACGGTGTGTAATTATCTAATTATCTCTGCATGCGCACCGACAAAAAATGAAAAGTTCTTATATTTGAATAAATAATGTGTCACTTAATCACTGTCATATTCAATTAAATTTTTCGTAGTAATAAATATTAAACAATCCATGGACAACAAGATACTGAAGTTTCATACTATAAATTATAAATAATACTTTAATTCCTGAAGTACTATGACAGAACCATTTATAAAATGCTAAAAATTGTAGATAATAATATACAGGGTGTTCATTTTAAGTGGCGCACTATTGCTAATTCGAGAACTATAAGAGCTACGAAGTTGGTTAAATTAGCAAACAATTTCTATTTTATATGACTACTTTAATGAACGAATCAAATTTTTTTAGACCAGTGGTTCTCAAACTAGGGGTTGCAACTTTCTTATTTCAAATGGGGACCTATTTTTTTTATTTGCTTATTCGATTCAGTATTTTTTTCTGAATTCAACGAGATATTAGTTTTATACCCTTGCATAACAAAACATAAGAAAAACGCTATTGAAAATTATGATAATTTAATTAAAATCTGATTGTTAGTTAGTGAACAACAAAAGAAAACAATTGAATTTTTCTTTCATATTAATTGTTAGTGAAAAAGATTCTAGTATACTACAATGATCAGACCCAATAAGGTCGAAACACGTGTCCGTTGTTACCGCCACCTTATATCCTACTGAGTACTTAGTACCCTGAATTCATACACTCAGTAGCGGTCCTGATCTCTTGATTAAAATCCAAGAATCTTTTTCATTAGAAATAACAATTAATATGAAACAAATATTCAATTGTTTTCTTCCATAGCACTCTTGTAACAATCAGATTTTAATTAATTTATCATAATTTTCAATAGCGTTTTTCTCATGTTTTTGTTATGCCAGGGTATGAAACTAATATCTCGTTAAATTCAGAAAAAAATACTGAATCGAATAAGAGAATAAAAAAATAGGTCCCAATTTGATATAAGAAAGTTGCACCCCGTAGTTTGAGAACCACTGGTCAATTTTTTTTTGTTTCGTTCATTAAAGTAGTCATATAAAATATAAATTGTTCGCTAATTTAACCAACTTCGTAGCTCTTATACTTCTCGAGATAGCAATGGTGCGCCGGTTTGGGGATTGCTTTAAAAAAATAACTGGGTTCAAGATTTCTATTAAGACGTTATACACATAATATAAAATTTGGTTGTTAAATATTTGAGTCCGGAAAAAAATGTTACATACAACCATTTTCTCACTCAATTCTTCACCAATAAGGACGAAATTTTCAGCTCTGAAAAGGAAATTGATAGGGCTTTGTGACAATCGAGTCGAACAGGATTTTTTGGAGCTATAAGCCTTCAAACTTTGAGATTTTTCATTGCTCAGACATGACATCACATAAAGCGATTTTTCAGGGGGTCGGGGGAAGCGAATATTTTCGGGATTTTTGGATAACGTAGAGGAGGAATGTATCTCCAGAGGGAATTTTCAGATTTGTGTTAACACGTCCCTGAAAGAAATGCCCCACATTTTAAAAACAGGCATTTTCTTGGTTCGGCCAAGTGGCTCGATTTTTTTTGGGCAGTGTATTTACAAAATTGACCATGGTTATATTTAGCCATGCACATAAAAAAATTGAAGAAAAACTAAAAAAATCTGACGTGGGCACCACATGACTTCCTTGTACGCCTTGTGTGTTCATATAATACTTTTCTTAATAACTAAAATGTAGAATAATATAAAAAATTCTTTTAACTTATTATACTAGTATACTCACAAATATATTTTAGTCATTTTATTTAAACTGCAGAAGAAGATATAAAGCTTATTTTACTATTGTCACTGTCATGTCATAATCATTTAAATTTTACGTAGTAACAAATGTTAAACGATCATGGAGTACAAGATACCGAAATACTAAATTATAAGTATATACTTTAATTATTCTTAAATGATAGAAGATACAGAAAAATTTATAAAATACCGATTGTAGATAATAATCACATAATCTTTCATTTAAAATAAAAAAAATTGTCTAAAATCTATTATTTATCAAAATATTTTTAAAAAGTACTACTTCCGGTTTATAGATTGAAACCAAAAATAGGAGGTGCACAACTAGATGCTATAACAGTCCAAAATACAAAATTTCAGCTTTTTACGTCTAACCGTATTTGAGTTATGCGACATACATACGTCCGTACATACGTACGTACAGACGTCACGACGAAACTAGTCATAATGGATTCAGAAAAGGTCAAAACGGATATTTCCATCAAAATCTGAAAACCGAAATTTTTCGGGATTACAATACTTCCTTATTACTCCGTACAAGGAAGTAAAAACTGGCATTTGAGCAAAGAGGGATCCACGATTCAATAACATTTTACGATCATTTTAGTTATTTCGAAAATTTTAATTTTTAGTTCAATTTTAAGGGGAAAACTATAAACATACTTTTCACCATTTTAACCAACTTAGGTGGTAGGTATCCCTTAATTTTGAAAAATTTTCAAAAATTCTTTTTGTTCCACACTCAGCACGTCATATAATATTATAGGTAGGTACCCTTAATAATTTCCCCAAAGTTTAGTAACACCCTGTATAAATAAATGAACCCAAAATTGGCCGCTCCTCCTCCTACGAGGGGGGAACTTCCTATGTCTTCGTAGGCGTGCTCCCTGACCACTATTGAGCTAATTTTCCTACTTACCGATTTTTCATCGAATTTTAATAGGCGATTATCCTGAGAGTTCGACTCTTGAATTTCACTTGTGCACTCTGATTCCTCTTCAAATTCAGAGTACACAGACAGTCGGCTGCTAAATTCCGAATCTAGGTCACTTATGGAACATTTTTCCATTAGCCATTGTTTGCACTTTTCGATTGAGTCGTCGTCGTCGATTGTCGTTTGTTTTGATGAAGTTTTAACTACGATTTCATTGTTTCCCGCGCACGATTTACATAACGTTTGTTGAACTGAATCGCTCGTTTTCGTTTCCATTTTGACACGCGATGAGAGTTTAATCAGTGACAATTGCGCGAGACAACAAGGAAAACATCGACGTATTACTCATGTTTTAACGCGAGCCAGTGATCTTCAAACTTTTAACAAGGATTTTCAACAGAAAATAATTTTTCAGTAAATTTTATAAGTAGAAACACTATTTTGTTGCAATAAGTTGCAATAGATTGCTTTATTTATGGTTTTAATGCTGAGACAGTAGCTGCGCGTGTTTATGCACAGCGTTCAGGAGACCTATTCTTAGAAGTTATCACTTATCAATAGTGATACGTTGATGACGTCAGCCGAAGATAAATTAGAAGTGATAGTTTAGTTTCATTTGAATGGTTAGGTTTACGCAGTAAATATTCAAAATATGTTGTCAATGTCTTGTTTGTTAGGATTTTGTCCGTGAGTAGTCTGTGAAACCGTGAGTAGATATGTTCGTGTAAGATAGTTTTTTGAAAATCGGCATGAAAATCTTCATTTCCTGACTAATTTGAGTAAGATTTCCATGACTAGGCATGAAAATAAATAAGTAAAAATGACTTTTTACTTATTCATTTTTACTTTCCACTGTCTGTAGGTACAAACACTTGTCATGACAACGTTTTCTAAAATTTGTCACAGCTCTGATGATTTATGCAAACCTAATTTTTTCTATAATTTTAAGCTTCAATAATTGCCGATTTAAAAAAATAGAATACATCACGCGTCATAAAAATGTCTTTGCTAGACTCGGAGGCTTTGAAGAAATGCTCGGACGGTGCGCATCCTCGCATCCTTCAAACAAGCCTCCTCGTCTGCAATGAAACATTTTCATGACTTGTAATGTAATATACTATTTTCTTCAAACGTCAGAAAAACATAATATTTCATATCTCCATAGAAACAGCTAAAGTTTTACTTTTCTGAGAGCGGCAGACAATAATAATTATTACCTGCCGCTGTGAGCGTCAGATAATATTATCTGCCGCTGGTGCACCAATCAAATTGCAGCTGTCAATAAAATTTAATTCAAATTTTTATTAAACAAAATAAATCAAAGACGACTATATTATTTCAATCCGAATTATTTTAATAAATTTTCTTACACGAATATCAATTTTATTGTAAGGTTTCGACGTCTGAAGAAAAAATCGCATATTTTATGCGGAGCTAAGTGACTTTTTATGGCTCATCTGTAGTATCCGGATTCGCTGCGCTCATCCGGCAAACGCCTACAGATTCCTTATTAAATAATATACTATTTTTGTCCTTTTGACTACGGAATGGACGACGGACATGTGTTGAAATAAGGTATCGTTTTCGGTCCTTGTCAGCACTGAACGTATGTTCTCAGGAGTCAGGACCAGTGACGTTACACTATCACACATATGGCATCGTGTTTCGCGGCACCTATTTTTGTAAAATTTATGAATTTTTTTCTGGCTTGTTATCAACTTTTTGGCAAAAAAATACGTTTAAGAAAGTTAAAATTCATATAACTAGATACGAGCATCCACACGTCCCACTTTTAAAGAACTGTGAATGCTCGTATTTAGTTAGATGGTTAGATGTATCAGAACGCTCGTGTATTAAACTTTCTCATGAGTATTTTACATCGTTAAAATCTTTTTAAATAATATATACAACTGAAGACTAAAAGAAAACTTATTTGGAATCTCATGCATTTTATTTGTTTTGTGTTTTATTCAGAAAACACTGCAACATTGATAACAGATAAAATTCTTCTTATTATTTACTTACTTATAGTCCACAACTTCAAACTTAACTTTTATTGCTTCTATTTTTGTTTGATTTACATTTGAAATAATGCAATAGAATTTTCACATCTGTAACACCAGTTTAAGCGTATTACAAAAGGTTTGTGGTTTATTTTAGTTTCTATAATTACAAAATACGCAAAATACATTAATTTATTAGAGAAAGAAAAACATATTTAAAAAAAATATAAGTAAAGAGAATATGAAAACATATTTTCAACAAATACTAATGAGATTTTTAAAAGTAGGTATAATGTTTTCTTCTTGTTAGCGTTCGTAGAACCGGAAGTCTATTTTTGGCATGAAACCACAATGAACGCATTAAAAAATTCGGAAAGTTATTGTGAAGACAATAAAGATATTAAAATTTATCTCAAGTGTTTATTTTGAGAAATTGAAAATAATGCTGATAATCCAATATTTATCTAATTAAGTACTTGAGACATAAATATACTATCTTAATTAAAAAACAACTAGCTATATATATAAATTTTTGTATCTACGCAAAATGAGTCGCGAGTACAAGAAAATGAATAATAAAATGATAATCAAAATGACATAACAAACCTGTTTGAAACAATGGTAAAAAACAGGAAGTATCTGACTACAAAGATGTTACGTTGTATTATCTCAGTATCATTTGAGCCCTCAAGGAGGACATTATGAGCAAACTCAGTATCACTTTCACATTCTCAACGCGCGACTGATATAAAACAAGTACCGTTTTCTCTCATTCCATTTGTGCTCCAAAACTAATCCAAGATGTTTCGACTCATATCAACATTTATCTTCGCAAGTTTTATTTATCACGTATCAGCAATTAACGGTGAATGTGTTTCGTTAAAAAACAACGCGCACAACGAAAAATTCGAACTGGTTTACGAATGGAAATACATTAATTTCACTTGGCCATCAAAAAGTGCATACGAAACTGCAGTAGCATCTGGAAAATACGTTCCAGAACATAATGCAATAGTTGGAGTAAAATATTTCAATGAAAAATTATACTTGGCGTTACCAAAAGCTAAACCTGGTGCGCCTGTAACCTTAGCAAGAGTGGACCGCTTCCCCGAAGACAACATCTTAGGAGGCACTTCACTTTTGACACCTTATCCAAGCTGGAGAATGAATACAGATTCAGGTTGTGGCGCGTTACACAATATCCAAAGCATGGAAATCGACCGTAAGGGCATTATGTGGGTACTAGATGGCAGAAGGATCGATAAACCCGGTACAAAATGCCCGCCAAAAATCATACTACTCGACTTGCAAGCCGGCGGCAAAGTAGTAAAAAATTACGTAGTCCCGAACGAAATTTGCAAACATGACAGTTGTTTTCTAAACGATATTGTACTAGACGAATTTGATGGAGGATATGCGTATATTACAGACACAAATGCAGAAGATCCAGGATTGATTGTTTATTCTAGAAAACAAAACCGTGCGTGGAAAGTGCGCGATCAAACAATGCATGCGCAACCGGAAGCCATAAACTTCACAGTACATGGTCAAGTGCATGGACATCCTACGCCGATAGATGGCATTGCTTTAGCTCCGCCAACCAGTTTAGACGATCCGAATAGGTTAGTTTACTACACCGCTTTAGCAGGTTATAATTTCTACGCTATTAACACGACTGTACTACGAAATGAAAAGTTGGCTAAATCTAAAAAAGTTAAAGATTATATAATCGATTGTGGCAAAAGAACTGGACCCACTGATGGGCTCATGATGGATTCTGAAAACGAATTGTATCATGGTTTACTGACCCAAGATGCAGTGGCAAAATGGGAAACGGGTAGAGAAGTTTCTACGACTCAAATGGTTGATCAGAATGATATGATTCTGTGGCCGGATAGTTTTGGGTTTGATCCATTTGGAAACTTGTATTTAGTTACTAATAATATTGATTATTTTCTTCATAACGATATTTCAGTTAATACTGTTAACTTTAGATTGTTGAAATTGTACACTGGTACCTGTAGTTACCAATATTAAATAGCCTACGACTATTTTACTTTCTGTACTATACGTATAGTGTATCATAACTTCGAGTACATAAATTAACACCTCAATAGAATAATTACAATAGGTAATTTCGAATTAGAATTATAAAAATTAAGTTAAAATAATTATCTATTCAATGGCATAAAAATGTTACCTTCAAATATTTTTAAATAATGAACATTTGGAATTTAAAAAAAATCTTTTTATTCATATTCATATTCAGCATATCAAACCAGAAATTATGATACACTTGTGCAGCAGCATTTTCAAATAAAATAATTTGTTGATTAGCACATAAATCTTTTTAAAGTAAAATACGAATTCCTAAACTGACTGCTGCCAAAATGAATTAACTGTTCAAAATAGTCGTAGATAAAATTTGACATGGCAAATACTCAGTTAATAAGTAATTTCCATCGTTAAATACTCATACTATCATTTGTTTTGTTATTTTTTGTAAGTAGTTTTAGTGGAATTAAGTAATAGTTGATAGTGCCCCACCTAAAGTAAATTTTTGTTACGCCTATGGTAATAAATCATCTCATGTTAAAAAGTAATGTTTCCTACTGTTATTCAACATGTTAGCCTAAGTGAAAGTGTACAATATTGAATAATAAATGTTTTTCTAATGTATTTTTGTTTTATTTTGTAAAACAGTAATGCGAATGAAGCATCAAACGCACGACAATATTATAATCTTTCTCTCTCGTAACTAAACAACATGTTCTACGATACAATTAATTATTAATTCTACTTAAACTATGCTGCATTGCTAATTACACTAATAATTAATTGATACTGTACATTGTGCGGAACTAAAACTTGTGTTGCATGTATGCCACAAGGAAATAACATAAATATATTACATAATTATGTAGCTAATGTATATTATTTTATAACTGTATTTGATGAAAATACGATATGAAATATGTCTCACTCATCAATGTTACACTCAACTAAAGCCCCGTTCACACTTACAATTCTTCTTGTCCAATATTCAGTGTACATTCAGTTATCGGCGCCGCTATTTGACAGACATTTCTCCCAAGGATATTTTTTTAAAAAATTCAAAGCATGAAATCCTTGTGTGAACAGGACTTATTAATGCCTGAGCATAGGAACCGTCGTTACTCACTTTCTTATCGTTATTATGAAATAAAGCCTGAATCACACTATCAGCTTTTTCATTACACGCCAATAAATTATCAAACTGTTTTGAGGTAAACAATGTAATTATCGAGAGGTATGTATAATTAAAAATATTTGCTTTTGCTTCAAGTACAAATTTTTGTTTCATAGTATTTACTACATTAAATTCTTGTGTAATTATTTATAAAACATTAATGTAACTGAAGCATTAAAATATTTGACGTTCAAAACATTGACAGTTTGATGAAAAATTTGATGGTCTGTCACAGGCTTTAGTTTTTAAAATATTCTAAAAGTTTCATGCAAATTTTATAATAATATTATAAAATTTTTAAGACCAATTATTCGATTATGAGAAACATGATGTAAAACAAATAAAATTAATGAGAATATATCTTGTTCTATAACCACGAATTTCGTGACTCATCTTGTACATTATATAACTGTTTTTGATACGTATATTACTTGTACAATTAAAATAAATGCTTAAATATTAAACGTTACGTTATTATAATTTACAAATAATATCTCTAATGCTGTTAGTTTAACTTAAGAATAGTTTGAGTACAGTATGCTATTAAAATTAAAAGAATACTGTTCATTGACAATATCATCCGGTATCCGGGTTTGACAACTCTTGAGAATCAACGTGATTTTCATTGTTTGTCTACATATGCGAATGTTTTTTGTTTTGATGATTGTCCAAGGCCACTTGATGTAGAATGATTTTCGGTTGAGAATATTCTGTAAAGAAAAATCAGTTTTAATATATATATTTTTAAATGAGAGTGTTACAATTCAAATTATATGTCAATGTTCAATGAACTTAGCAAATCTATCGAATTTCTTTACGTTGATTGGTGTACAAGTGCAAATTTGACAGTTTTACTAGAAAATTATGTCAACAGTGCTAGCAAAAAAAACTACTGTCACTGTCATAATAATTCAAATTTTGTGTAGAAACAAATTTCATACCATGGACAACATAATTTCAAAAAAGTTGATTTTTTTACATTGTCCTATAGTTTATAAATGGTACAGAATATTCTTTAAATATTTGTTCTGTTATATTAAATGAAACATATATTATCATAAATGCTTTATTTGTCGACATAATTTAAGAAAAATCATATTGCTCTATATGAAAAGTCTTACTGCCGCGGTTTATGAATTGGTACCAAAATACAATAATTGGTCTATTGAAAATCGTATTTTAACCTTAGATATAAAATTTGGTATTTAAATGTTTGATATTTTTGGAGTCATCATTTCCGAAAAAATTACAAACATACAAACGAACGAACGAACATACACAGACATCATCTCAAAAATGTGTAATTCGTATTCTAGAGACCCTAAAACGTGCTTATCTGCCAAAAACACACACTCGAAAATTTAGACTCATCACAATACCTCTCTTATAGAATATGAGGTGAGAGGTAAAAATATTACAAGAACTGCTAAAAATAAAATTCATTTCAAAAAATTTTAAGACAGAAAATTTAGTTGTGGAAATAGTTTGTTGGTAATAACAGTTTTTCTTAATTATCTAGGAAATAATATACAACACAATGTACTTCATATTGTATTCAAGACATGGATAAACAGTGAAGACACAATAATTTTTTGTTGAAACCATGTTTTTTGCACGATGCATATTATAATCGACGATAACACTTCTAAATGTCACTTGTGGCATGATAAAAATGAGCTCAATTTCGATAAAAACTTACAAATAATTGGATCAATTAAAAATGACGTTAATAAAATACTTGGAAAACCATATGTCAAGTACTAAACAATAATATGACATTGAAAATGAATGATAATCAAACGAATAAAAAATATAATAATTGTTTACAAATTACACAGGCAACCAGTCTAGCGTGGCAGTTGAAGTACTCACATAATTATACGCAGAAAATTATTTCATATTGAAATAGTAATTGTATTTTAATCAAAATGTGTGCGATTACCAGCCGTTAACTCATTCATGGCATTGACGGATCCAGGGGGAGAGGAGCGATGGGGGCGATCGCCCCCCACCCCCCTGTAAATATTAATATTATTATTTAATTATACCTACACTAAATATAATTTTAATAAAATAACAATTGAAAAATATATTATTTTGAAATTATAGCAGTGGCGGATCCAAGGGGAGGGCGATGGGGCGATTGCTCCCCTTTGAGAGAATTTGATCTTTAAAAGTTTAAGAAATCGTTGACAAATTAAAGTTAAAGATATTTCCCAATTTTCATTTCATTTATTTTTTAAATTTGTTATTTATTGTCATTTTTACTCGTGAAAAAGGGTAAAATATATGTAATTTCCGCTTTATAGATAAACTTGAATTTAATGAAATAACCGTTGACCTTCAACCCTAAAAAATTTTTGTCTGCGGCGCTATTTTTCCTTTTATTTTCAAAGAACAGCATCGAAATATTACTTTTGATAAAAATTCGCCCCCTTCCCTGGAGATTTTCTAGATCCGCCACTGATTCATGGTTGTTAGTGGAGAAATCGACGTAAAACCCTGTTCACACAAGGATTAATTGAGGATTCTTTCATACTTGTTATTTTGAATCGCCTGTCAACGGCGCCGCTTAATTGAATCTTCAATGATACTTGGAAAAGAAGAATTAAAAATTAATTGACAGCTTCAAAACAGTGATTTTTTTCATGATTCGGAAGAATGAAAGAATCCATGTGCGAACAGGACTTTTGAAGGATCTTTGTTTAGTTGAACTGAAATGTGTAACTGACTGAATTCGAACCTGAGTCGAATATTAGCAGTCGGTCACACTGCACTGAGCTATTTAAGCATAATTTAAAAAAAATTATCTGCCAATTTTTTCCGCTTCGATAAATTGAGTACAATAAACAAAAATTGAATATTGCAAAAATTTAAATGCGTGAAGAACCATAAATTATTATTTTAGGCCAAGGATTTATTAAAATTATTAATTTTATTACATCTTTTAGCATAATGTAAACAACCTTGTATTAATATATTAAACAATTTTTAATATATCTTGTATGTGCATAGATATGATTTATGAATATATTTTGGATATGTTCTTAAATGTTTTGTTAAAAATACTTTAAAATACATACATGAATCATACGTTATTTTTACTACAAATTTTTAGTTGTTATTACAAGAAAAACTATAAATCTGAAGGTTAATTTTAATTAAATTGCAAACAACTTGATTTTGTTTTATGCTATCAAAGTAATTTTAAAATTTAATATTGAAATCAAATAAGCACGACCTTAACAATGAAAATGCTAAGGATCGTTAAAATAATATAAAAAGTTGTACGTTAATTTTGCAATAAGTCGTCAAGGAAAATAATAGTCTTAGCAAACAAATTTTATAAATTGAATTTTAAACGTTTTTGTCCATATTATTATTAATTAATAGTAAGTAAGAATTGTGGGAATTATAAAAAAATTCAAGATTTGCAAAGATTTATAGAAATTACAAAAAGAAGAATCAGTGAAATATTGAATAAATTTTTGATTGCAATTTTGTAATTTAATTCAATTTAAATGAATGGGTTGGTTCAACACCAGTAAATAAAAATAGAGAATATTCATACATAGAAAAATGCAATACCAGAAGATGTCAATTTAGAAAATATTCACAATCAATAAAATAAAAGATTCATTCACAGATTCACATATTTTTCATTTCAATTTGTTAAAACGTCAAAAATTTATATGACATTAACACTCAAATATTTTATTTTTTGTTTTCATAGGTAGGCAGATAAATCAAAATTGTAACTTTGTAGAATTTTTAACTTCTTGTACTTAATTGGAAAATGATGCTAGATAGAAACAACGTTTTGAATACATATTGTAGACAGTAACATTTAGTATACAATGTTATGAAAAAATTAATATTAATTCATAAATTTTGAGGATATTTCAGAAAAACTCTTCAGATCTTCAAGAAACTATCACTTCCGGTTGCACGATCAACACCAAAATCTAATCAGATCTAATCTAGGGTGTCATAATATTATTAAAAAAATTTCAAAATTTTTTATTCAGTGGTATTTGAGTTCTCGTACCACCAACATCCATCCACAATCCATCCAATCCATCCAATTGTGTTCTAGGGACCTCAAAACGTGCTTGTTCATTGAAAACTCACTATCGAAACACCCCTCTTATGCCCACTGCACACAGAGAAACATTTTGACAAGTTGCCAGAAAATGGAGATTTTTTTGAAAAACAATAAATATGTTTATGATCACATGTCACATTTGACAATTTGACAAATAAGAAGATAGTTGCACTTCACAACGTTTCCTGAAAACGCCTCATTTTTATAGGCGCCGTTAAAACTTTGAAGTTTCCAGAAATTTTTTTCAGGAAACATGTCAAAATAATTCTTTGTGTGCACTAGCGCACTAGGCATTACAGATATGAGTGGCGAGAGGTAAAACCAGAACCCTTAGTCAAAGGAAAAGAACTAAAAACCAACAATCCGTACCTGAGTGCTCACAGACGAGTGACAATGATATCGTCATCAATATCATCCTTCTCGTCGTCAGTCTCCTCGACCACGTGCATGCTGGCGCGCTTCTCAATGGCGGCGGCGGCGGCCTTGGGGTCTTCCTCGAGCTTCTTCTGCCGCCTGCGCTTGCGCAGGTGCAGGATCTCCACGATGACGTAGCCGATGACGCCGGCGATCAGCACCGCCATGCACACGTACAGCTTCATGCGCGCGCGCAGGTGCGTCGAGTAGGCGTAGGCGATCACGAAGCCCACTGACTCCCATAGTCGGTAGTTCGAGAACGCTGCTTCTTTGTTGCGCCGGAACAGCGTGCCGTACAGACCTGCAGAAGACGAGAACGTCAGTTCAATCAGAGATATCAATTCAAATAAAAGCACTTGGTTTTGTTTCACAAAAACAATAAACCTTTATTACACAATTTCGGCAGTTATGCCATCATCAGAAGCACGCCCGTCTCTATTTATCAGGCCGTAGTGTGCACTTATGACAACAAGGCTAGTGGTCCGATTTTCACAAAACGAACGAAAATGTACATAGTAGGTACTTTTCAATTTATTGTAATAACTCAGAAACTACTGCATATATCGTAATGAAATCTTTACCAGTTATTTTAATAACAATGTTCTTAACAAAAATAAATTTTCAATTGGAAATTGTTTATATTAAAATTGTAACAATTATTTGAAAGATGCTATGTTCATAAATGATGTAAAAAGTAGTATGATGCTAACTTTTGTATTTGTTAAAATAGACATATAGTATATGCGTACGAATTTTTGAGAAAGATTCAAATTTTATTTTGTTAAAAAGAATCATAACGATATCTTGATTGTATCGTGAGATATTTAACTTAGAAACTAAAAGTCATTGCGTACACGTTCCATTATTCATAGCGCGCAAGACTACTAAGTTAAGCGTTCAATCGTCTGTCTCTTGTTTACCTATTTAATTTAGTAATAAACTAAATAATATTTCAAATTTAAGGTAAGAATAATTAGTATAACTTATTACTGTTTCTATTATCGAAATATTATTATACCAGAAATGTTCAACAAAGCTAAAATGAAAGTAAATTGATTGTTCATAACATTTTAAATAAATAATTCTATTAAATTTTAAATAATATATAATAAAGACCATTTACCGATTCATTTCAAGAAAAAAATAAAAACCGGCACAAAACCGAACCTCTAGTGTAGGGTGTAGGTACAGTGAACCGCGAATCGAACTATTATTTTATGCGATTCGACTCTAGCTAATTTAATTCCATACACTTAACACTCACTGATAAAATAATTAATCTTAATTATTTCAAGAAGTGAAAATATAATTCATTTAAACTTTCTTGTTAACAAAAAATGTGTGTTAGTCTGTTAGTAATACATAAACTTCTAAATATCTAAACAAATTAATCAAATATCAAATGCAAAATGTTACACGAATACTATTTGCAATCATGTATAACATTTACAAAGCGAAAAAAATTAATCAAAATCAAAACTTTTCCATTCAGTCGTTGGGAGATCTCAACGGTAGATAAAGAAACAGTTTGGGAATCCCTGCTGGGCTGTCTAAATTATATTCACTTTTTATTACGTTTTTTATGGTTATTTTTTTCTGAATACTGGCGTGCTAATTTTAATTACAGCACAGGTCAATTTAAACATTAAAGCTGTCAAATTTTTTTGCTAATTTATTTTTTATAATGTTGCTGAGAATATTTTATAATGATTTCAACAATAAAAGACAAATTACTAAGATACTTTATAGTTTGCAATAAAAAATTTATATTTTGAGTCCTGTTATAGATAATTTAGTTACAACCTAATATTGTAAAAACAAAATACAATTATATAATAATAACTTGCCAGAAAACTATAATATATTATTTAAATCAACGCGAGTTAACGAGAGTTTAACGATGAAGAATGTAATTTTAATTTATGAGCTATTTTGAGTAGAATAATGCAGTTTATCTACGACAATTATATTAAATAATTACCTACTTAAATAATTTTATAAGGCAAATTTGAAAGACAACTTTTATAATGTTTCTGTTGAACAGTGTACTATATAAGTATTATTATTATTTGGATTTGGATATGCCATAATTAAAAAATACCATATGAAAGAAGATTTTCTGGGCAAAAAGCAAGTTGGGAATTTAAAAAATATTTACTTGCGAATATTTTAGCATTAGGTATTAATGAATAATGAATTTATAATTTAATTGAAGTTTTAATGTATGAAATTCTTTATCGTATTGTTTTATATTCCTAGGTAAACAATGGTTGTTCTTCATGCAATTGTCTTAGCAGTAGTGTAATTTTAGTTGCCTGCTAGAATTTTGCTGTCACAATTAATTTATTATTATTTTATGCATGTTAACTTGTTCTAATGTTACGGTTGTGTTATGTTAATAATAATATACCGATCAATTTTAATAACAATTTATTATTTGTAATTAAGTAATTATATGGGTATTGTAGATCTATAGATAGTATTTATAATTTCTGTAAAAAATATGTAAATTTATTCAAATCGAACAACTGTTTAGTTTGAGTAATTTTGATTTATAATAATTGTTATTGATAACAAACGAACAATGAGAATTTTTAGAAAAAAGCTTCTTTAACTTAGAGAAGAGTGCTGAATTCGGCCAAATGAATTTGTAATAGTTATTTTTATATCGAACGCTGAATTTTTAACCCAAAAGTAGAATAAAGCCTTGTTCATACATGGTTTTTCATTTTCGGTGGAAATATTTTCGGAATTTGCATCATTTGGTTTTTGCACTTTCGGTCAATGTATTTTCGGGAAATATACTTTCGTTCAATGCATTTTTTGGAAATGCATTTTCGGTCGAAATATTTTCGGAATTTGCTATATTCAATTTTGCACTTTCGGTCAATGCATTTTCGGGTTTTATAATGTTGTGGCAGTAGCGGCGCGGGTTTAAGGAGGTTTTATCGCTCAGCGCTGCTAGAGTTCATGCCAAATAGAAATGGGAATGAGATCCGATGCGCAGAAGACGCATTTGCGTTTGCTCCACCCTCCTTACTTGAACGGACCAATGCTATTTCTTTGTACGCTGCTGGTGTGAGACAGTAGATGCGCGAGAAATGATTGGCATTCCCATTTCTATTTGGCATGAACTCTAGCTCATAAATCCCCGTCATTTCAGATACCTGCGCTGACAGCCTATGTGCTATGATACATGTTTGTCTCTATTTATCTAATTGCTATGTTTCGCTCTATACTTGTTTAGAAAATACTCAACTTGATTGGCCAGTGCGCAAGAAATTTTTTAAATTTATTTAACAAATTACTCGACTAGACCTACTATTTGAAAATTTTATATAATAATGTGATACAAACATTTTAATTTACAATGCAATAAGACTTACGAAGAGTTTTTCTCAGAATTATTATTTTTTAATTGTTTATAAATAAAAATAATAACAATTTTAAAAATTCGACATTGTGGCCAGTTTTTTACTGCCTTTGTCTTTATATGGTATTTTATTTAAATTTATAGGTTTAATAGGTTGGGAGTAATTTGTTAAATACATTTTTTACTGTGATAAAAGCCCCTTAAGGTCGAATACAGTCCGGTATACATTCCAAGTTATCTGTCTATCAGGAAATATAGGAGTGGAAACTCCGTATCTGGGCAATACTGTAGATTTGTAGCATTTCTGTTTACCCTGTGCGAGAGATAAAACACTACTGAACCCATGCGTTTTCATCGTCACCGTAGTTTATCGTCGTAGAATTTATAATCCGAACTGGCCTGTTCTAACAAGGTTCTTAATCGGCAGTGTGTGATTGTCATTAATTTATTGTAAAACATCTTGCAATTAAATCACACTCGGACTCTTCAAATATAGTCCTGGTTGCATAAGAATCGTTCCGTTGCCGCTTTGAAATTCAAAGATCGTCGCTTAGTTTGAGATTCTGATCGCAATAAGACCGTCTTGGTGCGATCTTGATTCGTCTTGGCAAGACGAATCGGTCGAAATTATCGTATTCCACTATAAATCTACCACTCTACCAGCTAACAAATAAAACTCACCATTAACTTGCGTCTGCCAGACAGCATCCCCAACGCCCCACAAACTACTAACAATAAAGAAAATAGCCGGATTATTAGGATGTGGCGTCCACAGCAGCAACCAGACCACCAGCGCCGCGTGTACGCCGGCCCCAAGTGCCATGATGGGCACCCTCCCGATGTACTTCATCACCGAGCCGAACAGCAAGCTGCACATGGCGTTCACCACTCCGAAGCAGATCATCACGAAGCCCACGTTGTGGACCCCGAGCGCGCACGACACGTAGGCCTGCGTGAAGTCGGCGCCGATGAAGGCTTGCTCCATGCCGATCCACACCGTGATGGGGATCAGCAGCTGCTGGTACGGCTTCTTCAGCTGGTAGAGAGTGGCGCTGAGCAGCTGGATGCCTGATAGTTGGACTGAGTCGCGGCGTTTTTGTTTCTCGCCGTATCTGCAAGATAAACATAGAGGTAGAATAAAAATTGTGTCATAACTTCGAATATTTCCCTCGAAAAATTTCTTTCAATTAGGTTACATTATTTTTTACTTCCCCGACCTACGTGTATATGTATAATACAGGGAAGTATTGTAATCGTGATTTTCTGACAATTCGAGATTTTGGTGAATCTTCACGTTTTAGACCCTACTGAACCCAAAAAACATAATTTAAAAAAAGTCGGTCTGTTAGTCTGTCGGTCTGTCTGGATGTTGCATAAATTAAAAACGCGTTGGAATTTTGAACTGAAATTTTATATTTAAGATCTTGAGCCAAAATCTGACTTCAAGTTCGTTAATGAGCTGTATTCAATCAGTGGTACCAACTTTATAAACATAACTTTTTTTATTTTTATCAAAATACTATCGTGTGTGGTATCAAATTAAAGCTCTCCGGTGGCCTAATAGTCTCACGGTATTAACAATTACATACATAAGTACCTACTGTATATATGGGGCGGATATTTGAATGCGTTACGTGGTTACTTAAGTTTTTCAATAATACTGAAATAATGTAAAAGTACTTAAGTTTTTTCAATAGTTTAAGTAATTATACTGTTCAACCTTCGACCACAGCGACAGAATACGACATTTTTACTGTGTGTGAATTAATCTTCCTTGATAATAGTCGAAGGTAATAAGGTTACAAACCATGCAATTTATTATATTAATTTTAAAAAATACTGGTACTTGAAAATGAAAAATACTTATTTTTAAGTACTTTTGACAAGAAAATTTACTTAAGTATTGTGAAGCTTTACTTGAAAATGTACTTGGTTACAAGTACTGACCGTAGGTTGTAGTACTTAGGTAAGTAGGTACCTACTTAAGAATTTTGATTTCGATACTCGCCCAGCTCTGCACATGGTATGTATGTTATGTAAATATTATTGTTATATAAAATATACATGTGTTCAATGGTTCGGAAACCAATATGTTTCTTGCGGGTAGATCAATGAAACCAGTAGAATTTAGCTACTTAATATATATTCAAGATGGTTAACAGATCGACTATAGTTCTTAAAGTTTAGATTTGAATCAAATAATGTCGTATTGCAATATTACTGCACAAAAAGATCCCCTGTGGTTTACTCTCCATTAATAACCATGAATGTGAGTTGACGGCTGGTAATATGCCGATGACTCACTGTATGTGAGCCTACCATTTAACCACTTAGGTATACCCAAGTTGTAAAAGAAATGTGTCATAGACAGATATGTATGTATTTATGTATTTCCATTATGATAATATTTTAATAATACCGATTATGGTGTCTAGGATGTATTAAAGTAATTTCAATAATTCTACAAGTAACAATTATGATAATCTATCGTGTTCTAATAATTCTATAATCTATAAGTATTCCAATAATTTTTCAGGTTTGAATTCAGTGCGATACACATTTCAGTTTAACTGTGTGCGGTGTGTGCTTGTAAGTGAGGTATTGGAATCATGCTAAAAAATCTGCTGTGGTCAGCACACGACCTCTCGCCTAATTCTGCTTATTCTACTAATCTAATAAATAGTTTTACTTACATTTTAATAGTTTCATGTTCATGTAAACGATAATGTAAACCAAGATGCAAGCAAAAGATGTCAACTGTACTGTCCCTGTCATAATCATTCTAATTTTATGTAGAAACAAATTTCATATCATGGACAACAAGATACCGGAATTTCAAAATTGTACTTTATTTTATTGTTAAATACTACAAGATTAATCAAATTGTATTTATAATTAACTGTACCTACCCATATATAATTATATTTTCTTTTCTTTTTTATTGCAAAAATTGTTATAAATAAATAATGTACCAATATATTGTAACAAATCGGGTTGTTTCTGATTCTCGAAATTCTCGAATCATAACAATCCGATTGTTGACGTGCTGGAAATGTTTAATAAGTAAAATAAGACATGAAAACAAAATATATTTATTATTTTGAATAATAAAAAGGTAAAAATAAACATTAAATTGACAAACAAAACGATTAACAAATTATATCTATCGTGAGGATAGACACTTACGAAGTTCTCCTCACTCGTTCATTCTACTAACTAACTCGATTGCTCCTTGATGACTACATTCTTGATCGGTTGATGATTGACTACTCTATCGGTTGATGACTGACTAACTATCCGTTCGATCATTGACTAACTACTGACTCTCTTAATTTCCTAAGTATATTCTAATACTTACTAATTGCAAGATCGCAATAATTTCGCTGAAACGCAAGGCACGTGTAACAACCGCGCGTGGCCAAAAGGTGAATAACTTAACAAGACACAACTTAGCAATAATTTCGATTACGGAAAATTACTAACAAATCAACTTTGTTACAATATTTAAGGAAACTATATTAGGCTTCAAAAGGTACTACTTCCGGTTTGCGGATTTCTACCAAAATCTTATATGTGTTAAGATCCTTATTAAAATCTTAAATATGAAATTTGGTTATTAAAGTTTTGATACCTTTTAAGTTATCGTGGACGAAAATTTTTGACCCATTACAATACCTCTCTTACAGAATATGAGGCGAGAGATAAAAATTTAGGTATAAATCTTTATTGGCACAAAAAAAACGCGAAACGCGGAAAAATGCGATACGCGAAATATAGTGTTGCCGAGTTTATGTTAAAAAAATCTGCTGTGGCCAGTACACGACCTCTCGCCTAATTCTGCTTATTCTACTAATCTAATAAATAATTTTACTTACATTTTAATAGTTTCATGTTCATGTAATATGTAAAAGATAATGTAAACCAAGATGCAAGCAAAAAATGTCAACTGTAATGTCACTGTCATTATAATTCAAATTTTGAGTAAAAACTAATTTTGGTACTTAGTTGCACTTTATTTTATTGCTAAATACTACCAGATTCAGCAAATTGTATTTAAAATTAACTGTACCCATAGATAATTATATTATCTTTTATTTTTAATTGCAAAAATTGTCATAAATAAATAATGTACCAATTTATTTAAGAAAAACTATATCAAGTTCCAAAAAGTACTACTTCCGGTTTGCGGATTTCTACCAAAATCTTATCCGGTGTTAAGATCCTTATTGAAACCTTAAAAATCTGACGTGTCCGTTACAATACCTCTCGCTTTGACATTGAAGTATTATTATTTAACCTCGTATTTAACCAAATATTAAGCTTTAATTTATATAAAATACAACAACACCGTATAACATTTGATATAATAATATAAAATAATCATACATTATATTATTTCTATTTATCTGTCACATTGACAATTTTTATTTTTGTTTTAAATTTTATTTCTATTTCGGGATTCACAAATCGTGGTAGGTAAAATTATATATTTAAAAAAATTATATTTCTTTATTCGTTAAAGATATAGAAACAAGTAAGATTGAATATTGTACAATGTAATTTCTTCTTTCATGTGTGGTATGTCAAATTGTAACAATCGCATTATTTTATACAATTTTTGCAAAAAATGTTATAGTGCTACAAGGAAAGTACCATTTCCGGTTGGTGGATTTTTACCAAAATCTTTTCAGCTCTTCATTAACATATATAAATGTATAATGCAAAATATTAGAATTTTATGTTCAGTAGAATTTGAGATAATGAACCGGGACGAAAGGCTATAGTAGGCGTACATACAGACTTTCATACACACACACAGACACACACACAGACACACACACAGACATCATCGTGAAAATAGTCAAAATAGGTTCTAAAGGTGCTAAAACGTGCTTATTGACAAAAATCTCGACATCGAATTTTTTCACGATCCCTATACCTCTCTAGGCGAGAGGTAAAAATCTGCTGTGGCCAGCACACGACCTCTCGCCAAATTCTGCTTATTCTACTAATCTAATAAATAGTTTTACTTACATTTTAATAGTTTTATGTTCACGTAATATGTAAACGATAATGTAAACCAAGATGCAAGCAAAAGATGTCAACTGTACTGTCACTGTCATAATCATTCAAATTTTATGTAGAAACAAATTTCATATCATGGACAACAAGATACTGGATTTCAAAAAAATAGAATATTAATTGTACTTTATTTTATTGTTAAATACTATCAGATTCAGCAAATTGTATTTAAAATTAACTGTACCCATAGATAATTATATTTTCATTTATTTTTAATTGCAAAATTTGTAATAAATAAATATAATGTACCAATATATTTAAGAAAAACTATACAAAGTTTTAAAAAGTACTACTTCCGGTTTGCGGATTTCTACCAAAATCTTATCCGGTGTTAAGATACTTATTAAAACCCTAAATATGAAATTTGGTTATTAAAGGCTTGATACTTTTTAAGTTATCGTGGACGAAAAATCGTCACATACGTCCATACGTCCATACGTCCATACATACATACGCACACACACACACACACACAGACATCATCGTGAAAATATTAAATTCGTATTCTAGAGACCCTAAAACGTGCTTATCCACCAAAAACTCATACTCGAAATTTTTGACCCATTACAATACCTCTCTTATAGAATATGAGGCGAGAGGTAAAAATCAGATATTTTTTAGTGGATGAGCACGAAAACTAGAACTATAACTATATATAAATAGACGTTCTTAAGACGTGTAAATGTAATTTTTATCAAAACTCACAATCTTGTTAAACAAAAATATTCGGAATTACCTAATTAATAATCGATCAGCATGTACTTAACAACAGCAACTAATAATCATTAACTTCAATAATTTAAACTCAAACAATCGTATCCAATCCACCTTTCTCTATGCAAGCTAGCTGTGTTGTGAAGGTCCATCTGATGAATTGTTTCATTCAAACGTGAACCCATTTCGCACAGATCTATTTGGCAAGGCCTAACGAATGCAAAATGCAGAAAATAATTACCGACTCACGATAATAAACCACGCCTTAGGTAAAGACTTTTGTTCTTTCCGCTGCTTTCAGAAAGGTTAGAGATTATTACAGACATTAGAATTCTAAAGCCCTGTTCACACAAGGTTTCTTTCAGAATTCTTTCATGCCTCTGAATTTAAGCCGCATTCACAGTCTGAAATTCGGTGAAATTATGAAGTTGTTGGGAGCCAATTAAATTCTCAAATTTCGATCTGAACATTTACTGAAATGAATTTCTTCAAATTTCAGTGATACGAATTACACTAAATTTCGGACTGTGAGTGCGGCTTTATTTTGAAAAAATCTGCTGTGGCCAGTACACGACCTCTCGCCTAATTCTGCTTATTCTACTAATCTAATAAATAGTTTTACTTACATTTTAATAATTTCATGTTCATATGTAAACCAAGATGCAAGCAAAAGATGTCAACTGTACTGTCACTGTCATTATAATTCAAATTTTGAGTAAAAACAAATTTCATATCATGGACAACAAGATATTGGTACTTAGTTGCACTTTATTTTATTGCTAATTACTACCAGATTCAGCAAATTGTATTTAAAATTAACTGTACCCATAGATAAATATATTATCTTTTATTTTTAATTGCAAAAATTGTCATAAATAAATAATGTACCAATTTATTTAAGAAAAACTATATCAAGTTCCAAAAAGTACTACTTCCGGTTTGCGGATTTCTACCAAAATCTTATCCGGTGTTAAGATCCTTATTAAAACCTTAAATATGAAATTTGGTTATTAAAGGTTTGATACATTTTAAGTTATCGTGGACGAAAAATCGTCACATACGTCCATACGTCCATACATACATACGCACACACACACACACACACACACACACACACACACACACACACACACACACACACACACACACACACACACAGACATCATCGTGAAAATATTAAATTCGTATTCTAGAGACCCTGAAACGTGCTTATCCACCAAAAACTCATACTCGAAAATTTTGACCCATTACAATACCTCTCTTATAGAATATGAGGCGAGAGGTAAAAAAGAATTTCGAATTCATTGAGAGCTTCAAAAATGGATTTTATTATTTTACTTCATCGACCTATATAATAGGGGAAAATATTGTAATCGTAATTTTTTGACAGTTCGAGATTTTGATAAATCTCCACGATTTAAACCTACTGAACCAAAAAATAATGGTTTAAAAAAAAGTCGATCTTTGGATGTGTCTGGATGTTGGATAACTTTTGGACAGAAATTTTATTTAAGATCTTGAGCCAAAAACTGACTTCAAGTTCGGTAATGAGCTTTATACAACCAATGGTACCAACTTAATTAACTGAACTTTTTTATTCTTATTAAAATATTATCGAGTGTAGTATAAAATTAAAGCTCTCGAAAAAAGAATTTGAGCAGAAAAATTTTGTTTGTTTGTTTCTATAATAAATTATTCAAATTATATCGAGTTTGGTATCAATTTAAAGCATTCGGGGAGATATTTATGTTTAGTGGAAATGTAAAAAATGACATCAATGCGGTTGTTAATTGTTTCTCAAAAAATTATTCAAATTCTGTCGCGCATATTATCAAATAGTTGAAGAATAAAAAACAACTGTGAAAAGATGGTTATTCAAAATTCAAATTATCCCCAGGTTGGTATTAACTAACTAAACATAGAGATAAGTCCAGTTAGAATATAAAAAAAATGATTTGATTTTTTACAGCAGGATTCAGAAGCATAAAATAATCTAAGGAATCCAGGTGTGAATCGGGCTTAATGTAGATTCATTTTTATTTTGTGTAAGGTATATTTAGTTAAATGGGAGTAGATTTTTTGCTGAAGAATAATGGAAAAACATTAGTGAGCACACAATACTCATTGGTTTTATAAAATAATTATTGTGTACATAACGACCTTAAGTTTATCATTTAAATCTGTTAATTAATTGAATGAAGCTAAACTGCCTGTTTAGAAATTTAACAACCTTGTTGTTAATGTATTGACATTCTAATATTTGTGGTGATAATTAGGCTCAATTTAAAGTATTTTTGAACTTGACTTGTTGGCTTAAGGATATGTTTTAATTGTAATTTTGTATTAATAACACAAAATTAGTATCATTTAATTTTTTGTATGCCTAGTTTACTTTCAAGTATGTAATTGTATATTTTGCTTAATTCTTTCCTCAATTTAAACTAAAAAATTATATATGAGAATCACGAAATTCGCTAATCAAATTTTTTACTTTACATTTTAATTGAATGGAATATTTTTAGAAAATCATTATTTAATTATTGAATATTTAAATTTTACAAAAATAAATATTGCGTAGGTGGATTTCAATTACTTTTCTCCCGTATTTATTACAAAATTCGACCAAAAATTAATTGAAACCAAATAGTACAATGTTGTCTGTCGCTATGTAACATACACAAATCTTAAAAAACTGTAATATATCTATAGGTATCGATGGTATCGATGACTCAAAATACACGGCTGTTTCATACTTCGAGCAAAAAATCTGATGTGACCAGCACAAGACCTCCCGTCATACCCTACTCTTTTTACTGAAATACAAAAAAATTGAATGGTGTCTTATTATGGAACATAAAATGTGAAACAACTTTTATACAATTTTTTTTTAAAGTTGATATTTACCGAGATTATATACTATATTCCATACATAGTGGGCACCCTGTATATTATAATGCTTAAACTTAAAGATTTAAATAAATGCAAAATTAAAAAAATTCTTTGTTCTATGTTCTTTTAATATCTTGCTTGAAGTATGACAACAGTGAGTTGAGAACTATATGCCATTAAAATATGAATGCACAAAGTTGTGAATCATCTTGTATTTTATTATAACTCATATAAATGTTAGTTGGTGGCGAGAAACTGAGAATGGATTCAAGCCGAGTTGTCAGAATGATTATTCAATAGCCGTAGATAAAGTATAGCTACAGTTAATCTAGATGCAGACCTACCCAGTTATAAGTATAAGAACTACATTAACCAACAATGCTTCCACAAAATTCCAATTTTAATAATAATTATAAGTGCGAACGTTGAGCACTTGTTGGTTAAATATAGTGGCGTAGTTAGGTGTCTAGAGGCCCTGGAGCAAAATAATTTCGGGGGCCCAAGGCCAGATTCAGGTGATATTCTCAGTGAGGAAATTTGTATATAGTTTTTAAATTTTATAATTCTTAAAACCTTTTAAAACAAAAATAAAATAAACATGATAATTTATCTTAAATATGTTAAAATTTCAGACACTGTATTTTAGTATCTTGTTAAAATGAAATAGTCAACCAATAATTTTAAAAAATCCTGAAATATTTGCAACCCGAAATACAAAGCACTAATAAAGCATGTTCTTTTCATTCATTAATTACATAGTTTCCTTTACATTATCTAAATAAATATTTTAAAAGTCATACAACAAATTTTAATCGTTCGTAAAAAACAATTATGTATTTAAATAATTTAATCTTAATCGTATATTATTAAATTTAAATAATTTCATAATTTTTCCAATAGGTGTTAATCCACTAATTTGGTAGTTCTGTATGGTCCATCTGATTTCTACTTATAATTCTAAATATTTCACTTATAAAGTCAGTAGGTCTGAATGAAGCTTTATAGTTTATAATTACATTTATAAACCACCTGATTATTATTGATTAAACATCAGTTGTGAATATTAAATAATTACAAAGTACTCAATGACATGAAACTCTGAATGAATGAATGAGAAAAAAATCGCGTAAAACATGTTATGTAAACAAGAGAACACAATGCTGACATTTCCTGATAATAGGATCAATGATTAAGAATCTACTATTTTACAAACCTTGTTATTAATATTACATAACTCATTTGAATAAACATTCTGATGATCTTTGAGCTACAAACACAAACACAGTGAAAAGTGGTCACTTATTTTGTTGATTTTATTCTAAATGCACAGTCACATAAAAAATGTTAATAATTTTCGTTGTTTATTAGTAGAAATGTATTTATGACCCGTAAACGTGAATGTAAATTAGAAACAAATTTAAATGCTTCTTATGAAGAGATAAAATTGTTGAGTGTTAAGTCATACACTGTTAATATAATTTTTTGTATGACTTAACGAGAGTTTAACGATGGAAATTTCTCATGAGACATGAGACTGATAGTTTACTATTTAAACTGCAGATAATAAATTGCTATATTAAATTTAAATTCTAACAGAATATGGGTGGAAAGCCGAATGCATTATGTGACTGATTATGTGGTTCTGACTCGTTTCCAATTAGGGATATAATCAATTTCTTCGCTAACCGTCCGTATTTGATGCTATTGTCATTGTTTTTTACTTCCTTGTACGGAGTAATAAGGAAGTATTGTAATCGCGAAAAATTTCGGTTTTCAGATTTTGATGGAAATATCCGTTTTGACCTTTTCTGAATCCATTATGACTAGTTTCGTCGTGACGTCTGTTACGGTTAGACGTAGAAAGTTGAAATTTTGTATTTAGGACTGTTATAGCATCTAGTTGTGCACCTCCTATTTTTGGTTTCAATCTACAAACCGGAAGTAGTAAATTTTAAAAAAAATTCGATAAATATTTAATTTAAGACAAATTTTTTTATTTTAAATGAAAGATTATGTGATTATTACCTACAATCGGTATTTTATAAATATTTTTGTATCTGGTATCATTTAAGAATAATTAAAGTATATATTTATAATTTAGTATTTCGGTATCTTGTAGTCCATGATCGATTAACATTTGTTACTACGTAAAATTTAAATGATTATGACATGACAGTGACAATAGTAAAATATGCTTTATATCTTCTTCTGCAGTTTAAATAAAATGACTAAAATATATTTGTGAGTATACTAGTATAATAAGTTAAAATAATTTTTTATACTATTATTCTACATTTTAGTTATTAAGGAAAGTATGAACAAACAAGGCGTACAAGGAAGTCATGTGGTGTCCACGTCAGATTTTTTTTTTAATAAAAAAGATGGGCATTTAGGGATTTTTACGATCACTATAAATAGCAATTGTACAAAAAGTTTAATCACTTCTCGGACTAATACTAATGTCGATGACGATAGAAATAAATAAAATTTATATAGGACATTTATCTGATAATAATACAATTTAAAATAAATTATTAGGACAATCGTCAGTTTCGTTTGATAATTATGGAGCTGTAAAGTTGGCCACTTTTACATTGCAAGCATAGAAAGGTGACTTGAAAATGTGCGTTATTAAAGTGTATCTAAATCAGATCCAGACGACAGATTTTAACGAAAAACTAACACAATTTTGAAGTGTTACAGTTTGCCTAATTTCATTCTCTGTTCCATGACAACAAACCAGAAGTCAGCAAATGTGCAACACTCTATCGTGTCCTCACCTCCTTTCCCCGCCTATAGCTGCTGCTCCCCGCTACTGTACTTCTTGCCTTCACAACATTGTATACTACAGCATTGAGTGTTATCTGTCTATACCTATATATGGTCGAAGGGTACGATAATGCCAATTTTGTTTTCTTTTTTTAACCCTCTTTAAAATAACCCACACTTCATAAAGTCTACCGTCCGATGTCTCGTTCTTACCTTGACAGAGGGTCAACAAGGAAGGCGATCATGACGACAGCAACGAAGATGCAGGCGAGGTAGATCCCCGAGATGGTGAAGATCTCCGAGTCGTCGGGGCGCTCGAGCACCTCGTTGGTGGTGGAGACCACGATGAAGTTAGCGCCACAGCGCTCGTACGTGCGCGTCTCGTTAGCGTCGTGAGAGCCGCCGCCGCCGCCGTGCGGGTTGGAGGATAACACTACAACAACAAGAGAAGAGATTAGTGGTGGAAAAGTAGGGATTTTCTGTTTGAAAATTGTTGTTATATGGCTGTTTTAATAGGGTAGGTACTTTACCATAGTAGCAAATTAGCAATCCATTCAATTATATTGAAAGGAGACCTAAATGAGTTATAGCCATGAAAAAAGTTTTCAAAAAGTTAATAGTTCTTTAAATATTTGAGATTTTACGTATCGATACATCTACGTCACAATAATGCGTTTCACGTGTATTCTTACTTACAGTAATAAAGAAACTACCAAATTGTATTTTAAATTTTGTAACATTTAGAAGCAGTTGATTTTACATGAGTATACATTTTAATTCCAGCCCCATGGCTTGAGAAGATTTTCAGCTGTACATCTACGTCACACATACTTTAAAAATTAATTACAGCTTTATTAGGAATAATTAAGGCTTATCAGTACTCTCAATCGCCTTCAAATAACATGAAGTTTAAATAAAATACTTTAAAAAAAATTGTATTATTATTATTTTTTCTGCAGCTAACCTAAAGCATAGTTGGAGCCTGTAATAAATTATAGGAGGACACAACTAGATAGGAAAACGCTTCTTTTTGCCGCTACAGCTCGAAATTTGTGTCACGAGCGAAGCGAGTGAGGCAATGGAGCGAGAGTGGAAAAAGAGCTTTCCTCTCGTGTTAGACACAACATTTTTTTCACGACATATTTAAAAACAAGGTAAATGTAGAACAAACACATAACTAGAAGTTAGGTTATAACTGCCATCTGTCAGAATTACGTTTAAAAACAACGAAAGATTTCACTGCAGCCAATATCAACATTAAATTTAAGTTGTAAAATCGAGAAATTGTAGATAAATAAAGTATAAAACATAATAATTGTAAAATAATAGTTTACAGTACGTCACTATAAAATCAGAATTTTTAATTGAATAATAAATTTTAAAAATATTTCATTGTACTCGTACATAGCACTAGTGGTAACTTTGCTTATTTTTCTCTCTAGAGAGAGAAACCTTACTTTCCTCACTATTTTGCGTGAAGAAAATTGTGTTTTCTCTGCATGCCGTGAAAAAACTTAATTCTGTATGTAATTTAGTGTTATAGTCCATTTTTAAACTAGGAGAAGTAAAAATAATATTGTAGGATGATTATACAGGCTGCTTCACAACTTCGTGCATATATTTTAATGGGATATAATACTCAATTTACTGATCATGGAACAAAAAGAATTTTTTTTAAATTCATTAATTTTAGGGCAGTTTTTACAAGAAACATACTATTTTATTAAAAAACCTGAAAATTAAAATAGCGAATTTGAAAAAAATAAAAGGAAATCCTAGTGAGTGAATTTCTGAATTTTTTAAGAGTGTGAATCAATCTGACTTACATTTTTACTCCTCCTTAAAACAGACTATAGTTTATTATTGTTTAAGTTTTGGATTAGAATTACACACTTTATGTTCTACCGAATTAAACGAATTCCTATCAAGTACCAAAAAAAACCAAAATAAAATTTTATTTATCAAATCAATTTGTGGCGGTCAGTTGATACAAAAATAATATTTTTGCTACACTTACAATTGAACAAATTTTTTATTGATCTTTAAAAGGAAAGAGAAAAATTACTTTCTATCCACAGGACTCAAATATAATTTTTTTCCTGCTGGAAATCATGTGTGTGAAATGAGTAAAATTCGACTATTTCTAATAAATTATAATTTCTAATAATACATAATGTATTGTATTGTGATGCAGCATTATTTCTGTTTCCATTGTAAAGATACAACAAAAGTCATAATTTACATTTGTATGATAAATTTAGTTTGTAATTTTTACTTTCAAATTCCAGAGCGGTAGGTAATTAGAAAGAATATTATGAGATGACTTTTGAAAGTAAGTACATGCCACCTGTAGATTTTTATTACTGTATTCATTATCTGATTTAAAAGTTTGCAATGCAATGCTATTCTGCTATTCAAAATATTCGCAAATCATTATTCATTATAGTCTGGAATCTACAACAATTTTAATGATCTCAATATGGAGCATTAGTCAGAAACGAATGGTTTCTACTAAAATAGTTAAAGCAAAATAAATTTTTTAGTATTGTCCTTTTTTTCTGTACTTATGCTCCGAAAATATATAAATACGTTTTTTGCGAAACCGAAGAAGTTCGACAATTTGAACATTTGTTATAAAAATCGTAATAAACGTGTAAAAAACAGTCAAATTAAATTTTTGAAAGAATTAAGATATCGGGGTTTGCTATATGGGGATGTGTTTTTTTCCATTACCTTTACAATAAGCTGAACCTCGAAACGGGGTGCTATTTAAAAATGTTGGAGTGCTTATCCCCTAAAAATACTCCACGTTGCATGGAAGTTCTAAACTATCTAAGAATGTAGTTTTTATGATTCTTTAGTGATTCTCAAATTTTCACTTTTTTTTCCTTCACTCGTTCGTTTTGGGAAATCCTGTATATTAATTAGGATGTTATAAATTTCGATGTTCTGATTCTCAACCAAAAAGATTTTTTGTCGTCGATACGTGCTACTAAACATGTTCACTTGGAGATACCTATTCTTAATTTTGCAAAAATTTTCAAAAAAACCAAATGTATTTGTATCCTCAAAATTTTTCTAGCATAAATGCCGGGTATTGAACATAAAATTGTACCCGGTGCGAGTGCATGCCGGGCGGCCTAAAACCATGCCGCCTAACACCCACGCGGCCTAATTCCACGTCACCTAAAATCCATAACGTCTAATTTTACCCCCACCACAAAAGAAATTGACTACGATAAACCACGCCGCCAAATACCACAACGCCTAATACCACAACGCCTAATACCACAACGCCTAATACCACAACGCCTAGTACCACAACGTCTAATTCCACAACGCCTAATGTCCATGCCACCTAATACCACAACGCCTAATACCATAACGCCTAATTTCACGCCGCCTAATTCCACGCCGCCTAATACCACGCCGCCTAATCCTACCCCGCCTAATTCCACGCCACCTAAAATCCACAACGTCTAATTTTACTCCCACCACTATGTCCATACCGTATTTTTACTCGTTGTGTGTTGTATGTCTCACGAGTTTATACGGCGTGGACATAGTGGTGGGGGTAAAACTAGACCTTGTGGATTTTAGGTGGCGTGGAATTAGGCGGTGTGGAATTAGGCGGAGTGGGATTAGGCGGTGTGGGATTAGGCAGCGTGGTATTAGGCGGCGTGGCATTAGGCGTTATGGTATTAGGCGGCATGGACATTAGGCGTTATGGAATTAGACGTTGTGGAATTAGGCGTTGTGGTATTAGGCGGCGTGGTTTGTCGTAGTCAACTTCTATTGTGGTGGGGGTAAAATTAGACGTTATGGATTTTAGGTGGCGTGGAATTAAGCCGCGTGGGTTTTAGGCGGCGTGGTTTTAGGCCGCCCGGAATGCTACACCCGGTGCGAACATCTAATATTGTACCTACCTCATGTCTTGAAGATATTATGAAAAATATAACCATGTTCGTACAAAAATAACAATATATGAAGGGGCTTGAAATATTTAGGGAAAATGTTTAATAAAAATACAAATAGAAGAATATGATAAAGCATAAAGCTTATCAAAATTTTTGCCTTAACTATGGTTCTGGATTAAAAGTTGTACTTTGTCAAATTATTTAATGCGACCATTTTATGAGCTCAATATAACTTACTAACAAAGTTTTTGTACGTTTCAAAGTAAAATATTCTTAGCAATGTTAATAATTATCTGTAAAAAACTTACCTAACGAAGAGATGAGATTCCCCCACAGTTCAGCGGTCTGCCAGGCCAAGAAAAAGAACCCAAAGAACCTGACAACAATGGCTTCAACCGTCTGATCAGTCAGCTTAGCATAAACCCCTCCAACTTGGGTAATATACGTGGCTTTAGAGGCCCACATGGGTGCAGCCCCAATACCCAGCAATACCCCCGCGGGTACCAGGGTATAAAACCTGGGGTAGAACTGCGCAGCAATGTACGGCGCATAACACAACATCGACAAGCAAAGCGTCCACTTCACCGTGAGTCTTTTAATCACAAAAGTCGGGACGAATATACAGCTTACAACCAGCGCCGCGTAGATGGCACTGAGAGAAACCGTCCCTAGACCATCCTGGGCGTTGATGGACGATTGGAGGTTGGCAATGCCTTGGAAGGCGGTGAATTGTACCATGAAAGCGCATGAAACTGCGGCGACGTTCTTCAAGATCCGCCATTTTTCTTTCCGGGAGAGTTTGACTTTGCCTTGTTGGGAAGCCTCTTCGTCGGTGATCTCCCGCGGGGGTTTGATGACCCCGTCCAAGGGGTTCTCGTCGTCCTTGAAACCTGAGTTGTGGTAGCCGGTCACTGAGACCACGGCCACGGATGAGTTGTCGCCGTCTGTCTGCTGCGACGCGGTCATCTTCAACCGCTATGTCTGCAACAGAAAACACACATTCATTTTTAGTTAATGTTTAGTGCCCTATTATTTATTAACCATATACAAGAACCCCATATATTAAAGATCCCAAGAGTTTAAAAAAATTCTTACCATGGAGTAAGCACTTTTAATTTCTAGATTTTTTACTTCCTTGTACGAAGTAAGGAAGTATTGTAATCGCGAAAAATTTCGGTTCTCAGATTTTGACGGAAATATCCGTTTTGACCTTTTCTGAATCCATTATGACTAGTTTCGACGTGACGTCTGTACGTACGGACGGACGTATGTGTGTCGCATAACTCAAATACGGTTAGACGTAGAAAGTTGAAATTTTGTATTTAGGACTGTTATAGCATCTAGTTGTGCACCTCCTATTTTTGGTTTCAGTCTACAAACCGGAAGTAGTACTTTTTTAAAATATTTCGATAAATATTTAATTTAAGACAATTTTTTTTATTTTAAATGAAAGATTATGTGATTATTACCTAAAATCGGTATTTTATAAATATTTTTGTATCTGGTACCATTTAGGAATAATTAAAGTATATATTTGTAATTTAGTATTTCTTTATCTTGTAGTCCATGATCGATTAACATTTGTTACTACGTAAAATTTAAATGATTATGACATGACAGTGACAATAGTAAAATATGCTTTATATCTTCTTCTGCAGTTGAAATAAAATGACTAAAATATATTTGTGAGTATACTAGTATAATAAGTTAAAAGAATTTTTTATATATTCTACATTTTAGTTATTAAGAAAAGTATGAACACACAAGGCGTACAAGGAAGTCATGTGGTGTCCACGTCAGATTTTTTATAAAACAGTTTTGGGCCACTTTAAATGTAGGTACAAATAATTCTTGCTATTCATAATTAATTAAAATTTATTTTATTCTATTCATGTTGAGTCAGATATCCATTATTTAATCTTCAATCTAGTGATACAAAAATGTACTCCTAGAAAAAACGATTCTAAAATTTACGAATAAAAAAAAAAGTTTTTATTTTCATAAAAAATCTCTAAGTCAGGCACTGTTTACAGGTACGGCGGACGGTAAAAAAATTATAATCATACTCGTATAACGAGAATAAAAGAGAAAAACAAGGATTTACTTACTTAATGGTATAAATTTATGAGGCGTGAATTTATTTTGTTAATTAAAAATTACCCAAAAGATGACTTCTAATAAAATCGAGAATTGCAATTACGTCTGCTGGCAAATCATTATTTTTTCTATAGGTAAAATGTATTTTAATATAAAGCTACTCAAATTCAATATTTAATACCCAATTGGTTAAATACAATCCAATATTTAGTATACCTAAATAAAACAATAAAAGAAACTTTCAGAACTCACAATGTTTAATGCGAGTTGTTTCTGAAATCTACATTTCCGTTCAGAAACTCTATATTACTTCCTACAGGAAATAAATTATACAATAGGTATTTATTAATTAGTTGAAACAATACCAAGCCAATAAACTCTAAACGCCTATTGTTTCGTTTACTAACTTTAGGTTTGTAGAAATTTTTATCCTGGATATAATATAAAAAAGTTCCAATTTATTACTAAACAATAGAAATGTCATTAAAAAAAGTCGTAACGATATTAAGCTTGTACTTCTAAGCCGTTAAAGAATAAAATAAATAAAATAAATATTCTAAAATTCCACACTGTTCTCTGAATTTTAAATGCATTTAATGATTTAATTATGCTGATATTTGTACGGTCAACCAAAATATCAAATACCCATGTAATATTCATACAAATAATGACACTACCTCTACTTGCATAAATGTTGCCATCAATGCGTCAATATTTAGTTTATCATCAACTCGAACAAGTTTATTTGATAATTTTGATACAAATTTAACTAGCGATGGATTAGGATTACGCGTTTGACGTAAAAGGTTACTATCAACAAATTGATTTATTGGAAAATACCAAAATGGTGAATTTATGACTAACATATTTTAATTATCCTATAATAATGACATGTATGTGTCACTTTTCCATTAACTAAATTAGAGATAATAATGTGGAGTAGTTGTTTAAAAAATCGATTATTGTTTGAGTTGTTCAGTTACTCATTATTTTGTGGACATTTTACCTACAGGTGTTTTTATAGGTAGGTACTTCAGGAAAAAAAATTAAGAGTATTTTATATTACCTACATGATGTGCTGAGTGTGGAACAGAAATAATTTTTGAAAAATTCTCAAAATTAAGGGTAAGGTACCACTTAAGTAACGTATTGTATTGAAAGAAATATTATTGAAATTAATAAATTATCAATATCAGACATTTATTAGACGTTGTGTACAAAATTACTGCTGGTATTTTAGTAGATTTAAATAAAATATTAAGCGGCTCGTCTACGTTTTTACCGAATTCCTAGAATAGGTAGGTACTCTCGATTTTACTTTTTTTCCATTTCACTCTTTTCCCCACTACTAGGGCTGTCTGAAACCAACCCGAAACTCGTACTTTGCCTGATCGTAGCTATGCAATGTCATTTTGAAGTTTAAAAATACTGTAAAAGTGTTTTCGTTGCGAGTAAACTGCCAGATTATTATTGACTTCAGGATAATGTTTTTATAAATATGTAATGGATCTACAGATGTGCCTTTTTCAAATTTTAAATATTAATTTGTATTATGAGATATAAACGTGCATGTAAAGTTTGCATAAAATAGAATTTTTTTTTTAATTTTTCGGAATTTTTATAATCATGTACAATTTTTTCTGTAGATCCATTCTTTCTCTATTAAATGCTTGTTGAAATAAAATTTTACCATTCTTGTACTGGCCACAAAACACTCGCTACGTTAGTACATTTTATTCTGAATTTTAGGTAGTAGACGTTCCTATTAAGAACAACTATCTACTCGTGATACTACTAAAAATGTTCACTATAGATTACATAAGTTACCTTTATTTTTGAGAACTATATTCAAAAAAAAATTTGTTCCACGCTCAGTATAGTTACGTCATGTAATATTACCCTCCAATTTTTTCTCGAAGTATGAAAATACACTGTAGGTATAATTTATGAGAAGAGAACATATAATGTGCGCAGATATTTAATAAAAAAGTTGAATAATTAAAGGACAACAACCTTTTCGCTTTATTATTACAAAAAGTTATATTTGTTTAGGTCCAATAACCTGATGTCATATTTTTTCCCATATAAAGGATTCTATGCATAACATGTTAAATATTTGACTTGAAATAAATTTAATATGTATTTGGATTGATCATAGAGATGGATTCAGTTCTTAAATTGAGATTTGTTATGTAATGTAATAGTTTTGAGATCCGATTGAATCTTTGAATGTATCTACTGATGAATCACAGCATGTGAGGTTTACACACCCCAAGTTGAATTCCAGATCACAAATTTATCGTGAAACAATTTATATCAAATTTTGTATTAATTTAAAATTTAAAATTATAATGTTTCTAAAATTAGCGATATCATTCTATCTTAGTTTCATTTATTTTTAGCAAGAGTGAACATTGCATTTGTTGAATCTTGTCGAAATTTTAAAAATTAATAAATCCAGTATGAGTTGGTTCGGCTGAGAAACCAGCAGCACAGCAGTGTTCTTTGTTTAGAATTGTTGTTTCTAGTGTTTAATTTTGATGTTTTAGTGGTGTTCTATGTGATTTTTGTGATTTAAAATAATATATAAATATAAAATTAAATTAATTTGTGGATATTTTGGAAGTATGGACCTTACAACAACCAGAAACACTTGTTGTCAAGGTTTGATATAATTTTTTATTTTATGGTTCATAGTTAAAAATCTGCGAAACATAATTATAACCTTTAAAATTTTAAATAGATAATAATGAGAAATGGAGAAGTAAGAATATTTTAAAATATTCTTATGAGATAGGTACTCCTACAATATAGGTAGGTACTCGCTACGATAATTTGCATCAGCTATAACATAATACCTATTATTAATTATTATACTAAATTTCACGAGAGCTTTCATTTTCATGCGTTGTAATGAGAATAAGTGTGTATCTTGAAACGTTGATTTTTATGCAGGAACGATTCTTTATTAACTTATTTACTAACAATATTTAGGGTACTACTTTTGTACTTGAATGTTGTTTGGAGTTACGAATACCTATTTAATAAGTAAATTTTTCGCTTAAAAATATAAATGTATAGTTAATTTATGTTTCAAACTTGCATAACTGCTATTACAAGCTGGAACAAAATCATTTGCGAAGCATCATTTAGTAGTTATGTTTATTCGAAATATAGTGGAATTTGCTGCGTTCAAATTGAAGTCTAGCAACCACCGAGCCGCTGACATCACTCCCTTAACTAATTTTAAATGCATTCTATAAAATATTTCAAACCAAAAATATGTACCATAGTTACGAGTACTTACGTTAATTAACTATAGTAGAAATTATCTACTAACGCATGCGCAAATGTTGCTTTAACAAATTTTGTTGCCTGTTTATATTTTTAGCTGTTTTAAAATTATATCCGCGTCCGTCAAAGGGCGAATCTGTTTGAGTGAGATTAATATGCATGATACATTACATAATTCTGGTGTATGAATAAGCGTCCGTTCAATAGGTGTTCGCTGTAAAATATTTAACAAATATAATATAAATCTACTAAGTAAGTAGATCAATAAATTAATATTAAAATAAATAAATTCCATTCCATAAAATCATTTCAATTTTAACCTCATAAAATTAATAACCGCACAATATTATCTCATTAACCTTACGTAATGAAGTGATTTTTTGCGGGGGAGAAGCCCCCAAGGCCGCCCGGTCTCGCGGCCAATGACCACAATCCGATCACTTCAGGTTCACTTCAATCACTTCACTTGCTGCTGGGATTTTTGCAATTAAGTGTTACACTGTTACAATGTTACCGGTCTGTTTGTTTGAATAGCGAATGTTATAGTCAGATTACCCAAGTACCTTCACTTGAACTTAAAGTAAATGATGTTGTGTTGTTACGAAAGGGAATGGTCGAATGTGAATGAGATCATAAAGTGAACCTTGCAATGGGATCATAATACTAAAGAGGGCATACTACGGAACTTAAGGTGGCGGTGGCAAGCCACTGAACAAAACAATGATTAATCTTTTATCATATTTAGCGCCAACGTATACAAATTTCAGCAAATAATTTTTGCACCTTTTCGAACACAATTGCAATTTTAGCTGGTGATTGTATTAATTTTATCCTCTTCGGACCCAAGACCAGTGGCGCACCCAGGATTGCATGTTGGGGGGGACTAAGAATTTTTTTTATGAAACCTGTAGTACGACACAAGAAAGAAATGCGCCGCAGGCGAATTTTTTTTAGAGTTCAAGGACAAACACCTTTAAATTGAAAGTTTCATTTTTTAAAGATAAACAGTTGCACGTTTTACTCTCTCTTTCTTGTGCACACACATTGTTTTTTCGGCAGCTCTCTTGATATAATTTTATAAGAACGACTCTGAGCAGAGTTATATAGAAAAATACATATATTTTAATTATTGTAGTTCATATTTAATGTATCAGTTCTTTCTTTCATCTTTTTAGTTTCACTCCCAAGTGCACCGTTGTTTAAGTCAAAATTTCACCACAAGGTTCGCATTTTTATTAAAATATCCCAATAATCGTACACATGCGTTATACGGAGTGTATATTATTGTATAATTTAACAGATAAAAGGCGATTATTTTTAGTCTTCAGTGAACTTAAATAATCTTACATAATGTTTGAAATGTTTAATGAAAAAATTTGAAAAAAGTCCAGTCGTCTGGGGGGGGCTCAAGCCCCACGAGCCCCCCCCCCCCTTGAGTGCGCCCCTGCCCAAGACCCTTATTTTATAATAATTAATTGATAATTCTGTGAATAATATTGATGTCTTAAACAACTATTTATTTTAACTATTAATTCTATATTTCTATGATTTACATTTGCAATTTTTTCTAGACTTCTTTGAAGTCTTTCAAAAAAAATTAACATATCTATTTTATTTCTTATTACGAAAATTTAATCTTTGTAATTTTGTTTTATACCTATACAAGTTTGCTTAAAATTTTGTATATTTTTCATATAAAAATCAATTTAAATTACAAAGCATTCATATAACGTTGCCAAAATCGTGGCGTAACCAGGTAGTACAACCCAATGAGAAACAAGGGCACCATATAGATCATAATGGTACAATGGATATGTCCTTATTTCATATTATAAATAGAAAATATACAAAATCATAGAAAAATTAAAGTATATGCGTAAAAATACTATAATATTTATCTATATATAAATAATCTAATTAATTTTGTATTCAATAATACACTTACTTATTTTATTTCATATAAATAAATTTATTTTCTGTTCATAAGCAATCCACACTTCAATATCTATGATTCAATTTTTGTTTCATTTGCTATTTTCACTTGTATTCATACAGGTTGGCACGAAACAAAAAGTTCTTATACGTTTCTGACTCATGTTTTATAACACAATATAGCAACTAGCAATAAACAATATTAATTTGGAAATCATCACCTAATTCGCTATGAAACTTTGACGTTTAAAATGATAACAAACGTTCCGAAATGTTAACTGATTTTCATTGACTTGTATCCAGTGACGTCAGTGGACAAGGAGAGAAGTGGTGCATTTCAGCCGCGTTTTGAAGAATATTATTTTCTTTTTCTTGAAATAAATTAAAGAAAAAAGAAAAAAATACGGGGTAGAATTTTTTTAGTTTTTTTATCGATTTCAGTAAAGAAGAAAAAAGTGCAATTATTTAAAATCATTATATTCTTTACAAAACAGATGAATATCTTTAATTATTATTATTCAGATTATGATTTGATCTTGGGTTTTGTTGTAGAAATTACGAACAAAACAATATTTCCATCTCATTATTCGATTGTGTTGTATTTGTTTACATGAACAATAAATTTAAACTGATGATTCTGTTGCAAGATCTAATCTAAATTAAATACATATTTTTTTGTACGTTCCGCTTGTCTTGATTTTGCATTTTGAAAGATTTATACGGTAATAATATATTATTTGTCAAGAATTAAAACCTAATTCAAATTTAATTCCCACGTATTAAAAAACTAGACAAAAACCAGATAATTTCAAACGCCGTAAAAACTTGCAAATTAATACGCAATAACTGAGAATGGTGATTTTAGTTTTTGTAGATTTAATAACAAAATAATTTAAAATGATTTTAGCTTGTTAAACATTAATATTCTACAGGCAAAATTCAAACGAAAATGTCATGCAATAATATTATACCATATTAGTTGAAATCCTTTATCAAACTGATTCTTGGTAGGTGAGACTGCCACACCCAAGTTGGGTAAAAGGTGTAATAGATTATGTATGCACAATATACAAATTTCATAAATAATATGAAATATATAATTCATGTATCACGTGGTACATATTTGACTAATTTGATTGGCTGAAATAGGGCAGTAAGAGGCTAACAAATCGAAGATATTTTTTATCACCGCTGTTACATGTCAATTGTTTTGTTTATTAGTTACAAACTGTCAGTTTCTCAAATTGCTGTTTGTCAAAATTCAGACTTAAAATGTGTCAGGATAGAGATAATAGGGTAAAAAACAGGCCAAATTAAGAAAGGTAAACAGAATTTTGGACTCATTCATTATATATTCTCCCCAAATATAACTCGGGCAATGATCCTATGATTAATCAAAGGCATTCGTTAGTCTTCAGAAAATTTAACTCGTGCTACGCATTCAGTCAATAAGAAGTATTCATCGACCAACTCATGCTATCACCGATGATAATCATAGCACTATTACCCCCGAATATATAATTCATGTATCACGTGATACATATTTGACTAATTTGATTGGCTGAAATAGGGCAGTAAAGAGACTATCTAATCGAAAATATTTTTTATCACCGCTGTTACATGTCAATTGTTTTCGTTAGTTACAAACTGACAGTTTCTCAATCCGAAAAAAGGTTAGAAATAATAGGGGACAGCACGCCAAATTGGGAAAGGTAAACAGAATTTAAAACGTTTTTGACAGGTATTGAAAAAATATAACCAAACATTTTAGACTCATTCATTATATTATTCATTATGTATGTGTGGTGTAAAACTGGTGTTACTTCAGCCAATCAAAAACGATCAGTTTTAGCACTCCAACTTCAGATCGATGCTCCTAGTTTTTATATCAATTTTATCAATGAATTAGAAATTATTCTTTTCTCGCCAATACTATATTGTCAAACTTTATAAGCATGAAAGAATCCTTGTGTGTACAGGGTTTTACTCAGTGTATCGAACAAAAAAGTTCTTTGCAATTAAGAATTCTCGTCTAAAATCCTGGTCATTCCTCCGAATCTTGGCAAATTTAGCGGCGCCGCTATTTTATAGGCAATTCTTACCGGGATTCTTTGGGTATTCTTTCATGCTCCGAATACTGAAAAAAAGAAATTCACTGTTCTGAACCTATCAATGAATCGGACGATTATTATTATCAAAATTCATGGAATAATCTTGAAAGAGAGAAACAAATTATTTAGCACCAGTATTTTACATAGATGTCCACCAGCATATTTAAAACAAATTTGTTATGTTTACAAACAATAGCAAATGCCAATGCCACTATATCATTGTTTCATTCTCTCATTCTCCGTTTAGTATTTCTGCTGAATTCCCAGCGATCAGGATGTACAATTAAATTTTCGGAATATCTGTATCGTAGTAAATCTAGCCATAACGAAGATTACATGCAATTTTATTGTCGGAAACTAACAATTGTTCGTTTCCGTTGCTTGGTAACCTATGCCAAGGCCGCCAATATCGATATGATCAACAATGAGCATCTGCGATTTTGTTTTTCGTGTAAATTGGAGACAGTTACAAAAACTTGTAGAATGTAGTGATTTTACAGACTATAAAACTGTGTAGGTAACTGTGTCATAAAATCTTATCATTATTATATAATATTTATGACAGAACAACAAATGCAATGAGCGGTTTTATCAAAAATAATTTATTGTTTGATAGTGGACATAGTTATGGAAATAAAATCCTGTAGTACAATAGTAAAACATTGTAACTTTTTTACAGTTTTCCAGTAGAGCGCCATAAAGTTTTTTTTGTTTATTTTCGTTAAATATGAACTTAGAGTTCTGAGATTTATACCACTTGTAGCTTCTTTCCTTCTCTTCCAGACTGTTACACATTTTTTTTTTAAAAACCTATGATTTGTGTATTTTTAGAGTTGCTATTTCAAGAGCACCTGTCAGTTTACAAAAGTAAAACCAAGTATTGAAAAATTGAAAAAAACAATTGTTATACAAATTAAGTAGATTTTTAACTAAATGAAAAACACTTATAGTCTTTCTACATGTTTATTATTATATTACGACCGGTTTTTTTTTTTAAAATCATCTATAGGCGATCGGTAATTTTAAACGAAATACAGGGTTGTCAGATCATACTTTTATTTACTACAATTTTGCACATAAATTTGTTATGGTCAATGTTCTTGTAAAAATAACTGAGTGAACTGATCTCAAGAAGAATGCCGTTAGAATAGAAGATTTTTAACTTTTAACTTCATTATTTGTAAGCTGATTGACAAAAAAAGGTTATACAAGTATTATTGAATAAGTTGTTCGATTTTAGTACATTTTTATATCAATAATTTAGTAACCAGAGCTCATCTATGTGAGCCGGAATAAAAAAAAAACTAAATTTTGACGTAACTCGAATTACTATGTTTTACTATTGTACGGCAGAATCGTGTTTGGTTTACTGTCTTTTGAAATTTTAATAATATTTTGCTTTTCATAAAATTCTTTGCAGGTTTCAAAACTACTTAAATTTGAAATACTTAACTCTTTTGCAGTTCTCAAATACGGTGTATTTCCTACAATTTTTATTCAATTGTCGTAGTTTAATAAATTTGTATTCTTTCGTCGGTCCTGAAATTCTTTAAAACACCTGTCATTTTAGTATTTATTATTATTATTATTTATTTTATTATTATATATTCCCAAATTCTTTAGAAATCTATAAATTCTTTCCTATTTCTATAATTCTTTGGATCAAGTTCTGAAATTCAGTGAATTTTCTATAATTCTTATAATTTTAATTATTCTTTGGAATTCTTATTAAGCTTTGCAATTCTTAAGCCCTGTTTACATATGGATTCTTTCATGGCTCTGAATTCTGTGAAAAAGAATCTCGTGTCAAAGAGCGGCGCCGCTAAATTGAATCTAATTAGGAAAAAGAATAATTTGTGATTCATGTATAGCTTCAATCAGTAAACTTCTTTTTTTTGGGATTCAGAAGCATGAATTAATTGCCTTTTCTATAATTAATTTTTGCAGTTTTATTAATAATTTCTTGAAATTGCTAATATAAAATATTTCCTTAATTCTAAAAATCTTTTATGTATTTCTTTGATATTTTTTATAATACGAAATAATACGCACTTGTAATTTACGGTTCTCATTAATAAAATAAAATGTTTGTAACAAAATTTCAAATTGTAAGTAATTGATATCACCAATAATTGATTATTCTACATAGCCTTACAGAAAGTTGCGTCAAACTTCATGGTTTCTGTTCTAATTATTGCATCACAAATTTATTTTGCATTCACTTCAACTATGTCAAATTATTATTGCAAAATAATAACAATAATAATATGAAGCGAAGATAGCGTATGTGAAAATTACTCATTAATTGCGATCAAACGCACAATAACCTTGTCATAGAACCGCAGAAAAGTGTATGAATTACGTACAGTAATAATTATTGTTTTTAAGATCAATTTATATGGTTATAGTATAAAGGGCGGTATGCGCAGTTTACCGGTTGAAGATAATGTTTGGAGATTGGAGACGAGACGTAGTTGAGGTTTCCAATGATGCTTATAATATTTTTTATTTCATACTGTGTTGAATTTGCTTCTTTATGAGATTGATTTTAGTCCGGAAAATGAAACATTACGGTATTGAAATTTAATTTTTATATTGAGACCAAGACGACCTGATTGTATTTAGAAAAGATATATAAAGAATGGGTGCAAACTTCAAATGCAACACAGTATGAAATAAAACGTTGTACGTCATTCGTCCGGTAGAGGATTTTCACGGTACTCGTTTCGAAATTCCTAACTCGGCTCCTTCGTCGCCTCGTTCGGAAACATCTTACTCGTACCGTAAAAACTCATCTACCGGACTTATAACGTAAATAACTATTGGTTATGTAAGTTTAGTTTGAATTTTCATGCTGTTGCCTTGGTGTCTGTTGTTGTTTAGTGCCTTCTTCACGAGTTTCTTATCGCCTTCTAATTTGTAAACAAACCTACTACCTTGGAAATAGAGCCAGTAAACGCTAAAAATGATCGATCGTGCAAAAAATTGTTTAATGAAATTTCAAAGATGATTTATTTATGCAGTTTATGGAACATTATTATTTTGTTAAAAGTTATTAGTACTATAAAATAAGGATGTTAATGTAAATTATATAAAACAGTTTATTTTTTATGCATTTTTGCTATAAAACTGTGTGTTTAATTTAATTTAAAATCTATTGTTTAGTTTTATGAATAAATAAATTCCAAACACGGGTAAAATAAATATGACAATATAAAATAATGGAATTTAATTGCACTAAAAAATACACCGGACTCATAAATTCCTTATCTGGAGTAGAACTGTTGAAATAATGTGTTTGAATAACCTAATGTGACTAACATTATGTGTTGAAATTGATTAAGAAAATAATTTTGCTTTTCTTTCATGCATAGATAATCGTATAATTTAATCTTGACCTTGCCTACAACATTTATTTAAGAAAAATATATGTAGTATATACAGGCTGATTCATAATTTCAGGTCTAAATTTTAACGGTATATAGTACCTACTCAACGTACTGATCACGGAACAAAATTTTTCCAAAATTCGCTGAATTAAGGGTAGTTTTCTGAAAGAGCACATTTTAAGTACCACTGGATATGCGTGTTCCTTTTATAATGAATAAGCAAAAGTAATTAATTATGTAATTGCATAAAGAAATATTCGTAAAACAAATTAATGCATTATGCAACGTATTAAATAATTTACTAAACTGTTCGTTTCAAAAACCGTAAAATTAAATTTTCGAATTTTGAAAAAATTCTTTTTGTTCCATGATGTTGTTGAGTACTATACGGTGATCATTGTTTACACATGAATATACAGTAAGTACAAGGGGGAAATTTACTCCCCTAAGTTAAATTTTAAAAATCATCGTTACATGTACATTTTCTTCTTTTGGGCATATAATAAAAAATAATTATGATTGATTAAAACTTAAACTTAAAAAATTTGATTGAACTAAAACGTTTGTAAATGTACTATTCATCTGAAAATAGAATTACTCAAAATAAAGCATAAAATTTAAGTAAATAGGTTATGTTATGTTTTACACTGTGGTTTTCTTCATTTGACAGCGCGGTCTGGCGGTAAATTAGGTTGCATTTATATGTGTGCATCTGCGAATGAACCTTTAATACATACACTAAAGGCTCATCCACAAAATCGCACATTTGCTAACGTTCACTAATTAAAAAATATACTTACAATTTTCATAATATTTAAAATATAGTACTAAACATAAATGCAGTACAAAAATAATAAAGTACAAAAAAGAATACAGTATACAACACCTTCAAATACTGTTCTGTACATGTACTGTATAATAAGTAGTACGAATGGTCACTAACTAAATATCGTTAAAATTTGGACCTGAAGTTATGAATCAGCCTGTATACGAGATAAATTCAACGACAAAATTTACTCTTGACATGACAACGCAAGTTTATTGTAAGTTTTTAAATGAGTCGCAGGCGAGTATTGTAATCAATCGAATTAGTAATTCTTATCTGTAGGACTATATTATTGAATAGTTAATTAATTTCATAAGAAATTATATCTGTCGTCAGGTTACGATTGCAACGATTTTCTATTTTATGGTATACGGCTATACTCAGTTGGAAATAAAGAAAAATTTTGACAGTTAAGTGGGGCGTGCTTTAAGAGTCTGTTTTACACCAAAACATTTTAATTTTGAGGGGGCCAAGCCCCGTTAGTCATTCCTAGTTGCACCTATGCTTATTTATCTTTAATAAACGGTTATCGACATGTGAGTAATGATCTTAAAAAATCTGACGTGGACACCACATGACTTCCTTGTACGCCTTGTTTGTTCATAATTTTCTTAATAACTAAAATGTAGAATAATATAAAACATTCTTTAACTTATTATACTAGTATACTCACAAATATATTTTAGTCATTTTATTTAAACTGCAGAAGAAGATATAAACGATATTTTACTATTGTCACTGCTACTGTCACTGTCATGTCATAATCATTTAAATTTTACCTAGTAACAAATGTTAATCGATCATGGACTACAAGATACCGAAATATTAAATTATAAGTAGGTATATACTTTAATTATTCTTAAATGATAGAAGATACAGAAAAATTTATAAAATACCGATTGTAGATAATAATCACATAATCTTTCATTTAAAATAAAAAAAATTGCCTAAAATTAATTATTTATCAATTATTTTTTTTAATTTACTACTTCCGGTTTGTAGATTGAAACCAAAAATAGGAGGTGCACAACTAGATGCTATAACAGTCCTAAATACAAAATTTCAGCTTTCTACGTCTAACCGTATTTGAGTTATGCGACACACATACGTCCGTACGCACGTACGCACGTACGCACGTACGCACGTACGTACAGACGTCACGACGAAACTAGTCATAATGGATTCAGAAAAGGTCAAAACGGATATTTCCGTCAAAATCTGAGAACCGAAATTTTTCGCGATTACAATACTTCCTTACTTCGTACAAGGAAGTAAAAAATCCACTCTGCATTATATTAGTTGTATTAGATTATGATTTACGTGGAGTGAAGCATGTGATTAGCGCTTCAACGTATAATTTCAAGTCAGAAGGATTTAGCAAAACACATTCAAGGCTTAAAAATAGTGATTTTTTGTGCATATTCATGTAGAGAATCTCATGTATTATAATTGAATAATGATAACCTGATACCTATTTGTCCTTTATGGTCTGTTGCACCTTTCTGCTGAATTAATACAATTAACTAAAAAATAACGAAGCGGAGACGAAGAGCAATGCTTGAGAAACTCCGTTCTTAACAACGCGGAAAACAAAAAAATATCCACATTATTTGTAATAATTAGTTTTTTGCCAAGGGGATTATCTTTTTTCCATTTTCATGGGCAAAATTATTTACACTTGTGGTTGATTTAAGCCCAATAGGCCACTTGCAGGTTATTGAAACTAAAATTTATGTCATTTATAATTATTTATATGGTATGATAAAGTTTAATGATATTATTAAAAACTACACTATTCTTCTACAATGGTTGTGAGAACCTAAATACAGGCTGATACACAACTTCGTGCTTACTTATATTTTAATGGCATATAATGCTCAACTCACTAATCAGGAAACTGAAAGCATTTTTTTAAATCGCAATTTTATTTTCCAGGTTTTGGGATACTGTACTATTCTTGCCATTGCACAAATAATTAAATTTAAATTTTATTCCATTCATCGTTAATCAAATATACATTATAGAATATTAACAATACAGTGATTTAAAAAATGTTCTTCTTGCGAAAATGCGCCGCAGGCGGAATTTTTTTTCATTCAAAGTCAAATGCATTATAATAAAAGTTACATTTTATTGAAGGATGTGAAGCTTCATGTGTTTACCTCTTTTATGCGCAAAAACATTTTTTTTTCTGTTCTATAAAAAGTGTCATAAAACTGGGATACTTGAAACAGAAAACTGGCATGTCTCTTTTAATTAGAGAATAATAATGAATAATCTCGCAACTGACCGGCCTCAAACAAAATTAATTTCCATTTGAAAATAAATCATTTTATATTATGATCGAACATCGAACACATCAGTAAGTAAATTGATCTTTTAAATTTGGGACAATTACTGTTGCTAGCTTTAACCTAAAATTTTAAAATTAAACTCCTTATGGATGCGATGTGCGCACTTGCGCAGAATCATTTGCCGTTGAGGGATGATACGAGTGCTGTCCAAAAAATAATTGTTAATATTTGAATAAAACAACACCAACAGCTATGAAACCAGTGGCACTCAACATGTTTTCTTTAAATAAACCACCCTTAATTTTTCGAATTTTTGAAAAATTCTTATTGTTCCGTTATCAGTAGAACGTTTACATATACCCTTAAAGTTTGATCCATAAGTACAGCAACATCCTGTATATTTGTATTAGTAAATTATAATTAGCAATAAGGAAGTTTTCAGTTACAATCACGCATCTCTTCTCCATCAGAAATTCAACAGTCATCAGCCATCGACTGAGATAACACTATTCCGTTATACACGTCAACATAACTGATCTGTAACCAGATATCTTTGCTACGCATTTCAGAAGCAGACGATCTTTTCATTTTGCTAATCTGTTTCTGCAAAGAAATCCGCGACAGCAAATCAGTAAGGTTGCAAGGTTCCTCAACAACTAATGAAGTTTTAATTCGTGTTTGTTACCCAAAGTCGCAAACTGCCACAGGGAGAATCGTTTCCGCTGGCGAAGACAACAGGACAATTTGGCAGTTCTTTGAATTATTTTTTTGCGGATTTGGTGACTGCAAATTGGTGCAAAATGATATTTGCAGTGCAGCAAAAAATGTACAATTTTTATGTGAATACACAGTTTGCAATTTTATTTCAATCCTTGAAACTATAAAAAATTACAATAAGAGAATAGACTTGTTGCTGTAATTTTCGAACTGCACAAAATTTGAACTTTTCTATGAGGGTCATGTAATTAATAGTATTTTGTGCACCTAGGGAGGGAAGCGTGCTATTACTCCCGCGGGCGAAGCGGCAGTCCAAGCGAGGGCGCCGGCTTCGCTCAAGGGTGTAATAGCTATTACTCCCGCGGGCGAAGCGGTGACCCGAGCCGAAGGCGAGCCGCAGGCGAGTCCGAGCGAGGGCGCCGGCTTCGCCCAAGGGAGTAATTGCTATTACTCCCGCGGGCCAAGCGGCGGCCCGAGCGAGGGCGCCGGCTTCGCCCAAGGGAGGAATAGCCTTCCCTCCCGTGGGACACACAATATTTTACGTCACGAGGGCCTCGAAATCACCTTTCTTGCAATGTTTTCCTCCCGCTCGGGAGGAAAGCAAGTACGGTTCTCCCGAGCGGGAGGGAAAACTCGCTTCCCTCCCTCCATTAGCAAGAGGAAAACACTGCTTTCCTCCCCCGAGTGACGTAAAAATTATTTTTACTACAACCCTATTTATTTAATAGCCATCAGGGTTGTCCTGGATTTAAATTATAATTTAAATCAAGTAAAAATACTTAAAAAATAGTTATCTAAGCTGTAAAGAAGGATTTTTTGTAACGAATGTGGAATATTATTTTCAAGGCACTGGCCGAAAAAAATAACCGCGTGAATTATAAAGAAAATAATTATTATTTAAATTAAAATACATAAATACTCAAAAAAGATGTTTTTATTATTGTGAATACACGTTTTGTAAGCTAGGTATTTATTTTAATCTTCATATGACTGTAAGCAAAAATACGGGGTTCAACCCAACCTGTGTAACAATATTTTTTTTAGTATTGGACGCAATGATTATGAATCAAAAAGAATTTTGTTGAAATTCGTAAAATTAACACTAGTTTGCAAAACAATATCATTTTGGGTATCGCACTGGTTGTCACATTTAAATACAAAAAAAGTTAAACAATAGTTTAAACAATAATTAATCATAATTACATTAATTTAATAAAAATTTTACAAACAGGAAAAATTGAAATTTGTAGGTACCTACTTACAGAATGTCTCATTTGCTTGGATCCATTTTTTAATTTGCAAATTCTTTTTGATTCTATTACAGTAGGTACAGGTACACCATTAAAATTTGTTACACAGGTTGAGTTACACCCTGTATACCTATTGTTTATAAAGTAATCAAAACAATGACGTATCAAGTTTTTCCAATTTTTCACAAAAATTAAAAAAATTTCAAGTTAAACGTGATATTGTTTATTTAAAAAATCTGACGTGGACACCACATGACTTCCTTGTACGCCTTGTGTGTTCATACTTTTCTTAATAACTAAAATGTAAAATAATATTAAAAATTCTTTTAACGTATTATACTAGTATACTCACAAATATATTTTAGTCATTTTATTTAAACTGCAGAAGAAGATATAAAGCATATTTTACTATTGTCACTGTCATGTCATAATCATTTAAATTTTACGTAGTAACAAATGTTAATCGATCATGGACTACAAGATACCGAAATACTATAAATTATAAATATATACTTTAATTATTTTTAAATGATAGCAGATACAAAAATATTTATAAAATACCGATTTTAGGTAATAATCACATAATCTTTCATTTAAAATAAAAAAAATTGTCTAAAATTAAATATTTATCGAAATATTTTTAAAAAGTACTACTTCCGGTTTGTAGACTGAAACCAAAAATAGGAGGTGCACAACTAGATGCTATAACAGTCCTAAATACAAAATTTCAACTTTCTACGTCTAACCGTATTTGAGTTATGCGACACACATACGTCCGTCCGTACGTACGTACGTACGTACGTACGTACAGACGTCACGTCGAAACTAGTCATAATGGATTCAGAAAAGGTCAAAACGGATATTTCCGTCAAAATCTGAGAACCGAAATTTTTCGCGATTACAATACTTCCTTACTTCGTACAAGGAAGTAAAAAAATCTGACGTGGACACCACATGACTTCCTTGTACGCCTTGTTTGTTCATACTTTTCTTAATAACTAAAATATAGAATAATATAAAAAATTCTTTTAACTTATTATACTAGTATACTCACAAATATATTTTAGTCATTTTATTTAAACTGCAGAAGAAGATATAAAGCATATTTTACTATTGTCACTGTCATGTCATAATCATTTAAATTTTACGTAGTAACAAATGTTAATCGATCATGGACTACAAGATAAAGAAATACTAAATAAAAAATATATACTTTAATTATTCCTAAATGATACCAGATACAAAAATATTTATAAAATACCGATTTTGGGTAATAATCACATAATCTTTCATTTAAAATAAAAAAATTTGTGTTAAATTAAATATTTATCGAAATATTTTTAAAAAGTACTACTTCCGGTTTATAGATTGAAACCAAAAATAGGAGGTGCACTACTAGATGCTATAACAGTCCTAAATACAAAATTTCAACTTTCTACGTCTAACCGTATTTGAGTTATGCGACACACATACGTCCGTCCGTACGTACGTACATACGTACGTACATACGTACGTACGTACGTACGTACAGACGTCACGTCGAAACTAGTCATAATGGATTCAGAAAAGGTCAAAACGGATATTTCCGTCAAAATCTGAGAACCGAAATTTTTCGCGATTACAATACTTCCTTACTTCGTACAAGGAAGTAAAAAGATTTTAGATTTTTTTTAAATCATGATTTTTGCTAACCCTAGCCATTATACACGAGTTGCATACACTATTCTTTCTACTCCCATGCTCTCATTTAAAAAAGTATTCATTGCTATGAAATTTAGTTCTGCATCGGAATTGATTCATTTCAAAACAGATTACATGAAAATCTGTATCGAAATGAAAATTCCTAACAAAATGAAAATCTACGTCGAAATGAGTGTAATTTTTGTATTATTATAACTTGTGTGGCAGAAAGATTTATGCATGGAGCTGACAAATGTTTTCGTCATAATTAATTGCTCCCTAATTACAAAATAATACGTCACTAAATAAATGAATGTTTGATAACCAACAAGAAAATAAATTTTAGTTTGCTGTGAAGAGTTGAAACATGTAGTTGATTTTGATTTGTTTTGTATCAGATATTTATTTCATTGTCTGACAAAATATGCTACCTCTACTAAACAATTACTTAACAATCAATTAATTTTTAAATATTGAAAGAAGTACTCGTAGTATGTATTTTAAAATTTAATTTCAGTTCTCAGAAGTAGTTTGATTATAGTGCAGTGACTTATATTTCGCTCGAGAAATATGTAGGTAGGTACTTAACTAAAATAGTTACAAATAAATTTACCTAGTAGTAAATTATTATACAAGAGTTTATGAGTGGGTTTAAGCACAGTTGTCTGTATGTGATGACGTAGGAACCCGGAGTTTCGTGGTTCAAGTCGCTCGGCCGGCAGTGTGCGATTGTCGTTAAATTGCACAAGCAGCTTGCACTCGGATGCTTCGAGCTGACCACTTCATCATAGTAAAAACGTAATCCTGGTTGAAAAAATCTGACGTGGACACCACATGACTTCCTTGTACGCCTATTAAACTGTTCATACTTCTCTTAATAACTAAAATGTAGAATAATATAAAAAAATCTGACGTGGCCACCACAAGACCTCCCGCCATACCTACTTTATTCTTTTAACTTATTATACAAATATATTAATATATACGTACTACTACTACTGCCACTATACTCAAAAATATATTTTAGTCATTTTATTTAAACTGCAGAAGAAGATATAAAGCATATTTTACTATTGTCACTGTCATGTCATAATCATTTAAATTTTACGTAGTAACAAATGTTAATCGATCATGGACTACAAGATACCGAAATACTAAATTATAAATATATACTTTTTTCCGTACGTACAGACGTCGCGACGAAACTAGTCATAATGGATTCAGAAAAGGTCAAAACGGATATTTCCATCAAAATCTGAAATCCGAAATTTTTCGCGATTTCAATACTTCCTTTTTACTCTGTACAAGGAAGTAAAAAGAATCTTTCCCTTGCCGCTTCGAATTTAAAAGGTCGTCGCACGAATTGAGATTATGACTGCATTAAGACCAATCGCTCGAAGTGGTTTGATGACACTATAAAAACATCTATCATTCTATAATTAAGTATTATAATATCGGGAATTTTTTACGTTGACTTAAAAACCTTAATATACAAGAAATTTGACAAAATGCTATTTAACTTTTTACATACTTATACCTAAGTCATTAGTTAATATTATATAACATTTCTAAAAACATAATTAATGTATTATTTAATAGTCGTAGATAAATTTTTGTGCGTAATCAGACCTTTCAAATTTTACCTTGCTCTTTAAAACTCGCAAAAGTTGCCATAATTTTCAATGAATTGAACACATTACTGTCTATTACGAGAATAAATTGCTTCCTTAATAATAATTATTGTCTACTTTATGAATCGGAAGTAACTGTAATCGGCCTCAAAATGCAATTTGACATTCTCCAATTTCAAAAAATTATCTATTCTCATTTTCAAATAATATAATTTCATGTTATTATGCAGATATAATAGATAAATCCCCACAAATGACGTACTCGAATATGTACTGCACATAATAGATTATGGAATATAATAGCTTTAATAGCACCAATTTCATTATTTATCTACGCAATTTGAAGCTAATTTCACAAACTAATTTATACGATAGTTACTGTCACAAACATTAATAAGCTAAGCTAATTCAATGAATTCGAATGTCAGAATTGAAATGATGATTTGTTATTTACGGTTAAATTCACTGCATTACTATTGCAAATTGTATAATTTACACAATTTGTTTTGCAGCATAGCATGGCGATTTGCTTAGAGTCGAAAGTATAGGTATCTAATCATTTTCTGTTTAAGTGATATGAAAAAGTCGTAGGTATAGAAAGGCATTACATTGTTTATATCGTTGAATAATATACAGTATAAATTGTGACAATGAAAATCATTATCAATGACGCTTTTTACCAACTTGGGTGTGACAGCCTCACATATTGTTTAGTTTAGTTTAGTTTTATTGATTATATTACATTGAAATGTTTAAAGTACGTAATGTTAAGAACAAACAAATTAAAAATACAATAGAACATGTTACAATAAAAATTATATTTCTTGAGTAAAATTCAGGTAATCGGTTTAATATATAGCCTTGTTCACACAAATATTATTTTTCTACTTTCGTTAGGATATAGACACTTTATTTCACTAATTTCCGTTAGGTTATGAACTTCATTATTTCACGCAATGCGGTCTTTATTTCACTCCTTTTATTTATTAAAATATACACATATAAAACTACATTTATTTAAAAAATGATAGACCACATTGTAAAGAAACTTCAATATAAAATGATTTTGACTTGCAGTTGCAGTTTAAATTTTTTAAAAATTCGAATAAAATTGTCGTTTGTAGATAACCTAATTTGGATAATTTTGTTGTACTTATGTCATAAATTAAAAATGTTATTAAATATCAAAATTTTATAATTAAAAACAAAATGCATTTATTCGAATGAAAGTAGAAAAAATATTGTATGCAACACGTAAGGAATCTCAGTAGCTACCTTACTTATGTGTTTACAGAACTCGGCTACGCCTCGTGCTGTAAGTTTCACATACGTAAGGTAAGAATCTTTGTTTCCTTACATGTTACATACATTAAATAGCTATTAAGGATTGTTTCATACTCCTGAATCCTGGAAAAAATAAATTCACTGATATGATGTGATTTACCTAGAAATTATTTTTTCCAAAGACTCATTGAAGATTCTATTTAGCGGCACCGCTATTTGACAGGCAATTTTTAGACAAGATTATTTTTTCAAAATTCGAAACATTATTTATGTGCGAACAGAGCATAATTAGGTATGGTAGTATAAATCCAGGGACTCGAACCGAATCGGAACAGGAACGAAAACCGGCAGCTATTTTACCGGATCGCGAACCAGACCGAACCATTAATAATTTGGCAAGCTCATGACCGGAGCCGAACCGATGGCTGTGAACCGGTTAAATGAGATTGAACGTTTTTTCGTCAAAATGCTATTAAATTCTTATGAAAGTTTATTTTCTATAGTTTGGTTAAGTTTTTAATTCAATTTTAATAAAATTTTAGTCCAAAACTGGAACTAATTTTTTAAATTATTTGCGTGTTATTTCATAAATCATTGAACTGAAACCGGAACTTGAACCGCTTTTTTAAAAACCAGTAACCAGTTTATTTCAAGAAGAAATATTAAAATCGGGACAAAACCGAACTTTATAAAACATAGTGAACCGTTATTTTGTGCGGTTCGAATCTCTGTATAAAACTGAAAGTTTCACAGAATTGTTGTATTAACTTAACAGAAACAGGTAACTTTATGATAATAAGATCACAAATAAAATATCAATTAAAATTATTTAAAATGTGATGCAGTAATGATCGCAAAACAAATGAATGCTCCTGGCAATGGAACGGAAATCCTTTTCGCAAATTGAGAACAACTTGTCAAAATCTCTTGTTATTTCAAAACGATTTTAATTATTCAAATCTGACCTGCAAATAAACAGGTAGGTACAAGTTTTTGCCAAACTCATACCATATTTAGAACAAAATGCAAATACCTTTGTAAGATCTCGTCGAAATCATATAAACACATTTGCGAAAGTCATCTTTGGTTTCGTGTTATTAATGGACCTGTCAAATCTGTCTGGGGCTCTTTATGATTTACCGTTAATTTTTTTAATGACATGTCAAAGTAACGTGCTGGTTTGTTTATTTTGTTTTATGAACAAATAACTACAAGGAGCAAGAATACTAATGCTTTAACTGTTCTTTGAAATTACGTGTTTAAGTTTAAATGCAATGTGCGAAAAGCTAATAAATCTATGGATTAGTGACCCATTTTAGTTTAACCAAAACATATTTTGCAATGTTTTGTTTACACATGCTTTCAGAAAAAAAAACTGTGAATTTATTAATTTTAAAGATTCGTAAAAACATTTCCAGGGCCAGATTTAAATTGAAATTCAGTACAACAATTTTTTTAGTACCTATTATAGGTAAGGTACAACTATTAGATTACGGTTTCCCTTATTGCCTATTTTATTTTTAAGATTTAAATTCTTAATTCAGTCGTTTTCTAAATGACTCGGCATATTTTCATGTATGTACAATGTAGGTACATTACACATTTTTTGGTGTATAGGTTAAGTGTAAGACCAGCTTAATGCTAAACTTTGCCAATAAAAATGGATTATTATTATATAATGTCATATCATTTTTCGGTAGAAACTCTGAACTGAACTAAAGAAACAATTCCCTTCCTGAATCTCACATACCTACTCGGTTTTGGTAGAAAATTTTATTGAACCATATTGAACTCAATTGAAATAAAGAACCTAAGACCGGCATTAATGTTCTTTGGCAAAGATCTTTTATAAAAGATGTTTGACAAAAAATGTGACAGTGTAATTGCTTTTGTTTTATAAAAGTTAAGCTAACTTTTGTAAAAGTAAAAGTTATAGATACAGCAGGGATCAATATATTTAGAGAGAGTTTACGTAATAAAAGATCTAGGAGTAACATATCAAGCTGATTTCAGTTTTGTAAACCATATAGAAATTGTAGTAAGAGATGGACAAAGAATATTAAGTTTCTTTAAGAGCAGGCATCCAAAATTTGGTCGCCAAAAACAGCAAATCACTGTGACATTATAGAAAAAGTGCAAAATAAAATGCTTATACACCAAGTGAGATACATGCATGTTTATTCAAGAGAAGAAAGTTTAGCCTCCGAGCCCGATAGGGCGAGTGGGATAATTTCTTCGAGTGAATAAACATTCGTACCTCACGTGGTTTATACAATATTTTATTCAATTATTTCGAATATATGAATTATAAATTTATTTTGATATAACAAAAAAACTAATCAAAGTAGTCGTTAGTGGTATGTTGTCATTGTTTTTATGCATCTTTGACTAAATAGTGACAGTTTAAATCGTCAGAGTGAATTTAAAAATGTGTTGAATGATTTAAATAGTATATTATGTTTTAATAGACTAAAGTGCATGATTTAATCCTGAGGGTGAAATTTATTTCACTAGCCGAAGATGAGGGAAATAATCACCTGAGGGATTAAAGGTACTTTAGTCCTGTGAAATATACGATATTTTTTGCACTTCATGCTCAAACGAATACAAAATAGTTTAAAAGAATACACATTTTGTAATTTTGACAGTAAACTTTTTTTTTATTTTTGCTGGTAACCAACCTACAGGATTGACTTCCAATTACAGAATGGTAGATGTTATTATAGTGGAATCCAACCACTGTCCGAGTGCTATTAGTGTCGGTTGCGCTGGGAATCGAACTGGGGATCGCTAGCATGCAAATATTTATATTGTTACCATAGATACTCTGTAACAAATAGTATGTATTTACTTGACAATGGGATTAATTAATTCAATTCCTTGACAACGGGATTAAATATGAAAAATAATACCTTGGGATCAAGTTAAGAACCATAGTCCCTAAAAATAAAGACTAAATAAGAGTTTTAGTCCCGAAAGTGCAAAAAAATTAATTCACTTGCAAATAAACAGTTGTTTAAAGTTGTTGCTATGGAGTTAATAATAGTTTAAAACGTCAAAATTGAATAAAATTATGTAATAAGTTAATTATAGATTTTGATGTGTTCACTGTCAGTAAGAAAGGCTTATTTGAAATATTTTATAAGTACCTACTTATATTAAGATTTTTTTTTGTAGTTTAATGATACCTACTACTGTTAATATGTAATTGGAGTTCGCTCTGTTTATTAGCAGTATAAATAAAATATTTATTTATTTATTTGGATATGAAAAAGCGTTGTGCACGATGGATGGCGCGTTTCTTGAATTTCACTTAAAATTTTGTTCCAACTTGTCAGTATTAGCTCCCTAAGACTACCATTTATTGCCAAACATGCCCGAACCTCAAGAAATAGGTCGGATGACAATGATTTCTTGGCCACGACGAGAATATAACAATATTCGCCAAAATTAATTGACCTCAGGAGATACGATGTTGAGAAATAAACACAAGAAATTTGTTTTTACTCCTAGTTTAAAAACCGACCAAAGTGGAGAATACAATCTTCACAAAAATGAATGTCACCAAATTTGCATAACAGTGCTGCAACCTAAAGAAACCGATAAGTATTTGGCGCCGTGTGAAATAAAAATACAAAATGAAATTTCTTGTAGTCTCGGTTGGTGTTGGTAATTCCACCGCGGTACTCGAGCGAATGCGGACCGTGTGTAACCGGATGAAACCGGACAAGACTGGTTACAGCACGCGGTCGTTTGTCCGAGCCTGTAGCCTGTAGCTGTAACAGGTCGACAGCGTTTTCAGTCACAATTATTTATCGCAGAAAAGTTTCCGTTATTAATATGTTATTGATTTGTGACGTTTAGGATTCCACAAAAATAACAGAAAAACGCTATTATATTTTATAAGAGTCTAGCAATGCTGAGCGTGGTTCTTATTTTTAAGTCAAATATTTTTATTAAAGGGCCAGTATACAGGGTGATTCATTCATTCAAATTACTGATCATGGAATTTGATTTTTTTTTTCAAAATTCGCAATTTTTTTTATTCAATTTTGACGTTTTAAACAGCTATTATTAACTCCATAGCAACTACTTTAAACAACTGTTTATTTACAAGTGAATTAATTTGTTTTTAAATCACTCAACACATTTTTAAACCACTCTGACGTTTTAAACTGTTATTATTACGTCAAAAATGCATAAAAACAATGGCAACTTGCCACTAACGACTACTTTGATTAGTTTTTTTTGTTATGTCAAAATAAATTTATAATTCATATATTTGAAATAATTTCGTTAAAATTGAATAAAATAATTAGTCCAGTCAGGAGAGGTTTTGACTGAAGACTAATACATAACCAAATGAAATTTGGCATGTGAGTAGTTAAGAACATACAGAAACAAAAAAAAAATTCGCTCCACCTCGGTATGCTCCGCTTCCCACAAAAATTTTCAGTTGAAACTCAACATTTTCTTGTAACGCATTTTCCTCGAAAACTATCAAAGATTTTGGAAAACTGTTTTGACAGGATGAAAGCTGAGGAAATTTGCTACCAAAATGGTCTTTGAAAATTTTTCATAAGTAGCACCGTGTAGGCTTCAGCCGTTTAATATTCGAATGACTTGAGAATTTTCTGTATAGTAGGCGCTACATTGCGAATGACGTAATAAATTCGCTGCTACAGAATAAATGTGGTATAACTTCGTTAAAGAACATCATTTTGTAAAGATAAAAATTGCATTTTATTCGTCGAGGCTTCCACTTTCAATTGCACTAATAACATTTGAATTTACGACCCCGTTTATACCGAGAAACTTGCTTTTTAAAGAATCATAACTCAGTATTAGAAGACGTTCAAAGAATTCTCAATATTTTCAATATCTATGAATGAAATTGTAAACTGGTAGAGGATTATCTTCATCAAACCATCCCCAATCACATGCAACTATTTGGAGGGTTGTGTGTTGTACGTCCGAAAAAAAAACTGGTTTTCGCTATCTCATAGATTTCTTTATTTATTGCGGGCACGAGCATTTTTGAAAATAGGCCACTTTTTGGCCCCGTAAATTGATTTTTAATGAGCTTATCGTTAAGTACAAATCCTAATCAACAAGATTCTGTAATTTGTTTCATCAATTGTACTACTACGTACATGTAACAGATGTTTTCCTAAAAAAAGATCATAACCTATAAATAAAGAAGGTAGCGAAAACCAGTTTTTTTTTTCGGACGTACAACACACAACGCTCCAAATAGTTGCATGTGATTTGGGATGATTTGGTGAATATAATCCTCTACGAGTTTACAATTTCATTCATAGATATTGAAAATATTGAGAATTCTTTGAACGTCTGCTAATACTGAGTTATGATTCTTTAAAAAGCAAGTTTCTCGGTATAAACGGGGTCGGAAATTCAAATGTTATTAGTGCAATTGAAAGTGGAAGCCTCGACGAATAAAATGCAATTTTTATCTTTACAAAATTATGTTCTTTAACGAAGTTATACCATATTCATTCTGTAGCGGCGAATGTTTTACGTCATTCTCAATGTAGCGCCTACTATACAGAAAATTCTCAAGTCATTCGAATATTAAACGGCTGAAGCCTACACGGTGCTACTTATGAAAAATTTTCAAAGACCATTTTGATAGCAAATTTCCTCAGCTTTCATCCTGTCAAAACAGTTTTCCAAAATCTTTGATAGTTTTCGAGGAAAATGCGTTACAAGAAAATTTTGAGTTTCAACTGAAAATTTTTGTGGGAAGCGGAGCATACCGAGGTGGAGCGAATTTTTTTTTTGTTTCTGTATGTTCTTAACTACTCACATGCCAAATTTCATTTGGTTATGTATTAGTCTTGGGTTTCAGTTAATTTTTGACTCTCCTGACTGGACTAAATATTGTATAAACCACGTGAGATACGAATGTTTATTCACTCGAAGAAATTATCCCACTCGCCCTTCGGGCTCAGGGGCTAAACTTTCTTCTCTTGAATAAACATTCATGTATCTCATTTGATGTATAAATGTCTATAATTTTGATTATAATCAAACCGTTGGTTTTTGTGTTTCCATAATATGGTGTTTCATAAATTGACTTAATTTTTAACTAACTGTAGTTAGTGCTTTGGCATTGCATAGTTAAAATTAAATTTTATCCCATTCATATAGTTACTCAAACATCTATTATGCAATCTTCAATCCAAAATGGTTCAAAATATGAGCTTCTTATAAAAATTGCCCTTAAATTTGCGAATTAAATTTTTTTTTGTTTCATGGTCAGTACAAGTTGAGTAGATACTATGCCATTAAAATATATGCACTATTTTTAAGCCATGTACGTACTACCTACTAAAAGTAAAGGAAGAGATTTTTAAAATATTTTTTTCCCTAAACTGTATCTAAATATAGTTAATGATATATATCTTAAACTTGTCCGAAGACTGGCGTCTAAAAATTATTTTTTAATTACAATAGTCTAATATTTAACGATGGTATAACCAGCCATAATATATTAGTAATGTATCAAATTTTGTAAACTACTTATACACTAAAACAAACTTGCAATAAAATTTATAACCTTACAGGAATTTTATTACTCAATTTGTTGTTAAATTCTGAAACCAAAATCGCGTTCACTTAATAAAGAATAAACCGCGATGTTTGCGGAAATAGTCTTAAATGAAAAATACGCAAAATAAACAATATTTCAAATAATTATTAACAAATGAAAACGTCATTCCATTCACTATAGTTACGGCAACAATTAAAATCAAATCATTATCAACACTTCTAAACAAAGCATGGAGCATAGCACTCTTTTTATTCAAAGAAAAAACACGCAAATATGCCCATCGACACTTACTTTCAAATCGCGGATTGCAAACTCGAATGGAACAAATTAGTAGAAAATGATAGCAATTTGTTTTAGTATGCAGTAGTAAATATTTTATTATCGTTCTTTATAATAATTGTTTGTTTCCAGTTATTATGGAAAATGAAAAAGATGTAGTTGATTACATTGATTCTTTTGTTATTAATTAAATAATTTGATTATAATGTGAGTTGATTCTTAGTAATGACAACATGTGATTTTATTCTCATTATTGTTGTGATTGCATTGATTTTCAGAGATTTCAGTAATTTTATCTCATTATGTCATAATTTTGTTTCATTGCCAGTTTTCATTTGAACGTTTTTACATGATAAATTATTAACAATATATCCCCAGTCGACTAAATTTGACATTTCTTGCTTATGTAATAAATTTTGCTTAACTATACATAATAATTTGAAAAAATCCCGAGACCGTAGTTTTAAATTAAAATTCCAAGAAATACACTCATCCATGATTTCAAAAAACAAATAAAATTTGGTATAAGTTAGACGTCAACGTCAAATGTGATTTTTTGTATTTCTTTATAAATAAAATAGTGAATTTTAAGTGAAAATTGTTCTAGAACCTTCAAGAAAAACCAGAGATAGAAATTGTGCATTAAAAATAGAAATACAGATTATAATTTTGGTTTATTTGTTAAATAGTCACCTTAAAGTAGTGGTGAAATAATCATTTCTACTGTTTTTTATTGGCTGTAAAATTCAATATTCTGCATATTATTGGTCTTATTTTGACAGATGATGTGAATAATCTATTGTATTTGTATATGTTAACTATGAAATCTGAATAATAAATAAAAATTTCTTTTTTGAGAAAATAGAAAATATGACTGTATTTTTTATTTATCAGATAAATTAATTAAAATGTATTTGAATAGTGTATCATTTGGTGCTCCTTGTATGAAATTTTCAATATCCGACATCTCAAAAATCTTCGATTTCTTTGGTCTGTACCCAGTGTCATGTTTCTTAAGATAAGCTTTTAATTTAAAAATTTGCTTACATCTACATTCTTCTTTAAATATAAGACAGCTTTTAACATAGAAAATTTGGACCACAGACGAGTTTTTATATTTTTTCGACAACTCAAATAAGTCAATATCGCAGACTAACACTTGTCACTTGGTCATAAACAATTCGAACTTGGCTTCATAAATTTTTCGTGGTTTAGCTGGTAATAACTCTACTTGCGGCTTTCGCTTTTTCTGGCGGAATACCAAAAATTTAATTTTGCCGCCAAATAAATCTAGTGATATTTTTCTCGTCAAAATCATGAGTGAACTATGATCTGATAATCAAAATGACGTCTTTCAAAAATTATTTTGAATCTGTTCAACATAAGAATGTGTTGATAAATAAAATTATGTATGTAACTCGTGACTAAACGGGGCTTTTTTCACTCGTGAAAAAAGTTCTGTTAAGCCACTTGATATATAAAATACTGTATTACAACATTTGATTATTTAATATCATACAATTTGTTCTATTCTTTTTATTTATTCTGATAACAGAAATTTATAGCATAAGAAAACAAATACGTTATTTTATATTTCCAATAATATTTGTTTCTTAAAAATAAAAATTTGATTACCTACTTATTTTTGCTTGTTCAGAATTTAATCATATTCAAATCTTGGGAAAAAAATATATTGTTGGAAATAAATATTTTTATGCTTTAAAAATATTTCGAAGAATGTGTTTATTTTAAAAAATAATAAGACTATTGTTTTATAAATTTATTCATGCAAACTTGCATTATAATGAGTAAAATTGCTTTTAGATAAAATATTTTATTTTGTTTTGAAAATTCAACATTGTATTTTAATATACCTAATTAAAAGTTACACAATTTAATACAATATTCAAATAAGTTAGGTATGCAGAAATATGATACAAACATACTGTTTTCTAAACAACCATCAGTAGGTACCCGTAAATCGACGACTGGTAACCGCACACAAAATACTTTAGAGTTCCAAATAAGTTACGTAAATAATGTAATATACTATGTAGGTATCTTATAACATTTACTGCGGCTTAATAAATTAATTTGCATAAGTAATTACCTACCATAGTTAAATGCTCTTTTAATAAAATGCTATAATAAAAATCTACATTATTCACGTCGTTCGCGGATCGGTGTAAAATAATTTAAAATGTTATGCTAAGGCCACGTGCTGACATTGAAAAAATCTAACCTACACAAATTTATTTTTATGTTTTGTATCGGCGGCAAAATATAAAACTTCCTCATTGATGACGTCACATGTGTAGCATTACTTCATGCATTTGACACTGATTCCAATCGAGTCTGATTAATGTTTCTTGCATAAAATTTCGTACGTTTCTGTCAACAGCCAAGAAAACTTATTGGCGTTTGAAGAAATTGTTTAATATATTGGCTGTTGAAATAGTTATCGGAATATATTACCATGTTTTCTACTCAAATTTGTACTAAAATGTTGTTTCTAAATGTTTTAAGGACTCAAATATCTGAGGACAAAGATAAGGAGACTTATTTGCGAAAATATGATGATTAGTATTTCCAGTTTTATTTAAATAAATAGTGTTTAGTTTATGAGTTTAGTTGTAAATTAAATTGTTTAAAACGAGGACACATAAACATTCTGTTTAAATAATAATAAAATGCAAGTCACTCAAATTTTAATACAATGCAAACTATTAAAAGTTATATTATTAAAATTATTATTTGAAACCTACATTCATCACTCAATAATTCTTATATTTGTTAAGAATTATGGTGATTGCAAAAAAATCTAGAACTTAAGGAATTACATGAATTGTAAAGAAATATACTATTTTTAAATAATTTATTATAACAAAATTGTTAAATTAAAAAATTCTGAGTATGCAAAAATTATGTGAACTGTAAAAATAGAACTTAAAAATTATGTACTTGCAAGCAATTATTATTGTAAATAATTATGTTACATGAAAATATTTTTTCTCTCGCGCTATAATTCAGTTATATTATAACTCTGTCAACTAACATAATAAAGTCATTTTGCTATGATTTTCATTTCGTTGCAATAATTATTGTACATAATTATGTGACTTTAAAATATTTTTCTCCCGTGCTATAATTTAATTATTTTATAACTCTGTTAACTTACATAATATCTACTAGAGTCATTTCGCTACGGATATTCATTTCGATGCAGATTTTCATGTAATCTGTATCGAAATGAATCCATTTCGATACATAAAAATGAATAGTTTATAATTAGTGAACTATATACTAAAGTACCTGGAAGGAAGCCGTAGCGCACTACAAAACAGCAGGTGTGAAGCAAGTTGAGAGAGAAACAGACTTATGGCGTGTAGAATTTGGGAAGTATCTCGATCACTGTCTAACTCATGAGAGCGAAATGTTGGTATTACAATTTTATTTAAAATACTACGCGCGTGACATTTCGTTCTGACGTTTAAAATTTTGTTAATATTTTTGGTATCTTAGCAACGGACAGGAAATATATTAATTTCAGAAGAAAAATATTTGGTATGTATCAATATTATCGTGCTAATTTCATAATGCCCTAGGGCCTAGGCCCGAGAGCATAATGTAGTGCATAACGTACCTTGTATCCATGACATAAATCAACAAAACATACAAATTATTAAAGCATGGGAGAAGAATAAATACTTTACCTATGCAACTTGTGTATAATGGCTATTAATATAGTGTAGGTACTCTCATATGAATTACGACATTCGACTTGGCTCGTATGGTGTATTTATAGCTTTCATTATAAACTCGTTGCATAATGTATTATTATTATTGAATTCTTTTTTAAAGAAAGCCATAATTCACTATATTTGTATTAAAAAGTTATAACGTTTTTTATCAATTGCTTGAAATTTGAAAGCAGCTTTAGGGTGACATTGCGACTAAAGTTAAATATGAGAAAATGATAAAAATTCCTTGCACTATTTTTGAAGTTTCTATATAATATGTAGTTATAATTATAATGTAACAATCGTAATTTGCAAAGAAACCGATTTGCAATTTGCTGTTTTAAACATGGTTTGCATAACAATAAATTTAAGTTCCATGTTCTAATGCCAACAAACTTTGGAAAGTTACTAGAAAACTCAATCGCACCAACGGAAATGTAGTATTATTGACGTAGAAACAAATGCAATTTTATTAAGTGTGTAAAAATTTGGCATTGATGGTTCAACGTCATTTTAGAAAGGATAAATGACATAATTTATTATTTCTTAATTTGATTCATTGACATTTAATTAGTAATAAACATTTTATTAATAGAATTTGGAACAGAATTCATTTTTACAGATTTCAGATAAAATTATGCGCATTAAATTGTTTATTACTTATTGTACACAAAAAAGAAAGTTGCAAGTCTTTGTTATAGCCCATAAATTCAAATCAAAAAGAAAAACAATATAAATATATTTAGCAATAAAATTAATATTATCGTTAACAAAGCGATAACTTCATGTTGTATTAAATAATATATTAAAAGGAAGACCAAACCTAACCTCATTTATTTAATTTATGTTGCTTCTAGTGTTGAAATGAATAATGTATCGAAATATCTAAATAGAGCAAGGTGCAAACTAATTTTGTTGTCTACAAGATAATGTTGTACTCTTCACCTACGCTAGATTTAAAAACATAACATTGTTCTTGAATTGTTATTCATTAATTATTATAAATGTTATCTTGTTAATTAGGATTCCATTGTTGATTTAATGAACTTGGTTACACTTGTTAATTGCACGCAATGTTTCATTGTCGTCAATCTACAATTAATTAAAATGGTGTAAACATAATGTAATCGTATACGTAAATAATAGTTTTTTTTAAATTTATCAACAACGCAGAGTGGTACGTGATATTTTAAAGACGAGAGTGAGATTTTATAATATTTTGGAATATTTTTATGAGAAAAGAATTTTTTTGTTTTGTATACTAAGAATTATAATGAGAAATTTTTAATTACATAATAGCTAAAAATAGTGCAAAAATTTATTTATTATACGTTTTATTTCTGGTTATAAGTTATGTTTATTATGGAGTAATAATAAATTAATTAACTTGCCGAGTGTGGTTTTGACAAGTTAGGTTTAAATCCAGTCGGGTGCACATTTCATTTTAATATCTCATGTGGTATACTCTCCACTAACAACCACGACTATCGGCTGGTAACATCACACACAATAAAATATATAATACTTTTTACTCACAGGCTGTCATTTACGCAAGTTGGGTACAAGGTATTAAAAATAGGTACTTCACTTCACAGCAGATACGAATATTTAAAATTCCTAGAAATATTGATTTATTGAGAAATAATCTTTAAAATGTCAATAAATTTTAAGAAAAATATTATTATTTGATAAAAATTATTAACAGTCATAAAGGCGCAGATTTTAAGAGGTATATTGTTTGTCAAAATATTTTCATAACATAGTAGGTGTAGGTAAACTGTAATATTTATTTTTTACTACAGATTAATTTCATTTAGAAATAAACAAAAATAAAAAATTTGAAGCTTATCTAGCAGACATACGGTCAATTTTTTAAAACTATAAATATATGAAAGTTTAAGGTTTTGAGGTGACGTACTTAATAATTTTGACAATTGGATTGAAACTCGTGTATTTGACGTAAATACTCGGATGAAATACTGACACAGGTTTAACAAATTCTTTGATCTATAAACAATAAAAAAAAACTACATTAAAATTTTTTTTTCTTAAAATACAGGATAAACTATAATTGTCCTGTAAAAACATGAGTGAAAAATTTCTATTAATAAAGGAGATATTAATTATTAAAGTTTTAATAATCGCACTGTGACGTCATCCCTGTAGGTTTTTGATTGGTTATGGCTCAAAACGATGAGCCGTACAAAGTCAGAAATTTGAAATTAAATTATTAATTAAAATATATATTTGAAGTTAGATACAACGTATACAGGGTGTTTCCTTTAAAACAACCAGCGCTTTTTTGGGCGAAATAATGACTTTAGAGAAAAATGTTATACACAAAAAATGACCAACAAAAGGGGCTTCATTTAATAGGAGAAATAAAGAAAAATTCAACCAGTGGTTTGCATTTGTTTATTGCATAGCCTACTTCAATATTGTAAAATTATTTCTGATTTTGAATACCATTTTTCTCAAAATACTTGTCGTACAACCCCATGTCATATTTATGTTTTTGAAATCGGAAAAAAATTCTCTATCTAATGCACTAAAAATTTATATGGGTTACCATTTAAAAAAATGTAATTTTATTTTGCTGTTTGAGAACCACTGGTTGAATTTTTTGTTTGTTATTTTTATTAAATGAGGCTCCTTTTGCTGGTCATTTTTTGTGTATAACATTGTCTCTAAAGTCATTAGTTTTCCCAAAAAAGCGCTGGTTGTTTTAAAGGAAACACCCTGTATAATGATCACGGATGGCAACAACAATAGCCGACGTTCTGGCCAATTCTCGTCATCGATCGAGTGCACACTGCACAGGCAACGCTCTGATTGGTCGAAAAATGCGGAGCTAAAGTTGTACTTTTCACTACGATTTAACGAGCTAAAGTAACTCATTATTGTACGATTACACATAAATGTTATTTATACTTCTGGCTGAAAGTATTTTTGCAGACTTCGACTAGTTTCAGGTCCTTGCTACGCTCGTGCCCTTGGCATACAAATAATAACTATTTTATTATATTACTTGCAAAAACCATTCCAGATATCACTGGATTCACATAATTAAATATTGAAAATAAATTTAATCAACACCTAAACAATAAGAAATTAGTTTATTTATTACACAACTTTTATTAAATTATTAGAAATTCTTGAATCTTTTGTGTATCAATAGCTGCACGAAAAAAGTTTCCGATTACGTTGAAATTATTTTTTGAATTTTAGATAATTATTTTTGATCCGTGTTCAGCATATTAAAATATTATACCACTGACATATGTAGGTATGTACTCGAAGTTTTGATATTAGTTATTCTTTATTATTAGTTATTTTTAAAATAATTTATACAGTTCTCTGGTAGTACCATAAAACTGCAAGTTTCCAATATACAATAGAATTTATTTCCCATTATTTAACAAAATGTATTCTGTACTGATATTATTCAGCATGTCGCCTACACTGTTTTATTTCGCGTTAAGTTTACTCAAGTTTAAGTAACACACAACAATTGAAAACTAGGCCGCAATTCAAATATGCAGAATGTAAAATTCTTATTCAGCATGCGACCTTCTCGCTAGCCAAGCGTAAATATCATATCTCCCATACGCTTTCAGTCCAGCTCAAAATAATCAATTATGATCCCATATTACGTTAATGAACCAAACACTTTACAATTGACAGCTTATTTTGTTCAAGATAAAACTATAATTCTTTCTAATCACTTGGGCGAATTTTCGCTATTTTGCTTCGATAAAAACTGGGCAGATTTAGCTTTCTCTGCATTGAATAATGCACTTTTAGAAACACTGCAGAGTTTTTTGTTTGGTTTTTGGTTATCGGTGAATATTCATGCATCATCAAATTTGTCAGCTGAGCTATTGATAACAATGTGTTAGGTAATTTGTTATTATATGTATGTACTATAAGTTTGTATGTTTGCATGTGAAGTATAAACAAACCAAACAATGTTGAGTTTATGGTCGAGCAGTGACGTTTAAATCACGTAAAACTATTCAAACTTCATTCTCATTGAATTTATATTGTTTACAAAATAGAATTTACATTAAGATTATATTTTCTTTTCAAATAGGTATACATGTTTCTTTTTCTGAAACAATTTCTTTCAAATATTTATAATTTATTTAGAAAATTTATTGCGTATAATTTATAATTTATAATAAATATACTTTACTAAAATGGTAGATAGCTACATAGGTAGGTACTCAAAATAAAAATTTATTTTACAAGGTTGCTTTTGAATGTGAAATTTAAAATAATATACTCGTACCTATATTAAGGTGTAATTTAGAAACCTGTAACTTTTAGCAAATTCATTTGGTTCAGTTTTTCCGTACATTTAAAGCAGATACTCATAATTTAAATTGTTTGCAGGAGTCAGCAACAGGTGTTGAAATATATTTACGAATTCCGATTTATAAAATTTAAACCAAAAAATATTTTAAACTGTTTAAAACTAAACAATTTTTTGAACCGCGTATTAATTCTGCGTTAAAAAACTGCACACAATTTTTCCCTGTGTTGTACTTTCCACTCAGTTGACGGCTGGTACCGCACATACATTAAATTTAAATTTTGAATTGATTAATTTATCATCAATGATATAATATTGAAAACAGTAAAAGTTGATTATTTGAGATCTTTTTGAAAATAAAACACATAAAAGTGAAAACCCGTATAAAATAAGACAGTTTTTCATACAATCTATTTTCTTCAAAAGCAGTGCACGACTGCACCATTAAATTTAAAAAGATATTACACATTGTTTTTACAGCATTTTAAAACATATTTTGAACTGATTTTTCTATAAAATACTAAACAATTTACTGCGTTTGAATTAACTATTTTAATAAAACTTACCTCAAAATCACAAATAACTTAAAACGCGCCGTCTCGAAAAGGCTACATGCGTCTAGTCTTCAAAGTACCAAACTGTTACACCAAAAACTCACTCACAGGTCCACAAAGAGTACTCCGAACAGAACACAAAACCACTAGTATCCTCCAGAATCCTCAAGAGCAGCACCACAACATTCACTTCCACAGATATCTTCTCTGCACTTGTCAACGATATCTCGGATCTGATATCTTCCTGATACCGTCTCTTGTTTCCTGCACCGGCGTCTTCGATCTTTTCAGCGCAGCAGTTGGTTGGCCACTGGAGTGCGGCCCGCGAGCCGTGGTATAATAACTGCGTAGAGCCGGAGTCCTGAAGTACTAAGTAGACACCGGAGTCTACCACGTGCGGTGATCACTCGCTGAACAGAGCTTACCAGCTTACAGACAGAGATGGCTAGATACAGGGACAGCAGCCGAGAGAGAGAGAAGGCTCAAGGTCGCTGATAAGAACTTAGGTCAAGTTCAGTAAATAGTTGTAAATAATGGGATGGGGTTTTGCAATTTGGCTTTTTTTCTGGATTTAGAACATTCAGGAGAGTATAATAAAGACCTCAATTTGTATGTTGGATAAATATGTGTAAGTATACAGGTAATGGTCAAAGAAATGTTTTATAGGAATTTTAACGGTTCGGTTTTAAAGACAGATTACTAAATTTCAGACTTACGCGAACGCGTAGGTGCAGAGCGTGCCCCGGCACGTGGGCGGCCAAAATTCGGGGTGGAGAAACGCCACTTTAAGAATAGTATTTGTATATTATTATAAAATTCTTACAAGGAATTAATTTAAATTACACTAATAATTTTCTTTTAGTTAATGCAATGTTTTTCGTTAATTTCATGAAATATTACGTACAATTTAAAGTTATTTGATCTTGAATTTTTAAAAAGTTGCCTTCGGCGAAATGGGCAACTTATATGGTACTGAAATAAGATTTTTATTAAATTTTCAAGGGACTCGTTAGTTTTATAAATACCTATGATATTTATATTAAAGACAATTTATAGGTTAATTATTGAGATTCTGAAGTATCAACAAGGCAATGATATTTCAATTTACCAGACATTTCAAACATAAATCTAATTTTGTCAGTAAAACATGTGCCTCTGTGTGGTGCGGTAATGCCAAATTTGTTTACTTTTTTACCCTCTCCGAAATAAGCTACACTTCATGAAGCCTACCGTCCGATGTCACTATTTTCGTAAGACAACATTAATTTTAATGAAATAAAAATGTTTTAAATGTTAATTATTGAAAAAAATTTATTTTAATAAGTAATTCATCAACTATTTTACTATCTAATAATAGATTTAATATCGTTTCAACTTTTCTTAATTAATTTTGGCACATTTTAAATTTAAAATTCTTAATTAAGTGTTTTGACTGCATTTGTTAATTTTCTTGCTTCAATTTAGAAATGCAATTTGCAATAATGTATCAATAAATTTTTTTGTAACAAATAACTACGTCGTACAAACACACGATAGTGTTTTAATAAATAAATAAATAATTAAATTTTTTAAATAATCACGCTCAGTAGACGACTGGTAACTCCACACGCGGTAAAATATTTATCTATATTGATGATGACTCACATAATATGAGACTGAAAATCCAATGTGTGATAGATATTAAGAATGAAGTGTAGGTACATTGTTTTTGGTGAATTTCTGAAATAATTATGGAATAATTTGTCAGAAAATTCTCAAGTTTAAATTTTGACGTATTTGGGTTATTGTTATTTGATTAGTCTGGTTATTGTTTTTCAGGAAAAGTTACAAAACAGTTGTTATAAACTCAAGTTCAGATCTAGGCAGATTGAGGTTAAATCTATTTAATTTTCCACTATTATTATTTAATTAGCGGTACAGTTTCCAAATTTTGTGATAACAATAATTTGTAATATCTGGTCAAGTTCATACATTTTAGGTTAGTAATATTTAATTTTAACACACTAATTTGCTTAACAAAACAGTATTCATAAATATTTAAAATTTTGAAATTAGACAATTAAAGATAACGTTTAGACAGAATTGGTCAAGTTCAACGCTTTTAAAATGTTAAATATTTGAAATTTAGAATGAAGAGTAATTAAAATTCGGTCAAGTTTAAACATCCATTGTTTAAGTGTTTAAATATTTAATTTTTAACTGTAAGTAATAAATAATATTTTTACAAGATTACATAATATGTCTGTTTAAATCCTTTGTTGATAGTTAAATTCTTTATGAAGTTAATAATGTTCTGAATGCCAAATTTATTTGTACGATATAACGTATGTAGTTTTATATTGGAATTTGTGACGTTATATTAGTTACTACTTAGGCGTCAACACATTGACCGTTTGCCACTGGCTTATATTTATAATTTTGAGTTTTTTTTGTATATTATATTTAATCTTGCTTAACAATAAAAGTAAATAAGATTTACTAAGCGGTACTTTCAGTTAGTGTTTTTGATCTATACATTGTGCATTGAAAATGAAATTAGAGCAAATTTTATCTGATTCTAAAATGTACATTGGTATTTATAGCTAATTAAATCTAAAGAATATATTTTACTTAGTCTAATTTTATTCACGACCGGTATCTACCTAGTCGATTAAATCTGTTAAGTAAAAAACAGAATGTGAGGCTATCACTATCACACTCAAGTTAAGTAAAAAATCTAATTTGGCCAACACACAACCGTATCTAGAAAACTGACTTATAAACATAAATGTATACGTACAATCTGGTGCCCATTTAACACATACAAATAAAAATTTAAAATATTCAAACATAGAAATCTGCATCACCTGAATCAAAAGATTCATTCACAGGAAAATTCGAATAATTTTTTTTAGATTCGGTATAAATGCAAGAAAATAGCAAACGCAGAAAATTTTAAACATATATGGGAAGGTCGAATGGACTAAATCAGAGGTTCCCAAACTTTTTCTACCATATTCCCAAAACTCGTCAAATTTTTTTAAAAAGTAACAGCCGCTGACCTTCTTAAAATACACTACTCAAAAAATTAAGGGAGGTTTAAAAAATAAGGAAATTAATTCTAAATAAACAGGCTATCTGATCCATATGCCGGCCTAACTGATTTTTTTTTTAAATCCGTGGATCAAAAAAAAGAAACAAAATATTTGCATTATTATTTTTTCGCGCTATCTGTTAAAATTGCATGAGAACCGTAGCTCCTAAAAAATTTTAGCCAAAAAATCTGAAAATTAGAATCTTAAAGCTTCAAAATGCTTTTTTGAAAGTCTCAATACGACCATTTTTCACCGAAATACAGCCTGTTAAAAATGACCGAAAAATTTGTAATTTTTTTGCACTCTTAATTTTTTTTGGGTAGTGTATTATCTGCCTACATTGATAGGTAAAGCCAAGACAACATTTTTGTTCTTTACTATCGAAGCCAGATACATTTTCGTGGACCCCCACTTGCAACTTGTGAACCCCCATTTTTTGTTCACGCCAACGTAGACCTCCGTCGAGTCTCCCGTGGATCCCTGGGGGTCCACCTGGACCACTTTGGGAATCACTGGACTAAATGAACAACCCAGAACCATTTTTGACTCTCACATATTTTACTCGGTAGTTGAATCTTATGATTATGCTTTTGATGCAAGTTATTCATTACTTATTAATTTTCTAGATTCGCATTTTCTAGTGTTTTATTTTCCTGTTTGAATAGTTTACATTTTTTCTCTTCTGTGTTGAAACCATCCTCTATTCAATTACTAGAACATTTAATATATTACTTATGACTTATATGGCGTTAGTGTCAGCGTGTCACCCGTCAATATCTTTTACGCAGAAATAAAAATCAACCGATCATGGATTACAAGATTTTAACGATTTATCTTATAAATTTAATTTTTAAATTTTACTTAAGTTCATTAATGCTACTAGATACACGTTAATTGCAAATAACTTTTTTCTCTTGGTCCCATTACAATTAAATACTACTTCTATTTATTCATATTATTTATCGAAATTTTTGACAATTTTTCCACTCTTCAAAAAATATACTTCCGGTGAAGATATTTGTACCAAAATCTAATGAGCACTTCCAATTTGTATACAAATGTAAAATAGTAAAATACCAAATATCAAAACTTTTGCGCAATTCGTATTTGAGTTATCCGACAGACAAAAATCCGGCCTTGACCACATCCATACACACACTCACATATACATACAGACATCATCGTGAAACTATTAAAATGCGTTTTAAGGATCCTAATTCGTGCTCACAATTCGATTTTTATCATGATTCCAATACCTCCCTTACAGGTAAACGGTAGGTAAAATGGTGTGACAGACAAAATATGTATTATCTACAATGTGCTTGTAGGAAGAAATATATTTTATTGCAATTAAATTACATTTATTACGTAAAACAATAAGTTTTATTTATTGATTTAAATAATACTAAATTATTAACAGTTTATATTCGTGGAAATCAAATTTTATCTACAAATAAATAATATTAGTTTTTCTTCTAATATACTCTAAAACTAATTTACAACAGAAATTTGTTGTAAAATTAATATTCTGCTAATTATTCTTCCAATAAGTTGCCTAAATTTTGTTGTGTAGTTATTTTTAAATGTAAGAATTCGTATACGAAGATAGGCATCAGTGTGATGCAAAATATCTACTAATAATTTTCTGTTTCCTAATTAACGATGTAAAAGTGAGACAAACAAGTTTTTCTAGGCAAGGAATTTCTTGAAAGAGGCAGTTCAATCCAGATAATTATTACTTTATTTGTTACGTTAACCTTAATGGTTAAATTATTGTCATTTGATTTCCCAGAAACTTAAATCTGTTTTGTACAATTTATGAAATTCTAGCGGGGAGAAAAGTTCATATCATGAATCATTCACTAAACAATGATGCACATGAATTAAAAGATTTAGAGCTGTTAATAATTTGTTTTTATTGTTATTTTAATGACTTGGCATAAAAAGTTTATTGCATTCTTGCGATTTTCGAAACTAAGATATTCATGACAAGTGAATAGATAAGCATTATTATTACATTATTCAAGTAAAAATTTCTTATAATAAAATAACACTGTAATTAGGAATGGAAATCGATTTTATTTTAATATCAGGTACAATAATGGATAATCAATAGTGTAAGAAGAAAGTAGTATATTTGAATGTTGAAAATAATCGACTGTCGTTTATATTCACACCAAGCGAGTAATGGGAAAACCTTTGTTCTATTACAGTACTTATATTATTATTTATAAATTTATATCTTACACTTACTACTAATAGTAATCATGAAATAAATAACTGTTTATGAAAGTATAGCTAAATATGAAATTTAAATAAGTATACAATTTGGTATACTATCTACCTACGTTAAATTAAAAAAAATTATGTGCTTATAATTATTATAAGTTATTTATTTATTTTAATAATGATTTTTGTTACACTTTTCTGACGATTTCAAATAAAAATACAGAGATCTATAAATTGCGTGTTATTGAAATTTTAAATTTATAAAGTAGGGTATTTCGGTAATTTTTAATTTTTTAATATTCTATTCTGCATAAAATATAAATAAATACGTATTCTTTTGTTTTAATCACATAATTTTTCATTTCAAATAAAAAATTGTCTTAAATTAATTATTTGTCGACATATTATTAAAAAGTACTACTTCCGGTTTGTAGATTGAAACTTTAAAGTTTGATATTTTTTATCTCGAAATTGTTAAATTCTTACTCTAGGGACCATAAAACGTGCTTATCCACCAAAAACTCACACTCGAAAATTTTGACCCATCACAATACCTCCCTTATAGAATATGAGGCGGGAGGTTAAAATACGAGTTTATTAATTTATTGGGCAGTATTACATCAAACCATACGGAAATTTAAAAATTAATTAACTGCTTTATTGCCGACTTTGGAGCATTTAAAAATTATATGGGTGTTGCCAACACCCATTTTTAGAATGACAGAAAATATTTATTCTTATATTTGACAAAATTAAGTTAATATTTTGGAATATAATCTACAAGAGAAGACATGGCCTGCATGGCCTCTCCCTTGTACCCGCTACTGGTAGAATTATATTTAGAATTATTAGAAGTTATGTTAAAATAATCACTAATCCAGTGGCATGAAAATTGATTTCTTAAGAACATTAAAATTTATTTTTTGGTAATTTGGAAAATTCCTTTTGATCCGCAATCAGCATATCAAACTGTAATCTGTAATTCTCTGAAGGAGGATGGAGACTCCTGCAGTGTCGTACCCAGACATTAGCCTTGAGGGCGGATATGAAAATAAAAATATTTTTGATAATGTAAAACAAAATTCGCTCAACGCGCGTTAGCTGATATCATTTAGTCCAGGAATTATAGCTTTTAGGGTCAGAAAAATTAATTCATAACATCTGATGACTGATTTCGGTTCTTAAGACAGTGCACTATCACAGGAAACAAAGTCCCCAAAAATCACCGCATTGGAAAATTTGCAGGAACCAATAGAAATATTACTATTTTAATGTAAACTTCGACCCAAAGACAATTTTTTTTTTCAAAATTGGCCAAGACTTTCACCGGAAGTGGTTTATAAACGGGGGGAAAAGGGTTTATGCCACCCTTTTTCAAGGTGCTACGCGTCATGTGACTGAGTTTAAGTATGTATGTATGTGTGTGCATGCATTCGCAGTTGTGGTGTTGAAAGGGATGAAAATGCGTTCAACCAGTAGGTAGTTTACAGAGAAATGTCGGCATGTTAGCCCTTTAAAATTTTTAATTACATTGTAATATATTTTTATAATAACATAACAATGCCATATCGTGGCTAGATGCCCTAGCTTTTTCACAAACAATTATAAAATTTAAGAATTTTAAATATTTTTATGTTTAATCAACTCTACTTTCTGAACGAATAAATATATCGACTGCCGGTTTGCAGCGTTGGATTCCTTGGTAACTTTTACGTAAGATACATTGTATTAAATTTTTTGTAAGGCCATTGATAACCAAAAATTTAATTATTATCTTTAAGTAAAAATTGCAAAATTTAAGAATATAAAATATTTTTTGTGTTTAATCAACTCTTCTTTCTGAACGGATAATGATATCGACATCCAGTTTACGGCATTGGTATTCCATTGTAAATTTTACATAATATACATTGTATTAAATTTTTGTAAGGCCCTTGATAACCCGAAAGTTGATTAAAATGTTTTTGTATATTCTTTGGACGGTTTAACTTCCGGTTTCTTGGGCCGCCATCTTGAATATTACATTTGAATGTCAAAACTGTGTGATTCAATGAAATCAGAGACACCGAAAACCTAGAAGGCTCATCATTCTCAAAAATTCAACAATATTTACGTGTTTTACGTAAAGATTCAAAAAAACGGCCGCCATCTTGGATTCCGGGTGTTGCATGCAAAATTCGGCTTGGTAACGGGCAGATTCGAATTCAGCGGGGTCAAATTAGTCTAGAAACTCATGTTACCAAAATGTTACATAAAATGCACCTAGAAGTGCGAATTACGGATTTCCCGTCTAGTCTATTAGCCCGCTTGTCTTCAAATTGCGCATCAGCTTCTGTTCTATGGTTAGATCCATTTGTCTTTGGGTCGAAAAAAATATATTTTCTTCATAAAATAACATTTGAACCACATCAGACCACCCCTAGGGTCCGTAAACGCTAATTTCACTTTCTAGCAGTTTACATTAAAATAGTAATATTTCTATTGGTTCCTGCAAATTTTCCAATGCGGTGATTTTTGGGGACTTTGTTTCCGGTGATAGTGCACTGTCTTAAGAACCGCAATCAGTCATCATATGTTATGAATTATTTTTTCTGAGGTTTGGGCCTGTTTTTCGGTATAATTCCTGGACTAATTGCAATTCGTTCAGTTGCGGTGATATATTTTTACAATAATTACTAATTCATTAATCAAAAAATCCTTGGCATGAATGCTTATATTATTTTTACAGATTTATAGGAAATATTAATACAAGTTCTATGAATTTTTCATCATTTTATCAAATAGTTTAAAGCATGCAAAACAATAAGAGTCCATGTAAAACGAGCGTAATTTCAACATTCAATTACTCAAAAACGGGATAGACGAAAATTAAAATTTTCTTTTTTTAGAATCTCAATAAGTGTAATAAAGGCACTATATAAATTTCAGCCTTTCGTCACCAACCTCTTTAACAGATTATGTTATATATTCGTAGTTACGATAGAACCTGTATTTTATGACATGACATATTTCAATGTTCTTATTTTTTAGAGAACAACGTGGAATCATTATTGACATAGTTACAAATGTTGACGGAGAAGCAAAGTTTACGACTTCTGGTAAATTACTTACAAAACTAATAAACATAGTTGTAATTATTATAATTGTTTTTTATTCTGTTATTTAAACGTGAAACGGTAATAACGCTATTATAATATGTGTCATAGGTGCGATTATTTTTAATTTGCATAGCACTTATATTCTAAAACAAGTCATATACGTATTCATACTGGCAGAGTAATATTTTAATATGCATACACAAAAATAAATACTGACCAAGGTCGTAGCTAGGATGTAATTTTAGGACAGGCTGAAACTTTTTAGGGTAGGTTGAAATTTAAGAAATTTATTATATTAAAACAAACACACAAGAGTAATGCGCCATATGCGATTTCTTTTTATGCAAGGTCACATGCATTATAATTGAAAGTTATATTTTTAAAATTTAAACAATATTAAGTTGCATGTTTTTCGTACATTTCACATGCAAAAATAAGACAGATCGAAGAAGCATATAGAAGCGTTTTAGAAAACAGTAGGTATAATAGACTCCTCTACTGTATATCTTTATTTCTTACAAAACTTTTTAAAATCTGGTATTTGCTGGTGACGTGGTATCACCAGTAGCACTCAAACAGTTTATTTAACTAAAATTTTCCTTAAAACTAATTATTTAATTATTTTATATTAAAAAATCTGACGTGGCCATCACAAGACCACCCGCCATAGCTACTTTATTATTTTTACTTATTACCTATACAAATATATTAATATATAAGTACTACTACTTACTACTACTGCTACTACTTACAAATATATTTTAGTCATTTTATTTAAACTACAAAAGAAGATATACACGATATTTGACTATTGTCACTGTCATGTCATAATCATTTAAATTTTACGTAGTAACAAAAATGTTAAACGATCACGGACTACAACATACCGAAATAATAAATTATATGTATTATACTTTAATTATTCTTAACTGATAGCAGATACAAAAAATTTATAAAATACCGATTATTAATAATAATCACATAATCTTTCATTTAAAATAAAAAAATTTGTCTTAAATTAATTATTTATCGAAATATTTTTAAAAAGTACTACTTCCGGTTTATGAATTGGTACCAAAATTTACTGGGCTCTTAAGATTCGTATTAAAATCTTAAATATAAAATTTGATTGTTAAATGTTTGTAACTTTTTGAGTTATAGAAAACGAAAAAAATGTTACATACAACCTAACGAACACACACAGACATACACAACGACATCATCTCGAAAATACTTTATTTGTATTCTATGGATCCTAAAACGTGCTTATCTTTTGAAATCCCACACTCGAAAATTTTGACCCATCACAATAGGTACCTCCCTTATAGAATATGAGGCGGGAGGTAAAAATAGTCTTGCTCTGCTAAAGTTTAATCATCTGAGGGAATAATAGCCATTATAGCGAGTTGTATACTATACTTTATCTACGACTAAATTTACATACAAGATTTTAATAAAATAAATACCAATACGCAAAAATTTTTGACATTTCCTAATGTCACTTCACTATCACCATAGTTACATCGTTAAACATTGAAATGTTTTTTTAAAACAATTTGCACGGAGCAATTGATTCAGGCAAAGTAATTTTCTGATTGGTGCAGAGGGGGGAATACTAACTATTATTCCTTGGTAATTATTCCCCGCGGGATTTATATATCGCATTATGTAGCAAACATCAGTCATTTAATGTTAATGTCATTCATTATTCGTAGATAAACATATTTTGTAGCAGTGAAACATAAAATAAAATAAAAAATACATGAAATAAACACGAATAATGTAATAATGACAGATGGTAGTTACTTTTTCTGCCGCATTATGTCTCTATTCATCCCGCGAAAATTTTTACAGCCAATAACAACGTTCCATATGAAACAAACCACGCCCTATACTATCTATGTCATGGAATCTTAAATAATGTTTACCTTATCTTTAAATGAAAAATTATTTTAAAACTTTTTTCTTCTTTATTAGTCATGTCTGGAAATTTATCATTAAAAGTTCTTATTTTGATGTTAGTGGAGAAGCCTATTTAGAATTTAGCTGATATAGTTAACTTACTTCAATCTTCAATAAACTACAGTTTATTTTTCTTGTGGTAGGCTTCACGTCATTATTTTCCGAACTAAGAATTAACGAACATCATATCTCCTGTCTTCGTCCTACACGTGCCTACCCTACTTATCTTAAAATTCAACGTTTGTCTAATGACTGCATCTCTTTCTCACTAAAGACATAAAATGCGATAGAGCAACATCGCTTCATCTGTATGGCCGAACAGAAACGTGACGCCCACATTTTCTCCCACTACTGTTGATTTGATTCGTACGAATGTGAATGATGACGTGAAGCCTACCACAAGAAAAATAAACTGTATGTGAAATAGATTTTTAAATTTAATGTTATGCTTTGTTTTAAATTGTAATTTTTGTGATTTTTTTTATCATAATCTTTATTTTTTATCAAGTTAAGCCTTAACAAATAACACAGTCTTTGGGGGTCGTATGTCCAGGGCAGGCATAAATATTATTTGCTATCGGCCTGACACTGACGTTTGCAGATATTTTTTAAGAAATTTATTCTTCACATCTTTACATTATTTAATCTGTTCTAAGACGGATTTTATTTTTCTTGTCCATACTGTGTATGAGATGTTAAATTTGATTAAGAAGATACAAATATACATATAAACCTATCATTATTTTTACCCAACTTGGGTTGTACCAGTCTTACTTGTTGTGAGTCTTCGGTATAGAAATAAATTATTAAACCGTGTGTGCGGTTACCAGCCGTCAATTCACGGGAACTCATTGAATGTCTATTTTAAAAAAATTGTGAACTAGTACTAATCATTTTAAAATATGACTCATATATACCTACGTCATATAGAATGTAGATACCCGTATTTAATGTCATACTTGGCCATACCCAATTAAAACGTATTTCAGAAATCTTGTCGTTAGGTCATTTCCACGTATTTTTTATAGACATTCTGTATAATCAGTTTAAATCACCGAAACAGAATCATTGATATTTTGGCCATTCAAAGAATTCAAAATTTTATTTATTATGTCCAGTGCACACGGAGAAACATTTTGACAAGTTTCCTGAAAAAAGTTTCCAGAAAATTGATATTTTTTTTGAAATCCAATAAATATGTTTATGATCACATGTCACATTTGACGATTTGACCAATAAGAAGTTAGTTGCACTTCACAACGTTTCCTGAAAACGCCTCATTTTTATAGGCGCCGTTAAAACTTTGAAGTTTCCGGAAACTTTTTTCGGGAAACATGTCAAAATGTTTCTCCGTGTGCACTAGGCATTATTATTTTATTAATACACAAAAAAATTTATAAAATAATTTGTGTTTTACAATATTATAGTTATTATTTTGTTTTGCAGTCATAATTATTAATATATCGTAGAACTAATTACAAATTTAATTAGTAGTACATCTTTGTTTTATAAAATGACTAAATAACAAGATAATTATAAACACTAAGAAATAATAATTGTTTAAATTATCTAGATGCAATTAGGAATTTTTAATAACAATTAAAGTAGAAATTATATTTTTTATTATAGTATAACTAGCTAAAAAATAAAATACTAAATCCAAATAGTAAATTCAAAGAACTTACTACAAAATCACAAGAAGGCCGAACAATCTTGTGATATCAAAATAAACATTTCAAAGATTAAATGTTACATATTCACTTTGGATTAATTAATTTCAAGGTTATAAAATAGTTTTGCAAACAAGGGTTGTTGATTTAAACATTTGTCGAGACAAGTTATATTTCTCTACTGTGACAAAGTACGCAAGTTTATCTTGATTGCTACGGAGACAAGTAAAGTTTAATTTACAAGACATAAATTATTTGCCAAGTACTTTCTTTGCGCGTGAGGACTGTCGAGATAATTGCACGGATAATATAATATCTGTTAGGTTAAATTATTTATAAGTTATTCATTTTTGCACGTGATAACACGATAAGAATATACGAACAATGTTCAGTTTCAATATCATTGCGCATATATAAAGGCGACGTTACACGGTGCCAGTAACTTGTTCAAGTCACTAAAATCCAGCTCTGGATTTTAGTATTTGTATACTTGCTTAGTGTAGGCAGATATTTTAGCACAAAATTCCATCATTGGTTTTAGTTATGATTCCAGACAAGTGAATAGAAAGCAGTTTACTAGAACAAGTGGCACTTCCACTCCTCCTATCCTGTCAACTAAACCTCGTGTAGAAAGATTTTTAGCAGCGTTTACATTGTTTGTTTTAGTAACAAAAATTTGATACGGTCTTCTTGGAATAAACGCTATGATTTAAGGAAGCTACTGAAACAACTTGTTTATAGGGTGTATATTGAAAAGTGAAACATAGGCGTTTAACATGGTAAATCAGTTTTTCCGTTCGCATTGCTTCCCTAATTATTTTAGACAAAAATGTTTCAAATAAATGTTGTTAAGCATAAAATTCTACATCCGGATCAGTAAACAAAATTTATTTTGGTTGCTTTATAACTGCAGAAATCAAATTTGAAAATACACGGAATAGCGAATTAATAGTAACAGCCATGGAATTAAAAACAGGAGATGAACAAATGCGTAACGTTTTAAACGTCAAATTATTAGTACCTACGTATAAATGATTTTGACAATCTATTATTCTGACATTGACGTTTAAAGCGTTACACATTTGTTCATCTCCTGTTTTTAATTCCATGGCTGTTACTATTAATTCGCTATTCCGTGTATTTTCAAATTTGATTTCTGCAGTTACACTGATCCGGATGTAGAATTTTATGCTCAACAACATTGATTTGAAACATTTTTGTCTAAAATAATTAGGGAAGCAATGCGAACGGAAAAACTGATTTACCATGTTAAACGCCTATGTTTCACTTTTCAATATACACCCGTATGTAGACACGGACTTTCTTCAAAATTTCTCACTTTTAATATTGGATTTTAGCAATTTGAACGAGTTACTGGTAACCGCACATATGCTTATACAGGGTGATTTTGGGTCATTGTTTTCATATGGAATTTCGTAAATTTACTATTCTTGCCATTGCACAATTAATTAGAATGTTATTTTATTCCATTTATAAGTAAAATGCGTGAGGTTTTAATCAAACTTATTTTTAATGTGTAGGTAATGAATGTTTTATAAAAGAAAGAACACTTGATTAAGTTTCATAAATAGATTTTATTAACACTATCGATCTTGGCACCTAAAACCTTCGTCAGAAGATATAAATAAACTAAATTTTATTATTAAAACTTCGTAGATAAATACAAAATTTAAATATAAGCCATTTCAAAATTGGAATTTAGATTAAACTTTTGTTGAAAATAAAATGTGTAGAACAAAAATTCTAATTTGATATACATTCAAAAATTTTAATAAGCATGAAGAATCAATCATATTATTTTATTCACGAAAAAATATCAACATTCCAAAACAGTCATAAATAAAAATATGCCTTTTATGTTTTATAATAACCCTGATAACATAAATGGTTCTTTCTTACATCTTTAGAAAGAAAAAACCTTGAAAAATATAAAAGCAAATTTAATTCATACGTCAATTTTTTCACTTACATACATTGTTCGTAACAACAATAATATTTTATACAATAATTGTCTATATTCGTGATAATACTCTTATTAACGATGAAAATATACTTGACCATGATAGAACAAATTATCCTGACAAGTATTTTTAAATTCTTTATTAGCACTTCTATAATGAGAGCGGTTCGTTCATTATTTCGCCAATGTTGTTCCGGATGTCGACTTGTTATTTGGTTTGCGGCGCCATTTTGATGACGTCACACAGATATGGGTTGATGTAAATATGTCATTATCTTGCATGCATGCGACAAACCTGTACATTTTTTATAATTTCTGTGGACGAAATTCTTAGTTTTTTAGATAATTTGACTTTGTTTGGTAGAGAGTCTTGCTTATTTTCTTAACTGTTTTTGGTATGGTAGGTATACCTAATAATATAACCATTTCTTGGATCTCAAAATTATGGTTAATTTTATTTAAAGAGACTCTCATTAAGATTCAACGTACTGATCACGGAACAAAAAGAATTTTTTCAAAATTCTAAAATATTGCGGTTGAGGAGGTAAATTTAATGTTTTATTTTTAGTACATTATTTAATATCTAATGTTACATAATACATTAATTTGTTATACGAATATTTCTTTATGCAATTGCATATTTTTTTGCTTATTCATTATATTTTGCTTATTTTAAAATTTTGCCTATTTTATAAAATTACACAAATTTTGCCTTTTTATATATTTTTGACCTATTCTGGCTAGTTTTGTCATTAAATAACATTATTATCTTATTTTGAATGTAAATTGGCAGATTAAAAAAAATTCAGTTGTAGTAATGGTGTAAGTATTTTAAACTGGCTTTTAAATACTTCTTTTTACTAAAATGCCAAATAATAAATTCATTATCAAATAGATACCTACATATGGAAAAAAATTGTTATCAATAAAATATATATATTGACTGAATGATTTTATTGCCTTTTACAGAGTAAAACGGAAGTATTGGAATCGTGAAAAATTTCGGTTTTCAGATTTTGATGGAAATATCCGTTTTGACCTTTTCTGAATCCATTATGACTAGTTTCGTCGTGACGTCTGTACGTACGTACGGACGGACGTACGTACGATGTGTGTCGCATAACTCAAATACGGTTAGACGTAGAAAGTTGAAATTGTATTTAGGACTGTTATAGCATCTAGTTGTGCACCTCCTATTTTGGTTTCAATCTATAAACCGGAAGTAGTAGGTACTTTTTTCAAATATGTCGATAAATATTTAATTTAAGACAAATTTTTTTATTTTAAATGAAAGATTATGTGATTATTACCTACAATCGGTATTTTATAAATATTTTTGTATCTGGTATCATTTAAGAATAATTAAAGTATATATTTATAATTTAGTATTTCGGTATCTTGTAGTCCATGATCGATTAACATTTGTTACAACGTAAAATTTAAATGATTATGACATGACAGTGACAATAGTAAAATATGCTTTATATCTTCTTCTGCAGTTTAAATAAAATGACTAATATATTTGTGAGTATAGTAGCAGTAGTAGTAGTACTTATATATATATATATATATATATATATATATATATATATATATATATATATATATATATATATATATATATATATATTAATATATTTGTATAATAAGTTAAAAGAATAAAGTAGGTATGGCGGGTGGTCTTGTGGTGGCCACGTCAGATTTTTTATTATTCTACAGTTTAGTTATTAAGAAAAGTATGAACAGTTTCGTACAAGGAAGTCATGTGGTGTCCACGTCAGATTTTTTTTTAAAACTGTGGCTTATTTCAAATATTCTTTTGCCCATGTACCCTACCTTTTTTTAGATTTTTTGTGCGTAGTGATACCGTTTAGACCTAGATTTTCCAGGCTCTTGTCTTGTCAAGACTAAACTGGCAGAAGCCTTGTCTAGAAATTTCAAGACAAGACTTTGTTATTCTAGATCAAAACTCTTGGCAAAATTCTAGACAATTTTGAAACAGGCTTAACATGTTTTGTCTGAAAGTTTTCTCAAGCTTTCTCGTCCTTCAAGATTCGTCCAAATTAGTGCAAAATACGCCGAGTTATGGCGGTTTGAAAATTGGCAAAATTTCACGAAATTCAAGTGTTTGGTTCTTTTTCCTCCAGGGTATTACGATTTACGACGTTTCTAAAACAGTGAAATAGGTATACAGGGTGTTTCATAACTTCGAGTACAAACGTTAAAGGTATATGATGTTTGACATGCTGATTACGAATCAAAAAGAATGTGTTTATAATTCGAAAAATTTAGAAATAGAAATAGCTAATAAACATCTTAAATTACATAATACTAGTAAAATAAACAAACAAAATTTAATTATTTGTAATGAAACAATAATTACTCCACCCAGTGGCAGTGGCAACGAAAAATTGTTGACTGGGAAACATGAAAATTAATTTTGCGATTTAAAAAAAAAATTCTTTTTGATTCGTAATCAGCATATCAAACAACATATACTTACCTACTCTTAACGTATACACATGAAGTTATGAAACAGCCTGTATATAATATATTATACATAAATTTTTCCCAAATAAATAAATAACTTTACAATAAACTAAACTGAAATATATATCCATACGCGGTACCTACCACACTCAAGTTGAATAAAATGTGTAAGGTGTGTATTATTTATGTACCACAATTGCAGACATTTTTTTGTAATAATTGATTAATTTAAAAACGTATAATGTTTTGTGAGTGAAGCCGCTACAAAATTTTGGCAGTGCGCCCTTCAAAATTTCATATTTGCTCTCGTTGAGTTAATTAAAAATTCGGGAAAATTCCACTGCGTTTAATTTCATTTTCATTTCAATTTTTATTGTATGAGGTTCAGCCAAGCAAAATAATAAAATGTGAATTCAGTATTATGTTTAAAATACTAATAATCCTAACACACATAAACACACAAGTGGGAATTTTCATTATAAATTTTTTGTAGTAGTTTTAATTTATAACATCTGATACACGCAAATATTAAATTAGTTAACAACTTTTAACATAATATTTATTCAGCACAATGAAAATTATTTTAAAAACCTTCAAATTTATACACAGGCTGATTCTCAACTTCGTGCACATATTTTAATGGCAACTTACTGATCATGGAACAAATTCAAGGGTAGTTTTCGCAAGAAGCACATGTTGTAAACCACTGGATTGTTGATTGTGTAATGGATATCTGATTAACTATGAAATGGAATTAAATTAAATTTCAATTAATTGTGCAATGGCAAGAACAGTGAATTTATGAAATTCCATTTAAAAACAGTGACCTAAAACTGTTTGATTAAAAAATCAGGAAACTAAAATTGCCAATTTTAGAAAAATTCTTTCAGTTCCATGATAAGTAAGTTCAGCACTATATACATGCACGTGAAGTTGTGAATCACACTGTATTGTAAATTTATTATAAAAATATTTGCGATACAACAAACTATTACTTTTAATGGCGAGATAGTACAGTGGTAGAGTGCTTGGCTCTGGTCCTCTGGTCGGCACTGCTTACTGCTGGGTTCGAACATCATTTGAATCTGAGTCAGGTGTGAAATTTGCATGGCTTTTTTAAAGATATCGGCTAAACTAGAGCCTCGAAAATTATAAAAATATTATTGTACATAGGCAAAAGCTTGTACAATCGAATGCTAGAAACCGGACGTTGGGAAATTACGGCCGTTTTTGTGTATCACGAATAAAGTTCATGTCTTGATTTTATTTGTAAAAAGCACACCGCTTTCCTCTGTCATAACTTGTAAAAAATTGACCTGCGAAAAATTTCTAAAATACAGAAGTTACAGGAAATTTTATTCCCTATAACTAATATTAAAGTACTTTTGACGAAAAGCTAGTACTTCGAGGTCGAAATTGTCAAAAACTGAAAAACGTCAAAAATTTAGCTGTTTTTTGTTTTTTTTAGAATAATCCGGAGATCTGTCGAGGCAGAAAACATGGATTTTGCATCTCAAGCACATCCCATACAAGAAAAAAAATCGTCAAAACTAATTATCCTCACTTGATGCAACTTATGATGTAGGTACTACACTAGGTTACTGGACTATTAGACAAATACAATAAAATATTCGATACTGCTCAATGTTTTCTATTATTTAAAATATATGTAAATAATGTTTCGAATTGAATTGTCATTTCATATTTTCATTACATCATTAACTGCCAATAATGTCAAAGTAATCTTCACGTGACCCAAAACTAGTGGCGGATTTGCAGTCTTGGCCTCCCGAGGCCGTGTATTACCAGCCGCCCCTTTCTCAGCTCCCATCATTTAGGTACTACATATGAATTTACTTTCTTGTCAACTTTTATACATTGTCGGTGTACAAGTACAATAGACATAATAGGATTGCATCTGATTGTTATTCCATATAAATACGTCAAAATATATATGAAATAACAGTTGTTTCTTTCGCATTCTCATTGCAGCCCAGTATATACTGACATTAGGATTACCATATTTGTTTATCTCGAAAAGAGGACACCGAGCGATGCGAGCTCTAATGCGCCGCAGGCAAATTTTTTGTAAGAAGAGGCGAAGCGATCAATTTTTAACAGAATTTGAACAAAAAAAATCTTAAAGGAAATACAATAATAATAATAAAAATTCAAAACACTTTTAAGAAAAAACACAAAGCTAAATAGCTTACTTTAATAAATTAGGTATTGCAGTCGCCACGAAACCAAAACTATACGATAGCTGACAGGACTAATGTATCGAAATTCATGGTAGTCCGATCTACTGGCGATTGGCGAGATCGTGGGTTCGTATCTTACTAAGGATATGAATTGTATTTTTTGCCACAATTGGCCGCTCCAAATATCTGGCCGCCCTAGGCCCAGGCCTACTAGGCCTTATGGCAAATCTGCCACTTCCCAAAACTATCTTTATTTCTCTCGACAATTTTTGAGTTAAGTTCTATAATGGAATTGTATAGGTCATTACCAGTCCAGTTAATATTTGGTCTTAGGCAACCACAATGCTATCGGGTACCGGCTAGTGGTTGTAACATGGCCTTGCGCAAAATGGTTAGATGGAAAAACAGCCTTGACTGAATCTTTGCCTATTGTCAGGAGTCAATTAAAGTACATAAAATAATTTTCAAGATTATTGCCAGTATTCCCATAGATCAAGTTCATTTATCATGTTTTAATCTTCCAAGAACTACCCAATCAAATGACATCTAAGCGTCAAGTGGTCACATGACCATCCACATCCACCCGGGCAGAACTCAATGACTGTCATTAGCAACTTCAACCATCAGCAGGTTGCGTGTTGCCTTGCCATTGAATCACTCAACAGAATCCACATACAATGCTTCACAAATACATACACAGGCACAATAAACAATACCAAATACACACTCAACATACGTGCGATGTCTGTATGTAGCTAGTTGTCGCGTCTTCCGATTAACTGGCAATTAATTAAGGAAGCGATAGGATCTCAAGATGTAATTATTGATGGCTTGATTGACTTGTAACTGTGATATAATATTTTTATGTAATGAGGAAAAGTTTTAATGATTTAATTTGCAAGCTTGGATGTGGGAGGTGCAATTTTAAAAGAGGTTTTTTTTGCTGGTTCAATTAATTTTTTAAATTAAAATATAAATCTGTTTTGTAAAAGGAATGGAATATAAATTGTTTTAATAAGGTTTAAGTTTATTTTTGTCTAAATATTATTCATGAAAATCAAAGTTTAATATAAGAGTTGTGGGCGAGTAATGTAACCATTCGAATGAATAAATTAGATTATAAATTAAATAAATTTCAAATAAGTTGTCAGTTTACGACATTCTGTTTTATTTCAAAGATTTATATACCGAGCGTCTAAAATCTTTTTTAAATTTAATTTTAAAAAAAGTTGTAATTAGAGAACCTGTTCAAAATAAAAAGCTACATAATATGAGACCACGATCAATGATATTGCTTTGTTAGTTCTCGAGAAAACTCAAAAGAAAATAGTCGCTTATAGCATTATTTCAGAGTTCCATGGATCTCGAAATGTTTTTTTACCTCCCGCCTCATATTTTATAAGGGAGGTATTGTGACGTGTTAAAATTTTCGACGGTGAGTTTTTAGTGAATAAGCACGTTTTAGGATCCATAGAATACGAATAAAGTATTTTCGAGATGGTGTCTGTGCGCGCGTGTGTGTGTGTGTGTGTGTGTCTGTGCGTGTATCAGTCTGCGTGTCCGTATGTTACAATTTTTTCGTTGACGATTACTAAAAATGTATCAAACATGTAACAACCAAATATTTAAGATTTTAATTCGAAACTCAAGAACCCAGTAAATTTTGGTACCAATCCACAAATCGGAAGTAGAACTTTGCTTAAATATTTCGATGAATAATTAATTTATCATTTTTTTACTTCCTTGTACAGAGTAAAAAGGAAGTATTGTAATCGCGAAAAATTTTCAGATTTTGATGGAAATATCCGCTGTGACTAGTTTCGTCGTGACGTCTGTACGTACGTACGGACGGACGTACGTACGGACGGACGGACGTATGTGTGTCGCATAACTCAAATACGGTTAGACGTAGAAAGTTGAAATTTTGTATTTAGGACTGTTATAGCATCTAGTTGTGTACCTCCTATATTTAATTTAAGACAATTTTTTTATTTTAAATGAAAGATTATGTGATAAATACCTACAATCGGTATTTTATAAATATTTTTGTATCTGGTATCATTTAAGAATAATTAAAGTATATATTTATAATTTAGTATTTCGGTATCTTGGGTATCTTGTAGTCCATGATCGATTAACATTTGTTACTACATAAAATTTAAATGATTATGACATGCCAGTGACAATAGCAAAATATGCTTTATATCTTCTTCTGCAGTTTAAATAAAATGACTAAAATATATTTGTGAGTATAGTAGCAGTAGTAGTAGTACTTATATATTAATATATTTGTATAATAAGTTAAAAGAATAAAGTAGGTATGGCGGGAGATCTTGTGGTGGCCACGTTAGATTTTTTTATATTATTCTACATTTTAGTTATTAAGAAAAGTATGAACAGTTTAATAGGCGTACAAGGAAGTCATGTGGTGTCCACGTCAGATTTTTTATATGAAAGTGTAGCAGTACCTACATTTTAAATATGTTTTATTTCTATTATCAAGTAGTTATTGTATTGTACCGCCACATTGATTTTCCCTAATAAAAAACAAAAAATATTATAAATACTTAAAGATACTCACAAGATTACATTATTTTACCTACAATAAGTATTTTATAAATTTTTCTGTATGTGGTAGACACTATTTAGGAATTAAATTATTGTTTATAATTTAGAGTATGAAACTTAAGAATTTAGTATCTTGTAGTTCATGATCGTATAACATTTGTTACTACATAAAATTTAATTGATTATGAAAGTGACAGCTTTAAAAGTGACACATCATTTATATCTTCTTCTGCAGTTTATATAAAATATATTTGTGAGTACCTAGTATAGTAAAAAAGTAGGTAGAGTATGGCGGGAGGTTTTGTGTTGGCTATATCAGATTTTTTTTCTTTCTTGAAATATTTTCGCCTCTGTGTTTAGTTAATTATGCAAAATTACGACCTTAAGATAATAAAATGATAAAATTTGTCAAAGAAACATCCCTTTTTCTATAGCACTCTGAAATAATGCCCGAAATAGCTGTTTTCTTTTTCTTTGATTTGAAAATTCTTAGAAATCATTAGTCACTTTTGTTTATGTGATTAGAATTATTTTCAATTCAATTTGATTATCGTTTCTATTTCTAATTTGTGAGTCACTCAAAATATACTGGAAATACTAAATTTGGAAATTATATTTTTCAAAAAGAAAGATACTTTACTAATGATGATTTCGTTTATAATTTAATTTTATTGTTATAAATAAATATTCCCATTAAAAATATAAAATTACTGATTAAAAGAACATAAAGATAAACTATGAATAAATTTTTTATTCCACAAAAAATTAAAATTACATACTACGAAATCTCTTCTCTAGTATTAACTATTTAAGTCTGCAAAAATACAAATTTGCAAATCTTTTGTCTTCGTTTTTTTCAGTTAAATTGTTTTGTGTATGATATGTTGACGACATGTCAAATTAAATACACAGAACCAGAAAATTATACATGATAATGATGAATTAAAACCTTAGCCGGACATCTTTCCTGTCTGTTATTTGACAATAAAAAGTAGATTGCGTGTATAATTCACTAATTACCACGGGCAGACATTTCAAGGACACCGTCCGTGAAATTTTGACTAACACTAGGTTTTGTGTTTTCTATAGCGGGCTATGAAATTATGGTTTCTATAGTCTGTTTTTAAACTACAAGAAATAAATACAAAATTCGGTTTTACAACCAACACTTCCAAATGTCAGATTGGAGTGTTATGTTTATATTGACAGTCCATATGTTATTAGAGAATTTTTTTTAAAAGGTGATTGTTATTAGAAATTCGAAAAAACTAAATAAGTTTTGAATTACACTTTAGGTGATTTGAGCCATTATAATTAAAATTTAACGAAAAAATCTGATGTGGCCAGCATAAGACCTTCCGCCATCTTAATCTTTTTACTACTATACAAAAATACTTACAAATAATATATTTTAGTCATTTAGTCAACTGTAGAAGAAGATATAAATGATGTGTCACTATATTGTCACTGACATAATCAATTATTTTTTTCGTTCAACATATGTTAAACTATCAGGGACAACAAAATACTATAAAGTTTCATAATCTAAATTATAAATAATATTTTAATTCCTACAGTACTAGGTACTATGACAGAATATTTTATAAAATGATAAAATTGTACATAATAATAATATAATCATTCATTTGAAATAAAAAATATTGCGATAAATTAATTATTTATCAAAATATTTCAGATAAGTACCTAGGTACTACTTACTTACTACGATTTGGGGATTGCTTCAAAAAATTTGTATTAAAACGTTATACTTATGTAAAATATGGATGTTAAATGTTTGTAACTTTTTGAGTTAAAAAATATTACAATGCACATACAAAAACACGCGAGCGCGCACACACATGGATCCTAAAACGTGCTTATCCACTAAAAACTCACACTCGAAAATTTTTACCCATCACAATACCTCCCTTATAGAATATGAGGTGGGAGGTAATGAGATAAAAAGGAATCCTAGTAATTGCTTGACTTTATTAAAGAGTGTAAATGCATAATGCTTATTTATTTCCACCTATTTTGTCAGCATTTTTGCGATATTAATGCATAGGAAATCCGTTGGCCATAAGTTATCCATTGAAATAAAAAAGATACCTAATAGAAATTTAAGTTTAAACTGAAATGCAGTAATATGACTTAAAAAATATAATAGAGACTGGAATCTTTTACATGTAATTTTTCAACAATTATTGCGGTGAAGCATAGTTCTTATCATTTTTATAAATACCTCAAATATTAAATAATAACATATTCGTTTTCCAAAGATGTGTTGTGTAGTTATGATTATGACTTAATATTTTCTAAGCATTTAGTAAAACAATTGCTAACCTCCATATACGCAAATGCATTTATGGGCGTTTTAGTGTCATCTTTAAATTCAATTCAAAATCTTCGTTATTTCAACGGTTACTTGTAAATTTTAATTTTTATCCAAAATCTGCATATTAATTTGAGTCATATTTTTGGTTTTGACCCTCTATAGATTTACCACCTTAAGGAGTGGAAGAACTGTAAATTTCGTAAGTAACGTATTCATTTCCATATTTAGAAACAGACAGAAATTAACATCTCGAAACAAATCTATACTAATATAATAAAGAGGAAATATTTGATTGTTTGTTTGCATTGCATAGGCTCCGAAACTACTGAACCGATTTGGATCAGACGTTTTAAAGACATGGACATTATAAAGACGTCTTAACGACGTATTTGTGTTATATGGGTATGTTCTTTATAATTATAATTATACGATAACGATAAATGATAAAAATAACAGTATATGTTTCAATATTTCCAAGAAAACGAAATGCTATACCGACCTGTTTTTATAATGGACTTATCGAAGAATTTTTGGAATTGTTTTGATTTTGAAATACAGACAACATGGATCAATAACAAGTATTGTGTTGATTACATTATGAATACAATTGATTTTTAGAAAGTAGTAGTCTGAATAATTAAAATCCCATTAGTTAGTGTTATGTAAGATTAAATAGTTTACTTTATTCTTTACTCCAAATTGTTTCGTTTGATTAGTTTATATTTCAAAATAAGAACATAGATAATCGTTTTAGCATATAAAATAAAATTCAAACAAAGCTGTATAAATAAATAACACAGAATAGTGTTACGCATGTAAAACATAATTAAATAAAATTTAAAATGAACACAAACATAGTTGTTCAGAATCCTGTTCACACAAGGATCCTTGAAGATTTTTTCATTCTTCTGTATCCCGGAAAAGAGAAAAAATGTTCTCAGGAGGGGTAATTTTGGAAAATGGAATGGGAAAATAGCTCCGCAAGTGTAAATTTATTTAGTTCCAGGTCAAATGCCTTTAAGTGAAATTTCGGATTTGAATAACTCTTTTTTATGTGTAAAAATAAATTAAAACTCAATTTTTATTTCCACGTAAGTTAAAATAGTATTAACTAAAGTAGAAATTGGAATAGTAGGTATTCGATTTACAGATATAACTTTAGAATTCTCAGGAGGGTAATTACCCCGTTGCCCCTCCCCTCTGTATCTGGGCCTGTTTGAAACCATCAATAAATTATAAATTATTCTTGTCCAAGACTCATTGAAAATTCAATTCAGCGGCGCCGCTATTTGGAAATTTTTGCCATAAATCTTTTTCTCAGGATTCAAAAGCATAAAAGAATTTTCAAAGAATCCTTGTGTGAACCCTAAATTTAAAAAAAATCTATTTAATATAAAAATCCTTAAAATTTTTGATCCGTATAAAATTAATGTATTGAATTATCTTTTATCTTTGAAAATATGGTTTAAAAATATAGGTTCTTATACTTGATAAGTTTTTAATTACCAATTGAATTTAATGTCATTAACAAAAACTTTGCACAATTAAATATTTTCCTGTTTTCGTGATTTAAGTAATTTATGGTGTATTTTTTTATTTTAATTACGTAATTAATTATAAAATATGACCTTTAATTCATTTCCGTAGATCGTCTACTTTACTTAATTACGAGAATCCAAGAATGAAAAATATTCGCAAAAAGAAACAATCATTAACATTTGTAAACAAAATTATGATAATTATTAACGCAATATTATAATCTATATTAAATTTAACAATTTGTTTTTATTTAGTTACGGACATTGCAATATTTTAAACAATAAAATATGACAAAAAAATAAATAATATTTCATAATACACAAGTATACAAGTAGGTATAGATTTCTGTATTATCTACGTATATTTTGAAATATTAATAAAATATCAATAAATATTATTATAAGTTGTTGATGTGTCAATTCTGATCAATAAATATTATTATAAGTTGTTGATGTGTCAATTCTGAAGTTTAGTAATGATCTTGTTGTGCCTTTTAAAACATTTATGTTGTTCATTTAAACTCTGTATAGACCAGGGGCGGATTGGGACTATAAAACCGGCCTGGTGATTACACCAGTCCGCTCTGTATAGAGCTACCTCCAGTGATACACCAGCACCGCCCAACGGAGGGTATGGCGGTGACCGGCAAAATCTTATTAGTTGATAAACCTAATCTTCTTTGACCGTGCATATACCTACATATCTATCATACCTATATTTTCCTACCGAATTTATCAATAATTTAGGTGTAGCAGCCTCACATACTATCAGAATGTTACTGAATTCATATTTTAATATAGTAAACTGATTTACATTTAAAATGTTAATTTTTCTATAAATTCTATCTCACTGACCTATCTCAAAACTAGTTTTTAGTTTGTATTTCAGTGATAAAACTGTCATTATCTTGACATTTTCGTTTTTATCATTGGCATTGCATATACTTATGTGTACAAAAACACATTTAATTTTTTGCTTCAGAAACAACCTCGTCCTTGCAATTTAGGATGAAGTCTATAATTATAATACTGGCGAATAAAATTATAATGATATTAGAAAGATTAACTTTATATGGATAGAAATATTTCCATTTTTATAGAACTAAAACAATATATTTTCTGGGATTATTCTAACGTGCTGCTGAACACAAAATGTGCAGTGGAAAATGAAAAAGTGCAGTGGAAAGTTTAAATTTGTGCAAGATTTTTAATTGCTATTATTTAAATGTGCAATAATTTTGTGAATGGTAATGCCGAAATGCGTAAATTAGCTTAGTTTTTATTTAGTTTTGCACATGTTATTATTCTCTGAAAATTCAATTTTATTCAAAGTACTACCTATAGTCCAGGTGAACTAGCATCTATCGGCGACAAAATTCAAAGAGAATTTTTTCATGAGAATGTTGTAATTGACTTCCTAACACATACATACTAAAAGTCCCCATCGATCCGCCTTGTGCTGAGTCCACCATCTTGAAAAAATGGTAGAACAAAGATACTTTTCTCCTGTTTTTGCAATTACCTATCTCAAAAATGGGTAATTTTAAGCAAAAATGCCAAATACCAAACAGTAAGAGCATAAAATTTCCTTCAAGATAGTCAGTTTTGATTTTACGATATTTATACAGTTTTTGAAAAAATCTTAAATACATATTTTTATAACTCTAACAATCTAGCTCGCCTGGACTACTAAATACTAATCATTTTTTATATTGACAAAAAAAATTTCGCTTGCGGCGCTTTTCCTTATAGGCACTATGTTTTATAACTGCGTTTTCTTTGGAAATACTCCACTGTATGTAATTGCATTATTTAAAATTTTTGTACTAAATAGAAGTTTTTTATGTCGTTTCGAGCGTCGTTAATTAATCATTCAATAAAGTAATTGATGAAATATAAAAGTCTACAATTTTATCCATATTTCAAGTAATATATGAAGTTAATATTGGAGTAGGAGTAAGATTTTCATATCCTGTTTTGTTTACACAATAATTTTTGAGGATACTTTCATATGCTTCTCAATCCTGGAAAATTCACTGTTTTGAATTAGAAATTCTTCTTTTCCAAGACTCATTGAAGATTCAATTTAGCAGCGCCGCTATTCGACAGACAATTCTCGCCAGTATTATTTTTCTCAAATTTGAGAAGCATGAAAGAATATTCAAAGAATCCTTATGTGATCAGGGCATAAGACTTATTAATGGTTAATGCAAAAATAAAATGAATATAGTATTTATTGCGAATGCACATAAAAATGAATGTCAAAACGATAACTGTTATTTGTAAATGAATATTGCTGCTATTTGCAACATATATTCATATTTTAATCGCATGTAATTTGTTTTGTTACATACAATTATAATAAACATAACAATAAAGCACTAAGTACAATTTTTATTTGTTAATAGCAGTTTGCGAATACTCACTATTCACTAATGATAATTTAATATTTCAAACTACGTTCAAACTCCATGACGATGTAATAACATTTTAAGAGATAATTTACTAAATTTTTGATTCATTTCATGGTCGCTTAGATAAATTATTACGTTTTGCAAATCGTGAAAATTACTTAAATGTTCGTTTTAATAAATTGCCTTTTAATTTAAAATTACATTAGAACGAAAAAATAAATTATGTTATTATTTTAATCTTTTAAAAGCATCATCTTCTACAATTTTAAAATTATTACAGGTGTTTTTCACTTTAACATAACAACCAGTAAATTTTGATGCGCAGAGGTAGGTATATTTTTCTACTGAAATTTTATATTAAAGCTTTTTACGAAAAGTTAGTTTTAAGTTCGGTTATGAGCTTTATACTATTAGTGGTACGAAATTTATTAATTAAATTTTTGTTAAATTAATAATTGATTTCATGAAAATATTGTTAACATTTGCGCTTTTCTCGTATATTGCTCGTATTTTATGTCTATAACTTATAATAAATTCAATTTTAATCTGGAATTTTGAACGTCACTAAATTACAGAAGTCACTGTCGGGGAAGTATTGTGGTGGCCACAGGAGGTTTATTATTATAGTACAAATACATTTTTTCAAAATCGGCATGAAAATCGTCATTTCCAGACTAATTTGCGGCATGAAAGTAAGATTTTCAACTTTGTTTACTTGTCATGACAACTTTTTCTAAAATTTGTGACAGCTGTGATGATTTGTCACAGCTCTGATGATTTATGCAAACCTATTTTTTTTTATAATTTTAAGCTTAATTGCCGATTTAAAAAAAATAGAATACATCACGCGTCATAAAAATGTCTTTGCTGGACTCGGAGGCTTTGAAGAAATGCTCGGACGCTGCGCATCCTCGCATTCTTCAAATGCCTCCTCGTCTGCAATGAAACATTTTCATGACTTGTAATGTAATATACTACTCATCTACCTAATAATCATTAGCGTTTATTACGGGGTTATTGCAGTCACACAATGATCAAAACCACTAGCCTGAAATGCGCCAGAGCATACAATACAACCCTGGTAATAAGCTTCGAAAAACTCTTACTCTACCAGTGGAACACTGGGGATAAAATATATACTCGGGTTAATAAATATGGCAAATACTGAACTGTTCGACTATATTTCTTATCTGCAGGCTAATCTTAAACGATTGCGGTTTTGGGCATTGTGTGACTGCAATAAGAATTTTATGATTATTAGGTAGATGTTCTGTACTTGAACTATACTCGTAGATATTTTTAGTGGTTAGCTCAGCGGTAGAGGGTCGGTAGAGGACCCGCCTAGCATGCTAGCGGTCCTCAGTTCGATTTCCAGCACAACCGAAAATAATACCACTGGGTCCGAGTGGTTGGATTCCAGTATAATATCATCTACCATCCTTTTGGTTGGTTACCATAAAAAAAGAGAAAAACTTGGGATAGATACTTATTTTTATTTTGACAATATGTTTGTTAACAAGCCCCAAAAAATAATGACAATTGAATATTGATAATGAAGTAGAGTAACCTAGAACCAATGAATGCCCATAAAGCTGTAACAACGACTCAACTAGTGAACGCCCCATGACAACGACTTGTGCGGGAAGCTAAAACGGCCAACCACAGGTGCACAAGTTACATTTTTAATATGCTTCAGAGATTATTTTAACGTGCAACTGGACACAAAATGTGCAGTGGGAATTTAAAATTTGTGCAAAATAAATATAAGAAAACTTTATTATTCAAGTACCTATTATTATTTAAATTCATCAAATAGTCCAGTCAACGAAAAGGTATAGAGGGAAATGCTTGGAACACAATTTTTGACTTCGTAACTTTGTTTGGAATAGTTAGGAGGTGAACATATCAAAAGTCCCCGCCCGTAGCCCTTAAGCCGAGGTGTGGCGGAGGGTTTGAAAGTCTCATTTTTCGGTTTTTTGCTTATATCTGTGAAGCTATGCGTCCTACCGACATGAAATGAAAGCTGATTAAATTTGCAACAATTTAAGCCCAACCGCAGCTCTGTACGTCCTTTAGTTTCCGAGATATGACACTTCTAAAATTAGCAATTTTTTCAAAAAAATCATTAAACACAATGAACACAAAATATTTGAATACTTCTGTCGAAAAAAGTGGTCATGTCGGTAGGACGCATAGCTTCAGAGATATAAGCAAAAAACCGAGACTTTCAAACCCTCCGCCACACCTCGGCTTAAGGGCTACGGGCGGGGACTTTTGTTATGTTCACCTCCTAACTAGTCCAAACAAAGTTACGAAGTCAAAAATTGTGTTCCAAGCATTTCCCTCTATACCTTTTTTGAGCATTCGTTGCCTGGACTAAAAATATATACAATAATTTGTGAATGGTTATTCTGAAATGCTTAAATTAGCTTAGTTTTTATTTAGTTACACATGAAAGAGAGAAAACCGTGCTGTTATTAATGCATCTTCAAAATTCAATTTTAAAAGGAATTTGTTATTGACAAAAAAAATTGTTTTCTTGTGGTATTAATGAATCTCTTTTCCGAAAGAAAATTGAAAATAATGCTCTGTTTGTAATGAAATTTACTAATAAACCTTTAATTCTTTTTAAATTAAATTTATATTTGTATATAATGTTTTCGACGTAACATAGTAATAGAAATCTCATTTTCGATACCATGCAAGTAGCCGATTTGAACCATAGTTGTAAATACTGCTCAACATTGTACCAATTCATTTTGCTTTGAATTTTAACATCAAGAGTCTTCAAAATTTATGTGCATTGGGAAATAAACAATAACATAAATTAGTGAGATAATCTGTTATGATTTAGTTATATAAATGATTTGATTTCAATGTACCGTAATGCAGTATTAATCATGAATTAAATAAATGACGATGATGATTGCATGACATCGTGATGATTATGAGATGAGTGGCGGAATGATCCGGAAGCTGCGTCGGCGGGCACTGTTGCGCACTTCCGATTGTCAACGTTTGATAAACCGTTGGATCCGGCTCGGTTATGAAGCGCCCAAGGTAACAAAACAATATCAAGACTGAACTTCAGTATAAACAACACCAAACACAATACGCAAAACCAAAGCGTAAATGTTGTAAAAACCATGCATAGTATTGGATGAGAGTAAAACTAGAATAATTACTCATAAAAATGAATGAATATGATCCACAGGCGAGTGTCATAATCAATCGAATGAGTAGTTACCATATTATACTTTATTTATGATTGTATTGAATGATTAATAAATCACTGATTGTGGTTCTGACAGTTTAAGTTTAAATCCAGTTAGGTACTTTCAGTTTAAGGTGATCCTCTACGCATGGCAGAAAACAGTCAAAAACATTGATTCCGTACGCTATTTATTCTTTTGTTAAACAAAATAATAACAAATAATTTATGTTTCAGGGAAAAAAATTATTTTGGCAACCGTGTTTGCAAAAAAACTGCATATTAGTAAAAAATCTGATGTGGCCAGCACAAGACCTCCCGCCATACTCTACTTTTTTTTCTACTATACAAATATATAGGTACTTACGATACTAATATATTTTAGTCATTTGGTCAACTGTAGAACTGTACAAAAAGCTAATAAATGATGTGTCACTATTGGCACTGTCGCTCGGAAACTGTCAAAAAATCTTCATCAGCTTTCAGGGTTTCAGGAAGACCGCGATGATATCGCTGGGATTTGAACCTGAAACCTGAAATTACAATATTTGGATAGGTAGTCATAGAGAAATTGAGAAAGGAATGGTTGATTCAAAATCTTGATGTACGAATGGAATAAGGTTCGTTTATAGATCGTCAAAATAATTGTAAAACGTCTACATCGTGTGACACAATTTTAATTTAAAAAAAATTGATGTGGCCAGTACATAATCTCCCGCCATACCATACTCTTTTTACTACTATACAAATATATAGGTATTTTAGTCATTTGGTCAATTGTTGAACTGTAGAAGAAGATATAAATGATATGTGTCACTATTGGCACTGTCGCTCTGAAACTGTCAAAATCAATTAAATTTTTCGTAGTAATTGTTAAGCAATCATGATTCATAGATAAAAAGATATTATGAAGTTTCATACTCTAAATTATAAAAAATCTGACGTGGCCATCACACAACCTTCCGCCTTATCTAGACTTTAAACAGAAATGTATACGTACAATCCGGTGCCCATTTAAAATATACAAATAAAAATCTAAAATATTCAAACACAGAAATTTGCATCACCTGAATAAAAAGATTCATTCACAAGAAAACTTTGCTGTGTTGAAGCCATCCTCCGTTCAATTACTACATTTAATATCTTACTTAGGACTTATATAGCGCTAGTATGCCAACTTGTCACCTGTCTCACCTGCTGTCAATATTTTTTACGCAGAAACAAAAATCAACCGATCATGGATTACAAGATATCAACGTTTTATTTGATAAATTTATTTTTTAAATTTTACTGCAGTTCTTTAATGCTACCAGATAAAGACAATTTTTTTATAACGTAAGTTGCAAATAACTTTTCCTCTTATTCGTATTACAAATAAATACTATATTTTTCCAAATTTATATACAATTTTGACAATTAACCTTTTCAATCTTCAAAAAATATCACTCCCGATGAAGATATTTGTACCAAAATCTACGGAGCTCTTCCAATTTATATACAAATGTTAAATACCAAATATCAAAATTTTCGGGTAATTCGTATTTGAGTTATGCGACTAACACCCCTTGACCACACACACACACACACACACACACACACACACACACACACACACACACACACACACACACACACACACACACACACACACACACACACACACACACACACACACACACACACACACACACACACACACACACACACACACACACACACACACACACACACACACACACACACACACACACACACACACACACACACACACACACACACACACACACACACACACACACACACACACACACACACACACACACACACACACACACACACACACACACACACACACACACACACACACACACACACACACACACACACACACACACACACACACACACACACACACACACACACACACACACACACACACACACACACGCACACACACACACACACACACATACACACATACACACATACACACACACACATACACACAGACATCATCGTGAAACTATCAAAAATGAGTTGTAAGGACACTAATTCGTGCTCATCCACTAAAAATTCACCACCCGATTTTTTGCATGATTCCAATACCTTCCTTTACAGGTAAGCGGAAGGTAAAAATAATACTTTAATTTCTACAGTACTATAACAGAACAATTTATAGAATGCTAAAAATTGTAGATATTAATATATAATCTTTCATTAGAAATAAAAAATATTGCGATAAATTAATTCTGTATTAAAATATTTAAGAAAAGTACTACTTCCGGTTTGGGGATTGCTTCCAAAATTTACTGGGCTCTCAAAACTTTTTGAGTTATAGACCCCTAGATACGCTAAAAGGTGCATTTCTCTTAAAATCTCACACTCAAAAATTTCGACCCATCAGCCATCACAATACTTATCTCCCTTATAATAGAACTGAAATCATGTAAAAGTACTTAAGTTTTTTTAAAAGTCAAGTAATATATTGTTCAAACTGCGACCAACGCAACAGAATACGACATTCTTACTGTGAATTAAATCTTCCTCAATATAAAAAGTTAATACAATAATAGTTATGATAGATTATAAAGCATGCAAATAATATTATCATTAAAAAATACTGGTTAGTACGTATTTGAAAAATACGTATTTTTGAGTAGGTACTTCTGGAAAAAATACTTATACTTTACTTAAGTACTGTGAAGCTTTACTTAAAATGTACTTGGCAATAAGTACTGACCATAGGTAGTATTGGTACTTATACTTAAGTATTTGGTTTCTATACTTGCTCAGCTTTGTGTGCGAGTACATAGAACAAAACATTTTTGTATGACAACACTTAAAAGGTACCTATATTAATTACATCAAAAATAATCTTGCATAACATGCCTATGCTTTATTCTTCTTAATATGTCCTGCTTTAAATAATTATTTTACATTGTTCATAAAAGATATTATTTATAAATTAAAGACGAAAGCTTCAAAAATATTATTTTATAACGAATATTGAGCATTATTTTTTATTTACTAGCCTAGGAAAATAACCAAGTGAATTAATTAATTAACACCGAGGGTAGACAGCTCTTTAGTATGGCAAGCCGTTTTAGTATTTAATGTTACACTGGGTTCATACTAATTTTTATAATATACTTGGCGTAACAAAAAATAAATGTGTTAAAAATCTTAGCATCTTATAAAAATTGATGTATTTACAATTTGAATGAATTAAAATTTACACGTATACAATTCTGAACGATTTAAAATTTGAATGAATTAAATTTTATACGTTTTAAATTCTGTACGATTTAAAATTTGTAAGTATTTAAAATGTGAACGAATTAAAATTTACACGTATAAAATTATGTACGATTTAAAATTTGTAAGTATTTAAAATGTGAACGAATTAAAATTTACTCGTATAAAATTATGTACTATTTAAAATGTGAACGTATTTAAAATTAACATGTCCGACCTGCTGCTCTGCGTATCTCATAGAAAATAGAAAGAGATGAAAACATATTGCCCTATACTGACAGTGGAATAACACTGTCTGTCTCTTTCTATTTTCTGTGAGATACGCAGAGCAGCAGGTTGGACATGTTAATTTTAAATACGTTCACATTTTAAATCGTACATAATTTTATACGTGTAAATTTTAATTCGTTCACATTTTAAATACTTACAAATTTTAAATCGTACATAATTTTATACGTGTAAATTTTAATTCGTTCACATTTTAAATACTTACAAATTTTAAATCGTACACAATTTTGTACGTATAAAATTTTATTCATTCAAATTTTAAATCGTTCAGAATTTTATACGTGTAAATTTTAATTCATTCAAATTGTAAATACATCAATTTTTATAAGATGCGAATATTTTTAACACATTTATTTTTTGTTACGGGTGTTACAAAATTTAAATTAAATACATTGTAAATTAATGTTTCGTAACAAAAATTAGTAAGACGTAAATTCAATATTCTACCATGCATAACAAAAAATAAATGTGTTAAAAATATTCGTATCTTATTAAAAATGATGTATTTACAATTTGAATGAATTAAAATTTAAACGTATAAAATTCTGAACGATTTAAAATTTGAATGAATTAAATTTTATACGTATAAAATTCTGTACGATTTAAAATTTGTAAGTATTTAAAATGTGAACGAATTGAAATTTACACGTATAAAATTCTGTACGATTTAAAATTTGTAAGTATTTAAAATGTGAACGAATTAAAATTTACACGTATAAAATTATGTACGATTTAAAATGTGAACGTATTTAAAATTAACATGTCCGACCTGCTGCTCTGCGTATCTCACAGAAAATAGAAAGAGACAGACAGTGTTATTCCACTGCCAGTATAGGGCAATATGTTTTCATCTCTTTCTATTTTCTATGAGATACGCAGAGCAGCAGGTCGGACATGTTAATTTTAAATACGTTCACATTTTAAATCGTATATAATTTTATACGAGTAAATTTTAATTCGATCACATTTTAAATACTTACAAATTTTAAATCGTACATAATTTTATACGTGTAAATTTTAATTCGTTCACATTTTAAATACTTAAAAATTTTAAATCGTACAGAATTTAATACGTATAAAATTTAATTCATTCAAATTTTAAATCGTTCAGAATTTTATACGGGTAAATTTTAATTCATTCAAATTGTAAATACATCAATTTATATAAGATACGAATATTTTTAACACATTTATTTTTTGTTACGCCAAGTATATTATTAAAATTAGTATGAAGCCAGTGTAACATTAAATACTAAAACGGCTTGCCATACTTTAGTTTGATAATATCTACCGTAAATTTATAATGGATTACCTCATTTGTTAAATAATTATAGTATTTGACACATTTGCTAATTTGCCAACAGGGAAAATATTGCTAAGGTTAATGATCGGGAAAAACGTGTCGTAAATCTTGAAATTAATATTTGTTTTGAACAATATACAACTTCTAAGAAACTCTTCATTAATGTATGATGTTTCATTTTCCTAGAATTTAAGTTATGGATGGACAACTGTTAATATTTTTATTTTGGGGTAAACCAGAAAAAACCGTACACTAGTATTAAATATCTCTTTGGTTACCTACGTTCTTTATGTGTTTTTCAACGCTACTGAATTTTAAGTATGTAACAGAGTTCCAAAACAGGATTTGGTCGTACTTTCCTTATTGGTATACTGACAGTTTTTATTTCAAGTCTTTTTAACTTGACCACAGTGTTTGATGAATATGCAAGGACGTTTTTTTGGTTAAAATGTGTAGGTATTTATAGTTACATGAAATACAAACATACATGAATAAAAATATGCACATAATCATATCTGGATATATATATATATACATATTTAGGGAGCCTTTATTTACATTATAATTATTACCTAATAAATTTTGATTATTTTATAATGAATTCGTCCATATAATCTATCACGCCTTTTTATCCAATTAGGAAGTGAGAGCTACACATATTATGAGTAGAATGCAGATTTTATATTGTATTATTGTGCATTATGTACATATTCCTATTATTACAAACGTGAGCATTTCATACAAAAATATGGTTTTAAATTTTTGCATATATCAATTTTTTACATATATTTATTATAAATGCATTTAAACAAAAAATGTATGCATAATATTATATTTTAATGGCGTACTTACTTACTGATCACGAAACAAAAAGAATTTAAAAATTGTAATTTTAAGCGGCCCGTCTATGTTTTTTCTGAATTCATAAAATACTCTCGATTTTACTTTTTTTTCTGTTCCACTCTTTTTCCCACTACACTACAGCTGCCTGAAACCAGCCCGAAACTCGTATTTTGTCGCATCCTAGCAATGCAATGTCATTTTGAAGTTGAAAAATACTGTAAAAGTGTTTTCGTTGCGAGTAAACTGTTAGTTTATTATTGACTTCAAGATAATGTTTTTATAAAAATTTAATAGTGAAAGAATGGTTCTACATATGTGCCTTTTTAAAATTTTACAAATAAATTTCTATCATGAGATATAACCATGCTAAGTTTGCATAAATTGGAAATTTTTATGAATTTCTATAATTGAATACAATTTTTTAATGCAAATTTTAAAAAGGCACAACAGTTAATTGATCCTTTAAGAATGTTGAAATAAAATTTTACTATGCTTGTAGACGGAGCTCTTAAGAGCAGTTTCTGCAAGAATCACATTTTTTAAACCACTGGATTGTTGATTGTATGATGGATATCTGATCTGATTAACTATTAATGGAATAAAATAAAATTTTAATTAATTATGCAATTGCAAGAATAGTTAATTTATAAAATTCCATCTGAAAACAGAGTGACTCAAAACTGTTTGATTAACAAACTTGGGAACTAAAATTGCTAAAATTGAAAAAGTTCTTTCAGTTTCCTGATCAGTAAGTTGAGTACCTATTATTGTACAGGGTGGTTTTGAAGTTAATGTCATAAATTTAAGGGTAAGTAGTATGACATGTGTAGATTACTAAACAGAAAGAATTTTTTTCAAATTCGCTTATTTAAAGATTAAAGGCAATTTTCATGAAACTAACTTTTTTGGTACCATTGGACCTCTGGCAATATTTTATCTATTACACAATTATTTTCATTTAAAATGATATTTAATTTAAATATTAAGAATAATATCTTATACTAATTTTGAATGTATTTTGATTAGCATATTTTTAATGTAATATACCTAAACAACAGTAAAAAAAGATTTTTTAAGAAAAGTCTAGTTTTCTTTTATCGAATTTAAAAAAAATTCTTTATGTTCGTAATCTACACATGTCATACTACTTACCCTAAAATTTATGACATTAACTTCAAGACCACCCTGTATATGCTATTGAATTATATGTACGAAGTCGTGAATCATCCTGTACTCGTATGTTATAACGTCTGTGAAGTCGTCAACTTATATAGTTGTTATTGGAGAGTATACTTACAAGAAAACTTTTGTATAGTTAAACTAGAATGTATGCCAGTGCCAGACTGGAATTGAACTTGAATTGTCAAAACCACAGTCGGTCGCAATACGTAGTCAGCTATTATTAAATCAATTATATAACAAATCATAAAATTTTCTTACAGATGAATCATAAAGCTATGTTTTTACAAAACTTCTTATGTTCGTAATAATAATTGACATCACCTATTAATTATCACCTTATAACTCCATAAAGATTCAGTATTTCCTGTCGTTAACTAAGATCCGCGATCAGTAGTCTATAATTATTTTTCTGTTAACTTAGGAGATCTCATCCGGAAAGAACAATTTGCATACGGTTTGTGATTCTTGGTCTCCGTGGTCCATAGCTTACCTACTAGATTTCTTGACTCATTAACAGCTCTACAGACTAGTGAAATTATATAACACCAGTTTAAACGTTCAAGAAGCTCAGAATCCAATACGTCAGTCGCCAATCGACGAATCGTTTCCGGAATCGATGAAGAAAAGTGAGTGATCGATTGAGAATTGAGGAAGTTACAAGTTGAAGGCCTTGCGTACTTAAGGTGACGGATGTTTGATTTACAGCCTATGGTGGCAGATACATAACTTGTTCACTATATAAAAGAGACTCCAAATGGTTAATTATTTTGCCGCACAAATTCATGACGGTTTCACGTGGAAAGTAGTTTTGAACACAACATTGAATTTTATGGTGGTATTAAACAACGAATAAACTTTATACCTGTAATTAAATCGTATTTTTGATAAATTTTGATTCATCTTGATCTTGTTTCTATTCCACTCTTTTCCCCACTACTACAGTTGCCTGAAACCAGCCCGAAACTCGTATTTTGTCGTATCCTAGCTACGTGGGTCGTTTTTATATTCCCGGACTGGGCTGTTTAGAATTTTGATGCAATTTTTCATTATGCTGTTTTTTAATCACATATGTCTTGGTAACTTGTGTGGCAATTTACAAAACAATTGCAACATTATTAATTTTATTATCTGTCAGTTTGAGTCGTCGCGCGTTGTATATCTATTGAAATGAATAAAATCGAATACCGGGCTGTTGTAAAAATCCTTACAAAACAAGGAAAACCTCCAAAAATTATTCTTGAAGAAATGTTGGCTGTATACGGGGATGATTGCCCTTCTAAGTCAACTATTTGCGAGAGGTCAAAATTGTTTAAACATGGTCGAGAATCACTGGATGATGATCCCCGTCCAGGGCGTTCTGTTGACGTGATCACTTCAGATGTTGTTGAAAAAACCAAGTGTTTGGTACTGGAGGATGCAAGACTAAAGAAGCGACAATTAGCAGTTAGCAATTAGAGTATTATGCAAACCTGATGCATCGCCTTAGAGATGCTATTAAAGTGAAGAGACGCGGAAAACTGACGCAAGGTGTCTTGTTGCTCCACGACAATGCACCAGTGCACAAGTCCAGACTTTCAAAAGCTGCTGTAGCTGATTGTGGCTTCGAAGAAATTGAACATCCGCTTTATAGTCCAGATCTAGCACCCAGTGACTATTTTTTGTTCCCAAATCTCAAAAAAACACTAAGGGGGGCAAAATTTAGGGACAATGACGAAATTATAGCAGCTGTTGAAGGCCATTTTGCGGAAAAACCAAATGAATATTTTTATACTGGATTAAAGATGTTATTGAAACGGTGTTATACCTGTATTCAAAAGCAGGGGAACTATATTGAAAAATAATTTTTTTTGTTGCTCTAGTCTTTTGTTTTCATGCCTAGTCCGGGAATATAAAAACGACCCCTCGTATGCATTGTCATTTTGAAGATGAAAAATACTGTAAAAGTGTTTTCGTTGCGAGTAAACTGTCAGATTATTATTGACTTCGGAATAATGTTTTCTAAACATTTAATAGACAAAAATTAATTTCTATCATGATATACTATAATCGTGTTTTCATAAATTGGAATTTTTAAAAAAAAATTCGGAATCTTTATAATCATGTACAATTTTATAATCAAAATTTTAAAAATTCACATCTGTAGATTCATTCTTTCTTTATTAAATCCTTGTTGAAATAAAATTTTACCTTCTTGTACTGGCCACAAAACACTCGCTATGTTAGTACATTTTATGCTGGATTTTAGGACCACTTAAGCAGCCCGTCTAGGTTTTTTTCCGAATTCCTATAGAATACTCTCGATTTTACTTTATTTCCATTCCACTTTTTTTTCACTACTACGACTACCTAAAACCAGCCCGAAACTCGTACTTTACCGCATCCTAGCAATGCAAAGTTGAAAAATACTGTAAAAGTGATTTCGTTGTGAGTAAACTGTTAGTTTATTATTGATTTCAAGGTAATGTTTTTATATACAATTAATTGACAAAGATGGATCTACAGAATGTGTCTTTTTAAAATCAGGAGATATAACCCTGTAAAGTTTGCATAAATTTTTATAAATTTTTCGGAATTTTTATAATCATGTAGAATTTGTTTATTACATTTAAAAAAAAAACCCAACTGCTAATTAATTCTTTAAGTATATAATCTGTGTTGAGATACAATTTTACCATTCTTGTAATGGCCATAAAAGACTCGCTACGTTAGTACGTTTTGTGCTGGATTTTATAAGCTTCACAATTTCAACGATTAACTGATTATAATTTAAAACTGAAATTTAATATGAATAATCAAGAATTATTAGTGAATCGATTAATGCCAGTTTCAGATTGCTGTGAGCTGTGACATCAATTATTATCTTATAGGTAATTTGTATCATTTGATACCTAATCCGTTTATTAATTTTCAAAAATTATTTTTACCTCTCGCCTCATATTCTATAAGAGAGGTATTGTAATGGGTCAAAATTTTCGAGTATGAGTTTTTGGTGGATAAGCACGTTTTAGGGTCTCTAGAATACGAATTTACTATTTTCACGATGATGTCTGTGTGTGTGTGTGTGTGTGTGCGTTTGTATGAACCGACGATTTTTCGTCCACGATAACTTAAAAAGTATCAAACCTTTAATAACCAAATTTCATATTTAAGGTTTTAATAAGTATCTTAACACCGGATAAGATTTTGGTAGAAATCCGCAAACTGGAAGTAGTACTTTTAGAAGTTTGGAAAAGTTTTCCTTAAATATATTGGTACATTATTTATTTATGACAATTTTTGAAATTAAAAATAAAAGAAATTGTGATTATCTATGTGCACAGTTAATTATAAATACAAATTGCTGAATCTGGAAGTATATAACAATAAAATAATGTACAATTAATATTTTTTTTTTTTGAAATTCCAGTATCTTGTTGTCCATGATATGAAATTTGTTTCTACATAAAATTTGAATTATTATGACAGTGACAGTACAGTTGACATCTTTTGCTTGCATATTGGTTTACATTATCGTTTACATATTACATGAACATGAAACTATTAAAATGTAAGTAAAACTATTTATTAGATTAGTAGAATAAGCAGAATTAGGCGAGAGGTCGTGTGGTGGCCACAGCAGATTTTTTCTTATGAAATCAGTAATGTAGGTATAATTAGTTGGAAGACGGCTATAGAGAGATTCATTTTAAATAGTTAACCAATAGACTGTAAAAAATATGTATAAAATTCGCCTTTTTACTAATTTTTGGAAATTATTTTACAAAATACCACAGTGTTTGATTTTCATTCTATTCATAGATCATAGATTTAAAAACCAAACTTACAAAATGACTTATTGTATTGTAACATGCTTTTTTGATTTGAGTTTTTGTAATTTTTGTAATTATAGTAATGAGTCTAAATATGTGAGGTTGCCACACCCAAGCTGGTTAAAAGGCGTGAAAATATGCATTCTATTGACAAATTAATTTTGTATTAAATTTTTGTACTGTTTTTAATACAAAAGAATCTGTATGTATCTTCTTAAGTCCTTGTTCTACTTGATACTAGCAAGTAAATAGTTTTCAAATTTCAAGTGCAAATAGCAGAATTAGCTTTAGCACCAACGTCAACAAAACAAATTTTGAAATTTTAATATTCATTCATGAAGGATAGATAAAAGTCATGGTTGCTTCGATTAAAATCTTAAAATTAATAAACAAGTGAATTACCTGTTACAAAATTCTTTAATTGGCATGCGTGGACGTCAATTAAAATTTGAAAGAACGAAGATGCAAACTGTTATGTAACTTGAATTTGTTTAGGGAAGTCAAAACGTCGGAAGTCACAGGTTACATGGATCAAGGAGACATATTTATCATTTATCAAGTATGCACTTCAATATTTGTTACATACTAGCTAAAAATAATAGTTATTAACTTTACAGGTGGGCAATGTAGGGATTTGCCCACGAGGGAAATCTTAACTCACGAGGCCTAAGGCTGAGTGAGATAATTTTCTCGAGTGTGAAGCATATCGTTGGATCCAACACCTCTAAATAACTGCTTAAATATTTAAAAAATATTAAGTTCCAACCTAAAACACCGTTAATATCTATGGTGACTACCAACAAGCAAAGTAATATTTTACCCACAAGTGGGTATAATTTTTGATTTGCCCTCATATTTACCAATCCCTATTTACCACCGTCCCTTTTTTACCACCGTAATTCTTTTACCAATCCACTTTTTACCACCGTCCCTTTTTACCACTAATTCTTTTTTACCACCAACGTATTCTTTTACCAATCCATTTGTACCACCGTCCCTATTTTTACCACTAATTCTTTTTACCACCAACATATTTACAAACGTGTTTTTTACCAATCCATTTTTACCACCGTCTCTTTTTTAACAAAGCTAACAAAACCGTTCTAAAGCCCCATAAACTCGGTTTTTGTTTTTGCTACACTAACAAAGCTTTTATTTTGCTTGTTTAAAATCACCTTAGTTTTGATGCTTTTATTAAGAGTTGTTGGATAAGTAACTTAATATACTTAATAATAATTTTTTGCTATTTTACAAAACATAAAACAAACATTTTAAAAATTGGTTATGGTTATTAAATTTTAATTGAAATATTATTAAACGAATAATTAGAATAGACTTTAATTAATATTTGTAGTTTTTGCATGACATTTATTAACTATTTTTATAATTAAAAGAAAAACCAAACACTACAATATTTCTTATACTACTGTATTTACATTAATAATAATCGAAGTTACAAGTTTTTCTAACATTAATGGCCATTTGCACGAGTTCGGGATAAAATTGATGTTTAGTTAACAATAGGTTAACCTTAAACTACTGGTTAAATTTTATTTGCGTTGCACAGCATAATTTTAAATCATAGTTAAGTTAGTCTATAAATATTAGAACTATTATTTTTATGACTAAAAATTGAATGAGTAATTTAGTGACGTTTTTAAGACCTGTAGTGAATTTTGGAGTCATTTTTATTTGTAGCAGTTAGAAACGTTTTATTTTGTCATAATTCTGTATACAAACACGAAATGTTATCAATTCTCAATAAAATTCAGTTTAGTTTGACATAATTAACAGGTAAAAATTACATTTTTATAAAATGTGAGTTTATGGGTTTATATGATTGCATTAATTTATCTGCAAGGTTATTTGATGTTATGAAAATATTTATAATTTATTATGGTTTATGGTAGGTACTACTTTAGAGAAAAAAGTCATAAAGAAATAGTCTGAACGTTGGTGTAAAATACGTATAAAATGATTGACATTTTATATCATCGACGAGCAAAAAGGACAAAAAATAATAGCGATGGGCATTTAAGTTGAAGTTATCCAATGTTTCTTTTAAAATTTTGAGTGTACTTAACATATTCCATTTCAGTCTAAAATTAATTTGTTAAACGTAATCTAGTAAATAAATCTCAATCGTGCGATTCATAAATATGATTAGCTTATAATATCTATTCGTCCTGATCCTGGTAATCTGCGTAATACAAGTAAAAAATATCAAATATCTCGCTATTATACTGTCGAAATTAGTAGGTTAACTTAATCCCTACAGAATCCACTAGTTGAAATTAAATAAAAATTAGTCTGCATAACCTCTAGTTAATAATCTGTGCAACAAAGTTTACAAAATAACCAACACTTTATAGGTTAGCGCTAAACCGAAGTGGTACAAATGGTCATTAAAAAATAAAATAATCATTTAACTTTGACACTAATTTTTGTTTATATGCCATAAACACAAAATTGCTTTTCTTATTTCTTTCAGAAAGAAAATAAGTTTGATCTAAACGTCTAAACGTAGTTATAATGAGTGCATACCGGGCGGCCTAAAACCACGCCGCCTAAAACCCACGCGGCCTAATTCCACACCTAGAATCCATAACGTCTAATTTTACCCCCACCACAACAGAAATTGACTACGATAAACCACGCCGCCTAATACCACAACGCCTAATACCACAACGCCTAATACCACAACGTCTAATTCCACAACGCCTAATGTCCATACCGCCTAATACCGCAACGCCTAATTCCACAACACCTAATTCCACGCCGCCTAATACCACGCCGCCTAATCCCACGCCGCCTAATCCAACGCCACCTAATTTCACGCCACCTAAAATCTACAATAACGTCTAATTTTACTCCCACCACTATGTCCACACCGTATTCACTCGTTGTGTGTTGTATGTCTCACGAGTTTATACGCCGTGGACATAGTGGTGGGGGTAAAATTAGACGTTGTGGATTTTAGGTGGCGTGGAATTAGGCTGCGTGAAATTAGGCGGGGTGGGATTAGGCGGCTTGGAATTAGGCGTTATGGTATTAGGCGTTGTGGTATTAGGCGGAATGGACATTAGGCTTTATGGAATTAGACGTTATGGAATTAGACGTTGTGGTATTAGGCGGCGTGGTTTGTCGTAGTCAACTTCTATTGTGGTGGGGGTAAAATTAGACGTTATGGATTTTAGGCGGCGTGGAATTAGGCCGCGTGGGTTATAGGCGGCGTGGTTTTAGGCCGCCCGGAATGCTACGGTTAATAATTCATACTACATGTTTCTTATTGAGCATGCAAGCTATTTATCAAAAAGATATAACAGCTATGCAACTAACAGATAAAATTAACAGGCACTTTATCAGGAGGTGATAGAGTAAACTTCTTTCGTAATCTACAATTCTTTCCAATTAAATAAATAGTTAATGAAAAATAAAATAAGCAGTTATTTCTTGTTTTCATTTGCACTAAAAAAATATCTAAATAAATTAAACAATTACAACTGAATGTATTTAAATAAGCAGTAGCTGCAAAATGAGTATAAAACAAACAAAGAATAAACTTTATTCAAACAATCTAACAGTAGTTATGTGTCAGAATTAATTTTAATCCATCATACAGCGCACACCTTTATTTTTTGCGTCATTGAAGCTAGAAAAAATAAAGTGTGTTATATCCAGTTAGCACTGGAATACGGCGGGAAAATTTATCTTAAAAATGTGATTTCCTCCTCCAGTATCAACAGAGAAAATATAATAGACGTGCAAATAGCTAATTAATTACTGTTATTTAATATTAATGACTATTTACATATCTGAAACTTTGTTTAACAGTAGACTAAGTAATGAGTAGGTAGTTTCACTGAATAGTGTTTTAGTTGCATTGTATTTTCAGAGTTTAATTAAACTGAATAGTGCAATTTGTTTCTAAATTGGCAAAGCGTTTTTCTGTGTTGTTTAATTGTTTTTTAGTACAATGGAATATCTATGCAATTTTATCAATTTGCAGACTAAACCAATTACGGTTTGCAGTTTATACTGGACATAAAATACACCAAAACTTTATTAACATGGTTTTAATATTAGCTTTGTTCGATAAATTTTAACAACCTTTTTATTATACAGGTGTTTCAGGTTAAGTGTAACAAACTTTAACAGCATATCCCTGAGATTATTTGTAAGCAAAAAATATAATTGAACGTAGATGCAATTCCTTCTATGGTTAACAGAATATAAGAGGTTAGTTCTATAAATAACACGAATTTTTTAAATTATTGTAATCAAGACACTTGTGTGCGGTTACCAGCTTTTAACTCACTCATGGTTGTTGGTGGAGAGCACGCCACAGGGACAGGTGAGATTATTGTGAACTGGAATGTGTACCTGACTGGATTTGAATCTGCGTTGTGAGAAGTGAGAACTACGGTCCATTTATGCAATATGCACTCAGCTAACAGCTAAGCTATCCGTCTACAATAGAAAATATATAAAGAACATTTTACGAAACAAGGGAACAAAAAATATTTAGTAGTATCTTTTAATTAATTTATTACATTTTAAAAAAACCATACCCACTAAAGATTGTTTCTTAGCTAGGAGGAGTAGAAACAAATGATTTCTATGCTTGTGATTCAATATAAATAAATAACCTGGTGAATTATAGTATAGTGATTGAATTAATATAAATATATGAAAATAATAACAATACACAACTGAAATGAATAATCAACACCAGACATTTATTAGACGCTGTGAAAATAATTAATTGTGGTATGCTGGTATTGTACTTTCAAATAAAATGTTTAGAAAAACTATCTACTCATGGTACTAAAAATGTTCACTTTACTTTCAAAGTTCCCAACCCTTATTTCTGCAAATTTTTCAAAAATTCTTTCTGTTGCATGCTCAGAACCACGTATAGAGTGCGGATTATATACAGGCAAAATTGAAATAAGGCCAAAATCTCGACCAAAATATGCCCAATATATGCATAAAATAAAACAAATATAAAATATTTTACAAATATATGCAGATATGCAACTTAATTCTATTAATTCTTACTGATAATTTATTTATGTAAATCTCAAAATAAACTACTAGGTACATTTTGTCAACAATGCACAAGAATATCATATAAAATATACAAAACAACGTATAACTTCTGGAATACGAATACCTTTGAAATAAATGTAAATGAACAAATCATTTCTCACACTGTTTACATATTCCGCAACGTTCAACGTAACAAATTACTGTAAGTGGTATCAAATTTGAGAGAAAATAAATTTTATATACCTACCACATTTCAAATTTCAAAACAAAATGAAATTTTGGGTTAAAAGGTATAAAATATGCAGTTATATGCATTTATAATAAATATATGCAAATTTTTAAAAAATATATTGATATAGGTATGCACAATATGCAAAAAAATTACACCATATTTTGAACTATTTTTGTATGAAATGCAAACATTTGTTTAAAAAATACTAATATGCACAATATATGCAAATGCATATACACCGCACTCTAGTCATGTATAAATTTTTCCCGAAGTTATAACATCTTTCACCCTGTACCTGAAAAAACTAATCAAAGTTACTACATTGTAGAGGAGTAGGTATCTAGCGGGCAAATTTTTTAAAACATTTTATGTACAATAATTATATCTTAAGCATTTTATATTATATTGTAATCAATTATGTCTCAGACGTACCGTGCTCTATTGATACTGGGTTACATAAATATTATTATTAATTATTATTATTATTATTATTATAGATATAGAAATTAAAATTCTGAACTTTTGACTATACATAACTTATGTTTTTACTACTCCTTATTTAAAAACAGAAACAGACTATATAGTTATATGCTTCAAAAACTAAAATTTGTTTATAAATGGAATGAGAAATAATTTATGTATCAGTGTATTTCGTATCAAAATGTTCCTAAATTCATGTCCATCATCCGCACTAAAATAAAACTCGCAAAACAAAAACAAATAATAAAACAACAACAGTGCTCCAATATCCCTGGATATCCGAGATAAAAATCACTGCACATTTGTAACAATTTAAAGTGTTTTAATCTACAAATCCATCATGAAAAAAACATCCATGACGTAAGCACAAACACATTACCAACATCCAAACACAAAAGAGACTGTCGAGCTGCGTCATATGGCATACCCCTTGGCTAAATCCAATCTGGTTAGAACCAGATCTGCACGCCATCGTGGATCGTGTTCACGGTTCTGCAGAATGTTCACTTTTTAACAACAACAACTTTAGACTTTCACGCAGAAAAAGTTCTGATTTGGGGATCTGGAAGTAACTGTTCCGGTTTCGTAGTAAACATTGGTTTTTTTTTGTTTTTGTGTTGTTTATGTTTGTTGTTTTGGTTGTTATGGAGTGTTTCCCCGATTGAGAGTTTTATAAATAATGATGTAATTATAAAAACTATTTAATTATTTTAATAGTAATTATTGTAGACACGCATTTTTCTTGTTCTAGGAATACTGTTTGATAGATATCTTTACCTTCTAATTTTTTAGATGTAATAAGGATTCATTCAGTAGATTTTTTAATCTGCGTCATTTATTTTAGGTTTTACGTTTTAAATAAAATTACATCACTTAGTGTCGCGCATATAATTCAAATAAGTAATTGTCATAAAACATCATACTTGTGTAGAATAACACTATAGGTAGGTACTACTTATTTATTATTGATTATTTTACACACGTCATTTCTGGCCAATAAGAATGCATAACTTTTTCGAAGAGGGCAGTTTTTCAGCGATAAAATTTGATAAAACCACAGTAGGGTAACCATGGTTACATTTTGTATATTAAATGTTTTTAATGTTGCAAACGTCAAAAATAAAATAATATACAGAGAAGATATTCGTTCGTGAAATACTCAAGCAAATATAATTCGAGTCATAAATTTAATTGGTAAAATTTACTCATAATTCCTGCGTAGAAACGACAACTCGGGTCAAAATTGACTCTTAAATCACTCCAAATATGTCAATTTTGACACTCGTTTGTCCGTTTCTACGCAACAACTATTCGTAAATTTTACCGATAAATTTATGGCTCTTATTATATTACTTATGATTAAATTATAATTAATTTTATAAGGTAAATTTGAAATAAATGATATAGCCATAGTAATTTAAAGAATAAACTAATCGAGAAGAGAAAAATGTATACTATAAATCAAATTTATAGTAGGGTAGAGCGGGGACAATTTGACTTTGAGGCGCTGTCGCGCCTGTATTAATAAATAAGTACTCCTTTTCAGAATAATAATTATTTACTTTAAAATTGGGCAAAGTATGTAAGTACCCACAAGGGAAATCTTAAATATTTTCGTTCAATGAGTCATTTTTACGATAATTTTATTTGTCGATTAAAAAGTGTGAAATTTTTTATGACTGCAATATTGCAAAAAAATGTATTTAAGTAAAAACATAAAACTACAATTGTGTTAAATAAATATTTTGATCTTCAATACACAAATCTTTTTCTGTTTTCAAAAATGTGTAGTCATAAACCAACAAAATTAAATTTCCAAACACGTAATTTGACATTGTTTTCTCTTAAGATGATTATTTAAAAATAGGGTTGACACGAACCCCATAAAACCAAGCTTACACCCTTAAAATAAACTGCTAAACATTTCTATTCCTCCTTTTCGTACAAGCTCTTTTATTCTGAGTTAGAAAATATAGCAGCTTGTGATCAGAAGGGTGCGAAAATAATTTTTTCTACAGAAGTGCGAATTCACATGTTTTCCGATATTAAAAGTGGTGAAAATAATTTCCACACTCATTTTGTGCACTGAGTGCGAATTTTTCAAAAAGTACATTTTTCATATTTGAAATATACACACTACACAGTGCTGGGATGTGGGATGCAGTCAATTTTTTCATACCTAAAACACTTTATATGTTGAATGTTGTAATCTCTGTAGTAAATATTCAAATGGAAGATTTTCACTGAATTTGAAACATACATAATTTTGCTGAGCTAGAAATTGTGCAAATACTGGAAGGTCAAAGCTGTCAGGACTTTTTTGACTTCAGAGACAATAGTTTAGATTCACAATTGCGGTAAAATGTCCGAATGGGTTCAAATAAAACCACTTTCATTATCATTACAACATTCTGCATTATATGTTATTATTTTATCATAAATCACATCATAAATGCAAAATTACAAAATTTATTTGTCAGTTTTTAGATAGGTATTGTTATTGTTTTCAGCTCTGACAGCAAGCCTACCTGATTTGTTTTTCTTAAATTTGTAAAAAAATTATTTCCATTTTATTTTATTAATTTTAAATATTTCCCACTTTCGTAGAAAAAGTAGTATGTAACACACTTGCGGAAAGGGTAATTGAAAAACTCGTATGATAGGAGAACTCGCTAATGCTCGTGCTCAAACTGTCATACTAGTTTTTCAGTGAAGACCTTTCCACACTTGTATTACAATATACTATTGTCAGTAGGTATATTTTGCAAAAATAAAATTCTGATTAATCTTGTAATAAATAAATATTCAACCTTCAAATGTTAAAATTTTTATTACATAACAAAAGCAAATACTACCACATTTTTAAATAATAAAACAAATGTATGCTCAACAAAATTTACAATCATAAAGAAAATAAATTTGTATCACATTTAGTTTACAGACGTAAACATCACATATGACGTAAAATTGGCAAACACGTCTTGGTTGTAAAAGTCACCATGTTGACACTGATGAACACTTGACACTGTTTTGTGAGTATGTGCGTGGACGTAGCATGCTTGATTAAATATCTGGATAATCGGATTAGGATCATAGATTGCAAATTAAATTATAGTGGTCAGATGTTGAGAATATTCAATTGGATTAAGTGAGGATTCATCCAGTAGATCGTGATTTGAAATTTAACTTTGTTTGTCGAGCCTGAATTTCACAGGATTTGAAACGACGAGCAAACAGTTAGATATTAGACTACACTCATATCATATTAGATGTAATTCTATAGGACTGAGTAGTTTAATTATTGGTATAATGATTTACATAAGATATATTATGTATTAGAATTTCGGGATTTGAACCTCACGGGTTTGTATCCCTAGGGTGACTTGATGGCAGGCACACACAGTATTAATTTTTTACTTGTACTTTTGCCACGACGTTTTTACTTTACTACCATGTGTGTTGCCAGTCAACCCGGCGCAAGCCCTTGTTACAGACTTTAGCCGGTGTCCGATAGCTAGAAGTTGCCAAGTTAATTAGATCCCAACTTGAAATGGTAACGGGAGTAGGTACCGATCCAAATCAGGCCGTGAAAATATATAAGATATTTGTGTTCAAAATATAACTAAAATTGTCAAAATTCAAATTAACATATTTCGATTTTGAAACAAAATTTTAAAATGCTGCATCAACCATTTTGTAGATTGTACTTTTATCTTCAACAATATCTTTAGATTATTATATTTAACAAAACAATAAACGCTGTGGAATGGCGAGCGAAAACCATGTTTTTGGTTGTTTTCTGGCAAGGTATTTTAAATTTAAACCCCTTATGGATGCGAAGTGCGCACTTGCGCAGTGCTAGCGAGCACAGTAAAAAAAAATTGAAATTTAAAGTTGAATAGGTAAATATAATGACATATTATATAATAATTATTTCTGCCCAATTTTAAAGCCGTTTCCGGGCCTGTCGAGAAAGTCATTCAGAAAGATTTTTGTGCAGCTAAACTGAAATTTATACATGATTGGATTAAAGCCTGAGTTGTCAGAATACATAAAATCCTGTTCACGCATGGGTTTTAAGGATTCTTTCATTCTCCTGAATACTGGAAAAAAGATATTCACTGTTTTGAAGCTATCAGTGACTTAAAAATTCTTCTTTTCCAAGACTATTTGACCGGAAATTCTCACCTTGATTCTTTTTCTCAGAATTCAGAAGCATTATGTGAATAGGGACAAATAATACACTGAAAAAATGTAGGAAAGTATGTAAAGTTCAAAGATGTAAGTCCTCTGCGACATTAGTGTCGATGTTCTGTGGCATAAGGATATGAGAAATGAATATTTATGGATCATATATCAAGTTTAGAGCCTTCAAGTGTCAAGTCAAGTGTAAAATGTGCAAATCCCAGTGGATAAGAACTAAGAAGGGTTATAATTCTGTGACTTGGTAGCTGTATATCACTTCAACTTCACCAAACCAAGCGTTGATAAGAAGATCAAGGTAACTGATAAATATGTAAAAATTATACAAAGCAAAACTGCGTCTAATTTTCATGTAACATTAATTAAAGATTGCATGTAGAATAAAATAACACTCATTACAATACAAATAAAACCAGTGCTTGAGAAAATTACTATGGAGGTGGCAGGCAAGATTTATATGCTGCTCAATTTACCGGATATCAAAGGTTGTGAGATTGTTTCGCACAAAAAGGTTTTTCCCATATTCAAATTATTTTAATTCGTGGCCCACCAAATTTAAATTCTACACAATTACACAAAACATATTTTTTACGACCAGTATTAAATGGTTACTTGAATGGTACTGAAAATTAAATTTTATCACTATGTACCCCAATGTTAGCTCTAAAATATTGGTATATAGTATAATAGTATATTATGTATCAAGTTTTATAAACGTTATTTTTTAAGAACGAGCGCAGCGAGTGTATAAAAAACCAGTATTTAGAAACGAGTCACATACTATACTTTTTCTACGACCACAAATTAGGCAACATAAATATGTAAAATTTCATTTAAAATAATTCGAACATTTAGGTTAAACCATAATGATATTATACACAGTAGCTACAAAATTCTATTAACTCATTAATTTTCTTCAGTTTTTCACAAAAATTAATGTCAATTGTAGGAGCCAACTTCACCCCGTGCTTAATATGTCAGTTGGTATGTTCAGTCCGTGACTAATAACAGCCAAAGCAACGGTGATTATTTAGCGTTATGGAAACCAGTTCGTTAAATGATGTTTTAATACCAGAAGTAGAAAAAATAAATTCAATAAATTGAGAAAGAAATTTTGCTGTGACGTCACATCATATATTATTCAATTTTCATTAATTATTTTTGGGCTTGTTGTTAAAGATTTTGTGAAAATAAAAGTTTTGATCTCTTCTTTAAAAACATTTAATAAAAAAAATTATGAAAATAGCCCATTGCAGCCTAATGTTAGATTAATTATAGATCTGTTTAAATTTATATCAATGTTACAATTTCCATTCAAAATTAATTGTAAATGCCAAGTTTGTTTACATTTTTACCTCTCCCCACTCAGTACTGTAATCTGGCTAAAATTTCGATAATGAGTTTCCAATGGATAAGCACATTTTGAGGTCCCTAGAACACGATTTTGATAGTTTCGCGATGATGTTGATCATGCAACAGGAAGTGGTTATTTCTTGAAAATCTGAAGAGTTTTTCTGGAATATCCAATATCCTCAAAATTTATGGATTAATAAAAATTTTTTAAATAACATTGTACCTATACTAAATGTTACTATCTACAATTTGCATTCTCCAATTACAAAAAGTTTAAAATTCTACAAATTTGTTACATTTATAAAGTTATGATTAGGGTGCGGATTATATGCTTTTGCATTTTGTATTATTGTGCATATTAGTTTTTTTTACAAATGTTTGCATTTCATACAAAAATAGATCAAAATATGGTATAAATTTTTTGCATATTTTACATTTGATACCACCTACAGTAATTTATGTTATGTTGTGGAATTATCTAAACAGTGACTCAAGTAACGTATGCCGCTCATTTTAAAAATGATTTGTTTATATGCAAGTCGTATTTTACAAGTTAGACGTTGTTTTGTTTATTTCATATGATGTTCTTGTGCATTGTTGACAAAATGTAGTTTATTTTGCTGATTTACATAAATAAATTATTAGTAAATATGAATAAAATTAAGTTGCATATCTGCATTTGAAAAAAAATGCATATTTGTGTTATTTAGGGCATATTTTGGTCTTATTTCAATGCATATAATATTAGTAAAATAAAAATAGTAGAGTATGGCGAGAGGTCCTGTATTGGCCACATCAGATTTTTGTGTTAGGAACCACATTTTCAATGTTGTGGAGCCAATGGTTTCGCCGTAAGTTAATTATTTTTGCAATTAATACACTATTTAAATGCGAGTTTTTACTTCTAAGGACTCTGTTTGCTAAACGGTTAAAGATAGGGGTCTGGAGACACTGGTCTAACCGTATTTTAATTATTATTGAAATAGAAACAATTTTTGTACTTGTACTTATAAGGGCTTAATCCTTTTCACGGTTGAAAACAGCGTGACATCTTTTGATTCCTCGTACTATTTTGTGCTAATAACCACATTTCACCGCATGACGCCGACTTCAGTGTTCTAAGTATTGCCAATCTAGCGTTTTTGATTACAAGATTGAGACATTTTTAGTTAATTTGAGACACGTCGCAACCCTAGCCTCTTATCTATAATATTCTAAATTTAACCACGTTGAAAGTACACTTTTTCGTAAATATTATATTTGTTATAGTTATTTTTACCTTCCGCTTACCTGTAAAGGAAGGTATTGGAATCATGCAAAAAATCGGGTAGTGAGTTTTTAGTGGATGAGCACGAATTAGGATCCTTACAACTCATTTTTGATAGTTTCCCGATGATGTCTGTATGTATGTGTGTATGTGTGTGCGTGTGTGTGTGTGTGTATGTGTGTGGTCCGGGCCGATGCCGGATGTCACATAACTCAAATACGAATTACCCAAAAATTTTGATATTTGGTATTTTACAATTGTATACGAATAGGAAGAGCTTATTAGATTTTGGTACAAATATCTTCACCGGAAGTGATATTTTTTGAAGATTGAAAAGATTAAGTGTCAAAAATTTCTATAAATTTGGATAAATATAGTATTTATTTGTAATAAGAATAAGAGGAAAAGTTATTTGCAATTTACGTTATAAAAAAATTTTCTTCATCTGGTAGCATTAAAGAACTGCAGTAAAATTTAAAAAATAAATTTATCAAATAAAACGTTGAAATCTTGTAATCCATGTTCGGTTGATTTTTGTTTCTGAATAAAAAATATTGACAGGTGAGACTGGTGACAACTTGGCATACTAGCGCTATATAAGTCCTAAGTAAGCTATTAAATGTAGTAACTGAACGGAGGATTGCTTCAACACAGAAGAGTTTTCGTGTGAATGAATCTTTTGATTCAGGTGATGCAAATTTCTGTGTTTGACTATTTTAGATTTTTATTTGTATATTTTAAATGGGCACCGGATTGTACGTATACATTTCTGTTTAAAGTCTAGATATGGCGGAAGGTTGTGTGATGGCCACGTCAGATTTTTTTAAATAGATTTGTGCGATATTTCATTTGTCACAATTAGCAACACTGAGTATTCTAGTTCATCATAAAATGACTGCCAGAAAAGATCTAACAACAACGTTTAGTTTATTCTGAGTGTTGTTTATTGAAAATATAAGTAATATTTAACTGATTTATAATTTAAAGTACCTACGTAAAATCTAATCATACAACAGATTATTAATATGTGTAATGGTTTTTAAAACGTTAGTGGTTCAATTCTTGTTTGAAAAATGATTGTTGTTAGAACATTTTACCAGCATGGCGACAACATACTGGATAATTTCTTTGATGTAAGTTTATCATTAATTTGAATTTCATATTTCGTTTTTATTTGTAATATTTGGCTGTAAGAAACAAATTAATGAATAATTAAATTACTGATTTCTGTCCAATCAGATCTTCACGCCGTTCAGAACAGTTCAAAGTGCTGTTTTTAATCTTAGATCTATGTGATTCTGCTATTGTTTATGTGTTATTTTATATTTATAAAGTATGTTGACTTAATATAAAAGTATGTAAGATGCTTCACGTTAAATTATATCTATTTCTTATTGTTGCAGATATTATCGACGAATACATATTAGACCAGACGGGAAATCCGAAATTCGCACTTAGGTGCATTTTATGTAACATTTTGGTAACATGAGTTTCTAGACTAATTTGACCCCGCTGAATTCGAATTTGCCCGTTACCAAGTCGAATTTTGCATGCAACAACCGGAATCCAAGATGGCGGCCGTTTTTTGAATCTTCACGTAAAACACGTAAATATTGTTGTATTTTTGAGAACGATGAGTCTTTTTCTAGGTTTTCGGTGTCTCTGATTTCATTGAATCACACAGTTTTGACATTCAAATGTAATATTCAAGATGACGGCCAAAGAAACCGGAAGTTAAACCGTCCAAAGAATATACAAAAACATTTTAATCAACTTTTGGGTTATCAAGGGCCTTACAGAAATTTAATATAATGTATATTACGTAAAATTTACAAAGGAATCCAATGCCGCAAACCGGAAGTCGATATATTTATCCGTTCAGAAAGTAGGATTGATTAAACACAAAAACATATTTTAGATTCTTAAATTTTGCAATTTTCACTTGAAGATAATAATTAAATTTTGGGTTATCAAGGGCCTACCATAAAATTTAACATAATGTTTCTTACATACAATTTACTAAGGAATCCAACGCCGCAAACCGGAAGTCGATATCTTTATTCGTTCAGAAAGTATAGTTGATTAAACACAAAAAATATTTAAAATTCTTAAAATTTGCAATTTTCATTTGAAGACAATAATTCAATTTTGGGTTACAAAACATTTAATATAATGTATCTTACGTAAAATTTACCAAGGAATCCAACGCTGCAAACCGGAAGTCGATATCCTTATCCGTTTAGAAAGTAGAGTTGATTAATCACAAAAATATTTAAAATTCTTAAATTTTGCAATTTTCACTTGAAGATAATAATTTAATTTTGGGTTATCAAGGGCCTTATAAAACATTTAGTATAATGTATCTTACGTAAAATTTACTAAGAAATCCAACGCCGCAAACCGGAAGTCGATATATTTATCCGTTCAGAAAGTAGAGTTGATTAAACACAAAAAATATTTTAGATTCTTAAATTTTGCAATTTTCACTTGAAGATAATAATTCACACTTCTAGGTGCATTTCATGTAACATTTTGGTAACATGAGTTTCTAGACTAATTTGACCCCGCTGAATTCGAATCTGCCCGTTCCCAAGCCGAATTTTGCATGCAAACACCCGGAATCCAAGATGGCGTCCGTTTTTGAATCTTTACGTGAAGCAAGTAAATATTGTTGTATTTTTGTTGTATATATCGTAAGTTGATTATATATATATATATATATATATATATATATATATATATATATATATATATATATATATATATATATATATATATATATGTATATATATATATATATATATATATATATATATATATACAGGGTGAGTCATCGAAATGCCCGTCGTCGATATCTCCCTTGTCGTTAAAAATACAGCATAAATTTATTAACAGAATTTTTCGTCTACTCAAGGAGCATAACTTAAAATTATTTTCACATATACAGGGTGTTACATAACGACTTGGCAATAATTGTTCGTCTTTTTTTTAATGAAACACCCTATATATTTTTATATATTTTGAATTGTATTTTATTTACCTATACGAACATATAAATTTCATTTTTGTTTTTCGCGGCGTTGCCAAGTTATTCAATTTTTTCTCTAAAAAAAGCTGAATATACGTATTGTTTTATAAAGGCGTACTGAAGTTATTTTAATAGTAAAAATTATGAATTAATTTTTTCTGTACAACTTTAACTATACTCTTTGTTCTGACATAACTTTTTTTAAATATTATTATACAGGGTGTTCAGTACAGATAATCAAATTTACTCAATTTCAAATGGCTATAACTCGTCATTTTCAAATGGAACAACCTATATTTTATTATTATGTTGTGTGTATTTTTGCATCTTTTTATGTTATAAAAGGTGTCCCATGCCTAAAAACATTATTTTCGAAATTAATTAAATTAATGTTTTTAGGCATAGGACACCTTTTATAACATAAGAAGATGCAAAAATACACACAACAGAATAATAAAATATAGGGTGTTCCATTTGAAAATGACGAGTTATAGCCATTTGAAATTGACTAAATTTGATTCTCTGTACTGAACAGCCTGTATAACAACATTTAAAAAAAGTTATGTCAGAACAAAGAGTATAGTTACAGTTGTTCAGAAAAAAAAATTCATAATTTTTACTATTAAAATAACTTCAGTACGCCTTTATAAAACAATACGTGTATTCGGCTTTTTTTAGAGAAAAAATTGAATAATTTGGCAACGCCGCGGAAAACTAAAATGAAATTTATATGTTCGTATAGGTAAATCTAATACAAATCAAAATATATAAAAATATATAGGGTGTTTCATTTAAAAAACGACGAACAATTATTGCCAAGTCATTATGCAACACCCTGTATATGTGAAAATAATTTTAAGTTATGCTCCTTGAGTAGACGAAAAATTCTGTTAATAATTTTATGCTGTATTTTTAACGACAAGGGAGATATCGACGACGGACATTTCGATGACTCAGCCTGTATATATATACGAGTATATATATCGTAAGTTGAATAAATTGTTTGGTATATTCTTTGGACAGTTAACTTCCGGTTTCTTGGGCCGCCATCTTGAATATTACATTTATGGCAATTGAATGTCAAAACTGTGTGATTCAATGAAATCAGAGACATCGAAAACCTAGAAAAAGACATCATTCTCAAAAATACAACAATATTTACGTGTTTTACGCGAAGATTCAAAAAACGGCCGCCATCTTGGATTCCGGGTGTTGCATGCAAAATTCGGCTTGGTAACGGGCAGATTCGAATTCAGCGGGATCAAATTAGTCTAGAAACTCATGTTACCAAAATGTTACATAAAATGCACCTAGCCGTTAAATATAGAGCGAATTTCAGATTTCCCGACTGGTCTATATCTCGTTGACGTCTTCAGAAGTAAGCTAATCCATCTGCAGGAATCTACAAGAGTGTGGCATTGATTTGAATTGAATTAGAATTGAAATTGGGAATAGTATAGTTAGGGGCTTGTTATCTTATATAGCTAGCTTTTAACTTGAAGACGTTAGAACTTTTTGGCTTTGCTAGACATGCTTGCGGCAACATTCTTGGCTAGTTTTGTATACCCTCCCGTACTCGTGTATATGGGGGCATCGTTGGACTGGTACCCCACCATACTCTCTATATATCTAAGCAAATCCAACCGCAGCTGCAAGCGGACGCCTCGCCCTTGTTTTGTGATGGACGAATATTTAGTGTAGGTATGTATGGTATTAGCGGATGTGGTGACGGGAAGCCAGCCGGTGTTTACCTTAGTTTTTGAGATATTTGGATTTTAAAATTTTCCTAGCGTAGTGTAAATTTTTTCACGATTTTGCAGCAAAATTACAACTACGCTAGGAAAATTTTACAATGCTTTTATCTCGTAGGTAGTATGATAAATATGGGTAGTCCAACCCCTCAATTAGGATCAGCTGAATCCAAATATGCGCACCATATTGTCCTGCAACCCTTAGTTTTCGAGTTATTTGCAGTTTAAAATTTTCCTAGCGTAGTGTCAATTTTTACTTCCTTGTACGGAATAAAAGAAAGTATTGTAATCGCGAAAAATTTCGGTTCTCAGATTTTTACGGAAATATCCGTTTTGATCTTTTCTGAATCCATTATGACTAGTTTCGTCGCGACGTCTGTACGTACGTACGGACGGACGGACGTACGTACGTAAGTACGTATGTATGTATGTCGCATAACTCAAATACGGTTAGACGTAGAAAGTTGAAATTTTGTATTTAGGACTGTTATAGCATCTAGTTGTGCACCTCCTATTTTTGGTTTCAATCTACAAACCGGAAGTAGTACTTTTTTCAAATATTTTGATAAATATTTAATTAAAGACAAATTTTTTTATTTTAAATAAAAGATTATGTGATTATTACCTACAATCGGTATTTTATAAATATTTTTTTGTATCTCGTATCATTAAGGATAATTAAAGTATATATTTATAATTTAGTATTTCGGTATCTTGTAGTTCATGATCGATTAACATTTGTTACTACGTAAAATTTAAATGATTATGACATGACAGTGACAATAGTAAAATTTGCTTTATATCTTCTTCTGCAGTTTAAATAAAATGACTAAAATATATTTGTGAGTATATTTGTATAATAAGTTAAAAGAATAAAGTCAGATTTTTTTATATTATTCTACATTTTAGTTATTAAGAAAAGTATGAACAGTTTCATAGGCGTACAAGGAAGTCATGTGGTGTCCACGTCAGATTTTTTTCTTTATCTGGTAGCATTAAAATACTGCAGTAAAATTTAAATAATAAATTATTCAAATAAAACGTAGAAATCTTGTAATCCATGTTCGATTGATTTTTGTTTCTGCGTAAAAAATATTGACAGGTGAGACGGGTGACAAGTTGGCATACTACCGCCATATTAAATGTAGTAATTGAACGGAGGTTGGCTTCAACACAGAAGAGTTTTCCTGTTAATGAATCTTTTTGTTCAGATGATGCAAATCTCTGTGTTTGAATATTTTAGATTTTTACTTGTATATTTTAAATGGGCACCGGATTGTATATTGTATACATTTATGTTTATAAGTCTAGATATGGCGGAAGGTTGTGTGTTGGCCACATCGGATTTTTATTTTTCTAATACAAGTATAAATTATGTATAATACAACCACTGAGCATACTTCTGTGGGTCATAGCACCCATGGGGAAATTGTTACTAATGGTCTAGTGGTTAAAAAAAATTTGGGTGCTTGTCCGGATGAGTGGCAGTTTTAGCAATATTTTTGAAAAATGCCATACTTTTTTAGTTTTTTGCGATTAACGCGGAAACGGTTAATATTACAAAAAGTCTAATTACAAAATTGTACAGCATAAAATTCTCTACAACATAGGTATAAAATATTTTCATATAAATAATACAGTTTTGGAGAAAATCAACAAAATGTGTTTTTAAAAAGCCCATATTTCAATCCATCTACTAGATATTAGAGAAAATCTCAAAATAAACCCTCTCCTATAGCCTTAAACAAAACAAAATACTGTGCCTTATAGAAAAATGACTGTCAAATCCAATGCCGAAAACCGGGTGTCGATATTACTAATCGATCAGAAATTTTAAAAATTTTCTTATTTTTTCTCATAGATTAAGTTTACACGGCAGATAAGTAAGAGCAAAAATTTTGCGAATTTGTTTCTTATAGAGAAATATTCCAGGAATCGAATGCAAAAAACCGGCAGTCAATATTTCAACCCGTTAACAAATGACAGCTGTTTTTGTGTGAAAAGAAACAAAATTATAACTGAATATAAAAACAGTACTTTTTAAAAACACATTTTATTGATTTTCTCCTAAACTGTGTTTTTTATATGAAAGTTTTTTATACCTATGTTGTATAGAGAATTTTATGCTCTACAATTTTGTAATTAGACTTTTTGTCGTAATATTAACCTTTTCCACGTTAATCGCAAAAAACTAAAAAAGTATGGCATTTTTCAAAAATATTGCCAAAACTGCCACTCATCCGGACAAGCACCCAAATTTTTTTTAACCACTAGACCATTAGTAACAACTTTCCCATGGCCCCATGGGTGCTTCTCTACACACAGAAGTATGCTCAGCAAATGGACTAGCAGTACTTACTCACAAATATACCATTGTAGAAGGGAATTCGGGAATTGTAGTTTTTTAGTAATTTATTATACAAGACGATAAAGAGATCATTTATCGAAAAGTGAAAGATGTTAGTTCACGAGTGACGAAGGAACGAGTGGGCTATCTTTCACGTGTCGATAAAGACTCTTTATCGTCGTGTACAATATATTATTTTATTTTGTACTTAATGTTAATTTGTGTAAAAATATTCTTATTTTACTTAAATTTTATTTTATCTACTCAAATTTTACTTTATCTACTCAAATTTTACTTTATCTACTCAAATTTTACTTTATCTACTCAAATTTTACTTTATCTACTCAAATTTTATTTTATCTACCCTCGATGTTAAAGTAATACTTTATCTACAAAAAATGAACGCATATAGCCTACTTTTAACATTAAGTACAAAATAAATAATATTATTAAAGTTTATTATGACCTTATAAATGACATTTTATGTTCTCCATTTCAATTTGACAAAAAGTCAAAAATTTATATGACATTAATACTAAAATATTTTATTTAGAGTAGAGTATGGCGGAAGGTATTGTCCACATCAGATTTTTTCACATATTTTTTAAATTATACCGAAGTTGGTATCAACTTAAATAGTTTGGGAAAAAAGATAAATTTATTTAAATTTTGCTGAATATAGCATAAAATTAAAGCCTTTACAAAAGCAAGTTAGTAAAACTTATAGTCGGAGGAGTACTTGATGACCACAGCAGATTTAAATGTATCTATGAGCGTAGAACGGACTGCATTCGCAGTGCCATCTGCTTTTTTCTTACGTGAAATGAGGTACACCTAGCAAATAATTTTAATCAATGCTTGTTGAATATACCAGTTGTTTTTATTGACAGCTGTCAAGATTATTATCTAATTCACATAAAAATGGACAATACAAAAATTATACATTATCCAGTTATAGAATATACTGCAGATATGTCAGATTCTGAAATACTGAAAGAATATTTAGAAAATCTACTCTACGAAAAACTAGACCTCGAACTATTCAACATGTCATCCTTTGAGAAGAACATAAACGAACTAATCACAGAAGAAATAAAGTTAATAGAATATTCTGACCCATTTGTGTGTTTTAGCGACGAAAACCAATCAAATTTAGAGACATATCCAATATTACAAACTGAATTAACTCAACACATTCCTAATTTGTCTGAAGATTTGCAAAGTCTTGACGAAAATAATGAAGAACTTGAAAGTTTAATTGACAAAAGCAAATTAGAATTAATAATTAGCGAAGAGAATAAAGAATCGCCTAAAAATTCAGAAGAGGGTTCAAATTCACCGAGGTCGCAGAGAGCTCGCGAGAGGGTGTACCTCAGACCGAAGCAAGCCGAAAAAAAGGCTGAACAGGACACGAACTGCTTCCTTCATTGCATGCTTGCTAGCTTGATGTGCTTCTATAAAATGTAATTTATTTATTAAATTATATTTTACACAAAAACTGCAAATTTTATTTTTTTCAGAGGTAGAAAAAATGGAATCAGATACAACAAACTTTGAGTTGTACATACTTAAGATGTAATATTGATTTGAGTTGTGTATACATATATGACTATAAATAAAAAATATTCTTCAACAAGGTTGCTGTTTGAGAAAATATTACCTGCACTAAATTCTTGATAGGGTTGGTTTATTGTGTGACCGATTATGAGTTCGACAACTTAGATTTAACTTTTGGTCCAACAGTACAAACATCTCTCCTGTGATGTACTCTCCACTAACAAGACGTATTTGTGTGTTGAGAGATAGTAACCGCACACACGATTATACTGGGTGGAACACCATGTGTACATAGGTGATTAGCATTGCATCTTACATTTACGCAGCATAAAATTAAAGGCGTTACGAAAGTAAGTTATTAAAACTTATAGCCGGGGAAGTACTGTGGTGGACACAGCAGATTTTTTTATATTCAAATCAAAGATTTAAATCAGGCCAACCCTGCAGATCACCCACTGTATGTGAGGATGCCACATCCAATTGTGTTAGGCGTGATAGATGACGTTATATGTACGTAGTTTTTACAATTGCTGTAAAATTCATAGCACAATAATATTTTCCAATTTATATAAATTGATATTCTTGTCATATAATTAGATTAATGTCTACAAAGGTATAATTATTGTTTAATGTTTTCGACACTTTCCGGAATTCTCATGTGTAGGTACCTTTTTTCTGCTTGGGCAAAAAATATTAGTTTTGCTTAAAAGATATGTGTAATTATCTAAAAAATATAGTTATTAAACAACAAAGCATGACGGTACAAAAATCGTTTAGTTTTCTAAAACTTCTATTAATTTAAATCTCCAACTTCAAGGCCAGTGTTTTAAATTTAATTACACTAAATTAAATGCGTAAATCTATAATTTGAAGTTTGTATTGTAAATATTTCCCATTATTGTTATTTTTCCTTCGGTCGTAAAAAATGTGACATTGATTACATGGATATAATTAGAGAGATTATATAAGAGAATAATAAATTATTTTGCTTTAATTAGTTGCGCCTGCAAAATATACAACTTAATCCACATAAAAGTACTTAAAATTGCCTGCTCTAAGCAGGAAAATGAGTACGGACAAGGAGTCCAAAATGGTTTAGCTTTTGTTTTTAGTTGTAGCTGTATTTCTGATGTATACAAATATACAGCTCTGTCAAGATGACATAAAAAATTAAAATTTATTCCTAAGACGGTTTAAACTTAAAAATATTGATAGAAAATATATCTACATAATTCAAAATACCTAATTAATTATGATTACCAGAGCGCAATTATTTAGTTCCACAGGTAAAATATTATACCGTCATTTTTGACAACGTCAATCACTTAAATAATTTATAAAATAGTGACCAAAGAGCAACATTAGAAAACAATATGTAACTAAATATTAACATTAAATTATTAAATTCTGAGAGTTAAGTAAGCTGAAAAACAAGTGTAAACACAATTTGGACTACCAATAGAAAATGACCAGTGCCTTGTCCGTACTCTTAGTCAATTTAGGTAGGTACTCTAGGAAAATATGAGTACCGACAAGGAGTCCAAAATGGTTTTTTTTGCCAACCGGACGTATTTGATGCAATTGTGTCATTGTTCTTTGTAAAAAAAGGAGAGGCCATTTGGGGATTGTTTATGATCACCATAGCAATTGTACAAAAAGTAAATCTATTCTTCCTAATACAAAAAAAACATTGTTGTTGTCATGTCAATGTATGTTTACATTTAAATTGTTGCGGATATGTCAATTCAAATGAAATTATGAAATTACATCTATTTAAGCAGCTAGGGATTCTGATGTATAAAAATATACAGCTCTGTCAAGATGAAATTAAAAATTAATATTTTTTCCTAAGATTGTTTAAACTTTAAAATGTTGATAGGATCGGATACGAGCTTCAATGCCGGCCCGGGAAAATAGTATTTTATATCTGCTCCAGTGACGGGATTTATGCAATTTTATTGGAGTTAGGCTTAAATCTAGGGCTCGGATTTATATGCACAAAAAATAAAAAATATGAGCATAGATTATATGCAAAAAATATCCTATTATATGATTTGAACAATATATGCACCAATTTAGAAAATATATTCAAAAAAATATTTTTTAAATTCTTAAACATAAGTGCCATTAGAACAGAACGAAAAAAATATTCTAAGTGTAAAACAATAATAATCAAAATAGCCGAAAATATTATATTGTACACTGTAAAAACAGTTTATTATTAGATATTTTTCAAAATTATCTACCAGAAATCTACATGGATTAAAAAACAAAATACTAAAATTGTTTTATATAAAAAATATGTAATATTTTTATTAGTATAAAAAAATAAATTATTCAACAATGTACTTAAATAACATACAGTGTTACATTGTTACATTTTGAGGTAATCCTGCAAATAAACTCGTTTTCTGTGTATAACGCCCCGGTAGGTACTAAGTACTGGACAGGGGATTATGCTTGAAATAATTTGCTTATTTCAAACATTGTTAATGATTTTCATAAAACTTTCTAAAAATTTTGTTACAGTTTTATAAGAATAACATCAGTAGCTAAGCAAATACCTACTTATATAAAAAAGAAACCATTTTCTGAATATTTCAATTGTAAAATTTAAAGTTTTGTCAAAAAAGTATAAAAATATGCACAATTTGTAAATATATGCAGAGAAATGCGAAAATATACAAAATATACAAATGGCAACTAGTATCAAATAACTCAGCTATTCATGATTCGCGAAGATCTTGGAAAATAAGTTAAATATGTCGTTTAGTTTCGGATATGCATTTGCATATAATCCGAGCCCTATACTTATATCAGAAGAAGATTTTTTTTATTCCAAAAGAAGAATTTTTTTACCTCTCGTCTCATATTCTATAAGAGAGGTATTTTCGAGTGTGAGTTTTTGGTGGATAAGCACGGTTTAGCGTTCCTAGAGTAAGAATTTAAAACCCTAGGAGAGGCAGTGAATTGCGTGGCGCTAAGTGAATCCGTAAGATCTGGTTAGACCTTAAATAAGTTTTGTTACTCTGTGGCCTGTAAAAATTTTGGAAGATGTGTCCTAAAGTTTATTAGTTTACTTTATTATTGTAATGTGTTTGTGTGTTGAGGTGGGAGGTTATTTTTGAGTTTAGCACTGTGTATGTGAGCATGTGTGTGTGATGAGGAATATAAAGGAAAAAATCTGCTGTGTCCGCCACAGTACTTTCCCGATTATAAGTTTTAATAACTTACTTTCGTAACGCCGTTAATTTTATGCTTTATTCTGCAAAATTTAAATAAATTTATCATTTTTCCCCAAACTATTTAAGTTGATACCAACTTCGGCATAATTTAAATACCATAAAAAATCTGATACTTATTCACTAAAAACTCACACTCGAAAATTTTAACCCGTCATAATATCTTATAGCCTTATAGAATATAATGCGGAAAGTAAAAACAACTGACCATTGTTTAAATGTTGTTATTGATTCTTCGACTAATATTTTTTTCCAGAAAACTTTAATTTGATAATACACTTGAACAAATTTGATTAATTTTTTGAGAAACAATAATTGATTATCGCATAAATGTCATTTTTCACATTTTTATTAAACTTATCTCCCCGAGAGCTTTAAATTGACACCAAACTCGGTATAATTTGAATAATGTATGATAAAAAAATTGACGATCAGTTAAAGCTTTAATTTGATACCACACACGATAGTATTTTAATAAAAATAATATAAGATATGTTTATAAAGTTGGTACCACTGGTTGAATAAAAAAATTTGAGTAATTTTTTGAGAAACAATTGAAAATCGTATTAATGTCATTTTTTACATTTTTTAAAAACTTATCTCCCTGAGCGATTCAAATTGACACCAAACTCGGTATAATTTGAATAATTTATAAAAAAAAACAATTGACGATCATTTAAATGTTATTTTTGTTTTTCTACTAGAATTATTTTCCCAAGACCTTTAATTTGATACCACACACGATAGTATTTTGATAAAAATAAAAAAGTTTTGTTTATAAAGTTGGTACCACTGGTTGAATAAAGCTCATTAACGAACTTGAAGTCAGATTTTGGCTCAAGATCTTAAATATAAAATTTCAGTCCAAAATTCCAACGCGTTTTTAAGTTATCCAACATCCAGACAGACTAACAGACTAACAGACTAACAGACTAACAGACTAACAGACCGACAGACCGACAGACCGACAGACCGACTTTTTTTAAAATTATGTTTTTTGGGTTCAGTAGGGTCTGAAACGTGAAGATTCACCAAAATCTCGAACTGTCAAAAAATCACGATTACAATACTTCCCTCTATTACATAGATCGGGGAAGTAAAAATCGGTTTGGTTATATTATTTGACTCAGGTAAAGTGTACCATATTTATTGAGAGCATTATTTAGACTTAAATAAGAATTAATAATAAACAATACATATTTGAGTACTTATTGAGCATTACCATAAGCGCATGAATGGCATGTACGAGGGTTGTCCGTAAAGTAAGGTTCCCAGTGATTTTTCACAGTGTAAAACATGTTTAATTCCATGAATGCGTACATTTTTGGAAAGTTCAGACTTTTACCTATTTTTCTACATAGTCGCCACTGCGGTCAATGCATGCGGTGTACGAGCTTTTGAATTCCCGAGTCAAAAAATCTGCCGCCAAGCCACGCAGATACGTCCGGAACGCTCCTCATCATGGACGTCAGTACGCCCATTCTTGAACACTCTGAATCATTTGCGCACGTGTTGTAGGCTCATAACACTTGTCTCCATAGATTTCGCATAGCTGGGAATGGGTTTCTACCGGCGCAATGTTTTTTGCAGATGTGAGCTGCACTTGGTGATCCGTTTCCTGTCTGCAAAAAACATTACGCCGGTAGAAAAGTAGAAACCCATTCCCAGCGATGCGAAATCTATGGAGACAAGTGTATGAGCCTACAACACGTGCGCAAATAGTGCAGAGAGTTCAAGAACGAGCGTACTGACGTCCATGATGAGGAGCGTTCCTGACGTATCTGCGTGGCTTGGCGGCAGATTTTTTGACTCGGGCATTCAAAAGCTCGTACACCGCATGCAAAAATGCATTGACCGCAGTGGCGACTATGTAGAAAAATAGGTAAAAGTCTGAACTTTCCAAAAATGTACGCATTCATGGAATTAAACATGTTTTACACAGTGAAAAATCACTGGGAACCTTACTTTACGGACAACCCTCGTATAATCTATTTTTGAGTGTGTAACACACAGGATTACGGAAGTTATCACACACAAATCGGGTTTTCTATGCTTTTTATCGAATGTTCGGCAAATATAACATGATGGGCGATTAGATGCCGAATCAGCATATGGTTGTTCATCTACTTCTGGTGTTGGATGTGGTATAATCTTCTGGAGCAAAATCAGGATCGCTATCGTCATTACCTTCGAATGGAGGTTCGTCCTCTCCTTCTTCCATTTCTTCCGCATACAAAAAATCAGCAACTCTTTCTTCATATTCATTTTGCGTAGCTACAGGTAATTTGCGGAAACGAGGTGTGCGATTCAAAACCGTATTCACCATATCCGCTTCACTCAAATTTTGCAGATTATTCACACAACTGCTTGTGCTTGTCATTTTGTTTAGGTCTAGAAAAAACGTATTTGTAATTCACCCATCGTAACCAATCTAATGTTGTCACTTAGAATTGGTTTAGTATTTGAAGTAAACCGTCACACGTTTCACAAATACACAGTTACTATTTACATAAAGAAATCAATAATAAAAATACTTACCACTACCTAAGTCAATGAATAAACAAGTGAACAGTTCTATGATACTAAAATCAATTTTGACAAACCACTATATACTATTGACCTCAACAATTGTCTTTTTCAATATAATAATCTATACGCACACTAGACGAGTAAACTTAATATTATAATCATGTTTGAACATGTCAAGTCTAACTGCTTCGTCTAGGTCTGATCAGACCACACGGGTCAATATAATGCCTATGGCACACCGATCGAGGAGCATCGAGTAACTCCTCGATGAAACGAAAGAACGCACCCGTCCGCGATGGATTTCTATTTCATCGGTGACAAATACATCAAAGTTTTGCGTGAAATCAAATACAAAAGATACGTCTGAAATGAGATACATTCGTTTCAACGAGAAACAACTCGATGAAAATAGCGGCGCCCCTATTTTTCGTCGAGGACGGGGTGCGTTCTATCGTTTCATCGAGTTACTCGATGCTCCTCGACCGGTGTGCCATAGACATAAGAAAAATCACAACTAAATATTTTTTTGTTGCTACCAATGTGATGGAATCGCTTCGAAAATGGTCTCATTGGACTCTACGAGTTTAGTTTATAAAAGTCAATAAGTTTAAGTGTTCAACAAACCCACCGTAGAAAATTATTAAGAAATGAATTTCAAATAGGTCTGCCCAGACCTAGTTGCCCTTCCTTGTCTTGTCCATACTTAGAGTACCTAAATAGACTAAGAGTACGGACAAGGCACTGGTAATCTTCTATTGGTAGTTAAAATTGTGTTTGCACTTGTTTTTCAGCTTACTTAAGGTCGGAATGTAGCTGTTTACGATTTCGTCGAGAAAAAGGAGAAATATATACAGATTTAGTGTGTCGAACAAAGGCAGCAATAGCAAACGCGCTCTAAAAGTGGCATCGTATTTGTAAAATATTGTATTTATAAGGTAAAATAAATAATCAAACGCATTATTTATATATTGTATAACATTTTACCTACAGTGCGACGCATGAATTTTAATACATATTGTATTTAAAATGCCCTAAATTAAACATGTAAAAGTAGTATTTTTCTCTTTATTCGGCATTTTTTTCAAACAATACTATGGCAAAATTTGGTAAAATCGATGCGTCGCACGTCGCACTGTAGAATGAATATTATATATTGTTGTAAAAAAATTCCAATGATCTTACGTTAGTATTAGATTAAATATTACGTAGAGCACTGGTTTTCCTCTTTATATACAGCTACATTTCCGCCTTAACTCTCAGAATTTAATATTTTTATATCAATATTTTAGTTACATATTGATTTCTAATGTTGCTTTTTATTTTTATAAATTATTTAAGACGTTGTCAAAAATGACGGTATAGGGTATAATAATAATATTTTACCTGTGGAACTAAATAATTGAGCTCTGGTAATCATAATTAATTATTTAGAACTATGTAGATATATTTTCTATCAATATTTTAAAGTTTAAACCGTCTTAGGAATGAGTTTTTATTATTTAATGTCATCTTGACAGAGCTGTATATCAGAAATACAGTTTCAACTGAAAACAAAAGCTAAACCATTTTGGACTTGGACTCCTTGTCCGTACTCTAGTCTATTTAGGTACTCTAGCCATACTCAAAATCGTTATGTAACCCGTCAAGCTACAAAGGTATGTTGGTTGCGTAACGTTACAATAATACTTGCAGTTTTTCTCCTGTAACAAATAATGTATCATTTATTAATAATTATTAACAATGCAAAAACAAAACAGCTATTTTTATCATGTTGAATTTTTTGCAATTAAAAATTAATTAGTTTTTTCAATATCGAATTTTGCCAGTAGCATATTTAGGGGATGTATAACTTTGTGTTTTGTGATTTTAACAGGAATTTTTTTCTTTTGCACTCTTCAGAACATCGTAAGGAATCAGTAATATCAAACAAAATTTAATTTTATGTATTATTAAAATAAGAATCTTGAATATTAAAATGAAAAAATTAACACTTATTTTTCGAATTTTTTCGAATAAACAATGTTTCGTCATTAATTACTCATGTTAAATTTCAGATTTTTATTTTGAACAATAAAGCCAGAATTGATGAAATTCTGATGCTACTACCGTGGCAAGCGTAGCGCGTTAAAGTTTACTGAATCTAATACCGCAATCACAATTAATTTATCTTAAAAAGTTCCAGAGTTCTAGCTAGACAAACTCAGTAGGAATGAAACACACTCTAACTCATTCCTCAACCGTTAGATGCCACTCCACGTCCACTTCCACTTCCTCCGCTTCTCTCTCCCACCCACAGATGTCTCCGAGATCTCGACATCATCTTCAGCGCGCATGGCACCGGCTTCAAACGTTCAAACTGCGGTTGCCTGGAAACCCAACTCGCGTGCTCGCTATTGCTGGCCCGACCGGCGATGGTGTAGTGCGCGGGTGTCGAACTCTGCTCGCGTGAACCGTAAACAAACCCCGGGAACGTAGTTGAGATCAGTGGTAAATAAGTGTTGTTTGTTAGTGTTGTGACCACGAGCATGCAGCATGTTTTGCAACAATGAGGATATGAGGTTAGCGTTGATTGTTGTTTTGTTTTTTATTAGTTGGGTCTTTGTTGCAATCTGATTTGCTTTGTTGTGGTAGGATTTTTATTTATGGTAGTCAAGTTTTTTGTGAATCATGTGTTTATTAATTGTTGTCATTGTTGCTTTGGATCTAAAGAAGATTTGCTTTATTGTTGCAGTGTTTTTGTACTGATTATGTTAGATATAGTTTGTTTGTAAGTTGTATTTTTATATGTGCGGTTGGTTGTCAAAAAACCTGAAAACATCTTTCTTCTACTATTAATTATTAAATAATACATTCATTATATGTTTGTTTTTAGTTTACTCTTTGTTCAACACGTTTCTGGGCCAATAAAACTTCTATTATGAGTCTTGACTAATACAACTTTTCTGGTACTTATTGGTTATTGCACTTCCAAATAAAATAGAAATAGTGCATAATACTCAAAAATAAAATGTGCAATCATTAGGCAATCGGTGAGCAATTGCAACCTGACAGTTGTCATTTTATAAAATTAATAAACATTACGTATACAGGTTGGTGGAGGTGAAATGCGAACATAGGGAAATATATGACAATGGAGTTATCATGCTAGGCATCTTGATATACGTGGAATAAGTACTGTCAATGTCAAAGTAGCTGTCATATTATTCAAATTTTTATTTTCATTAAAATATTTTCTTTACATAATAATGTATGTGTACGAGCAGAACGAGAAAGTTTACATGCACTTTTAGATTTTATTACTATTTCTGTTATTGATTACTCTTTTTGCCACATAAATTCACATATTACTTCGTTTTGTGACACTACTACAAAATATATCAAGATACCTGGCATCAAAGTTCGATTGTCATGTATGTTCCCTATGTTCGCATTTCACCTCCACCAACCTGTATAGTATCACTGGATCTGAGTGGTTGGATTCCATTATTATAACATCTACCATTCTGTCATTGGGAGTTAATTCTGTTGAATGGTTACTAACAAAATAAAACACACACACGGTATACTTGTATTTTATTTGTACTGAAACCTCACACTATAAAAGTTTAGCACACCAAATTTTGGTACAATACAAGGTGTGAGAGATCTGTATGTATAATATACGTAGGTATGTATATAGTAGAAAAAATATAGTATTCTCCCTGAAATTAATATGGCGATTATTCATTCAAGAGTACAACACTTGTCTGCGACTTGTTTAGTAATTTTTATCATTAAACTCTCGTTGAATAAAAATAAAAAACATTTTAGCAAAAATATTACGTAGTTCCCAATTTTTTAATAAATCGTACTATTCAAGACCACCACAAGAGAAAAACGATCAAATTCCAGAAATGTTAGTTTTGAGTAAAACGCAATTGAAAGTTTGTAGTCATATCCATGTACAGCAGAATCAATTTTATATAAAAACATCGACTACGATCGTTCTTATTTAAAAACTGATCATATCAATAGAAATCTCTGTTCAAGATTTGTAAGTTAGTGTTGTAAGTTACATTCTCATAAATTTGTGATTCTGATTATTTTTCCCCTGTGGTCTTCGTCTGTTTTAAAATAATAGTCTGAAAAATATTACCCTCCCACTTAAAAAGATATATAACTTTATGTTGTAATTTAAGAACCACTGTCAGATATCCGCCTTGATCTTCTAAAAGTTTGTATTATAATTTTTTACACACGCATACATAAAAATCACCCTATATGTGCTATATCCTTAATCGGGTTAACACGAACCCTTATACACATTCATTCATTCCACACGTCCCACGTCAAATAAGTACATCGAATAAAACAAAAATAACATCCCAACCCAACCTCCCAGCTGTTATAATTTTTTATAGAATGTTTAGTAGAAATTATTTGAGGTAGTTCGTTCGTTGTAACACCCTGTATAATTATCTATCGCTTCACATTGTATCTTGCTTATTTTCCATTTTCCAATTGTTGCATTCATTGTTGTAATCACCACTCAATGTGGTCACATTCTGTTTGTTGTGGTAGTATTTTTAAGAGGAATGCCCACCCCTACAAAATTAAGCAAAAATATGTTCTCGTTGAGCCCATGAAATTGACTTTAATTTTGGTCCGATTTGTTTGCTCTTTTTTTAAATTTAAAGATAAAAGATGTCTCTAGGTCTGTCTAGTGCCATTTTTTTTAATTTAAATTTTTACATGTATTTTTTAAGCCCCAAAGTTAGTAAAATTTTAAGAACTTTGAAGATAAAATATTAAAAAACTAAAGTAAAATTTAAAAAAGTGACACTAAGCGGACATAGCCTAGACTTTAATCTTTCATTTTAAAAAAAAATTGTTTAAAAATATTTAAAATTAGTGGTAATTTCATGTGCCCAACGAAACCCCTTTTGTAGTAGAAAATGGCTAAATACGGTTCATTCATCGAATCAACCGATGTCGTCACAATGGGTAACAATGGTTTTTGACGGCATCGCTTCATTCGTTAAATGGATCTTCAAAACTAGTGGGGATTCCTCTTAACTCTCATCTCAGCGTGGTGAAGTGAACAGGTTTCCATGCTGTGTTTATCTCATTTCTTACATGGTTTGGTTACTTTCGTACACTGATGCCAGGTCTCTCGTGTAAGTTTACCTGTGGTATTTCTATCTCAGGTAGATTGACCGGCTTGTGGGTATTGTCTCGCGTTAATGCTTCCTATTTTATATTTGGTATTAGGGTTTGATGGAAAGGAGGCTTGAGGTTTAGACTGGAATGATGTAATGAGTAAGGAATTGCAGGTAGAAAGTTGGAGATTATTTAATTTAGGAGTTAACGTTGGTTTATAATGGATGATGTAACCCGTTGCTTATTTTGTATTCTGTAAGGTTCAAATATAGTCTTATGTTACGGTTTATAATGACAGGGCCGTGACATAGAAATGCATTTGTTCAAATTTACTCATTAACCGATTAACCGGTTACACTTACTTCCAATATAAACCAGTCTGTAAATGTCTGTCGCTTCGATAATGATTTTGATCTGAAGTTTATAAAATACATATATTATACTAGTTACTACTTACATTACTATACTTCATCTGTAACTAAATATTGAATAATGGTTATTAATTTTATAAAAGTGCATCTCTAGCTATAAAATTCGAAGTAAAATAATCTGATGAGGCCAGCACATGACTTCTTGCCGAATTCTGCTCATTCTATTAATTTTATAAATAATTACTTATACATAACAAATTTAATAGTTTCATGATCATGTACTGTCACTTTCATAATAGGTACAGAATTCAAATTTTGTGCAGAAACTTTCATGGACAACAAAATACTGGAATTTAAAAAACTACAATATAAATTATTGTACCTACTTTACTTTATTGTTAAATACCTACTACATAAATATACCTATTAATTCAATGAAAACTGTATCAAGCTTCAAAAGAGTACTACTTCCGGTTTGCGGATTTCTACCGAAATCATATCCGATGTTAAGGTCCTTATTAAAATCTTAAATATGAAATTTCGTTATTACCGGTTTGATATTTTTTAAGTTATCGTGGACGTAAAATCGTCACATACGACCATAATTCATACATCCATAAGTCTATACGCACACACACACACGCAGACATCATCGTGAAAATAGTAAATTCGTATTCTGGAGACCCTGAAAAGTGCTTATCCACCAAAAACTCATACCCGAAAATTTGGACCCATTACAATACCTCTCTCGTATAGAATATGAGACGAGGGGTAAAATGATCTCATATTTTACAATCGTGTACCTACTTACAGGTTTAGAATGAAATTAACAGAAAACCTTGTTGTATTATGCTTAAAAAGCCAATTTTTACATAATATTTTACAGTACATTGGTCAACTGTTTAAAAAGAATTTCTCTAAGTTCTAAGTATATGTGTCTTCCGACTAATATACATTATCGATTTCACAAGAAAAAAAAAGAATGTAATAATAAATGTACAAATTGAATTATTTAATGATTAATATTAGCTATTAATTGATGTCAGCTTGCTGTGAAGCTTCTGGATAAGATACCCGTCTACGATCCTAAAATCCAGCATAAAATGTACTAACGTAGCGAGTGTTTTGTGTTTTGTGGCCGCAGTACAAGAATGATAAAATTGTATTTCAACAAGGATTTAATAGAGAAAGAATGAATTACAGACGTGCCTTTTTAAAATTTTTATTTAAAAATTATACATGATTATAAAAATTCCGAGAAATTCAAAAAAATTTCAATGTATGCAAACTTTACATGGTTATATCTCATGATAGAAATTAATTTTAAAAATTATAAAATGCATATTTGTAGATCCATTCTTTCTCTATTAAATGTATATAAAAACAATATCTTGAAGTCAATAATAAACTAACAGTTTAACACATTTACAGTATTTTTCAACTTCAAATTGAAATTGTTTAGCTAGAATGCGGCAAAGTACGAGTTTCGGGCTGGTTTCAGGCAGCCGTAGCAGCGGGGAAAACAGTGGAATAGAAAAATAAGTAAAATTGAGAGTATTTTAGGAATTCGGAAAAAACGTAGACGGGCCGCTTAAGTAGATTTTATTTTATTTATTTATATGCGTCTGAATCCTGGAAAAAAAATTCACTAGTTTGAAGTTATAAATAAATAAAAAAATTAGTATTTTCCACGACTCATTGAAGATTCATTGTAGCGGCGCCGATATTTGCAGGAAATTCTCACCAGGAGTATTTTTTTCAGCTTTCAGTAGCATGAAAGAATTCTCAAAGAATCATTGCATGAACAGGGCTTTATTGGTCAAGTTATTATTATCTGCAAACTGCGAACAAATATATTATGAATTAATAGTCCTGACAAAAATATTTTTTATCTTATTGGAATATGTAAAGAAGCATGTTAAACAAAGAAACAAACATCTATCGTGGGCGATCATGTTGTAAGAATAGAATTATTAATAAACTAAAATATATGAGTTTAAGAATGAAACTGAATATTCTGTTGACATTAAAATTGTCACGAATCCAGTTGTCTTCTGAAGATAATAAACCACGTTCCATTTTTAAATCTGTTTTGTGTTATCTATTCTGATATTTGGGCCACGCTATTTATGATTTGCTGTCAAATATAATGCAGTTTATTCTTGTGAACTGTTCGTTTTGATTAACATGCTTTCATTTCATTGCTCTGTTGCCAAATTTACGCGAGTAAACATAAAATTGTCATCAGGAGAAAAAAACGTTATTAGTGGCAGTAATTTCGAAGAAAGGAATGGACAATTTTTCCCAGCGGGCAGGAGTGGATCCAGGATTTTGTCAAAGAGGGTCAAAAGATGCAATAGTGAAAGAATTGTCAATAATTTCCATGTCAAGAACTAAATGACTTACCATTGTGGTTGTTTTTTTTATTTCACACCCTTCTCCACTACTACGGTTGTCTAAATTCAGTCCGAAAGTCGTACTTTGCCGCATTCTAGCTTTGCAATATCATTTAAAGTTGAAAAATATTGTAAACTGTTAATTTATTATTGACTCCAAGATAATGTATTTATAAACATTTAATAGAGAAAGGATGGATCTAAAGATGTGCCTTTTTAAAATTTGAAAAATAAATTTCTATCATGAAATATAACCGTGCATGTATGTAAACCTTACATAAAGTAGGAATTTAAAAAAAATCAGAATCTTTATAATCAAGTACAATTTTTTCATTAAAATTTTTAAAAAGGAACCACTGCAAATTGATTTTTTAAGTATCTTATCTTTGTTGAAATGAAATTTTACTATTCTTGTACTGGCTACGTTAGCATTCATATTCATTTATGCTGGAGTTTAGCAGGTAGACGGGTTTATAATAATATAAATTTAGGTAGGTATGTTTTGAGAAGTTTGAAATTGGAAAATAATTTCTAATAAAGCTATAAAAATTAATAAAAAAAATTTCAGTGTGTATAAGTGCAGTTTGAGAATAGTATCTCTCCTGCCAAATATTAATTTTCAAAACGGCACAAACATAGGTTTGTACGTATGTATTATTAAATGAAATACCGATGAAATACTAAAGAAGTAGTAAATTCAACATTCTAGATTCATTCACAGAAGGATTCTTTTATATGCTACTGATTTGAAAAAAATCTGCTGTGGCCACCACACGACCTCTCGCCTAATTCTGCTTATTCTACTAATCTAATAAATAGTTTTACTTACATTTTAATAGTTTCATGTTCATGTAATATGTAAACGATAATGTAAACCAATATGCAAGCAAAAGATGTCAACTGTACTGTCACTGTCATAATAATTCAAATTTTATATAGAAACAAATTTTATATCATGGACAACAAGATAGTACTGGAATTTGAAAAAAATAGAATATTAATTGTACTTTATTTTATTGTTAAATACTTCCAGATTCAGCAATTTGTATTTATAATTAACTGTACACATAGATAATCACAATTTCTTTTATTTTTAATTGCAAAAATTGTCATAAATAAATAATGTACCAATATATTTAAGGAAAACTTTTCCAAACTTCTAAAAGTACTACTTCCGGTTTGCGGATTTCTACCAAAATCTTATCCGGTGTTAAGATACTTATTAAAACCTTAAATATGAAATTTGGTTATAAACGGTTTGATACTTTTTAAGTTATCGTGGACGAAAAATCGTCGGTTCATACAAACGCACACACACACACACACACGCACACACACACAGACATCATCGTGAAAATAGTAAATTCGTATTCTAGAGACCCTGAAACGTGCTTATCCACCAAAAACTCATACTCGAAAATTTTGACCCATTACAATACCTCTCTTATAGAATATGAGGCGAGAGGTAAAAATAATCCTGGCGAGGATTTCCTGTCAAATAGCGACGCCGCTAAATTAAATCTTCAATGAGTTTTGGAAAAGAAGAACTTCTAATTTATTGATAGTTTCAAAATCGTGATTTTTTTGCAGGATTCAGAAGGAGGAAAGACTCTTCAAAGAATCCTTGAGTGCACAGGTCATTAAATTATTGTGTGTGCTGTTGTTTGTGGACAGTACATCACAGGGGAGATTTTTGTGTGGTTTAAGTGGAATGCGTGCCGTCTGGACTCGAAGTTGTCAAAACCACATTTTATAGGTCATAATACGCGTTCTGCTATTGTACTAAAATATGTTAAAAATACAAGTTTTAAGACTCAGTTAGACAGAATTAATTAAAAATAATTAACAGAACGCACCTACAATAACATAAGTGGTTAAATTTTGCTTGAAAAATTTCAGATTATTACGAGAGTTGATGCCTAGCAATTTATTGAGTGACATTGACAAAAAAATCACGAGCTGTCAAAGTGATTTTAACTCGGATTTTAATCAATGTCACGAAATAAATTATTGGCAACAAGCTCTCGTAAAACAATCTGAAAATTTTGCCAAGACAAAATTTAACCACGAATGATATTCGGATGACTATTTCACGAATGAAAAAATCAATTTTGACACTAAAATAACATGTTGCTAAGGAAGTTATTAAAACGTCAAAATTTTCACTTATCAAAACTAACAGCAGTCTATTGGCTAGAGAGGTGCGAGCAAATTTGTGTGGGTAACTAAGTAAAATCATGAATTTTTGTTGGTTTAGAAATGTATGAGTGGAATAGTCAAAATAAAAAATACGTGCCCCAAGTTTTGATCTCTATATCTAATTTAAAAAAAATCATGTAGTAGTCAGAAGAGGCAGAGGGGTTGTAAAACCATCTTACTACGGCTCTGGCCTCTGTTGTGAGGCTTTTCTCTCTACAAAATGTATTGTGGTCATTTGAAACATTGAGCAACACTTTTCAGCGCTCGCTGGTGTTTCTTGTTTCTAGCGTTGTTTTATTTCTCTTTGTCGCTGTTTTGCCCCGAAGAGGAAAAGAACATGTAATAGATTCCTGGCGGAATCCTATCATTTATTATTGGATTTCAAATAGGACTTCTGGGACTACAAGTTTCATCCAATATATTACAAAGCGGACATTATGCGATTAGTTTGAGGGAAGTTTATTTTGATGGGTATCTGTTTAACAATTTCGATAAAGCAAAGTATCGTATAAGAGCTTTACTTTTTTTCTGAGGTTTTTTTATTACTCTTAATAAAAAAAGTTGTAGTTATATTTGTATTTTGAACCTAATTTACAAAATATCCAAACTGTGTACTTATACTTACTATATACTATAGTATAGTATACTATACTATATACTAACTAAATTTTAGGGTATCAAATTGAAGTGTACTATTTTATTTTCGTTTACTATCAAAATTTCATTAAGAAATTCAGTCTATAAGATGAATATTATTCGAAATTCGTTCTTCTATTTCAGGATAATGTAAAAATTACAGTGTAGATTAAGGCATTGTACTGTTATATTTTTGTTAACACTCAAAATTTCATTAGGAAATACAGTTTACAAGATGAATTTTATTTAAAATTAGTTTTTCTAATTTAATGCCAGGATTATAAAATAATTACTGTTTAGACTTGACTTAACACATTGAAATAAAATTTATCGAAAAATAAAATCTAATTTTCTTGATATTTTGAGAGTTTAAAGACTTCAATTTTTACTCCTCTCCTATACCTCATTTCAGCTAAGAAAAAAGCGTAGGGTATAAGATATTCTTGAATCTGATTGGTGAGATAAGAGGTGGATTTACACTAGCAAACATTTTCATTTCCGTTAACATTTCTTATACCTTCTTATTTTGTTTCCGCCAAATTTTGAACTAATAAAATGTGTTAATGTAAAATCGACTGCATTCGCAGTGCCATCTGCTTTTTTTTAGCCAAAACGCGAAGTATAGTATAAAACAAAACAGACTAGTTAAGTTTGAAAATCAAAACAAATACAGTTTTATAAAAAAAACTGACCGTTTATTACAGTCGTTGATTATTTAAAATGTAAGTAGGTACTTAAAAAGAAAACATACTTATGATAAAGTACCTATTATAAGATGTCAAACATGACATTTACTACAGGAAATACAAGGCAGAACATCAAATGAGCAAACCAGAAATTATTAGCTATTCTGCGCTATTCACATTATGACCACTAATGTACCAATTAGCTGTCCTGAATACTACATTAGTTGCAAAGAGGGTTCATATTTGTTGGAGGAAGCTTGCCTCCAAAAATAATATGTTATATGTTTACTGGAGTGATTTTAATCCGCTAAAAGAGACTGAGTCTATAAGGCTGTAATACACCTATTTAAGTTTCTATTTGTTTATCAATAACAATAAGAAACTTAGTTCTTCAATATTTAATATTTAATTCATGAAATATAGTTTTTACCTCTCGCTTCATATTCTATAAGAGAGGTACCTGTTGTAATGGGTCAAAATTTTCGAGTATGAGTTTTTGGTAGATAAGCACGTTTCAGGGTTACTAGAATACGAATTTAATATTTTCACGATGATGTCTGCGTGTGTGTGTGCGTATGTATGGACGTATAATATGACGATTTTTCGTCCACGATAACTTAAAAAGTATCAAACCTTTTGGTAGAAATCCGCAAAATTTTTTGAAACTTGATATAGTTTTCCTTCAATAAATTGGTATATTATTTATTTATGACAATTTTTGCAATTAAAAATAAAAGAAAATATAATTATGTATGGGTAGGTACAGTTAATTTTAAATAAAATTTGCTGAATCTGGTAGTATTTAACAATAAAATAAAGTGCAACTAATATTCTACTTTTTGGAAATTCCAGTATCTTGTTGTCCATAAACATATGAAATTTGTTTCTACACAAAATTTGAATAATAATGACAGTGACAGTACAGTTGACATCTTTTGCTTGCATCTTGATTTACATTATCGTTTACATATTACATGAACATGAAACTGTAAAAATGTAAGTAAAAAGCAGAATTTGGCGAGAGGTCGTGTGCTGGCCACATCAGATTTTTTCATTTTAATTGCTATAAATATTAATCAGAATTAAGTACCAACCAAAATATTTGCAGTAGAGATGCACATATTGACGAGTAATTATTTACCAATCATCTATTAATTAATAAAAGGCTTTCAATTCAAATTAGCACACGCCATTAGTCCAGGCCACAGAGGAACACTTAAATAATGAGCATTATATCGAATGGTTGGGGCTGAACCATGCATTATGCAAATTTTAAATGGTGCCGCGTTACGAGTCGAGTTGGCTATTTATACACTTCATAAACAATTTACGTGTTGTGCGTTACCATAACACATAAAATAATACTGTAGCATAGACAGAATATCAGCCAAATAATACAGCAGCCCAGATCGGAGCTAATTCAAATAAATGACACATAAACCAGCAAATTAAATGACAACCATGAAGAAAGTTAATATGCAGTTTTATCTGTTAATAATGGTTTGATCTATTTACGTCTGAAATTTTGGTCACGTCTAATCAACTCTCTCAGAAGGTAGTACCATTAAAATAGCAAGTTATTTGAATATAGACGAAAGAGTTACGCCCTGCTCACACAAGGATTCTGTAAAGGTTCTTCTGAATCTTGGAAAAAATAAATTCACGGTTTTGTAACAATCAATGAAATATAAATAATTATTCTTTATCAAGACTCATTGAAAATTCAATTCCGGCAACGCTAGAATTATTTTTCTCAAAATTCAGAAGCATGGAAAAATAAACGAAGATGTTTCAACATTTTTAGTATAATGTATTTAAAAGAGAAATGATCAAGGAATCGAATGTTGAAAACTGGAAGTCGGTATTTTTATTCGTTCAGAAATAACACTTGATTAAACATAATAAATTTAAAAGTTAGTAATATACCAAAATTAAAATAGGTAACTTAAAATTCCAGCTAAACCAAAGCGTGGTGAAGTTAAAAAATGTATACATCTAATAGAAAAATATACAAGGAATTGAATGCCGTAAACCGGAAGTCAGTTGTTTACTCCATTTACAAATGGCAGCTATTTTTCTGAAACTTTGAGTCTAATTCACGGGCTCACAATGATTCCAAAACGGTGATTTGCCTTTACCCGATTTTGATGGAAAGGAATGGACTGATGATGGTAAGGACCTTTTTTGAAGTAAATTTAATTACCAAAATTTTCGTAAAAATAAGTTATTAATTTGTGTCACCGTTCGTGAGTTATACACGCAAAATCTCATTCTCAAGGTCTTTACAAGGTCGTTTAGGACTTTTAGTATGTTAAACTAGAAGCCAGTATGAGCGTATATACCAAAATTCAGCTGTCTATAATTTTTTCCCGCTATTTTTTATAATTCCTGGACTAATCGATATATCGAAAGTTTGTTCTTGCTACTATCGATAGTATCTTCTACGACAGTTTTCCTACCTCTATAGTTCATATTATGTTTGTTGTAGAACAACCAGAATATAATCTCGGTATAAGGAGTCATCAGATTATTATACCGTGTATGCGGTTACCAGCCGTCAACTAACTGATACTCATGGTTGTTGGTGGAGAATACACTACAGGAGAGATAAAACTGTTTATTTGTGTGTCGAGAACGTAATATAATCTCCGCACGGAATTTACATTTCCCCGCACGTGTAAGTTATTTTTATCTGTCTCTTGACTTACTGTCTGTCCCATTTTGCACCGATTTAGGAGAAACATTATCACAAACAAAAAACGCTGAGAAGAACGCGATTTGCGCGCGCGTTTCACGGTCACGTTTCCTGTGGATTTGTCTAGAGAATCACGTCGCCAGGGCAAGGCTTGCTTGATAAATCCGAGCGCAAGTCCGACAACACTGTTTTGCATATGCCAATAGCACGTGGGTGCTATATGTCATTCCGTTCCACACTGGCAGAAGCAGAGAATCAATGGGATTTGGTTACAGTTGGAATTGAATTACGAGAAGAAACGAACAAAAATAAATAGAGGAAATGGAAAAATGTACGAATGAAGTATGGGACGGCGTTCTTTAATAAGATTTCATTTACTACCTATTGAAGAATATTCTATAGGTAGTACACAATGCTGAAGATTATCCATTACGGATTTTGATATTTGGTATGTTTTCTATATCCTCATTTTTAATACCTACCAATTCAACGAAGCAAATTTAAAATATAATCTGTAAAATAAAATGGTTTAAATCGTCAAAAAACATTTGTGCGGTTCAGGAAAAAACCTTCGAATGATAAATTTTTTAAATGTATAGCTAGGTTTCGATCACTTAAGGGTCCCGTCTCCGTAACAAAATATTGCGTGTTTAGAGGTATCAGTTGTTTCTATTTTTCTCATTGCATAATAAAAATTTGACGAAAAAACAGATATTAGATGTTTGTGAAAGAATTAATCTAGGTTATGTCTAGTTAAAATTCTTAAAAAATCTTTAACATCCATATACTTACAAAATTAATGAAAAAGTGTGTTTTAAGCAAAATCTTACATGCTTTATGTGATGATTAAGAGATTTATGAGAAAATATAAATTGGCATAGACCTAGTTCCATTCTTCATCTGTAAATTTTATTAAATTTTGCATTATCTGTAAAACTTCGTGCGAGCATTTTAAAAATTACTAGACTGCTTTTATGTATTTTAAGCGAATGTTTCCATGCGTTCGACAAACGCGGTGTTGAGCAACGGGGTGTCGAGACTCTTAGCATGGACACTGTTTTATTTTTAAGCAGTGTTATAACTTATAACTTATCTAGAAAATTTTATCTAGATAACATAGTTTTATCTATTATCGTATCTAGATAAAATACGTATTTAATATCTTTATCTATGTTTCAAATATCATCTAGAATCTAGATGATAATTTTAATATAATAATAACCAATTTGTTTCATTTGCAATTTTAATCGAATTAAAATGGAATCAAACTGCATAAAGCCACAACAGCCAAGCTCGCAATGCTATCGACTTGCCTGCGTGTAGCTGGTACTATTACTATACTATTTATATATTATCTAGATAATTTCTTAATAGGTTATCTATTATCTAATCTAGATAAATAATATTGTTATCTCGTCTATTTCTTAAAATCCAGCATAAAATGTACTAACGTATTGAGTGTTTTGCAGCCAGTCCAAGAATGGTAAAATTTTATTTCAACAAGGATTTAATAGAGAAAGAATAAAAGAATTTAAAAAATTGTACATGATTATAAAAATTCTGAAAAATAAAAAATAAATCAATTTTATACATACTTTACACAGTTATGTCTCATGATAGAAATTAATTTTTTAAATTTTAAAAAGGCACATCTGTAGATCCATTCTTTCTCTATTAAATTTTTATAAAAACATTATCCTGAAGTCAATAATAATAATAATCCGACAGTTTGTTCGTAACGAAAACACTTTTACAGTATTTTTCAAATTCAAAATGACATTGCATTGCTAGAATGCGGCAAGGTACGAGTTTTAGACAAAAAAGTAAGATCGAGTATTCTAGGAATTCGGAAAAACCTAGACGGGCCGCTTAACGAAAATTACAGGAGTCAGGAGATTTCACCCTCTGTCAAACAAACAAGTCAATGTTTTGAATGTCAAATCAATGTCATATAAATTGACGTAACATGTGTTTCTGACAACTCAAGTTTGAGTCCAGTTAGGTATAAAATCTAACTGAACTGCGCTAAAATTTCCAACGTGATCTGTGATGTACTGTCCACCAACAACTTACTATGAGTGAGTTGATGACTAGAAAATACTCAGGACTGCACTTAAGTTGTTAATTTATTTAATGAAAAGCCGACGTTCCGCCAACACTATTGTTATCTTCAGGGCGACACGTCGAATTTTGAATAAATAAATTGACAACTTGACTGCAGTCCTGAGTATTTTCTACCTATCATACATCCAAACCAGTCGATAAAATACTTCATTTCATAGATATCTATACCGATGATTTACTATATTTGGGTCTACCACATCCACATAGAGTAAAAGGAGTGATAAGACGAATGTAAAGTCCTATTTACACAAAGATTCTTTTAGGATTATTTCAAATGCTTTTGAATTTTGAGAAAAATAGCTTCTCAAAAAGCGGCGCCGCTAAATTGAATCTTCAATGAGTCTTAGAAAAGAAGAACTTCTAATTCATTGAAAGGTTCAAACAGACAACTATTTTTACCTCTCGCCTAGAGAGGTATAGGGATCGTGAAAAAATTCGATGTCGAGATTTTTGTCAATAAGCACGTTTTAGCACCTTTAGAACCTATTTTGACTATTTTCACGATGATGTCTGTGTGTCTGTGTGTGTGTGTGTGTGTGTGTGTGTGTGTCTGTGTGTGTGTGTATGTATGGAAGTCTGTATGTGCGCCTACTATAGTCTTTCGTTCTGATTCATTATCTCAAATTCTACTGAACATAAAATTCTAATATTTTGCAATATACATTTATATATGTTAATGAAGAGCTGATAAGATTTTGGTAAAAATCTGCCAACCGGAAATGGTATTTTCTTGAAGCATTTTAACATTTTTTGCAAAAAATATAGGAAATACTGCAGTAGTTACAATTTGTCATTCGACATTTGAAAGAACAAATTATCTTTTACAATATTTATTTAACATCGTTTCTATATCTCTTACCAATAAAGGAAAATTAATTTTCAAAAATTTGTAATTTTACCTACCACGATTTGTAAATCATAATATTGGAACAAAATTTAAAAACAAAAATGAAATGTCAATGTGATAGATGAACAGACATATACACAGTTTCTGAAATTTTTGTGACACCATTTTTAAATATAAATATATTATTAACTGTGTTAAAACTTAGAACCTATAGGAGCCGAAATATAATAATTTAAAAACTGACTTTTCATTTCATTTTCATCCTTCCATTAAACGTATTCAGTCAAGAAGTATCATCGATTCATTATTATTATAATAACTGGATATAAGGTAATAATAAAATAAAAAATTTGTCTACAAAGAGCTAATTTGATTTCAATGCCAATAGGAATCGGTACTTTGCTTGAAGAACTATAACAAAAATTACAAAAAGTAGCCTAACCAAATCCAAATTCACATATTACAGTGTCAAGGCGGGAGGTCTAGTGATGGCCACGTCAGATTTTTTGTACAGGATTCAGGACCATAAAAGAATTCTCAAAGAATCCATGTTTTACTTTTTAGTTTATGGTCCATTTTCCATTCCTATTTCTCCACTCCCACCACGCCACTTTCTCTTTCTCATGAGCGACACGGTAACCAAGTGACTTGGGTCTGTCTCTTGAGACTCAGAAGGCCTAGAATCGTTCCCAGGTGATTGCGTGTCTAACTTCACATGCATCGTACCAGAAGAACCACTCAACAGTGGCGGCGGCGGCCGTGCGGTCGAGAACACACCACAGGGAGCAAATAAAATAGCACAGGGAATCGCCAGAGTGGAGACGGAGATTGTGAATAAGATTGAGAAAAAGGGATTGTTGTGATGTCACGGGGGACAGATGAAATTTACATTAGTTGGTGGATAGCTGAGCGCGTTATGTGATCGACTGTGGTTCTGACAACTCAGGGTTGAATCTAGTCACGCACACTTTCCAGTTTAGTCGAGTTTGAAGCCTAGTAACCGCACACATGATAAAATATATCTATACCTATCTGTATCGATGACTCTTAATTATGTGAGTCTACCACAGCCAAGTTGGGTAAAAAGGCGTTATAAATATGTATTGATTTTTTTACCCTCGTTAATAACTGGTACCGGAAATGAGATTTTTATTCCGATGTACCTAATGTTAATGTTAGGTCTAAAACAAAAGTGCAAATTAAAATTTTTCTTATATAGACGGCATTATTTTGAACAGGGGAAAGGGAATATTAAGAATGTAACCTGTAGTTGGCCGTTTTAGCTTTTCGCACAAAACGTTGTTACGAAGTTCACTAATGTCCTCGTTGCTATGGCTTTACGGCCATTCATTGGTTTGGCATGATTCTATATCACTATGTCATATATGTTAAATATTCAATTTTCATTACTTATTTTTGGACTGGCAATAAATTTTTTGCCAAAATAAAAAACCTACATGTCTCAAGTTTTTATCTCTTCTTTAAAAATCATTAATAAAAAATCTGATGTGGTCAGTATAAGATCTTCCGCCATACTCTACCTACTTTTTTACTACTATACTATATAGGTAGGTACTCACAAATATGTTTTAGTCATTTTATGTAAACTGCAGAAGAAGATGTAAACGATGTGTCCATATTGTCATTGTCACTGTCATAAACTCATGGTCTACAAGATACTGAATACTGAAATTTCATAACATAAATTATAAACAATCATTTAATTTCTAAATGTACCTACAGAAAAAAATTTAAAATACTGATTGGAGATGACAAAAATATACTCGGGGGTAATATAACTAGTGGTACCATCGGTGATAGCATGAATTAGTAGATGAAAATTGACCGAGTGCGCAGCACGGGTTCAATTTTCTGAAGAGTAACGAATGCTATCACCTATGATTAATCATGGCCGGAGTTGGTTAAATTTTTTCAATAGGTAGCTGTCAAAAACGTTTAAAATTCTGTTTACCTTTCTCAATTTTGTCTTCAGTGGCATTTCCCCACCGAATACAATCAGATTCATTCAATTTAAGTCTTATTTTTGACAAACAGTAATATTTAAAAAGGAAATTAATTGACAGCGGTTATAAAAATATAAATATAAAAATATCATCGACTTTCTACCCTATTTCAGCCAATCAAATTAGTCAAATATGTACCACGTGATACATGAAAATTTAAAATAGAAAATATTGTAATAAATTAATTATTTATCGAAATATTTAAGCAAAGTACTACTTCTAGTTTGTGGTGTGGTAGGTACCAAAATGTAAAGAGCTCTAAAGATTCGTATTAAAACATTAAATATAAAATTTGGTTGTTAAATGATTGATATTTCTTGAGTTATCGTCAACGAAAAGAATTATAACAAAAATATTTTTTAAAAATCATGCAAGTTGCCTTTTGTGGGTTTGGTTTTGGGTTTCACTCAGAAATGAATCTTCTTATTATAGCGTGTTATGTTCACATTTTATTTTATTCTGTGAGGATGTAGGGAATCATCTACCGCACATGTAGTGTTAAAAACTGCTAACCTATTCTATCCGGTATTCTGCACGCAACGCAGATTTTTTCATTCACAGTTAACGGATTTGTTATAGTGAAATAATATCGTAGTAACTGTAGCGTTACCATTTGCACATTTGCTATTATTCGTGATGTGCGAATTTCTCGCAACGAACGTATAATTATAGTTTAAATTGTAACAACCAGCAAACTGTTTATTTGTAGTGCGGTTCTCACACTGATTCAGGTTTTTTGTTTTATCAGACAGAAATAGCAACTTCAACTTCTAAAAAAATTGTAGTTAAAAAACTAAATAGGTAGGTAGGTATGTATCCAGATAGAATAGTTATGGGTTCTGAATATTAATGAGGTTGTTTTTGTACAATGAATCTGAGAATTTTTGTTATGTAATAATGGTTATTAAATAAGTAACATATTGCCTTATTGATACTAAAGCCAACTGCACAAGAAATATCGTCTCCATAACCATGAGTACCCGTGAGTTGACAGCTGATAACCGCACACGCGGTATAATATGTATCTGTATAAATGACTTATAATTATGTGAGGCTTCCATACTCAAGTTGTGTAAAAGGCGTTTGTATAGTTACGGATACAATTTCACAAGAAAAATAATTTTTGTGCAACTGTCAAAAAAAGTTAACATTGACGACTGCAATTCACGGCACGAAGTAAAACATTTCAGATATTTTTGACAGTTTTTACAAAATATGAAATTAATAAAATATAATTAAAACACATATTTAATGTCAGTTTTTAATTATGTGTATTGCAGTTGCACAAAAATATTGTGTAACTCGTCTGCGAAATGTGTTTAGTGTCCTTGAAAATTTTTAAGTCTCGGCCTTCACCCAAAGCTTGTCGGACGTTAAACAGACATTTCGTAGCCTGGGTATATACAAATAAATCGCAAATAACTATTTCGTATACCTATTAGCCTACTAGTATACCTATTAGCCTACTAGTAATTTAGCTCCAATTTTTACTAATAGATGATCGATTATTTAGCAGGTACTAACTAGTAACTAGTACAAGAATCAGCAATTTCTATTGGCTAAAAATAATAAAAATACAAGAAGTCAAATTAATATCATTATTAAGATGAAAATAAACATTTAAAAAAATACTTTTATCTACGACTAATGTATAACATGAACATTAAATGTGTTATGTTTCCTACATAAAGCCATTTATTAATACCGCAGGGAATACCTAATATCAGGGAATAATAGTAATTATTTCCTCCTCTGTACCAATCAGAAAACTAATTTGGCTGAATCAATTTCTCTGTGCAAATTATTTTTAGAAAAAATTGCAATGTTTAATGATGTAACTATGGTGATAAAGAATTGACATTTTAAACGTCAAAATTTTTGCGTATTGGTATTTATTTTATAAAAATCTTTTACGTAATAAATTAGTAGTATACAACTCGCTATAATGGCTATTATTCCCTCCGCTGATCAAAACCCTTTGCTTTGCTCGCTCGTGTTGTAAACTTCAACTTCGAGAATAATAGCATCCATTATAGCATCGTTGTATAATATATTATTATATAGTCGTAGATAAAATAAAGAAGACGATATGACATACGAGTAATTTGATTTATGCTGCAAATTTTCGGCATATCAGAACAAAAAAACACTTATTTTTGGGCTCGTTCTTGGGTAAAGTCGCCGATTCAATTATTTCTTCAATAATTATAATTATTAAGTATAGTTAAACTAAGCAAGTGTCATTAAAAATGTATAAAAGTGTGAAGCTAAATCGTAATCCAAATTTGGTAGCGAAATATTGGAAATAAATACAAATAACAACTATCTATATGAGTATTTCCAAATTATCTCATGCCCTTTCATCTTGCCGCTTAATCCATTAACCAATTTTATCATAAATTGTAATCGTTTATCGTCATTGTAATTTCTCTGCAATTTAGTTTGTTTGTTTATTTATATATTCGAATACTGGTCTCAGTCTCAACCCAACTTGACCGTAATTACAGGTCCTTAATCGCCCTTCGCCAGCCCTTACAACAAAGGGTAAAATATTTGTCAGCAAACAAAGATGATATTTCGCCGTAACCATTTTTCGAACAAAGCGCCGCCCAGGAAATAATGAAAATACTGTTAATTTGTTATCGGGAAACAGGAAATTTCATTGTAAAGCTTGAGTTTCCAAGACAATAGAATAACAGTACAGTGTACAGTGCAGCAGAACTGTGGATACAGACAAAAGATTTGCATATCAGATGTCATTTGTTCTGTAACAAATGCACATCACTCGAATAGAAATAGAAACAGCGCATCAGCCTACTTCACATACTTAGTTGATGAGAGCAGCCAATTAGAAGATTGTAAAATAATGATAGGTACATACTTTTAAAATAAATAAAACTATGACTACTCTGACTAGGTTCTTGACCAAAGCGTTAAAGGCTTGTTTATAATGGATGTAACTGGTGCCTTCGTTTTCATGTTACGGTTCATAATGACACTGGATTTGATGTTTACTTATACCGTAACAGTAAGTTTCGCCAAATTTTAAGAAAACTTGATAGAGTATCACTATATTATAAAGAGTACGGCCATAGGCGCTTTATTGAAAACAAGTAGACATTGTTTCATACTCTAAAAAAATATGGAATTAATTAATGTTTAACTGTAACAATATGATATCCAAAAATAAGTTTAGTATCTAACTTTGAAACTCTCATGTATTACCAAACAAATTATTTTATTCTAATACAATTTAACTAAAGTCAGCCATAGTCAGTATAAAGCCACTCCATTACATATTTCATTCTTCACTCTATTCCCAACAAATAGCAAGCAAGTCCTATTTGTTCTTTGTTGATCTCTGTTCACATTTTGATGAGTATTTTATATTTCGCTACAATATTTATTGTCATAAACATTGCAGATCCAACTATGTAATTTTCAACAAACGGATCCATTTCTGACAGTAAAAAGAACGGATCTGTCGCCAAGTTAGTAGATTACTGATATGATTATGAACCACACACTTCTCATTTACGTCATACATCTTACAGAATACAGAAGAATTAACTGATTACATCCATTATAAACTAGCCCTAAGTCGGAAAATAAAATTCGTTAGTAGTAGGGTACAATATGTATCAAATTTTTCAATTTTCTGCACTTGTTTTGAGTGATGGAAAGTCTAGAAAATCAACGATAATAACACTTTTCCAAAAACTCTGTTCACACATGGATTTTCTGAGGATTCTTTCGTGCTTCTGAATCCTGAACAAAAATCATGGTGAGAATAGCGACGCAATTAAATAGAATCTTCAATGAGTCTTGGAGAAGAATAATTTGTTATTCATTCAAGCTTCAATCCAGTGAAATTTCTTCTTCCAGGTTTTGAAAAAATATCCTCAATGGATCCGTGTGCGAACAGAGCTTTGGAATATCTTTCTCAAAAAATGACACTTACAGTTAAATTTGTCGTTTCTAAATTTCAAAATATACGTTATATACCTACTAAAAGTTTAAAAGATTTAAAAACACAGATTTTTGTTTCATCTTTAAGAATCCTTGTATAAATGCAAGTAGGTACTACTACTACATACGTCTAATTTAATTGCACAAATATCCCAGAGTAGTGTACTACACCAATAAACCATGAACTCACGCACAGTTGACAGTTGTAAGCAAAGCACACATCATGGAACATGCTAAGATATATAAGCTACTATATGATGATTCATAGTATGCAAGATATAATACAGGATGTGTTTGTACTTCGGGAAAAAATAAATAATTGGTATAAGCAATTTTCGTGTCAGTGGTCTGATAAGTTAGTAATGAATAAAAATTAGTAAACATTGAAATTTATTTGATTTAATTAAAGTTGTATAGATAACACTTTATTCAATTTAAAAAAAATTTCTTCAGTACCGATTCACTACTGTATCTTATCAGATCAGTAGCACGCAAAATGTTTGCTCCAAGTAATGTGCAATTATTTTTGCGAATTTCGGAAAAAAGAGTACAGTTTCAGTACCACTGGATTTGCGTGTTTCCTTTGTAATGAATAAGAAAAGGTAATTAATTATGCAATTGCATAAAGAAATATTCGTAAAACAAATTAATGCATAATACAACATTAGGTATTTAATCATTTACAAATAAGATAAAATAAAACCGCAATATTAAATTTTAGAATTTTGAAAAATTCTTTTAGTTCCGTGATCAGTACGCTCAGTACTATAATTATACCGTTAAAGTTTTAAGCTGAAGTTATGAATCACCCTGTATAAATACTGCTGATTCATAACATGAGAGGCTGCCTCACCCAATTGGAGATATATGTGCATATTTGTATGTATGTACGTAGATATCAGTAAATTAAACAAAACAATAGCACTTTACGACTCCATCATCACGTCAGCTGAACACCCGTCCATTTTAATTCCCGCGTACAAAAATCTATCTAACAAACTATCAATAAATTACATTGAGCACCGCAGCATTGCAGCAATGACAATCGACAATCCGCATTTGCATTCCATTCCCTTCATAGCTCCATACCAAACCACATGCGTGGCTATGCCGATGTTCAACTATTATCCTGCATATCAGAACACAGAACATACTCGCACAGATCAAGTTGCTTTGCAACAAAGAAACAGCGAAACAGATAAACAGCGAAACAGCTGAAACATGGAACTAGATCTGAGAGAGTTCTGAGAAGTGAGAAGTCATGGTAGGCCTTGCAAGCAAAGCCAACTTCGCGAGGAGAAATGGATAGATGAACGGAGTTAAGATTATGTAGATACCTACAAAGTTGAGTTGAAGAGATCTTCGATCTAGTGATCGTTGAAAGTGATATTGGCCTTGAGGTATTGCAAGTACTGAATATTTAAAAGGCAAATTAGATGAGCGTGGTATTCTGAACCTTGTCTAGAATTTTTACACTTTTTGTGAATAACTATGAGATTTACAGAGTTGGACTGACAAAAGGATCAATCGAGAAATTTAAACTAAATCCTTTTACACAAAATCAGTTTTATATAAATTATTAATTAATTTTGTATGGTTATAACAACGTTTAAGACTCATTCACATAAACATTTAGTTACATCTAATCAGAGCTTTGAACTCGCGATAAAATGGGTTCATTTCCAATTTTTTTAAAAGTTGGATTCAGGTTCGGTTCTGGTTCAATCAACCTTAAAATTTATGGTTTGGTTCGGGTTCACCAAAATTGCAAGATTCGGTTCAGGTTTTGGGTAGAGATTTCGTTCGAGTCGTTACTTTTAATAATAATAAATAAAATAATTTGAAACTTGGATTAGAGAGAATTGTTTGGATAGGTTTAATGTCTTGCCGAGAGTACTAAGTATGGTTAAACCTGAATAATGAACCTGAACCGAAATTGAACCTTTGAACCTGCATTTTAAAAACGGGTGCGCTTCTGGTTTGGGCTCTTGCGAGATTAATATTTGAGGTTCAGTTCCAGGTTCGGGATCTCTGAAATTGTACGGTTCAGTTCCGGTTTTGGTTCGGCTCAGGACCAGGTTCGAAACCCTGCATCTAACTAAATATGAGCATTCACAGGACGTACACGTGTGAATGCTCGTATTTTTATATGAATTTAAATGTTCTTAAACGTAAACAAAAAGGTAAACCTTAAAACTAAATACTTTTATGAATGAGGCTTTAGTTATGTAGCATAAATGCGAAATGGAGGACCATACGCTTGTGTAATGTGACAACTCAGGTTCGAAACCAGTCATTCTTTTCAGGACTCCACCAGACTGTAACAAAATAAGTTACTAATAATAGTTATTTACTTGCGAGCGTAGTAAATTAATCTTTACGGGTCGGAAAGTTTGGGGGTGAAGGTGCGAGACTCCTTAATCCAGAGAGCTCAGTATTTGCAAGCGAGTCGCTTACAAAATTATATTTCCACCTTCATAGCGTTTTTTGATAAATTAACTTTATATAATTTAAAAAAAAGATACATTAGGTTTTGTAATCCAAGCTTGGTTCTGGTAGGACAATTGAGAGAATAGACCTGTAATGTCACTTCTATGAGCCTTGTAATGTGTCTAAATCAATAATAACTCATTTACTTAGTTACCACAATATCTGTAAAGTGTCATTTACACAGAAGGTGAAAATAAATAATATTAGGACCTACCTATTTTGAACACAAAATCATTTAAAAAACTGCACCGAACACACTGTTTAATAAAAATAATATTTACTTGGCTGCAAGATATGTATTTTATTTTAATTTCATACAATTAAAATTAACTATTAGTATTTAATGATAGTTATGATCAACAATTTGTAAATTAATCTATATAATATAATAGGTGCATTACGTGGTAAATTTATTTAAATATTTACAAAAGAACTGTGAAGCTATTCGGACTGCAAAAATATAAAAATCTTCCCGTGCAAATTAATTTCTAAAGTAAAAAGAAACTCTGAACTTGGGTCTGCAAATTAAGAATGCAAATTCTAGTATATAGTTCGCGCTTTAATTTTTGATAACCACTTTACTTAAAATTTATGAGATCTGAAATTTAAAACCTACATTTTTAACAAGCTCTAAGTTTTAAACTATGATGACGGTGGCAAAGAAAATACTGAAGAACTTTATGCTAATAGCGAATGAAACTCTTTTGAATTCTTTTGCGTTTTTGCGACATTTAGGTGTGAAACGAATTCAGTAAAAGTCGAAAGTACAAAAGAATAAGATTAATTATTATTCGAGAGACGAACTGTTCAAAGAATTAATTATCTTCTCACGAAAACAAAAACAAACTTGAAATAAATTTAATTGGGTTTATTCATCTGATATCCGCAAAAATAATAATTCCAAGACAATTCGCTTTACTTTCAAACTGTTTCAAACAATTTTGAAATCATCTACATTCTATTATCATAGTTAAAATACCATAGTAATAGTTAAAATACCAGGGAACAAAAATAAAATTTGAAAAATTTGCAAAAATAAGACATACGAGTAGTATCGCTTAAGTAGCATATTTTATTAAATCAACATATAATTGAAATGAATTGTCAATGCCAATTATTAGAATTATTAGAAATAAAGAATTATTTGTGGTTTCTGTTCTATGCTCAGTACGTCATGTAATCTGTATCATTATTTTCTTCCTGAAGTATAGTAACAGCCTGTATATGAACTTTATTTGACATTTAGTTAAAGAATAAATTTATAATGTGCGTTGTTTTTAATTTCAAAATAATATTAAATTATTTAATGTAGATGATAAAATATTTGGAATAGTATTAGGAATTAAAAATTAATCAAATTATACGCACATACTGGAAACAATACAAAAATTCACAACAAAAATTAAAACATACATTATTCTATTGTGCCTAAACTCTAACAAGTGGTGTGTAAATGTAGCCCTTGGGCCCTTTTACGATTTTAGGGTGGCCCTTTATGAAATTTTAAAAAAATCATTATTTTTCAGGTTTCAAAATTAAAAGAAATAAAAATAATTCTATATCATAACCATAACCTGAATTGAATCTAACGTACTAGTTTCAAAACCAAAAGTTGTTTTTTTCGAAATTCCTATAAATAAGGGTGGTTTTCTTAAGAAGAGAATTTTTAGTACCACTGGATACTAATTATATTGAACAAAGAGAGAGTTATGTACCCGGCTACTAAATTATAGTTATTTACTTTACAAGTGGACAAAGTAAGGAATTATCCACGAGGAAAATAATTTTCTCGAGTGGGTCAGTACCTACTTTTTTGTCTACGTGTAAAGTATAACGTTTTATTCAACACCTCTTAATAACTACTTAAATATAAAAAAATATGAAGTTCCAACCTACATAAAACATCGTTACTATGGTGACTTCCAACAAGCAAAGTAACAATTATTTACCTACAAGTGGGTATTCGTCCACCTATTTTTACAATTTCGAATACAAAAATTTTGTTATTGTACATTGGTGGCCCTTTGGGAAAATGAAATATTTTTATTGACCCACGATTTAAAAAGTCTGCGCACCACTGTAACTAACTGATTGTTAATTGTAACTTATAGTTTAACAGCTCTAAATATATTTTTAATTACTACATGCGTGATTTGAACGCGTGAACGTTCGCTTATCAAGCGAACTAGTGAAAACAACAATAAGTTTCCAGCTTTATTTATTTTATAAATTTTATTGAACTTCCTGTTTCAAGTTAAGATGTTAAACACGTACAGAACGTTAGAAATAAATAAGTTTTGTCCTCAGAATGATAAGATAAAGAAACATTAAAAACAATAGAAGAAAACAAGCAAACAAAACATTTCTGTACTTTTATTACACTTGTGAATAATTTACAAACTAGTAAAATTTGTTTACATTCGCGTTATTATTAAAATAAGGCTTGCTATAAATTTGAGAAAGAAACTATGGACATAGGAGATTAGTGTTTTTAATTTATGCTTCATTATATAGATTTTCTTCTGTTCAACTTGTGATAACAAATGTCAAATAAACGGCGGAAAGCTCATAAATTAGTCATGTGTTTAACGAACTAAAAATTAATGTATTCGAACAAATGAATATATTTGTTGAAAACAGTGGCGGACTTTAAGCGTAACCAAGGGGTCATTTCACTCTCTTATTATTTTAATATACTCGTATATTTTTTTAAAGAAATTCTTATAATGGTTCTAATGGATTTTTGGAAAGATATGATAATAAATTAAATTGGAAATATGTTCCAACTTACAAATTCGAACAAAATATAGGTACATTGTACATAGATCTTTGAGGATTCTTTGATGATTCTTTCATGTTTGAAAAAAGTAAATTCACTGTTTTGAAGCTATTCATCTTTTTCAAGACTCCCGATAATTGTCAGGCAATTCTCACCATGATTCTTTTTCGCAAGAATCAGAAGCTCAAAAGAATCCTCAAAGAATTTATGATGACTCTTAATAATGACTCTTAATAATGTGAGGCTACTACACCCAAAATGAGTAAAGGGCGTGATAAATATGTATAGATATTTTCTGTGTCCGCCGCTGTAACTATAATTAAACAGAAATTAAATAAAAATTGTACGTTTTACACAAAATATCTATAATTGAATTATCTTTTTAGCGTCAGCAAAATAAATTCAGCACTTCAATTAAAATCCAGATAATATCAACTTCAATTAAAATATCCAACAAAAATGCTGCATGAACTTTTGCTGTTCGCAGTACGACCGGATAATGAAGTCATTAAATTTAGCGGAATTCTCTAAAATGTAACAAATTCAGTCGTTTCATTTTCCTTTTGCTTTAAATGAAATTGCCGTCCGATGCAGTTTGATATTTAATTGTTTCAGTCAAAATTTGTTCTGAAGGATTTCTAACCGTTTACAATTATTATTTTTGGAGATTTTTGTTATATTAACCTAATTAAATTTATTAAACTATTGTTTAAGGTTTTCTGCAAAACTGATTCCTATATTTCTACGGAAAGAAACTTGTAGTTTTTATTCAATTTATAGATAAGGTTAACAAGGAAAAATTAAGATTAATTTTTTTTTAAATAGATAAACCATAATTTAAATTGTTAAACATCGTTTTGGTTTTCTTCCATTTTTATTAATAATTGCAAAAGTACCTACTCGCAAAGGTGACTATTCTAATCATTTTGAAACAATGTGAATATTAGAAATTATTTAAAATTTTGAAAATGTGCAAAATAGTTATTTTTCTATTTGATTTTCACAAAGTTGACTTTGTAAAACTCAACTGAATGTCGCCAGGGCTCACTTTGTGACACGCAACATTTGTTTTAGAAGGTTGGTATTGGTAGTATTAGATGACGTTTACTTCAATTGCCAAACGTCAAGCTTGAGAACGTAAAATTTCAGTGTAACCGCTAAATCTGTTTTGCTTAATAAATTAGTTCTTATTCAATAAAATTGATAAGTATAGTAATGGATAACATAAGTTCAAAATTTTCTATAGTGTTTTCTCGTATCACCTAGAATAGTTCAGTAAACTTTTTTCGCACTTTTCCTTTAGTTTGGAAAAAATCTTGTCTTATAAAACTTGTTCTTTAAAATACTATTATGTACAAGTACGCTAAATAGAGTTTTAGAGGACGAATCTATTTACGGGCAAGGCGCAAGCCGAGTCTTTAAATGAGGTGAGTTGTGTACTTGTTACATACAAATTTGTTTAGTATATATGCTCTCCAAATTTGTTTAGTCACTATTTGAAATTATTTTAAAGTAAAATTTTGAAAAACGTAGGTGATGAAACAATGAAAATAATCCTATAAAATGTAATTAGCTCATAGCCTGGTTACGTTATTTTAAAGGACTGGATCCCCTAAAATATTATTTTGCAAATTCAAAACAGTTCGTAAAGTAACGATTTTAGACAGCATATACTAAAATATAGATTTATAACATTATAATATATCATTTCTAAAGTCTAAATCCCTCTTTTCACAAATGGAGAATTTGAAAAATCCTGAAAAACGGTAAATTTCTTTTTTTCAGGATTCAGAAACATGATAGAATTCTCAAAGAATCCTTGTCTGAATTATTATTATTTTTATTAAACGGCAAGTAATTAAAATATAGAAGCTTGACGATTTCTTAATGCACGAAGGAAGAATCTAGCGTATTCAAACCAATTTTGAGATCTTACAATTTTATTACTACAAAATGCTTCTGAAATATTTAAAAAATTCCAGTGGCGTCTCTAATTACGTTCACATTTTCCATAAACTTATCACTTTAAGAAAAGGCATAATGTATTCCTCACTAAAAGCACAAACTTTTAAACTTCAAATGCCAAGGGGCAGCGGAAGAACTTGGCAAGAATTAATATTTAAAAAGGCCACTTCAGGTAAATGCCAACCTTTCCTCGATCCTGTATTTAGTAAGGTTCCCACTCGTATTTATACCCTGAGTGGGAGTCAGACCATTCCAACCACAGAGAGAATTATTAACTAACTTCGGACTTGTTCTATTCTAAAATAATTAGTTACCAACTTAAATATATATCTTCAGGCGAAATCTGATTAGGTATTGTGTAATTTTCAGTTCATTTGCTATTGGTAGATTGGTAATTGCGAATATTAGCAATAATGAGAAATTTTGCAGAGATAAAAACTATGTTGGATGACGGTGGTAATCAGATTCTAGTTATTAGATAAAATTATTTTGTAAATAATGTACTAATGATGTTATAATTATTTCTATTGTCATTTTTAATTAATTGAAAATATAATTAATTTTACTTCATATCATTTTAATTTCATTTACAGTGTAAATAATAATAATTATTACGTAAAATTAATTTATATCAGTAATTAGTTATTATTGTATCAACAGTATTACTAAGATTCTGTGTTCTGTGTCTTCAAATTTGTTTATGAAATGAATTCATTCTTCCATATGAGGAGCTTATTTTCAAAACGCAATTATTCCGTTCTACTGTTTTTGAATGGCAACGGAAAAACGATCATAGACCTTGTTTTGATGAACATTTTGACATCTTTGATTTAATTTTTTTCAAATTGTAATAATTGCGGTTTGAAAATAAGCTTCTCTTTCATATACCTAGTGATTTTATTCTACTTGATCTACATGACCAACTGTGGTTCTGACAACTTAGGTTCGAATTCAGTCTGGTACACACATTCCAGTTTAACTGCACAACAATTTCTCCAGTGTAGTTCTCTCCACTAACAACCATGAGTTCCATGAGTTGACGACTGGTAACCAGTGTTGTGACAGATCATTTTAAAAAGGATCTAGATCGAGATCAATATCTTCATATTTAATATGATCTAGATCAGATCATAGGCCAATTTTTATGATTGGATCTTTTTTTTAGATCAAATCAGGAATTATGGATCTTTTTTTAGATCATAAAAAAGACCAATTATTCTAGACAAAATATTTTACTGTTATAAAAACAGAAACAAATATCTTACACAAATGAAAACCAATTGTTTACAGTTTAAAATTAAAAATTTGATCTTATTCTTAGGTCATAGATAATATTTATTTGATCTAAACCAAAAATCAAGATAATTAAAGATAAGATGATCTAATGATTTAATGTCGTATTGGTAAGTTTGAAGATAGGAAAAATAAAATGCGCAGTAGGCGAATTTTTTTTCATTGAATGTCAAATGTCTTATAAATAAAAGTTACACTTTTTCACGGATATGCAATTTCATGTATTTCCCTCATTCGTGAGCAAAAATAATTCGTTTTCAGTTCAATGTAAACTTAGTATCTCAAATTTGAATTTTCGGTAGGTAATGGAAAACCGCATGTTTTACTCTCTTATATAATAGGTAGTTAGAAATGTAATGTAACCAGAGAATAGTGGCACTTCTCTCGCTCGTTACTGCCCATTTAAATAAAAACCTCAAATCAATTCAATATTGTTGAATCAATAATTTACATTTTTTACAATTAATAATAATAAAAAACACAAACGTTATTTTACGTTAATGCCTATTCATTTACTCCCCAATATACTTATCATTACACCCATACGCCTAACGCTATTGTGACAATTATTATCAGATACTGCCGCGACCGCAGTGGTGTAAGAATAATATAACTTCGTGTAGTAATTCCCATTTAATTTACTCAGTTACGTGTCTACTTAATTTTCTTAACATCCAATTTTTTTTATCATGAATCATGAGCATGATTTTGTTATGTTAATTTTATGGAAACTACCTTAACTTAAATAAGGCAAAGATTTCGATCCATTGTCTTATTTCTAAATGCGTAAATGCCTTTAGAGGATTCGATCATTTGTCCTTCGAATAAGCAAGAAATTTTAATGCTTATTGTGTATCTATACATTCTTACCTTGGCTATTATGCTCACCTATTCGCTATTCAGCATATAATTACTATAACTATTACGTATATTAAATGAACATGATTAAAAAAACAAAATTTATACCTAACTCGCAGAAATGCATGTTGCAATTAGTTGACACTTACTAGTAAACACATTTTGCAATAGTCAATATTTAAATTCTATGTCATCAAGAAAATGGCACACCTACAATTTTAAATTTAGAAGATCGAACAATTTTATTTTATTACCTGAAGTCACACAGGTTGTAATAACTTTAACGACATTACGACATATAGCACAGAAATTACCTACTGATCATGGAACAAAATGATTTTTTTTAAATTCTTTAATTTAAGGGTAGTTTTCACAAGATGAACATTTTAGAAACCACTGGATTGTTGATTGTATAATCCTTGGTATAATGGATATCTGACTAACTATGAATGGAATAAAATAAAATTTTAATTAATCGTGCAATGGACAGAATAGTAAATTTATGAAATGCCATACTATGACTCAAAACTGTTTGATTAAAAAACCTGGAAACTAAATTGCGAAATTAAAAATAAATTCTTTTAGTTCTGTGATAAATAATTTGAGCATTATAAAGCTTATTTTACGCGCATTCTAAAAATAATATGACATTACCGATTCCTTATGCTAGATTATAAGTTGTACCTATTTCCGGGCAAACCGGAAATGACACAATGTTTTTATTTAGTTTAACTTTGCTTATAAACATTTTCTGTATCTCTTGAAATTAACGAAATATTCCTAGTGCCGGACTTACGACCATCACCCTGTGACCCTGTATACCATTAAAATATATGCACCCTGTATAGTTTGATATACTGATTACGGATCTAAAGGAATTTTACAAAAATTCCAAAAATAAAATTTGAACGTATCTTAAGAAATCATTTTTCGTGTCACTGGTTTTTAATTATTTTAAAGATAACTTCTATTAATTTCATAAAATTGTATAATAAGTTAATTAATCTTATTCAATTTAGATGTTATTAAATTTATTTTAGTAAATATGCGAATTTAGTGGTACCTACTAAAAATAGGCCAAGTAAATAACTGCCCTTAATTTTATGTATATCTGAAAAATTATTTTTGATATGAAACATTTTATCAAACTACTTTGAACGTATTACTCGATGCTATAATACATCACGTATATTCGTAAAATTGCTAGAAATAATGCTACTTATTTCATTTCTGTCCTAATTGCGATAAATTATGATACAGAGTGAAGAATATTGTTCGCAGATTAACAAATTTAGTGGAAACGCCTCCAAAAATACCAATCAACACTTCAAAATAACAAAATTCTCTATTACATAAACTCATAAAGCTTTATCGCGATCCCAACACATTTATGTATTTTCCACTTCAGCGATCGTGAATACAAAATAAATATAATTCAATATAAATATACCATTCAACAACAAAATTGTATATAATTCTATGATAAAAATATTCACTTCACACTAAAAATAAATTAAGTTTCATGGCGCAAAATTACTGACATTGAACGAAGCATAAATCGGCGACAACGCTATTAGCATGGATTTAGCAACATATTAGTTGTAGTTAAGATTCTATTAAGTAAACAAATAAACATATTATGTGTTATGAATGAAATGGAACTACAACTTATACCGGAATTCATGAGAGAGACCTTCAAAAGGATAAATAAACACATTCTTCTGCATAAATCATTTTAATTCATCTGTTTATTATATCAGATTAATTAATATTATTCTCTGTTTACATATTTATACAGTATTTATTAAGGTTATATTTATCTTCTTACAGGTTTTACATATTGTTTTAATTATTATAATTTACATTATCACAATATTTATAACTCTACTGGTAAGCATAATGGTTAATAAGCGTCCGTCTAGTTTTCTAAGGATCCTTAATTAGATCCATGTAGCCTGTAGTGTAGACGATTAAAAATACCACTGGAACCTAGTGGTTGTAATATACTACAATAACTTTAACCATTTGCTGTTCAAATTAAATAACTTATTATTTAGTTCTTTATAGAGTTTTCAAATATGGTAGCTTAAACTAACCGAGTGCGCGGTTACCAGCCGTATACTCACGAGTACTCATGGTTGTTAGTGGAGAGTACACCACAGGGGGAGATTAAAAAATATATTTAAAATACAATAAGATTTTAAATTAAATTTTTATGCTTAAGATGATGATTGTTTTTTTTTTCATTCTCAGGGGCAAAATGATTTTCCGTTGTCGTCTTTTTATGTCCAATTTGACTGATGTTATTAATTTAGTTTGAAATGGAACGTAAAATTTAAGAAATATCACAAAATATCGATTCTTTATTACCTTAAGAGGCACGTCTACCTCCTAAAATCCAGCACAAAACGTAAGAATAGTAAAATTGTTTTTCAAGAAGAATTTATTAGGATCAATTAACAGTTGTGCCTTTCTAAAATTTTAATAAAGAAATTTATATGATTATAAAAATTCTGAAAAATTCATAAAAATTTAAAATTTATGCATACTTTACACGGTTATATCTCCTGAATAAAATTTTAAAAAGGCACATTGGAAGATCCATTATCTCTTTATTAAATGTTAAAGAAACATTATCTTAAAGTTAATAATAAACTAACAGTTTACTCACAACAAAAACACTTGCAGTATTTTTTAAAATGACATTGCATTGCTAGGATGTGGTGTAAAATATGAATTTTGGGCTGGTTTTAGACAGTCGTAGTAGTGGAGAAAAGAGTGGAATAGACAAAAAAGTAAAATCGATAGATTCTAGGAATACGGAAAAAACGTAGACGGGTCGCTTAAAGCTAGAAGTTGCTTATAATCGAAATTGGAATTTTGTTGAAGCGCTGGTTGGTTAATTTAGCACCTATGACTTATACTTATAATTGGGTAGATTTGAATCTCAAGCTTCAGTTAAAATTTAAATTTTCCATATGGCTAAAATAAACTAAAATATTAGGTATCTTCTAGTTACAGTTTCTATAAATTAAAATAAGACTATTTAGATTATAAATTTTTAAATAGAGTTGGACACAGAGTAGACTTTGGTACGAGTAGTAAGTCGTAAATAATTATTTTTCAGTGTACCTATACAAAAATTTTATAACTGGTTTGCACCTCGTATCGTATAATAAACGGAAATTGGTAGAAATTTCGTATAAACGATACTATCAAACAGCAAATAAAGTAAAGGGCAGAAACTAATTTCAAAATAGCCACACCTAAAGTTCATTCAACCAACCGATAAAAATATTTCCGATTTTTTAGTCCCACACCATAATTACCAATTACATTTTTTTTTACAATTCACGCAACAGTTCACACCGCATAGGCGTATGGTCAGTGCTACCAGTCATTTGTTTCAACTTCACGTGCGCACCTGGTGGTGAACAATGAAATCAACTCCTGCAGCTGTGCATTTGTTCACATACGTCACCGTAACTACGTAATATGTGACAAAGTTCATACGTGCGGGTGGGGGACGGAAACGGAACAAACATTGAGTTTACATGTGTGGCAGGGAAAGGTTATTAAGCGGTGCACCTTGTGTGACGTCACGAAACTGCATGCTTTAGGTGGCAAATCACTGTACATTTTCGCCATAAGAAGAACGATTCTTCTTTTATAATTCTTAACGTAAACGTGTACAAATTTCAGCAAATAATTTTTAAACCTTTTCGAACACTATACTGCAATTTTAGCTCGTGATTGTATCAATTTTATATATTAAATAAATAATGAAAATAGCACCAAATTTCTATTCTTCAGTCAATTATGATAAGAACTAGACCACAAAAGTATGTTTTTTTCAGAAAATCAAGATGAATCAAAATTTTTCAAAAAAACGATTAAAATTCAAAACATAGGTACTTTTCAACGTGTAACCCTCATGTATTTGTGCGAGAAAATTATTAATCATTTGCAGTCTTTTTACCTTCCGCTTACCTGTAAAGGAAGGTATTGGAATCATGCAAAAAATCGGGTGGTGAATTTTTAGTGGATGAGCACGAATTAGGGTCCTTACAACTCATTTTTGATAGTTTCACGATGATGTCTGTGTGTATGTGTGTGTGTATGTGTGTGTGTGTGTGTGTGTGTGTGTGGTCAAGGGTTGTTAGTCGCATAACTCAAATACGAATTACCCGAAAATTTTGATATTTGGTATTTAACATTTGTATATAAATTGGAAGAGCTCCCTAGATTTTGGTACAAATATCTTCATTGGAAGTGATATTTTTTGAAGATTGAAAAGGTTAATTGTCAAAATTGTATATAAATTTGGAAAAATATAGTATTTATTTATAATGAGTATAAGAGGAAAAGTTATTTGCAACTTACGTTATAAAAAAATTGTCTTTATCTGGTAGCATTAAAGAACTGCAGTAAAATTTAAAAAATAAATTTATCAAATAAAACGTTGATATCTTGTAATCCATGATCGGTTGATTTTTGTTTCTGCGTAAAAAATATTGACAGGTGAGACGGGTGACAAGCATACTAGCGCTATATAAGTCCTAAGTAAGATATTAAATGTAGTAATTGAACGGAGGATGGCTTCAATACAGCAGAGTTTTCCTGTGAATGAATCTTTTTATTCAGGTGATGCAAATTTCTGTGTTTGAATATTTGAGATTTTTATTTGTATATTTTAAATGGGCACCGGATTGCACGTATACATTTCTGTTTAAAATCTAGATATGGCGGAAGGTTGTGTGATGGCCACGTCAGATTTTTTATATAGTGCACAATTGATCTGTCATCATTGACTGTGAATGTCACCTTAAGGAGCTTTTATCACAGTAAAAAAAATTAACAAATCACTCCCAACCTATTAATCCTATAAATCTAAAAAAAATAACGTATAAAGACAAAGGCAGTAAAAATCTATCTACGTTGTCGAATTTTTTAAATCGTTATTATTTTTATTATTTATAAACAATTAAATAATAATAATTCTGAGAAAAACTATTCGTAACTATGATTGCATTGTAAATTTAAATGAGTGTATCACATTATTATATAAAATTTTCAAATAGTAGTCGAGTAATTTGTTAAATAAATTTAAAAATTCCATGCGCGCTGGACAATTAAATTGAGTATTTTCTAAACAAGAATGGAGCGAAACATAGCAATTAGATAAATAGAGACAGACAACATGTGCTCATAAAACATAGGCTGTCAGCGCGGGTATCTAAAAAAAACGGGGATTTGTGATCTAGCAGCGCTGAGCGATAAAACCCTTTTAACATAAAAATTATATTACTTGATATTAACTATAGAAACACATTAAAATATGTGTTTGTATAGAGGAGCATTATTTATTTTAAACATCCCATAAAAATAGCAAATCTATCACGCCTTTTCCTCAACTTGAGTGTGACAACTTTACATATATTGTGTGTCATATAGTATATGGTAGATACCTGTAATACCGTGAATGCGGTTACCAGCCGTCAAATCAAGGATACTCATAGTTGTTAGTGGAGAGTAGATTAGGTACACCATAGGAAAGTTTTTTTTGTGCAGTTTAAACAGTAAAGTGTAAATGAGTGGGTCGAGATTATGCAGTTAATTTGTTCTTATGCCATGAGAATTTGGTTTTTGACTGACCAATCCAAACTGAAAAAATATAATTATTATATATTTTTTCCTTCAAATTCTTGATACGCCACTGATTATTTTTCATCACAATATTATGCTTCCATTGTCTTTTCTTTTCACTACTTTAATTAAAATATAAATTAATTTCTTAGCCAATGAAAAACAAGAGAAAAATGAAAATCTAGGTATTCTCTTAATCTGTTTTGAAATTATAATGAAGTTGAAAACTGGAAAACATAAATTCATCTCTTGTTTCTCGGGTTTTGTGTTTAGCTTGAAGCATCTATTTAAATTCTGTATTTCTGCATTTCTATGTTTACGAGTAGTTTTCCATGAAATTAATACAATAGAAAATTTAATAACGCTAACTGAAAAGTTATGAAATAGGCGAGATGCTACAGAATATAAAAAGTGAACTATAAAGTTGAATATATAATTTATGTAGGTACTTATCACGCGTTACATATTTGACTAAGTAAGAGGCTATCAAATCGAAGATATTTTTTATTACCACTGTTACATGTCAACTGTTTTTGTTAGTAGTGAAGTCAAATTATCAATTTTAAATCAAATCAAATTGAGAAAGGTAAACAGAATTTAAAACTTTTTTGACAGTAATTGAAAAAATATAACCAAAAATATAACTCGGACTATGATTAATCATAGGTAAAAGCGTTCGTTAGTCTTCAGAAAATTGAACTCGGTCAATTTAAATTGATATATCACCGATGATAATCATAACACTTGTTAATAGTGATTTTAATTTATTTTTAAAATTTATATTTACGGGTATTCATGGTTTTTGGTGGAGAGTAATAAAAATAATACAAGCAAATATTTTTCTGCAGTTAAACTGGAGTGCGTAAAAGATGGATACGAACCTGATGAGTTGTTCTAATTATCCTATTAATAAACTATTACATTTCTTGTACGATTTATAAATTAAATCCTAGAATTTAAAAATACTTAGCGTCAAATCGATTTCTCTGATTCTCTATTCACAGAAGATAGAATCGTCTTTTCCTATAATTACAATTTGCCTTTGTCATTAAATACGTCATTTAAACTGAACTAATTCCGTGACAGATAATGAACATGTATAACTGTGCCTTTAGACAATCTGTTGTGTATCATTTGTAATTAGCTGTTATTATGTGTATTCAATGGTTAATGCTAGATATTAAACGAATTTTAGTGCTAAATTAAGGCAGAGATACACACCGTCGTAATATGAAATTAGATATTATAATTCGAGTTGAGTGAAACTTGTTGCTAGTATAATGACCGTAAAAATTGTTTATGATTGTTTATCCTTGCAATTGTTTTTTGAGCTAATTTAAAGAGTATACAGGGTATAGCACGAAAAAATTAAATTGTCATAGTCAGATCTCGAGATCTCTTATAAATACAGAGTGTTTATGTACGTATGGATCAAACTTTATATGTAACATGTTCTACTGATAACGGAACAAAAATAATTTTTCAAAAATTCGTAAAATTAAGGGTGGTTTACTTAAAGAAAACGTGTTGAGTGCCACTGGTTTCATTTCTGTGAAAGAAACAGAATAATTTAAATTAATTTACTATCAAAATTGCATTACGTAATGTAACATTAAACACAAACAGCTATGGAACCAGTGGCACTCAACATGTTTCCTTTAAGTAAACCACCCTTAATTTTGCAAATTTTTGAAAAATTCTTTTTGTTCCGTTATCAATAAAACGTGTTACATATACCATACCCTTAAAGTTTGATCCGTAAGTACAGAAACACCCTGTATAAACATTCACTGTTTACATCGAACAGTCAATGTTTTGAATCTTGAATTGAATGACAAACTTTTTGAAATGAAATATATACATTTTTGTAAACTAAATTAAAATATTTATGTTTGAGTTCAATACTATATTCCGACTATATTCAAATAATTTTTTGGTTTATGTATGATTTCTGCATGACTTAACTCAATTAAGTATTTTTACAACATAAACTACTTACATAAAATTTCGCCTGCAGCGCATTTTGTATTACATTTTCTAACTTAAAAGAGTATTATTTTTCAAAAGTTCCCTTTTAGGAAACTTTCATTCAACTGAAAAAAAATTGCGTAAGGAAAACATAAAGTTTTACATCCCTCAATAAAATGTAACTTTTACATATGAGGCACATTTTCTTTTTTAATATTAGTCTGACTCCTAACGTTGATATACAAAACATCGATATTGGCACACCAATAAAATTGCTGAAATCCTGCCACTGCAGGGCTTTTATAAAGTAATATAAATTATTTTGAATAAAGAAGCTTAAATAATAAAAAGTAAAATATGAGAACAAGGATTCAATTCCAATAACTGAAAAATGATTACCTACATAATCATTCTTTTTGTATCATTTTGTAATTATTAAAAATTAAAACAAACTTTTCTTTTTAATCCCACATGTATGAGATATTATAATCTCGTTATTCCTTTTAAATCAGTTTTAAATTCGCCAACCCATACATTTTTATTTTACTGTTAAATGACTTATTTATACCAATTTAATTACACGACAAAAATAAATATTCATAAACCTGAGCTAAACAAAAAAGTAAGTATTAATTAATAGATCTATCTACAATTGAGCCAATTAGTCTATTATCATCACTAGGGAGTTATCAGTTCCAACGCATTCTAGATTTGATGCAGCGATAAGTCCGCATTGTATTGTAGATTGTAGGTGTGTGTGTGTGTTGGAATCGCTGCCTATATTGTGCAAGTAGATTGAATTTCGATACAGCGTTGGGATCTGGTAATGAGGCTTTCAATTTGGCAGAGTTCACGTTGTGTTATCGGTGTTTACTGACTTCTAGAATTACCCCTACTAATGCATATTTCCATACATTATACAATGTTACTCTGTTTGAGAAACGAATTAGAATGGCCACTGAAATATAATTTTAATATACTCTTCAAAAATAAACACTTATAATTTATAATACTATACTCGTAACTAAACATTGTTATGTCTGTAGAATTACGAATGTGCTGTGCACTCGTAATATTCATACACAAGCACAAGGTAACATGAGTGTATAATATATTCTACCAGAAAAATAATATACTTACTTAATAATGACAACGAATGGTATTCAAGAGATTATTTATTGAATCAGATAGTTTTAAATTAAAAATGCCAAAATGCAGTTTATCCATCAGAAAATAAATAAAGTACTTTTTTATCAAAATTTTGACGTCAACGTTAAATGGGTTTTTATGTATTTTTGTGTGTTTCTTTATAAATAAAGTAGTGAATTCTAATTGAAAACTGTTCTACAACCTTAAAGGAAACCAGATGCAGATATAGAAATTGTGCATTAAAACTGAAAACAAAGATTATAATAAAAATGTGCATTTGTTAAAGAGTCACCTAATGGCCATTTGCACCGCTTCCACTTAAATTTTACGTGTCACTAAAATGAAAAATATCAAATCGATGATTTTGATTCGATATTCATTTAAGGAATATTTAAAATTGGATTTGGAAAAAAGGTAGTCGGACTGCTTAAGGTTTTTTCTATTAACCCAGGTGGGGTGTGACAAACCCCAACTGTTTTGTTTTATCTGCTAATGTTACCTAAAAGTCATTTCTCGGTTATGACTGCCTATACCTTCCCAAATAATATCAAACTACATTGTTAGCGTGTAATGAGTAAGAGGTGTTTATAGTACCTTGGGACGTGTCACAGCAATTACGTTTGTATCACATGAAAGTGATATTATAGTTATTTTTCATAAAATTTTCGAGTATTTATTAATCTGCAGTGAAGCTAACAATAATTTTCATTTTTTGTTAAATTGAATATATATTTTCTGTTACAAAATTTTATACAATCAAGTGTTTTTATGTGATCCCAGAACAAACTTAAATTATAAAATTTGAAAATTTGTTTTACAGCAATTATTGACATATACAATACAAGGTGATTGTCGTAAGTCCGGCACTAGGAATTCGTTTATTTCAAGAGATACAGAAAATATTTATAAGCAAAGTTAAACTAGATAAAGGGTCACAATAAAAACTTTGCGTCATTCCCGATTTCACCGGAATTGGGTACAAATTTTAATCTAGTATAGGGAATAGGTATGTCATCATTACCGATTCCCTATGCTAGATAAAAGTTGTACCTGTTTCCGGTAAAAAGTTTTTTTTTATCATCTTACGAGCCCCTTTATCTAGTTTAACTTTGTTTATAAACATTTTTGTCTCTTGAAATTACCGAAATATTCCTAGTGCCGGACTTACGACAATCACCCTGTATAAACTTCATGGGGTGTAATACACCCCATCTGATTAATGGTATTCTAAATTTGTCACCTGACCAACGCCGGGTTAATTATTCCCCTTTCGACTATTGCTCGTACAATAAACTAATTATTGTGGTTACTCTTCTTAAGATGCAGCATTGTTCCAATTATTCATAATAACTACATGAATATTCAGAAAAACGTAACTTGTAATTTTATAATTACTATTAGTTAGTCTTTCTAATGCTCCATTCCACGCATTCCCATACCATCACCATAAGAGCAAACTCTGTAGCTTTTCTTTCCCAGTTCTCACTCTTTGTCTCTGCAACTGGAAGTTCTTTCTTCGCTCTGGTCGCTGAGTGACTCAGGGTCATTGTCGACCTGGACTGCACCGTGCACTGACTCACCCCATGCTCTAGTAGTTAGTCGTTAGTCGAACGCTAGCATGACGCTAGTGTGGTAGTGCGGAGCTAGGTGATAGTAGTGTGTAGTGAATACAAACGTGCGTGTAGACGCTTTGTTTCGGAATACGGAGTTTGATTGTGGTTTGTTGTGGTTAGTGTTTATAGGTGTTAGATTTTTTGGACAAATTTTTGGGTAAGGATATCGTTTGACTATTTTTATCAAGCCTTTAATCAACTTATTTTTGTGAAACATGTTTATTTTATTTATTCACCATTCACAAGATAAAGAGGCCTGTGTTTTGTGGCGAGTACAAGAATTGTAAAATTTCATTCCAACAAGGATTATATAGGTACTGAAAGGATCAATTAACATTTGTGCCTTTTTAAAATTTTAATAAAAAATCTCTACTTTGATTATAAAAATTTCGACAAATTCATACTAATTTCCAATTTATGCAAACTTTACACGGGTATATCCGGGTATATCTCACGATAGAAATTTATTTATAAAATTTTGAAATGGCACATCTGTCGCTCCATTTTTACCTCTCGCCTCATATTCTATAAGAGAGGTATTGTAATGGGTCAAAATTTTCGAGTATGAGTTTTTGGTGGATAAGCACGTTTCAGGGTCTCTAGAATACGAATTTAATATTTTCCCGATGATGTCTGTGTGTGTATGTGTGTGTGTGTGTGTGTGTGTGTGTGTGTGTGTGTGTGTGTGTGTGTGTGTGTGTGTGTGTGTGTGTGTGTGTGTGTGTGTGTGTGTGTGTGTGTGTGTGTGTGTTGTATGAATGTATGGACTGACGATTTTTCGTCCACGATAACTGAAAAAGTATCAAACCTTTAATAACCAAATTTCATATTTAAGGTTTTAATAGGGATCTTAACACCGGATAAGATTTTGGTAGAAATCCGTAAACCGGAAGTAGTACTTTTTGGAACTTGATATAGTTTTTCTTAAATAAATTGGTACATTATTTATTTATGACAATTTTTGCAAATAAAAATAAAAGATAATATAATTATCTATGGGTACAGTTAATTTTAAATACAATTTGCTGAATCTGGTAGTATTTAGCAATAAAATAAAGTGCAACTAAGTACCAGTATCTTGTTGTCCATGATATGAAATTTGTTTTTACTCAAAATTTGAATTATAATGACAGTGACAGTACAGTTGACATCTTTTGCTTGCATCTTGGTTTACATTATCGTTTACATATTACATGAATATGATAACATGAAACTATTAAAATGTAAGTAAAACTATTTATTAGATTAGTAGAATAAGCAGAATTAGGCGAGAGGTCGTGTACTGACCACAGCAGATTTTTTCTGTTTAAATTTTAAAGAAAGCATTATCTTGACGTCAATAAAAAACTGTCAGTTTACTCGCAACGAAAACACTTTTACAGTATTTTTCAACTACAAAATGACATTGCATAGCTATAGGCGCAGCAAAGTCGAAGCAAAGTACAAGTTCCGAGCTGGTTTCGGGCATCTGTAGTAGTGGGGCAGAGAGTGAAATAGAAGAAAAAGTAAAATCGAGAGTATTTTAGGAATTCGGAAGTAGACGGGCCGCTGAACTCCTTATTACAGAATGGTGGATGTTATTATAGTGCAATTCAACCACTCGGACCCAGCAGTACTTTTGTCGGTTTGTAGGAACCGCTAACATGCTACTACCGCTGAGCAAACCACTGGCTGTAGTGTAATATATTATACTGTGTGTGCGGTTAGCAGCAGTCAATTCATTCCTTGGTACTTAATGAATGGAGCGAACACCACAGGGAAAACTGTGGTCTATTTGAAACCAATTGGACTCGATTTTTAATAAATCTGTGTTTGTGCCGTTTTAAAATTGAATCTGTTATTTCAAAAACCGTATAACACCACAATTGCAATGATTCCAGTTTTTAAACTAATATTTAAAACGTTAGGAGCAATATAAGTTCTGTTGTTTTTACCATTAATGTGTTCACCCATGTATACCCAGCGCCAATGAATCGTGGAATATTAGATGGTGACAAGTTTCGATTTAAGTTGGCAACATTCCTGGCGCGCCGCATGTGTCAAACTAAAACCATGACAATGTACCTATTGCTTTATCATGTTTAAAATATTTCGAACTGTGAACCATTTGTGAACGCAAAACAACAGAAAAATCAGAGTGTTGTCAACATAAATTGAAACTTGTCACCATCTAGTATTCCACGATTCATGGACGCTCCAATAAAAAATCCGATGTGGCCAACACATAACCTCTCGCCATACTCTACTATTTTTATTTTTCTAATATAAGTATATATTGTGTAGTACTTACTCACAAATATACCATTGTACTAGAAGGGAATTCGGGAATTGTAGTTTTTATAATATTATTAAAGTTTATTATGACCTTATAAATACTAAATGACATTTCATATTTTCCATTTCAATTTGCCAAAAAGTCAAAAATTCATGTGACATTAACACTCAAATCTTTTATTTTTTGTTTCCATAGGTAGGCAGATAAATCAAAATTGTAACAAATTTGTAGAATTCTTAACTTCTTGTAATTGGAAAATGGTGCTAGATAGAAACAACGTTTTGAATACATATTGTAGATAGTAACATTTATTATACAATGTTATTAAAAAAATTCCTATTAATTCATAAATTTTGAAAATATTCCAGAAAAACTCTTCAGATCTTCAAGAAACTGCCACTTCCGGTTGCACGATCAACACCAAAATATAATCAGATCTAATCTAGGGTGTCAGAATATTGTATACCAAATTTCAAATTTTTTTATTCAGTGGTATTTGAGTTATCGTACCTCCAACATCCATCCTGACACACACAGACACACACACACACAGACATCATCGTGAAATTATCAAAATCGTGTTCTCGGGACCTCAAAACGTGATTATCCATTGAAAACTCACTATCGAAATTTTAGCATGATTACAATACCTCTCTTACAGATATGAGTGGCGAGAGGTAAAAATTGCAAAATCGCCAATTTGAAAAAATACTGATTTATGTAGTTTTTGAAATGACCGATTTAATTTCAAAATAATATCTAATAAAACTGTGTCCTCGACTGTGTCTTAAATATTTTTCTATGAGTAGGTACCTATGTGGTCGTAAGTTCGATTTCAGCTCGGATTTCAGTAACTGACAAAATACCACTGCGTCTGATACTTATTATCATCCACCATTATAATTTGATAGCAAAATAATGTTGTACCTACCCGAAAATAAATAAAATAAAAAATACACGATTTTTGTTTGACTGAACTAATGTACGCATACAATTATTTTGTACCAATTTTAATTTAAATTTATTGTTACTGCAATGTAAAATAATAATAGGACTAGGATGACATTTCCAGAATAATCGTTTCTGATCCTGGTTCAAAAATTTAATGGCTATACAACTAAAATAAAACAATGATTCATTTGTAAATAAGTAGGTAAATATACTTCCAGTAGCTAAGATAAAATTAGATTATATTCTATTGTTTTAATTTAAGTGACAGTATATCTACTGTTCTATCTAAATGACTATTATAACATTAGTATATCACACATTTTAAGGATGTTCAAAAAAGTAGACCAGTTTTTGTAAGTAAAAATAATAAATTTAAATTATGAGTTAAACAAAAATGTATCCTGTGGTGTTTAATTTGAATTTAAAATCTAAAATAAAAATATAATTTCCGATTTTTTATTATAAATTTTAGCGAAGAAATATTTTGTGGGTGCCCTTATCGTGTGGGGCCCCGGAGCTCGCGCCCGCTTGCTCTCCCCCTAAATCCGACCCTGTAATTATTCGTCTAATATAATACACAAAGTGTTTTCAGTAGTAAATTTTAGAACTAGTACTATGGCGAATGTAAACCTGTTAACTATGGAGAATGTACCCTACTTGCTAATTTTTCATTGGTGGTAAGATTTAGCAAAAACATGAACGGTTTAGGCGAGGTTTAGGCTAAAATCATATAGGAGACAATCATTTTAATTAAGTAATTATTAAAATGTATGAACAAAAATAAATGGATTAAATAAAAAAGTTTAAAAATTCTACATTTTTTCAATTAATTTTTAAAGACAACACAAGTGACATTTCTGGTGCAAATTTTTTACACATGCTTTGAACACTTCAAGAAAATTTTAGACCCTAGATTTACCATTCATGAAATATTAATGGTGGGCGAATGTAAACCTCTGGCGATAGTACCCCCGTCTCCTTTACAATGGATGATTTATTATTAATTTTATCCAGTAGTCTATGTTATAAATTAAATCATTTTTAAATTACACTTTCTGTGTCTTTAAATTGAAATAAATTCCCATGTTTAAACTTTCGTTAAATAATATACAATATACCTATTAAAATTTTAAACGAAATGAAATAGTAACCAGTTCCCTAAGGGAAAGCGTCAAAACACCTATTAAAATAAAATTCAACATTGTGTTAATCTGATCTCACAGAATTAATAAATTAATTATTCTCAGACAAGCGTTAGAAAATTACCATACAATGATCAAACTCTGAATCATTTTTCTTTCCATACGAGAAAGTCAAAGTGTTAGTTCCTAAGTTGCAGCTAAAAATAAACCATATTAAGTTTCTTAAAATAAAACAATCACGTTTCATGGAAGTTACAGCCGACGCTACTAGTTTTTAAAACAACAAACAACAAATTTATAAAACAAGAAAAATACAAGCGTGCAAGATGTAATCATTATTTCATCTTATGATGTTGTCGTTGGCAAAGATAGACAAAAAATATATGAAATATTCTTGGCAAAAAAGGCTAATTTGATTTATCGCGTATTAATTAGAGCAACTGTGATAATTATTCAGTAGATTATTTATTACTGATAATTAAATTTGTCAAAAATTGTAACTTGCTTTTAATGGATTAATTTGTTGGGCCGGAAATTTGCATAATTGATAACTTCATTTGTTTTCTGCAAAATATTTTTCAGTTTCAATACAATTGTAGTTGGTTTACTAACTTCATTAATAATGAAACATAAAATTAATAATTTCATTCATGCATAGTCATAATATTTTAAATTTAACATTTTAAACATTAATCGGCACTGAAAACATACGTTCACGACAAGGACCGAATACGATACGTTGGTCTTACCTTATTTTAACATAGGTTCGTCGTTCATTCCGTAGTCAAAATGACAAAAAACGAACTTACACGAACAAATCTACTCACGGTTTGGTCTCAGTTCCGTTTGCGTCACACATGGTGCATTTTAATGCACGTTTCAACGGAGTTACATTTTATTTCGATAAAAAGGTAATAAATCTATAAAAATAAACAAATGTTATGACTTTCCTATAACTTATATGCTGAAAATTCATATCCAATAAGTATTTCTTTAAAAGCCGTAGGCTTGGAAACTGTATAAAAGAGACGGCAAATGGTTAATAATTTTGCCGCACAAATACATGAGGGTTACACGTATGAAGTTGTTTTGAGCACAACATTAAATTTTATAACTAAACAACGATTAGACTTTATTCGCACATGTATAATATTAACTCGTATTTTTGATAAATTTTGATTCAGTTTGATCTTACGTAAAAATATACTTTCGTGGTCCAATTCTTCTTATAATTTGACTGGGAATAGAAATAAATTCGCAGAATTCGCCATTTTTAGTGCTGTTTTCATTATTTATTTAATGCATAAAATACGATTCAGTAAAAATTGTATGTTTTAATAAAATTAATAGGTAGGTACCTATGTTTTGAGATTAATTAGAATAAAATTAAAAAGGTCCCTTATCAATATTTAAAATTCTTGTATGTACATATTTAAGATACATCAAACAATACATTTAATAGCATAATAAACTGTTGCTGTGAAATAATGCTTGCTTTTTTGTTGTTTTCAATTTATTTTTTAAGTCTCTCTTTTATTAAAATTCTCAATTAACCAGAGTGCTGTGGAAAATATTATAAAAGGCGCATTTGTTTTTGTTTTATATTCTCATTATTTTCTGGTTGTTTATATTAACTCATTTATCTGAGGAGAATGCTTCATTAATTTTATGAGAGTATTGTTCATTAAGTTTTAACTGCAAAAATTAAAGCTAAAATATTTTGAAATGAAAATTAGCCATTACCTGTTGTATACCTTAAAGTTATGCTATAGTAGGTACCTACAAAAAGATAGGTATATTGGCCAAGAACAACGGAAAAATTGTAACATTACGGACACACGCACGCACATACACAAACAGACATTATGTGGAAAATGTTAAATTCTTATAATTATGCTAACTTTTGGGTGTCTGACGATGGTGCATCCCGTAGGTGACACTGACTACACTTTAAATTTGAAACAATCGTTATTAATTTTATATCATCTTATGTATTTGAGAAGTTAAATTATACGCAATTTATAAAAATTTCTACATTTAAATACACCAAAATATATTTACACGAAATTTATAATTTTATCATATCAACATTGATACATGCAATAAACCGCGGTGAACTAAACTTGCAAATCGGTTCCTAGTTCAGCGCAAACAAGGTTTCGACAAGTTTAGTTTATTCTTCTATAAGAATATTGTGCTCAAAATATTATTTGATTTTAGTTTAGTAAATCAGTGATACCTAAACTGTTTTTTAAAATGAATATTGTGTTGATGTTGATAATGTAAAGGTGCAATATAAATCAAATATATTTAATAATTTTTAAACCTAGAAATAGTCGTAATAGTATTACTAAATTAAATACAAACATATTATAATGCACGTATTATGTATAATTTAATGTTTTTACTGATTCTCGTTAAAAATAAACAACACAATAAACCGGTCAAAAAGCTTGAAAACTAAACAACATTTTTGTTGCAGGAAGCCGTCAGAAAAACCCGGAAGTGAAATCCAGCAACCTGGAAAACTAAACATGACATTTTCAAGCTCAAACAATTAAGTGTTAACTTCAGACCGTACCGCGCGAGTATTATTGTTCACAGCGCTCAATCCTCGTGTTTAGTGTGTGATAATGTGAGTGATAGTGATATTTAACAGCGAGAGGTTGGCATCGAATCTGGTGCCGGGGAATCATGCCCTCTAAGAAGCAGTACGATCTTGTGCAGAACGATGATTATGACACGAGGATACCGCTGCACCCTGAAGAGGCCTTCCACCATGGAATCACCTTCCAAGCCAAGGTAAGACGAAGAACAATTATTATTCCTATTAAGGCTATACACTTGCTATGAACTTCAGAGCAAAATAGGGTGCTACAATATTCAAGATTGTGACTTTGTTTTTGAAATCTATGAACTCATATTTGAAATGTAAGTTTATAATTTCGTCAATTTTAAAATGAAGTTTTTTTTATTAAACTTCTTGTTACACTCTTCAGATCATTGTAAGGAATCGGTTATATCAAACAAAATTCAATTGTATGCCTTATAAAGTAAGAATCTTGAATATTAAAATGCAAAAATTAACTCTTATTTTTTCTAATTGTTGTTATAACAATGTATTGTATGATTTTTTCGATTAAATAATGCTTCTTCCGAGGCTTCTTCATTACTCATGTTAAATTTCAGATTTTTATTTTGAACAATAAAGCCAGAATTGATGAAATTCTGATGGCAAGCGTAGCGTCTTAAGTCCTGTTCATGTAGGAATTCATTAAGGATTTTTTCATGCTCCTAAATCTTGAATTATTCTTTAAAGCGCTGTTCACACTGGATTCTTTGAAGATTCTTTCATGCGTTTGACAATAATAATCATGATGCGATTTGCTTGTCAAGCGGTGCCGCTAAATTGAATCTTCAATGAATCTTAGAAAAGTAGAATTTCTAATTCATTGATAGCTTCAAAACAGTGAAACATTAAAGAATTTTAAAAGAATCCATGTGAACAGGGTTTTAAAAGTCTTTATCGAAATAAATATTTTTTGCATTTTCGGGAGTGAAACTCTTCTCAAGTATTTATTTTTAGGAATTAAGGTTCTTAATTTGATCCCAACGGATTATTTTTCATCTTTAATCCCGTTGTCAACGAATTGAATTAGATATATTATCTCGCTGTCAAAAAATATACGTGCTGTTTCAGATGATCTATTGTAGTAAAAAATATACAAATTTGTCAAAGTTTGTACTGTCAAAATTACAAAATGTGTTTCTTTTAAACTATTATGCATTCGTATGAGAGTGAAGTGCAAAAATAGCGTATATACCACTGAACTAAAGTACCTATAATCTCTCACCTTCGGCTCGTGAAATAAACTTCACCCTCAGGATTAAATCATGTACTTTAGTCCCGTGAAATATATTATTTTTCATGGCCGGGAGAGAAATTAGGTTTCTATGACACCAAAATCATGAGAGAAGTGTCACATTTTCTCTCAAGGGAGAGAAATAACAAATTTTATTTCTCGCCTTTGATCTAATATATAAGGTGTCTCCGTACTTCGGGAAAAAAATTAAAGGGTATATACTGTAAGACGTTCCATGATCAGTACGTCTTATATAGTACTATTTACCCTTTAATTTTTTTCCCGAAGTACAGAGACACCCTGTATATTGAGTTGTCAGAATAGGGTACCTATTCAAAAATTTATAAGTTTTAATTTGTTTCAAAATTAATTTGGCTTTATGGGCAAAATATTGTTGTGCAATGATCTTCACTTGGTTATAATAGTTCTAAATTAATTTATGGCATTGTAAAATTTTTATTATAATATTAAGTTTTTAATGTCGTTGTTAAAGTAGCATATTAACTAGGCTAGATAAAATAAAGTTAATATACGAATATTACGATAAAATAAAAATGATATCAATTTGTTGATGTTAATGAAAAACTAGACGAGTAAAATGTTATTTTACTATTTAATGACAATTTTATCGTCTAGACAAGACATTATTGAACACTTTTTCATACATTTTGTTTGACAGTGAGTTTATTTTAACTTGAAACATGGGATTTTTCATATTCATGGATATTCGACTTTGACAGCAATGTGTTAGAGCGTTCTTTTTAAAATGAAAAATAGGGAATCAATTTTACTTTATTATTCTACAACAATATAAGATATTTGGGCAGCTGCAAATGTTCCAAGGGATGCTATTAACATAAACTTTTAATAGTTATTGTTCAAAGTATAATCATATTACCAGATAGCAGCGGTGTGACACCAATTAACAAATTCAAATTGATTCTCTGTTTCATTTTAAAATAAACGCTCTAATACATTGCTGTCAAATTCGTAACCATGGATATGATAAATCCCAAGTTTCACGTTAAAATAAACTCACTGTATAAATTTTATAGTTATTTCCAAGAGCGTTTAAAGAAAATTTTACAGCTGAAAACCGAAGCAGCTGCTGTTAACCTCTGCAATGATCCAGCTTTAAATAGATCAAACACAAAAAATATTGACAAGTATCATTTGCGATAAATATTTCAACTGTCTGTTATGAAAGGCTGACGAGAAACGTTATTCATTTATTTTTAGACTATAAGTTATTTTCAGAAGTCAGAATGAGATCATATTTAGAATTAAGAAGTCAGTGTTTAAATTACTGAAAGCAAAAGTTAAAAGCTTCTAATTTCGTTTGCTTGCTGGAATAAATAGTCAATTGTACGGAAACCACAATATTTACATTCATCCTCGCATTCATCAAAATGTGGGAAAACGTTACAACGGCGATGAATTAAATTAGATTGTTTGTGAAAAACATCGGTATACACAAAAGGAGAACATATTATTCGTAATTAATAATAACCTTTTGGCAATGGATTGCTCTCTTTAACTTTAAAGGGGTACACCGGTGATAAAACTCATTTTTAAATTTCTATACCTACTGAAAAATTGGACAAAAAATTAGAACATTTATGTCATTTTCAGAATCGGTTTATCATTTATAGTTATCGAGTTATTTGTCGTTAAAGTTAGTCACGATGACGTTATAGTTTCAATAAGAAACATTTACGTTAAACAAAAATAAATAAGAGATTCATACATACAACGAAACACACGTTACACGAACAACAGACATTGTACTATAGTTCATTTTATTTGTGGTAGAACGCACGTCATTATCTTTCAAAACTAACAAAATATAAGTACTACCCATATCTCCTGTCTCTGTCCTACATCGTGGTAGCATCGCTGAAAAAATCGAACACGTTTGTCTAATTAATGCATATTTTTCGAAAATTGACTGATGACGTGCGTTCTATCAGAAATGAGATGAATTATACCTGCGATGCAATGCCTAGATGTCACTACGCCGGTCAAGATGACGTCCGATGACATCACAAACTTTAAAAATAATTATGACGTATACTAAAACCCGCAGTAATATGAAACATATGTCTTTCTTATAATTTTAAATACCTTTTTATAAGCTAATGGTCATTTTTTCACTGGTGTTGCTACAGATTTGTAAAATTCTAAATATTAGCTAAATTGCAATGAAACTTATAATCACACGAACATTTTTATATTTGTTAATAAACATAGATGTGATTTTGTTCAATATTTAAAGATTTACAAATTTGTAAAACTTATATATTTGCACAGAATCCCATGATTTAATTGGAATACTAGTCTACCAATGTTCTTGTTCTTTTCTTAAGTTTTTCATTTATTTTTCTAAACTTTAAAGTAGGTAATTGAAAAATGTATAAAAATGTAATAATGCGAAAACAGAGCATTGATTTCCATTATCTATGAAAATATTTTCACATCTTGAGGTATAAAACTGTATAAGATGAGAATGTTTATTTTAATGTGGCTCAGCAATTGGCAAAACTGTTGCACTGCTAATAAATTCCCTGTTTTCGCAGGAAATGAATTTCTCTACGAATTTCAATAACAAACAGTTGAAATTTGTGAAGTATAAGCTTACAGATTTTATGCGAGTAAACCAAATTTCGGGACAATGACAACAAACAGAAACTGTTTTAATTACCTAATTGCCAGCCTCGTTGCGAACTTAAAATTAGATTCAAATTCAAATAAACGCTACGAGTATTTACGACAGAGAATTATAAAACTAGCTCTAAATTATTAATGAACTAAACAAAGTTTGTTTGTAATTAATGAAAATGCGATATAATAAGTGCATGAGATATTAATAATTGTTCATTATAAGTTGGTAATTAAATACGCGAGTTCACTTCTGGTCGACAAACGGAAATTGTAAAGCTGATTTAGTGTTTTCTGGTTGGAAGTTTGGTCCATATATTCTCGTTAAATGTCGACCAGTGCCTCCAAATATCACACCCACTAACGCGCACAATTAATGGCGGTTTGCGGTGCCGTCGTTTTTATTTCGACATAAATCATCATATTTTGGAATGTTCATTTTATTTCCATATTTGAACTAAAGAAACTTCTAAATATGTTTTCATCATTATTGATATACCTAGTGACTTTTATAAAAAATAATTCAATAATAATAGTATTGACAGCTGGACAGCTGTCTTTTCATTACCCCTGTTTTGATGGAAAGGATAAAATTGTTATTTGTATGCCAAGGGCTGAAAGTAGCCTTTTTCAGATTGAGGCTAGAGATTGTAGCGCAGCGAGGCCTGTAACTAGTCGGTAGTCGAAGTCTGCAAAAATACTTTCAACCAGATTAATTGATTTTTATTAGCAATCAACACAAATTTTGTAATTTTGCATCTATATCATTATTCCTACGAAAGCTAAAATTTTGAATGTATAAAAACAATACAACAAACTTACCTAACTGTAAATAAACTTGACATATAGAAAGATTTGGATTGAAAATTGTAATATTCATATAAATTCAACCAAATCTTAATAAATTATTTAAGATTACAGATTTTATAGATTTTTAGAAGATTTTTATAAGCAGCGGTTTGAAAATGTTTTCAGATCGGTTCTATTAGCAAACGGTCTTCAAAGAAGAATAGGTCTGCAATTATTGTTCATTTTCATGTAACCGAGTGAAGTCCAAAAGCCTACTTTAAATACAATCGTAGAGAAAATATATTTTTCTACGCCTACCACCGAAATTCGTACTTCCGACATTCATTGCACTCGAAAATGTAGAACGGCCGTGTGGGAATGCATCTTGAGTATATTGTAATGATTTTAAAATGAATGTTTCCTATCTGTTGCTATGACATTTTAATTTTATACATAATAAAATTTGTACATCATTATTTGTAATATTTTTGTTTTTCTGAAAATTTCGTAAAATTGTCGTGTCAAATTAAACAGCAAGCAATTATCATGTAAAATTAATAGACCAGGAGCACGCGTACCATCTAAATCGTATCATAGGTTTACGCACACCGACTACGGAAACTTGGTACCTATTTTGATGTCGGAGATGCAGCAGATGTGTCCGAAACACATTATTTCGGTGGCGAAATTATGATGCGGTATGGAACAACTTGTTATAGAAAGATCAGTACTCAAATATTACAAGTTTACAACTGAGGGTAGTGTGTTCATAAAAAATAAATAATGTCAATTTGTCAGCGTGAAATGTCATTATACTGCATGTAAATTAATGAAAATGTAAGTAAATATAGAGTTGTAGAAAAAGTATAGTGTGCAACACTTGTCGAAATACTCTTACATGCTCATTATGTTTCTTGCGAATCTTCCCTTCACACTCGCACGTACGATATAAAATGCTTTTTTCGAAGCTTGATACACAATATAGGTACTATTTTTTAATCAATTAGTTCTAGGTTAACTAGACTTTAAAAAATCCAATGCCACAAACCGCATTTTGGTAGCTCGTTAACTTCTCGAGTTATTTCGATTTTGCAATTTTTCCATTTTGTAACTTTCACGATTCCTGTAAACGTAAACGAAATGTTTTGGAGCCTCTGTAAATCGAGCGGCAAAGTGTGCAAGGCAAACAGTGTAGTGTAGAGTGTAGACGAAGCTCTAATTCTGAGATCGCAGTCCCAGATCGACTCACTTGAAATTAGCTACAGGTTTGTTTAGCGTTTCGCTGTTTCTGTGCCGCGTTGTTCCATTGTGGATTTAATTAAATTTATCCTGTCTAACGGAACGGCGGATTTATTTTATGGATATTAACAATAAGTTAACAATGCAGTAATAGCGGTTTTATTCACTATAAACCAGGGAGGTCCTTTTATTTTATTACCGGGAAAAACTAATAGTGTGAGGGAGAAATATAAAGTTAAATTAAATTTTGATTGAGTGTAGCTATAAATCAAATATGAATATGTTCATGTTATTAAATTTTTAATCAACTGTTTAAAAAATTATATGAAAAATCGATCGATACATAGGTTCTAGTCAAATGATATTTGCCGAAAAAAATATAATGTTTGAATATAAAATCATGAAAGAAAATTGAAGATAAAAATATTGTAATTACGGGCCAACCTCTGTAAATAACAGCAGGGATTTTTTCCAAGACAACGTATCCAACGTATTAACTAATTCATGTAGAGATGTGGAAAACTTAATCACTTAATGCACTAGCATCGTAAATACCTATTATGTGACAATTTTGTTTAACTCGAGTAAGGAATCGACGAAAATAGTATATTATAAAATGAGCACGGAAAGTGAATGATATTGTGTGAATGAGAATGATGATGCAAGAGCCTTGTCCGAGGTCCGAGTTCAGAAATCTCAGGAGCATTCGATAGACATTTTCTGGCGAGTCATGTACATTATTTTTCCCACGATCATAATATTAAACATTTTATTAATGAATTTATTTTAATATCAACTGTCACTGTTCTAATTTCAATTTTACAAAGAAACAAATATACCACGATCCACGATCATGCAATACATGATACAAGAATTTCAATAACAACAATATAAATTCAATTTAAATTTGTAAGTTATACCAGATACAGCAAAAGTGTTACTCTAATATAATGTAAATAAATTACCTTTAAAGTCGTGTTTGTCCATATTAATGATATAATACAATTTATCACGAAATACTTAAAGACAGGAAAAAATTATCAAATGTCAGAAAGACAACACACGCCTACTAAAAAGTGAAACAAAAATTAAAACTGTTCGATATGACCTGTCCGATACCATATCGAACGGGTTGAACGGATATTTGATATTGTTTATTTTCGTAGCTAGGTAACTGTATGAAAACTTTCTGTTTCGTATTTGGTCTTGGGAAAATTTAATTATCGAATGTTAATAAATTTTTTATATTATCTCAACCATCTTGTTTATTACTTCATTTAAGTTTAATTACTCAAACTTTAGACAAACAATGATTCTACCTTATTAAAAACTTTAATTAATCCACATCACCCTATTGTCTAACCTGACAATCACCAGATTCAATTTCGTTAAAGATAAAAGCTCAAAGCTCGGTATACATGCATAAATTACCTTAAGTCATCTTCTCAGCGCTTTCATCTATGACCAGGTGAATTTCTCACTTTTCAGGGTCAATGTCAAAGTCAATACACTCGATCGACTTTCTATTGTGTAACAGCAGCATTGAGATTGTGTTTCATTTGTTTTTAAGAGGAATATTCACGGTACTCATTTAGACTTTGTTTGACAATAAATTAGTTTATCAGAACTTTACTTCAACCCTTATTTTTAGGTTGTATTATGACTGACAGAGTTCTGACAACTCAAGTTCGAATCTAGTCTGGTACATACTCCAGTTAAAATGCACAAAATTCTCTCCTGTAGTGTACTCTCCACTTAGGTACAACCAACAATAAGTTGACGGTTGGTAACTGTACGGTATAATAGTTATTTATGTTACAAGTGGGATGAGCATTATTAAAGCAGTTGAATGTCGTATATATGCTTTAGCCCACATGTGATATACAAGATTTTATCCACGACTGGTCAAAATTAATAAAAATTGATATTTTTGTTTAAACGTCAGATTTGGAATTTTGAAAATTATATAGGTATTTTGATAATTGATAGGTGTCACAAGGTATACACACAATTTGTTCGAAAACAGGATACCCTGTCAGTTTTATTTTTTTTCCTTAATTTGTAAGTTTATACATATATTTATTTATTATTCGTTTAGTTCGTTTATATGTTATTTATTATAAGACAGTATTTCAAAATTAATTTATTCCAAGAATATTTAAGGAATAAGTGGATAGGTACAATAAGTATATTATAGGTATCCTTAAAATTGCTGTCAATTACTGACAAAAATATTATCTTTATTAGTATTTTCCATGGCTACGAACGAGTGAAGTAAAGTAAATGCGAGAGGTAATATGACTTCACTAGTGAGATAATATACTAATAAATTACCACACTCAAATGATGAAAATAATATGATTAAGTTTAGTAAATACTTGTCCAAACAAGAGTTTTTCGAGGATTCTTTTACGCATCTTAATTTTGAATAAAATAATCATGATGAGAATTGCCTATCAAATATCGAAAATGGAAAATGTAGTCGGCTACTTATTTTTTAATATTGGTGAAAGATTTGTCGGTAACATTGTAAGTACGATACCTTCTAGATAGGCGTGCTTATATTAAATATAAGCACAATACCGCACCTGTATTCTAAATACTTGTATTCATGCCGACAACAAAGACTTCCATCATGTTCATTGATTCTGAAAATATTTCAATAATAATACAGCGGCATACATCTATCCACCAATATGTAGGAAATTTTATATTTTGGCGCTTGGAAAAGAAATATTGAACATTTTTATGATACAAGACTGCCGGAGTATAATACAAAATAGGCCTTTTATCATTCTTACATTCAAAATTATGTTCGCAAAATTAACTTTTTATACAGAGGAAGAGTATATCATTTTGATATCGAAATTTTATGGTACATTCAAAAATGTATATTGAATTTAGCTTCCTACATTTCAAAATGTATAGAAATATTATGGTAATAAAAACATTTTAACATCTCGATAAAATATCACTGGATGATCTGTATATAATAGTATATTATATATTGAGGGACTAAAGTGCATGATTTAATCCTGCGGGTGAAGTTTATTTCACGAGCCGAAGGTGAGGGAAATAATCACCTGAGGGATTAAAGATACTTTAGTCCTGTGGTATATACGCTATTTTTTGCACTTCATCCTCAAATGAATGCAAAATAGTTTAAAAGAATACGTTAAATTTTGCAATTTTGACAGTAAATTTTATGACAAATATTTATATTGTTACCATAGATACTCTGTAACAAATAGCAGGTATTTACTTGACAACGGGAATAATTAATTCAATTTCTTGACAACGGGATTAAATATGAAAAATAATCCCTTGGGATCAAATTAAGAACCTTAGTCCCTAAAAATAAAAACTAAAGAAGAGTTTTAGTCCCGCAAGTGCAAAAAATTATTTAAAATGTGTATCTGAAATCATCAAGACCTTTTATGTTTGGTGAGAAATGTACTTTACATATTTCTTGAAACAAAGAGCAATGTCAACAATGAAATCACTTCACATTACGAATAGTACAAATAGTTCAGCTGCGTCACAGATACAAATTATATTTATCCTTTTCGATAAATGCCATTCCAGCTAGACTCAATGTAGCACAACTGCATTGAAACCACGTCATGTATAATTAATTCCTAAGAAATATCACTTTCTAACAACTGCAACGTAAGTCAGACATCGCCGTCGGCCTTCGTAGATTTCTTTGATTTCCATAATCATTTTGTTTCAAACGTTTTTCATCGTCAATTATCTCAAAAGAACACTAACAACTACGTTTTAGTTTTACTAAAATATCTTCAAGCACGTGTGAATTTTTCCATTTTTTGTCAATAAATTGTGTAGTAGGGTTCTGGAATAATTTGGTCTTTAATCATTTTGGATTTATTTATCGGACATGATTAATTGGATGTGTCTTTGAAAAAGTTTTATTAGGTTTATTGGAAATAAATTGGTAGAGATAAAAGTTTTAATTACCAATGTCAAAACGGGGCAAAAAGTTATTCGATAAAGATTAAACGTATCGACAAAATAGCGAAAACTTTACTCATAGAGAAATTGCACTAATAGTGCAAAATTGACAAATAAATGGTGTTTTATACCTCTCTCGCCTCATATTTTATGAGGTATTGTAATGGGTAAAAAATTTCGACTATGAGTTTTTAGTAGATAAGCAGAGTTTCTAGAATACGAATTTACTATTTTCACGATGATGTGTGAGTGCGTATGAACGTATGGATTTATGTGACGATTTTTCGTTATCGATAACTCAATAAGTATCAAACCTTTAATAAGCAAATTTCATATTTAAGATTTTAATAAGTATCTTAACATCGAATAAGATTTTGGTAGAAATCCGCAAACCGGAAGTAGTATTTTTGAAACTTGATATAGTTTTTTCCTTAAATGAATTGGTACATTATTTATTTATGATAATTTTTGTAACAAAAGATAAAAGAAAATATAATTCTCTATGGGTATAGATAATAATAAATACGTATTCTATTTGCTAAATCTGATAGTATAACCGAGTATTTAACAATACAATTAACATTCTAGTTTTTTGTAATTTCAGTATCTTGGTGTCCATGATCATATACATAATATGAAAATTGTTTCTACACAAAATTTGAATTATTATGACAGTGATATTTTTGACATCTTCTGCATCTTGGTTTACATTATCGTTTACGTATTACACAGTAGAATGAGCAGAATTAGGCGAGAGGTGGTGTACTGGCCACATCAGATATTACCAAATTTTTAATCCCTAAATAATAAATGAAATGAACAAAAGCAGAAACTGTTGCGTTTTCGTTGTAGACTCAATACTACTAATTGTCTTTAGGTGAAGTAAGTGTGGGTAATTGTTAAAATGTGTTGAATTTCCTCAGAAAGTAAGTTAAAAAATGTGAGAAAGAGAAATTGTTAATTAATGAAAACTGCAACAAAAGACAAAACAATCCACAATTCATCCAATTAATCGAGCCAGTAATTTCCAAACAAAAGCATCGAGCCTCGTTCTCATCAAAGTCTACAAAAGTCAGTGAATTTGTCGTTTAAAATAACAACCGACAGCCATTCAAGCGAACTCGAATAACACAAAGAGGAGAGAAATGTTTTCCGCGTCGTTTAAATATCGATATTATTTTATGCAAACGACGCCTTGAACAGCGAGGCTTCTTTATCATAAAGAGACAGAGAGATATCTCTAAATTAAGCGCCTCGCCGTCCCCGGTGCCTGAAAGAATAATAAAACAGTCGTAAAACATGAATTAAGATGTGGAGATACTCCAGCAGTTATGTGCTTCATTTCAGCCAAATGGAGATTATATTACAGGAATGAAAAGCCAGGCCAGAGGTGTGTTTGTAACTCAGGGTTGTTTCTACTAAACATTAACATAGATACTGAAATTATTTTGACAAACTGACATGTTAAAGCTGTACATTTGCTATGAAATTCAAAGCAAAATAGGATGCTACAATATTCAAGATTGTGACTTTGTTTTAGAAATCTATGAACTCATATTTGAAATGTAAGTTTATAAAGACTGTACCACTGTCCCTAGGGTTTCCACATGACGATATTCTTGAAATATCTAATAGTCTGCTGGTAATTAATTAGTAAAAACCGGTGAAATCAATCAATTTTGTCAATTTTAAAATATATACTTATTGTTTGATGTGTTTTTTAAAGTTTTTAGTCAGTTAAATTCACGCACTGTTAAGTTTGGTTTTGACAGTTGCGTAAACGAAACGCACTTGTGTTTCACGTTTACAGAAAAACACTTGTTCTGCATTTGTCTTCTTTCCACCCATAACCAACGCAATAATTGTTAGGTAATAACAAAGAAATCGAACAGTTGTAGAAAAAATTTATTATATTATACATTATGTACCTACTATGTCTTTAAAAATTAGACGTTAATTCCGTACAAAACTTTGAATTTTCAAACTTGGCAGTTTAATTTCTAGTTGGCATGTTGGTAACTGTTATAAACAATGTTTAGTTTTTTTTAATGTTTACATTGTATCATTGTTTCATAAATTGTATTTATGCCCACTTGAATGCCAATTTATTTGTGATTTATAAGTTTCGTTATTTCTGTTGTTTATATTCGAGTTTATATTAGAACGCGCCAAAGATTTCAACCCTGCTATAACGCTGCCTCAATCAGCCATGTAAATTTATACATCATTCGAAGTATAATCTAAACATGATAAGTAATGACGTCACTAAGTACTTAATTATTTTTTCAATGACGTCATTGATGACGTGCACGTCTTGCTTCGTGAAAGCATCTATATCATACATTTTAAAGTCACAAAATGACATGCTTTTTGCTTTGACTTTTCTAGCAAGAAATAAAAACATATTTCCGTGTACTTGATCCAAATGATCTAATTAGACAACAAAAGGAATATATCTACAATCTCATCTCATCAGTTCTGGCCTTTTATAAACCCTGTTCTTCTTCCCTGGTGTCATTTCCTCTTCGTTGTAAATTTTTCAGTGTTTCCGGGTAATGGTCCTGAACGCTCCTGGTCCTTATTTTTAGGTCTAGATTAATCGCTCCATCCAATTAGTAGTTTCCAGAGAATTACGCTGTACGTGCAGCGAATTACTAGTTTATCTAACCCATCAGTCTTACCAACACTGTAATCTAACAAAGTCCCTACGGGCCGAACGTAGGGCTTCTTCTTTGCAGTGAATAGCACTGCATATATTCCACAGGAGAAGTCAAGAGATAGAGTAGTTCACTTTTTAAGACTACTATATTAAAACCAATTTAAAAGTTTTCCACAAAGACTTCAAAACTGAAACGTATTATTGCAATTTAAAAGATAATTTGAGTTAATTTTTGCATTAAGGTGCATCTTTTGCTAGAAAATTCAAAGCAAAAAAGCGAGCAAAAACATGGACATTTTGTGACTTTAGTTTAGAAATCTATGATCTATAACTTATATAATTAGAGTGCGGATTGTATGCATTTGCATATATTGTATTATTGTGCATATTAGTAATTTTTTTTACAAATGTATGCATTTCATACAAAAATAGATCAAAATATGGTGTAATTTTTTTGCATATTTTGCATATTTGAATATTTTTTGCATATATTTATTTAAAATGCATATAACTGCATATTTTGTACCTTTTAACCCAAAATTTCAATTTTTTATATATTTTGTATGTATAAAATTTATAATTGCTCAAATTTGATACCGTCTATAGTTGTTTTTACATTTATATTGAAGGTAGGTAGGAACACAAGTCGTATTCCAAAAATTATACGTTGTTTTGTTTATTTTATATGATATTCTTGTGCATTGTTGACAAAATGTAGTATTTTTCTGATTTATAAAAATAAATTATTAGTAAAAATGAATAAAATTATGTTGCATATCTGCATATGCATGCATATATTTGTAAAATATTGCATATTATTTGTTTAATTTTGTGCAAAAATTGAGCATATTTTGGCCTTTTTTCAATGCATATTTTGATCATATTTGCCTGCATATAATCCGCACTCTACTTATAATAAATGCATTTTTAATCTCGAATTGTAAATGTCACAGAATAACACAGCTGTTACAAATCAATTTTTCTATAAAACTATTTGCTTTTCAAAAGTGTCTTGATTATTACAATTTTAAAAAATTAGTTTTATTTTTAAAACTTCAACCTCTTGTATTTTGTTAACCAGAAGGAATTGGACCTATGTTCACTGACATTTTTTGCTTAAAATAACCTGAGGAATAAGCTGTTAAAATTTGTTACACTCTACTTGAAACACCGTGGTTGTATAGGTCGGGAAAGTAAAAATGAATTTTTGTGTATAAGTAATAAATTTACACATTGGATTATTAAATAATAAAAATTAGCTCCAAGTTTTGCTAATTGATGGTACAGCAATTTATATTTCATTGTTAAATTTCAGTTTCAAGTATTTAAAATTACCTATAGCCAGAATTGTTGAAATTGTTAAGCTTCTTGATTCACAGAAATATAACTATATAAATTTATTTGAAATGATGACAGTTTCACTACTTAAAAGAAAATGTAGGTGCAAGTTTACTTCCGGCAAATTATTCAAATTAAAACTGTGACTCATAAAATTATTCTCTACCTACTCACAGAATGAAAATACATTATTTCCCTTATCATATTATTTTTAAATAAATTCTATAAATCTGATTATCATGCATATAAATATCCCGTAATAAAATTACCATCTTAAAAACCAACTTCCGTTAGCCTTGCCAAAGTTCGGCGTCCGATAAATGTCTTGCTCATTTCTTTGAATAAAAATGATACCATTAACATAGAAATGATGATGTACCTCCTACATAGTTTTTCTCCACTGACAAATTTTTATCTTCTGCTCCAGAAAAGTTAAACACAAAAATTTTAAATATGCTAAAAAGAACATGTGTAGAGATTTTATCACCGGAAGTAAAAAATTCCGGAGAGCGTAAATACTGAGTCACTTGTATTTACATACTAATTACTGTATGTGCTATCACAGTTACTGGAAAAATATTCATAGTGGGAAGAGATGAATATACTTTTATTTTTCTTGCAGTTATGTTAAACATTTTTCACTGAACATTTTTTATTAGATGGCAACATTAATCATAGTGAATTTAATTTAATTTAGCAAGAAACGATAAAATCTACATTTTCTGAGAAATTGGAGGTAGACATTGCAAAAAAAAATTACCTACTTTGTTGTCTCAATGTCTTGTTAGCATGGTTTGTTTTAAAAACGTTTTCATGGTCTATTATATCTACTTAAATTCAACTGAAATTTGTGTATGTACCTGCATTTAAATTGATGGTAAAATACGAAGTAAAAAAAATTGAAATATTAAGATGTGATCACGGATGTGCTTATCTCGAATCAAAAAGAATTGTTTTTTTTCTAATTCACAAAATAAATTGCACTCCAAATGACGTATACATTTTTGTGCCAGTGGTTTCATATAGACTTTAATTGCCACATCACCGATATTGTATTGATTTGAATATTTATTTATACAACATTTATTATTTATAAGTTAATGTAATTTTATCAACTATAATTCCACAAGAGCTTTTTATTTCGCCGGATAAATTTCTGTTTGTATTGGAACCTTGTTACCTAACAATTTGAAAAGAAAAATTGTTTAATAAAATCACGACACCGAAGGTGGACTGATTTTATTTTAAAACAATTTTTCGAGTCAAATTGCTGTCAGGTGATAAGGTTGAGATGTCAAACAGAAATTTATACGGAGGAAATAAAATGCTCAAGTGTAATTCAACGAGATAATTTAACGACTCCTTTGGTTCTTCTTTACAAATATTCCCAAAATCTAATCGTTTCACTGACAAATATTAGAAATATGAAGCAAATAATATTTTAGTGTTTTGTTTATTGTTTGGTTGCTAAGAAAAAGGTAAATAAGGTTTTATTACTTGCAAAAAGTTACCTTCCTTTTTATCCGCTGTCAAAGCGATAAAATTGTGTTTTGTTTATGGCTTACTTTATACAGGAGTGGAATTATCAACTGTAATTACACAAGAGCTTTATATTTTTACGGATAAATTTCTGTTTGTATTGAAAGTGAAACCTTGTTGCCTCGCAATTTTTCGAGTCAAATTGTTGTTAGGTTACAAACAGAAATTTATTCGGAGGAAATAACATGCTCGAGTATAATTCAACGACTCCTTTGGTTATTCTTCACAAATATTCCCAAGATCTGATATTAGAAATGTGATGCAAATGACGTTTTAGTGTTTTCTTTATTGTTTGGTTGCTAAGAAATAGGTAAATAAGGTTGTATCATTTGCAAAAAGTTACCTTCCTTTTTATTCGCTGTCAAAGCGATAAAGTTGTGTTTTGTTTTATATACATGAGTGGAATTATCCCATTAAAATACTAAATGAAATAGTAACCTGATAAATATAATGAATACACAAAACATTAATAGGTACATCTTTTTTCCACATGAAAAATGTGCGATTTGACGGATACACATAATCGTCGCGGGTCGTTACAAATCGTTTTTCGTTCTCACTTTACAGTGATCGCGGTTCATGGATCGGTGACGTAAAATCGAAGTTAAAATATGACGTAATATAGGCGTGCGGTTGTCGCCCATGAATCATATTCGAGCCGCGGTAAATCATCGAATCCACCGGTAATTTCGTACATTAGCGAGGGAAATGGAAATTAACTTTGGAAAACGAACAAGCTGCTGATGTTTAAGCATCACTAACATTGAGTAGAAACACATTTTTATCGAGAAAGAAAATACAGATTTACTGCCTAATGCCTATGTCACACCAGCATAGTAGTATGAAGCACGATGCTCGATGGAACAAATGAATAACGTAAAAATTGTATCGCCGCTATTCGATCCAGCATTTTGACATATGGAAATTTGTTGCTGATTTCACAGTAAGTCCTCAATAGAATTTTTGACATTTGGTGAATAATTGATGTTAAAATAATAACAGTAAGTAATTGGATAATAAGAATACAACACTTTAAGCTTTTGTCAATATTTGGACTAATTTTTGATTTAATTACGGCAAAGAATTGATGAATTTTAATCCTCAGCTATCAAAAATAATTTTCAAATTCTTCAAAGTACGAAGTGAATATAGTAATACCTATACAAATTTTCGTATGGCATTTTGCTATACCGGTGTGACACCCTTTTGACAGCTTTTCATCAAGCAAAATGCCACATCGAACACCGTGCTTCATGCCACACCGATGTAACATAGGCATAAGCTAGATTCATATTTCAGTCTAGCCTCGTCTGCGCCTTGTCTATAAAATTCTAGCCGCGGCAGTAAATCTGTTTTTTTTTGCCTAGTTAAACAAGTAACTATTGTGAATTTTGAAAAAAAAATCATTCATAATCGGTACATTATGTAGTATGCATTTAATTTTATGATGAAGTTGTGAAACATTTTGTAGCTATGAAAACATAAACTTTACCCAATAAACGTTGAAAGCAATTTTAATATAGCGCAAATATTATTTCCAGTTTAATTTTGAATAACCAACTTATTTGTAACTATATACTTGATGTCAGTTTAGAACATAGCGTTGAGTAAGATAGGACGATGATATGCTTGAATCTGATTGGTCGAGACGAGAGGTGGATTTACACCAGCGAACATTGGAGAGATACGCGATTTCATTTCCGTTTGACATTTCAAGTTTATATATAACCTGAAAATAGTAAAACAACGTTGTTTCACGACGAAAATGCAACAATTTCGTGTGTTTCTTTTTTACTTCCTTGTTATTTTGACAATTTTTATTCATCTATAGGTAAGTTTGCGCCAAAGTTTAAACTAATAGAATGTTTGGGTGTAGAACGGACTGCATTCACAGTGCCACCTACTATGTTCTAAGCTGAAACAGAGTATAGTTTCATTTTCATGTTTTCTTATTTTATAGAACCGTTTCACTAGTAAATATCCTCGCACATTAATATTTCCCGTCGTATGATGATAAAGATGTGAAAATGCAGAGTTTATTTTCCCGGGATTTGCACATTGCACATCGCATTTCATTTCTCTTTTTCTTGTTGCAATACGGCACGGTAGGTTATGTTAACATGCAAATAAAATATGAATGGGAAAGAGAAGGTATATTTTGAGAAATTTATTACTTACATCTGGTATTCATGTGTGCATCTCTTTATGTGCTGCTTTGGACAGGAACTGGAACACCTGAAATTTACACTCGTGTCATGAAATATGAAAATACCAATTTCACTAAAAATAGCTAGTCAAATGGGAGATATTCACATAGTTTGAATTTAAATTTAGGAGACTGCGAAATAACTAGAATAGAAACAGAAACATAAGTAACATTCATGTATTCTGCACAGTGGCGCAACTAGCTCAATTTTTGGGAGCACAAGGTATACATTTTTATGAGAATCATTTAATTTCTTACAGATATCTTGCTTGAACTAAAATAAAATTTTTAAGATATTGCCTATTGAATAGTTTTTTTATGGTAATCACCCTCCAGGATTTTAACTTCCAATTACAGGATGGTAGATGTTATTATAGTGGAATCCAACCACTCGGACCCAGTGGCATTATTTTCGGTTGTGCTGGGAATCGAACTGGGAACCGCTAGCATGCTAGACGGACGCCTTACCGCTGAGCTCGCCGCTGAGCTAACCACTGGCCGATCATTATTATTAAATTATGAAATACATTTTGACTGACTTATTAAGTCTTCTTCAGAACATTTCTAAATTATTTTTGCCCTGCGAAAAGTTCAAATGGTAATCTAAACGTAGGTAATAATTTTTTAATAAAGTACTGCTGAGAAGCCATTATCATTTATTAGGTACTACAGTCGATCAACTATTCGTCACCGTATCTATCTTAAATAAATAATTAAACAAACAAATTATATTCTACAATAGGTAACTTCATGATAAATTACATCACGATATAACGAATTGTTTTAGCTGGATTTTAAGAAGTCATTATCAGGAATGTGGGAAAGAATCATATAAACTAAAAAGAGTCAAAGGTGTTTTATTAAATGGTCTGTGTTATGAATGCTTATCCTTTCTACAGTCTTTTTCCCATGCGCTTACACTTTTGATATTGGGTCCAAATAGACCCAAAGTGCCTAGTAAAGAGAATTATAGTACTAAAATATTAACATAAATGTAAGTAATATATTTATTTAATAATGGCTATCTATTATCAATACAATTAATATACATTTATATGTTTTATATCCTCATTTCAAGCAAAAAATATTACATATTGAATTGACGGCAGCGAAGCAGGTTTGTTTCACGCAAGTTGCGTGCAATTATATTGTTTATTTTTCAAGCAGCAAATGTTGATAAATACACTTATACCTAACAAATAGAATGGCTATCATATTAATAGCGGATACATCACAATAATTTTAAGTTCAACTTACCTGATTATGGGTACGATTGGACCCATAAACTACAAAAAATGTGTTAAACACGTTTTAGAGAAAAATTATTAATATTTTTAATAATTTTTTAACTAGTTTTGTTCGTCTTTCTAAGCTTGAGGAACACATGACAGTAAAAAGGTTGTATTAATAAAAATTGTATACAATAGAAAGGTTAAGATACACATAACATTAAATAATTATCAGTCACTTATACATTTAATGTAGATTCGACTGTATGTACCTACACTAAATCAAAACTTTGGACTAATTTATAATTTACTGGCTAAAATTTTACAATAAAAATACGCAACGTGCCAGGTTTATACTCCTCATCTCTCTCATTGATGAAATAAGAACAAAATTTTACAATTTTAGAGCATCTTTACGATTAATTCTCCGCAATATCACAAGTTTGATGTTAATTAGAATTCTCAACGTTACGGCTCATCAACGTAACGCAAGCAGGAAGAGCTGATGACGCAGGAGTTTCGATGACGGAGCGATAATGTCATTCAGGAGAATGTCGCGAATTTGTGAATGTACAGCGAAAATGAGGAGGAGGCATAATAGATTAAATAGAAGAATGTTTCTTAAGAGAAAAGGGTGAAAAAGCAATTAACAAGGCAGATATCTCAGATAGGAAAACGAGGAAAACTATTATACCAATATCAATTTAAACGAGTGTAACAAATTAATCCATAATATTATTGACGATTCCAGCTTACTTTCTTGCCTTTGTTTTCATCATCCATCTTTCAGTACATAATCCAGGCGACAAAATTCGCCAAATAAACAAAAAAGTAGGAGACTTCATAGTTATAAAAAATATGTAACATTCAAGATTCCGATGAGTCCCGAGCAGCAAAAAGTGTGCTCGAGCCGCTATATTGAAAAAAAAACTCGGTAACTTTAAATTTAACGGTAAATATTGATATTATAATATTGTAGCTTATAAAATTTTCTACGAAAAGATGCCATCACTTTTTTACATATAACTAATATTTTACGAGAAAAACGAGAAAATATATTTTGGTAGAACGAAGCTAATTAAATCATGCCTTAACTTTGTTTCCTGACACAAAAACGGCTGTAACTTGCGAATGGATAGAAAAAACAACTTGAAGCATTCGATTTTACAGACATTTTGCTATCAAATATATTATTTTTAATTTTTCAGGGATTCCTGATTTAAAATTGTATACCTACTCAGTAAGCTTACTTTGAAGTTGTATTTTGTTTATTTGACAGATTTGACGTTTGATTTCTTATTTGGAACAATAATTTGTAATTTTATAATATTGACGAGTGAAAGTGATTTACATTGTATTCCGTGTAATCCTCCAGTATTAAAACAAAGAAAAAACACAGAACATGTATACATTATTTCTTGCGTCCATAACTTGGAAGGTTGGAAGCTTATGTTTTTATAAATAGTGACAGTTTGCTTTATTTTACCTTGGTTAATAATAATTTAAATTTTTCCGTTATTAAGCAAGAAGTACTGAAAAACAACTTTACGAGAGCACGAGACAAAACAAATGTCAATAAAGGTGTGTTCTTATATTAGGCTATAGTAGTGAGAAAAATAATTTATTATTACCACACAAATATTTATTTGTCATTTTTGAAAGAAAAAATTTGTTTCGTATAAAGTAATTTACTTTTTGATAAATCTTTTTTCCGTGTATTGAAATTTACACTCTAATTTGCCACTATGTAACCAAGTAAGGAACCGATAGGTCGTATGTATATTTCGCCACAATTTCATGACTATTTTATCAGCATTTTACAAGCATCTTACGATCAGAACATCTGAAAATTCGCTACTTGACATAATATTACATAAGCCGCGATTTGATATTCGCGCTATCTATATTTATAAGCCGCCACGTCATTTATGACAGGTACAAGGGGGTAACATATATGTAAATACCGCGCAGAAAACTTCATCCCTTAGACATGAGCCGTGAAATTTCCTCTCCCTTGGGGAGTAAACTTCACCGGCGACATTCCCTGGTTGTTCTTTTTCTCGATGATATTTAAAACTCGAAGCGAACTGTGAAAATGAAAAATGGCGCTGGTGAAATTAGGATTTGAAAATGGGTCGTGTGAATTTGATGGCGGTTAATATTTTAAGAGGAGAAAGGAGTTTTTTTTAGAGATATGTCACTGGTGGGTAATGTCGTCATTTGTTATTCTTTTAGTTTTTTACGACGGGATAAAAGTTTAGTGGAAACCATGCGTGTGCTGTTGATAAATCTTCTGATATATTAATAGACTCTTTGGTTTATGATCCGTATAAAGATTAGACTTTTAATAGGTTTATTCCCTATGATTTATATACTGATCTTATCGCACACTAGGCTGCCACAATATTATTATAAAGTTATGCGGTGCAGTATAAAATTCATAGCTATTACAATAATATTTAAAATGAGAGAGATAATTCATAAACCATGGTTTATAATGGTTGTACCCGGTTACTTTTTCTGGTTCTGTAAAGTTGAGTAATGAACAAATAAAGGCTGGTTTATAAAGGATGTAATCGGTTACTTGTTCTGTATTATGTAAGATGTATGATGTGAATAAGAACTATAACCATTGAAACTAGGGAGGTTGTTTTGCCCCACTCTGTATAATAATAATTTAAAGATATTGTTGAAGATAAAAATATAATTTACAAAATAGTTGATGCAGAATTTTAAAATTTTGTTTTAAAATTGAAATATGTTAATTTGAATTTTGACAATTTTTGTTATTTTTTGGACACAAATAACCCCCACTTTTAGAAATATTGCAGTTCTTTTTACAGATATGTTTGTAAAAATTATTTTTTCCTTTGCTAATTTTATGTTTAATAAAACAATAAATTCTATAAAATAGCGTGCGGAATCAATGTTTTTGACTGTTTTATGCCATGGGTAGAGGATCACCTTAAGGCATTTTTACGTTACGGGCTCCGTGTCATTATGAACCATAACATAAAAATGCCTATAGTTTGAATACAGAATAAGTAACCGGCTACATCCATTATAAACCAGCCTTCAAACTAACTAAATTAACTGTTCACCCATGGATTCTTTCCTTCATGCTTCTGAAACCTGAAAAAATTCACTGTTTTGAAGTTAAATAATGAATTACAAATTCTTCTTTACCAAGATGCATTGAAAGATTCAATTTTGCGGCGCCGCTATTTACAGGCAATTCTCGCCATGTTTATTTTCCTCAGGATTCAAAAGCATGAAATAATCCTCAAAGAATCTTTGTGTGAACAGAGCTTTATATCATCTTATCAAATTATTATAATTCATGCAAAAATTTGCATCTAATTTTAAGCATATTACACTAAGTGGTTGAAACATTAATTTAAATTTTAAAATTATTCATCGAACATGAAACACCTGCATTTAATAACAGACGTCTTATAATATTTCTGTATTCTGAATTCTGTACGTTTCTCTACAATTTTCTATCATTTGCAATCCTTGAAAACTTGTTTAAAAACCTGTAGTACAATGTACCCTCATTAAAATTTATAAAAATATTAACTACTTATGATTACATAGTAAGCCTTGTTTTTAATTCTTATCTGTATCTTTTAGTATGTGAGAATATTTAAAAAAATCTGTGCATATGTTGTATAGGTACACGCTACATTAAAGCATAAACAGCAATAAAATGTAAAATCCAAGTAAAGTATGCTTTATTATCGTAAAAATAACTAGGTAACATACTAAAGCAAAAACGTTTAAACATAAAAATCCAGTCAGGTAGTACACATTTAAGTTTTTTAAATATCTCTCCTATGGTGTGCCCTTTACTAAAAAGCATCAGTGAGTTGACGACTGGTAACCGCACACACGATAAAATGATATGAGAGGCTTTCATGATGGGTAAAAAAATCAGTCAATATTTTTATAATTCATAGTTCTATTTAATATAACAAAATAATTAAAATAATAACTGACTGAATTTAGCAGAAGTTGTTATTTATTCATTGTAAAAAGTATTTAATTATTGTAATGGAGTTTTAATTAACAAATAAACAAATTAACAAAATGATATATAATATTTTATGATATTTACATTTATGAAAAATACACCACGTTAAACAAAACAAAATATATTTTTATGTTCGACTACATCATAATACCTTGTTTTATGATACTGTTTACTGTCCATAAACGGGTACTTTGTTGGACTAGTACGATAAAAATTCAAAATTGTAGGTGCTGCTGCCAATATCACATCAAAATAAATTTTATTAAATTAAATATATATATTTTTTTACATTCTTTGAATCTTGTTCTATTTCTTGGATTGCATAACTATCTCGAAATTGAGTTAAAAGAGCTAGAACATTTTTTTCCACAAATTTGACAGTTTGACAATTACCAAAATATTATTAAACAAAACAAAATGTATTAACAAAAATTATATAACAAAATTTCATCTGTTCGTTTATAATCAGGCTTTACAGACTCGCCTGAATTATCAGCCTCGCTCGCTGCGCTCGCTCTGCCATAAACTGTGACTCTTCTAAATTATGCATTTGTTACATAAATAGCTATTGTTTATTTTATTTTTAATACTTGAATTTTAGGAAAAAATAAAGTATCCTTAAAATCGTAAGTTTATGTGACTGCTAGACACCATAAAATTAACCATTGCGGTTTGGACTTAATTGAATTCCAGAATATAATGAGTTTAGTCTGAGAAGTATGTCTACCACAGCACAGACCCATATCACGAATGTAAAATAGAAGAAATTGCCGCTTTGAACAATTATTTAAATTAGGAAAACTACCCAGAATTTTAACTGTCGTATATATTACCATTCTTTTAAAAGGATAGAGAAGTTTAATGTGACAAACTTTTGCCACATTTCCGACTTAAAATAAAATATTTTCCAGCTTCTTTTTTATTGATTTAAAGTGATGCTGATGACTGATGAGAAGATATGAATTGGTCATTTTATTTAATTTGAATGTAGAAGACTGATATACTCTGAGTCATCTGTATAGATTTGTGTGCGGTTACCAGCCGTCAACTCACTCATGGTTGTTAGTGGAGAGTTTACCATTGAGGAAAATTTTCTGGAGTAAACTGAATTGTGTGCATTTATAAATTTATTTATTTTATATTTTGTTAACTGAACGGACTTCATTTTTACAATTCAGTTAATCACTTATTACAAACTGTTCAAACCAAAATACAAGATTTATAACGTCATGCATATAGGTATTTTAATGTTATATACATTTTGCACGATCGGTCATTTTTAGCGTTTACAGGCTCTGTTTCCAAGGTAGTAGGTTTTCTTTATAATGTAAATTAGAAGGCGGTAAACAATATTAGAAGGCGGTATGAACTCATGAAGAAGGCACTAAACAACAGAAACCAAGGCAACAACATCAAAATGCTAACTAAACCTATAGTAACCAAAAATAAACATTATTTTTAAATTTATTTTTATCTACAACTATTAAATAATAGCTTCATTTTATATCTAATTCCAAATATAAAATGTGTCTCATATTATACGGCGTGTAATATGAAATTTCATATTCCACGCTTGATTCAACCAATAGCAAGCAAGTATTTTCTTAGAGTTGCAGCATTTGTCTGAAGTTTGTTGGTCAACGACAGATAATAAGTAAGGTTATGTGTGATATGTTTGTACTACACCAAGTTTGTTTATAAGTAGTTGCAGATAAAGTATAGTATTTGACTCGCATATAATGGTTATATTACACTAGGATGATTACAACACTCGCCTACGGCTCGTGTTCTAATTTTCATCCTCGTGTAATATAACCTACATTATATGCTCGTTAAATAATATACTATTATTGTGTCGATCGGACTAAAAATATTATAAGCATCACGGACGTTATGTGTATTTTGTCCCGGTTTCGGATAATATTGAAAACCTCGACTACGTCTCGGTCTCCAAACATAATCCTCAACCGGTAAACTGCACATACTGCCCTTGATACTTAATATACTACAATTACTGATTATAGAATAATTTTTTTTTAAATTCGTGTTTTTGGACAGTTTTCGCAAGGAATACACTTTTCGTACCACTCAATTGACTAATATCTGACTTACTATGAATGCGGAATAAAATAAAATTTTAATTAAGTATGCAATTAATTATGCGAGGGCAAAAGTAAATTTATGAAACCGTAGGTAACCCAAAACTGGTTGATCAAAATACCTGGAATCAAAATTATAAAAAAGTTGTGAATCGTCATACTCGTAGAATCGGAAGTCCCATACAAGAATGTCTATTCTTCAATGCTTTTGAATTTGAAATGATAACTTAATAAAAAATTTTCTTCTACGCTACTCTTCTTACTGAGAACAATTCTCTTCAATTTTCCTAACGCTATAATAAGTTTTTTGCGTGAAACTTCTAACCTCTAATTCGATAGTATGCTTATTACGCCAAGTACAGTTCTTCGGGCATTTTTTCGGTGTAAAATTAAAAGTAATTTAGTGTAGTTCAACAACCGGAAGGTCGTTAACCTTCAAATTACACTTAAAACGAATGTTTACTTAGATATAAATTTAATTTTAATGCCTCGCTCTGCTCTTGTTGTACACGCCGCGTTCAACCAGATTTTTAAACGTCAGAAATTTTATGATAAATTGAAGACTCTTCGTAACAGTAAATTGAATTTGTGTGTTTGAGATTATGGTTTATCTCACGTACTGTGAGCTTGCATCATTTTCAGTGAGTGTATAAAGTACATGTTATTAAGAATTGCGCAATCTTATTTCATATTTCTTTGTTGCATTCTTTATCTTTATCTTAGTATGCAGCAAAAGGTACAAAAGAAAATAGAAGATTGAATAGACAAGATGTTATTAAAATTCTACCTTTCGAATATAAATCACTATGTATAGCTTTGTGAGTTGACAATAGCTCTAGGTAGGATGGGCAAAGAAATATATTTCTTGTAAGTAATTTTCTACACAAAGAAAAAAATATGTATCGCATGTGAAAAACATATTGAAATAGATATTTACAATATAAGTGTGGTAGGTTTTATTTATTAAAGTACGACGCGAAGTGATATACAAATATCTGACGGAATAACGCACACATTATGTATTATATTTTTCGGCTGTCGTATTTTCTGAGGATAAATGAGACTCATTTGACATTAGCACTAAAATTTCCTTCTGTCAAGTAGCCTAGACTAGAGCAACTGCTATATTATGTTGCCACTAACTGTGACATAATTAATCTGTTTTATTTATTTCAGACTCATCTATTGAACAATAAATTGTGTTATGTAGGTAGTATTTTTGTAGGCTCGATTTTTTATTACAAATCAACTTATTTTTATTGGCTTATTACAGCAATAAAATTCGATGCTCTTTACCGAATTTCGAAAATGGGTAATGTGATAAGTGATAATGTGATTTGTGTGGATTGGTCGTATATTTCACCTTTCTGTCATATAAGGCTCTGTTCACACATGGATTCTTTTGGGATTTCTTGATGATTCTTTTGTTTCTAAATCGTAGGAATAAGAAATCATGAGGAGAATCTCCTAACAACTTGCGGCGCCGCTAAATTGTATCTTCAATGACTCGCAAAAGAAGAATTTATAATTCATTGATAGCTTGAAACAGTGAATTAAATTTTTTCTAAGATATACACGCATAAAAGAAGCCTCAAAGAATCCTTGAGTGAACTGGCAACAGGGCAATAAATAGTAATAGTAAACATGATTAAGCATATTATGATATCTAATTTGAGAAGTTTTGAAATAAATATTTCGTGTACCTACTTTTTTTAGAATTTTTAGTCCACATTTTTACTCATAGTTCCAGGTTTTCATGTATAAGGTAAATTCATTTTGAAAAGGACACTCTATTTGTAGTATTTACAGTATAATTTAACCGTTTGAAACAAATTCCAACAGCTTATCTTTCGTCCAAACCCGAATTTCCTTTTCTAATCAGCCTTCCCAATCCTAACCGTTAGCTTTCCTTGCCTTGGTCAGTGGCAATTCATTAGAGCTTGAAGTTTTATCACCGGGCAAACTGCAGTGGGAAGTGAGCCCGGCGTGTGTAGGACGTCAAGTGTGAAGACCCAATGAACTAAGAACCGGCGGCGCCGCACCGGAACCACCGGAAATGGCGGGAATGCTCCGTCAACCGGAGCACAACAAACGCTCTTGAACTTGAAACTTACAATGAAAGAATGCGCTTTGTGGTTAGGTTAAATACTTGCGGTGCACTAGATTTCATGGATTAATATTAGAATATTATTTGTATGTACCATTTTAATGATTTGTAACTTGGTATTATATACATATGCTTCTTTTTAGATAGTTCATATTATATATTAATTACTATTTTGACTTCCTAAACTGTAAACATAACAATCACACATCGTTGACGTATATGGTAGTTACGATTTTACACGTCAACTGTTTCCGTATACCGGGTGGAACACCATACATGTGTACATAGACGATTAGTATTACATTTCACATTTATGCAGATTCCTGCTTCCCATTTCCATGTAGAAATATGGTAAATATATCAATTGAAAGGTAAAACTACTTCACACCAGATACGACTGATAATGTCGTTCTAAGAAGAACAATATTAGGTAATTTTAAATTCGATATTTTCAAATCTAATCTTAAATTGCTATGGTTACTAGGTACAACAAATTTTCAAATGTGACAAAGATTTCAGATTTATCTAATTTAATTTGAATTTTGTGTATTTATAAAGTGCACACTTTAATGCTTTATACACATTTATTTAAATTTTTATTTTGAAATAAATACTGACATCTCTGTCACATTTGAAAATTTGTTGTAGCTTGTAACCAGAGCAATGTAAGATTAGATTTGAAAATATAGAGTTTAAAATTAGGTAATATTGCTCGTAATATTGTTTTTTAAAAGTAATTTGAACGACAGCATTAGTTGTATCTGGTGTGAAATAATTTTACCTTTATCGTATTTCTACGAATTAAAAAAAAGTTTGAGATAAAACTTACGTAGAATACGAATCTGCAATAAAAAATGGGGGTTGCCATTTAAGATTTAAAAGTTACACCCCAGCCTGCCTCCAAGAATGGGGATGGGGGGTCGTGTTAGATGTCATTCAATCAGATGCGTATTTCTCGAGATATTTGACCGTCCCGGAACTTTTTGTACAGCCAGTATGCAATACAGCTTCATTGTCAAGTATCAAGTACTTAAGATTTTATTATTTGTGATTCAAGTTATTTGAAATTTTACTACTTAACTTAACTTAACTTTCGAATTCTATTACTTGCCTTGAACTTGACTTGATGTCAAGTCAAATAGCTTGAAAATCAAGTCAAATAGTGAAACCCTAAAAGTAGGTAAGTAAAGTGGGCAGTATATGGAATTAATATTGTCAAGTATCAAAAATCTAGCATTGACTACTAGTGAACCACAATAAAGAACAAAATTCATTGTAAATCCTTCAACGCCAAACTACAGTAAAACCAACTGAAGCAATACTTCTTTCATTGACCATTGACAAGCACACCATCCATCTTACTGAATCCCTCCTCATCGGCAGGTGATCCCGCGTCTCACGACTTGAACTTCTGAGTCTTCTGCTCAAAGGTCGAGGTCGTTTGGCAGCCACTGGTCGTCAGAGCAGTGTTGCCACGCCTCCACAAGAGACTCGGGTGATTCGAACCGGTTATTTGTTCGGACCGCGTTCGGTTTCGTTGGGTTTATGACTCGGAACGGCAGTGCCGTGCGAGATTAGTTTACGGGGCGGCGGGATTAGACGAAGAGATTGGAAGAGTGGGAAGTTAATTAAGGAAGGACTTTGGTGGAAGATGGAACTTCGAAAATGTCGGTGATGTTCTACATTTAGTCCAGTTTTCTGCATACTTAGTTTTTTTTCGATGTATCTAGGATAGTGATGTAAAATTTCAGGAAATATATTTTTTTTAAGTATCATGGATACCTTATTTTGAGTCATTTTAATTTAAAATCAGGATCTGATTTAATTAATAGTCATATATTATATTACTAGACTATAGAAAATTGTCGATTATATTGCCTGGAATCATCACGAAGCAGAACGTCGAGTGGTGTTTCCATCTGGCAATACGTCGAATTTCGAGAATTTTCTATTGTCGAGTGGTATACGGGTGGACTATAATATACTGTATGATAGTATTTTATTATTTAGAAACCGAATTATTATATTCAAAATTAACAAACTTTGTTACTCAAGTGACGTCAGCGAGAATAAGAGAAAAAGGTTTGTATTATCGATAATAATAGCTTTGTATAATCGATATTGTAATGGTTACTGCAAATAATAAATAGATGTCGAATATTTTTCTTGTATTATTACGACTCCTGAATGTCACGAGTGCGCAGCACGAGTAATATTTGTCTCCACAAGGTACATGCGTAATAATACCACAAAAATATTCGACATAACTTTGACTATACTCATGGTATTCAGAGGACTATTATTCATTGAAACAGGTCCAGTTTTTAAATTAAAATGACACAAAATAAGGTATCCATGATAAAAAACAAATACTTAAAAAAAATTGATTAATTTTTAATGTCATTGTCAAAGTGTTTTATGAGTTTTATAGGCAAATTATAATGTGCTGGAAAATGAAAAAATCAGAAACAGAAATACGTGCATTAAATATTGGTAATAATAAGCTTAATAAGAATTTTCATTTGTTTAAAGTGTCAACTAGTAATACGAGTGCAATATCCGATTCTATTCACTACGCGTGCAAATATGCACCGCTATTTATTTTTTAATTGTTTTTATTGCATATTTATTTGTCTGCTTTTACTGATATTGAAATATTGGAAATATTCGGAAACGTTGAAAATATTGAAAAAAATGTTTTCATTGAAAAAGAAAAATATTTTAGGAATACAAATTTAATACCAATCTTAAAAGTGGCCAGTAGGGCCGAAACCGGTAGAGTGCGGTGTAATATTGCAACCCTTAGTTTTAATTCATAAAATAAGAATTATTCCAGCCAAGAAAATATTATTACAATACATTTCCTAACTGTGTTTTACACTGTGGTTCTAAATCGAAAAATTATCACTCTTACTTCCTCTACTATATTAATTTCTTCTTCGTTAGGCTCAGAATCATCAACATTTTCTTCTTTTACTTTGTCATTAAATTAAATCAATCTGCCAACGTATGTTTATGCCACAAATTTTTATTGCTATGTCATTGCCATTGCCGTTATGAAGCCATCTTACCAATAATATAAGATTTAAGTAACAATAAAAGTTTGGAAATTTCCAATAGGTACATTTGCAACTTTAATCTAGGATCACAGTTTGTACCATATACCAGATAAAATAAAATGCAGATGCAAGATTTGCCTATTCATTTTAGAGCAAAAATGTGCAGAATTCAAAATTGCATCCAACGAGTCCTTATTAATTGATATAATGTAATGTAATCATAACATGCACACACATCGTTGACGATTATGGTACTGTTATTTTACACATGCCATAATTTTACCACATCGCATGCGGTAAAGTAATTCGATGTTTTTAAGCTTCAGGAAGTTTTTTTTTCAAAAAAACTTGTTTTGGCAGTCTACAAAAACACTACAGTATACAATTTATCGTTAATAGAGCCTGAAATAAATAAAAAAATATTTTAAATTTGAGATTAGCTGGCGCCATCTGTTAGCAGTTGTTTCAAGGCTAATTGACAGAAGGCAATTTTAGTGTGAAAATGTCAAATGCATCGCTTTTAATATTATAAAAAAAAGATATTTTTAATAAATAGGTATGTCAGCCAAAAAATATAACGCATAATGCGTGCCTCAGGTATTTGTACATCGCTCAATTTTATTAAAGCACTTCGCTTAGCTTTGTATACTTTAATATAGAACCTTGCGTTCGAAAATAAAACCTACCACACTTGTAAAGTAAATTAGTATAATTCTGTAACAAGTGTGGAATGAAGCATGCATATACAACTCGAGTGAAAAGATTCACGGTTCCACGAGAGCGGAATAGCAATTCCAAATGTGTTGCAGACTATACTTTCTCTACGACTATAATTTTACTTGCATTAAAAAACATAAGCTAAAACTATTAAAATAAAAATATAATATGTATTTATAAAATAATATTCTACATAAAATTTATAAATAAATAAATCGCAACGTATTTTAAACTACCCATCAGCCATCAATCAAAAACATTGAATCTATTCTATAACAATAAGTGAAATAATGTAACCATTCTCGAACCATTCTATTATTGAAAATGATAACATTCTATAACAATCGCAGAATAACACTATATTCATCTTTAAGCTTTTAATAGAGTGCCAAGGGATATAAATCAAATTAGACAGGTCAAAAAATAAATACTGCTTCAATTGTTAACTAAACTCGACTAAACTTGATGAAAAATTAATTAAATGTTCGGTTTCTTATATAATATAATACAAAAGAGTATTTCTGTAATTCATATTCCTAGTAGATGCCCTCTTCTCAAAAATAATAAAAAACTCAAGAAAATTCTAAAGTTTTTCTTTGAAAGTCCTTCAGCAAGAAGCAGTTCTCCTCGAGACTAAAGTAAATTTGTTAAAAAAGTAAAAACAAACTTTTGCGGTGACTTAGAATATAAAATCCGAATCTATAAATTTTAATGCCTAAAGGATTTTAATTTTAAATTAAAAAAAACAACTTAATCTAAAGTTGAGAAAGATATTCTCAGAATAAATATTTCTTGATAAATATTCAATAGAAACGTAGGTAATAAATTGTTATAAATAAATTTGTATTATATAAATATTTATTTCTCATTAAGTCTTGATTGATGAAATTACGAGATGTGGGAAATAAATCAAATAATTTAATAAAATCTATTTTTGCACCTTCTTCGAAAATTCATTTTATTGTCTGTGTAGGTGTTTCCCTGTCTGCCCACATGCGGCGCCTATGTCTACTAAATTCTCTGTCCGTATGTGTGGCTGTATACAAACCAACACATACAACAATCTACACAATGTGTGGCCAGTGCATTAGAAAAATCTTATACCCGGTCAGATATAAATAACTTCAACGTGGGCACAGAATAATCAACTTGCAACGTGCATAAGATTGAAAATGTTTCAGTGTGAACGGATTTTTAATTATTTTATGTGCAGTTTCAGTTTGTTTTATGGAGAATATAAAGATAAAGTTTATGATGACATGAGCTTCAAGTTATTGTTGTTAAAACTATATATATAAGCAAGTAATATTGTATAAATGAATATTGGAATAAAATTATATAGGTATAAAATACTAAGCTGCTACTGCTAGTAGATTATTGTTTATTTATACAGGGTGTACTATAACTTTCAGTATATGCGTTAAAGGATACAGTTTGATTATGATGATTATGATTACTAATCAAAAAAGAATTTTGCAACTGATTTCACAGTTATTTTTAAGAGCTTTGACTTGTAATTTTTGACCATCTAATGATTTGCTAGTGTAGTTTCCCCTAAACTTTTAAAAACCTTATCTGCGTCAAAAAGCAGTGCAATCAACGCTAGCGAGTAAAAAAATAAATAAATATTGCAATCAATATTCGTTTTTATGAACAAATGCGAAAGAATATTTATTTACTTTACAAGTGGGCAAAATAATAAATTACCCGAAATTACCCACGAGGGAAATCTTAACTCACAAGGCCGAAGGCTGAGTGAGATAATTTTCTCGAGTGGGTCATTCCCGAGTCATTCCTTTTTGCCCTCGTGTGAAGAATAATGTTTTATCCAACACCTCTTAATAACTGTTTAAGAGGAATCCCCACTAGTTTTGAAGATCCATTTAACGAATGAAGCGATGCCGTCACAAACCTTTCTTACCCATTGTGACGACATCGGTTGATTCGATGAAAAACCGTATTTAGCCATTTTCTACTACAAAAGGGGTTTCGTTGGGCACATGAAATTACCACTAATTTTCAATATTTTTAAACAATTTTTTTTTTAAATGAAAGATTAAAGTCTAGGCTATGTCCGCTTAGTGTCACTTTTTTAATTTTTACTTTAGTTTTTTAATATTTTATCTTCAAAGTTCTTAAAGTTTTACTAACTTTGGAGCTTAAAAAATACATGTAAAAATTTAAATTAAAAAAAATGGCACTAGACAGGACTAGAGACATCTTTTATCTTTAAATTTTAAAAAAGAGCAAACAAATCGGACCAAAATTAAAGTCAATTTCATGGCCCCAACGAGAACATATTTTTGCTTAATTTTGTAGGGGTGGGCATTCCTCTTTAATACATGTTTAATAGATATTTATACACCAAGTGAGATACATGCATGTTTATTCAAGAGAAGACAATTTCTTCGAATATACAATATTTTATTAAATTTTGACGAAATTATTTCAAATATATGAACTATAAATTTATTTTGACATAACAAAAAAAATCAAAGTAGTCGTCAGTGGCAAGTTGTTATTGTTTTATGCATTTTTGACGAAATAATGACATCAGAGTGATTTAAAAATGTGTTGAATGATTTAAAAAGTTTTAATTCACTTGTGAATAAACAGTTGTTTAAAGTTGTTGCTATGGAGTTAATAATAGCAGTTTAAAACGTCAAAATTTAATAAAAAATATTGAGTTCCAACCTAAAACATCGTTACTATGATGACTTCCAACAAGCGACTATTGTAAAAATTTGAACAAAAAATGTCTTCGTAATTAAATTCAATTTTTACAGTATAATTGAATTAAATTTGAAATAATAAGACAGGAGCTCAATAGAGACATGTTTACTCTACAATTTAGAAAAATAATATATTTTCTTACTTGACGTGTGCGATGATAAAAAGCAATTTTGTAAAATCTAATAGGTACGATTGTATTAATTCAAATAGTAATAAAGTAAGGTGTATTTAAACGATAAAATCGAATGGAATTTAATGCCGAAATGTAAAAATATCAAATTATAAATCTTGTTAGTATTTTTCAACAATGTAATTCGAACGCTTTTGGTCACTGGTTTCCCTATGATACATCCTGCATCAAATAATTTCCTTATTTACCGTTCTACGAGTATACATGAAGCACATTATACCCATAAATACACATATAATTTATCATCCATTTTCTATTATCATGGCTGTCAAGATTTAACAGTTACTAACCGTATTTTGAGGTAAATATATCGCACACATTGTCCGCAATATTATTTGTAGATCTCGTTACAGTCAGAAATTCTGAAATGGGTAATGTGATTTGTGTAGAATGAACTTTGCAAGGAACTTTGTCACATAGCTTTGAATATATTGCAAAATTCTAAACTCATAAATAAAATGTATTTATTATAACTTGCATATAATTTAGTTAAACTCCACGTAATAATAATTGAAAAAGTAATTAATAAATGTTGGAATATGTTCATTTTATCATCACTGAATAATTGTTTTATATTTTTGTATGTTATTAATTTTGTTTTACTTTTAATATGAATTATTTATTTGTATATATTTTACAGATAAAATAAATAATGCACAGTGATTATCTTTATTTAATGCAATATTTAATCATGAAAAGCGCAATAAATAATTTTCAATTTATTTTGCGTGATTTATTATTTACGTCATTATTCATTTTCTGTTTAATATTATGCAAAATACTGAAAAATATGGTTGGTAGCAACAGCCTGTAAATAAATATCTATATCGATGACGCACAGCCAAGTTGGGTAAAAGGCGTGATAATAAAATATAATAATTTGCTGTACAGTAGCTACATTAATTTTTCCTCTTCAACATCCTTTTTGCTGCACACGTTTTCAATTTTCTATAATGCATGTCAAAGTCACCATCTTTGTAGAATTCCACTATACATCACGGTCCCATATTGCTTTGTTGCACTATATCATTTATCGTCTGGCGGCCATTGTGCTAAAAATATGAAAAATTGCGGTCCGTCGCTCCCGAAAAATAAATCCCACGGGATTTCGAAATTTGTAGAAAAAAAGCAATAAGTAAAATAATTTCGATTTCTCTGCGTTTCACGCTGTACGCTGAAAAGATTCTTTCAGTTGGAGAATTGAAGCATTTTTCGTTTTTATTTGGTTTCGGAAAACGAGAAGATGTAACGTATCTGTTATTACTTTATGTTCTTTGTTGGAGTTGTAAAAAATAAGGATGTAAAGAAATAATTGCGATACCAATTTATATACCTACTATACCATTCACGAAAAGTGTATTATTTTCAAATATTAAAATATTTCTATCAATTTTACAACACAAACCGTCATCTAAAAATTTCATTAAATGAAGTTGAGTTTTGTAAAGTAAACGATGACAATTTGCTTGAAAATCGCATGACACAAATAACAGTCAATGGCTGAAGTGATTACAATAATATTAACCATATAGTTATATAAAATTTAGCGGAGATTTTTTACTGGCTTGAGGAACTTAACTGAAATAAATAAGCGGAAACTTTACTGTCATATAGTTTGACATTAAATTTAAAATTGGTTAAATTGTCATTTTGAGTGTAAATAAGCAATTAATATGGTAAATAATATATATTTATTAATGTTAAATACATTTTAGTAAATATTTCAAATTGCTATTGTAAAAAGAGTTACAAAAACGAGCGGTGCAGTGTCATGTATACACAGTTGAAAAAAAGGGCACTGTAGCATGCTTTTTCAGAAGAGCGCATAGCATTTTGCTGCAATAATGGTATTATTTTTGCCTTTTGAAAAGTAATTGATGGTACTCTTCCGAGGGTAAACAATTTTAAGGGGCAAAAATTGCTTAAAAAAGAGCAGGAGGAAACTTTTACACTTTTAAAAGCGATATTTACTCTTTTTAAATCATATTCTGCCCTAAATTTTTCCTAAAAAATGTAAGTACTATTAAAGAGGTACTTATTACCAGAAATTTGTTCATTTTTTTGTCCTTTAAAAAGTAAATTCATTTTCGTGTTCTTCTATAAGAGTAAAGTTGCTACGTTTTGCTCCAAAAAGGGTACTTTGTACTATTTTTAGAATAAAATTTAATACGAACAATAAGCCTGTGCATGGAAACTGCCACTGCGTCAGTTCAACGTTGACTGTTTTATGCAACGTTTGTAGACTTCATTATTGACTAGAATCATGTGATTTTTATATAATTATGCAATATACAATATCATATTGTTTATAATGACAAGAACAAACTACCTATATGAAATAAATAAATGCATTCCATTAAAATTATACTACGTTTTTTAATTCGATGATCTCCTCCTGCCATATAATTTTACCAGCTCTTCAGATCAACTGCTGCATATTTTGTAAGTGTTGCTATTTCAATATATATTTAAATATTGTACTTTTTATTGCAGTAATGAATTCATTAAATACTATTGTAATTATTTCTTATTAAAACAATGTATATTTAAAAGGTCATTTGCACTAATCTTACTTAAATTTTGAGTTTCATCTAAAAGGAAAAATAAAACCAATGAAAACACAACAAGGTTCGAGATTTACTTAATATTTACAAGTAAGATTATGTTTAAATGATCATTTAAATGTGAATTTGTGTGTTTTAATAAATAATAATTTTATTTAATAAATTACTACTGCAAAAAATACAATATTTACTCAAAGAAAGAGCAACATTACCTTACTCTTAAAGTAGCAAGAAATTTACTTAAATAATAGCATTTTTAGTACTTCTTTTAAGCAATTTTTGAATTTTAAATGGTAAAATAAATGCATGTATATGAGCAATATTGTACTCTTCTAAAGGCAATTTTTTGAACTAAAAATAGTAAATTTCTACTACTAATGTAGCAACCCTTTATGCCCAAAATATAGTAAAATTTTAATCTACTCTTTTTTAAGCATTCACAAAAGTACCCTTTTACCTCTGCTTTTTTGAACTAGCACCATATAACCTTGGACTTATATAAACCGTTTTTAGAGCAAAAATAGTGCTCTTTTTTCCAACTGTGTAAGTGAAAAATTATTATTTCGATATATTTAGGAAGATCATTTTAAATTTGACAATTATTGACTCTTAATTCAAAGTTGATTTATTTACCGTAAATACAAAACGAAATAAAACTTATACGACATAACGACATGTCACTGTCATTTCTATGAATGTACTGTCGTCTGTCATAATTGTTATGTTATATTATGATTGGCTAGTATTAATGCTAATAATGGTTTTCTTTTGTTCCAGGTATTTTATCTTCTTCAGTCTTTCTTTCTCGACAATATTGGTGAAGGGTAAGGTTGGATATATTTATTAATGAGGCTTGTTCATCCTCGTTGTTTGACATTAAAAGAACTCATTTTTACCTCCCGCCTCATATTCTATAAGAAAGGTATTGTGATGGGTCAAAATTTTCGAGTGTGAGTTTTTATTGGATATGCACGTTTTAGGATGCATAGAATACGAATAAAGTATTTTCAAGATGTGTATACGTGTATGTACCTACGTTAGGTCGTGTGTAACATTTTTTCCATTATTTACTTCGAACCTGAACCTAAACTGAAACGTTAACGTTATGTTTTAATTGATTATGACAGTGACCGAGTGACAGTGCCAATCTTCATATATATTTTCTTCTACATTTCTATAGTTTACTAAATGACTAAAATATTTCTTGTAAGTACCTATATATTTGTATCTTGATTTGTATAGTAGGAAAAAGAGTAGGGTTTGGCGGGAGGTCTTGTGCTGACCACATCAGATTTTTTATACTGTATTTTCGACGCTTATGGCAACCACACAATTACATAATGATGTCAAGTTAAACAACAAAATGTGCAAATTTCTTTACTAAAAAATTTGCTGTGTTCGTTTTCGGAATACGTAATTAACTCTGTCTGAAATTTCGTCAAAAATCATGTCATTGTTATTGCAGTGTAACAAACCCGAAATAATATAACTAGCTTGAAAAGATTTTATTATTTTATGATGAACTTTGAAGTCAGGAAATAAAATCAATTTCTTAGTTTCATTTAATTTATTTAATTTTAGTTCGTCTGCTTGCAAATCAAATGCATTTTGCATTCTGCTGGTAAACATATGCTTAGTAGTTTGTTGAACCCTACAGCACATTTATAATCATATCGTGGTTGCTGTACGTACGTATAGATGTCATTTAGATATGCATTCAATACAATATAAATACCGCATATGATTCTAAGAAATTTTATGCCATAATCATTAGTTGAGGTAGGAGACTTCCATTTGCAATGGGTAGAGCTCGGGATAGAGTAAAAACAATAAATTTATTACTTCCTTATTGTTAATGCTAGAAAAACTATGTTCTGAGATGGATATCTAAATAACTTAATTCAAATAAAACAAATAAAGTTTTTGCTTATGTGGAAATTAATCGATGTTATTAGAGCGAAGAAAGAAGATCAATTAAGATATCAATAGTTTTATTTTGACAGTAAGCCTGTAATCATTTTTATTTGATACGAGTATAATTTGATATTTTATTAAACTGAACTAAGCGGGAATAAATATTAAATAGGTACTTCTCTGTACCTGACTTGATTCAAACCCGAGTTGCTGAAACCACAGTCAATATAATATCAAGAATAAATAATATTCATAATAATCAGGATGTGCATGGTTTAAATCCTGACTTAAAACATGATTTTTAAAAATTTAAATCAATGATTTAAATCAAAATTTCCAAAAAAAATATAAAAAGCTTAATGAAATGTGAAAATTAAATATAATTTACTTATTTGTTTCATTACCTATTATATTTCTATCACTGTTAAATTGTTCATAATAATAATAATTATTATAAATTTTTTTATTTTACAAATAATAGTATATTATTTAACGAGTAAATAATGTAGGCTATAATTAATGAGGATGAAAGTTTGTTCACGAGCCGAAGGCGAGTGTATAAATCATCCGAGTTAATTATAGCCATTATTTTCGAGTCAAATACGACGTTTTATCTACAACTTTTAAATAAAGCAACATTTTCTTACTACAAATTTGTATTGATATTAACCTAACCTCAAACTTTGGAGTGATGACAATTTATCCGAGTAATTTAGAACTATTATGGGCTAGTTATATACAGCGTTTTACAAATTTTTATTATTTTTACTGTTTCTGCTTACAACGTCATAAAATGATAACTTGATGTAACACTAATATTAAAACAGATGTGATGGCAGTTTTACAGTTCGAGAGAATAAAGTACTCATTATTTAACAGTGTGAAATAATGAATTCATTATTTCATAATGTGTCCTTATGGAGGGGTTTATTATACTACTTTCTCGTATATAATGAATACATTATTCTATTGTTGTAGATAAAATATTTGACAAGATCTTACTATGTTGAAAGAAATTTTAACACTTTAATAGTAATATCATTATTTTTTTGTAACCTGATGATGGAAATACATCGTTTCCTAAACGTTGTACAAATAACTAAAAATATATACAATTAATAACTAAACCCAATAAGAAAAGTACAGTACCTGCTAATTATGTTTTCTAGGAGAAAATCTATAGGTACTATTCCGTATATTTATAACATTAAATATACCTAAATCAGTGGCGTATTTTATTTATGGTTGGCGATGAGGCAATCTGATACTGGCACTGGGCTCATTAGATCGGTTTTAATGAATAATTAACTAGCTATAGGTATTTAGTTTACATTTTGTACTTTTGTGGAATTATTGTTTAGAATTTATTGTAGAAATTGTAAAAAAATGTAAAGCGCCGCAGACGAATTTTTTTTGTAAAAAATTAAAACGTATTCTTAAAATTACTTATATACTTATACTAACAGGAAGAAAAACTGCATTTTACTCTGTTTTCGTGGGTCGAATGAAACAAACCTAGACTTAAAATTTTAATTTTTTTCATTGTTTTTTTTTTGTAAAATGGTCTTTTATATTTTATTATCTCTTCGTATGGACGTCAATGGTCGAATATAAGTAAAGTAGCCAGAATTTTTATAAATAATGTTAAGGTGCTCAAATTTCGTGGCACCATTGAAAAATTACAAATAAAATGTATCTTTATAAAATAAAAATGTACATTTTTTGGCTGCCCGGGGCCCCTTAATCGCCCGGGGCCTTACTTCTGCGCACACCTAAATACGCCTCTGACCTAAACAATTAAATAAACAATGCGAATAGAATTTTGTAATTTGAGTTTTATAATAATTATAATATTTTTGAAAATTTAAATGCTTTTTACTGATATAGTTGAAAACTACGAAAAAATACAAGCATTTTGATATGTGACTCGAAAAATAATTTGATTTAAATTACTGATTTTTAGTTTTTTTTCCAAAAAGTCGACATTTTTACACTCTGATAATAATAATGTAATAACCATGGGCATTCGTGAGTTGACGGCTGGTAACCGTACACCCGGTACATATTATATCTGTACCGAAAGTTGGGTTAAAAGGCGTGAAAGTATAATTATTTGTTTAACAAATCCTGCTAAATAAACTAATGAACTAGCAGTAATCCTACAAATAATCCTTTCTGTAGTTAGTCGAATCCCCAGGAAAGAATTCTTGTACAGGTACCTACAAGAGAAAGGGCCTTTCTCCCTTACAGACCACATAATTCGCTTATGTAAATTACGGGCCCATAAAACGGAATAATAAAGGGAATAAATTCAGCACGTTTTGTGCGATGTGATATATTCCCTTCGTTGTTTAACTTGCACCGGAACCGAGAAATTATCACCGGAGCGCTCGGAGCATGCGCGAATTTCACTCACTAATTTTTGGTCTGTTTGCTTTAAAGATAAAGAGAAAAAATGCAATGGCGAAATTTTTATTTTGCTGGCAACCATTCAACAGGATTTACTACAGAATGGTAGATGTTATTTATAGTGGAATTCAACCACTTCGGCTAATTCGTCTTGGTGCAGTCAGAATCTCAATCCGTGCGACGACCTTTAAAATTCGAAGCGGCAACAAAGAGATTCTTTGCAACCAGGACTACATTTCAGATGATCAAGGGGTCAGCTTGAAGCATTGGATTGCGATTTAATTGCAAGATGTTTTACAACACACACTGCCGGCCGAAAGATTTGAAACACGGAACTCCGAGTTCGCATGTCATCACTAGAGTGCGGATTATATGTATTTTCAATTGTATTATTGTGCTTATTCGTATTTCTTTTACAAATTATTGCATTTCGTACAAAAATAGATCAAAATATGGTTCTAAACTTTTGCAAATTTTGCATACAGCAATATTTTTTACCTATTATACATATATTTATTATAAATGCATATAACTGCATATTTTATACCTTTTTAACAAAAATTTCCATTTTTAATAATTTGAAATATGTATAAAATTTTTATTCGCGATATATCGTTAATATTTAATTAAACTTTACCATCAAACTCAGTTCAGTACTTTATATTACGTTGCGGAATACGTAAACAGAGGCCCCAGAAATGCATGACACTTTTTTGAAAAACGATATGTTCATATTTACACTCATACACAAGTCGTTTTCCAGAAGTTGTTTCGTACATTTTATTCTTGTGCAAGATGGCACAATGTAGTTTATTTTGCTGATTTATGTAAATAAAGTATTAGTTAAATGAATAAAATTAATTTGCATATATTTGTAAAATATTGCACATTTATTTTATTTTGCGCATATATTGTCCATATTTTGGCATTATTTGAATGCATATTGCATGCATATTTCCGCGCAGCTTTCGCCTCGATTGGTGTACCAACATTATAACGTTTTTATCTATTCGTTTTTTATTAATTTTATACATTTTTACTTCTTAATTTTAGGGACAGCGGTTGGAAGTCACAAAATTTTATTCTTATAAAATTGTTAAACGCTTTTTGAATCAAATACTGTCAATTAAATGGACCGGACAATCTATTGCCCTTTGTGACCAACTGTGGTTTGAATGCAATGAAGTACATATTCCATTATATTTACTTTCATTTAAATGGAGTAAATAGCAGAATGTCCTTTGTAACCAATTGTGATCCTGATAACTCTGGTTTGAATCCAGTCAGATACACATTGCATTATATTATACTTCCATTTTAATGAATCTAGGGTTGTTATTTTACCCAATTCAAAATTATCCACTTTTTTGATAAACCCTCTTAGAAAATCCAATAAAACTCTCATTAAAAAGCCAGTTCTTTAGAAATTATAGGTGCAATTGAATAATATAGGTACATATATTTTGTATTTAAACACATTTATTAAAAACAAGAACATTATATAAAATTAAAGATTATATATGTAAAAATACATACGTTAAACAAAACCCAAATAAACCCACAAAAAATCCGGCTGTGTTGGGTTATAAACGCGGGTTTTTCTCAACCCTGCCGACAGCCGAATAATATGTTATATGAACGACTATGGTTTTGGCAATTTTGGTTTGAATCCAGCCAGGTACACACTCATTATAATACTTGTATTTAAATGGGAAGGGTAGCCGAGAGTGTTATATGACTGACTGTGGTTTAGAAAACTAGGTTTCACTAACGTATGAGAAGTTGACCCACTCATACTAGCCCGCCCTGTATATCGTAATCGTTAGTTTTACGTTAGTTGAGTTTAGTTTTGTAGAAAATTGCGTTAGTTTTGAAAGTGTATACGTATTTAAAAAAATAATATTTGGGTGGGCTAACTTCACAACTTACATCAACTAATCAATTAAAAGTTATTAATGTGTTTTCCTCGCACTTTCCAATAAAGGGTTGGGTTGTTGAGAAGTTAGTCCACCCAAATATTATTTTTTTAAAATACGTATAAACTTTCAAAACGAACGCAATTTTCTACAAAACTGAACTTAACTAACGTAAAACTAACGATTACGATAGATTTTGACAGGGTAGGCTAGTATGGGTGGGTCAACTTCTCATACGTGTTTCACTACACAAATATCTCCACTGTGCCTCTGACGATAAATAACAGCATCTTGATTTAAATTGTCATAATGTCATGATACATTTTATATCACTTTTAAAAAACTGGTTTTGGAATTTGGAAGTATTTAATCCTTTTAAAATCAAGTGGCCTTGGTATAACAGACCAAAATTGTTTACTTATATCATGCAAAAGATTGTTCTAAAAAAAGTATAAGTACTCACATTGTCACATTAGATGTATTATGGTCTGCAAAGGGCACCAAACACTTCGAAGGCACTTTTATCAGTCCTGAAACACAAAACAGTACTGAAGAAACGTACAAAAAATCACAAAAATTAACGTCGTAGAACTGTCAAACTAATTACGGAAGCATCAAGCAAGTTAACATGGAGGTCATGTACTACGCAAATCAAAACAGCCCTAAAATAAGAGTCAAAACGTGTACTACAATAATTATAGTTCAGTCAGAATTTTTTTGTATTAAATATCAGATAAAAAGCCGAGTGTATATTGTTATCGACTGTTTCTGTGTTCTAACTCTGGTTTCAATAACAAATTCCAGTTTAACTGCACAAGAATCTTTCGTTTGGTGTACTGGAAAAGAAAACTCAAAAGCGTTATGCACCAACTGTGGTTCAGACAACTCAGGTCTTAATCCAATCCAATATTTCAGTTGTGGTGTACCTACCTACTCGTCAAGAATAGCCGAGAACTTTATGTGAGGTAGTAATTTGAAATTAGGAGCACAAATATCTTTCTTGTGGTTAACCACCATGTGAGTTAGTGCCTAGTAACCGCATTGTTAAATATTATGAAAAAAAATCATATTTAAGGTAGGAACGTGCGTAATTTCGGTGTAAGGTGAGGCCAATGCAGTCAATAATGAGAAGAAATTCATTATAAATCGTATATTTGGACGAAAATTACAATTAATAGGTATCCATTGAAATAAAAAATATAATTAAATTTAAAATTTACACTGAAATACAGTAGTATGGCGTCAAAAATATAATTTTTCTTGAGACTGGAACCTTTTATATGCGATTTCTCAACAATGATTGCGGTGACGCATAATTTTTATTTTTTTATAAATACCTCAAATATAAAAATATATTCGTTTTCTAAACATTTGCTGCGTTGTTATGATATATTTTCTAATCGTTTATTAAAACAACTGCTAGCCTCCATGTACGCAATGCATTTTAGTGCGTTTTAGTGTGAACTCTAAACTCAATTATTTTCGTTATTTCAACGGTTACTTATGAGTTTTAATTTTTATACAAATTCTACGACTTGTAATGAATGTTGTATGTTAATTTGAGTCATATTTTAGGTTGTGAACATCCATGGATTTACTACCTTAAATTGGTTTCGAGATTCTGCTTATAAAGTTCAGTCATGGATTATTTCATGCTTCTGAATCCTAAAAAAAATCACTGTTTTAAAGTTATCATAATCAATGAAATTAAAATTCACTTTTTCCAAGACTCATTAAATATTCAATTTAGCGCAGCCGCTATTTGACAGGCAATGCTCACCATGATTATTTTCTCAGAATTCAGAAACATGAAAGAATCCATGAGTGAACACCGTGTTAATCACAAAAACAAGACAAGGAATCGCTACACTTTTTCAATTTGGAAATAATTAAATTTTCTACAAAATTTCAGCCCAAAATTTTGACTTATAATATCACATGTGCATTAATTTTTTCTTTAATTTTTTTTGAGTGCAAGTTAAAAAAATTCCTGGACATGAATGAATGCACGAGTGCATATTCGGTAAGAAAATCGCAATGACACCGCCACCGCCGCTCTATTTTTGAATTCATTTTACAATAGAAACTTGAAATATTTACTAAATTTGTATTTAACATTAATAAATATGTATTATTTACCTTATCAATTGCTTATTTATACTCAAAATAACAATTTAACCAATTCTTAATTTAATGTCAAAGTGACAGCTGACGGTAAAGTTTCCGCTTATTAATTTCAGTTGTTACTCAAGCTACTAGTAAAAAATTTCCGAGAAAATTTGTATATACCTATGGTTACTATTATTGTAATCAATTCATCCATTGGCTGTTATTTGTGTCATGCGATTTTCAATACTATACTACAGTGTCAGTGTTATTTGACATCTAGGTATGGTAAATTATATTAACGCATGATCCCTTGACCCTTCTAAACAAATCTAAACAATTACTGGGCAATCAATACTTGTTTGGGGGTGTGTAGGCCGATTACAAGGGTTCTGCCCATAGAACTCAATCACGCCGTCTTTAATTGCGCCATGTCATGACGGCTCTCAATTTAGGCCGATAGGCAATTGTTTCGCTGATAGTAAATGACTGAAATTTGCTGATTGGAAACAGAAAGGGTGGGGAGTGAGGCCGCCGGAAAATTACCTCATTTATTTCGTGGTTGCTTACGAAAATCGCTCCGGGAAAATTAGGAAAATTACTTAGATAGAAAATTGAGAAGGTTGAGGGGTTAATATGCTTGGGATGGTTTGGTTACTTAACCAGTAGATTATTTTTTGGGTAATATGCCAGATAAATGAAAAATTACAAATTACTAAAATTGATATGTTCGTGCTATGATTTTGTTACAATATTTAATTAAAATCGAATTAAAATGTTGAGTACATAATTTTATATTTAATATGTAAAATAAATATACATTTTATTTAGTAGAAAATTCCGATTGGTAGGTACACTTTTATAACGTACCTATTGTTAAAATCTGAGAAAATGCAATAATTATCCCTTGCCAAAATATCGATGTTTTTTTCGTAAAATATATACCCATCGGTATTTTTCACTTGTAATATCCCAAGTTCATGGATTATATCAAAAAAAAATTCTAGTGCACTGCTGTCAATAGGTATGTCCTCGGGTATGTCAATTTCACGAGTCGAAGACGAGTGAAATTGTATTGCAGCAATGCACAACAATAAATTTTTTGGAAATTAATCCATACCGAGGGGTATGGTAAGAAAATTGCATTATTACTTACTTTTAAAAAATGACGTTTAAACTGCCTACAGAAATATAGACAATATTTCCACGTACAAATGCGATTTGCTGAAAAATATGTATACCCATGTAATACGACGCTTCAGGAATCCTTGTTTTAACAATCTTTATTATAATAAGACGTTACATCTTCAGATGTAAAAAATTGCATGTTAAAATTGATCAAATAGTGCAGTGTCAAATTTGTTTAAATCGATCATTCGACACTGCACTATTGAAATTGAAGATTAGGGGGCTCCTCTCTCAAAACGTTTTATTATAATAAAGATTGTTAAAACAAGAATTACTTTAAATTAATATTTTGTTGGATCCCACTTCAAATTTCTTCATAAAAAATCAAGTCCAATCTCTTACCATTTATGAGATTTCGAGGAATATTAATTTTAGGAAAACCGCAGTTCGATATCGGCCTTAGTTTTACAGATATGCAATTTTAAAGTTGCAAACTGGAATAATTGAAAATCTGTTGGATATATCCAAAACTGGACGAAATATCGTAATGCATCTTTTAGCATCAGATTTACAAGGCGTAAGCTTTTTTTCGCTATTTTAACTAAAGATTCGAACATCACGAAAATAGTTCAATACAATTTATGTATTGTTAGGTATTGGTTGACACAGTAAAGACAATAAATTAAAGTACATTGCATTAAGGTTAACTTAATCTATTCCATGCATCAAATGAAATATGTAGTACATGTAGTACATCTTAAATCAATCAGTAAAACATCGTGTGACAAATCAAAGTAACTCACTTTCCGTCTCACCTACTAAATAACTGCATACCTTCCTACATTTATATTTCTTTAAAAAGTATTTTTATTTGAGCTAGAAATGTGAGAAATGTAGTAAAACTACTTAATTAATAAAAACTAGCTTTTCTACCATTACGTACCTACGTATTACAGCAGTAATGTGTTAATTTGAATTCATAACAGCAAAACAGCACTTTATCTAAATATAATTTCATTTAGAACGAAGCATCGCATTTGTTTTCATTTTCCTTATAAAGAAGAAGAACAATATCATTCCCACAAAAATAAACTCGCTTATTAAATCACCCGCAGTTTTTGTCACAAAAACTCGCTCTTTCTGTTTGGCATAATTATTACTAACACGGCATCTGCCGCGTAGTTCATTTTCTCATTAATTTTTCAATTCGGAATTTAAAAACTAGAGGCACGAGTTCTGGTAATCATTTCAATAATAAGTTCCGATATGGTAAAATATGTAAATCAGCAGCCACCAGCCAGGAAGCGACGATGTGCCGAAGTTATTGCGGGAAATCGGAGAGCTAAAAGCAAACCGTAAATTGCTGTGACGATAATTTGCAGGAGAAAATTCGACCGCGGTTATCAAATTTTATTACTTAAAGCTGCATTCACCAGCCTGAAATTTGACGAAATTTGTAAAGTCTGTCTTATGGCAATGTGTACTTGCGTTCACATCACTGAAATTTGGTGTTGTGAACACATTGCCATATGATAGAGTTCACAAATTTCGTCAATTTTCACCAAATTTCGGGCTGTGAATGCGGCTTAATTCACTATATTATTTATACATTCGAGGAAAAAATTAGGGGAAAATTTTATTTTTGACGAAAAATGTCCAATTTTCAAACTGTTATGTTATAACTCGGTTGCATTTGACCCAACATCAATAATTTACGGGTTTACGGGACATGGAATGTATCGAATGTGGTTTTCAGGGACACCATTCGACAGAGGAGACTTTGATCTTTTGAAAACCCAAAGAATTATTTATGTTGGGTCAAATGCAACCGAGTTATCACGGTTTGAAAATTGGACATTTTTCCTCAAAAATAAAATTTTCTCCTAATTTTTTCCTCGAGTGTAGATTATCTATCACGCTTTTTATACCCAATTTGAGTGTGGCAGTCATCAGTAAAGACATACACAGAATGATTTACAACTTTATGCATATATTTTTATTTACTGATCACGAAACTTATGAAACAATTAAGGGCTACTATTTTCATATTGGATTTCATACATTTATTTAATTTTAAACGGTACAAGTAATTCTTGCCATTGCATTAATAATTAAATTTGATTTTACTCCATTTTAAGGTGGGTTTATGCTCAAATATTTTTATTTTTAATTTAAGAGGAGTGCCTACGTTCCATATTCATTGGGAAAATAGTCGATTTTACCCAATTGCACTTGATTTATTAATATAATAATTTATAATGGAATATAAGGGTGAGTTTATGCTCACAAAAATTAAGAATAAGAATAATTTTATAGTTAAAACAGTTATCTCATATGAGTCGGTTTATGCTGGAGAAATAATTCTTAATCCTTATTCCTTATTCTTACTTCTGCAGCATAAACCGACTCATACGTTATAGCTGTTTCAACTTACGACTATTCTTATTCTTAGCTCTTATTCTTAAATTTTGTTAGCATAAACCCACCTTTATATTCCATTATAAATTATTATATCAATAAAACTAGTGCAATTGGGTAAAATTGACTATTTTGCCAATGAATATGGAACGTAAGCGATTCTCTTATATGAAAAATAAAAATGGAACAATTTTTATATTATTTTATTTTTACAAAATATATCGTACCTACTTGTTATCGTTGGGGCAGACAAGAGCTCGAAACAAAGAATTTTCTTCCTCTCATTTTCTTCTGGAACGAGCGAAGTAAGACGGCAATTTGTAGAATGAGACCTAGTTTAAAAAGTAATTGTAGGGATCGATGTAACTCAATTACAGTTTTATTTCTTTCCCGTTGGTAATTTTCCATCACATTTGCGATGATCAAAGCCATGTATTTTTCAAATAATTGCCGCTACGCATTCAATCATTAACCGTTTCTAACAGAACTACCAACTGCAGGGAACAAAAACACTATTTAAAACACGATGTACTTGGTTATTAAACGCGTCATTAGTCTACTTAAACATAACCTCAATGCTAATCACATGCTACTTCACAGGTATATCGTACAGATCTTAATAAGGGATTACTCTTCGATATTTTTCAAACTAAAGAACTACATTATGGTGAGGGTGATTCATAATCATAACTTACTTACTTTTTTAACGTGCAATTTCAATGTCTAGGTTTTTTAATGAAACAGTTTTGAGTCACTGTTTCCATATGGAATTGTCTTAACTTTAACTGTGCAAGTAATTCTTGCTATTGCATGATTAGTTAAAATTTTTATTTTATTGCTTTCATAGTTGATCAGATATCCATTAAGCTATTTTTAATTCAGTGGTTTAATAAATATGCTCCTAGCGAAATAGCACTGAAATTAACGAATTTTTTATAAAAAAATTTCTACGATTGGTACTAAAAGTAGGCTTTTGGACCTAACTTCGTTATTTGAAAATTAACAATTGCAGACCAATGCTTTCTTGCAGATCCGTTGCTAATGGTAATGGTCTAAAATATTTTCAGACCGCTGCTCATAAAAATATGTTCATGAAATCATAAATAATTTATTAAAATTTGGTTAAATATATTATATATTACAATTTTCAATCAAAACTATTTTTAAATGTCAATTTTGTTTACATTTCCTCGTATGTTTATTTTGTTGTTTTTCTACATTAAAATTTTTAGCTTCCGTAGATAAAGATGAAATAGATTAAAAATTACAAAATTTTTGTTGATTGCCAATAAAAATTAATTAATCGCAGAAAAAATGTTGTGTATACTACTTACTGGTAGAAGGTTTTTTTTCTGACTTCTACTAGTTGCAGCCCTCATTGTGCTCATGCTACAATCTCTAGCTTCAATCTGCAAAAGTCTACTTTCAGCTCTTGGCATACAAATAACTATTTTCTCATGACCACTAAGTTGTGTACCATATTCCAATATATATTCACGAAATTATGAATCATTCTGTATTATGGTATGCTGGGATACCAAATAAAGAAGTAAATATTTATTACTGCCCAAGAGGGGAAATAAAACATTTGTCTGTGTTTTTAAAAAGAAAAAGTTAACACTGAAACAGAAAATCAATCTTAAAGAGATTTACATACGAACATTATCTACGGTAAACCGTACAGTTCAGATATCTCGCAAGTATATTTTATCCTCTTAATCAGTTTCTAACAGCTTACAATTCTTGTCTACACCTACATTTCTTTCCAAATAAGGCTAGAAGCTATCAATAATCACCATCTTATTGCGCTGGACATCAACTACCAATAAATATATCTATCTTTTCTCTAAATCATTATAACTTTATTATTCCTGCAGTGATAGCCAATATAACCAGTGTTACAAGTCCGTATTTTAGGGCTGAATAAAAGTCTTGTGGAATGTTCGCTAGGCTTGGCGCATGTTTATGTTGTAAACAGCTGTGAATGCTACATTACTTCCTAAAGCTCGAATTACATTACAACATTACAGTTTACACTTTCTTCATCTAGATTTCAATACGAGTTTTGTTCATCTAGTTCCTGTACTCTGTAACAAAAGTTTAAACTATGTAAGGAAGACATATAATAGGTATAGGTATTGTTTGTAAATATGCTACTTACCATAAGTAGCATATTACGATAGTAGTAAGATAAACCCGTACACTATTCATAAATCAACAGTATTGTATTATGAGTCCTTTATTCAACACTATTGTATAGAGTCTTTCAATAATAGGAGTGATAGTTTTTTCAATAAAGATTTCTCGGTTTCTGATATACCTATATTTTATTTACTTCTAAGTGTCAAATTATTTAGTATAGTCTGCAGTTTTATGATGCAGCGTTTGACGCCTCTAGAACGGTTGGAAATAATTAAAAAAATATTACCAAAGTTCGAGCTCAGTTGTGGGAGCTCATCGTTTATTCACCCCAGAATTGGGTCGCCCTCACCGTTACTCTGCGCAGGCTATAAGACGCACTGTGATAAAGTTTGAGTTAACATTACTAAGACAATAAGCCACCAAGAATATAACGAAATGTTCGAAGTGAGGAGAAAATCACAGCTGTAGCGGCCAGTGTTGCGGATGAGCCAAATTCTGCCAAATTGGAGCGATCTTATGATCAGTGTCAACAAAGCTGTGATGAACATTTGAACGATATCTTGTTCCGAACATAACTACATTGTCCAAACTTCCAAATAAAGCAAAAACTAAATTGATATGTCAAATCGTTGACGTTTTATTTAAAATTAAATTTCTATCACTCTTTATGAAAGACCCTATATAATGATGAATTGTCTGGTTAGGTTTATTTTATTGAATACAAATTTTGTAAAGAAATATTTTATTTAAAATGTCGTAAATAAAATGTCGATTTGACTCGCACATAATTGCAATAAGTCACTCGGATAACTTTCATCATTGTGAATTATGGCATAATTATATATTATGTTCTTGTTAAATACTAGAAGCATTTATTATTTTATACCTATACCTAATTAAGAATGTACCGTACAAAATGCAAATAAAATTCGAACAAAAAAATCTAGATGCAACAAAGTATAATGTAATTGAAGCTTAAGCTTGTGAATCATGGCGCATACATACGCACCTACTCACACATATGTTCTCTGCTCTGTAAGAATTATTAATTCACGCGTAGAGTGTTAATTATCGTGCGTTGTGGTATGAAAAGCAAATTACAGCCAAGGGATTCATGTGTTTTCATAATTTAGCACTGAGTTGATTTCAACATGAGAACATGACAGGAGGAAATTTGTAGTGTTTACTTTTATTTTCCTCTGTGGAATAAAGGGAACTTTGCTGTAATTTAATTACAGTAAATAAGGAATTCTCCTTTGACGTGTAGCAGCATACCACACAATAGTTTTTTTTAGTTTTAAAAAGATTTGAACGAAAAGTAAACGCCTGTATTTATGAACGTTCTTTACTTTAGAACCCCCTGTTCCTGTTCACACATGGATTCTTTGAGGACACTTTCATGATTCTGAATCCTGGAAAACAGAAATTCACTGGTTTGAAGCTTGTAATGAATTAGAAATTCTTCTTTTCCGACACTAATTGAAGGTTCATGTTAGCGGCGCCGCTATTTTACATGCAACTCTCACCAAGAATATTTAAAAAAAATTTGATGTGGCCAGCACAAGACCTCCCGCCATACTCTACTCTTTTACTATACAAATTATAGGTACTTACAATTTTAGTCATTTAGTCATAGGTACTGTTGTAGAAGAAGATATAAATGATGTACTGTTACTCTGACACTGTCATTATCAATTAAATTTTTCGTAGTAATTGTTAAACAATCATGGTTCATGGATAACAAGATATTGAAGTTTCATACTCTAAATTATATAATATATAATTATAATACTTTAATTCCTAAACTACTATGACAGAACAATTTACAAAATGCTGAAAATTGTAGATAATAAATAATATATTAATCTTTCATTTGAAATAAAAAATATTTCGATATATTAATTATTTATCAAAATATACTTCCGGTTTGGAGATTGCTTCTAAAAATAACTGGGTTCTTAAGATTTGTATTAAGACGTTATATACAAAATTTGATTGTTAAATGTTTGTAACTTTTTGAGTTATAGAAGCCGGAAAAATGTTACATACAATCCAACATACATACACATACACACAGACATCATCTCGAAAATACTTTATTCGTATTATATGGAACCTAAAACGTGCTTGTCCACTAAAAACTCACACTCGAAAATTTTGACCCATCACAATATCTCCCTTATAGAATATGAGGCGGGAGGTAAAAATCAAACTTTATTTATTAACTAACTAGTAGTTTAGTTATATAGTTATAATAAATTATTAAACAGGTTTTTTGAGTAAATAAACTTGTATTATATTAATATTTGGCTAACAAAAGACTGCATCAAAGAATACTCTATACTGAGCAAGTTTAATTTAAAAACTTTTTCTGGTCTTATTAGTTTATAAAATATCTTCTGGACCTGTAACTAAACCCAGAAAATCCTGAGCAAAGTCTTAATAAAAATACGATCCTGACGTTGAAATAAGGTTCTTTGTATCCCGGTATCGCATTGTAAAGTCCTAAATCCTACGCCAGAATCAGCGTTTTAAAAAGAAAACTTTACAACTCTCCGTCGTGGCAAAAGTTAAATAAACTTGCAACTAATCCTTCAGCTGCCAACCACTAGTCTCTATTAACCTTTCATGTTGATACTTTAATTAAAAGTCGCGTCAGTATATTAGACCGATAAATCTAAAATTCCTTCCAACTGCAAAAACGTGATCGTTTTTACCAAACGCGGCAATCTTTCTTACTTTTTGTTCTAGAGACTAACCCCACCGTAAGTCCATAAAGTAATCATTTGACCAGTAACAAATGGGGAGGATTTATCGCAGGATACACTCTCAAGAAATGAAGAAATATTAACATTTAGCTGAGAAATTTCTTTCTTTCGTTGTGCGCCATTGTGTTTTTAATCTTTTAAAATACTAAAAGATGCATCGACATCTTATACTTTCAACGAGAGTGTACCAATACGATTTACTTATTACTTAGATACCTGAGGTTGGAAATATAAATAAATCCTAGTTCTTTGGATGACTGGCTTTATTGTATAGAGTAGTTACAAAAAAATTACATGCGGATATTTTAAATTATTTTTACGTCACTCGGGGGAGGAAAGCAGTGTTTTCCTCTTGCTCATGGAGGGAGGGAAGCAAGTTTTCCCTCCCGCTCGGGAGGACCGTACTTGTTTTCCTCCCGAGCAGGAAGAAAACACTGTTTTCCTCCCGCGCGGGAGGAAAACACTGTTTTCTTCCCGGTACTGGCGGGAGGAAAACATTGCAAGAAAGGTGATTTCGAGGCCCTCGTGACGTAAAATATTGTGTGTCCCACGGGAGGGAAGGCTATTCCTCCCTTGGGCGAAGCCGGCGCCCTAGCTCGGGCCGCCGCTTGGCCCGCGGGAGTAATAGCAATTACTCCCTTGGGCGAAGACGGCGCCCTCGCTCGGACTCGCCTGCGGCTCGCCTTCGGCTCGGGTCGAACTGTAGGCGAGTGTCTTTGTTTACGAATATATTGAAAGATTAATTAATTTTTTAAAGTAGGTAATTTAAAATGACAGCTATCAAGTTATGATTGCTACCATTGCCACTAACTAGGTAAGACAGGGGTTGGTTGTTACATTTTTTAGAAAATTTATCCTAACGTCTTATTGGGTAAAAAGATTAACATATTAAATTGTTAGGATTTAAAAAGTAGTTTGTTTGCTACACAATATGATACTCATTTGGAAACTAAATAATAAGTTGATGAAAATTGTTGTATTTCAAAATTTGGCAGGGGTCGCAACCTATCCTAGCCTTGGGGTAGGTTGTTACAGCATACGGAGCAAAAAGTTACAGAAAGAGTCTTGAATATTTTAATCACTTATTTCTAATTTTTATCAATGGAATCATTTTAATCAGTTAGTTTTCAATTTTAACGCCTGCTTCATTTGTATTTAACTTTCTGCCCCAATACTAAAATGACATGTTTGAGATGAAATAACTACGAAATTATTTTTAAATATACAATGTAATTTTATAAACAAGGAACTTAAAGTAACAAAAATAACATAAATCCAATTAATTATCTACGACATGAGACCAAAGTTACGAAAAAGACTAAAAGTTAGAAACATGCTGTTTTTGGTCACCACGTACGCAGATGTACTCAGTGACTATGTAGACGCCGCTAGAATACAGAAGGCGAGAGCAGACTTTGCTATGATCGTTTGTGTCTTTATAGCATATCTTTAAGTATTTTGCAGTATCTGTAATGTGCTCTGTAACAACTTCCTTCCGTATCAACCACCCCTTATTATGTAAGAATATGCTATAGTTCTACTGGTCATTTAGTATATTAGAGTGCGATTTATTCTGCAAATTTTGAAAAAAATCTTTTTGGTTCGTGATCAGTATTTTCCTGAAAATATATATATAGCCGTGTGTGCGGTTACCAGCCATCAACTCACTAGTGCTCATGGTTGTTTGTAAAAAGTATTTTTGTGCAGTTAAATTGAAATGCGTGTTTGACTGAATTCGAACCTGAGTATTTTTTCAGCAGAGTTTCTCTATATTGTCAGATTTCTAGATTACGTGCATTTTCATGTAACCGTCTGCTGCAGGACAAAGTTGTTAAATTAAAGAAGTTAGCACCCGCATGATGCTAATAGAAGATTGCGTCTTATTCTGTCTGCAGACGACTCTACAGAACTGAAATATAATGTGCTGCAAATTACATGAGTTCAACTCGAAACTTCGTACGTTCTAACGTTAGGTACACTACAACTAACTGTTCCAAGTTTCGTCAACTTCATATTCCTGAATACTAATTATACAGCTAGTTTTCACTATTCTACTTATATTAATTTCAGAAGATTAGCACGAGACATTTGTTAATTAGCATAGATATTTAAATTAATTTATTGTTCTATTAAGAATTCTGAAAATAATCTAGTAATGAATATAAATCCAGCTATAGATAAAGTATAGTACTTATTCTTCTTATTTTACCCTAGAATGCTACACTTATTTCCAAAGTTAATCTGCTACAGTGGGGTACGGCTATACCCCAAATAAAAGTGAGTTATGTCTTGTGAAAAATTTGTTTATTTGAAAATAACATGCAAAACAACTTAAAACCGAATTCTACAAATGGGTTTTCTTTTGATGCTGCAAAAAATATCGATCTGAGAAACATCGGAATAATAGATAATGATATATTTTAGCGGTATTATTAGGTTATTACTTGTATGACTAATAATTAAAAAATGACAAACTATGCAATAGTAAGGTTAATAATCAATATTTTTTTTGTAAAACTGATGGTATCTATTAACATGAAAAATATAAATAATCTTATTTCGTTGCGCTGGGGTACCTACTTTTGTGTCCCACCCAAGTATTTAATATCTCTAAGATGAAAACCGAATGTCACACCTGTACCCCAAGTAGCATTCCAATGAAGGTAAATATGACAAAAACTTGCTTGAATAATTTATTATGATATCCTGCGGTTTGTGTGGTTCGGTTATCATTTATTTCAATAGCAATTTCTATTAGTTTTTTTAAAAGATAACTTTAGATAAACAAATTGTTAATTCAACAATTTTGGAAGAAAGTATCAAAGATTGATCAAGATCAAAATAAAAAAGAATTGATTAATTTATTTAGTTGGAAGTGACAACTGACAACAGTTAATAAATATCTTCTGGTTTAAAAAAAATCCTATTTGTATTATCAAAATGTATAGTTATAATCACTAGTGTAACATGCTTAGTTTTAAAATAAAAAATATATAAAATATATAATAAAAAAGAACCGGGAATAATGTTTTAAAGCATGTAAAGGCTTACAAGTTCCACCAATAAGTGACGTGTAGAGAAACAAACTTTCTCAAAACAACGTCGGGAAATAACAATTTCCCAAAATACAAAATAAAAACGCATTTCACAGATAACCCAGAAACACATCAGACAGAGTATACAGCTGTCCACAACTATACTCTGTCTGATGTGTTTCTGGGTTATCTGTGAAATGCGTTTTTATTTTGTATTTTGGGAAATTGTTATTTCCCGACGTTGTTTTGAGAAAGTTTGTTTCTCTACACGTCACTTATTGGTGGAACTTGTAAGCCTTTACATGCTTTAAAATGCTTAGATTTAACGTATTTATTTTAAGGTAATAAATTTGGTGGTATCAAATTATTAATGTTTTACGTAACATACTCACTAATACTCTATTCAGACCACGAAGTATAATAAAGACAGCAGATAACACTCAATTGTGGACCATGTCACATATTTTTACTCCACGAGCAACAAAATTAGAAAGGGAGGCCACGTAGTCTGAAAATTAAATTAAACTTGTATTTTATAATAAGTTTCTTTCTTTTAACAATAACATCAATTTTAAATAAAGATTTATTCACTTGTGGACAAGATAGTTTTAAAATTATTTTGATATGTCAGACTCACAAATATAAATTCAAAACAGTTATTATTATATCAAAATAAAATATAATATAAACCACGTAAATAAAGTTTATAAATAGGTAGTACCTATGATAATTGAAATAATGGAGGTAATATCTATTTAAATTTTAAACTGACAGCTCGCCATTAACTTCACTGCGGTCTTCTAACTCCACCCAATTTGATTGTTTTGGAGTAAAATTAACATGGAAGCACATACAAAATCAACAGTGTCATCTTCTGTCTTTTTTGTTATACTTGATTCAGACTTATGTGGCACGATATGACACATTTTAAACATATAGACAGTTTGATGATAAAACTGACCATTTGACACAGCATTTATTTAAGTATCTACTCGTATAATAGTAAAACTAACAAAAGTATCAGATAGAGTAAAGTGTAAAATTAAATAGCAACGATCGAGCACAAAGTGCCAACAAGATAACATTTAATATCCACAAAGCGTATAATTACATTTGAAATACAATCCATCGCGAGCATATTTTCATTTTACAGCCAGAGATAACCAACAAAACATAGTTGCCGCATGAAATTTAATTACCTCATTTCAAGTTAACCGCCTTTCACTGCATTCACTTGACTGTCCTGTGAGTCCTGGAGTCCCTAAAATTTCCAATTCTAGTCCTGCTTGTCCCGGGGGAACTCAACGTAGTCGGTAGTCACAGTTGCTCTATCGGAAAACAATAATCCTTAGCCGACGTGTGGAGTGTTACATCCTGTAAGGATCCCTTGGCGACGCGACGCAAGGACCAATCACACGCCAGAGGACGACAGGACTGTAAAGGAGCTACGCCTGCTGAGTGCATAATTGCGAGGACTGTAAATGCCTGATTGGGATCAGTAAATACGTTGCACGTCTCCGAACTTTATTATTTCATATAGTTTGTTGCAAAATAATTCTAATTTAAATTTGATAAATTAAATTTAAAAAGAGGATTTGTTGGAGAAGTAGGTAGTCAATTTAATAAAATACAATAAAACACCAACGTTTCGACTGTAATTCAATCTTCCTCAAGGTGATAATTGGTTATTAAAATTTAAAGAATATAATGTAAATTATTTTACAGAAATCTTTCGTCAAAAGAAGATAAAACTCAACACACACGTACATGTTATTTAGCAGTCATCAACCAACTGCTTCTCCAACAAATCCTCTTTTTATTCAACATTCAGTCGAGAAATCAATCTTACAAATTAAATTTAGTTCTGGAAAACTGCAAATCCTGCATAGATATTTTCAGAATTATAGATGTGAGCGTAGCGTAATCGATTCAGGTTCGAATCCAGTCAGGGTCACATTTCAGTTTAAGGTGGCAAACTACTGTTTATTTTCGATAAGAAGAAACAACGATTAATCTTTTAATATGTATCGTAATTGTGTACAAATTTCAGCAAATAATTGTTGAACATTTTCGAATACAATGTTACAATTTTAGCTCGTGATTGTATGAATTTTATACATTAAATGAACAATGAAAAGAACACTACAAAAGGCGGATTTATTTTTGTTCCCAGTCAAATTATGACACGAATTGAACCACGAATCACGAAAGTATGATTTTCAAAAATTCAAAATGTATCAAAAATACTACCTGTTTGATGGCTGGCTCAATATAATATATTTATACCGATTACTTACTCACAATTATTAAGAGGCTGCCTGAACCAAGTTGAATAAAAAGATTAAATAAGGTTTTATTATTGTTAGATACACTATTTTTCAGTAACAACCGTGAATGCACGTGAGTTGACGGCTCGAACGGCATGCTCACAGCATGTAGAGTAGTCACACCTAAGCTCTGTTATAAAAATATATCATTTACAAGGTTAGATTTTTAATTTTATTCTTGTATAAATCATAGATAATTAAATTTATTTAGTTAGGTTAGCTAGATAATGGATCAATAACTAAGGAAGTTGAGGTTTTTCATTTTTAATTATTAAAAAACTTGTACCTTCTCAGTTGAGAAATTTGTGTTAAAAAACAAACATTTTTATTTCAGCTAAAATGTAGTACTTACTCTATTCACAAATTTATGTTGGTACCTAACTCTCCAAAAATAAGGAGAGGAGAAAATATTTCTTTTAAAATCAAAATTATATTAAATTATAATTACCACAAAAAACATTTATTCACAAACAAGAGACAGTGGAAATTGTTCAAAGAACTGTTTCAAAGACTGTTTATAAAATTAAAAGATTTCATTATGTTTCTTAAATTAGATGAGTCCTCTAAAATCCAGTTTTTGTACGTGTTACATACACATTTGTTTAGTGCTCTCCAAATTGGTTTAGAGACTATTTGAAATTATTCGAAAATAAAAATTTAAAAAACGTAGGCGAGAAACAAGGATAATAATCAGTAAAACTAATCCTATAAAAAGTACATAACAGCTCATTATCTAGGTTACGTTCTTTTAAAGGACTGAATCCCCTAAAATAATATTTTGCAGGAGCAAAAAAGTTCGCAAAGTAACGATTTTATTTTAAAGAACTGAAGCGTTGCACTTTACAAAAAGTCGTTTACTTATAAAAAATATGAACAATTTTCCTTTGATAACGTTTGAGAATTAAAGCTCAACGAATTGAAATAACATTAATTCAGTCCTTTGAATCAGAACTCTGTCTGTCCTGTGACAATTTTACATCGTCAATTAAATATCCAATCCTCGTATCTGCACTCGTTTGTATGTCAACATCTCGCGTTGAGAGTCGTGAGTCGTGCGAGTCCGGACATCAACTCTCGGCTCCGGTGACTCCGGGCGTCGCCGGATTTATGCTGCCCGTCCGCACTGACAACGCGGCTTTATTGCAAACGATGCCAAGTGGCCCATAGGCGTACGTCAGAAGTGTATAGATACTCTGTGGTTTTACCCAGCTTGATCCTTATGAATTTATTTTAATTTTAAAATATTGTTCGTTGTTCCAATTCAAAAATTGTATATGTTTGAGAAACATGTTTTTCAAGAACCTGTTTAAAATAATGATCTCAAAAATGCAAAATTTCGAGTTATGTCACTTTTCTTGCAAATGAGCGAAATGTTATTGGTTTATTTATGAAAAATCGTGTCCAGAAATTTGTTAATTAGAAATTATATCATAAACATAGTTTTATTTACGTTTGATTTTGACACTAAATGTAAAATTGATTTATTATTACATGTGATTACTTAATTTTTAAATAATAATCAATTAAAAAGTTATGGTTTTATATCACATGAGCATTTTATAGATATTTATGCCGTTCAGGGGCGACAAATTTAAAAGTTTGAGACTCACAATATTGTGAGGTATGTGAAGTGAGGCTGCCACAACCAAGATGGTTAACAGGCGTAATGGATTTTTATGCATGTGATTCGAATGTGCGGGAAATAGATATTCTTACACTCAATTTAATTATTTATTTAATTATTGCTATGTAAGCAACCGTCATGAGTTTAAAAAAATTGAAGATAAACTATGCCGCTCAAGTAGGTACATATAAACTGTCAAAAACTTGAATTTATTCTTAATATTCTCTTTTTGAGGACGATTGCAGAAAAAATCTTGCTTATTGTATGTAACACATATGCGGAAAACGTGATTCTGAAACTCGTATCCATCGACGTGCAGTCATACCCACTTGGCACGAATCGTCCATGGGATGTTTGAAAATATCTTATTCTTGTACTTTAAGCGATATTACGTAAGCCTATCCTAGCCACATCCCAAGTACGATTAAAAATTACATATTCAATACAAACATCTCAGAGAATTAAATGGGATGCATAATTGGGATATTATTACCAAATTACTAACATTGGGATGTTACATAGATAATGTTACTAAGGGCGGACATTAGCAATCGCTAGTATATTATAAGGATGATAATGGGCGAATATAACAAGTAACAAGCCGGGATGTTCACATTCTTGCAATGTTCTGGGGATTTTGTTTTGTCAAGTAGGTAAGGAGATTTTTAAAATTTTAGGTTAAACCTAGCATATTGTCATCCCAATAAAATTCATGAAATCACGCCACTGAAGCCGGTCTACTACTATTTTCCGGAGCCGGCATTGAAACTCGTATCCGATCCTATTTGCCCTTCCCTTAAATTTAAGGACATTAGTAAAATCATGTCCAACTATAATAGACAACCGTAATATTGTATACGAATATGTAGGTCGTGAAACTTAATATTTTTCCAGTGATGCATTTTTTTCCTATTTGTTAACAAATTTGATGCCCCTTGGATATAATTCCATGTACGCCCCTGGCCTATCGCTGTCGCGCTGTCCGCGTTTTATCCTTTTGACTTTTTGTGATAGATGTAAGTGTCGGCGGTATAGGATTTTTTTACGAGGGGCGTGAGAATCGCTCCTTTCGGGGAAGTTTCCGCGGATGCAGAAAGAAGAAGAACGTAAAAGAGGAGGAATTAGTTTGAGATAAACGCGACTTGAAATTTGTAGTCAGCATTTTTATCAGGATCAGCATCAGGTTCGCTTGTCGTGCACTGAAATCAGCGATCGTAAAATTTTCAAAACATTTACACTACACTACATTGCGCACATAAAACGTTGGGCCAATATACGGTTTTATTTAAAATAAAACTTCACAACAAGTTATGGTACATCCTGTATATGCAGAGACTCAAATTGGGTTAAAGGTCTAATAGATTATGTTGTATGTACGAGAAATTGTGTAATTATTAAAAATAAGGCTTATTTCTGTGTTTTATTATGAACTATTTTTTTCTGGTGGTGCTACATTTACAACCAAATTTTATCCTAGCACAATTTTAAGCTGGCGTAAAACTGTAAGTTAGGTATACGTGAATCAACTACTGCATTTACAACCATTTAAAGTCTGCGTATTTCGGATCCGAATGGGTTTGTTAAAAAAGTTGATGATTTTATTTACGAGTATTGGAATGAAAATTATTTAAAAAGTTAGCACTTTTCGTTCATAATATTGCTATGACGTATTTGATTCATACGTATACAATTATAACACTTATACACACTCTCAAGTTACCTATTTCAAGCAGAGACAACCCACATAATAGATGATAGGTACATCAAACGTGAAACGTCAAATACTTCACGCGATAAAATATACACCTAAGTACTTATCAAGTTCGACGTATTCTTTCAAGAAAAAAATATATCAAAAATTGTAAAACAACCTCGAATCGAGAGTGAAAATGGAAATTGAAATTGAATGATTTTGGTTTTGACAATAATTTGAGCTGTTTAAATATAAGTTTGAGTAGGACTGAATTACATACAATAATTTTGCTTCTTATTCAAACATAAAATCATATATTTACTTTACCAAAAAAAACTACATTTCATGATGTTTCAACAGATGGCATGTCGTATTTTCACTTTACCAACCAAGTGGTTGTAAATGATAATTTTGAAATCCGCAAAATTTCCACTTCAAGGAAAAATTACGCATGTCTAAATTAATTGTAAATGTACCTTCATAATGGCTATTTGCATGGTATTGAAAATGAGATATTTATCTATTACTTGTACCAAATGTTAAGTCGAAAACATTTGTAAAAATATAAATTTTATTTTAAATAAATTATATGTTTATTAGTACATTGGAAAGAAAATTTTATGTGACGTAATTATCTTGAACAGGAATAGGGAAGCATATTAAGAATGTAACATGTGGTTGGCCGTTTTAGCTTTCCGCACAAGCGCGTTCACTAGTTGAGTCGTTGCTATGGCTTACGGCTAGTCATTGGGTCCAGTTTGCTCAACGTCAGAAAGTAATATTCAATTTTCATTAATTTCTTTTGGGCTTGTTAATACAAATTTTGTCTAAATAACAAATACGTGTCCCAAGTTCTGATCTCTTCTTTACAAATATTAAATAAAAAATCTGTTGTGGCCAGCACACGACCTCTCGCTTTAACACTGTAATTTATGTGAATTTGATTTTAGTTAGGCTTTCTTAAATTATAATTTTGCAATAAATTTACAAACTTTTTGAAAATAATTTTATAGTTCTTAGTTCTTTAATTAGCTCTTTATAGATAAAAATTTAACTTTATTATTACCTTATTACATTATGTTCAGTTGTTAATAATATTTACATTTCTTTTAAAATGGTGCCACAAACATTTCAGAAATTGTGTATACGTCTGTTCATCTGTCACATTGACATATTCATTTTTGTTTTCAATTTTTTTTCCTATATTATGATTTACAAATCGTGGTAGGTAAAATTACAAATTTTTGAAAATTAATTTTCCTTTATTGGTAAGAGATATAGAAACGATGTTAAATAAATATTGTAAGAGATAATTTGTTCTTTCAAATGTCGAATGACAAATTGTAACTATCGCAGTATTTCCTATATTTTTTGCAAAAAATGTTAAAATTCTTCAAGAAAATACCATTTCCGGTTGACAGATTTTTACCAAAATCTTATCAGCTCTTCATTAACATATATAAATGTATATTGCAAAATATTAGAATTTTATGTTCAGTAGAATTTGAGATAATGAATCAGAACGAAAGACTATAGTAGGCGCACATACAGACACACACACACACACACACACACACACACACACACACACACACAGACATCATCGTGAAAATAGTCAAAATAGGTTCTAAAGGTGCTAAAACGTGCTTATTGACAAAAATCTCGACATCGAATTTTTTCACGATCCCTATACCTCTCTAGGCGAGAGGTAAAAAGCGTCATGCAAGTAGCCCATTTGACAAGTGTGAGCATAGTTTGATTTCTTGTAAACTGCTGCTCTGGGCAATCCTCAATCCTCTTAACTCATAGCGCACAACGGAAACGAGTTTTCTCTTCCTGTCTTTTGAGATTTGAAACAACGAGTTGGCTCACTCAAAATTGGATAAAAGACGTGATATATTTTTCCAGAGGGATTCAGGTTTGAATTTAGAATACACTTGTTCCAATTTTCTTTTTTATTGCTGGTATTACCTCTGTGTCTCTTACGCCCGGTAGATTTATGAGTTTTGTTTGCACTTCTTCATTTTTCATCTGCTTGGTCAGCAGAGAATAGTTTTATTTCATTCTTAATTAATCTTAAAACCTATATTTTAAACGAATTGTAAAGATATGCACTTGAATTTTTAATTCAATTTACGGAACGATTAAACTGCAAAGCAAAAACACAAAATTCTTTAAATTAGTACATTAAAAAGACCGTTCATAAGTTCAATTAAAAATTATTATTATTATGGTCTACCTAGCATTTGTTGATATTAGACAATTTTGTGAAGATAATAAATTAAATAATTAATTTTTGTAGGCGAAGTTGCTTTTCCTGTGTGTTGTTAAGTAATAAATGGTAAATCAACAAAAATGTGAAAAATTACTTTAATTCTTTGCTCGATTCTTTGCAACTCAATAAGTTCTTCCATAGAAGTCTATAGATTTTTGCAATTACTATTGCAATTTTTTCTTTGAAATTGTTTAAAATTCCTATAATTCTTTACAATTTAAATAAGCATAAACATATATTTTTGGGGGGTAAAATAACTAGTGCTATGATTATCATCGGTGATAGCATGATTTAGTCGAAGAGACCGAGTGCTCAGCACGAGTTCAATTTTCTGAAGACTTAATGAATGCTATCACCTACGATTAATCATTGCCCAAGTTATATTTGGGTATAGAATATATAACGAATGAGTTTAAATGCTGGGTTATGTTTCTTTAAAAGCTGTCAAAACCGTTTTAAACTTTATTTTTACCTTTTCTCACTTTGGCGTGTTCTTCCCTTTATCTCTATCTTAATACATTTTAAGTCTGATTTTTGACAAACAGCAATTTCTGATTGAGAAACTGACAGCATGTAACTGTTGACATGTAACAGTGGTGATAGAAATATCATCGATTTGATAGCCTCTTACTACCCTATTTCAGCCAATCAAATTAGTGAAATTATTATATATTCTTAATTGTTTAATTATAAATTTTATATCGTCTTGGATTTTGCACGATTTAATTTATTGATTAATAAATAATAATTGATCAAATTTATTTTATATTTATTATTTCAAAAAATTGTAAATAAATAGAACATGTTTCTAATTCCTCAATGATAGATCAATTCATTTATCAAAACAAAATTTACAAAATATGTTCAAACAATATATTAAATGTAAAATGAATTAATTTATTGATCTCTAATTTTGAGTCGAACATGCATTCGTCATTTTTCTCATGAAAACTACAAGTAAACAATTCTCTAAACCTCCCACATTTCGTATCAGTTTCAAAACACTTTATCACCTGAGCTTCAATTTCCGTAATCAGCCTAATCTATTCTTATCACCATAGATTAAAACGCAATGTTGCATTTCGTTATCGCGTTGTATGGATACGACGGATACAGTTCCCAGTTCCAGTTCCATGAATGTGGCAACGTCGCAAGTAAGTTAGTTGTTCACGTTCCCTCGAGTGTAGCAGAGTCGAGACTCGAGGACTCGACTTCAAGTTCCAGTAGCGCTGCACAAGATTACGATGAGATTCGCAGAATGGCGTAAACTGCAACTTTGCATTTAGAGAAGTACCTACTCAATGCCGATTTATGGCTTGGTGGAGTCGGGTACAATGACTTGACGATGGAACGGACTGGCATTTGCTTTGGTGGTGCAACAACAGTGTTAAATTGACTACAGTTCAGAGGCTCGTCTACCTCCTAAATTCCAGCACAAAAAGTACTAACGTAGCGAATGTGGCAAGTAACAAGAATGGTAAAATTGTATTTCAAAAAGGATTAGGTATATACTTAATCGTATCATCAACTGTTACTTATACGTTAGATACTTATAATTCATTAGTTACGGACTTAATACGTTAGATACAACCATAATAACATGAAAACCTTTCATAATATGCAAACTATCAACTAATTGACAGATAAAATTGTTGATTTGTTTTAACATCGCTGTCTTTTTTTATTAAAAAAAATCATGGAAGAAGATTTTTGATAATTTCGACAATTTGGTGCAGTGGCGGATCTAGAAAACATGTAAGAAGGGGCTAATTTTTAGAAAAAATATTAGCGGGGTGTTGTTTTTTGCATGCGAAAATTTTTGTAGGTTCAAGGTCAACGGCTGTTTTTATTAAAAGTTAATTTTTTCCATATAGACGAAAATACGTATATTTTACCCCGATTTTACCCTCTTTCACGAGTAGAAATAAAAATAAATAACAAATTTAAAAAACAAATTAGATGAAAATTGGTAAATATTATTATCTGTAATTTGTCAGATACCTAACGATTTCTTAAACTTTTAAAGAACAAATTTTCTCAAGGGGAGGGAGCGATCGCCCCCATCATCTTCCCTTTGTTCTGCCACTGATGAGGCAGGAGAAAGGAAAACTGAAACTATTGTTTGTTTTCGGGCTCGTTATTTAAAAATTTATTCCGCATAATTAGCATTAATACCAAAACTTTGTAATAATTTTAATTTAAGTAGATTGTTTTCTTTAAAACTTAACTTTAAACTAAGTGCGCCACTGCTGTCCACTAACAACCATGCGTAAGTTGACGGCTGGTAGTTACACACACGATAATTTATCTATTTTCTATACCGAAAACTGCCACATTTTATTTTATTTTTTTATGGTAACCAACCTACAGAATTAACTTCCAATTACAGGATGGTAGATGTTATTATAGTGGAATCCAACCACTCGGACCCAGTGGTATTATTGTCGGTTGAACTGGGAATCGAACTGGGTACCGCTAGCATGCTAGGCGGACCCTCTACCGCTGAGCTAACCACTGGCCGTAATTTACTTCATAATATCCAATCATTTGCTACCTTTTATTTTTCTTGTTTTACTTCCAAATTGAAATGAGATATTTTTTCAAACTTGTCATCTGATCTATTTTAAGATGAGCATTTTTATTATAATTGTCTGCCCAATGCATCTTTATAGCAATTGTACTGACAATGGCAATTAAACCAAGATCAAACAAATAGTAATGGTAATTAGAATGTTCAAAGTGAACAAGTGAATGATTACCTTGGCAACTTTATACAAACAAACACTTCTCATTTTACTATTCTGCACAAATCATTTCGCAATTTTACATCAAACAACTGCAGTGAACTTTTTAATAGAAGAAAAGAAACTAGTCAAAATAAGCATAGAAATGAAGTTAGGTGCTGATTTATAATTAAGGTGGAATTCTGGACCTTTATTTATAAATGAAACTTCTTAAAAGTTAATTCATTTGGAGATCATGTCGTGAGATTGATTCTCACTCTTGCTTTCAAGAAATCGAAACTGCATCTTATTCTTAGCATCACAACATGTACAACCTCAACCTACAATCATTCTGCAGCTTCATTCCTTCTCCTTCGTAAGTTCGTTCTGCAACATTTTTCGTCCTTGAGTACAGTGTGAATGCTCTGAGTACGAAGCTAAACAACACACATATATACATACATACATAAACAGGGTCGGATTGACACAAAATTAATACTAACGGCGATTTGAGAGAAATATCCTGTAGTCAGTTATACTTAAAGAAATTCGTATTTTTCGAATTTGCTTGGTGTATTTTATTGTAACCAAGGTTTTAAAATAGCTAAAGGAAGAGTAAATATGAAATATTTCCAAAAAATTGATAAGTAGATACCTGGGGTACCTACCCATGAAAACTAGCGTTTCTATAATGGATTAGATTTAATGGTACGAAATAGTTATTTACGAACCAAATGCGAAAATATTTTTATGCCACATGAGCGGTTTTTTTAAACACGAACGAAGCGAGGGTTTCATTTACGCGAATGCTGGGATGATGTCTTCCCGCAAGAGGTTTGTACAATGTTTTTTGTAACGAGTAAAACTATAATCAAATACATTCAAGTTGTAGTTTGTTGTAGTCTGATCATTAAATTTGAGGTTACGATGTTTTTTCTACTCACTATTACCGAAAGATGGCGAGCTAGTCGCACATATTTATTTCAAAATTTGTATATATCGATGGTGTTTATGGGTTTCAATACATGAAAATCGTGGGAAGTAACATTTATTAAAATAAATTTTGTTATTTTGAAGATGATTTTCTAGCCGAGGCGTTGGCCGAGGCCAGTAATTAAAACATTTGTAAGCCGAGGTGCACACACCATTTTTCAGGTGGCTATCACAAAAAATTATATAAATTTAAGTATTTTTTAAAAATATATTTTAGGTTAGTTCAATTGTTTTTTACTTCTAAATATATAGGGTGCTTCAGACCACCCGTACCCTCCGAATATCTCGCAAAAAACAAAACGGATTGAGAAACCAAAAAATACGTCCAAAATATTTTGGAAAGTTCTATCGAATGGCACCAAATGAAAGTTTCTCATTCACCCCATGGGGGTTAGGTGAGGGTCACTTCGTGAACTTAAATGGTAACCCCCAGTTTTTATTGCAGATTCGGATTCCGTGATATAAAAAAAGAAGGTTTTGTCTGAAAAAAAATTCGGTTCGCGAAAATTGACAACAATTCGCAAGAAAAACTTTTTTTCTTATGAATTATTGTCAATTTTCGCTCTTCAACCAGTGGCCCAAAACTGTTTCCATCACACAAACATTAAAATTCGAAATTTGAAAAGATAGTAGGTATAGTAAATTCCGTGATTTAAAAAAATATAATACATTATATTTTGGCTGTAAAGATGTATTTATTACTCGCATTATTATTTTCCTCGACAGTCTCATATTGTCATTTGTCACCGTGTGTGGGGTTATCAGCCGTCCACTCACGGGTACTCATTAGGTACTGATAGTGAAGAGTACACGACGGGAGAGATTTTTGTACGAACTCAAGTTGTCTGAACCACAGTCGGTCACATTACCCACTTAACTATTCGCCATTAAAATGATTAAATTCAAACCCTTCTGGATTCATCTGACCTATAGCCCACCTAAGAATTCCTCATACATAAACTCTTTCAAGTACGGAATTTTTTTAAAAAAAATGTCTCGTGCGGTACAGAAATATATTTGTTTTAGAAGTAAATAAATAATAAAACATTTTAATATACGCCGACAGACAGACAAGACGATGAAGTTAATAAAAGGATTTAAACATATATAAACTTATGGTACATTTTATACTCCAATGTACAGCGTAAGTCAAAATATTTGTGTTCAAATTTTGCACCTATCCCAAAGAGATAATAAGAACTCAGTCCGAGCCTGTACCATCACATCCACTGCCTCCCGCCTCTCAGCTCTCGTTATCGAGTGCAACTTGCAGCAGAACTTCTTGTGTCGGTCTAACACTGTCGAGGTCTGAGGTGTGCACTGTACAGTGTACACTGTACAGTGTTAGGTTTGTGGTGTCGTGTTCGCACGTACCACCGGTTTCCTCCGGCTAGAGGACGTGGGCTGCATAGTGAGGCACGCACGCCCGCTGTTTCCTCTCTGAGTGAGGACACTCAGAGGATACCGAACTGGAGTGTTTAGAAAAGAGAGTCTTATAGTATGGAGGAATGTTTAGCTGAAGTAGCTACTAACCTAATTTGGACTTATTTGAGTAAAATAATTGTAATTTTACTCATAAAAATTTCAGCGCAAATCTAATTTTCGACACCAACTGCTTGTTTCAATTGCAAACTTTAAATGGAAAAATCTTCTTGACTGGACTAATGATGAAAGAAAGGAAAATTACTGGAATTCAGTCAGGTTTTGATGCGTTAGAATCGAAATAAATAATTAAAAACTTGATTGAATTTCAGTAATTTTTCTTTCTCGTATTAAATACATGTAAAATGTTATATATGCATGTACCAGTACATGGAAAGTGCGGATATGCACGATTGATCTTTCGCTATGGTACATCGGAAATCAATAGGTACTAGACATAGGCGCCGGGTTTTTAGGATCCGTGTGGAGGCTTTAGAAATAATTGAAAAGTTAAAAATATAGTGGACGCTTACCCAGTTATAAGTGGCTAATTTAACAAACCAGCGATCAACACTTATAATTGAAATTGGCATTTTGTGGAAGCGCTGGTTAGTTAATTTAACACTTTTATACTTATAATTGAGCTGGTCTGAATTTAGCTTTTAGATTTTAAAATTATTTCAAAACTAAACGTTCAAATCACACGAATTTCTCAAATATTTATCAAATAGCAATTATTGTGAATCAAAGTAATACAAGTTACTTTTAAATTGTCACATTTATTTCGATAATTTATAATAAAAGATTTGATTATTTGTAAGTATATCGAAGTTTATTGCAATTTGCAATATTCTTTGATTTTCGATTCAATCTGACTTTCCTCCTTTATCTCTAAAGTAGACTCTCGTAAAAACTAAATGCAATTAAAATATAACTAAGTTATAATTATTTCATTATTAAATTACGCTCGTAATTGCACTATTAATTAAACCTTTTTAAACTTTTAAATTAATTTGCAAACTCTCCAGGAAAGTAAATATTATATGAAATAATTCTAGTTTAACTACCGTATGATTTACTGGAGATATGAAATAACTTTTAAGGTATTAACTTTCTTTTTAATAAACCCTAACATATTTCCTGCATTGGATATTTCATAAACAACCCAACCAAGTGTTGCCAACCTTAAATAATTCTAATACCATAAAGAACCCCAACATAATCGAAAAATGTAGGGAAGTTTTTATATTTCTAGAAAAACGGCTTCGAGCGAGAAGGATAGAAATTCAGAAAAACAAGTAACAGTTTTTACGTCTTTCTGCGTTTGACTGCGAGAAACAGATGCCTATCGGCGGCCTTGAACTCCGGGCAAGGCTTACTTTGATTGTATCTTGTAGTACGTTTCGTTTTCAGGCAATAATTGCGCTATTTAGATAAATAGGATAGATTTAAGTGGCGCTGTTTTGGACGCTGATGAAGAATCAATTTCGTGAGATTGGACGCTTTTTCAATCAGATTACAAGATAATTTAATTCAGGAAAAACGCGCACTGTAGTAGAAATATACGAGGATACATTGTTTGAATTTCTGATCAACAGTATGAAATATATGCTATGCATAAACTGCATTGTAAAAAAAACTACATATATAGAATGTTCCACAATTTAATAAATGGCACATTAAATTTCGGTGATGTAGCAATTAAAGTCTATAAAACCAGTGGCACTAAAATGTACGTTATTTGGATTGCAATTTGTTTTGCATATTTAAAAAAATCCTTTTTAATTCGTGATGAGTAGGTACGTAATGTAATATCTCTGCTATTAATATCAACTAGAAGTTGAAGAATCCTGTACTTATAAAAAATCCATTAATATTAGTGAAATTGATGTATTTTTGAGGCACGTTTTCTCAATAATAATAATTTTTAATTGAATATATAAATTAAGAGAAAAATGGTGCAAAACTCCGAAATTATTGTTTTTAGGCATAGGATACCCTTAATAACATATGAAGAATACATTTTAAATGACGAGGTATAGTCATTTGAAATTGAGTTTTAATTCGCGTTATTGAACATCCTGTATATTTACATTTTAAAAAATTATGTCAGAACATAGAGTGTAGTTACAGTTGTGCAGTAAAAGAATTGTTAATTTTTACTGTTAAAATATCTTCAGTACGTCTGTATAAAGCAATATGCGTGTTTTAGGCCTTTTTTAGAGAAAAAATGGAATAACTTGTCAATGCTCGCCAAGTCGTCATGGAACACCCTGTATATGTGAAAATAATTTTACGTTATGCTCCTTCAGTAGACGAATAAATTTTATTTATAAATTGATGCTGTATTTTGAACTACAAGGGAGATGTCGAAGACTGGCATTTTGATGGCTCATCACCCTGTATAATACGAGTATATATAACGACAGACAGCATTATTTTATTATTCTTATTAATATAATGTTAATTAAAAATAATTTAACTTGTACGCAAAAATAAAAATCTATACCATCTACAATTAAGAAAAGTATAAACAATTTCATATTATTTACCATGATTTGGAATGAAAGATATTTGATATTTCACTGGGTTTTGAAAATGGTGAAGAACCCTTCAATAAAAGTGTCAATCAAGGGCAATCTTCATAGTTTCTATCAAATCCGAGTGGTATTTGGTTTGGTTGTTCTTGGCCCCCCCCAAGAAAAAGAATTAAATTTAATGATAATGATTCACTGTTTGTTAAATAATTGGTTAAAATTTATTTCTTTAAATGAAGGAGTCCTTGGTTTACTTATTATGTCATAAATAAATTGATAGTACTCCCATTACATTACATACCAAACATTTCCAGCGCACATTTTTCAGTTCTGAAACACAAAACTGCACTGCAGAAACGTACACAAATTCACCATTGTCAAACTAATTAAGCAAGCATCAAGCTAGCTAGTGCTAGCGTGAACGCCATTCTACTACGCTAATCAAAACAGGACTAAAATCACAGTCGAAGCATAATCTAAAATAATATTTTAATAAGAAAAGGAGCATTTATTATCAGATTATTTTAAAAATCTATTAACTAATGAATTTGTATATTAATTAAATTATTACAGTTTTTGAAAGGGCAATGAATGCTATTCAAAGTGTTCAGATCGAAGGTCATCTATCGGATTTTAAGGCTATAGAGCATGGTGTACCTCAAGGCTCAATACTTGGCCCATTGTTCTTCATTATTTACGTGAATGATTTTTGTGACTATATGCAACCCTGTAGTAGTGTCCTTTTTGCGGATGATACCACAATAATAAGTAGCAATAAGGACATCAATGAACTCTTGCAAAATTGTACAACAAACCTACAAAAAGCTGAAATATGGTTCACTGCTAATAATTTATTATTAAATCAAGAAAAAACGCAACAATTAATAATTTCTAGTAAACAAGAATTTATTAAGGGTAACTCTGTTTAAATTTTAGGTATGCATATCGAAGACTCTCTAAATGGTAAAACTCATATTGAGCATATTAGTAAAAAATTATCTAGCATATTATTTTTACTTAGAAAGATCAAGCCCACCGTTGACGACGCTACATTAAAAACAGTTTATTTCTCACTGTTTCATTCGATTATTTCTTATGGTATTTTGCTGTGGGGAAACTCACAAAACTCAATAATAATCTTTAGGCTACAAAAGACAGCAATTAGAATAATTTGTGGATTAAAATATAGAGACCATTGCAAACAATCCTTCATTAATTTAGGTATAATGTCTCTTCCCTCGTTATTTATATATTATAGCCTAATTGAAATACACAGATCAAAAAGCTTGCTACCTATGAACATGGACAAATGGACATACATAATTATGATACAAGATCTGCTAACTTGTTGCGAAAACCTCGGTTTAGACTTAAAAAATCTGAGAATAATTTACTAAACCTTGACTTGTATAATCATTTACCGCAATCCACCAGATTTAAACGAAAAAAAAATTAAAATAAAAATTAAAAACGAACTTATTAGCAACTGTTTTTATACTATTTCAGAATATTTCGGGCATAATTTTGTCAAATAACATTTCAATGTGAAACACTCTTTCATGATTTTATTTATATATATATATATATATATATATATATATATATATTTTAAAATCGACTATGTAACAAAGCCAATGCAATAAATAAATAAATAAATATACAGCTACAATAATTTAAATTTAATTTTACTGCCTAAAAAAGGAAATACAAAATAAGAACTGACGAAAAAATATTATCTTTCTGTAATTCTATAGCTGCGTATTAAGTATTTATAAATGAGAAACAATTATAAACCACAAAGGAATTAAGGAATGAGAAGGCAAAAAGTGTAAATTTAAATTAATATTTCAAAAGCAGGTATTAATAATTCCACCGTCTTGAAGTAAAATATTTTTAAAAAGTGCTACAAATTTAATTTTCTTTGCAGCTTTTAATAAAACTACATTATTAATTTTTGCTTTATTATTCTCTCACATTTTCCGCGAAATTAATCCGTCAAAGTTGTTCACGAAAAATTCTTACAATTTTCTTCTCTTCTTACATAACAAGTCGTTTCAAAAAATAAATATTTTCTCAGATATGTTTCAATATTTACCTAACTTAATGGATGTCTAATGTTTAAAATAACGACGTCGAATTTCTATTTATAAACAGAAATGAAATATTCATATCTAAGGCACAGGAAGTAAAAACATTTAACATGACAAGAATGTCTTCCTTTTCGTGCTATGCCTACGTTATTGCAATGAATCTTCTTCAAATCGTCGACGTTTGAATGTGAATCTTTCTACATAAATTTAAATAATGTCAATCTGTTTAGGCCGCCTACAGCCTATATCAGAAATAAATATGCCACTGCAGATACGCATTCAGGGTGATTGTAGAATTTTTTAAATCTAGCTTCATATCTTTAATAAAGTAAATAAAAGAATATTGGCTCGAACTTTTATGATATTTCTACGATTAGCAATTCGATGTCGATTCGATATTGTTCACTTAGATAATTAGAATTTAAAAATCAAGAGCGAGAAATATAATAATGCCTTAACATTGATTCTTTGAGGATTATTTCATTTTTCCAAAACCTGGGAAAAAGAAATTCACTGCTTCGAAGATTCAATTTATAGCGACACCGCTATTTGGCAATTTTTTTGTATTGTTTGCTCTAATTACTATAAACAACTTTACCCCTGTGTAATTCCACCTTTATTTTTACAACTTTTTTCAATTCATTGTGGCACAGTATCTACAAGTCCTAAACGTACTTTTCTGGAGAAAAATATCCTAAATATTCTACAGTCTATGTCACAATTCTTTGATAGTCCTTGCATAAGTCGATTTAAAAAAAAAAAAATTATTCGGTCCCATAAAGTTTTGACTGTTGATTATATTTCAGAATGTGTAAAATGTATTGCAGTTTTCAATAAATATAAGATACAGTACTCTACATTTTATACTTGTATTTTAATTTGTATTTAAACTTTTGTACATACAACAAAAAACGACTTTTTTACTTCAATGAGACGTAGCTCGTATTATGATTTCACTAAAATATTATTTGAAATTAATATTAAACCTAAGGTATCATATCTTATCTATACCTAATTTAGATCTCATGTTTGACATAATGCCAAAACGGTAGTATAACTAATACTTGAAACACGTATTGATTATTCGGTATTATTAGTATAGTTAATTCCCTAAATGGCAGGATATGACGTCATTATTATAATACTAACTGAAAGGACGAATGGCAGTGTAATATATAAAGGATTAAGGATAATCTTATTAACTGCTTTGGACGCGGCGGAAATTGACGAGAATACAGTACAGAATAACAGAAAACAGAGTTGCTGAATGTCAAATAGTTGGCAGTCAACTCACGACTGTAATTCTTAATTACTGAAAAACTCTTAGATGTTAAGGCACGCATGCCATAAATGTGAACAATTTTAATTTTTGTTGCGAAAATAAACTTGTCACATTCCACTGAAAATAAAAATAATCAACAAAAAAAGATAAAATCTTATAACTGCAAAAAATAAATCTATTTGAAGTATAGTAGCTTCAAAATAGTTTTGTACCTATTATTTAAGCATATAGTGGTCCCAAATTCGATCCTAGGAATTGACAATAAAACCACTAACAATGTCTACCATTTTGTAAGTCAAAGTTCAATGGTTACCAACAAATTAATTATAAAAATGCCCGAATAAAAATGTATGTTTTATCTTTAGAAATCGTTTCTAAATTTTTAGTAAAATTTGAGAAACTTTGAAAATAAAATATTATAAAATTAAAGTGAATATTACAAAAGTGACACTAGGCCTGGACTTGAATCTTTCATTTAAATAATATATTGTGCAACTAGGGCCGAATCAACCGATGTCAATTGTTTGTGACGGCAGCACTAAATGAACTTTCAAAATTAGTGGTGATTCCCCTTAAAAACAGACAATAGTAATGTTTCTCAGTTGAAATAGTTTTTTTTGTGACTGTTTTGTCAAAATGAAACATGGTAACTAAATCCTGAATTTGCATTTTATTGTTAAATGCTTCTCGCTGCCTACTTTATCGACAGATTTCCAATTGAAAGAATCAATTTTCAATTAATGACAAAGGCGAAAAAGTCATCACTTTTTGGTTAAATGGAGAATGAAGCTTAATGAACCAAAACAAAAGAAATGCGACGATTCAGAAGCAGAGCGATTAGGACAATAAAAATACGCTTCATCAGACACAAATGCTCAGAATAAAATTCTCCGCTGCATTCCAATAGTTAATTTTTTAAAGTTTTTAATAGCTATGCATAACGTGACCGATTGTGTTTCTAACAACTCAGGTGCGATTCCAGTTTAAATGTACAAAAATCTTCCCAATGCTGAATCTCCACTAACAACACCATGTGTAAGTGTAAGTGTAAGCCGGTATATAATTTTTTTATCTTCAACGATGACTTACAATATGTGAGGCTGCCACACCTAAGATGAGTAAAAGAATGATACAGTACAGTATTGTGTCGAAAAATATACAGTAAGAAGTTTGTGTACGTGTTACATAAATTTTTTTTAGTATGCTCTCCAAAACTATACGAAATTATTATAAAATATAACTTTAAAATAAAATTTTGATAAACGGAGGCAATGAAACAATGAAAATCAGTGAAAATAATCTTGTAATGTAAATAACAGCTCATTTCATAAGTAACATCAAACATCATTTTAAAGGACATGATCTGTTAAAATACGTATTATTTTGCGGACTCAAAACAGTTCGCAAAGTATCGATTTTGGGGAGCAAATAGTAAATAGTATATTTTAATTTTGTAGTAAATATAAATTTGTAGCGTTTTAATGATCAATAAAATTTTATTTGCTTGTTGATTTTTGATAGTTTAGTTTATATTTCCAGTGGACTATTATAAATACATTATGCTTGTTTTCAATAAATATTTAATATTTAATGAAATTCTAATAGCTATTATTTTTAGCTACTAAAACCTGCTGAGTTTTATGAGCAACGTACTAATTTAGTGTTTTTTTTTCAGGTAAAACATGAAGAACTTACATCAAGTTGCCCTGCTGTACCTAAAGAACATTCAGTTTTCGTAAGCAATGATTTTAATGTTATATAGTTTGTTATTCACTGTTGTGAGTAATAAATATTATTAATTGTACAAAATGCATGTATTTATTATTTATCTATTTATTTATTTACTGAGGGCTCATGCCTAATAATTTAGTTCAATTTTGAAGTGAGTGATATCGAAATTTTAAATGAAAGAATACCTATACCTACCGCAATTTAACAGAACGCCAGATGAAGTCACCAGTACATAATATAAATAATAAATATATACCAGTACTAGGAATCCAAAGAAAACAGTTGCTAAGGCCATCTTGTAACATCTTCAATGAGTCTTGGAAAAGGAGATTTTGTCATTTGTTTATAGCTTCAAAAAAGTGAATTTCTTTTTTCATGATTCAGAAGCATTATGGAATCCTCAAAGAGCTTAAGACATGACTTGTTCAAAATTTTGATTCAATTAAAAATGTTATTCTAAGTGTGAAAAATAAATATTGTATTACTGTCAAATATTACAAAATATCTATACAAAACAAAATAATTCAATAACTCTCATTCATTTAATATTCTCAATTTCAATATTACAAACGTTCCTTTTGCGCTCAAATCGAGTAGGTGTTGCCTCTCCCACGCCACTCAGCAGATAGCGGCAAAACGCGCAAATATGAACCCGTGACGTAATCGCAGCATTGACTACATAGCGCCACCGGAAATCTAATAAAACCTCTTCCGGTAATTCGCTGAGACGCTGCGCAAGAAGGAATAATAAGCGTATTGTTGTGATTATGTTTAACGCTCTGGAGAGACATTCGCAAAGTGGCGACTGTTACAGTACAAAAGATGAGATAATGCTGAGAATTAGGTTGAGAGAATTGGGTTTATTCAAGGAAAGGTTAATTTGGTTTTAATAACTTTGTTCATTTGGAGAATCAAGTATATTAGAAAATGTCTGTCGCTTATCTGAACATGATAGAATATATTAATTGTAAACGTTTACAATAACATGTTTTTGCTGATTAAATAATCTGATTATATGATAGGTTTTAACAGGTTCGGATTAGCAATGTGCCGTTGCTGGAAATTTAAAATAAGGCAACATTGCTGGCAACATTGATGGCAATATTGCCTAAAATGGCAATATATAGGGCAATTTATGCTTATTATTAAATAATCAAGCTTCAAAAGTACTACTTCCTGTTTGCGGTGTTATCTCTTTAAGATAGGTCATAAGCGATTTTCATGAAAACACATTGTTTTCGAGAAAATCGTAAAAATATATTTTGACAATTTCCAATTGTTTTAAATAGTCGACATTTTTTCTCAATACACAAAAATAGCTGCGCCATTCATTAGCGTATTATAATATCGACTTCCGGATTTCAGCATTCAATTTCTAGACCATTTCTTTATAAGAAACATTTATTTTAAAACAATTTGGATCGCCGCAGTTTAAGCACTGTTAAAAAATTCTACGATAGAATATTTTTTAAATTTTCAAAATTTTGTATTTAACCAACTGTATCTGCTAAACGGATAGAGATATCGACTTCCGGTTTTAAAAATGCAATTTTTTAGACATTTATCTATAAGAAACATTATTTTTATAATTTTGGAAGCTGCGGGTTCGCCAAAATTTGAAGATCTTCTTTGAGAGAAATGTAGACATTATATGTCGTTATATATAGTAGGTTATTTATTAAAATTCTTGTGTTTAATCAACCTCAACCAAAGATTTTTTAATTTTATGAAATATGTATCAAATAGAAAATTGTTCGAGGAATCTAATGCTGAAAACCGGAAGAAAATATCTTAATTCGTTAAGAAGTTACAGTTGATACAAAATTTAGAAAAAATTACTATAATTTCTACATTTTTCTCGGAGAAAATCTTCAAATTTTGGCTAACCCACAGCTTCCAACATTTTGAAAATAAAATTTCTTACAGAAAAATGTCTAAAAAATTTGATTTTTAAAACCGGAAGTCGATATCTCTATCCGTTTAGCAGATACGGTTGGTTAAACACAAAATTTAGAAACATTTTAAAATATTATATCGAAGAATTTTTTTAACAGTGCTTAAACTGGAAAACCAAATTGTTTTAAAATAATTGTTTCTTATTAAAAAATGCTCCAGTAATCGAATGCTGAAATCTGGAAGTCGATATTGTAATCTGTTAATGAATGGAAGCTATTTTTGTGTGATAAGATAAAATTTTACTGTATTTAAAACAATTGGAAATTGTCCAAATATATTTTCATGATTTTCTGGAATACTATGCGTTTTCATGAAAATCGCTTATGACCTGTCTTAAAGAGAATTTTCCGCTCTACAAATTGTTATTTTTATTTTTTTTATTAAATCTTAAAGGAAAAGGGTTCATTTAAAAAATCTGATTTTCATCCACTAAAAGGGGCAGTGGGGGGCGAAGCACAGGGGGTAGAGCCCGGGATGTTGGCTATTTTTGAAGAAGATGTCAATACCTATCTTTTAAAATAATAAAATTTTCGCCCTCAATTTTTGTGGAATTGGAGCAAATTTTTGTCTTATTTTACTGGGCTATAATCCATACATCTATATGTCCATACTCACACACAGACATCATCGTGATAGTATTAAATTCGTATTCTAGAGACCCTGAAACGTGCTTATCCACCAAAAACTCATACTCGAACATTTTTACTCATTACAATACCTCTCTTATAGAATATGAGGCGAGAGGTAAAAATATGTTTTGTAGCAAATTGAGAAAGAAATTTTGCTGTGACGTCATTATTGTATAGAAGATATGGCAGCATTCTACGTCACGCCACGTATCTTCAATTTTCTTTAATTATTTTTGGGCTTGTTAATCAAAATTTTGTGAAAATAAAAATACGGGTCCCAAGTTTGTATCTCTCCTTCAAAAATCATGCAAGAGCCCATTTAACGGCGCCGCTATTTGACAGGTAATTTTCACCAGAATTATTTTTCTCAAAATTCAGAAGCATGAAAAAATCCTCGAAGAATCCTTGTGTGAACAGAGCAATAAAAAGCTTTTATCCTTAAATCAAAGACAAATGAAGAACAATATTGTTTAAAAATAAATTTTAGAACTATTATATTTGGATAATGCTTTAGTACAACAAGTTCTATTGGCCAAGAATCATAAAACAAGAAGTTTGATTGGTCCGACGAAAAGTCTTGTAACTAATTTTAAATCTTCAATTTTCTTTAATTATTTTTGGGCTTGTTAATAAAAATTTTGTGAAAATAAAAATACGGGTCCCAAGTTCTTATCTCTCCTTCAAATATCATGCAAGAGCCCATTTACCGGCGCCGCTATTTGACAGGTAATTTTCACCAGGATTATTTTTCTCAAAATTCAGAAGCATGAAAAAATCCTCGAAGAATCCTTGTGTGAACAGAGCAATAAAAAGCTTTAGAAATCGGTAAACCGAATTGTCCTTAAAGCAATGACAAATGAAAAACAATATAGTTTGAAAAGAAATTTTAGAACTATTATATTTAGATAATGCTTTAGTACAAGAAGTTCTATTGGCCAAGAATCATAAAACAAGAAGTTTGATTGGTCCGAAGAAAAGTCTTGTACCTAATTTTAAATCCTCCTATAAAATAATAACCTCACGTCGGAACCAAATGAACAATGAAAACATTCTACGGCTAATTAAAACATTTTTTGTTTTCGCGGCAATAAAAATAGCCAGTTGAGTAAATTGAGCGTGGAGGCATCGTAGTGAGCCGAGCCTTTGCTCTTCTGCTGTTTCCAAAGCACACTTTATTATTTATGTTCCTCTGAAAGCCTCATTACGCCTATTACAACATCTGCAAGCGAGGCGTCCAAAACAGAACATTACACGAAATTAAAAATAACTACTTTATTGAGATTTTTATTTAGAATGGTGGCCTTCGATAGTTTGGGTATACTCCCTCCGTTACATTGCAATAAATTTAACTGAATATTATTAGAAAATAGAATTTATATTTTAACCTTATACCTAACTTGAGTATGGAAGCCTCATAAAAAAATTTATTAACTTATTACGTGTCTGAATTTGAAGGAAATGTATTGAAGTGCACATTTTTATTTCTATATCGTGAATTATTACACAATTTCACAGCACAATGACTTTTACACTTTTTATTCATTATGAAAATTTGTTTAAAATCTCTGAGATCTTTAATGTGATTGATAGTAATACGCCATATTGTTTGTGAAATAGTGAAATACGGCGTGCGGCAAACAATCTACGCGGTTCAGAATTTACCCCAGCAAAAACGACGAATGTCTCATCTGATAACGAAGTACCTATATATATATATATATATATATATATATATATATATATATATATATATATATATATATATATATATACGGGGTGTTTTAGACCACCCGTACCACCCAAATATCTCGCGTAAAACGGAACGAATCAAAAAAAGAAAAAATACGTCCAAAAAGATTTCAAAAATTCTATTAATTGACACCAAATGCAAATTTTTCCCCCACCCCCTGGGGGGTGGAGGGGGGGTAGCTTTGTAAATTTAAATGGGGACCCCCATTTTTTATTGCAGATTCGGATTCCTAGATTTAAATAAAGAAGGTTTTGTCCTAAAAATTTTTAAGATATTTCGAAAACAACGTAATTTATCGTCTACGCAAGGGTGGGATAGGACTGACATTACGGTAAGTACCTTACACAGTTATAATTTTTTAAATGATTTTTATTTCTTGTTTCAGTTACTGCGCTTTTTTCTTTTTGTCAAATTTGAATGAATCAATTTCTGTTTAAAACCAAAATTTAATTTGCCTTTTAACTTCATTTGAGGGTGGTGAAGAATCAAATCAAAATCAAGAATCAAAAAAAATTTTTCGGACAAAACCTTCTTTATTTAAATCTAGGAATCCGAATCTGCAATAAAAAATGGGGGTCCCCATTTAAATTTACAAAGCTACCCCCCCTCCTCCACCCCCCAGGGGGTGGGGGAAAAATTTGCATTTGGTGTCAATTAATAGAATTTTTGAAATCTTTTTGGACGTATTTTTACTTCCTTGTACGAAGTAAGGAAGTATTGTAATCGCGAAAAATTTCGGTTCTCAGATTTTGACGGAAATATCCGTTTTGACCTTTTCTGAATCCATTATGACTAGTTTCGTCGTGACGTCTGTACGTACGTGCGTACGTGCGTACGTGCGTACGTGCGTACGGACGTATGTGTGTCGCATAACTCAAATACGGTTAGACGTAGAAAGCTGAAATTTTGTATTTAGGACTGTTATAGCATCTAGTTGTGCACCTCCTATTTTTGGTTTCAGTCTACAAACCGGAAGTAGTACTTTTTAAAAATATTTTGATAAATAATTAATTTTAGACAATTTTTTTTATTTTAAATGAAAGATTATGTGATTATTATCTACAATCGGTATTTTATAAAAATTTTCTGTATCTTCTATCATTTAAGAATAATTAAAGTAGATAATTATAATTTAGTATTTCGGTATCTTGTACTCCATGATCGTTTAACATTTGTTACTACGTAAAATTTAAATGATTATGACATGACAGTGACAATAGTAAAATATGCTTTATATCTTCTTCTGCAGTTTAAATAAAATGACTAAAATATATTTGTGAGTATACTAGTATAATAAGTTAAAAGAATTTTTAATATTATTTTACATTTTAGTTATTAAGAAAAGTATGAACACACAAGGCGTACAAGGAAGTCATGTGGTGTCCACGTCAGATTTTTTCTTTTTTTGATTCGTTCCGTTTTACGCGAGATATTTGGGTGGTACGGGTGGTCTAAAACACCCTGTATATACAGGGTGTTCATTTTAAGTGGCGCACCATTGCTAACTCGAGAACTATAAGAGCTACGAAGTTGGTTAAATTAGCAAACAATTTCTATATTATAGGACTACTTTCATGAACGAAACAAAATTTTTTTTAGACCAGTGGTTCTCAAACTACGGGGTCCAACTTTCTTATTTCAAATGGGGACCTATTTTTTTTATTTGTTTATTCGATTCAGTATTTTTTTCTGAATTTAACGAGATATTAGTTTTATACCCTTGCATAACAAAAACATAAGAAAATTGCTATTGAAAATTCAATTAAAATCTGATTGTTAGTTAGTGTTATGGTAGAAAAAAATTGAATATTTTGTTTCATATTAATTGTTAGTGAAAAAGATTCTAGTATACTACACTGATCAGACCAAATAAGGTCGAAACACATCTCCGTAGTTTCCGCCACTTTACACCCTACTGAGTGCTTAGTACCCTGAACTCATACACTCAGTAGCGGTCCTGATCTCCTGATTAAAATCAAAGAATCTTTTTCATTACCAATTAACAATTAATATGAAACAAATATTCAATTGTTTTCTTCCATAGCACTGTTGTAACAATAAGATTTTAATTAAATTATCATAATTTTCAATAGCGTTTTTCTCATGTTTTTGTTATGTCAGGGTATGAAACTAATATCTTGTTGAATTCAGAAAAAAATACTGAATCGAATAAGCGAATAAAAAAAATAGGTCCCCATTTGAAATAAGAAAGTTGCACCCCGTAGTTTGAGAACCACTGGTCCAAAAAAAAATTTGTTTCGTTCATTAAAGTAGTCATATAAAATAGAAATTGTTTGCTAATTTAACCAACTTCGTAGCTCTTATACTTCTCGAGATAGCAATGGTGCGCCACTTAAAATGAACACCCTGTATATATATATATATATATATATATATATATATATATATATATATATATATATATATATATATATATAGGTAATTTGTGACTATACTTTATTTACGACTATTTTAAATAATTAATTCATTTTATAAAACAACATAAAAATTAAAGTTGTCAAATATTTTTTTATTATTACGTATAGGTACTGGTACATAATCTATCGCGCCTTTATTATTTATAAGAATATATAATTCATGTATCACGTGGTACATATTTGACTAATTTGATTGGCTGAAATAGGGCAGTAAGAGGCTATCAAATCGAAGATATTTTTTAACACCGCTGTTACATGTCAACTGTTTTGTTTATTAGTTACAAACTGTCAGTTTCTCAATCTGAAATTGCTCTTTGTCAAAATTCAGACTTAAAATGTGTCAGGATAGAGATAATAGGGAAGAACGCGCCAAAATGAGAAAGATAAACAGAATTTAAAACGTTTTTGACAGCTATTAAAATAATATAACCAAACAATTTGGTCTCATTCATTATATATTCTCCTCAAATATAACTCGAGCTATGATTAATCATAGGTGATAGCATTCGTTAGTCTTCAGAAAATTGAACTCGTGCTGCGCACTAGGTCAATTTTCATCGACCAACTCATGCTCACCGATGATAATCATACCACTTTGTTATATTACCCCCGAATATAAAAACATAGGCATTTGACGAAATGTTAAAATACATTTATTCTCCACTTTAAAACCTCGCTTACCGCACTTTGTGCATAATTAACTGTTTTTACAGTTTCATGAATGATGTTCCTGGTTTAAAAACAACCAATGAATAACAAATTAAAAGAGTACCGAGTAGGTAGTATTGGTTTTTCAAACCACTACTGAAATCTCATTAATACAAATTAAATTAAATAACAAATGCTGTACAAGCGGTTTTAAATAGATTTAATTAAAGCTCTAAGGATTTAAAGTCCTGTGCTCTTGAGAATAATCCAGGTGAGAATTGTCTACCACTGGTGCCGCTAAATTAATTCTTCAATGAGTTTTGAAAAAGAGAAATCTCTAATTCATTGATAGCTTTAAAACAGTGAATTTATTTTTTAAGCATGAAAGAATCCCCAAGGAATCCTTGTGTGAATATGACATAAGGACCAGCTTAATATGGTAGGTGGTTTTTATTATTAAACGCTAGATGGCTTTGTGTAAGGAAATGTAATGTTGAATCTAAGCACGTAGACCATTTGTTACAGTCGTCAAATTTAGATCATAAATTATAGATAGTCCATGGAATATTAAGTACTTTACTACCATTAACTTTGTCAAATATATTTGCAGTAAAATATGTGGAAAGTTTAAAAAGGACGGGTAATTTAGTTTATCCTAGGTACCTACTGTAATATTCAGTAAAATATAAATATTAAAACACTTATGATATTGAATTTGAAAATTATCATACCGAATTACACTCGACGTATTTATTTTATTTGGATAAACATGCATTTTATAAACTCAAACTTGGTTTCCTATAAGTAATTTTACTTAACAAACTGTCAAAATTTTTATCAGAGACAGTTTGTTTCGTCAAATTACTAGGCAACCAAGTTTTAGTGTAATTACAAGTGAGAATTTTATCAGCCGATAAAAAAATGTTGGCAAAAGGATTTCATGCTGCCGTCGCTTAGACTATAAACCTATAACCCATAGTATGTGAGGCTGTTGCACCCAAGTTATGTAAAAAGGTGTGATAGATATGCATTGAAGGGAAGATTTTTTCTTATCTCCACCTTTTTATTATAATCCCCTTCATACACTTTCCAATATCCGTCGATATAAATTCATCTTCAGCGTTCAAAACTACATAAAAATAAAGATCCCGCGTCAGGTGCTGCCTTTGCCGTGCCGTCATATCCTTTACCCTGCGATCACATCGTAGTGGGTTAGGTCTAGGGTCCCTAGATCCGACCCGAGGCATTGTGATGGCTTCTGTGTGACGTGGAACGAGCCAACGAACCCTGCTGCGCTACTAAAGCGCATTTGAATTCAAATAGCTAAGCCGAATTACTAACAAATCCAATAGCGGAATAGAGTACGGAAAGAGATATAAGGAGTGGTTGAAGACGGTCATTCTAAGGGTTGGGAAGTAAATGAAAGAAAAAGTTCAATCAAGTTTTGAACTTTAATAATATTGAATAATATACTACCGTCCTTAGGAAAAAGGTCCTATCTGCAAAAATTTTGTTTTACCTATTATTTGATATAAAAATTTTGTGGAAACATCTATCCGGCTTTCTACTATTAAAATTGCATTATATGAATATAATAATAATAATAATAATAATAATAATAAATTCTTCTTAGGGCAGCTGGATATTCTATTATGATATATTTGTAATAATTTATGCAATTACAAAAATCTCAAAATTTGCAGATAGGACCTTCTTCTTAAGGAGGGCAGTATAGATGTTCGCCTGCATCAAAAAATTTATACTAAGATTATATAAACTGTTTTATCGGATAGAGAGAACACTTTATAAATAATAAATATTTAATAAGAGAATAGAGTACCTGTTTGCAATATACTAACTGACAACAGGAAAAATTATATAAGTAAGTAAATAATAATTGCCTAACAACGCTTCATGGTTTTCCTAGATATCGTGAATATTTCTAACATAAATATAATTATTCGAAAAACTAAGCAACAATTTTAAGTTGAAATCGTGCAATGTATCTATGTCTAATTCAGCATCGTGCCCAGATGACCATTTAAATGGCTAGATACAAGGACAACCCCTCAGTATTTAAAGAAATACTACTAACATTATTTAGTAACGTATTTCACAGTTCATCTCAGAAATCCAACAGACAGAGCACAGTGGTAGACAGCTGTTTGGGCCTTTTAGGCCTCATCAGTGCAACTCAACTCAGTCGTACGGTTTAGCACCAGAAACCTCAACCCCTCAGTATTTTAAAAAATAATACTAAAATTATTTAGTTCATCTCAGAAATCCAACAGACAGAGCACAGTTGTAGACAGCTGTTTCGGCCTTTTAGGCCTCATCAGTGCAACTCAACTCAGTCGCACGGTTTAGCACCAGAAACCTCAACCCCTCAATTTTTTTAAAAAATAATACTAAAATTATTTAGTTCATCTCAGAAATCCAACAGACAGAGCACAGTTGTAGACAGCTGTTTCGGCCTTTTAGGCCTCATCAGTACAACTCAACTCAGTCGCACGGTTGAGCATCAGAAACTGAGTTGAGTTGTACTGATGAGGCCTAAAACAGCTGTCTACAACTGTTCTCTGTCTGTTGGATTTCTGAGATGAACTGTGAAATGCGTTACTAAATAAACATAATTATCTATCGCGCTTTTTTACGCAACTTGGATATGGCCAGCATCACATATAACATGAGAAAACTGTTTTTTGTCCGCCATTCAGGTTTATTCTGTAACACTTCCGTTAAATTTTAACGTCTGTTAAATTTGTGTTTTTTAACGGACCGCTAAATCATTAGTATATTTCACATTCTGTATTGTCAAAATTTCACGGTTCGTTAAAAATATATATTTTAACAGCACCGCTAAAATCCAGTGTGAACTTTACAGATTAACAGAAGTTATTCTAGGTTGTTGTGTATATAAAAAGAGAGCCTACAAAAACATTACTTTGCACAACGTATTGTTCAATAGAATCTGAAATTAATAAAAGAGATTAATTTAAATGTGACATTTACTGCTGACATCTCTGAGCAGTACAACGAGCTAGAACTCTGAAACTATAAAAGATAATTGAGTTCTGTTTGCAGCATTAAACTCAGCAACATTTAGTTGTACTAACAAAATATTTTTGAGTGGTTATAAAAATGGCGGACGTTTAAAAATTTCCTGCAGAAATGCAACTCATAGTTACTTGCTTACTATGTCTGGTGACACCTACCTACCGATTATCTAATTTCATAAAAACGTACGTTACGTCAGTGAGAATTTACAAAATCATATTAAATTGCGTTAAAAAATCAAAACAATTTTCAATGAAATATGACTAAAAATTAGATTTTATTTATTCATTTAAATTCTGAAATTCTGTAAGGAAAAATTTAATTTCTTGAAAACAATTGTTAAAGGCATTGGCAAGTTAAAAATTGACTTTACAGAAATCAAAACTACATTGTACGTTGAGAAACATAGTGAATACAAAAATATTATACTGGTCATAGTTACCGAGATATAAGCCCGTTAAAGTGGACAAGATGACGTCATTACAATACTGCCCTCCTTAGGAAGAATGTCCTATCTGCAAATTTTTAGATTTTTGTAATCTGCATAAATTATTACAAATATACCAAAATAGAATGTCCAGCTGCCCTAACAAAAGGTAGAATTTTTTATTCATGGTTATTATATTTATATAAAACAATTTTAATAGTAAAAATCCGCATAGGTGTTTCCACACAAATTTTTATATAAAATAATAGCTAAAACAAAATTTTTGCAGATAGGACATTTTTCCTAAGGACGGCAGAATAGCTCTGCCTACTATTGTAAGCAAAACAACAAACGCGTTGTGCCTAGCCAAACGAATAGTGAACTGACCGACTGCGGTACTCGGCTAAGATGACGTCATTTCTCTAACTTCAAATAGCTGTAACTTTGTAATAAGTAATCTTACAGACTTGAAACAAAAACTAATCAACTTCTAATTTTATAATTTATTTATTAATACTATTTAAAAATATCGAAAATAACTTGCCAATGCCTTTAAAACTTGATTGTTCTTTATTTTCGATTAAGGATACCAAATATCTCTGAAGGTACCATCCAGTAATCCAGTTATTGTCATAATGCCCGTCTAGCGTCAATCTCTGGTAAGAATAGTTTCTTCAGGACATTAAACGTTAGTTGGTTAAATATTGAAGCAAACCCCAGAGAATATCAAGTGTGTGAATGCCGCGTTTGAATATTTATGAGAGGAAATATGTTTAAGCGCCTTATTTGGATCGCTGTTGGCTGTGGATGTTTTGCTTTATATTGTGCGAAGCTTTTGTGCTGAACTCAAGTTCAACTCGTTAATTTATTGCTTGGCTTGGTAAACAACAGAAGAGATATCTCTGCATGCATAATATTAGGAACGTATTAAGAAAACGATGCTGTTGTGCAATACGGATTGTCTAGAATGGAATGCATTTTAAAGTAAAATCAATATTATTAAGGAATTTGTATAGACGTATCTATGTGTAATACTATTTTGAAACTGCATTTAAGTATTCGTTATAGCTAGTAACTATGTTCAACAGATTAAATTATAAATTTGGAAATGGTGCAAATATTGATTATTTGTAATCTGAAATTTTATGTTTGACGTAAAATTAGATTTAGTACAATTGAGGTTAAGTAGATAGATCGCAAATCGGTTGTAATTTTTGCTTATGAAATTAGCAAATGTTTTTCCTTAAGCAGTGAACTCTACAAGGGTGAATTGAAAAGTTTTCGGAATGGGCGACTGGGACTTGCATTTTTTCAAATATTTTTATGTCATTGTGTCGGTCATTCTTTCATAATAATTGGCACAAATTTTCAAATCGGTCCGTCATTTAGTCTGGTTTTGATGACACTTTCAGTGTGAATTGATTTGTGCGTTTTGAAAAATGAATAGAGAAGCATTTCGAGTGGTTTTTTTTTAAGAGAAAACCAGATGAGACATTAAATCCAGTTTTCTGCTTCATTTTCCACCGTAAGTTTCTGAGTCTGAATTATACTGTGGCAGGACCAACACAATTGATGATTCACGTTCAGGACGTTCAAAAACGGCTACCACACCATAAATGGTGGATAAAAGCCATTATACGGTTTTGGATGGTCGACGAACAATTAAGCAAGGTATACGCATCTCTAATAAACGAGTTGTTCATATTCTACATAACGAATAAGGGTTGAAAAAATTATTCGCAAGATGCTTGCCGCATTTGCTGAATTCAGAAAAAAGCTCTTTCATGCGAGAACCTCAGTCGATAGTTTTAAAAGGAATCCAACCGATTTAAAGAGACGATTCATGACCATGGATGAGACCTGGATTCACCACTACACATCTGAAACAAAACTTCAATCACAACAGTTGACTGGCCGTTGGGAATCCGATTCGAAGAATGCAAAGACCATTCCTTCGGCTGGAAAAGTGTTGGCATCCGTTTTTTGGGACGCCAAAGGAGTTTTGCTAATTGACTATATTGAAAAGGCATCGACTATTACAGAACAATCCACACAATACTTTTGAACAAGTTTGAAGCAGGCATTCAGGAAAAACGCCCTGAAAATGTCAAAAAAGATGTATTATCACGACAATGCACCTGCGCATTCAAGCATTCAACCCTTCCGCATTCACCTTATTTACCTGATTTGGTCCCCTCTGACTTCCACCTATTCCTGAAACTAAAAAAATCTCGACTGGAATAGTATATTCTGCAACAAGTGTGGAATGAAGCATATTCAGCTCGAGTGGAAAGTTTGTGAGACGAGCCGTAGGCGAGTTTCACGGTTCCACGAGAGCGGAATAGCCATTCCAAACGTGTTGCAGACTATACTTTCTCTACGACTATAAATTTAATTGCATTATAAAACATAACCTAAAACTATTATAATAAAAATATGTATATTTATTAAATAATATTCTACATAAAATTAATTAATAAGTCGGAACGTATTTTAAAGCTGCCCACCAACCAAAAATATTAAATAAAATAAAATAATTATAACTAACCACATTTCATTCCATCACTAGTGACGGAATAAATCCATTTCGTAACAAGTGAAGAAGTGATAGAATGTAACCATTCCATAATTGAAAATGATGTAAGAATGATAACATTTCTATAACAGTCGTATAGAAAGAGATTTCTGTCGTATGAAAAGATGATCGAGGCTGTAAACGGCTATTTGGAGGACCTTGAAGAAAGTCACTTCCGGGATGGAATTGAAAAGCTTAGCTTTATAAATGTTGGTCCAAGTGTGTTAAGCTTCGAATGGATTGTTACGAAAAAAAAAATCATTTGAGCCAGATTTCTTTTGGTTTCTTGTCAGTTCGGAAACTTTACAATCCACCCTCTATACTACTTATACTTGGTTTGTATTTAAAAAGGGGTAGTATTTTGTCCATGTTCTACATAAGTTAGACAGTGCTAGAGATACGTCACAAATGCTACACGTCATAAGTTTGTCTCTCTCTCAGCTTGCTTCACTGCTGCCGTTTTGTAGTGCACTACGGCTCTCTTCAAGGTACTTGTATATAGTTCACGCCCTTAAGTTACATGTAAAAGAGTTTCTCAGGTTTGTTCGTGTATGGTAATGCGTGAAAATGATGGTCATTATTCCCTATTCTCTATCCTAATAGCCAACCATCAAAACAAATAAAACAAAGATAATTCTCAGAGGATAGCGAAGTTTGAAATCGAACCACGTCGCCTCCTACGCTCCACACAGAACAGTAAAATGTCGCATTAATTTCACAAGCAAGATTCCGAGGAAATTCCATCTGTTAAATTGCTGTTTACCCAGTGTTCACTGACTCCCTGTGTAGCGTGTGTTCGCCGCGATTGCGTAAGGTGCAGGTTTGTTTCAGCCTTTCCCAAGCAGGAAACTAGTGCATTTCTTTACAGTTTGTAGATACAAAAAAATTAAATGACTGCTCAGAGGTTCTAATTAAAAACTCCTATATACCCTGTTCACACAATGATTCTTTTATGTGACTGAATCCTGAAAAAAAAATTATTATTTTGAAGCTATCAATGAACTAGACATTCTTCTTATTCAAGACTCATTGAAGATTAAATTTAGCTGCGCTGCTATTTGACAGGCAATTTTCGCCAGGTTTATTTTTTTCAAAATTCAGAGCATAAAAGACGCATAAAAGAATTCTTGTGTGAACAATAGAATTAACAAATTTTTGTAACAGTGTAGGTACTTTAGTCTGTTCATAAATTGGGAGAAGTAAAAACAAATTTTTGTGATTATTTCTAGGTATGCTTTTTGGTTTTTGCAAACAATGTTAGAATGCTTCAAGAAAATACCATTTTTGGTTGGCAGATTTTGACCAAAATCTTTTCAGTTCTTCATTAAGTTGTACAAATGTATACAGCTGAAAAATATTAGAATTTTATGTTCAGCAGAATTTGAGATAATGAATCAGAACGAAAGCGCATAGTAGGCGCACACACATGCATACACACACACAGACATCCTCGTAAAAATAGTCAAAATGTCAATGTACTAAAACGCGCTTATTGACGAAAATCTCATCGATTTTTTTCACGATCCCTATACCTCCCTAGACAAAAGGTAAAAATGTGAAAATTTAATGCATTTTATAAAATTAAATATAAATAATGTATGTTACTTTCTATGAATCTTTTTGCATTTCTATTACTTGAATTGTATATCTCGAAATTGAGCTAATTGCGAAGAACGAACAACCAGAACATGTTTTCACAAATTGGACAATTTTAAAATAACCAAAATATTGTTAAACAAAACAACAACACCGTATACTATGAGATGCAAATTTATTAACATATTTAAAAAGAAAATCTTATCTTGGCAGTCGAACTTAAAGCTTTGTATGCAACTCTTACATTATCTGACTTTATAGACTCGCCTAAATTATTATCCCCGCTCGCTGCGCTCGCTCTGTCGTAAACTTCAGCTCGACGAAGAATGTCCTAAATAATGCACTTGTTACATAAATAGCTATTATGCAACTAATTTTACCAACTAAACTATTTTAAACAGTTGGCTATTCAACTTCTAGTTTAATTTCTTAATCTTATAATTCAGTTGCTGCATAAACCCACCATAGCTATAATAGCTAGAATAGAAGTGGTCGAATTTCTGTGTCTGTGAGAGTTTGTGTGAGTCGCGTTGCGGTTTCGACACCCACAGATGTTCTGCCGAACACTACGTTCAGCCATTTATTACACGAGTAGATTAATTGACAAATTAGAATCGAGGAAGCTGCGCTTGCCGCCTGGCTCGGGCTTATTCCGATGCAAAAACACACAGAGCAGAGCAGAACGCAACCCCGCACCCCGCTCCCCGTCCGAACGGACGAGTTATTGTCGATGTGGAGATGAATTTATGGAACGCGATATCATGGGCGTCCACAGAAGAGACAAGAACATTGTACAAAATGTTGAAGATGTAATACTATTAATTAATATTTTACTACTAGCAGAGTTTGTCCAACTTTTTTCCACTCGAGCTCGAGGTTTGTGTCACGAGCGAAGCAATTGAGGACATCGAGCGAGACTGGAAAAAAAGCTTTCCTCTCGTGTTGGACACAACATTTTTTTTCAAGACATATTTAAAAACGTTGTAACTGTGGAAGAAACAGATAACTAGAAGTTAGGTTATAACTGATATTTGTCAGAATGAAGTTTAAAAACAATGTAATCTTTTACTGCAGCCAATATGTCAAATTAAATTTAAGTTGTAAAATCGAGAAATTGTATAAACATAAAGTATAAAACATAATAATTGTAAAATAAAAAATATGACTACAAAATCAGAATTTTCAATAAAATAATAAATTTACTTACCTACAATTATTTTTAAAATATTTCATAGTAAAATAAGTAACATTGGTGGTAACATTGCTTACTTCTCTCTAAAGATGAAAAACTCTCTTTCCTCACTATTTCGCAAGAAGAAAATTGTGTTTTTTCCGCATGTCGTGAAAACATATATTTTGTCCTCTTTTTTGAAAAAATATAAAAAACTATAACGAACAAGGATACATTTTAGTAAAGATATAGGGTATAGAATAAATAAATAAGTTTGTCAGCAATATACAACTATAAAAATTAACTGATCTCGAACTCGATTTCTAAGATTTTTTATAAACGATAAACCAAGGATTTTTTAAATTTTCTTTTATTTGATTTAATCAACATTTGAAAAAAAATTGAACTTATTATAGGTAGGTACTTTTCTCATTGAAAAAAGATACATACAAATCATAAGTCAACCAAATCTTTTACCCAACCTTGTAGCAGCTTTCAGTTTCTTAATTACTTGTGGTTGTTAATGAAGAGTAGGTATATTACAGAAATAATTTTTGTGGAGTTAAATAAATTGAAATGTGCAGCTGACTGGATTCGAACCTGAGTTGCCAGAAATACATTCGGTCGCATAACGCACTCGACTAGTGTTTACTAATCGTCGTTTACTGTTTGCTTTTTCTGTAAAATTTCCTTCCTAATATATTTATTGTTTGTGCATGTGCATTTTCTGTTGGTAATATCAATTTATAAACCCAAGGGGGGTAAGTCCCCCTTTACCCCTTTTCTGCGTCCATGTGGTGGATTGTGTGCATTTAGCGTTTTGTATTGGAAATGAAACAGTGTAGTTTGATTCTCTGGTACACAATACCGCCTCTATTTCCTGGGTTCGGTACACGTTTCAATGCAAACTGAATTAAATTGAACCGAACCGAGCGTTGTATAAATGTAGAACATGGGTGCATGCCATGCCATATTTCATTTTGAAAAATTGTGTAGCTATTTTTATCTTCTTTGATCTACTACCTAATGACTCGACTGGAAATTATAATGATTTATACGAAAATGAGTTTCTGGATCGTAGAAACATTCGCATAAACATTTATTGTTTGTAAATTTTTAGCAAAACATTTTTTTGAATCAATTTACTGATAAAAAATATAAGTACTCACAACTCATAAATAAACTATTGTAAAAGGAAATTGCAGTTCAGTTCCATCAATAGAAGTGTGAGTACGTAGTTGACAATAGCCAAATTTAACCACGTGTTTACACCATATTAATTCAAAAATAAACCGGCCAGTATACACTACAGGTTTAAATAATCAACAAATTAAGGGTAAGGTAGAGAAAATTCCTTCAATCCTCCTTACCTTTAAAAATAAAAATCCTAACCAAATTAAATTGTATCCACAAAACAAATGGATTCAATACCCATCGTACCATCTAGTGAAAAGTAGCAGTAAATACAATCTAATTAAATTCAATTAACCACTGAGAACCTCTGACTACAGGAGTTCTCTGTATTAACCATCATGTCCAAAACACCTGAACAACCCGCAACCAAACCTACATATTCGAATGTCACGAACTCTACATTGTTCCCAAAAAAAGAACAAGCGATTATCATACCAGCAATCGAAGGGGCTAAAATAAAAGAATACATATTAGCCATAGGAAAAATCACAAATCCAAAAAATATTTTGTTCGCATCAAGAATAGCAAATAATCGCATATGCATATATCTCAACAGTAAAGAAACAGTAAATAAAATTATAAACGAAAATAACTACATAAAAATAAATAACAACAAAATACAAATACGACGGTTAATTAATCCAGCAAAAAGACTAATAATTTCTAATGTCTGTCCCATTATTCCCCATTACTTAATTGAAACCGAATTAAAACAAAAAAACTTAAATCTTGTCTCACCAATAAGTTTCCTCAAAGCCGGTTTACAAGAACCGGAATACGCTCATATTCTCAGTTTCAGACGGCAAGTGTACATATCTCCTGATGAGGAACAATCTATACCGGAAACCATCGAACTAACATTGGACGACACTAAGTACAGAATATTCATAACAGAAGATATAATAACTTGTTTCCAGTGTAAACAACAGGGCCACACTACAAACCAATGTAAAAACCCTCCCGCGACACCATTAATCGTCCCTTCAACATCAGCATCCACAAAAAGACCAGCACCCGATAGTAACGATAACTTAGAAGGAATATCAAACGAGGACAACTCAACTAAAGTTGATGACTCTCAAAATGATAAAAATAACACTCAAACAAAAGAAACAACACTAACTCAGAAAAAACCAAAAAGAGCAGAAAGCCCATCAGCAGACGTACCATTAGAAGAAGCATTAAAACCAATCAAAACAATTATGGCATCCTCGCCTAACGCGTATGTATTATCATACAGCGAATTAAAATCATTTTTAGAAAATGTCTACGGTAGTAACCAACAATTAATAATAGCTAGAGAATATACAGAAGACGTGGACGAACTTCTGGATATGATGATAGAATTGCGACAATACCTGGAAAATAGAAAGTTAAAAACACGAATTACACGGATTATAAATAAAATAAAAGAACAATTGGATCAAGAAAGAGGAATATATAAAAAACAAAAACTAACTATATTAACATCAAGTACCGAATCCTTAACTCAACAAGATAAATAAATAAATAAATTAAAATGTCAGTATTACAGTGGAATAACAACGGCTATTACAGCCATCTAGGCGAACTGCAACACTTAATCTCTTTAACCAACCCAGACTGCATATGTTTGCAAGAAACTAGACTACACGAACATCAAAAGTTAAATCTACAAAGATTCACATCATATAGAAAAGACAGAATAAATGCAAATATAGCCAGCGGAGGAGTCGCAATACTAATAAAAAATAACCATACAGCGCATGAAATTAACATTCAATCTAACTTAGAAGTCGTCGCAATCACAGCATTCATACCAAAAAAGTTAACAATATGCAATATATACCTCCCCCCCGGCGAACGAATAGAAGAAACAGACATTGAAAATATTATTCAGCAGCTACCAACCCCTTACCTAATAACTGGAGACTTCAATGCCCACAACAACATCTGGGGTTCTGAAAAAACAGACACTCGAGGGAAAATGGTTGAAAACTTTTTAAATTCGTCAAATAATGAAATAATTCTTTTAAACGATGGATCTCCAACTCACTTTTGTATGAGAACGGGAAACTTCTCATGCATAGATCTAAGTTTGACAGACACACGAACTGCACCTAACTGTTCCTGGGAAGTACACCCCTACCTACATGGTAGTGATCATTACCCAATAATTATATCATTCCACTCACAAAGCGCAACAGCAAACTCACGCAACAAAACCTGGAATCTAAAACATGCAAAATGGGATTTATTCAAAAGAGTACTGAAGCTTAATGTAGAAAACAATCAGTGCAATACCATTGACATAAACGAAATGGTAGAAAACCTTACTAAACAGGTAGAAAACGCTGCCGAAAAAACAATTGGTTCTAAAATCAACTCAAACAAACCAAGAAAAGTCCCATGGTGGAACGAAAACTGCCAAATCGCTGTAAATAATAATAAAAAAGCTTTGAAAGAATACAAAAAAAGGAAATCCCCAGAAAATCTAATGCAACTCAAAAAAACAAGAGCGATAGCACGCCGCACTATAATACAAAGTAAAAAAATGTCCTGGCAAAACTATGTAACAACTATAGACAGCAGCACACCACCAAAACAATTATGGAACAAAATAAGAAGCATAAATGGTAAACGACAACGTCAAGAAACTTCTTCTCTCCATCTGCAAAACAAAATCATTACCAATCCAGAAGAAATAGCAAATAAATTCGCAGAAATATTCCATTATGCCTCTAGTAACGAACACTATGACAAAAATTTTCTCCAATATAAAAATGAATCCGAAAAAACTGAGGTACACATAAGTGTTGAGAACGATGACGAAATAAATAAAGTATTTACAAAAAATGAACTAGAGCACGTCATAGAACACCTGAAAACCAGTAGCAGTCCAGGTCCGGACGAAATAAGCTATGAAATGATCAAACACTTTCCTGAAGAAGCACTTAATGAACTATTAAACATATACAACTTCATATGGACCACTAACCTATACCCAGCAAAATGGCAAGAAGCATATGTGATTCCCATTCTCAAACCAAACAAAAATAAAACAGACCCAAATAATTACCGCCCTATCTCATTGTCAAATTGTCTAAGTAAAATCTTACAAAAAATGGTCAACAATAGGCTAGTATGGTACCTAGAAACCAAAAAAATAATAAGCAATGATCAAAGTGGATTTAGAAGTGGTAGATCGGCTATGGACCAGCTCGTTAACCTACAAACAGAAATACAGAAAGCCTTCAAACTAAAACAACACCTAATAGCAATATTTTTTGATCTTGAAAAGGCTTATGACACCACTTGGCGGCACTATATAATAAAAACCACTAAAGAAATAGGACTAGATGGCCACATTTTAAAGTACATAAAAAATTTCTTAACAAATAGAAGATTTAGAGTAAAGTCAAATGGCTGTATCTCCGAAGAGAAGAAATTAGAAAACGGTTTGCCGCAAGGTGAAATAATTAGCGTCACTCTCTTCTTAATAGCCATAAACAACATTACAAAAAATGTAGCAAAACATACAAACATATCACTTTTTGCCGACGACCTCGTCATATACAAGAAAGATAAAAATATAAGCAGCATCGAACAAGATCTTCAAGCAGATTTGAATAAAATAGAACATTGGACATCAACAACCGGGTTTAAATTCTCAACGACAAAAACTAAAGCTATACACTTTTGTAAACACAGAAAACCTCACAATAATCCAAAACTAACAATAAGAAACACACCAATTTCTTATGTTGAAACAGTCAAATTTCTCGGCGTTACCTTCGACAAAAAATTAACATGGGTACCTCACATGATGGAAATTAAGGTTGCATGTTACCAACGAATTAACATCCTAAAAATTCTAGGACACTTCAAATGGGGAGCAGACAGAACATCAATGATAAATATTTACAAAGCATTAATCAGATCGAAAATCGACTACGGATGCATCCTTTACACTACAGCCAAACAAAAACAACTACAAATTATAGATACCATCCAAAACACTGCCCTAAGAATAATAACGGGAGCATTCCGAACAAGTCCGATACATAGCATTCTCAGTGAATCAGGAGAAATGCCTCTTCACTATCGACGAATACTGCTAACGATGAATTATGTAACAAAGCTTGCTACCAACTCTGACATACCCCTATATAAAAACATATTTAGAACCATAAACAATAAAATCACAATCAACAACATAACACCCCTACATCACTATATCCAAGGTATACTACAAAAATATAACCTACCTCTAACTCCACTTAGAACAAAATCAACAAATAAAACTCCACCATGGTCAATTTCCTTTCCAACTATTAATACCCAACTTACTATCTATGATAAACAACAAACCCCGCCCATTCTCTACCGAACTCTCTTTAATGAAATTATAAGAAAAAATAGTAATTACAAACAAATTTACACTGATGGCTCCAAAACAACAAATTCAGTAGGAGCAGCAATAATTACACCAGAGTCAAAAATAGTGCGACATCTTCCGAACCCCATCAGCTCCTACACGGCCGAGGTATACAGTATGTTAGAGGCTGCACGATACATAGAAGAAAGCGATATGACAAACTTGCATTACGTAATTTGTTCAGACTCTCTAAGCGTAATCAAACAACTACCAAACCTTTATTCCAAGGACCCATGGATACAAGAAATCCAGGACAAATTAAATCATATTATCTCACAACAACAGAGGTATATTATGATACTATGGACGCCAGCACACTGCGGAATTCCAGGTAATGAAGAAGCCGACACAACAGCCAAAACAAGCAGTGAACTCGAAATCACACAAATTCCAGTACCACCATCAGATTTTAAAACCAATCTTAAGACGAAAATGAATGAAGAATGGACAACAATATGGAAACAGAACACCACAAATAAACTCCGACAACTAAAAGAAGATACATTACCTAGAACAGTGCTTAGCAAAAGAAGAGACGATGTCATTATCACACGATTACGAATAGGACACACTACCCTTACACATAAATATATTTTTGAAAAAACAGAACCCCCACAATGTAGCCACTGTAACACAAACTTAACCATCGAACACATAATAATTAACTGCCACATGTACAACCAACAAAGAATACAATACAGTATACCAAACACCCTAAAAGCAGCACTAAACAATAACACAGATCATTTAAATAATATAATTAATTTTCTTAAACACATTGAAATATACGAGAAATTGTAAAACTACCAGTTAGACAACTTAAAAAATGTAAACCACTGTACCAGGAGCTAATAACCTAGTTGTTGAAGCTCTTTTATTTGTTAAATAAAAAAAAAAAAAAGGAAATTGTAGCATTTAATAAAAGTATTAAACTTAATCATACCGTTAAAATAATAATAAGTAAATAACATTTTATATTTTCATAATAATTATTGTCAAAATTTACTTCATAAATACTCAAATATTGTAATATTTTGTTTTCAGTGGTAAGCAGATAAACCGAAATTATAATAAATTTTTACTTTATTTCTTGTAATTGCTAAATAGTGCTAGATAGATAAAAAGTATACAAATTGTAGATAATAGCATTTAGTACCTATACATTGTTATTACAAAAATTTTCATTAATTTATAAATTGTAATCGTGATTCAGGGACCTTAAAACGTGCTTATCCAGTGAAAAGTCATACCTCTCTTTCTGGTAAGAAAAAACTTGCCAATGTATGATCTTCAGTTTTGAAAATTTTATTTGGAAAATTTATTTACATGACGTGATATGATATATAAGTAAATTTTACCGTCTCGTCTATATAATTCACTAAAAAAACTTTTCATCTGACAGACTCTATAATAGTCAATATAATTTCAAACTTCTCATATCAAATAAAAGAAAACAAAAAAAACATTTTTTATGGAATTTTAGGCATATCTATAATTTATTAAATTCGTTAAGCCTGGTGCCCGAGAATCTTATATTTGAACTTATCAACAAAATTGATTTATAATTTAAAATAATCTTTAATTAAAATAATAACAGTGCTGCTATATGTACCTACCTAAAGTTTGGAATATGTACTTTAAATTGTACCTATAATTCAGCATGATTTATTTTAATTAAAAGTTTTACATTTGTGTGTTAACAATCAGATGAAAATTAAATTGTAACTTTTGTGAGTGTAGGTACTTGGCTCAAAAAGTTTTGATTATTCAGTATCAGAATGTTTAGTTGTGTTGTTTTTATTTCTACGTCTAATTTTACTAAAAGCACGTTTTTCAGGATATTGGTCGGCTTCAAAAATATTTGTTTCTTTTTGAAAACATCAAAGAAATATGTATGTGCAGGTATTTAAATATAAATGATATGTAAATAAAGCTTCACGCGCACTTCTAAAAAACATTGCGCATTGACAGATACCAACACAAAGCATAACAAAAGTCATACAAAATTTACGGACTTCATACTCTATAAAACAATTTTGTACAGATTTATATTTCCGCTCAGTCGTCAAAATATTGACAGAATAAAACCACCTACTGTATAAACTCCCACGCTCTCAAATATCAAATACTTGACTCTGAAAAACTCGACATAAATCACTGAACACTGAACACATTTCGTATCGCTTCGAATCAAATTTACCTTGCAGTATATCATTGTACGTACACAGAACGTAAAATTTAAATATAAAAATATAGTATACGGTTTGTGCAGTTTGCAGCCGTACACTCACTCGCGGTTGTTAGCGAAGAGTACACCACATGGAATGGAAGACAAGTATTTGATTCACTCAAATAAAAAGAGCAGTTGGTCAATTGACTCATATTACACCTGTCAAAATGATAAATTAAAATTAAGGTTAATCTTAAATATCCTTTATCTTTAACGAGCTAGAACTCTGAAACTATTTAAGATAATTGAATTATGTTCGCGGAATTGGATTCAGCAACAATTAATTGTAGTACTAACAATACTACATTGTAATACCAGTGTGGAAAGGGCTTCATTGAAAAACTAGTATTACACTTGTCGTACGAGCGATAGCGAGTTCTTCTATCATACGAGTTTTTCAATGACCCTTTCCGCGTGTGTGTTACATACCTATACATAATATTTTTTCTACGAAAATGTAAAATATTGAAAATAATTATTTAAAAAAATATATAATATCAAATTTTTAAAAAAAACAAAGCAGGAAGGTTTGCTGTCATAGCTTAAAACAATTCCAATATATAAAAATTGAGAGTTCATTTTTGTAATTTTGAATTTATGGTCTGATTTATGATAAAAATAATAGAATTTCTTCCAGAAAGAAGCAGTGATAGTGAAAATGAGTCTATTTTTACTCCGCCGAACATTTTATGGCAATTATGAATCTGAAATATTGTCTTTCAGAAGTCAACAATATTCTGACAGCTTTGGCCTTCCAGTGGCACAATTTCTAGTTCACAAAAAATACTTGTGTCTAAAATTCAGTGAAAATAAACCATTTTTGAATACTTACTTATTACAAGTATTATTACAAATAAAGTGTTTACGCACGCAATGCACAAAATGAGTGTGGAAATTATTTTCAACACTAAATGTTTTAAAAGCCTACTTTCACCATCCATTTTTATATCCGAAAACATGTGAATTCGTACTTTCGTAGAAACAATATTTTGAGCAGTCAAACATTCCTGCTTTAAAAATAGCGGGCGATTGAAAAAATCCTGCTCATTTTTTGCTTTATAAACTAAACAAAATGTTGAAAATTGCAAGAGAATCTTACGACTCAACCACTTTAAGGTAAAAATATCCTGTCTTCACTTTAAAAAATTTGGAGCCAATTATTTTCAGCTAGTAAAACTTATAACTATAACTATTAAATTACCGTTTCATAGTCGGTATACCATTCGCATTCAAGTTCCCAACTTCCTATGGGAAAGCCATCATAACTCCACGTGATCCCGAGCTTGTAGCTGTTAATTCCAGGGCAGGCTTCAGGGGGGGGGGGGGTCAACCCGCTGACCGCACGTTCAGAACTGACCACCGCATCTGTGTCCACTGGAAACTTGTGCCTCGGCCAGACGAGGTAATTAGGGTAGGAGAGTACGTAACGATATTACACTCAGCACGGAAACACTTTGTGAAAAATCGTTACAAAACATCCCCCGGCCCCAAGTAATGGGTTTGTAAGTGTTCAACAAGAAATTGAATTATTGAGATGGTGCGAAATTTGAGAAGGGATTTTTATTTTGATGGTAATCATAATCATTCAACTGGATTAACTGCCAATGAGCATGATTCATGAAGCTAGTTTATCTGATAAACGATAGGTGGCAGCACTTGCACATGGGGTACAAATTAAATTTGACTTGTTCCGCTAATTTGACGAAATGATATTTTAAATCCACTACAATGCCTACAAAACATTGTTGTTTTGGTGATTGCAATTCGAACAGTCAATTCTAAAGAAGGAGTAGATTTTTACGCTTTCCAAAGCCATGGCAGGATGTAAATAAATGTAAAAGGTGGGTTCAGGCATGCACAAAAAAAAAAGATTGGCAAAAAATATAGAGAAACCTACATATATTTGTAGTAAACATTCTGTTGGTGGCAATGGACATTAGAATTTCCGGATCCAATTTATGTTTCTCAAAAGGTAGGTGATTGTAATTGCAGAACAAATTTATATGTATGTATAATGTCACTTAAGTATATTATTTCATTTACGGTCTGATATTTATATGCGTAAAAATAATCGTAGAAATATGCATGAAAAAGGCAATCCGTAACTCTACAAAAATATAATAAATATATTTATTTTGTACTTAATGTTAAAAATTGGTTTTATACGTTCATTTTCAGTAGATAAAGTATTACTTTAACATCGAGGGTAGATAAAATAAAATTTGAGTAGATAAAGTAAAATTTGAGTAGATAAAGTAAAATTTGAGTAGATAAAGTAAAATTTGAGTAGATAAAGTAAAATTTGAGTAGATAAAATAAAATTTAAGTAAAATAAGAATATTTTTACACAAATTAACATTAAGTACAAAATAAAATAATATATTGTACACGACGATAAAGAGTCTTTATCGACACGTGAAAGATAGCCCACTCTTTATCGTCTTGTATAATAAATTACTATTATTCTTATTAGAATCTATTTTCCACTCTAACCTAAAACTACCTTTAACCTAAATCACATTTTTTACCTTTTATCGGTAATTCTCTGCAAAATAACCATCGTTTTAAATCATGCACATTGTTATCTATGGACCTAGAATGTTTTAATTTTGCCCCAGGAACATCATTTTCGTGCATTACATTTTAAAATTTGTACTCCACTACTACTGGCGCTGCCCAGTGGATATTTTTTGCTACTGTTAGGTTCATTACAGAATGGTAGATGTTATTACTTATTATAGTGGAATTCAAACATTCGAACCCAGTGATATTATTGTCGGTTTCTGGAATCGAACTGGAGACCGCTAGCATGCTAGGCGGACACTCTAACGCTGAGCTAACCACTGGCTGTATAAATTCTATAATTTTCATACACAGGAAAATTCAACACCAGAAGATGCAAATCTAGAAAGTTCATATAAAAATAATAATTTAACCTGCATCAAAAGATTCATTCACAGAAAAATTCAAATCTAGAATTATATATTCGACATAAATGCAAATGCAAACACAGGAAGATGCAAGAAAAGTTATACATAGTTAAATCCGCGTAAGTGGGACTCAAGAATGGTATTGGGTTATTCATTTAGTTCAGTTTAGCCTCTAATTTGTGTATTCCTCTTGTGTTGATGAAACAAACTAGTTTTCTAGATCTAGATTCGTATCTTCCTGTGTTTGCATCTTCCTACACTCTAAAAAATATAGTGTTAAATTTAACACTAAACTAACCAAAAATAGTGTACCATCGAGGACAGAATATTTAGTGTTAACTTTTACTTTTCCAAGAATGGTTAATTTTAGTGTACTTTAACGAAAGCACAAACGGTTAAAAGTTACACGTTGAGAGTGTAAAATTTTTAGTGTAAAATATTAGTGTTACTATATAGTGTTAAAATAGGGTAAAATAAAAAGTAGGATTTGATGCAAAATATATTATAAATTTAATATTACATCCAGATTAAGTATACATTAGGTTAGGTACCTACAAATATACAGTAGACATATTATGTATAGTTTATAGAAATATGTATAATAATTGAAATACGTAATAGGATTGAAATAAGGTTATGATCGCTTTTGCTGGATTACATTGCTTCACACATGGGATCGGTGTTGTATTATCGATGACTCGTCGATGACAAGAAAATAGTTTGTTAGGTATAGCTCCGGGAATCGATCCTTCTGTGATTAGAAATGGTTGATTGGTTGTTTTTTTAGTATATCCTTTTCTAATTTGATAAATTATTCTGTAAAATATGTATTAAAAATAAATAAATAAATTAAATAACATGAATTTTCTAACTTACTAGTTTAAAAAGAATTATTTTTCCAGCTTTTCCCAATAGATTCTTTAGGTATTTTGGATCTTCGTGTTGTAGCTGGTAACATCTCAACTGAAGCAAACATGGGCGCGAGTAAAATGGTCACATCCGCATTAAAATATCTTCACGTGCAGTCACAATAATTAGGTTTATGCACCATTCCAAAATATGAAAGTATAGCAAAAAGATCAAACACTAAAACCAAATGAAACGTATAAAAACTAAACACAAACAACACAATATACTAACCCACGCCACTACGTCTGATCTGTATACCAACTCTGTACATGAACAACGTGACCAGAACTTTGAAGGGTATTTTTACACTGAACGTGTTACTCTAATGTTTTATAACGGTAATATTACACTATCTTCAGAAATATCACATTAAAATAATTACTTTCACACTATTATTGTGAAAAGTTCCATATCTAGTGTAAAATATTACACTATTTCTTAGTGTACTTTTACCACATGCGTAGTGTAAAATGTAGTGTTGTTTTAACGAGTTTTTAGTGTAAAAATTAACACTAAATTTTTAACCAAAGGCACAAGTTTAATTTACACGCATGCATTTTTTAGAGTGTATGTTTGCACTTATGCCGAATCCAAAATTCTAGATTTAAGTTTTTCTGTGAATTAATCTTTACTGCAGGTTTTTTTTACGTAATACATTTTCTAGATTTGAATTTTCTTGTGTATGCATTTTCCTGTGTATGAATATTCTAGAATTTTATTTTCTGGTGTTGCGTGGCCACCCCTATCATACGAGTTAATAAAGAAAAAATGGTTCTACTTTCGCTGAAAAATATAATCCAACCGCTCTGAATATATGAATTTTTTTGCTGCGCTGCCACCAATTTATGTCCTCAAATAAATTTTCTCCTGAACGTTTAATTGACTTTGACGTTAAAGATTGTATTTCAGTCTTACGTTAATCACATTGAGCTTACGCAATTTCATTCAGAATTCGTTGCATTGAATCTCAGGAGTCTGAAAACTGATTAATTCCTCCCTTTCCAAAGCTGTTAATTAAATTTGTCTTTCAACGTGTCAAAGCAAAAGAATAGATTACAAAAATCAATATCACACAGACGCAGGACAAAGTCTTTCATATACAAGGTTTCGTCAATGCTTTGACAGTGAGCGATCGAGAAATTAACAACTTTTTATTGGGACTTTTTTGGGTTTTCTTCGCGAAACACATTTATAACTACTTAGAAATCTTCACAAGAAGTAAATCGAACCTGCGTAAATTTAATTTCAGAACCTAGGTAATATTTGTACGCTACCGTTTGTGGTTCTGACAACTCAGGTTTGAATCCAGACTCCTACACATTCCAGTGTAATTGCACAAAAATTGTCCCTGTATTGCATTCTCCACTATTAACCATGAACAAGAATACCGCGAGTTGACGGCTGATAGCCACACATGATATAAAATTTATCAAAACCGATGACTCATATGCAGTATTGTAATAGATAACAATATTTTTTCTAGATAAAGATAAGGATAACTATAACTTTTTATTTATGAAGATAAGATAATAGATAACGATTAAATAAATCATCTAGATAATAGATAACAGATATATAATAATCTAGATATTTATTAGATAATTTATAGATAAACAAAAAAAACATTACATTTTAAGTATAAGCAGTATACAAACCGGCGAATCAGCAGCGATTAAAATTACAAATGTTATACAAAAGGTTATTTTAATTTTACTGAAATTATCATCTATATGATATTAGAAAAATAGATAATGATAATTTGTATTTTCATCTAAATAAAAATTTGAGAATAATATATTTAATTATCTTATCTAGATAAAGTTACAAATTATGTTTATCTATTTTTTAAATATCACCTAGATAATACCTATTTTTTGTAAAATTCCAATTTTTACCTCTCGCCTCATAAGAGAGGTATTGTAATGGGTAAACATTTTCGATTAGGTATGAGCTTTTAGAGGACAAGCTAAGCACCTTTCAGGGTCTCTAGAATACGAATTTATAGTATTTTCGAAATAATATTAAAATCTCGATGACTAAAGTACCTACTTATAACAATCTTTTATAATACTAAATAAAGAAAATGTTATTATCTACTCGTAAAATTGGTTTAATATAAATTTTTCTGTATCTGGAACCATTTACAAACTATTACAATTTATAATTTTGTGTTTTAAACTTTGATATCTTGTAATCCATGATGGAAACATTTGTTATTATGAAAAACTGAAATATTTATGACAACGACAACAGATATGACATCGGTGATATACAGATTACATCTTGTTCCAAAATTTTCAGATTATTTTTGTTATTACCAACGTACTGTTCATGCAGCCAGGGTTGGTCGGGTCGGTAAGGGAGAGAAAGTATGTCCCTATGTTCTAAACATAACTGAGTCACAATTCGCCAACTTATTACTCACCTGAAAGGAACTAAGTCAAGAGAAAAACCGAGTTGGACGGCTTCTATTTACATTATTTAAAGGTAGCGAAGAAATTTCTGCCAAAAAATTATAATAATCTATGTCCGCTGGATTAATATTGTATAATGTATACCAATTTGAAATTCTTTAGCATGACCATCTGTCATATCGCATACTATACGACAATAATACCACTGGGTTCGAGTGGTTGGGTTCCACTATAATAATGTATACCATTCTGTAATTAGGAGTTAATCCCGTAGTATGGTTATCATCAAAAATGAAATAAAATAAAATATTAATATTAAATACTTGCATATAAACAAGAGGGAGGAGAGTTGTGACGAGAGGTCATGTTGACCACATCAGATTGTTTCATTTGTAATTTTAATCGAATTCAAATGTAATCAAACTGTGCAAGCATACAACGCACAAAAGCTTGCAACGCTGCCGGCTCGCCAGCTGGTACCGCTTATACTTTATTATAACATGTCATTTATATTTTTATGTATTTAACTATAAATTATCTAAAAAATATGTAGATAATAATTATATATCTAATATCTAGATAATTACTTTAATAGTTATCTATAATCTTATCAATATTAATAAAAATTAAGTTACCTTTATCTAGATAAAAAGTATTGTTATCTATTGTAACACTGAACACTGCTCATATGTGAAGCTGTCACACCCAAGTTAAGTAGAAAAGTGATAATCATGTATGAATATAATGTATTTTGAACGTACCTAAATATATGGTAGTTTCACATACCGTGAGTTATTTTACCATGAGTGCGGTTACAGTCGTTAACTCACTAATGGTTGTTAGTGGCGATCATCTTTGTGCAGTTAAACTAGATTCAAACCTGAGTTGCTATGCATTGCATCTTTTATTATAAAGATATTGAGCACACATTTATTTGCGTCAAATTTACGAAACCACTTGAAGCAACAAATCATTCTAAAATTAATAAAAGGCGTTGAAGTCCGGGTCGTGAAAATAGTTTCAGGACACAGTGGCATCCTAACATTTAATGACGTAAACCAACTGTTCGTAGTTGACTGTTGTGTTGTGTCGACGTCTATTGAACCAGAGAAACTGAGTCTCTGTCTAGACTACATTTTTATTTAAAACTCATCACATTCTTCATACAGTAAAAATTTAATGGCAAAAGAGAATATAGATTTGCAAATCAATACAAAAATTTCAGCGAATTAAAACATGTTGTATTATTTACTAAATTTTACACAAGGTTCTACAAAAATATTATTTGTATAATTTCCTATAAATTAAAAGAGGCAGTGGCGAGTTCTTTATTCTTTTTAAAAACATAATTTTGACTTAATATTTCATATTAAGAGCCGTTAATTATTTAATCACATGGATATACAGGGTGTCTATTTAACTCGGGCCACTATTGGTAATTCCTAAACTAGAACAGATACGACTTCGGTTAAATTAGACAAAAGTTACCTTATCAGAAGGCCATTCCAGTGATGTATTTGTTTATCCAAAAATATGCACAGGTAACTAGATACAGCAAAAACTTTTATTTTTTAAATGGCAATCACAGTTAGCTATGGCATCATTAAAAGGAGTATTTTTTTCTCTTTTCAACTGTATGTAATTTTCATTATTTATTTTTTAAATTAATGTTTTATTTACACAAAACCAAATACACTTAATTCTAATGGCATTTATTAAAGTAGGCCTTGATAAAAACAATTTAATATGACAACAGTACTAAAAACTACTTTTAGGCCTGGTTGTACAATTCGAGTTTAGTGTTAGCTTAAACATAAACTCAAGCTTAGTTAAACCGCGTTTTCCCAGCCAATCTCCAGCGTTAAAATAAAACAGTTAACCAATGAGATGCAACAATACAACAGAAAAACTTGGTAACCATGGTTTTGGCATAAACGTAGTTTAAGCTGAGATTGAACAACCGGCCCTTAACAATATAAAAACTGACAGCAATACGAGAAAAATGTTTAAAACAATATAAATCGTTTTAAATTGTTTTTATCAAAGCCTACTTTAAGTGCCATTAGGTTTTGTGTAAATAAGACATTTATTTAAAAAATAAATGATGAAAATTACATACAGATGAAAAGAGAAAAAATACTCCTTTTAATGATGCCATAGCTACCTATGATTATCATTTAAAAAAATAAAAGTTTTTGCTCTATCTAGTTACCTGTACATATTTTTGGATAAACAAATACAACACTAGAATGGCCTTCTGATAAGGCAACTTTTGTCTAATTTAATCGAAGTCGTATCTGTTCTAGTTTAGGAATTACCTATAGTGGCCCGAGTTAAATAGACACCCTGTATATTAGTTTTATTAATTTTCCTACTTGGCAAAATAAAATTTCCAGAACATTTCAAGAATGTAAACATCCTGGCTTGTTACTTGCTATTTTTCCCAATAACATCCTATCAATATCCCAGCGATTACTAATGTCCACCCTTAGTAACATTATCTTTGTAACATCCCAATGTTAGTAATTTGGTACTAATATCCCAATTGTGTATCCCATGTACTCGTAATTCTCTGAGATGTTTGTATTGAGTACCTATGTAATTTTTGATCGTACTCGGGATGTGGCTATAGGATAACTTACGTAATACAGTACAAGAATAAAATATTTTTAAACATCCGATGGACGATTCATGTCAATGGGATTCATGCTAATAAAGAAAGTCGACATAGGTTTTATCAATATACATAACATATTGATTACCTACGCCTTTTACCCAACTTGGGTTAGTGATACCCTTGAATGTTATAAGTCATGGGTATAGGTTTTAATATTAGCTGTGCGGTTACCAGTCGTCAATTCACGGATACTACTTGTGGTACTTTAATTTCCTTTCATGATCATCTTTTCACTTATGCCTATGTGACACCGGCATGGCATGAAGCACGATGTTCGATGGAACAAATGAATAACGTAAAAATTGTATTGGCGCTATTCCATCGAGCATTTTGACATTATGGTTTGTTGCTGATTTCACAGTGAATCCTCAATATAATTTATGACATTTGGTGAATAATCAATGTTAAAATAATAACAGTAAGTAATTTTGTCAATATATGAACTATTTATTGATTTAATTAACACAAAGAATTGATGAATTTTAATTCTCTGCTGTCAAAAAAAATTTCACGAAGTGAACATAATTATAGTAATATACAAATTTTCGTATGGCATTTTGCTATACCGGTGTGACACTGGCATTATAATTTTACATGTGCATTATTTCTTTCCGGAATATTTTTTGAGTGCTTTCCAACATCTTAATCAGCTGGAGTGATACACGAGAGCTGATTACATTGTTAGAATATACGAGAACAAATTCGGTGAGAAATTAGTAATAATTCTGAAGCTATATTTTTAATTTATTTTATAAAAAAACCTGAAATATTGACTAAATTGTGCATTTAAAATTCATAAATTAATGTGTATTGTTTCCCTTACTGTTTGCGTCTTTACACTCATATGACAATCATTGAAACAATTATTGACAAAAGAAAAATTTCTACTCATTAATTTCAGCTAATTTACTCAGGCTAGTAGAAACAAATTCCCGTAAAAATGTTAATGTTACCATGGTTACTATTATTGAAATCAATTCTTCCATTTATTACCTCTCGCCTAGAGAGGTATAGGGATCGTGAAAAAATTCGATGTCGAGATTTTTGTCAATTAGCACGTTTTAGCACCTTTAGAATCTATTTTGACTATTTTCACGATGATGTCTGTGTGTGTGTGTGTATGAAAGTCTGTATGTACGCCTACTATAGCCTTTCGTCCCGGTTCATTATCTCAAATTCTACTGAACATAAAATTCTAATATTTTGCATTATACATTTATATATGTTAATGAAGAGCTGAAATGATTTTGGTAAAAATCCACCCACCGGAAATGGTACTTTTCTTGTAGCACTATAACATTTTTTGCAAAAATTGTATAAAATAATGCGATTGTTACAATTTGACATACCACACATGAAAGAAGAAATTACATTGTACAATATTTAATCTTACTTGTTTCTATATCTTTAACCAATAAAGAAATATAATTTTTTTAAATATATAATTTTACCTACCACGATTTGTGAATCCCGAAATAGAAATAAAATTTAAAACAAAAATAAAATTGTCAATGTGACAGATAAACAGATGTCTGTGGCAAGGAGGTTGCAAGGAGGTTTCTCTGTGGTGTAGGGCATGTGTAGAGTGTGGTGTAGAATTTTGAAATGTTGGATATAGTATAGATATTAATTGGACATAGTATTATGTAAATATGGTGTTTATAAAATAAAATTATATATTAAACTAAGAGCTGATTAGATTTGTGAAATATATAATTTATTATCTAATTAAAGCTTAATATTTGGTTAAATACGAGGTTAAATAATAATACTTCAATGTCAAGGCGAGAGGTATTGTAACGGCCACGTCAGATTTTGGTTATTTATGTTATGCGATTGGCAAACTAATTATTCTAATTAACTTTCGGCAATTAAATATGTAAAAATTGATAATTTAATTCGTCCACACAACATTTCTCTCTTTCTCTCTCTGTGACGGTCCGGTTGACATATCGGCGCCGTGTTGAAAATAGCCCGTCGATCTTCCACAGTGACGGCTCAACCGCTGAACGAAACCGAACTTCAACGTCAAATGTCCCGTCTCTCGTTCCCGCTCTAACACCCGGTATACATGCACAGTTCCCTGAGGAGCGTTCCAACAGAACCAACGTCTCAAAAATGACCGCACTGAAGAGAGCAGCGACAGAGGAATGGTCACGCTGACGTCAGAGTTCGACTGAAATAAACGTCTCGCGCGGCGCCACGACGTAAAATTAGCAAGGACAATGCGGAGCGCAGGGCCGCATCCAGGAGGGAGAGGGAATTCATATTTTTAGTTGCATTGGATCAAAGCTTAAAGACCCAATTCAATGTTTTGTTATTCCATTTTTAATCTAAAACGTTTCGGAACAATACTTATTTCAGCTACAAAAATGGCAAGTTTATACAATATTAGGTACTAGTAAATGTGGTTAACAAAAAAAAATCAACACTGATCGCTGAAACGCCGCTAACCTTCACGTAAAAAGAATAAAATCAATTCAAACCGAGTGTGTGGAACTCAAGAAGGGTATAAGGTTTCTTTATTTAGTTCAGTTCAATTAGGTTTTTATACCTAAAGCGAGAATGTGCGACTCTAGAAGAATAGGAATAAGGTTTTTTTTCATAGCTGATTTTAAAGTGCTACTTTATCGATTCAAAATTTGAGTAGACACAATAAAATTTGAATAGATAAAGTAAAATAAGAAAATTTTGCATTTTTTCTTAAAATTCGGTTTCACACATTTCTTGCATCCTCTATGAAAAACTAGGATGATGAAAAAGATTACAAAGAAATTCCGAATTGTGTTTTGATAATAATTTAATTTAAAATTTGTTTTCTTATATTTACCTCTCGCCTCATATTCTATAAGAGAGGTATTGTAATGGGTCAAAATTTTCGAGTATGAGTTTTTGGTGGATAAGCACGTTTCAGGGTCTCTAGAATACGAATTTACTATTTTCACGATGATGTCTGTGTGTGCGTGTGTGTGTGTGTGCGTTTGTATGAACCGACGATTTTTCGTCCACGATAACTTAAAAAGTATCAAACCGTTTATAACCAAATTTCATATTTAAGGTTTTAATAAGTATCTTAACATCGGATAAGATTTTGGTAGAAATCCGCAAACCGGAAGTAGTACTTTTAGAAGTTTGGAAAAGTTTTCCTTAAATATATTGGTACATTATTTATTTATGACAATTTTTGCAATTAAAAATAAAAGAAATTGTGATTATCTATGTGTACAATTAATTATAAATACAAATTGCTGAATCTGGAAGTATATAACAATAAAATAAAGTACAATTAATATTCTATTTTTTTGAAATTCCAGTATCTTGTTGTCCATGATATAAAATTTGTTTCTACATAAAATTTGAATTATTATGACAGTGACAGTACAGTTGACATCTTTTGCTTGCATATTGGTTTACATTATCGTTTACATATTACATGAACATGAAACTATTAAAATGTAAGTAAAACTATTTATTAGATTAGTGGAATAAGCAGAACTAGGCGAGAGGTCGTGTGGTGGCCACAGCAGATTTTTTTTCTTTAGCATCAGCTACACGACGATTAAATTATATTATCGACTCGAGAAAAATAATTCACTCGCTCTGTCGTCGCTTGTGAATTAATACTTTTCTTTCGTCGATAAAACATAATTGTATCGTCTTGTATAAAAAAAACTATTTATTTTTAGTTTCTACTAATACTGATAATGTGGGAGTCAAGAAAAGGATGTAAGATTTCTTTATTTAGTAAAGTTAATGTAGATCAGCGGGCTGTTACGTACATCTGTGCATTTCTTCACAGGTCAGCGGCGTTTTAGCGATCAGTGCTGATCTGCGTTTTATTCTTACCTCAAATATGTCAACAATATAAGTGACATTCAGTGTCAACCATGGTGGTTGATGAACACAATGTCACTTTATCATTAACATGTTTTTACCTCTCGCTTAGAGAGGTATAGGGATCGTGAAAAAATTCGATGTCGAGATTTTTGTCAATAAGCACGTTTTAGCACCTTTAGAACCTATTTTGACTATTTTCACGATGATGTCTGTGTGTGTGTGTGTGTGTGTGTGTGTGTGTGTGTGTGTGTGTGTGTGTGTGTGTGTGTGTGTGTGTGTGTGTGTGTGTGTGTGTGTGTGTGTGTGTGTGTGTGTGTGTGTGTGTGTGTGTGTGTGTGTGTGTGTGTGTGTGTGTGTGTGTGTGTGTGTGTGTGTGTGTGTGTGTGTGTGTGTGTGTGTGTGTGTGTGTGTGTGTGTGTGTGTGTGTGTGTGTGTGTGTGTGTGTGTGTGTGTGTGTGTGTGTGTGTGTGTGTGTGTGTGTGTGTGTGTGTGTGTGTGTGTGTGTGTGTGTGTGTGTGTGTGTGTGTGTGTGTGTGTGTGTGTGTGTGTGTGTGTGTGTGTGTGTGTGTGTGTGTGTGTGTGTGTGTGTGTGTGTGTGTGTGTGTGTGTGTGTGTGTGTGTGTGTGTGTGTGTGTGTGTGTGTGTGTGTGTGTGTGTATGTGTGTGTGTGTGTGTGTGTGTGTCTGTGTCTGTATGTGCGCCTACTATAGTCTTTCGTTCTGATTCATTATCTCAAATTCTACTGAACATAAAATTCTAATATTTTGCAATATACATTCATATATGTTAATGAAGAGCTGATAAGATTTTGGTAAAAATCTGTCAACCGGAAATGGTATTTTCTTGAAGAATTTTAACATTTTTTGCAAAAAATATAGGAAATACTGCGATAGTTACAATTTGTCATTCGACATTTGAAAGAACAAATTATCTTTTACAATATTTATTTAACATCGTTTCTATATCTCTTACCAATAAATGAAAATTAATTTTAAAAAATTTGTAATTTTACCTACCACGATTTGTAAATCATAATATAGGAAAAAAAATTGAAAACAAAAATGAATATGTCAATGTGACAGATGAACAGACGTGTACACAATTTCTGAAATGTTTGTGGCACCATTTTAAAAGAAATGTAAATATTATTAACAACTGAACATAATGTAATAAGGTAATAATAAAGTTAAATTTTTATCTATAAAGAGTTAATTAAAGAACTAAGAACTATAAAATTATTTTCAAAAAGTTTGTAAATTTATTGCAAAATTATAATTTAAGAAAGCCTAACTAAAATCAAATTCACATAAATTACAGTGTTAAAGCGAGAGGTCGTGTGCTGGCCACATCAGATTTTTTATAATAACTTCACTAAATGTTTATATTTTTTTTTATTGTTAACCACAAAAAGCAGTACCTACCGCTAAATTAAATTTTTGTCTTGGACAAGAAGAATTTCAAATTGATTGATAATTTTCTTTTTAAGGATTCAGAAGCATAAAAGAATCCTCAAATAATTCATGTGTAAACAGATCTTTATAATTCGTCAGTCGTAATAAATGTCGTGAACTGCTGTCATTTGTTAAAAGATTGAGTAAAAGTATCATATAATTTATCTAATTAATTTCGTCTCGAGTACAAATTTTTTTATCTCGATTAATACCATACCGTAATTTTTTCTTCAGCATTTGAAGTCAATTTCATATGCCTACTCCCTAACCTTAAAGCGTAGGTATATTATTAAATTCTTCATATATGGATTGCTTTGATGATGCTCCAAAAATTTGTAATAAGTAAATTACGTTTTCCCTTCTTCATTAAATTTTAATCTTGCCAAAAATTGACATTTTTGTTTAGTTCTGATTTGATCTCCGAGTATATAAATACAAAACTCATTACAGAATACCAGCGTTTTTTTAAGTACAGTAGGAAATATAGTTAAATACTTGGTTAAATATTTTGCTGCGCAGTCTGTAGGAAAAAAGATTTCAATTTGGTCCTTAATTTTATATAAAAAGCAAACTGTATAATTTTAACATGCAATTTGCAATAATAAAACACAATAGTGTGCAAAATATTTTTTAAATAATTCTGTACATGTTTTCTATTGTATATTCCTCTCAGCAAAATAAACAACCAAAGCAAAATCTCTGTATGCTTTGTCGCTCAATTTTTTTGTTTACTCTGAGACATTTGAAATCTTCTGTTTACACCTGAGTTGCTGACAAGACCACCCAATCCTTCCTCTTTGTCCAACTCTGTCATCTCTTTCTATTTTAATGTACTCTATCAGAATAGTTTCTATTTCTAGCTCATTGTACAACTCGTCTATTTTTACTTCCCAGTGAGTAGCAAGTTGCGATTATTTTATTATCGATTTGGAAAACTTACCAAAATACTTAGAGACAACAAGAAAAACTATTATCAAATATAATACATTCATATTACCTAAGTGCTTTAGTTTAATTAATAAATTATTACTTAGCTAGCTTTTGAAATATTATTAATAATACTGTTTGTATATTATGATTTTTTGGCCAGTCCTGTACTATAGCATAATACAAACATAATAGTCTGTTGGCAACTGACGTACATAATGCATAACATCAGGGAACATTTTCCATGCTACTGGATAGATAATTTTTTAACATATTATCCAATAATTCTAATTCTAAATGAACTTTAATTGTTAATAGTAATAATTCGAATTCCTACTATACTATACCTACCCTTAATTTTTCGAATTTCTGAAAAATTCTTTTTAATTCATAAGCACCATAAGCAAATTTTTCTATTTGGCGTTCATAAAGTTAACTTTGTGAAACGTAACTGAATATCGCCAGGTCTCACTTTGTGACACGCAACATTCTTTTTGGAAGGTTGGTATTGGTGGTAGAATCAGATAATATTTGCTTCAATTGTCAAACGTTAAACCTCTAAATCTGTTGTGCTTAATAAATTAAGTTTTATTCAATAAAATTAATGAATAGTAATGGAAAACATAATATGTTCAACATTTTCTATAGGTACCTATTTTGAAATAGATGTGCACCCAATTGTGGAATTTTCTTCACATATCAATTAGAAAGAGTTCAGTAATTATATAAGTATTTTTATAGTGACAGTGACAGTCACCAACCAAATCGATTTGGCATTTTAATATTAAAATACGCCAAATAGAAAAAATAGTATAGAGAACTCATTTTATAAGACTTTTTCGCACTTGTCCTTTAGTAAGCTCGCCCTCAGGCTCGTTTTACTAAATTTGGACGTGTGCGAAAAACTCGTCTTATAAAACTTAGGTACCTTTAATATACTATTATATACCCTTAATGTATGTTCTCGAAGTTATGGTAGTTCTGGTACATCCTGTAGAAAAATAAAAATAAGAACAAATCTAATTTCTTACAACTGTGCAAATTAACCAAATTATCTCCAAAGTTTTGCAGAAGCCTGAAGAAGTTAAAATTAAATAGTTCCGATTAAGAGAGCTTTTCCTCATAATAGAACAAAATTAAAAACTCCGCAACAGCTGTTTCAATAAGAAGTCATATTCGAGGGAAAAGTTCGTATTTCACTTCTGACGTCAGAGTTAGCGCTTTCAGTTCTTATTTGCGGAAACCTGAAAATGTGTCAGTGGACAAGACACACCTCTCCTGCGTCATCGGCCACCAATAAATAGAACACTTTTCGCAATAGATTTCCACACAAATAATAAAAACATAAACAACAATCTAACGTAAATATATCTCCACTATTAAACACATAATAGCGATCCTGGCTGGAGTGATGAAAGTAAACAACTAAGTTTTAATACGGAGAATGATAAATATATTCGATTATTTCTTACAAAACAATTTATGAATTATAATATACAGATAAATCCTTTATAAATAAATTTGATTGTAAATTGAATGTATTTTAATGTGAAACATGAATTTGACAGCAATGAAATAATAAATAATAATAAATAAAATGAAACATATAGAGAATTTAACTGAATTATTCCTGAACAATATAAAATATTTGGTGTAGTTTCAAGGAACGATTTCAATAAATTGTTCGAAATATACATCGTATTTCTAGATAGCAGAATTGTGACATTACGAATTAACAAAAACAAATTTATTCCCTGTTTCATTTAAAAAAATCTGCTGTAACCACCACAGTACTTCCCCGACCATAAATTTAACGTAGGCGGTGTCAAAGTGACAGTTGTCAATGTCAAAGTGATAGCTGTCATTGTCAAAGTGACAGCTGTCAATGTCAAAGTGACAGCAGTCATTGAGTGACGTTTAAGATTCGATATTTTAATTGCATTTGTCATAAGTTATAGACATTTCAAAAATTTATAAAATTTGTAAACGTACCTTAACTATAAATCTACAATTTATTTTGTCACTTATTCACTGTCTCAATATTACACTGTCTTATTATATTATGATCTTTGTATTTGAACAACATAATTTTAAACATAATATTGAAAATATTATAATGTCAAATATGTAAATTTATGTAGTGGAAGCTCATAATCGGGCAACTGTCAGCTTCCCTTGTTTCTAAATAAATAAATAAATAGAATCAATATGTAAATTAAATTGAGTAATAATATTAAAACCGCAAATATGTACAATATTTTCATCAATTCAAGTACTTATTTAAAAAAAATTAATTAGTAAAGTTGGTACCTACCACTGATTATAAAAATCTCATTAACGAACTTAAAACTAACTTTTTTATAGTGGAAAATTCGTACGCGTTCTCATTTCAAGTTATCATGCTTACGGACAGACCGGCAGACAAACAGACAGACCTCCCGACAGATTAGATTTTTTTAAATTATGTTTTTTGGGTTCAGTGAAGATTCATCAAAATCTCGAACTGTCAAAAAATCACGATTACAAAACTTCCTCTATATTATATAGAACGGGAAAGTAAAAAAAACGTTCTTATATATTGCTGTCAAATTCGTACAGACGTCAAATGCTGTTAAAAATTGACCACTTAACTCCTAAGAAACATTATATATTTACAAATATACTTTATGGCTTCCATTTAGTTTAAAATTTGGATAAAAATATTATTTTTTCATTCCTGTGTACCGAGCAAATTTTTAATTAATCTCAAACAAAAATTTCTTTCTGGAATTGAATTTTTAAAACAATACTGTCAATTTTCTTGACGTGAAAACAGGAAAGTTTAAATTTAATTCATTCAAATTCGCCCACTTGAAAATCGTAAATCAATATTGAACTTCATTTAAATCACACAAATTCATCTGTAATAGAATTGAAGGAATCGAGGTCAGCCATTCAGAAAGAACACGTATGAAAAGATGAGCGGAAGATTAAATGCTCGTAGTTTTCTACACCATTTCTTTCCGACGAATCGCTTTGTTTTCCGGGAATATTAAATCGGCGGCTGAAGCTACAAGAATGCTAAGATCTTTCTTCAGTGCGGTAACGGGCCCATTCAATCGTGGAAAATAAATGTCTCTGCTCTCTTATTCTCTCTTGCATTATTCTGCCATATTTTGTACGCTCTACTCGAAATCACTGCCATTTTTTCTCGTGTGTTTTTGTTTTATTTCGAAATATCAAGATAAAATGCACGTGTTACTACAATAGCACAGTTCTCTGCGTGTGATGATTAGGCTGAGGATTTTTAGGCACGAAAAATTTATCATTTAAATTCCAATTTATAACAAACAAAATGTGCAGGATTTTTCAATCGTGCGCCATTTTTGTAACAAGAATTTCTGTCTGCTGAAAAATATTTTGTTAGTACAATTAATTGTTACTGAATCCAATGCCACAAACAAAATTCAGTTATCTTTTATAGTTTTAGAGTTCTATCTCGTTGAAGAACACTTCGACAGGAATAAAAAGAATTCACAGTATTTCAGATTAGTCATAATTTTACTTTGCCAACACTTTTACACGTAAATAGGTGATAGGTGTAATTTTAGTAGTGAGTAGCACCCTAGAGACAGTATTTAAGTACCTACTAATATGTAAAATAAAATCTGCTGTGGCCACCACAGTACTTGGTACCTGATACCGGGTCATAAATATTGTGGCAAGTTGCACTAAATAATAGGCTTTGCAATAACGTAGGCGATGTCAAAGTGACAAACGTCAATGTCAAAGTGACAGCTGTCAATGTCAAAGAGACAGCTGTTAATGGCAAAGTGACAGCAGTCATTTAGTGACTTTTAAAATTCGAGTTTTTCATTGTATTTATTATAACTTATACATATAATACGAGTAATATGTAAATATTAAATTGAATAATAATAGTGAAAGTGCAAATGTTTACTATATTTTCATCAATTCTAGTATTAATTCTTAAAAAAATTATTTCATAAAGTTGGTACCAATGATTGTATAAATCTCATTAACGAACTTAAAACTAACATTTTTGTAAAAAGCTTAAATATAAAATTTCGAAAAGTATCGTGCTTTCAGACAGACAGATCGACTTTTTTTAAATTATGTTTTTTAGGTTCAGTAATGGTCTAAAACGTGAAGATTTATGAAAATTTCGAACTGTCAAAAAATCACGGTTACAATACTTACAATAATAATATAGGGCGGGAAAGTAATAAGAGCATAATTTATTTTCAAATACAAAGAATATTGTGATTTTTCAGTGAAAAGCCTTAATAGAATTCTGCGCGTTGTCACGATTTGTTCGATTGTAAATCGTGATGATAGCGAGGAATTTATCTCCGCTGAAAGTTAATTTATGCTGTCGTGAATTATAAACGTTTATTAGGTTTTTAAATATGAAATATGACAGAATTTATAGCTGCTTTAGGAGTGTTCTGACTGAGCTATTTTGTAGAACTTGTGCCGTTATTCTGTTGTTTATTGTAATGAGAGTGAATATATTTCTGTTTCTGTTTCCTGATACTAAACTAGGGAGTGATGTTGTACTACAAACAATTAAATTGGCTCTTAAAATGTTTGAAATGCAACCAGAGCTTAATGTCACTGGCAATGACGGTTCATCATTTATTACATTAATAAATTATTTACATCATTTCACGCCTTTAACCTAACTTGGGTGTGGCAGACTCAAATAATTGTAAGTTAAATTAAGGCTATACACTTGCTATGAAATTCAGAGCAAAATAGGGTGGTAGGTACAATATTCAAGATTGTGACTTTGTTTTTCAAATCTATGAACTCATATTTTTTTAAATATAAGTTTATAAAGACTGTCCCTAGGGTGCCACATGCCGATTTTCTTGAAATACCTAATAGTCTGCTGGTAATTAATTCGTGAAAACCGGTGAAATCAATCAATTTCGTCAATTTTAAAATATTTTTTAACTTATTGTTTGAAGTTTTAAAAAAAAAATCCCGAAAATATTTCGACCTAAAAATGCAAAACTCCAAAATGATTGGTGGATTTACACCAGCAATCATTTCATTTTCGTTAACATTACTTATACTTATACCTATCTCATGTTGAATTTCATAGTTACATTATATTTAAGTACTACATTATTCTATAGATGACAGCTTTATTTATAAAAATACCTTATTTAAGTTTGCGCCAAATTTTGAACTTATAAAATGTATGAGTGTAAAACGGATTGCATTCGCAGCTGAAATGGACTATAATAGTTTGCATACAGTTACCTAGCTACAGAAATAAATAATATCACACATCCGTTCAGTCCGTTTGATATGTTTTCGAACTGTTTCAATTTTTGTTTGACCTTTTAGTAGGCGTGTGTTTTTCTATCATTAGGTATTTCGTGATAAATTGTATTATTCTATTAAAATGGACAAACACTACATTATATATACAGTATATGGTATATTTTAAATATTTAAATAGAATTTATATTCTTTTGATTGAAAATCTTGTATCATGTATTACATGATTGTGGAATATTTGTATCTTTGTAAAATTAAAATTATAACAGTAATATTTAAGTATATTTGGAAAAAAATAGTGCACATGACTCTCCGGAAAGTGTTTCCTCGCTCATTATATAAGAAATATACTATTGCAACACACGCTAACTCTATCTTTCTTTCCAGTACATCGGCAGCCTGGACGTGCCTCGGCCGACAAGTCGCGTGGAGATCGTGGCGGCGATGCGGAGGATACGTGTAAGTAGCCCCAAGTAACCCCTGAGTAGCCCCCAAGTAGCCCCACAGCCCCTCCCCCCAGCACGTACGTCAAAGAACCCCAGAGACTAAACACCGCGTTTACTTGCAGTACGAGTTCAAAGCCAAGGGCATCAAGAAGAAGAAGGTGACCATCGAGGTGTCCGTTGATGGGGTGAGGGTCACCTTACGGAAGAAAAAGAAGGTGAGAAGTGCAGAGTAGAATTTATATTTGTTATATTAGAAAAAAGCAGTAATTGTTACAAACTGTATAACTTTATACAGTTTGTAACAATTACTGCCTTTTTCTAATATAATTATGCAAGCAGCCACAGAGGAATTCATGACTAAAATAAATTATATTTGTTAGTTTAAAAACTATATTTGAATTTTGGTTTCACTAGCCAATATTATTCTTACAAATATAATGATAAGTTGGTGGACGGATAAAAATCTGCTGCCATCAACACATTTTTATGGATCAAATTCAGCACTCTTTTCTAAGATAAATTGTAGGTTATGCAGTCAACTAAATTACGAATCGATGATGCTTCTTGCCTGGATACGTATAAGAGAAGGATAATACAATACTGGGATTCAGTAAGTTTATTATTTATTTTTAGTTCCTGAAGAAGGCCTAAGTGGGGTTGAAACAAGTCGAAACCGAAATATAATAAATAAAAAACTGACTGAATTCTAGTATTGAATTATCCGTCCCCTAAGATATTACATTATGAAATTAAATTCAAAAAGTAGACATCATTATTTCCTATATAATCGTCTATGTAACTAAATTAACAAATTATCGTCAATAGTTATAGCCACGGTTGAAGAATAATTAAATTTGCCAACATGATCTTTTCTAGCGGTCAGAATGTGTAATGGATCTAGATATCTCTGGCTGTATTAGAGATACTATATTGACACTAATTTAAATGTACAAATACACTTTAATACTATAAATAGTAACTAAAATTGTAAGCGGCTATGTTCCATAATTATTTATCTTTAGATCAAAAATATTAAGACAAACGTGTTTGAAAATCCTACATTTTCTACGAGGGAGATCGTCCTTATAAATAAATAATTTTACAATAATATATGAACACAGTCTCGTAGTAAATCTATTCATCTTTACTATTTAGTTTATAAAACATGTCGATTTTTATTCATTTCTCCTAAAATTAAAAAATCTACGAGTATATTAACAGTTTTTCTGAAAAACTGGTTTCTTCGTATGAACGGTATTAATAGTTTTTTCATGACAGATTCTAGCCAATGTTTTTTATTTTAGGAAACTTTTAAGAAAAACTTTCTTTATTGTGTGAAACCCATCAGAAACTAAACATATCAAGTGTCATATTTTATTGTTATTGAATTTTTTAGAAACCTTTTCATATTACTTATATCATCTATCACGCCTTTTTACCCAACTTGCGTGTGGCAACCTCATATTATATGAGAAATCGGTGTAGATTTATAAACAGGTTGTTTCTATATACCTCTGCACGAAACTTTAATAGATATATAATTTGATATACTGATTATAGATAAAAAATATTTTTTTCAAAAATCGCAAAAATAAGGGTAGTGAAAATATTAGTTTCATTTGTTTTAACGTCAGTTTAACTGTTTATTTATTATGTTATTTATAAAATAAAATTATAAATACTATAAGACTATCTACAAATAGTCACTTGTTATGTAATAATTAATAAATACACAGTTAAATGGACTTTCAAACCAGTGACACTAAAATTTTCACTAAGATCCTTATTTTTGCGATTTAAAAAAAAATCTTTTTATCTATAATCAGTATATCAAATTATATAATCTATTAAAGTTTCGTGCAGAGGTATAGAAACACCCTGTATAATACCGTGTGTGCGGTTATCTGGATTATTAGTGGTCTGTGGACTGAGTAACAAAATTGGGCAGAATGTTTAAACTTCCTGTTAATCGATTGCCTTTTGCCTTGACATAGACACACGTATCAAAACATAAATAGCTTTTGAATAATCAATAACTGAATAACCTCTTCTAATATGAATCATTAATAGTCTCTTCAAACTAAATATAAACTTTGATTAAAAACTTCTTGTGAAACACGTCATAAGTTTCCAGAATCTGCCATCTTTGCATCTTGGAGAAAAAGAAATAGTTTGATAATAATTAGCGCTAAAAGTTCAAAGTTGTCGCCTAGTATATTAAAACAAAGACATTGTAATTTTCCAGATAAGACAAATAAATTAAAACGAAGTTCGGTAGTTTGCGAGGAACGACATCGAGGAAGTTTTCGCATTTTCTACATCTCGCGAAGTTGTAAAATAGGTTAGCAAAGCGTCTCTTGTTAAACTTTGTCGAATTTTATGTTGTGATACCAACACTTAACATATTATGATCGCGCGACAAAATGACTCTGTACTCTATGAAGTTTTATTACTCGGAGTGGAAACTTTGATGGATTAAATTCATTAGGGGAATGACAGACAGTGCGGCAAATAAATCAAAACGCTCTAGAACTGGAACTAATTTACTCAAGCGCACATTGTTGTGGCTGAAGTTATAAAGCTGGAAGGACATTATTTTATCTTTTGCTGTCTATTTTATTACCCTATGGGAAAACCATAGATAACTTAGTTAGAGGCTGTCTATCTTCTATATTCATGAGCAAAATAATTTAACCGTTGCGTTTATTTAAGATGCATTTCGTGCTATAAAGATCCAAGCAAAAATATTTTGTGGCATTGTTTTACAGTTTGTACGTAGGTATATAGCTTAGAATGATATTTTAAAACATCATGCGGTATTTTATTAAATAATTCCCAAAAATTGCTTATAACGCGATTGTTTAAAAAAAAGTATATAACCGTCTTCCAACTGATTACATTGTTCATTTCATTAAAAATAGTATTTGTGTAGAAATACATAAATCTATAATTGCAGTATTAAATGATAAAAATTTGCTTGAAATTTTTTCAATTGTTCATACATAATTCTATGCGATTCTATAATAGTATACATTATCCAGAATTGTCTAAACTGTAAAGATACTACTGGACACACACATTATTTGTTACGTCTTAAGTTTAATATTCTATATGTTACATATTTCATTAATACAAATTATTTATAGTATAAATTTTACATTAATAATTTTTGACTAGATTGTGAGCGACTGCATGGATGGCCAATATGTAAGTGGTTTGACTTTCTACCCTTGTTATTTTTACCCACAAAAATCAACACCTTTAATGCAAACCGTCAAATTTTGTTCTATCCATAATTAAAAACATTTAATTGTAGAACAACTTAAATTAAAAACAACTCAAATGAAAATCGTTCATTTAAAAAACGACTTAATAAATATTTTCGAGTCTAGGATAATATTATCCTGGAAAGTATTTCTTTTTAATATCTCTTTTTTGAATCACTATTTTGTGCCTCACCGAAAGAAAAACTAATAAACCTTTCCAGCTCGAATACGTGAAACATATTTCTTGATTATATTTTCAACATCATTTCATCCTAACCAAAATAAATTCAGCTATAAAAAATTCACCCTCAAAACAAGAAAATTCTCTTACTGTGTAATTTTTCGTAAATAAGCACGCACGTTTTCGACATTCGCTGAGATGCGAGATGCGAACTCATATTATATATACCGTCAACCCCGCACCCGCACCCTTACAGTAGCAATACACACGCAGTGGCGTATCCAGAATTTTTTCACCTACATTTTATATTTAAGACGATCCTCTACCGTGCCAGAAAACAGTCAAAAACATGGATTTCGCGCACCATTCCACAGCGTTTATTGTTTTGTTAAATATAATAATCTAAAAATATTTTTGAAGATAAAAGTACAATCTACAAAATGGTCGATGAAGAATTTTAAAATATTTTGCTTTAAATTGAAATATGTTCATTTGAATTTTGACAATTTTTGTTATTTTTTGAACACAAATATCTTCAATTTAAAACATATTGAAAAAATTTGATCAGTTATTTGGCAGATCCAAGCTTTGTTGACAACATATTAAAATTTGATGTTAATTCACTTATAAATAAAAGCTGTACAGTGGCGCGCAAAAACCCTGTTTTTTACAAATATGAGTGCCAAAATAATTTTTTCCTCTTAAACATAAATTATTTGTAGGTACCTAATTATTATGTTTAACAAAACAATAAACGCTATAAAATAGCGTGCGGAATCAATGTTTTTGACTGTTTTCTGCGTGGGTATAGGATCACCCGGGATCACCTTAATTCTGTATATCTGGACACAATGTTGTAATTTATTCGTTATATTCTTTGATGGTCTATACCGGTCTATACTGTCTTTTTAAACCAGGAAGAGTAAATACAAATACAAGTCAGATTTAAGGTACACTCTTTAAAAATGTGGTAAATCACCTGAAATTTCGAATACCTTACCAATTTCAAATATTAATCACCATATGTAAAATAATAATTTGCTATTGCAGGTGAAATTTGATTGATTCCTGATATATTTTTACGCCATTTATCCTATATGGGTGTGGCAGCTTCACATACTGTAAGACATCAGTATACATATACAGATTGTATCATAACTTGAGGTAGGTACATATTGGAATAGCACATAGAACTTGACATACTGATCACGGAACAAAAATAATTTTTTCAAAATTCGAAAATCAATTTTTGAGATTTGTGATGAAAACAGTTTGGGACCACTGATTGAATAGGTAGTTTAAATATTAATTAAATAATGTTTCAAGTAATTCGGCCACATAAATCTGTCTTTATTCAAAATAAATAGTATTCAGTGGTACTAAAAATGTTCTCCTGAAATAAACTACTCCTATTTTTCGGAATTTCGAAAAAAAACTTTTTGTTCCAGAAGTACCTATATTAAACACTATTTATGTCATTTACAATATGTACCTCAAGTTATGGTACATTCTGTATATTTGACACCGGATACGGCTAATAAGGCATGTGCAGCTTACGTCACAATCTCAAACAACAATAGTTTGATAGGAAAGCATGACAGGGAGGTGCAATTTGATTTTTGTAAACAAGAGTTTATTTTCAAATTTTTTGACTTATTTTTATGAAAATATTAAATAAAATGGTAGTATAACTCATTTAACAGCATAAATCGTAGGTCAGTACTTTGTATTTTGCACTTTTCTATCATGCTTGCCTATCAAACAGCTGATGTTGTGACGTAGGTGCACATGCACATGCCTTATGGCCGTGAACTAATTCATGATTTTTAGTGGAAATGAGGATTAAACTTAAAGGAAATTTTTGTGTAGTTAAATTATAAACTAGAATGTGTTCACGATTTGTGGAAATCCACAGTCGGTCTCATAACACCATCGGCTATCCACAACATTTACAAGTTAATGAACCACTTTGAAGAATGAATTATTAAGTAATATTTTGACAGCAAACATTAATATGACGCTTCTGGCATTTGTACTTTTTAGGTGGTATTGGAATCACCACAAAATTCGCTTTTACTCTTTCTAGTTCAAAAACACATTATGGGCCGAATATTCCATCCATCTCTAATGCCCTGTTTACACATGGATTCCTTAAAGATTCTTTCATGCTTCTTTTCCAAGACTCAATGAAAATTCAATTCTCTCCAGGATTATTTTTCTCAAAATTCAGACACATAAAAGAATCCTCGTGTGAACAGGGCTTTAATGAAACATTTCATAGAACGGGACAATGTAGATGTCTAGGTACCCTATTCATAGGAATAGCATTGCCACGAAGAATTTATAATATGAGTGGAAACTCCGTATCTTAGTAATTTTGTGGATTCGTAACATTTCTGTTTACCCTGTGCGAGAGAGAGAGAGAGAGAGAGATCAATACTTGGCCCGTGGGTTATCATCGTTACTGTTTGTTTATCGTCATAGAATACATGCATGGCCCCTATTTGCTATCTCTCTCTAATAAGGTAAACAGATAGGCTACATTTCATTGACTCCAGTCATATATACATCGTGAGCATTGCTCATCCTAGAGTGTGGGCTCCCCATCCTGGATACGCCACTGTTGATTTCCACTTGCTAACCTCCTTGTTGTTGACAGAGAAAACACTGGCTGGACGAGGGAAAGCCGCTGCTTCTGTCGCACCCCATCTACCGCATCTTCTACGTCAGCCACGACTCCCAGGACCTCAAGATCTTCAGCTACATTGCGCGCGACGGCTCCAGCAACGTCTTCAAGTGTAACGTCTTCAAGAGCAGCAAGAAGGTAAGAGCAGGCTAGTTAACAATTAGTGATGCACAAAACAAGATTTCTTGTCTTGCTCATTAATTTCTTGTCTTTCTTGCTTAAGACAAGAAATGAACTTACTTCTTGTCTTGTAAATTTCTTGCTATCCAATTTCTTGTCTTGCTAGCAAGACACTTGCTTATTTCTTGTTCTTGCCGATATGGGATTTCCCCGAATTTTCGGTGGAATGCACAAGTGCGCACATGCGTGCTTACGCGTCTGAAGGTGGGTTTATTCTCACAAAATTTAAGAATAAGAACTAAGAATTAGAATAGTCTTAATGTTCAAACAGTTATAACGAGTTATAACCTATGAGTCGGTTTATGCTAGGAGTAAGAATAAGGAGTAAGGATTAAGAATTATTCCTCCATCATAAAGGTGCTCATATGTTACAACTTTAAATCTTTTCTGATTCTTAATTCTTATTCTTAAATTTTTGAGCATAAACCCACCTTAGCCTGCTTGTCAAGCGATCTGCAGCTGTCAGTGGTTAAGAAGTAGTGCCGATGTGGACTAAAATACTATCGAAGAGTATCCCTTGTGAAGATTAAATGTATAGAAAGGTTGTAAATGATATTACTCAGACGTCTTGATCTTCACTCTTTTATTAAATCAAATGAGATTTGATTAAGGACAACCGGTTTCGACCCTTTAAAGAGTCATCATCAGGTCCGGTGTCGAAGAATTAATTACAGGAGACTAACAACAATGTTGTAAAAGCTACAAGTTCAGCTGTTTTTACAACATTGTTGTTAGTCTCCTGTAATTAATTCTTCGACACCGGACCTGATGATGACTCTTTAAAGGGTCGAAACCGGTTGTCCTTAATCAAATCTCTTTTGATTTAATAAAAGAGTGAAGATCAAGACGTCTGAGTAATATCATTTACAACCTTTCTATATAAAATACTATCATTAATGTTATTATAAATACGTATATGGATGTAAACAAAAACGTCACCGGAACCTTTTGAAGACAGTGGGTAGCGAGTATGTACCATGTAATGCGAGCACTGAAAGTGTCAAAAGTAATAGAAATAACAATAAAAGAGAACGTAACAATGTAAACACGTCTTTTATCAAGCTGGTTATTTAAAAATTCATAATGGAACGGTATTAGTCTAAAAACGAGTGATAATTATATTTATGAGATTAAAAAATATATACTGAGGGGAAAAAATGAAACACTTGAAATTTTTGAAATTTCAACCATTTTCAAACCGCCATAACTCGGCGTATTTTAAATCCATTTCGATGAAACTTTGCGGGCGAAAAACTTTGACGTGTCTACTTTAAAGTCATGTATGTGAATTTAAGCGGAACCTCTTCTGGTCCGCTATAGCACCCCTGTGAAAAAAAATGTTTAGGTTACAATTATTCCAAAAATTAAATGTTGTGACTTACCAAGAGTGACCTGTGTACCTATTTGTTCATTAAAGACATAAACCCACTACATGTTTTTGTTGTAAATTATTTTCAAATTCTCCTCAATAATATTTTATAGTTTTGTTTAAATTTCTGGATTTCCTGAAAAATTTTTAGAGTGTGGTATGGTAACTGAAGAATTATCAACTGCAATTACACAAGAGGTTATTATTTTACCGGATTAATTTCTATTTGTATAACGAAGTATATTAAAGACAGCAGATGACACTCGATTGTTGACCATGTCACATATTTTTACTCCGGGAGCAACTAAATTGGAGGTTAGAAGCATACCTTCCTTTTTATCCGCTGTCAAACCGATTAAATTGTGTTTTGATTATGGGTTACTTTATTTAGATGTGGAATTATCCTCGTAATAATTAAAATCATTAATGAATAATCGACAAAATAATTCACAGATTTAGTAATGAAATATTAGATGTCCTGAATGAAAAATTAAATTTTGTAGATTTCTTCAGGAATTATATAAATTACTGAAGGGGGTATTAATTACTATCCTTGCAATTAATAAAATTACTATTGATTTCCTGCACTTCCTACAGAATTATATGAATTCCAGTCTAAAATACCATCAGAATTACTAAACAATTTTGTAGGTAGGTTACGTGTAAAATCGTCAACTAAAAAGAAAAATAAATTGAGGAAACTTCTTTTGGTACTATTTCTATCATCACCAACAAAACATCATATCAATGCACCGTCAGCGCCTTCATCGTTCCCGTGGTGAGCGACGGAACTAACAAAAACAAAATAAAAACGCTGGTGGTAGACGTGGGCGATCTGGCGCACGGTATTTATAGACGTTCAATTAGCTGTTTTTAAATTATTAAGTAATGTTGGTGACAGTCGATGGAAATAGTTTCTAGGCCTCGGCGACGGCGTCGTCGGCATTGACCTGCTCTGCAAATGGACGTCGCTACCGTCGAGAGCACAGTGCAGGACCGGTGCAAGAATGCAGGGGGTGCATCGGGAAATGGAGAAGAAAGTGTTATAAGTTCTCACAATCTTGATAGGAATTGGAATATTTTTTCTAAGCAACGTTTTAGATAGTTCCAGGTGATTGGTCGAAAAATGCGGTGCTAAAGCTGTATTTTTCATTACGACAGATGCGCTGCAAAAGCTATATTTTTCATTACGACACTTGAAAAAATTTTAATAATTTTTTGGAAACAATTGAAAATCGCATAAATGTCATTTTTTACATTTTTACTAAACTTATCTCCTCGAGAGCTTTAAATCGCTTTAAATTGACACCAAACTCGGTATAATTTGAATAATTTAAAAAAAAATTTACGTCGTTCAAATTTAATTTTTATTTTTCTACTAGAATTCATTTCACGATAGTATTTTAATAAAAATAAAAAAGTTCAATTTATGAAGTTGGCACCACTGGTTAAATAAAGCTCATTAACGAACGAAGTCAGTTTTGGCTCAAAATCTTAAATATAAAATTTAAACTGTTAAAAATCACGTTTACAATACTGCCCCTATTACTCGTACATACCTACCTAGGTCCGGGAAGTGAAAATTAATTTTTGTGTATAAAAAAACGTACCTACCTTCCTAAATTGGATAAATGATAAAAATTTCTTTGCTAATTGATGTCACAAAAATTTTAAACTTGTATTCATTGAATAACTAATGATTCTTGATTCGTGATGTTAAATTTCAGTTTGAAATTTTTAATAATATACCCAGAATCATTGAAATTGTAAAGCTTCTTGATTCATAAGTATTGCGCCAAGTATAACTTAAAATTTACATTCAAGCGATGCAACTAGCCATATTAGAGAAAATCTCAAACTAAACCCGATATCGATCTGAGCTTTTGAGCTTTTTCTCGCCGTTATGCAATCTAGTTATCTAATAGATGTCGTGTAAAATCTAGTGATTTTGTCGCATATTTTAGTGACTACCCCTACCCTACTCTATGCTGTAAAAAGCACTTTTATCAAATGAGGCTGAAGTCAAGTGTCAGGCGGAGGCCTTTACGGCATTAACGCTGAAGCGGCATAAAACGCGGTACATAGCCTATAATTTTGCGGATATTAACGAATTAATTGACGATAAAAGCTCTCGTGATATTGAAGGGCACAAAATTATTTATTGGGGTTGCTCACGTCAGTTTGCGGCATGAATTTATGAGGGGTTTTACGGATTTGAGATATGAAACCATAATTTGTAATAAATTTCATTGGAGTAGCGTCAGTTTTAAACGAGCTTTTTTAAATTTGTCAGCGCACATTACAGATTATTATTTTAATATAAATGAGTTCATTTGCCTTTTTAAAAATGAATACTTAATACAATATTTTGTTTTATCGTGTGTGCGTTTAAAAACCTTTATGGTTGATGGTGAAAAGTACACCACAGTGAAGGTTTATGTGAAGTTAAATTGAATTTGTATATCAGATTGGATTCAAATTTGTCACAATGATAGTTGATCACATAACGGCTTATACTTTAATTATTATGTAATGTATTATGTTATTATGTCGTATGAATTTTTTTTTTCTACTTTTAAGAGATAGTAATGATTTATTTTCACATATAATCTCACATTTGCTACCATTATTTTCGGAGGGGTAAGCTGAATTCGTTTGAATGAAAATTCGGAATTCGTGTTAGGAATATCCTCTTAAGTTACTCAGGCTGGCAGTAAATAATTTACGAAAAAAATTAATGTTACCTTGGTTACTATTCTTATTGTAACCAATTCTTCTTCTTCTTCTTCTTACTTATGGTGAGATTCTGTGCAAATCTGTAAGTTTTAAAAATTTGTAAATCTTTAAATATTGAACAAAATCACATCAATATTTGTTAACAAATATAAAAATGTTCATATGCTTATAAATTTCATTGCGATTTTGATTAATATTTACAGTTTTATAGATCTGTAGCAACTACAGATTTGAACAGAATCCTACTATTAGTGTATAAATACCTACTTCAAAAAATATTTTTAAACGTTGACTCATTTATTTATTTATTTACTTGGTGAATCGTTTAATTTGTTGAAATATCTTCAAATTGGTTTAAATGCTTAAATGTTTTGAAAGCATGTGTTTCTTTAATTGAGCATTAAGTGATGTTAATGTCAGAGGTCAGGTCATGACCTTTCTAGTTATTTGTTCTTCAGTTATACTCATGTTACAATAACAGCCACTTAGATAAAATTTGAAGATGGCAAACAAAATACCCACATATAAGTTTAAGGGAACGCAAAGTTTCTCGAAACGCTGTATAAATAGATAAAAACGTACAGAACTATACCTAAATAAATAATTTATTTGTTAAATACTTAGTTCATGTTTTAATTAAAATAAATTCAATTACTTTTTATTTATTTAGGAGTTAGTAATATTTAAAAAATTATCTAACAGAATCTCTCAGTTTAAATAAGTAGATGCAATGAATCTAATGGCGAAATGAAAAATTTAATAATATCTTCATAATATTTTCGAAATTAAAATAAAATAATTACTATAATATTTAAACATTTAAAAATACAGCAAAGGGGATGCTTATGACAATTAAAAATACATAAAAAATATACTAATTCCTACCTTTCTGAAATGTTCTCTACAAAGACGACAGACGACATGATATGACATCAAGCACATCTCAGCATATATCCTCTGAAAACAGAAACAAAATGCACGTTAACTCATGCAAACATGACCAACAAGGAATATTATCTAAGGATTACTTTGCTTTGAGCATAATTTAGCAATGGAATAATTTATTTACATCTACACTCACATATACCTACTATGTTTACACGCAGTTTTGAAACCATTTTCAAGTCGATTTAAGTTTTGAAAACGCCATGTAAACAGTGTCGAAATCAAAATGGTTTTGATTTAACTGAAACCCAAACCAAAATTCATAGAATGGACTTGAAAATTAGTTTCAAAACGTCGCATATAAACACGTAAAACTCCGTTTTATTTGATGCATTTCAATTTCTGTTAAACGCTGTTTAAAGATTTGAATTTTAAAACGGATTGTAATATATTGTCCATTTATTATTATACAGATGACACATAAGAGGTTATACTTTACGATCCGATCTGTCGCTTACATCAACCAAGTGCGCATGCGCCGAAACTGTTTTCAAATATAACTATTAGGGTAATGCTAAGCTTTTTTCCCACTGCACATATTATCACATAATACAAAATTGCTTTCAATTTATTTTAGATTTTTTTATTTGGCAGACAAACCTTAAATAATGCAGTTGCATACAGTAGAGTATTTTCAAAGAAGACGCAGGCGAACTTTTTTTGTCAATATCAAATGGGTAGTACTACTTAGGTAGTACCTTAAATAAAATTGAATTTTTAGATATGAATAACATGTACAGAACTAAATAAAAACTAAGCTAATTTATGTATTTCAGAATCACCATTCAGAAATTATTGTACTTTTGTAAGATGAATTTGAATAATAACAATTAAAAATCTTAAATTCCAACTTTATTTAAATATTAAATTCCAACTTTATTTAAATTATCCTCTGTAAAGAAATACTTGAATCACCACTATTAAATAAAATATATCTACTACAAAAAGTTAAAATTCGATATTTGTATATACTCGTACAATTAATCGGTGTTGAGATCTTTCCGAAAATAACACTAAATGTAATATCTAATATTTTTTAATGATTGAACATAAAAACATAAATAATTCATCATCAAAAACATCTTTCAGATCAAACTAACCACAACAAACATTTTGAAACAATAAAATTAAATACCGTATTCTATTTCATCTCACTCAAACCTTGTATCTCTCTCTTTTTTATCTACGTCACCTTATGTCCAGATTCGCAACTTTACAACCTTGACGTCAGCGTGACGTAAGGAGAAGAAGAGAACATAACACGTCTTGGTGTGAGATTGTCAGCAAGATGACGAACGTCTTATGTTATATGTTGAGGGGTTATCGACGGAATCGACGTGGACAATTTGTGAAATGATAGAATGATCAAATGTTTGCTGAAAGTGACGGCAAGTATCTGACGCTGCTGAGGACTGAAAGGACGGTTCAGAGATGGAACGGTTTATGAGGGTCGGCTATCTGACAGAAGGATAGAGGATAAAATATATATACGAGTATGATGTGGGAAGTTTTAAACACAAAATATAAAACGGTAGTGTGCCGAGGCGCCGATATTTTTGGTGGGGGAAGAGCGAAATATTTGTATAATATTTTTTTTTCTTCAAACGTCAGAAAAACATAATATTTCATATCTCCATAGAAACAGCTAAAGTTTTATTTTTCTGAGAGCGGCAGACAATAATATTACCTGCCGCTGTGAGCGTCAGATAATATTATCTGCCGCTGGTGAACCAATCAAATCAGCTGTCAATAAAATTTAATTCAAATTTTTATTAAACAAAATAAATCAAAGACGACTATATTATTTCAATCCGAATTATTTTAATAAATTTTCTTACACGAATATCAATTTTATTGCAAGGTTTCGACGTCTGAAGAAAAAATAGCATATTTTATGCGGAGCTAAGTGACTTTTTATGGCTCATCTGTAGATGACTCCTACAGATTCGACACAAAAAGTTCCACTTTAGCTCCTTATTAAATAATATACTATTTTTAATGAGGCGAAATTTTTTTTAGTTCAATATCAAATACTTTTAAATAATTTTTTTGGAAATGAAATACAAAAATATTATTTATATCTATACAGGGTGTCTCTGTACTTCGGGAAAAAATTAAAGGGTATATACTATAAGACGTACTGATCATGGAACAAAAAGAATTTTTTTCAAATTCGCAAAATAATTTGCATGGTATTTAAAGGAAACATTTTGTTAGCCACTGGTTGATAGCTATTTTTAATAATTTTAATTAAATCTACTAATAACACAATTAGTAATTGTTTACACAACGCCAAATAAATGCCTGATGTTGTGTAATTAAAAATTATGTTTCTTCTAATAAAGTACGCTGTTTCAGTGGTTCTAAAAATGTTCATTTCAAGTAAACCACCCTTAATTTTGCGAATTTAAAAAAAATTCTTTTTGTTCCATGATCAGTACGTCTTACAGTACATACCCTTTAATTTTTTTCCCGAAGTACAGAGACACCCTGTATATAAAGAGGTCAAGAAATCTCATAAAAATTTGTATCGTGGAGTTGCTGAAAAAATACAATATGCTTTAGTAAATTTTCATTGCATATACGAGTATATTGAATATAAATCTAATCTAAGATTTAATTCGTATGGGTGCAAAGCACCCCTTATATAGACTGGCATGGGTGCATTGTCCCCGTTGAACCCGTTAAGACGCCGCTCCTACTGCCGGTGTTTCTACTTAACTTTGTTCATGATTTTCTCAAATCTAAAGCCGAAAGATAATTGCAGGAAAATATTAATTTTGTATTTATTTTTTATATAAATTTTATGTAAAATTTGAATAAGAGGGCGAAAGGCGTTGAGGTAAGTAATAAGTTGGCGAACTTTGACTCAGCTCTGTCTAGAACATAGACACTTTCTTTCTCTCCCTTTCCGCTCCGACCAACTCTGGCTGCACGAACAGTAGGTACTTCGTTTTTTTAATGATTGGTCTGTGCACCTGTCACGCATTTTACCTAATTTGAGTATGGGAGTCGCACATATTGTGAATCATTATCATTAGTATAGATATATAATTATGTTGTTTGTGTTGTTTGTCAACGCATTTGTATTTTGATTACCAACCTAAAAAATAATTGAATTATAAAATATTACATTCATATGTTTTTATTAAATGCATGCTGCATTTTTTATGATCCTTTAATAAAATATTTGTTTATGATGTAACTTCCGGCGATACCGGAAATTGAATAATTTCATTTAATTTGAACTGCAACTGTGTTATTTTTGCTGAAGACCAAAATAAATAAAAAATAAAATAGCAGCTATTAGAATTTAGAATAATTTTTAATTCAAATTTGAGATATTAATATATTGCTTTTGTCACATTAAAAACTCAAATCATTCACTATCATTCAGTTTAGTTTCGGTTTACAGATCGTAAAACTAAATTATTTTGGTAAATAACATAAGTTAGTTTTCCTAGAAATTTTGTTAATTTACAAAAGTAATAATAATAATAATAATTTAATCCGTGTAAATAAATGGTAACGTGTAAAATTAGTAATTAATTTGCCAAGCTGTATTATTCTTCTATCAACCTACATAATTAAAAATTAAGTTTACCTAGTATATTAAATATTTCCTTAGAATTATTAAAATAATATGACTTTGTAGACACATAAATTAAACTAACACAGAGAACTCCCGCCGTGCGTCAAACTTTTTTCTTCTGTTGTTCTGTGTAAAACAGTAGAACAGTTAATTGTAAATCAAACAAAGCCGTCTAGAACATAATCGAGTTCCCTTGAAATTTAATTATTCAGAATTACATAGTTTACAACTTTGGCACGGAATAAATCCACGCATTCGTTTAATAATAAACACAATAATTTAAATTTTAATTTCCGACAGAATATCACCATAAAATTTATGAGAAAAAACTTGTTTGTTTCAATAAGTTTGTTCATATAAATTCGCTCTTAGTTGATGTTTTTCGGAGCATTTACGTTGACAGAAAATGATTTATTGCTCGTTTGGAACTTGGAAAAATATTGCAAATCTAAGAATAATGCCGCTTTTCTTCAGAGCAAAAGGCGTGGAAAATTGGGGTTTTCCCGAAAATTTGTAAACATGGCTAATTTTATTTTGTTGCATAATAAGCACATGAATTATTGGAAATTTACTGTTGTGTAAACTTGCTGAAATATATGTTAATCTGAAAGACTGAAAACCATAGCCGCCGACTAGGAGAACACAAAATTTTATAAATCATTAAAAAAAAAATAGGTTACGAAATATGGGACGTGTCTAAGTGGGATGTTAATGACATAAGATAAAATAAACTAGAAATTATTCACATCATCTGTCCAAAAAGACCTATAAAAATGCAGAATATTGAATTTCACAGCCGATCAAAATGAGTAGACTTGGCTTGTACTAAGTAAGGTTGTGTGTATACTATTCACTACTAGTACTTTTCGGGGACTATTAACAAATTAACATTTTTATTATAATGTATATGTTTCATTTTTATTGCACCATTTCTATCTCTGATTTTACTTTGAAAGTCTGGAAAATTTATCAGTTGAAATTCACTATTTTATTTTTAAAGAAACATAAAACACATTTGACGTCACGTCTAAATTTTATCAAAACATTTGTTTTCTGAAATCATGAATAACTGCAGTTTTCGTCATTTTAATTTAAAATTGGATCTGATTCAATGAATAATCTCTTGAATACCATTCGTAGTCATAGTTAAGTAGATAATGCTTTTGGTAGTTATATTATACATTCATGTACCTTCTGCTTGTGAATATTACTCGTAATATTCATATCCAAGCACAAGGAACATTTGTAATACTACCAGAAAAATAATCGACATAACTATATGACTACTTATGATATTATATGTGAATATATGATCGATCTACTTTTCCTGTATTTCTGATGTCTACTGTTAAATCAAATATCAAGCATATTTGGAAATAAATAACTTTGTCGAAGACTTAAGGAATTAATTGGCGAGCTCAGGATCACGTTTAAGTCTGGAAGCAAAGAAAACATAAGCAAACATGCTTAGTGAGGAGCAGTAACTCAGTGGTGGAACACCTTCCATAGAGGTTAGATTAGGGTCACTACAGCCTAAAGCTGCTCGCTGCTTCGGTGGCAATCTGACTAGGATTACTACAGCCCAAAGCTGCTCGCTGCATCGTTGGCGGCCAACCATGGTCCGCATATACAACGACTCAAACTCTCATAATACTCTGCACCATAGACACACACGGCTCAACTTACCAGGCCAGGTCAACACGGATTATTCCAGATATCTAATCTGGTCAATTTCTCAACACTACCATTAGACTGAAATCTATGAAAGCTAGTTAATAGCTTTTATTGTTTTTTTTATCTCAAAGATTATTTAATTTGTTTGTAAAACTCTCATAAATAACATCTCGTAACACTGATGCTTGTAATAATCTGTTTTTAAACAGGAGTCAAAGCAGAAGTCAGATTTACACTCTAAAATCTAGAAAATCACTACCCATAGTTCATTTCAGTTTAGAAAATAGCGCACGATATCCTTGAATCTGATTGGTCGAGACTAGAGGTGAAATTACATCAGCGAACATTGGAGACTTGCGTTTTTATTTCCCTTTGATGCTCTTTTACGTTAGTAAAACCACGTGTGTTTCTTTATTCTATAGATGGCAGCTTACATTTACAAGATTAGGTACTTTCTTTAAGTTCGCTCCAAGATTTGAGCTAATATAATGTGTGTAAAATGGGCTGCATTTGCAGTATCATATCTACTATTTTCTTAACTAAAATGGACTATAAGATATTTTTTCAATGCCTTAAATCACCTTAACTGTAATTCACAAATCATTTAATTATACTGGAGTCAAATCATAAGATCGAATTTCAAATTGTGTTCATGCTGTAGAAAGAATTTTCAAATGATATTTTGACAGTAAACATGACATTTTTACTTGTTGAATCAAAAGCACGAAAACCACCCCAGAATTTTGTTTTTACTCCTCCTGTTTTAATAAAGGATTATAGTAACAGAATAATAAAGAGTACATCACTCAGGAAAGATTTTTGTGCTTATAAACAAAACTGTGTATCTGACCAGATTCGAACCTGAGTTGTCAGAACCACAGTCGGTCACGTAATGCACTCGACTATCCGCCCTATATAACTAAAACAAGATAACTACTTCACTGCCGATTTTAGAAAAACTAATTTATACAATTTCCTTTGTCGTGTAGTCTCCACTATTAATCATGAGACATGAGTGAGTTAATGAGTGGCATTATATATACAAGGTGATTCATAACTTTTACAATATATTTTTATGATGGCATAAAGTACTCAACTACTGAAAATGAGACTGAAAGAATTTCCTTATCCTAAAATTATTATTATTATCGTTTTAATGTCAACGAAAAAATTGTAACATACGAACACACCTACACATACACACGCGCGCGCGCGCACACGCACAGGCATCATTTAGAAAAAGTTAAGGCGGTTGCGCAGTCAAATTATAGGTTTTGCTGAACGCTCTGTATTACTTTAATAAACAAAGATTTAAATTATATATCTGAATAAATAAATTGAACACTTTTTGAATTTTGTATTCCAAAAAATTAAATTTCAAATGGATCAACACCAGCCGTAAAAATAGCGAAAGACAAAATGCAGTTTTCCCCATAAAATTGGTTTAAACAATAAGATTTTTTAAACAAATAAGACGTTTTCGAAAAGCTTGAAGTTGCCCTCTTTTTGCTCTAATGCCACTTTTTTGAATTTTTATGTAGGATTATATTAAAATACAGATGAAATATTCCCAAAATTGGACATGTTTAGCCATGCACATAAAAAAATTGAAGAAAAAACTTAAAAAACTGGCATTAGACCAAAGAGGGAGCATCCTTAAACTTTTCAAAAATATCTTAGTTAATTCGAAAATTTCAATTCTTACTTCAATTTTAATGGGAAAACTAAACATACTTTTCACCATTTTAACGGCTAGAAGCCAACCACCTTAAATTCGTATTCTAGAGACCCTAAAACACACACTCGAAAATTTTGAACCATAACAATACCTATCCTTATACTCGTAGTATATACAGTTTTGCTCCACTGGTTTACATGGAATTTCATATATTTATTTAATAACTGTCTTGTCTTTGTATGATTATTAAAATTTTATTTTATTCCATTCATAGTTGTCAGATACCCATTATGAGATCTTCAATGCAATTCAATGGTTCAAAAAATGTGTTCCTTGCAAAAACTGCACTTAAATTTACAAATTAAAAAAAATTATTATGTTCAGTAAGTTAAGTACTATAATACCATTAAAAATATGCACCAAGTTGTGAATTATCCTGTATATCTATACCCACCCATGACTCACAATACGTGAGGCTGCCACACTCAAGTCGGTAAAAGGTAAGGTTCTTGATAACAGAATGCTCAACATGAATAAATTCAATCCAAATAACTAGTTTTTTATATTTCCTAAGACACTCCATAAAACGTACAATTATTGTCATTCAATAAAAAACAAAACAATAAAGAACATAAAAAAATTGTTTCCCTTTGAAACAATTGAACATTATCTCCACACAATCATGTTACACAATCAAAACAACAAAACACAAGCGTCAGCGCTCGTGGCTTGTAGTTCTAGTGGCGGGCACCGGGCACCGCGGCGCCACTTGTCTGGACGTCGGCGTCGGGACGCCTCGGCCGCCAGTGTGCGCCCAGACCGACTGAGAGAACTTCGCGAAGTCACAACACGGCAATGGATTTACGCGAGGAGTAGTGAGAAAGTAAACAGTTCAAGTGAGTGCAAGCGGTGAAAACATAGTCGAAATATTGATGGTTCAGTCTTGATAATCATATCTTGATTCACTTTATACTGACATGTCAAAATCTTGACGAATTAGGGTTGTGATGTGTCAAAATAGCGACAAAAGTTATTTTGTTTAATTGGTAAATCCCTTGAGCTTATACAACCGAAGCAACCTTTCTATGCTTGCTTTATAATGATGTAACTGGTTACTTATTCTGTATTCTGTAAAATTGAACAGACGCATTTTTCTGTTACGGCACCGTGCCATTATGAACCGTAACATAGAAATGCCTATATTTCAACTTCACAGAATACAGAATAAGTAACCATAATAAATCAGCCTTAACACTATTTACTAATTAATCCTTGAATCCACAGAAATTATAACAGCATCTAATTCGTTTTTATGTTTAACAAATTTTAAGCTTTATCTCTAATAATGTGTGAAAACACTATACTAGAATTCACAATAAGTACTTATGCTTGTTCAAAATAAAACATTTATTTGTGTGCTAAAACTAAAAAATACTTAAGCGATGAGTATTACTACCCTTCAAACAGGCTTGATTTTTTTATGTTTTACTAATTTTAAGGTTCATCTCTTTTAGCAAATACTAATCCACAATACTTATGCTCCTACAAACAAGTTTTTAATTCGTTTCTGTACTAACCATACGTTGAATTTACTAATAAATAAATAAGATCACAGAACTGACAGACCTCTAAATCAAGTCTCTAACTCGTTTGAATGCTTAACTAATTTTAAGTTTTAAGCTAGCACTTCGTTTATGTGCTATAATACTCGTAATTTAATTTTAATAGTAATTTATTAATTCTACAAAACGTACAGCCCTTGAAAGAAAGCTAATAATTTGTTTTACGCACAAATGTATCAAAATTGTTTGTTTACAACTTGGTTACCATGACAGAAACATTTGCTTTACGCCCTTGTTCAATCAAAATTAATTGATTGACACATAAAATGTTTTTTTGTTACCATAAACCACCTTGTAATTTTCTAGTAATAAGTATTTTTACATGATTAGCAAATTTTAAGGTTCATTTAATTTAATAAATAATCAATAATTTATGCTTCTATAACTTCTTATGTTCTTAAGACCTTTGAGGGTTCTATTTTTACAAAATATTGCATGTACCTATAAATGTATGGCAGTTATGTCATGTTCACACATGGATTCTAAGAGGATTATTTCTTGCTTCTGAATCCTGAAAAAAATCTCTGTTTTGAAGCTATCAATGAATTAGAAATTATTCTTTTCCTAGACTCATTTAACAGCGCAGCTATTTGACATGCAATATTCTCACTAGAATTATTTTTCTTAAAATTCAGTAGGATGAAAGAATCCTTGTGTGAACAGAGCTTTATGTAATAAATGTAACGAGGCACATTCTTCATCTATACAAGCTTAATTTAAAATTTGCTTTATAAAAAAGGTATGTAATTTTAAAACAGCTTTTACATATTTTAACGATTGCATACATCTACACCAATTCCTCTTAGCATGTGAGATTGCCACAAGACTTAATATACTTTGAAATTCATTTAAAACAATAAAATAATCATATACCTTTAATTCAAGCCAACCAAATTATATTTTTATTTAACTTAACACCTACTTAATGTCAAGATTATGATTGTCAAAATTTTGACTGTCAATATTTTGTTCAGAACTTAAAAACACATCATGTCAGCAATAGACAGTGTCTGCAAGTGTAAAAACTGCCAAACCTAAAATGTCTCAATCAAAACCGCCAAAAGAATTAATGATGAAAACAAAACATTCAAGTCTCGATCTACCGGACGTCCCCGAGCTCCTAAACCAAGAAGAATCCTCTTCAAAAAAGTCTGAAATCTGGTGGAACAAACTAACAAACTTAGGTGACGTTCTTAAGTCAAAAAACAGCAACGACGTGCCATGTAAGAAGTCTAAAACGCAGACAACGCTTGACTACTTCCTGAAACCGCGGCCAAAATCAGAGATGGCCAAGCGGAAGGTGAAAGAAAATGGCCGACCTTCCTCGTTGCAGAAACAAATGTCAGTCGGGAGCTACCCTATTTTGTTAAACATCCCTGAGGAAGCCGCCATTTCGAGAGACAGACCGGCAACTGTTTGTGGCGCAGTAGAACATATCGAAAGACCTAGAAAGAAGCTATCATTTCGAGAACCGGAAATTATGGGTTACTCCAAAAGTAACTCGGATACGATTCCGCGAAAAAATAATATCAAACCCTTCAATACCCCGCAGTTACCCAGAAGTAATATTTACAATGGCGGAATGCAAAAATGGAACAGCTATGAAGATTTAGATTTAGAGGTATTGTGTGATGGCTTCTACTAACAAAAAATCTAATAGGCTATGGTTTTCTATTGTTGACTATTATAACAAATAACAATAAAGTGTATTTTCTACTTTACTACATGTTTTTTATTGCTGTTATCCATTTAATGTTTTACCAACGGTGCAACTATGTGCATAAAAATATCAACAGGAGTTTTGTTTAATGCAGTATCTGAGGTGATGCTCAGTTTTATTGGAGAATATTTTTAACAAGCCATCAACAAGGAATGGAAGAACTTTCATGCGCACAAGATTGTACACAGAAAATTTAAAAATATTTTTCTGTCAAAAATATTACAGACTAAGGGACATAATTACGTAATAATACAAATAAGTAGATTCAAATTTGCCCTAATGTACTAAATTGTAAATGATCAAATTCGCGTTAAAAAATATAAATAATTTTATCTAGCCCAGGTTTATTTTGATATTCATTTGAAATTATTGCTTTAAAAATAAAAAATTACGTTATAAATAGTGAAGTCCGAATATAACGAACTATTGTTTTTTTTATTAAGAAGGGTATTAAGAGAAAAACCGAAAAAAAGTAAAAAAAAAATATGAGAAATCGATCATACATACGATATATTTGATGTACCTACCTATCATTTTGATTTTTTGTACTTTTCTTCAACTATAAATGCCTTAAACTAGGTTTAGACCTACACAAATGTAAGTATAAGTGCAAAGTTAGCCCACCAGTAGGTAATTCCACAAAATTTCAATTTCAATTAAGTGCGAATGTTGAGCGCTGATTGATTAAATTAGCCACTAACACTTATAATTGAGTAGATCTGAATCTAGCTTTACGCTTCAGAGGTTTTTCACCCGTTGCAGAGAACATAGTGAAATATCTACCACTGGCAGCGAGATTGATAATGGTCTCGTTTACGCGCATGATTTTATTATCGCGGATTCCCTAACTTTTACAAATCTAAGAGTTTTTTATCGGCTGAAGTTTTGAGTGTCAGGGACAAAGAAACGGTTCGTTTTAGGCGGCTTCGTGCAAATATTTTAATGGCATATAGTATGTACTCAACTTACTCATCAAAAAATCCTTATTTCTCGGAGGGTTCGGTATAGCCAAGAGTACGCTATGAACGAGTTCGTTCATAAGTGAACGCTACTGTATCTATAAGTAGTGATGGGTAAATTCCCGGGAACGAATATTTCGGGAAATTTCCCAGGATATTTCCCGGAAAGTTTTCTGGGGAATTTCCGGGGAATTTCTGGGGAAATTTACGATAAATTTCCTTATAAAAATCAAAGGCACAACAAAATTTTTAAAATTTTCTTTTTGCTTTCTGTCATTTTTATAAAGTTGTTTATTAATAGTATTAACACAAAGCAAAAGAATAAGTGCAAGCAGACAAGCAGTAACTACTAACCAAGTTTAAATAATAATGGAACGTTGCTAAATGTTCCAAGAAATAGGTCTGGACAGGACAGGTTGAAGCATGTCGGTAATGCTGTGCATGCGTTAAAATTCTTCGTTTATTATCGCTATCGGAAATTCCCTATTTATTCCCGGGAAATTTCCAAAATGAAATTCCCGATTTTTCCCGGGAAACGTGTCTAGGGAAATTTCCGGGAATTTTCCCGGGAAAAAAATGAATTCCCCACGGGAAATTCCCAGTGACCTATAAGTATAAGGTATTGGAAGAATGTGTGCACTTACATGTAAGATATGAGTACAAATATTTTAAAATAAAATTAACTATATTCCTCATCTAATATTATTATTTGCATTATCGATATTACAAACCTTTGTATTCTCGCTGACGTCACTTGAGTCTTGAGTAACAAAATTTGTCAATTTTGAATATAATATTTCGGTTTATAAATAAAATACCATCATTCAGGATATAGTCCAGCCGTATACCACTCGACAATAGAAAATTCTCGAAATTCGACGTATTGCCAGATGGAAACACCACTCGACATTCTGTCTCGTGATGTTTCCAGGTAGTACGTCTCATATAATCGAGAATTTTCTATAGTCTTGTGATATATGAGTATGGTAACACCCCATTTGTCTTTAAATTTCAGTGTCAGGTAATAGTTATTACAGTATTAGTGCGGTAGGTTTTATTTTACAAAGCGAGATTTTATATTAATAGTCCGACGCGAAGCGGAGTGCTTTAATAAAACCGAGCGATGTACAAATACCTAACGCACACTATGTGTATTATATTTTTTGGCCGACATGTCTTTTTATACAAAATATCGTATTTTGACATTATACATTAAAATTTCCTTGAATCAAGTAGCCTTGAAACTACTAAAAGATGTCGCCAGTATATGTGACATTTAAAAATTAATATGTTTTGTTTATTTCAGACTCTATTGAACAATAAATTGTGTAAAGTAGAGTTTTTGTAGGCTCTTCTTTTTATTTTAAAATTAACTTTTTAATGAACTATAAAAGCAATAAAATTCGATGCTCATTACCGAACAATATGCGGAACGTCGTGCCATGTGTAAAATCGCAACTGCCATAGACGTGAACGACGTGTGATTGTTATAATTAATGCACAAAATCACCGAAACGACATTCCCGCATTCTTCGGCGTTCTGTTCCATTCCGTTCTCTGCGTCGTCTTTTCTATTATTACAAGTGCGCGGACTTGAATCCTATGTTTGCCGCGAAAACACGCCTAAATTTAGCGACAATCTTCTGGCAGCGCACAGAGTCGCGATGTGACACCATTTGAAATGGTTTACTGCACCGAGGACTGTAAACACAGCGGCGATGCGAGCCAGGAGCAAATCAGCGACAATGCGCTCTTCAAAGAGTTTATAGACGCTGCTGACAGATTAGCAATGAGGAGAGACTTCAAGGCTAACATATATACCAAAAATATTACATGAGTTTTGAGGAGAATCTTTTTGGACGAATGTATTTTATTTAGGAAGTGAAATTGTTTGGATCGTTTTGATGATATTTACTTTGACTCAAATTTTGTATTTATTTTCTTTTTGGAGGATTGCATTTCGTTTAAGTAATAGATGTTCTATTTTGATTTTCGTTGATTCAAGAAAATAAAAAAATAATGAGTGATGATTCAATTTAATTGTTTAGAAATGCATTTATTATAAGTAATAGAAATAATATGAGTAATAGTTAAATTATATTAAGCATTTTTATTAAGTATTATTTCTGTAACTTATAAAAATGCATTTTTAATCTCGAATTGTAAATGTCAGTACATGACAGCTGTTAAACTTATTAATTTTTCTATAAAACGATTTGCTTGTGTCTTGATTACAATTTTTTTTTAATCATAATATTTATAAAACTTCAAGCTCTTGTATTTTGTTAACTAGAAGGAATTGGACGTATGTTCACTGACATTTTTGCATAAGTTACCTCAAGAATATGCTGTTAAAGTTTGACACTCAATCTGAAACAGCCTGTATATACATAATTTTAATTTTTTGACGAAAAGTGTCACATTTTTACTTAATAATAGAAAAAAATGATGTATTTTACAAGAAAAGTTACACAAATCTAAAAATCTGACGTGGACACCACATGACTTCCTTGTACGCCTATTAAACTGTTCATACTTTTCTTAATAACTAAAATGTAGAATTATATTATACAAATATATTAATATATAAGTACTACTACTACTGCTACTATACTCACAAATATATTTTAGTCATTTTATTAGTAAACTGCAGAAGAAGATATAATAGTATATTATATATTGAGGGACTAAAGTGCATGATTTAATCCTGTGGGTGTAGTTTATTTCACGATCCGAAGGTGAGGGAAATAATCACCTGAGGGATTAAAGGTACTTTAGTCCTGTGGTATATACGCTATTTTTTGCACTTCATCCTCAAACGAATGCAAAATAGTTTAAAAGAATACACATTTTGTAATTTTGACAGTAAATTTTATGACAAATATTTATATTGTTACCATAGATACTCTGTAACAAATAGCACGTATTTACTTGACAACGGGATTAATTAATTCAATTCCTTGACAACGGGATTAAATATGAGAAATAATCCCTTGGGATCAAATTAAGAACCTTAGTCCCTAAAAATAAAGACTAAAGAACAGTTTTAGTCCCGGAAGTGCAAAAACGATATTTTACTATTGTCACTGCTACTGTCACTGTCATGTCATAATCAATAGTAATATATCAAGGGATCATTATTTTTCTGGTAAAATTTATTTCAAAAGATTGTTGCTTGGTAACATTTCGAGACAAATGACATGATCAAAATCCCGAGCTGAAGGCGAGGGATTTTATCATTCAATTTGTCGAGGAATGTTACCTATAAGCAACAATCTTAAGAAATAATTTTACCTGCAAAATAATGAGACCCGAGATATATTTTGTTAGACTATTTCCCAAATAAACTGACATAAAATATGAACTAATAAATTTACGTTGGACTGTCTTAATATTTTTATTATTAAATGTTTTCTAATGCCGGACCGGAGTAAGCAAAATTTGACACTGCTGCATACCGATTAGAATAATTATTCGTGGTTTTTCGTGTTTTTAAATCAAGACTAATTTTTTGTGCCGAAACGGTTGTTTATTTTGACATTTAATTTTTTTACTAACATTTGAGTGTCAAAATTTTAAATTTTAGTTTTTTTCGTTTCACAAGTTCATTAATAATTGGTTCCAAACTAAGGTTTTTGACGTAACTGTATTTTTTCGTGTTATATTTGATATATTTTTTATTTCATCGTAAGAAGCTGTCACGAAAAGGTTCATTTGACACTATCAATTTCAATTAAAACAATACAAAATCAATAAAATTGTCATACATGGCCATGTAACGGGTAAATTGTCACTTGAACAATCCCTAGGGAATTTTTGCAATTTTTGCCGATATATTTTGTACGTCATTGGTCAGAATTTAAAAAATTGAAGCAAATGATTGGTTTAATTAATATGTGGGAAATAGTCATTTAAATTTTACGTAGTAACAAATGTTAATCGATCATGGACTACAAGATACCGAAATACTAAATTATAAATATATACTTTAATTATTCTTAAATGATACCAGATACAAAAATATTTATAAAATACCGATTGTAGGTAATAATCACATAATCTTTCATTTAAAATAAAAAAATTTGTCTTAAATTAAATAATTATCGAAATTTTTTTTAAAATTACTACTCCGGTTTTTAGATTGAAACAACTAGATGCTATAACAGTCCTAAATACAAAATTTCAACTTTCTTTCGTCTAACCGTATTTGAGTTATGCGACATACATACGTCCGTCCGTACGTACAGACGTCACGACGAAACTAGTCATAATGGATTCAGAAAAGGTCAAAACGGATATTTCCATCAAAATCTGAAAACCGAAATTTTTCGCGATTACAATACTTCCTTATTACTCCGTACAAGGAAGTAAAAAGGGACGTAGGAATAATTAAAAGTGGTATACTTTTGTAATAATCAATTACAAGCAGGTACATCATTATAAAGTACATATAATAAGCATTTTGATAGAGACAAAAAAGTACATAATGTGACTTTATAGTTTTTCACAGCGAGAAATTTGTAATAATATTTTTTTCAACTGCCTATTCTGCAAATCAAGATTTTCTGTGTTGTGTCACTTTTCTTCCGGGCAAGCGAATAAAAAAAAATCTGCCCTAGATAAAAGATTGGACACTTACAAATTTTTAGATTTTCAAATAACTCTGTAATAATCTTGAATAGCTGTTACTTTGCTTAATTACAGAAAATAGTAACTAAATAATTAAATCAACGTTAGGTAATTAGGTAAATAATTATGAATTGAAAAGTGAGTGTTTACGTTATGGAATCGTAGATGAGTTATAGCTATTATACGTTATTTTCTGTCTGAGGTATTATTGTTATGTTTAAGGGGAGCATAAAATGAACAAGTAAAAATATGAATAATGCAAGACGATTGAATTTAAAAATCATATTGCCTTTGAAAATATTTCAAATTACCTTAGTCTATTTGTAAATACGTCCCAATCTATTAAATTACAAAGCTGTTCATTCTTAAAGTTCATCAGTTCATGTAACGCCAAAACAAATATCCCAAAGACAATAAACAATCTTTTGCATTTCTGCGATTTCCGAATTTCATGTTTATTAATCATTATTCCACGTAAATATTTACTGTTGTGAGTTAAGTTCATGAAGAGGATAACAACCTTCATAAATAAACACTACGTTACGACAAGAGGCGCAGTTTTGGCTGCAAATGCAAAAGAATTTCAGAATTTCAGTCTTCAATGTTTGCAGATCGTTGCTGCTTTGAAGCTTGCGCTTCAGGACCGCAGCCAGGGGGAGATGAAAATTGTCAAAAAATTTCAATGGTTTTTGTCGGTTTTTACGTATAGCAAATAATTTAAACAATTTGAATTTTAAACGCACACACATTGTAATACTAATTTTTTCTTCGAAAGTGCGAATTCACATGTTTTCTGATATTAAAATTGTTGGTCAAAAGTAGGCTTTTGAAACATTGGGTGTTGAAATTAATTTCCACACACATTTTATCTGCACTGAGTGCGAATTTTTCAAAAAGTACATTTTTCATAGCTAAAATACTTTATTTGTAATAAACTTTGTAATAATGTATTCAATTGATTTTCCCTGAATTTGAGACACAAATATTTTTGTTGAACTAGAAATTGTGCTACTGGAAGGCCAAAGCTGTCAGAATATTTTTGACTTCTGGAGAGACAAAATTTTAGATTCCCAATTGCCGTAAAATGTCCGGTGGAGTACAAAAAATAAACTCACTTTCTCTATCACTACTACTTTCTGCAAGAAACATAAATCACGCCATATATGCAAAATTACAACAAATTTAATTTACCTATAACAAAAAATAATTTTCAGCAGGACTTTTTCAACGATCCGCCATTTTTACAATACCTGGGAATTTTTGACATCTAAAAATATTTTGTTAGTACAATAAATTAATTGTTTCTGAATCCCATGTCGCAAACATAATTTAGTTATTTTTCGTAGTTTCATACATCGTGTATAATCATAGGCGCAACTAATTCTAATATTTTTGGAGGGCTAAAAATTATTTTAAAAAAATTGTAGTGATTTTTTTTAATTATTAAGCTTTTATTATTTTAAACACTGCATATTTTGTTTAAAAAGCATGACACAAATGATATGGAAGAATTAATTACAATATTATAATAACAATGGTAACATTAATTTTTTTTAGAAAATCATCATGTACGTACTACTCGTACTAGCCTAAGAAACGTATGTTTAGTTTTATCCTTAAAATTAATAAGTGGAAATTTTTGTGTAATATGTCAGTTTGTCATTTAAATTAAAAAGTGGTTATATAGTAATTTTAAGTGTAAATACACACAACCAGTAAAAATATGTTAGGTTTCTATTGTAAATAGAATTCAAAAATTGAGCAGCGGTGCCAGTATGATATTCTTACCGAATCATTCATTAATTCATTGATTAAGACGTTGTTGCAAAGCACTAAAAAATTTTCTGAAAAGAATTAATGCAAAATAAAATATTATACAAAAATAATAACATTTACTTTGAACCATGTTAAATCGGGCAGTAGGTAGTGTGTTTGAAATTTTGTATTTTTGACAAATTATTTTGGAGGACTAATTATTATTTTGGGAGAGCTAAGCCCCTTTAGGCCCCCTAGTTGCGCCTATGTGTATAATACTCGCATTAATAGCTATCATTATAAACTCATTGCATAATATACTATTTTAAAACTTGAAGTTGAAGGCTGATAACCGCACACATGGTAAAATATATAGATACCTCTATCAGTGACTTACAGCATGTGAGGATTGAGGATTTCACTTCCAAGTTTAATAAAATGTGTGAAAAAAGGAACCCATCTATTGTGATATTTTCGTTACGGCCCTGCCCTTCTCGAGTTAACTTATGTTTACGGCGAGTTTGCATGCCTTACTGCACGTTACTGCTGACTTTGCTTTATAGAAAGGGATTTTTTTTCTTGTTTTACTGCTGATTAATATGGAAGGAGTAAGCAATTTACATATTATGCGGAAATCCTGATTTTATGACTGGAATTTTTAACTTTATATAATAAAATTAGAAATTTTAAACTTAAGTAAAAGATAAACACATAAAATGCTAGATGTTTTGTCTGGATGCTAACCAAGATTTATTTTATTATTAGTTTTATACGTTGAGATTGTACAATAAATTATTTTTAAAGGAAATCTCAATTTATTTCTGGTGGGTAGGTACTATCTACTTGGTTAGTTGATACTGCGATATTTGGTTAGAATAATAGTCATGAAAATTTAATATATTTATTTCTTCTAGATAGATAAATATTAGATTTGAAGAATATCATCTTGTTAGGAACAATCTGAAAACATTTGTGACATGTTATATACTTAGGAATAATAATATTATGTTTAAAATTTTGCTGTAGTTGGTGACCTATTCGTTTTGAACGAAAGTTGTAAATACAAAAGTTGTTCAGAATAAAAAACTACACAATACATTGAATCATATTAGGTTTGTTATTTCTCGAGAAAAACGCAAAAGAAAATAGGTATTTATAGCATTATTTCAAAGTACCATGAACCTAGTGATGTTTTTAAGTTAATACTTGTGCATAATTATTAGAAGTGTAACAAAATATAGAAAAAAATGTATAACAAAAAAAATCGAAACCGAAAATAATGCAAAATATGGATATTTTCTTTTCGTTTTTCTCGAGAACTATATCAAAGCAATATGGTCGGGCGTAGTCTCATATTTTGTACGTTTTAATTCTGAACAACTTTTATTTACAACTTTCGTCTAAAACGAATAAGTCACTACAACTACAGCAAAATTTAAAAAATAGCACTGTTTTTCCTATATAACATATTTACATTTCAAAATATTGTACCTTCCTATTTTGCTTTAATTTTTACAGCTAATTAAATAGCTTACCTTAAGAGAAGTATTTACACCCGTTCTATGACTAGAAAAAGTGTTACAGAAATAAAATCATATCCCAGAATCTATATAACATAAACTTTATTCAAAAACAGTGACAAAGTTAAAGAATTATGTTTATGTTCGTTTAGTGATAGTTTTTTGTTTATTTTGTCTTAAATCGAAGAAAAAAAATTCAGAACTCTTTTAAAAGAACGAGTTTTCAACAGCAATTATTTGTATAATACAATTAAAAATTCATAATTTCAACACTAGAGAACCTAGTTTCTTTAAACATTGAACTAACTGTAAATATGTTCTTAAAAATAAAAATATATAAATTACCTACACGACAATTTGTACTTAAAACGAAACCTTGTATCAGTGTATTTCAGGCAGAAATGCACTGATAAGGACTCTTCTTTGCGAGCATAAAGTGTAAATACAGCTCTTAAACATATATTGTAACTACAAGTTCTATTTTTAAATTCTTTTCATAATAATTTAATAACGATAGTTATTTTGTTATTATAGTAATTATTTATGGCATATGCCAGTAATAAAATATAATCCACTAACAGATTTGAATCTTAAATGTTATTACCTACTTGTTGAGAAGTGTAACAGCAGGTGTAATTATTTATTTATATAACTGCACACATATAATACAAAATAACAACGATTATATTTCATTCTCCTTGTATTCTTTCTATAAACGCAATTATTTTCAAATCAAAATATGACAACTCTAAGTTGCACCGTGCAAGGTTGGAATGTAGCAGAGAAAAGTCTTCTAATTTAATGACAGAATTTATTTTTCCACGTTGTTATTTTTCTGCATCAGAAGCTGAAAGCTTTAGCAACATAAAGATACTGTTATTTTCTGTCAGACATCAGCATTTTCTCAAGCAACAAACAAAATAAAACAAAAAAATCTGCGAATCAATAGCTAGACGTTTTCAAATGTCATGGCAAAATATAAAATGTGATTCGCGGTTCGGTAATAATAACACTGTAAAAATAAAATATAACAATTAGTACGAATTATATAGGTACTATATAGAGTGTACCATAAATTGAGGTATAAACATATTGTAATGGCATAGGTACCTATAGTATTTTACGTATTGATTCTGAAACATAAATATTTTTTTCGAAATTCCTATAAATATATAAGGGAGAACATTAATTAGTTACAACATAATACTTAATATTAAAACTACCCATTCAACCAGCGGCCCAAAACTGTTTTCTACGCACAAATCTCAAAATTTAAATTTTGAATAATTATTACTTCCCCGACCTATGTAATAGAGGGAAGTATTGTAATCGTGATTTTTTGACAGTTCGAGATTTTGGTGAATCTTCACGTTTTAGACCCTACTGAACCCAAAAAACATAATTTTAAAAAAAGTCGGTCTGTCGGTCTGTCGGTCTGTTAGTCTGTTAGTCTGTTAGTCTGTTAGTCTGTTAGTCTGTTAGTCTGTCTGGATGTTGGATAACTTAAAAACGCGTTGGAATTTTGGACTGAAATTTTATATTTAAGATCTTGAGCCAAAATCTGACTTCAAGTTCGTTAATGAGCTTTATTCAACCAGTGGTACCAACTTTATAAACATAACTTTTTTATTTTTATCATAATACTATCGTGTGTGGTATCAAATTAAAGCTCTCGGGAAAAGAATTCTAGTAGAAAATCAAAAATAACATTAAACGATCGTCAATTGTTTTTTTATTATAAATTATTCAAATTATATCGAGTTTTGTGTCAATTTAAAGCGCTTGGGGAGATAAGTTTAGTAAAAATGTAAAAAATAACATTTATGCGATTGTCAATTGTTTCTAAAAAAAATTATTACATTTTTTTTATTCATCCAGTGGTACCAACTTTATAAATACAACTTATTTTATTTTTATTAAAATATTATCGTGTGTGGTATCAAATTAAAGCTCTCGGGAAAATAATTCTATTAGAAAGATAAAAATAACATTTAACAGATCGTCAATTTTTTTTAATACCTACATTATTCAAATTATACCGAGTTTAGTGTCAATTTAAAGCTCTCGGGGAGACGAGTTTAGTAAAATGTAAAAAATGACATTTATGCGATATTTAATCAAGTTGGTATCAACTTAAATAGTTTCTGAAGAAAGATAAATTTATTTAAATTTTGCTGAATAAAGCATAAAATTAAAGGCGTTACGAAATAAGTTATTAAAACTTATAGTCGGGGAAGTACTGTGGTGGACACAGCAGATTTTTTTTGTTTCGTGATCAGTACATCAAGTTCTATTATGTCATTCTAATATGTATCTCAAGTTAAGGTACACCCTGTATAATAATTATAATCTATTATACCGGGTGGTACACATTTAAACTGAATTTTAGAGGACTCACCTACAATTTAAAGACTCGGCTAGTGCCTCGTCCGTAAATAGTTCTATAAAACTCTATTTTATTGAACAATACAATTTAACGAAAATGGTACACAGTTTACTAAAATGTTTCATATTACAATTATGATTTATGTCGGCTTTTGGTATGATACTATTATTTTTATTTGTCGAAATTTTTATTACACAGCCATAGTGTTTATATTCATTAGTTTGTGATTTAAAAGTGAAGAATGATCCAATTAATACTATTAGGATTCGAATGTAATATTTTGTTCTAAAACAATTTCTCTCACCATCCATTCATCGCTATTAACAAGACGTTTTTCGTTCCTTTTAGAAAAATAAAAAATCACCGGTGGACTGTCCAAGTGGTAACAGCATTTATATATAGCTTCCGTAGCTCCATAGCCCTCTACGCGAGTTTCTGCCGGTTCCTCGCGGTCCGCTACATTTGAAATATTAGCTGAGAGGTTAGAACACGCCGCTGCAATTCCACCTAGCAGCTAGAACCATTTAAATTTACACCCGGGTAAAAATATTATGAAATGCCGCGTTGGCTATGAATCATGAAGGATTTCGCCCTTTGTTAGGATCTTTTGTTTTGGGTGACAGTTTTGTGTTTGTTTTTAATTTTGCTACGGTGTTGAACGATGTGACATTGGAATGGGCTAAATTTGGACGGGACTTTCCAGATATTTGTCATTTTAATGGTTTTAAGAGATTTTGCTAAATCTTACCAAACTTAAAATAGACTTTAAATGCATTCATTACATAATCATTTCAATTTATTAATAATTGTACTTATAAACTTTCTATCGGAGAGATAACACAGTGGTAGAGCAGGGCCGTAGTCAAGTGAGGGGGGGGGGGGGCAGGCAAAGCAAAACCCTGCCAGTAAAAATTCTTACCCTTCCTGGAGCTGAAAAGTTAATTTGTACCTACTTTCATCATTTTACAGATAAATATTTTGGAAAATAATATTATATTATTTATTTGCAAAAAAATATCGATGGAATACGAATTAAATCTTCGAATCAGAAACCGTGGTTCGGCAACTGGCATTAGCATTAAGTATCACTGTCATATTCTCATATTAAGGCAGAATTACATTATACTATTTCTAGTCTAGATTCTAGTTCGAGATTCATCCGAGAAGTTCCTATAGCCATTTCTAGTATAATGTAAATCAGACGTTCCCATCCGAGTTCCATTCGATTTCTATATTTTTTTAGTATAGAAATATAGGCCTGGCTCTATTTTTCTATTCGCGATTCGTACTAAATTTGTCTACTCATGCTCAATTCAGTGTGCAGTCAGTTTGACCAACTTTTGAAAGTTTTGGCTTGGAAAAATCTGAGATTTCCGATTGAATATGGATAGTTCGGAAACAAAGTATGAAACTCGAACGAATCTCGAATGGAAATTAAACTAGAAATCTAGCATGAATCTAGACTAAACAAGTATAATGTAATTCAGTCTTTACCGTAGAAAGAAAGCCAAAAGTTGAAAAATAAAAATTGTTTTCTTATAGTTTCTGTGCTTCTGTTATCCGACAATTACTTATTATTTCTGCACATGAAAAAATAAAATTTTAAATTATAAGGCATTTGACCTGCGGCGTATTTTTTTTTTCTTGAACAACAGCAATGTTGCCTTTTCTACAAAATGTTAACCCTTCCTAGAAACATAATCTAGCTTAGGATCTGTGGTACAGTGGTTGTCTCTGATTACAGAGGTTGCGGGTTTGAATTCGGGTCAGGTGTAAAATTTTCATGACTTGATTCGAATCGGTATTTACTCTCGTTACCATTCCAAAATGGGATACAATTAAGTTTGCATTACACGAAATTTTATCATAATACAATAGTCAAAAACTAGTTAAGGTCTTCCGTAATAGTTTTCTCTCGTGAAAAAGATTTTGAATAAATTCTAAGATGAATCGAAAATCAAAAATTTCTATTTCATTTCAAATCACGTTCGCAGAAATGATTGTAGAAGTTTTGAACTTTCCTTTTTAGTGTAGATGTTGTGAGAAGTTCAACAAAAAATTCAAACCATTGATTTATATCGGTTAAAACATCCACGGAATACTAATACACAAATTCACAAAAGAAAAAGACAAATCTTTTATTTTCAAATCTATCACAGGTTAAGCCATTTCCAATGATAGCTGTGATCGTGGTGTAATCATTTTCTTATTAAATTGAAGTAAGATAGAAGTTTTTAAGGCAGTCACTACCGGCGTTAAAATGGTGAAAAGTATGTTTAGTTTTTTCCTTAAAATTAAAGTAGAAATTCACATTTTCGGAATAACTAATATATATTTTTATATACTTAGATAAAGGTTATCTCCAAATGCGTCTAATGCCGTTTTTTTTCATTTTTATTTTCTATTTTTTATATAGCTACATGGCTAAACATTGATTTTAAATTTTATTATTTTTTTATTTAAAAGGTGGGATGTTTTTTGAAAAATATATTCCAATCAACAAAAGAGTTATTGGTAAACTATACGATTTTAAATAAGTTTCTAACTTTCCATTCCACAAGAAGTGCGGAAAATCAAAAGACAATAATACATAGCTAGTATACTGTTACCAAAATTTGGGTCATAAAGCAATCGAAATGGACTAGTAATTAATTTAATAAGTAACTACACCACTATTGCAAGCTAAGTATTCTCGCCCTTTAATATTGAAACTAGTTTTAATGTAAAAACTGAATATAGTTTTTCGCCATTTTGACGACTTGTATTGAACCATTTGTAATTTAATTTTATGAATTAAAAAGTGCATGAACAGTATTATTTATTTATTTAAATTGACATTTTGTACCTATAACATTCTTACAACCTAGATAAGATCTTATTAAATTTTTGTGTTAATCGTTCAACGGATCTGAAATATTTTACTGAAATATTTTAACAATTTATCAATTAATGGAAAATTTTGTTGTAAAAAATGTATACTAAAATGCCATTATTTACAATTTGTATTTTAAAATTTCTTTCTATCTAACATGATAGCAATAACAAGAAGTTAAAAATTCTACAAATTTTTAACAATCTCGGTTTATCTACTTACCAATGAAAACAAAAGATAAAAATATATGTGAGTGTAAAAAATGACAAGCAAATTGATAATAATTATGAAAATATAAAATGTCATGCATTATTATTTACCTATATGATATGATAAAGTTTAAAATAAAAATAGTAGAGTATGGCGAGAGGTCATGTGTTGGCCACATCAGATTTTTTATTTATGTGTAACAAGCTGCCCTGCACACCGAAATCCAGCATTTTTGGTAGCGACTCACCTTAAAGAGCGGATATAAAATGAATCACGTTGTAACAGAAATTATAAAATCTTTAGTACAATTCTGTTTACTTGACGACATTTTTTAATTAGAAAAGCGTCATAAAACGACTTCGTCTTTATGTTTCAATTTTGTTTTGACGCTAGTTTTTCAGGTTATAAATTCTATAATTACGAGTAAGTAGTAATTTCTTAAAATAAGACTAAAAATTTATGAATTATGTCTCTGGTAGTAAAACCTGTAAAAATAAACCTACGAAGTTGCGTGAGATAATAAAATTAACAAAATGGAAAATTTAAGTAGTTCTAAAACTAAACACGTCATAAATTAAACTGCAACTTATGTTTGAATAATTCGGAAAACGAGAAAACGTATTTTATTGAGAGCATGGCTGATTGTTCTACTAGAACAAGTTGGCTATAGTCTTTGGCTAAAAATACGCAAATTGAGAAACGGTGACGCAAAAAGATTTACGAAGAATTTCAAATAATAATTAGTTATGGACCTGTGACGCTGACCGATTTTATTGTCACTACTGCGTCGCGAGGTTATTAATTATGCCTAAGTGGTTTACGACTTCATTTTACGCCTCAAGCTCTATTCACACATGGATTCTTTGTGGATTCTTTCAACTTTTATGCTTCTATATCGTGAAATAGTTATTTACATTGAAGATGCGGTAGGTTATATTTTACAACGCGAGGGTCTATATTAAAGTACAATAAAACCGAGCGAGTACAAATACCTAACGCACACATTATGTATTATATTTTTTGGCCGACATACCTATTAATTTAAAATATCGTATGATATAAAGTGAGGTGTATTTGACATTTGTACTAAAATTTGCTAAGAGATGTCGCCAGTAAGTGTCATATCTAAAATTAATCTGTTTTATTTATTTTTGACTCTATTGAACAATAAATTGTGTAAAGTAGCATTTTTGTTGGTTCTCATTTTTATTGCAATGCAATTTTTAATGGCCTATTAAAGCAATAAAATTCGATGCTCTTTTCCGAACAATATACGGTAAGTCATAGCATGAGTGTAAAATCGCAACTACCTAGACGTCAACGATGTGTGATTATGTTTACACTTCAGGAGGCCAAAATGAAATGAATTACAAATTCTACTTTTTAAGATTCATTGAAGATACAATTTAGCGGCGCCGCAAATTCTCACCAGCATTCATTATCTTAGGATTAAGACGCATGAAAGAATCCTCAAATAATCCATGTGTGAATAGAGCTTTAAAGATGTGATTTCAAAAATAACTTATGTATGAAGTGGGTTAATTTTTAATTTAGTATAAACGCAGACAAAATATTTTTCTTTAGCTTAAATGTGTGAAATGAAACAAACTTAAAAGGCTAATTTAAGTACTGTGAATAATCTGCAAAAATATATTAAAGGCGATTTTTGGCAAATAGCCATAGTTGACAAATAATAAGTGTATAAATTATGTGCGGTTTTATGCGATACAAACAAATTGAGGGCGTCAAAATCAACAAACATTATATAAAACGGTAAAACTTAGTTCTGAGAGAACGTATATTTTAAAAAAATACAGTGAGACGAGATGCAACGTTGTTTTTGCCACTTCTAGAAGATATGCAAAATAAAAAACATTTAAATTCAATTTGTAGGAAATTTAAATAAATTGATATTTTCTTTTCTGTGCAATAATTTGTTCTGATCTTTCAGAAATAACTGAAATAATACACTTCATTTGAGAGAACCTAGCAATTCATTTATTTAGGCCTGGTTTATGTAAGGTTTAACTTGTGCATTTGCGTTAACATTATGGGATTTCAATTTTACGAAAACTCTTGTTACGGTACATTTGAAAAGAAATTTATATACGAAATATTAAGTTTTAAGGCGCTACGCTTGCCACGATAATAGCATCAGAATTTGATTAATTTCGGCAATATTGTTCAAAATAAAAATCAGATATTTAACATGATTAATGACGAAAGACTATTTAATCGAAAATATCATACAATACGTTGTTGGGAAGAAAATAAGAGTTCATTTTTGCATTTTAATTGTCAAGATTCTTAGTCTATTGTATACAGTAAATCAATTTTGTTTGATATAATCGATTCTTTACGTTGTGTCACAAGAAGTTTTTTGGAAATGGTTTTAGAAATACATCTAACAGTAAGTTAAAAAATATTTTAAAATTGACGAAAATGATTTTTTTCACTAACGAATTGTCAGCATACAGATGTATAAAATAGTAAATATTAAACAAAATCGCAATGAAATTTATAATCATATGAACATTTTTATATTTGCCAATAAACATTGATGTGATTTTGTTCAATATTTAAAGATTTACAAATTTGTAAAACTTAATGATTTGCACAGAATCTCACCAAAAGTCACAATCTTGAATATTAGCATCATTTTTTGCTTTGAATTCCGTAACAAGTGTATTGCCTTAATCAAGACTCTCTGAACCAAACGATAGATCTTGTTTTATTGAACAAAGTGACATCTTTGGTTTAATTTTTTTCAAAGTAGAATAATTGCGATTTGTAAACATGCTGCCACGAATTTGCTAAACATTATACAAATCCTAAAATACATTAAGGATTTATCAAATTTTTGACTGAGTAATAGAGCTAATGCTGGGTCAGTAGAGTTTATATGTTCCTAATTTTAAGGTAAATGCAAAAGTTACCTTACTACCTTGCATAAACCAGGTCTTATTCAAGTTTTAAGTATTTAACATTTTTGTATACCTACGAATCGAGAAATATCTCTTTATTTCATGTGAGTTTCTCTGACATATTTTGTTGGACGTGACACAATATAACGTATCACAAGATACAGCGTCGTTTCTGGATTATTGGTTGAGAAGTTTTGGTCACAACGTCACAGGTCTCTAGATCTGTCGGTGTTTTGACGTAAATTGGATTATGTCGTGTTCAATCATTTCTCTGACGTGGACAACGCTATTTTTTTTTATTTTCAGGTAATTTGAAATGACAGCGACGTTTTTCATCCACAGTCACTTACATTTTAACCTGATACCAAACCGGAGAGGAGAGATATATGACACATTTATTTATTTTTTAGTGGATTTTGTTTCTTCCACTTTTTATCTGTTACTTGCTTTGTATTTGAATTTCTGTTGTACAGTAAGAGGTATTAGTTTTCAGAGTACTTCCCAACTACAAATACGATTCCTGCTCTAAAAATCGACGCACGTAGCTACAGCAAGAAACAAAAACTTGTGTCTTGGATAAATCTCTGTATACGTCCCATTTGGGAAAATTTTAATTTTATTTTTAGAGTAGAAATTGTATCTAGTGGGAAAGTATATTCTGAAAACTAATCTCTGCTACTGTACATACAAGCTGTTTCCTTTAAAACAACCAGCGCTTTTCTGGGCGAACTAATGACTTTAGAGAATAATGTTATACACAAAAAATGACCAGCAAAAGGGGCCTCATTTAATAGGAATAACAAACAAAAAATTCAAACAGCAAAATAAAATTATATTTTTAAATGGTAACCTATATTAATTTTTAGTGCATTAGATAGACTATTTCCCTCGTCAAATTTAAGCCAATCAGAAGTCTGACATTTCTGAATGTCGTCCAATCAACGTAGAATTACACGATAATTTTGCACTAGTGAAAATTATCGATAATTTGCACTAGTGCAAAATTATCGTATTTGGAAACGGCGTGGCAATGTGATTCTGACTTGCTGTCAAAAGAAGTTTTTAAATTTTGCTTTATTTTTCATGAGAGAAACAGCGTTTGGCTAAATTTTAATCGGGAAATAGTCCTTCGAATATCCCTCGAATTTTTTGTTATTCCTATTAAATGAAGCACCTTTTGTTGGTCAGTTTTTGTTATAACATTTTTCTCTAAAGTCATTAGTTCGTCCAAAAAAGTGCTGGTTGTTTTAAAGGAAACGCCCTGTATACACACTCATACATACATAAAAGAAACCAAATTTAACTTTGTATACAAAATAAAATAATGTATTTATAAATAAAGATTAGTAACTTCACTGATTTGTTAAAAATTATTGTAAAAATTCAAAAAGATATTGAGTTTTAGATACAAATACCAGAGAAGAGTCAGATTTTAAGGTATGTTTTAATTCGATGGGACCAATATTTATGAATGTAGAATCTAGCTAGACCATTCATGAAATTTTGCATACAGGTCTCTATTGACCAGTCAGATTTTAAGGTATGTTTAAATTCTATCAGACTATTAGGGGTGGGAGTTAAAAATAATCTTTCTTTTATCCGAACAACGCCGGGTATCTCAGCTAGTAATACTATTTCTTCCTGATGAATTATTTTCCGTGATTGTTTCTCATTTCTCAGTATTTCTGGCTGCTCTTGGATTAATCAACGCAACACCGACCATTGTCATTACTCAAAATAAACATAGAGTAAGATAAATGGATGAGAAATAATACGAAGTTTCAAGTTATTGATTGAGGGTCGTGTATTGCTTGATTGCTTTCATTTAGCTTGTCTTATCTTTTATTAAACACAATTGGTTTGTGAGCAAATTGTAAGTTTCATTGAACCTTTAATAGAGTAAATATTGTGGTGCCTTCTAATCATGGTCAATTATTAACATAACTGTTTCTATAAGAAATTTTTTATTAGGTTGGATAGCCGACTACGCTTTGTGACCGACTGTGGTTCTGTCAGACACAAATTCCAAATATTTAGATGCTAAATAGTTATCTTATATTGTATCTAGGCTGTAAAAAAAAATTGTTATTACGAAAGTCTAGCGCCTCAAAAAATAACCACATGAGTAATAAAACAAATTTTTACTCACAATCGGTTACCTAGTTATTATGTGCGTTTTCAACCTTCTAGGTAGTTGGGAAGATGCACTTTTGTTGGTAACAAACAAAATATTAAAGTGCAGTATGTAAATAGACTCAAATTACACTTTTTGCTTGTATTTACGTATAATTGAAGTGTTTATTTAAAATTAAAGTTAATCTTAAATATTGGCATTGGATTTAGCAATACTTAATTGTACAAAATATATTGACGCTGTCAAAAAATCCTATTGGCAAAATGGCGGATCTGTGATAAATTAGAATCTAAATGAAATTAGTAATTTATAATATACACATATTATATCACTCATTTGACTCAACATGAGTGTGGCAGCATCACATACAGGGTATTGATATAATTTTACAGTCGTTAAATAGATTTGTATGTAATTAAATTGCAATAAGTAGGGAGAGCGGGGCTCAGTGGACACTTTTTTGGGAAAACTGCAATATCTTTTGTTTAATACACTTTTTTGCAACGGATAATATATCAAACTTTAAAGGCATGTTTAAGCTATGTATAGGAATTTTTCTGAATTTTTATAAACTGCCATTTTTTTTTTAAAGCAAAAAATATACATGTCGGCATTTGTGTCCATTGTGCCCCACTAGTGGGGTACAGTGGTCATGACAACGGGGTACAGTGACCACTGCTTGTGAACAATGTGAAAATTGTTTATATGTATAGAATAAAAGGAATAAATGAAAAATATGTATATATTTAAAAAAAACAAATATATTTATTTCAAATTAACAAAAATATAATTACTTATTCCACATAAACAAAAAAAAAAACATTATAAATAAGATTTAATTGCACTTATGATATTAAAAATGAAGTTAAAACTATGTCAAATTTAAGAGATGCAGATGTTCTAGCAGTTCCCCCCACTGATATAGGTGATGGCAAAATCAACACTACATCATTAATAGTAACAGTATCGCCACTTGCCTGATGTTAAACAGTGTCCACTGTTCCCTATTGCTACGTGTCCACTGTACCCCCAGCTAACCAAAAATATTATACTACATAAAAGGAAAAAAAAATTAAACATAAAATTCATTTTAGGTAAACTAAATCGTAACAGACATTTCATCTTAATCATACATTACAACATATACTTTATTTAAAATTATTTACTTACCATAACCACATGTCTAAAAACGTTTTTCTCATCTGCATCCTACTTTATTGAAAGTTACCAAATTAAACTTATGTTCACTTATTCGTGTACAAATGGCATATCTATAATTTATTATTTCAAAATTTTAGAGCGCATAGTCAAAAATCTAGAGTCAAATGACCACTGTGCCCCTATGTCCACTGAGCCCCGCTCTCCTCTACCTGAGTGAATTCAAACTTGAGTTGTCAGAATCACAGCCAGTCACGTTATTTATAATTCCTTCAACACTCTTTCATTATCCTTTCTTTCTACATTATCCTTTTTCTCTACGATATGATAGATTTTTATACGGTTAAACTGGCATTTTATTTTTGATTTGATTTAAACCTGACTCGGTAACGTTATTTATTATCCTTTCTCTGTACTCGTATCTAACACTTGTGTCTGTTGTTTCAGAGTCAAGCAATGCGCGTGGTTCGAACCGTGGGCCAAGCGTTCGAGGTGTGTCACAAGCTGTCGATCACGGGGCCGAGTCCTGACGAGGAGCGACAGGACGAGGACGACGAGGCGACGCAGCTGTCGCAGGACCTGCACAGCGACATCATCGCGAGTGATAAACCCTCCACGCTTCATATCAAGAAAGGTAAGAACACAGAATATAAGTTAGTGAAACACTGAGATTTGTTCATTATATTGAAACATTTAAACGATACTTTGTTGCGACAATAATAAGAAGAAAAACGAACCCGATAAAAACAAAGTTTTTTGACTATAAATCCTTTATAATATGAGAGCTTCATTGGAAAACTAGTATGACAGTTGGAGCACGAGCGACAGCGAGTTCTTCTATCATACGAGTTCTTCAATTACCCTTTAAACAAGTGTTTTGCATACTTTTTTTTCTACAAATGTGTGAAATATTGAAAATAATGATTTTTTCGTAGACATAATAATACCAAATTTAAGAAAAACAAACCAGGTAGACTTGATGTCATAGATGTAAACAATACCAATATAAAAACTGACAGTACATTTTTGTAATTTTGATATATGATAAAAAAAAATTGCACAAAATTAGCAGTGATAGTGCAAGTGAGTTTATTTGTACTTCGCCGGTCATTTTACGGCAATTGTGAATCTGAAATATTTTGAAAGCTTTGACCTTCCAGTAGCACAATTTCTAGTTCAGCAAAAATGTGTGTTTCAAATTCAGTGAAAATCAACCATTTGAATACTTATTACAAAGTGTTTATGTTATGAAAAATGTACTTTTTGAAAATTCGCACTCAATGAACAAAATGAGTCGAAATTATTTTCAACACTCTTTGTTTCAAAAGCCTACTTTCGCCATCAATTTTAATATCCGAAAACATGTGAATTCGTTCTTTCGTAGACAAAAATTATTTCAGTTCCATGTTCATTGTTCAGTCATTTGAGTATTATACCATTAAAATATATATTATACCGCGTCAACTCATGGGTCCTCATGGTTGTTATTAGAGAGTACATTACAGGGAAGATTATTTTTGTGCAGTTAAACTAAAATGTGTAAGGTGTATGAAGATTTTAATTTTGGTTAAGTGCGGAGCTGTATTTAGTTTCTATTGATTTAGAATTTACTGTCTGAAATTCAATGACTGAAATTGCACAGAGATTAGAAAATTGACTGATAAAGTAAATTCGTACAATTTTCTTCGCCAAGAAACACTTTCATCATGATTGGTGGCACGTTCTTAGCGAAGAGATTATAGCAAGCAACTAACGAAGATCGCCATGAACTTAGTGATAAAGTAAATTTGTTTGTAACATTGTTTCTGTTTGTGGAGGGTAAATCTACAGAGAGTAATGGTCAAACAACAAAAAGCTTTCTTAAAACTTGCGAGTCCACTGGGCTTCGCATTCCGACAAACTTGATAAATGGTTTTTTCGTTGTTTAGATAAGAGGATTGTTGGACACGAAACTTTGTCCTCTGGATTACCCGTTAAATTGAAATGCTGTGAGGTCAGAGTATAATATTGAGGTTTATAAACTTTACGTTACACGCCGTTTTGGATGCTTTTATTTGAAGACGGTGACAGTTTTTCAACAACAGCCAAAGTTTTGAACGTCAAACTTATAAAAATATAGAGTCCCATAGATTGTTCATCTGGTTATCATTTTATTGATTTGAAAAGTTTTTTATTTATTTTCAGCGCTGTACAACAAACAGTGAAACAGTTTAATTTAAGCCAATTTGTAACTGTTGAAAAATTTAAAATTTGTTCTCACAAAAATGCGCAACTGGCAAATTACGGATGAATAAACTAAACAACGCAATTAACTAGGAAATACATTTTTCTGACTCTTCATTTTTTTTAATATCGAATACCAATATAAAAAATATTGTCAACTTGTCGAGGCAGTAGCTGCGCACGTTTTGACACAGGGCTTAGCTGTCTGCATGTGATGACGTATGAACCCGGAGTTCCGTGGTTCGAGTCTCCCGGCCGGCAGTGTGTTGTCGTTAAATTGTAAAAATATCTTACAATTAAATCACACTCGTATGCTTCAAGATGACCATTTGATAGTTTTAAATGTAGTCCTGGTTGTAAAAATAATATCTCCGTTGCCGCTTTGAATGTCTAAGATTGCCGCATGGATTGAGATTTTGATGGCACCAAGCAAATGGTTGGATTCCACTATAATAACATCTACCATTCTGAAATTGGGAGTTAATCCTGTTTAATGGTTACCAGCAAAATTAAATCAAATAATTATTATCTTTGATATTTTTTACAAAGATTAAAATTTATTGTGCATTTATTTATTACTTGCAGATAAATCTCTGAGATGTTAAGTAAACATTCCCGTCAAAATGTGCTTAAATTCTGGAAAAAAGAAATTCACTGTTTTGAAGCTATTAACGAATTAAAAGTTCTTCTTTCCTAAGACTCATTTAAGATTCAATTTACCGGCGCCACTATTTGACAAGCAATTCTCACCAGGATTCTTTTTTTAAATTCAGCATGAAAGAATTCTTGTGTGAACAGGGCTTTAGGATGTCTACTATCTCTGAAATTTGCGATTTTCTGCTGAGCATCAATATTCAGTTCTGTTGAGTCAGCCAAGTTCATTTTGCATCGTTAAATTTATTTGTTTGCATCTTTTTAAAATTAATGATCATAGAGGAGCATCAAACTTGTTGCGAAATTCATTTCAATAGCGTTGCACTTTATTTTGGGTGCTGTAAATTATTAAATTTTCTAATTATGTTCCAATAAATTCTTTGACACATAGAAGGACTATTAGATTTATTAACAACATGAATAAAATCAATTAACTTAATAATACTTACAAAATATAGAAATTTTACTAACTAACTAACAGAAGGTTGGAAAAGTTTATTGGATCAAGGCTTTAATTAAGAAAAGTCTTTTTACTTCCTTGTACGGAGTATTGTAATCGCGAAAAATTTCGGTTCTCAGATTTTGACGAAAATATCCGTTTTGGCCTTTTCTGATTCCATTATGACTAGTTTCGTCGTGACGTCTGTACGTACGTACGTACGTACGGACGTATGTGTGTCGCATAACTCAAATACGGTTAGACGTATAAAGTTGAAATTTTGTATTTAGGACTGTTATAGCATCTAGTTGTGCACCTCCTATTTTTGGTTTCAATCTACAAACCGGAAGTAGTACTTTTTTCAAATATTTCGATAAATATTTAATTTTAGACAAATTGTTTTATTTTAAATGAAAGATTATGTGATTATTACCTACAATCGGTATTTTATAAATATTTTTGTATCTGGTATCATTTAGGAATAATTAAAGTATATATTTATAATTTAGTATTTCGGTATCTTGTATGATCGATTAACATTTGTTACTACGTAAAATTTAAATGATTATGACATGACAGTGACAACAGTAAAATATGCTTTATATCTTCTTCTGCAGTTTAAATAAAATGACTACAATATATTTGTGTGTATAGTAGCAGTAGTACTAGTATAATAAGTTAACACATTAGGAACAAGTGAAGTTCGAAAATTGACACTATATGTTTTTGTAATTTTTAGAATATTAGAAGTATAGTTTTACTCTTTCTGCTTAAATAAACTTAATTTTGATTAATTCAGCACCTTTAATTATTATTATTTATTTATATTTCAAATGTAAAATCATAAAAAAGTAAACCATAAATATCGCTAATGTATCAAAAATTGCTATAATTTTAATTTTTTTATTTCTATTTAAAGTGTAAAATCAATAACAAACAAATATTTACCAGTATAAACAATAATTATCGTTAAATGTATTAATAAAAAATTCAAGAAAAAACACGATCGCACTACTCCGTTCACAACCATACGTGCATACTGAAGCTGCAAGTCGTGTAACAGATGGAAAACGAAATTTAACCTAATTTTTTTTTCAAAAACATGACACTAGGCTTCTACTTGTACGCTGGTAAATGCACATTTGTGCTGCTATAGCCGCAGTGTCTAAAAACGACCGTTTCGTTTTGGACGGCTATTGCCGTCATGCCACATAGTGAACTTCGCTTTGACGGCTATAGACGCAACTGTCCGTCAACGTGTTAAAAGAATTTTTTATATTATTCTACATTTTAGTTATTAAGAAAAGTATGAACACACAAGGCGTACATGGAAGTCATGTGGTGTCCACGTCAGATTTTTTTAATAAAAGACGTACAATGCAAAGACCTGGTTTTGGTCAAAATGCAAGGAAATTAAAACCTTTGAACAACAACAATGGTATTGTTGAAACAAACTGTAATGGCTAACCTTTGTTTCAACAATACCATTATTGTTGTTCAATGGTTTTAATTTCCTTGCATTTTGACCAAAACCAGGTCTTTACATTGTACGTCTTTTATAAAAAAAAGACTTTTCTTAATTAAAGCCTTGATCCAATAAACTTTTCAAACTATTAATTTTGGCTTAATAAACTATTTCTTATAACTAACAGAAGCTTCACAATTTCAACTGAAATTTAATGAGGAATCATGAATCATTAGTGAATCGAATCGATAAATGCATGGGATAAATTGATGTGACATTAATTAATTAGCAATTTCTAAGTTTATTAAATCAGATATTTAATTAAAAAATAATTCGTACAATTATGTAACAGTTATTAAGAAAATACCGGGGTGTCGCTAATGCTATGTTAACAAACTAATACGAACTTTTTTGCACATGTCAAATAAATAAAGACGAGACTATACGAGAGTGATTTAACATGCTATTTTTCTTTAAATCTGAAAACAAGAAATGCGACTTAACATACTGATACGAAATACGTACAAAATTTTACGCTGTTTTCTTTCCCCAAGTACTGTTATTATTCTTGAATATTTTCTGCTCTACATGTAGATGAGTTGATACACAAGTGCACTCTTGAAATGTAGTGCATAGGTAAACACTGCATCACATTATATACAATTATCCTTTACTGAAGAGTGTTGCAGACTGATATTTTAGACGTTTAAATAAATCCAGATATTTCATGCTACAAGTGTTTGAATGTTTGAATTTATGCACTTCACAATTTTGACATGTAGGTCGTGTAAATAAACAGAGAAATGCTTTGGAATAGTATGAGTATGAAGTTTTAATATTTTAAATTTTATTCATTTCAAATTTTACCTGTACCTATATTGTATGTTTTGTGGTTTAAATAATACACTGAGAAAAACGTATATTTGTGATTAAACTATATTATTTACTATAAACGAATAATTTATTTGAATAGCGCGCAACGAACCTAGCTTTGCAAGTAACGTAGTATGCTATTAAAACATATGAGTACACATCGTTATGAATAAATATAGGTAAGTTGAAGTGAAAAATTACATTGCTTAACAGTTAAAATATATTAGATTTTTGAAAATAAATAGTGGTATTATTAAAAAAATAATTCGTTAACTGTTACTACGTATCTTCTAACAGGTAAAAAACATGTTAATAATTACCTAACAGTTAAAATTATTCTTTTGCTTGAAATATATAATACAATTACAAAAAAATTATATTAGTTTATTATCAACAAAATTATTTAATAGATATCGTATTTTTTCTTTTAATATTAATGTAATAATTTTAAATGTTGATGAGGTTGATAGGTTGGCGTAAGGATTTTATTTATTAAAAATTGTTTGTATGTGTACAAACAATTTTTAATAAATAAGGTCCTTACGCCAACCTATCAACCTCATCAACATATGAATTTGGATCAACCCATCACTTTTGGAAATTTATTTTAAATGTATCATTAATAGTTAGTAGATATTTGTACCTGTATTGTATTAATAAGATTGGTTTGGAGAGATTTAGTACAATATATAAATCAGTTTTTATAAATACATTTATTGTAAACAAACAGAAATTAAACTATAACTCAAAAAAATGTATTTCGTACAAAAAAGAACACATTTTATATTACAGATAAGTCAAACATCATTTACTTAAATATCTTGTTCATAATACTTATTGCCTTTTAAACCATCATAAGTCTGTGTACAGTTGCAGGAATGAATGGAAAAGGCTATCGTCTATCGTATTGTATTATATGATTATCCGTTTGATTCTTCAGTACGAACAATACACTCCTGAATATTATAATAAGTATTAGCTGCAACCAAGTAAAAAACATTATAATATGATGTATCTTTTCATTATTGAATTGGACAATGCATTTTTTCAATTTTATTCTCTGTCTTATTTTAGGAACGAAATTTGCAAAACTTTTGTCATCCAGAGACAATAAAATTCCAATATCTATTTGATTTTCTAAAATTAATAAATTATGAAATATATTTTCAACATTAAAAATTTTGTATGAATTGATTTACTTACCTTCAAAAGTTGGAATAAGAGTTTCAAACTCCCATATTTTTAACAGTTCAATAATTTCATTACCCAGTGCTGGTATTTATTTGTTATAATTAGGTACAATTAAGCACAAACTACAAACCACATTTATTGCAAACTTACTGTACGTTTTGCAAGATACACTTTCAATGTTTGGTGTCGACCGGTATCAACAAGCACGTTTTTGTTTTTACAACGCTAAGACATATTCTTTAATAAAAGAATTATTACATTTATATTTTAAATATACAGATTCATGGGAAACAAATTCAGTTAATAGTTAAATTAAAATGTTTATTATAATATCTGGATCATTTTCTTGCAAATATAATTCATTAACTGTTAAGTTATTACTTTCTTTAGTATAATACTAATATATTTGGTTACAAACAACACTATAGTACATAGTAACTTAGTAAATTTACAATAAAATATTTGAAGTGTTAAACTAATTAAAAATATGCAATTGTTTATTGTTAACTTTGTCTAATAAATGTGAATAAATCACTGGTAAATAAATTATTCGTTATAGTATAATGTATTAAAAAGTTATTAAATAAAATAGTACGTTTCTAATGTAAACATTAAATTACATTTTAAATTATCGAATTATATATAAAGAAACCGCCTTCAAACTTGAAATTTGTTTAATATTAGACCATTTTTTTTCTCAGTGTATAACCTCACATCTCATTTTCTATAAAGCCCCGTTAACACATGTATTCTTTGAGGATTCTTTCAGGATTCTAAATTCTGAAAAAATAATTTATGAGAACCGCTTATCAAATAACGGCACCGCTTAATTGAATCTTCTTGGAGTCTTAGAAAAGAAGATTTGTAATTCATTAAAAGCTTCAGACCAGTCATTTTTTCAGGATTCAGAGGCATGGAAGAATCTTCAAAGAATACATGTGTGAACAGGGCTTAAGCGGCTCGTCTACGTTTTCCCGAATTCTTAGAATACTCTCGATTTTACTTTTTTCTATTCCACTCTTTTCTCCACTACTACGACTGCCTAAAACCAGCCTGAAATTCTTACTTTACTATACATCCTAGCAATGCAATGCCATTTTGAAGTTGAAAAATACTGTAAAAGTGTTTTCGTTGCGAGTAAACTGCTAGTTTATATTGACTTCAAGGTAATGTTTTTAAAAACATTTAATGGAGATAGAATGAATCTACAGATGTACTTTGTAAAGTTTGCATGAATTTGAAGTTTGTATGAATTTTTCGGAATTTTTATAATTATGTACAATTTTAAAAAGGCACAACTGTTGATTGATCCTTTAAATATATGTATAATGCTTGTTGAAATATTATTTCAAAATTTTTGTACCGGCCACAAAACACTCGCTACGTTAGTACGGTTTGTGCTGGATTTTAGGAGGTAGACGATCCTCTTAAGAGAAGAATTATTATAATGAGTCAAAATTTTGGTTGATAAGATTATTGTTACGATACTAATCCACAAACCGGAAATAGAATTAAGCTTGATTTATAAAGGATGTAACCGATTACTTATTCTGTATTCTGTAAAGTTGAACTATAGGCGTTCTATGTTACGGTTCATAAAGACACGGAGCCGTAACCTTGAATTCCTTTATTCATCCCTACAGAATCCAGAATAAGTAACTGGTTATATCCATTTTAAACCAGCCTTTACTTGAAGATAGTTTTGATTTTTCTTAGATAGTACCTAACTAGATAAATAATGAATTTATTACAGTTTGTTACATTACTCTAAAAAGGTTACATAATTTTCCCCAAAGATATTCCTTCCTGATCTATTTTGAATTAATAATAAATCATTTATATCGTTTTATGCATCGGCTATTAATAATTTTATAGTCTGGCTAAAGAGTATTCAAAGGTGAAATTTTAGTAGCTTCATAAATAAACATATCTTTCAACACGAGATTTGTAATAAGAGCACGTGAAAAACATTTTATATTTTTCTAAATGAAATCTTTTCAAGTCGTATTTCACGTATTTTTCTCGCACGTCAAGTGTTATATTTCACATCATAAGTGGACAGAAGGACAAATAATTCTCGGTAAAAACTCTTAAAACAATAAGCGAAATCTAAAAATGATGCTCTAAACAACTTCGTAGAAGCAAGACTACGTTTATAAGATTCTAAGTACAATTGTATAATCATATTTCATGAAACAGACCAACGTCTTTTGTTCAGATTCAGTTCAGGTGCTTCTATATTGGTGTAATATTTATAACAAACGAATGACGTCAAAATTCTCCCTCCTACTTAATAATTGTATGAGTATTTAAGGAGTATGACTACTCCAAATCAAATTTCATCTCAAAACGCATCTTTTTAAGACATAAACATTTCAATACAATTTAGAGAAAAGTAATAGAACAAAATTCTGATCTTCTAAGTAGTTTTGCATTTATTAAGAGGACATAATTCCACTCGAAAAATAGACTATTTTTCTGGAACAAATCCTGACTCTATGTTACAACATAATATATTATGAATTTTTCACTATTACGTGCATAAAAGATGAAAATAGTCCGCTAACTCCAAATTATTCATTTTTCAATGCTGGAAATTTTTATTTAATTGCATTAAAAAGTTCACCCATTTTTGACAATAAATTAAGTGCATAAAAAACCTAAATATTGATATATTACTGAGACAGCGGACTGTACACAACCTTTATTTAGAAGTATACAAAATTTCAAGCTTGTAAGTTTGTTCTTGCGGTTGTATTTTGTTCCAGAAAATGATCACTTTTTGAACAAATCTTGCCTACTTTACGGTGTAACTGATGACATTGTGACAAAAAGGCGGGGTTTCAACTTGTACTTAGCTCTGACGGAAATTTCTGACCGTTTTGGCAGGAGGGGGTGGGATAAGCTGAATTCGTCAGAATGAAAATTCGGAATTCGTGTTAGGAATAATATCCTCTTAATAGAATAGTTTATATTGTGGATAATCGAGTGCGTTATGTGAGCAACTGTGGTTCTTACGATTCAGGTTCAAATCCTGTCAGGTGCACGTTACAGTTCAAATGCTCAAAAATGTATGTATTTGTATGCAAAAGTTAAGAATCTGATGTGGCCATCACAGTATTTCCCCGACCATAAATTTATCGTTGGCGATGTCAAAGTAACAAACGTCACGGTGACAGCTGTCAGCTGTCAATGTCAAAATGACATGTCAATGTCAAAATGGCATTTCAATGTCAAAATGAGATCTGTCAATGTCAAAATGACAGCAGTAATAATATTGAAAGCGCAAATTTTAACAATATTTTCATCAATTTCAGTACTAATTGAAAAAAAAATTAATTAACAAAGTTAATACTACTGATTAAACTTATTAACGAACTTAAACTAACTTTTTTGTAAAAAGCTTAAATATTCGTACGAGTTCTCAAGTTATCGTGCTTCCGGACAGACTGACCGACCGACCGACTTTTTTTAAATTATGTTTTTTTTTAGTACAGTAGGGTCTAAAACGTGAAGATTCATCAAAATCTCGAACTGTCAAAAAATCACTATTACAATAATACTTCCCCTGTTATATAGCCCGAGAAAGTAAAAATGTACAAACAGAAATATATAATTCTTTATTTTTGTTTTTCATTATGTAACAATGTTAATAATAAAACAAATTCAATAGGCCTAAATAGAATACATCAGGCGTTAGGAAATATTTTAATCCTTTTAGGATGAAAGGATGGAAGGTGAACCCGTGAAGAGCTGGATCATTTGACAAAATTTACTATCACTGAAAACTGCCTCAGAAAATATGGTTTTAATTAAAATTTTCCGTGAGGAAATGTTCTTCATTTTGGAGTATTTGTTTGTATTTTATTGTTATTGTTATAGTGCGAAAGGTATTTATATGTTAATAAGGCGCTTTTTGCTTTAATTTCTTTTTAAAAGTGCTCTTCTTTCTTTAATATTCTTTTACGATTCTCAAGAGATGGGAGTGTTCTTTTCCTTTAATGAAATTTAAATTCCTTGTGTAATATTCGATTATTTTAGTTTAATTCCCAGAGGGATTATGCGTTATAATATTACATTATAAATTTTCACATAATTTAATATAAATTTGATACAATGTAATAACGACATGTTTTAAATATTTAATTTTCATGACAATTAAATATTAATATTAGGTATTTATTAATGAACAAAAATGAATTAAAATTAAATTATCAAATGAAAATTCTGGCATTATTATTTATTAGGCGCAATGGATTGCCTGCAAAATGCATAAAAGTTAAGGCTCGGGTATAGTTACTATAAAAGTGTCGTTCGTACTTTACTAATAACTTAATTCAGGTGCACTTTAGAGAAAAAAATTATTTACAAAAAATGTCTATAATTTTATGCTTAACATCGGATTGATTCAAAAATTTCAAAATTCTGAAAAAAACAAATTTCAAAATTTGATATTTTTTTTTATTAGAAATTGGGAATAGTTTTTGAAAAAATATTGACAATCCGATGTTAAGATACTAATGTAGATTATGTGTAATTTTTTTGAAAAAGATATTTCAATCGTAGCATGAGTTATTAGTAAAGTATGATTTTTGATGTTTTTCTAGACTTTCTATTATTCAAAACAAGTGCGAAAAGTCAGAAAAGACAATACATATATTTAGTATACTGTAACCAAAATTTGGTTCATAAAGCACTCGAAATGCATGAGTAATTAATTTAATAAGGAACTACTAACGCTAACTATACTAGCACCTTAAGTATTCAATTTTCTGATCTATTCTTATTCACATACAATTATGTAAAAACTACGCTATATTTCTAAAAAGTATTGGCACGACCTTGTGAAGTAAGTTCATAAATTTCATTTTGAAATTTCAAACTTTTCATTAAAATAATTTTCGAAACTTTCACGAGCAAGCCATAAATTTCTTAAATTTTCGAAATTTTTGAATCTTTCGAAATTTTCATAGATTTCTAGAAACTTTTCAATAATTTCGTTAAACAAAATATAATTTTGAAATGTTTTACTGGAATTTCTGAAACTTTCGTGAATTTAATGGAAATAAAAATATTACCGCCATTTTGCTATACAAAATGGTTGAGCAGAATTCAGTTTCCATTCGTATTTTTTTTACTTATTAATTATGTAAGGTTCGTGTAAGGTTATATTGTTTTGATATTTTGTTGTTTTATAAAAGAAAATCGATCATTTGGAAGTATTTTAATAGTAGTATGATATAGTGGGAAAATAGGAGATTTAAATTTTGCTATATCAATTTTATAAACGCGTATAAAAAGTCAATTTAAATCATGTGAAAACGCTAATGATAAGGTCATGTCATAATACCATCATAATCTTTTCATATTTTTCGAAAGATTCAAAATTTCAGCAAAAATTATTAGGCTTCATAAATTTCATAAGTTTCAAAACTTTCACGAAATTTATGAAACTTTTCAATGAAATTTTTCAAATTTCTAAATTTCATGAAATTTAACAAGAACGAACCTCATGCATTCATTCCACACATATCAAATACATCAATTTAAAACAAAAATAACTTATGTCCACCCAATCATTACAAATTAGTCAGTAGTCTGATAATGTCAGAATAAAATGTAATACGGTGCATATTTATAAATGAAAATGTATGTAAATAACACAGACAAAAATGCTTCGAAGCTATTTTTGACACTTGTTACCCAATATACTATTTGGGAGCACAGCCATTATACGAGTATTGTTCAAAATATCAGATGAATTTTCAGTATTTTATGCACCATATATCTTGAATATTATGTTAAACTTGTAAACGTTGCGGTATTAAATTTTCATAGACATAGTACACAGACACACCATATTTTCACAATTACGAGTAAATCATTCTGTAAATAAATCGTAGATCCGACCTCAAAAATTTCCGAACAATAAAACTTTGTGTGCATTCTGCACTTTTCAAAACTTACGTCCGACTGAATTTACACGCAACACGTCATCTGGCAAAACAATATACTACTTGGCACTGCGTTCAGACCAAAACTACACATTACTACAAATCTAGAACTGTGCTCAACAAACTCACGAGAGATGTATATTTTTACGTTTTACTTTGTCAAATTTATCGACGCAATTTTGCTGTACCTACTTGATTCAAAAACTAGGAGGAGCGATTTGAAGTTTTCACGCTTGGCCATATTTAATGTGTACGAGAAAAATATAACCAGATTTTTTGCGGCAAAATTAAGTTTGACATTTCCGCGTAAGATCATCTCTTCACGTTTATTTTATAGATTGTCTGATAATTAATCGCAAATATTATTTTAAGAATACAAATTAAATAATTTTATAATTTATTACCACTAAACCACGGTGAAACGAAACAGTCACTGACAATGACAACAGCTGAATAGACAAGATGGAGAATACTCGTTTGTTTACTCTATACAAAGTTTATTAGGTGTAAAACTGGTGTGACATCAACCAATAAAAAACGATCACTTTCAGCACTCCAACTTCAGATTGCTCTTCCTAGTTTTTAATTCAAGTATAGTTATAAACTACGCATTGTAGTTGATTTGAAAAAATATAAGAAAACCAATTTTATATTAAATTATAATTTAAGAGAAGTTCGGAGTTTCGCTTGTAACGTTTTTTCTCCTACTATTTTTACAAAGTGGATGCATAATAAAAATTAAAGTAGTACTTACTCTGTCAACCCTTATTGCTATTAAAGTTTTACTTTATCTACTCTAGTTTTACTTTATTTACCCTTGCGGTTAAAGAGTAACTTAATCGACTTAAAATAGTCGATAATAGTATATTAAGTATCAAGGTCGGTATGTGCAGTTTACCGGTTGAAAATAAGTTTGGAGACAGACACGTAATCGAGGTTTCCAATATTATCCGAAACCGGTACAAAACGCACGTAACGTCCGTAATGCTTATAACATTTTTTGCCAGATCGATACAATAAAAAAAATTGAAAATAATGTTTATTTTTTGTTATGCTTCCGCTTTCTTTATGAGTTCTTACCGCCTTCTAAGATTATTTACCGCCTTCTAAGATTATTTACCGCCTTCTAATTTGTACCTTGGAAACAGAGCCAGTAAACGCTAAAAATGACCAATCGTGCAAAAAGCTATGGAAAAAATAATATTAGTTGATTTTCTGATCAACAGTACTAAATAGTAGGTATGTATACACCCTGTATATTTCACCGAGTGTGCGGTTACCAGTAGGTAACTCACTCATAGGTAATTAACTAAAATTGAGTTCTTCAACGAGCTAAAACTCTGAAACTAAAAAAGATAACTGGATTCTGTTTGCGGCATTGGATTCAACAACAATTAATTATACCAACAACATATTTTTCAGCGGTCAAAATCTTCTGATACAAAAATAATATCATATTTAATAAATAATAAAAAAGAAACCTATAGCTTTTTTTATTGAAAGATACACAATTCAATGTTTTTCTACATTATGTGTTTAGGATATATTTTGAACGGCGTCTGGATGTTCGTATCTACGAATCAGTGTTGGCTTAGACAGACAATTGCGTAGGCGACGAGGACAAACAGAAAGAACAAATAATTTAAAAATAATTGTGCGGATCTATTATTCTCTCTCGCGGGGCGATCTAGTTTTTAGTTTCGATGCGTGCGCGCTGTGATGTCATTGTTGTTCTTGAAATTTTTCACGGATTTCGCGGAATTAAATTGTGTAATCTGGAGAGCGATTTATATTTCCTCTTTTATAAAGCTGCGCTTTTGTATGTTAAAAATATGTTTCTACATTTTAATAAATATACTCGTATTTGTAATAATTATGTGAATATTATAGCCACGTAAAGTACAACTGAAAAATATATTACTTTACCAATATTTTTTTTGTCTTAAGCCCTGAAGAATTTTTACATGCTTCTAAATTCGTTAAACTAATAAATTCACTGGTTTGCAGCTATAAATGAATTAGAAATTCTTCTTTTCCAATACTCATTGAAGATTCAATTTATAGCAGCGCCGGTATTTGACAATGGACAGGCGATGCTCACCAGTATAATTTTTCTAGTCATTCCGAAGCATGAAAATATCCTCAAAGAATCCTTGTGTGAACAGGGCTTTATAGAATATAAGGCAAAAAGTAATTGGTTGATGTGATATACCTACGTTATAGAGCTGAGCGCGTGAGTAAATTTCTGTTCACGATCACGCACGCCCACGAAACTAAAAATAAAATCACGCCCAATCAGGCAAAACATTTTACGTTTGACTCACGATAACTCACGCTCACGCGATGTGTCACGTTCAGGTCACGTAAAAATATTTTAATAAAATCGAATATTAATAAGTTACTTTAGCACTCGATCGCTTACGAGTGTTGCAAATTATGTATTATGTCGTGACTCGTGATTTTTACTCACACCCGAAAAAAAATTCACTCACGCCGATCACACTCACGATACATTACGTGTCACGCCCAATCATGATTCAAAATTGTTCACGTCCACGCGGGTAACGCCGTGACCCATCATGGTACAAAATTCACGATCCGCGCCCAACTCTAGTAAGTCAGTCATTCTCATCATTAAGTTTAAAAGTGTTTATTTCTTGTCAAAATCAGTGGCGGATTTAGAGGAGGCAATTTTTTTTCTATTTGACTCACTAGAAACTAAGCGTAATCTTAGCGTAAGTTGAAGCTTTAAAATCATGAACAGAGTAAAACAATTTCTATTATTCTGTATAAAAAGGTGAGCAGGGAACGTTCAATCACCAGGATATTTGACTTTGAATATAAAAAAATTCCGCCAGTGTCGCATTTTATTACCGGCCCAGCACAATTTAAATTTTTTAAATCTTTGAGCACCTTCCATCAAAAAAATCTAGGTGCAAATTTGATTATGGTACGCCCTGTTCCATTTTTTGACTCAATTTTGTAACTTTTAATTTATCCTGAAGACGGCTAAAACGAAGCCGAAACGTCGACTTTATGAATAAATAACAAAATCCAAAACTTTTATGACTGATTTACCAATTATTACCTTCCAACATCCAAATTTCAACAGTCAAGATTCAAATTATACTACGTATTAACGTTTAAATTTCAGCAATTTCATATATCAACATTACTTGTATTCAGTAACTTTATTTCTGAATTAATTTAATTTCCTAGTGTTCGTAATGATCTATTTCAACTCTCGTAAACTGCAATCTTGCTCCTGATGTTCTGTAATTTGAAGAGGGCAATAAAAAGCAAATCACAAATAAATATCGCTTTGATTTCACGAACTACCGGCGTATCTGTAGTTTATTTAACAGCGCTCACAAAGAACAGTAAACGCTTTGCCGGCCAGGCCAGGCGATAGCTCGATGCGATTACAAACTCATTGCTGTAGTTTGCTAGTAAATGTTTTATAGCCTCTAAAGCGTAGGCGTTTACTTTTATATCCCCTTGTGGAATTGATCAACGATACGTAAACTCGGTAACGATTGGTTACGGTTACGGTTAGCGCAGCTTTGGTTTTAGTTTTTATTCCACAAATATCCAGAGATTGTATTAGCGAAACCGCAGATTAGTATACTGTGGAAATCCACGGAATTTTTACTAGCACACTTTAAAAATAAATTACAAAATTGAGCTGTCATTTTTCCATAGAAGACAATGCGTTATAGATATAGAAAATGAATCCATATATCATTATAGTTAGTATAGAAAACGGAAAATATTCCACTCGATTTTTTAACCATGAAAAACTTGTTAGTATAATGGATTTTGGCCAATCGAACTTTCTATGCATATTTTATATAATATGTATCAGTTGTCATTTCAAATTTACCTGAAGAGGCCCGTCTACTACCGAAAATCCAGCATAAAATGTACTAACGTAGCGAGTGTTTTGTGGCCAGTACAAGAATGGTAAAATTTTATTTCAATAAGGATTGAATAGAGAATGAGTGGATCTACAGATGTGCCTTTTTAAAATTTGGATTAAAAAATTATACACGAATATAGAAATTACGAAAAATTTAAAAAAAATTCCTATTTTATGCAAAATTTACCCGATTATATCTCATGATACAAATTAATTTTTAAAATTTTAGAAAGGCACATCCGTATATCCATTTTTTCTGTATTAAATGTTTATAAAAACATTATCCTGAAGTCAATAATAATCTGACAGTTTACTCGCAAAGAAAACACTTTTACAGTATTTTTCAACTTCAAAATGACATTGCATAGTTAGGATGCGGCAAAGTACGAGTTTTGGGCTGGTTTCAGGCAGCCCTAGTAGTGGGGTAAAGAATTGAATGACAAAAAAAGTAAAATCAGGAGTATTCTAGGAATTCGGTAAAAACGTAGACGAGCTGCTGAAACAAAATTCAAAGATTATTTTTTATCTCTTTAAATTCTGTTCCTTGCAAATGCGATTGCTTTTTGCTACATACGTTATTCGATTTGTCTAAAAAGTTACTAAACTTTCCAGACTATCAAAAAACTCTTGTGTTATTAAATATATCAATATTGTAATAAACTCTTAGATGCCTCTGAACCATAAACTTGTTTTGTTTTTGTAATAGTAATGTTTCTTCTTAAATGTCAATAATAAATATTACTTTATTAGTATTTTTGTGATCTTTAATAGTAGATTACCTACACGTTACATTTTATCAGAAGTGGGATTGTGAATTTATTTTGCTATCTTGAAGCACTAAAATTGAGTTCACTTCTGATAAAATGTAGCGTAGTCTACTATTAAAGATCACAATATAGAGTTATCATTAATAGAAAAATCTGCTGTGGCCACTACAGTACTTCCCCGACTTTTAGTTTTATTAACTTGATACCAACTTCGGCATAATTTGACATGCGAAAAAAACAATTGCACCATCGTTTATATGTTGTTGGTGATTCTTCGAGTAGAACTCTTTCCGAGAGAGCTTTAATTTAATAAGGTACACTTGGACAAAATATAAACAATTATTGGAGAAACAATTGAAAAAATACAATTAATTGACGATTTTTATTCTTCTACTAGAATTCTTTTCCCAAGAGATTTAATTTGATACCATATACTCGATAGTATTTTAATAAAAATAAAAAAGGTTCAAATTATAATGTTGGTACCTACCACTGGTCGAATAAAGCATTAACGAATTTTAAGTCAGTTTTTGGCTCAAGTTCTTAAATATAAAATTTCAGTCAAATATTCCAATGCGTTTTTAAGTTATCCAACATCCAGACAGACTAACAGACCCAGACTCACAGACCCACAGACCGACTGTTTTTATTCTTTTAATAGATATAATTTCCCCGAGAACTTTAATTTAATAGTATTTTAATAAAAAGTTAAGTTAATACAAATTTTTTTTATATTCAGTTTAAGTTGGCACCACTGGTTGAATAAAACTCATTAACGAACTTAAAACTATTTTTTTTGTGAAAAGCTTAAATATAAAATTTCAGTTCAAAATTTCAAGGCGTTCTAGAGTTATCATGCTTACGGACAGACTGATAGACACACAGACAGACAGATAGACAGACAGACTTTTTAAATTATGTTTGTTGGGTCCTGGTAGGGTCTAAAACGTGAAGATTCATCAAATTGTCAAAAAATCACGATTACAATACTTCCTCCTATTACATAGGTCGGGGAAGTAAAAATTATTTTCCACTCCTGTGTTATTATACTTTGTGATGTTCGTCTGCGTAATTTAAACAATGGCCGCCACCATAATAAACCAAAAAAATATCCATAATGCATCAAAAACACAAACAGTGTCAAACAAATCGTGAATTATAGAATTTTGGCAACGGTCTCAACAATTTAATACAGATGAACATTGGCTGGTGTCCATATGAGACTCTCTCCCCTCTCCTGTCTCCTCTCCCATGTCCTATCTCTCCTCTCCGCTCCTATCACACTCGTGATGAGAGCCAGGATAACGAAGAAGAGAAGATTATTAAATTTACTCGTTTGTCGTCGCCGCCTGCTGCATTTGTCTTTGTCAAGCAAGACAAGGCTGTCTTGGTTCTTGTATTGTATTTATTGTTTACGATGAGAGCGATCACGATCTGAACTATTAATAAATTGTCTAGTGACGAACGGCGAGACATTTTTACAATAAGATTTTACTCGGTAAACGACTAGTCTGGTTTTGAGATAAATAAGTGTTGTATATTGTAATTTTGTTTCAGTGTGCGGTAATATTTGTAGTCAAGAGATTAATGATTAACAAGGAAGCCAGATGATTTTTTAAATTATGTAACATAATTATTTACTATTACTTTTAACATAAAAGGATTTTTATATTTTAACATTATTTAGATTTTTAGATGTTAATATTATTTATTCTATCTTCGCTTCAAAAATAAAACATAGGAGTGCAATATAATATACTATATATAATTTATAAAAACTTTGTCATACGATCAAATTTTGAATGTTCTCATTCTTAAACTAATAAATAATTAACATTTATATATTACTATTCACTGACAGCAAGTGACGTGACGTGACGTAGTGACAAGCAGAGACACCATGGAACACTCATGAACTAATTACAACTTCTGACCAGGGTTGTCAATGAAAAACGTGGTCAATCGTCGTTAAGTAAAAATGACATTCAAAACAATAACAGTTTGATTAAATTAAGAATTCAGTACTATTTTAAATTCAAATTTTGATAAGATTCTAACGAGTATTCAAATGAAAATACTACATACTTATATTATACATAATAGTTATACTAAAATGACACTAGCATAACCTAAGAATTGTTGAGAACAGCACTAAAAAGTAAAGGTAAAAATATGGTTCTGCTGAGATACTAGGTATATATTTTGTATATAAGTATCTATCTACCGGTATGTTAGAAAACATTTAGAATAATCATTCCTGCTATCTAAGAGATAGTATAAAAAATATGATCTTCCGTGACCTAAGAACTAAAATTCTAGAATCTAGAATCTCATGTTATTTATTATCTATAAACAATTTTATCATGATCTTCTCGGACAATAATTATGTTTCTAGGAAGAAAAATCTCTTCAGTTAACTGTTAACGCTGTTATCTCAATAACTTCCTAAATGGAACAACAAAATATTTTCTATTTTATTCACTTGCTACACCATTATTTCCTGTATAATTTTATTCATATTATACACAAATAATAGAATTCCTCAACAGCTAGGATCAGAGTTCACGGGTACCGATATCTATAAGAAATAATACGTTTATTGCGTTTCGATTACCTACTTTACTTAAACATTCTTTTATCTTATACGGGAAGCTAACGATCAGTGGAAAAACACAATTTTCTAAACATCGCAGTTTTTGTACTTTGATAAAAATTCGATAATGAAACAGTTTAGAAAATTCAATGGTCTTATGTTCAAAATCTTATGATCATTTATTATTGTTGTAAGGACAACCTTTAAATGCATAATAGGTAGGTATATCAAAGGTGTTTCTATTTTTCTTTGGATTTTTACTCTTGTAGAAGTAATTAATTTTTATAATATTAGATTTGTCTCGAAAGTTATCAAACTTTCCAGACTATAAGTTAAAGCATCATGTGTATTATCAAATTTCAAGATGTCAACTGAGTTATCTATCACTCTATAAGTATTATATCATTACTTTTATATTTGTAACATAAACTGTGTTCATTATATTCGTTACCAAAATGATGTCCTATGTCATTTAACTTATAAGAAAATTTAAAAAAACTTATGATATAAAAAAAGTGTGATACGAGACAAAATGACATTTTTATAAAAAATAAAAATCCTAATTATATTACTCAGAAAATTAATTTTCGTTAATGTGAAATCGTATTTCAAAAGTGTAAAATCTGTTTTCCTTAATGTGAAATCATATTTCAAAAGTGTGAAATCATTCTGTAAAAGGTATAGACGTATTTTTTAGTTTGACAAAATTTTGGTTTATATGACCAAAACAAAATAATATTAAAATATGTGACGTAGAATAGCGCCAAACCAATATCCAATATCCATATCAGCGGGAAGCTAAAATGCTTTCCTCCTTTCGTTCCAGATAATGACGTCACAGAAAATTTTCGTTCTCAATTTACTAAAAACCTATATTTATTTAAATAAAATTTACATTGTTTTCGACCTAACATTAGGTACATAGTAATAGAAATCTCATTTTCAATAATGCAAATAGCGCATTGTTCTGCTCTTGACATATTTGGATTATTTAGATTACAAGTTAACAATTAAACACCTCGCAACACAATGTCTCCTAGTTGATCCCATGTCATCTCCAGAACAGTTACACAGTGTCAACACAACCCTGCACAACAACCGAACATCAGTTAAACAAACACGAAACAATAAAACTACCGTTCCGTTCCGTACACTTACACCTCGCTGTCATCTCAGCCAGCGCGATGACGTCATAAGCTCTCAAGACATCGCAGAACTAACAGAAATCGAGATGCACTTGAAAACAAAGAACTTGTCAACATACGACGCTCGTTGAGCACGGTTGTGTTATAGGCGGCTGCGGAAAAGGAGAAAATACCGTTGTGCGGAAAACAGTCTTAAGTAGATGTGCAGCAAATGGAAATGCATTACTGGAAAAGTAGCGAGTTTGTTTCAATACATAAATGTGATATGAATAGCAATTTGCCGTCGGCAATATTCCCGGAAAGTTGCTTAGAGCTTTATAAGTTGCCAAATTTTGGGAACATTAAAAATTAATAAGAATTGTAATAATCGACAAGTAAATATAATGAAGGATGTAAGTATTCGGGAATGCAGTATGTATGTTTTTATTTTACTAAAAACCGACGTTTCGACACAGCCTTGTGTCTTCATCAGGGCGAACCTAACGATTTACTAATTCACCCTGATGAAGACACAAAATGGTGGGTTTATGCTGCAACTAAATTATAAAATTAAATCAGTGTTTATGCTCAAAACTATAAAACTATACTGAAGAATAAACCAATACAAATGCACAATTTGCGCGTTCGTATGGTACAAAGCACATCAAACAACACGCTTCAAACGTCAAATTCGAAGTTATGTTTGCATTGCACATGTGCGAACATTAAAAAATTAAGAAATTAAACTAAGAAATTGAAAATAGTCAACTTCTTAGGTTAGTGACGATTGTTTAGTTTGTTAGTTTAGTTGGATAAACGATTATATAGGAAACAATATTACAATGATATCTACTTTCTTCGTTTAATATCATAATGTAATTTCTTAATTTAGTTGTCTGCATAAACCCACCATTAGTAAATTGAGAAAGAAATTTTGCTATGACGTCATTAATTTTTATACGAGATATAAAATCGTTCTACGTCACAGATAAATATTCAATTATCGTTAATTATTTTTGGGCTTGTTAATAAAAATCTTGTCTAAATGAAAAATACCGGTCTTAAGATTTTATCTCTTCTTTACAAAAGATATTTATTAAAACAAAATCATGCAAGAAGCCCATTGTAAAAGACGTGATAATATGGCAAAAACGTATTTAGTTTGCTGTCATTTAATTTACTACTCAATTTTCAATTGCAATATCAAGTTTGAGCAGGATTTTTTTCAATCATCCGCCAATTTTGCAACAGGAATTTTTGACAGCTGAAAAATATTTTGTAAGTACAAATAATTGTTGCTGCATCCAATGCCGCAAACAGAATTCAGTTATCTTTTATATATTCTAGCTCGTTGAAGAATGCAGCAGAAATGAAAAAATTGCACGATATTTTATATTAACCTTAATTTTTCTTTACCAACTCTGCTAGATTTACAAGATAATTTCTTTGTTTTGATTTGATTTGAACTTCATAAAGTATCAAATATTACTTGAAGAACAAAAATAAGGCCTCTTGGTAGAAGCCATATCAAAGTGCACTCGAAGTTTCGATGATCTCCCCCTGATTAAATTACAATTAATTAATCAATTGAGGAGTGTTGCATTCCATAACTACTGGATCGTAGATGAAGTTTGCATACTTGGATTAAGTTATTACATAGATTCGTCAAACAATTTGAATCCAGCAAATCAGAAATTAATTACATTAAAAGCGGATTTATCGGAATCCTTTGTAATGCTGTAATCCAACTTTACAAACGCGAATTGTTCCTGGAATTAGAAGCGAACGACTTGTTGACATAGAAAACTAAGTCTAGAATTTAGTTAGCCTGAAATTCATGATATATAGATATTAACAGGCCCGTCTACCTCCTCAAACTGCTAGTGTTTTGTGGCCTGTACAAGAATAGTAAAATGATTTCAACAAGGATATGTATACTTAAAAGATCAAGTAACTGTCGTGCCTTTTTCAAATTTTAATTTAAAAAATCTGACGTGGCCATCACACAACCTTCCGCCATATCTAGACTTTAAACAGAAATGTATACGTACAATCCGGTGTCCATTTAAAATATACCTAGAAATAAAAATCTAAAATATTCAAACACAGAAATTAGTACCACCTGAATCAAAATATTCATTCACACGAAAACTCTTCTGTGTTGAAGCAATCCTCCGTTCAGTTACTACATTTAATAGCTTACTTATGACTTATATAGCGCTAGTATGCCAACTTGTCACCCAAGTTGTCACCCGTCTCACCTGTCAATATTTTTTATGCAGAAACAAAAATCAACCGAACATGGATTACAAGATTTCAACGTTTTATTTGATAAATTTATTTTTTAAATTTTACTGCAGTTCTTTAATGCTACCGGGTAAAGACAATTTTTTTATAACGTAAATTGCAAATAACTTTTCCTCTTAATCTTATTACAAATAAATATTATATTTATTCAAATTTATAGAAATTTTTGACACTTAATCTTTTCAATCTTCCAAAAATATCACTTCCGGTGAAGATATTTGTACCAAAATCTAATGAGTATACAATTGTAAAATACCAAATATCAAAATTTTTGGGTAATTCCTATTTGAGTTATCCAACAGACGGCATCGGCCCGGACCACACACATACACACACACACACACACACACACACACACACACACACACACACACACACACACACACACACACACGCACACACACATACATACATACAGACATCATCGAGAAACTATCAAAAATGAGTTGTAAGGACCCTAATTCGTGCTCATCCACTTAAAACTCACAACCCGATTTTTTGCATGATTCCAATACCTTCCTTTACAGGTAAGCGGAAGGTAAAAATTGTACATGATTAAAAAATTTCGAATATTTGATAAAAATTTCAAATTTATGCAAACTTTACATGGTTATATCTCCTGATAGAAATTTATATTTAAAATTTTCAAAAGACACATCTTTGGATCCATTCTTTCTATTAAATGTTTATAAAAACATTACCTTGAAGTCAATAATTATCTAACAGTTTACTCGCAACAAAAACACTTATACAGTATTTTTCAACTTCAAAATGACATTGCATTGCCAGTACGAATTTCGGGCTGGTTTCAGGCAGTCGTAGTAGTGGGGAAAAGAGAGGAATAGAAAAAATAGTAAAATCGGAAGTATTCTAGGTTTTCGGAAAAAACCGCTTAACGCTATATTTTATAGAAACTTTAAATTTAAGTAAAATTTAATTTAATCCAATGTTAGTGAAAAACTGTAAGAAGGTGTACAATTTCAGAAAGAAAATGCAATGATCACGAATCAAAAACAATTTTTTCAAAATTCGCTAAATAAATTGCACTCTATTGTCTATGACACATACATCAAGGAGCGTCAAGGAGTATCGAGGAACTCCTTGATGAAACGATAGAACGCATCCGTCCGTGACGAAAAGTACGGGCTTCTCTATTTTCATTGCGTAGTTCCTCGATGTAACGAATGTGTCTCAAGTCAGACCTTTCTTAATTTCTAAGTTATTTAAATAGTGCTCTACTTACTCTCTGCTTTACTGAAAGTATCAAAAAAACATGATGATCAACTCCTATCGTCATCTTACATACAAAAATTCATCATCTTATATCATTCGTTTGACAACAAATGAGCACTTACTTTCTGCCGCGGAATATAATTTTAACATTTTTCAACCTGGCGAAGAACTATTGTTGATATATGTATTATATCTACATATCTAGCTCCAAACTGCTGATGGGTATTTCTCCCTAAACGTCCTTAAATAATTTTGTATGATTAAAACACGTGCCTACTTTGGCACCATATAAACAAATTTTTTTCTGCGATGTCTTTCAAAATTTTTTATGCTTAATAAGAGTAACTTAATCATCAGTACAATGCCTTTATAAAACGTTCAATATAACAACACGTTTTTAGGTTACGCGACAAAAATCCGTCAAAACCTGCCAAAGTAACCCCGTTTTAAGGTATGTCATGTAGTATCTGCCATTTTATTTTTTCCTTAAGTTAAGTATAAAAGACAAAATAGGTGATTATGTGCTGGCTCACAATTTTTCTATAAAAATAAACCATTTCCCCTGGTCAACGAACTGGTGTACTAAGTCTTCCCCATTTCCAACATGTTGCTTACACTCACAAACATACTGACACACTCACGGACAGAGTGTGTTATTCTTAGCGGCCCTAGTTCTTCAGTGACGTCAATGGATCTCCCATTGCACACACGTCAAATGTTTTACGTTGTCTTGTTGTCTGCAGCACCAGCACTCTTCGATCCTAAGCGGATTGCGAAAAGAAAAAAACGCTTTGATTCCAAGTTGTGGAATATGCATTGTGACTTTAATTCAATCATACGAAATAAATAACGGAATTTGTGCATGTAAGATGCAAGAATTTATTCAATCTTTTCAATAAGTTTATATATCGACGAATGCACCAAAGCTGAATGAAATCTTGTTCAAAAGGCTTTGAAATTGCAAAAAGCAATCCTATTATGTTTTCAAGGGAATGAACAGAACATACTGTTACAGGATTATCCTACATATGTTATGAAAATAGAGCTTGTTACGATTTTGTTATTTTTATTACGCTAATCTGCATAAAATATCATACATGTATTTTTTTATCTTTAATAAAATTTGCATAAAGCTGGTAGAAAAATAATATACAGCCTCGTATAATATTTTTTTTAAACACTATTCGCGAAAAAACGTAAATGTAGATGGCAGTGTCGGCGAAAGTCGTAATAGGGATAACATAACCAGTAGTTATTGAGTTATATGTATTCTTTTGGTATATCTCAATAATATAGTGTATAGTGTGTATTATTATTTAATATAGTGTCATTATAGGTTATTCCAGGATTTAACATTAAATTATTAATATTCTGTGGCACTTTTGCTTGACATACTAAAATATAACCTCAAATAAATCATCGACAAAGTATTAAAATTTAGGTATATTACTATGACTATTTCCCTCATTATATTTTAACCAATTAAAATGCACTATTTTTCACAAAAACCATAGAAACTTTTTTTTAATCTCGAACTGTCAAAAATCACGATTACCATACTTCCTCTATTATGTAGACCGGGGAAGTAAAAATGAAATAAATGAACACCTAATTAGAATGACATTTATTTAGAATTAGAATTATTAGAAGTTATGTTATAGTATATTACGGATCAAGGGCAGTATGTGCAGTTTACCGGTTGAGGATAATGTGTGGAGACTGAGACGTAGTCAAGGTTTCCAATTTTATTCGAAATCGGTGCAATATGCACGTCCGTGAAGCTTATAAGTAGGTACATTAAAATTTATTTTTCGAAAAATTCGTTTTGATCCGTAATCAGCATATTAAACTGCACTTTATACCCTTTAACTTAACATAAGTGGCATCAGTTTTTCGTAAAAATGATAAACATAATTATTTCTTTTACGACTTACCTACATTACAAAAGTACACAAGTTGGGAAAAAAGCGTCGTAGATACTGTATGTATGAACATGAAGTATTTATTTGTTACATTTTTATCAGTAGGTAAATTCTTATTAGTTTTTAAATTGAAGAGGTTTATTTTTATTTATACGAAACTTTCTAACAGTAAGATTCCCGAGGTCTGAGAAGCAAGTAACAGTACTTATTTATTAGTTGGCTTCACGTTTAAATTGTTTCGGAAGTAATCTACAGAGCGCAATGTAATATTCCTCGAAACCTGAGACAGGTGCGTTTTTTAGCTCCGTCTGCGGTCGTGCGCTAATTCTACAGAGCAAAAAACACACTCTGCGCTTCACTGAGCGAATATTAATATCTATAAATCTTCTAGCGCTGCCATTGTGCAAGAACCTGCGACGACACAACGAAATTGATACGGAAACTTGCGTCTTACGTTGGATGTATTCACAAAACGAACAAGAAATTGTACTGATATGCGGCAGGAGATGCACAAAATATTGCAAGAAGATTAAAATATAGAAATTTTCAGAACTATTAAGGAACTAAAGTGCATGTTGAAGGTCGGAAGTCGGATAATTTGAAATAAGTATAACAACCAATCTCACATAGCAAACGTTTCTATGTTTGTTACATCTTCTTCAGTGTCTATAGAGATCCTAGATTTACAATAAGTTATAATCAACATGGAAGTTGAAGTTGATTATAACTTATTGTAAATCTATGATCTCTAGGCACTGAAGAAGATGTAATAAACATCGAAACGTTTGCTATGTGAGATTGGTTGTTATACTTATTTCAAATTATCCAACTTCCGACTATCAATCCTTCAATATTTAACTTTTGGATACAATCATCTTTATATTTTTCTAAAATGCATGATTTAATCCTGAGGATAAAGTTTATTTCACGATCCGAAGGTGAGGGAAATTATCATGCACCTATCTTACTTTGTAACAAATAGCATGTGTATTTACTTGACAACAGGATTAAATAATTCAATTCCTTGACAACGGGATTAAAAATGAAAATTAATCCCTTGAGATCAAACGAGGATCAAATTAAATTAACTCCCGGGAATGCAACAATAAATATAATAATAAATAAACCATTTTTATAAAAATATATTTGAGTTACGCTTCTGTGACCAAAGTTGTAAAGAAAATCGCATGAAATAAATAACAGCCAATGGAAGAATTGATTACAATATATACAAATTTAGAGGAAATTTTTTACTAGTAGCTTGCGGAACTTAACTGAAATTCATAAGCGGAAACTTTACTGTCATTTATGTCAGTTTGACATTAAATTATTGGTTAAATTGTCATTTTGAGTGTAAATAAGCAATTAGTAAGGTAAATAATGCATATTTATTAATGTTAAAAACAAATTTAGGAAGTATTTCAAGTTTCTGTAGAAAAATAATTAAAAATAGAGCGGCGGTGTCATTTTCTTACCGAATATGCACTCGTGCATTAATAATTCATATCCAGGATTTTTTTAGTGCATTCCAACAACGTAATTAGCTCGAGTGGTACACGAAGTTGTCGGAAAGCACTAAAAAATGTGATAATTTCACAGATATAAGTACAAAATTTCTACATTTTATAATAATGGGCTTTGCATGGTACTGAAAATGAGGTTTTTTCACTATGAACATAATGTTCAAAATATCTGTAAAAATACAAATTTTATTTAAATAAAATTTTGTTTCTTATTAAATTGAGAAAGAAATTTTGAAGATATGGCAGCATTCTACATCACATCACATCTTCAATTTTATTATTATTAAATCATGCAAGTAGGCCATTATTTGATGAAAACCTAACAAATTCTGTACCTTCTGCAAAATATTGTAAAGCCCTGGTCGTACATGGATTCTAGGAGGATTTTTTTATGCGTGTGAATCCAGAGAAAAATAATCATTGTGAGAATTGCCTAGGGAAGCCGCTAAACTGAATCTTCAATGAGTCTTTGAAAAGAATTTATATTTATTGATTTTTTTCAAGAATTCAGAAGCATGAAAGAATTCTTAAAGAATCAATGTATGAAACAGGGCTTTAAACTAAGGAAGCTTCTTTAATATAGGAATGAACAGAAAATATATCTTTTAAAAGTATACCTCACAAGAATTTAGCAAATTGTTATTTAAAAATTTCTATATTAATTTACTTCCAAAATTATTATAATCTAACGAAAGTTAAACTATTCAAATTATTACTCGTATAAGAATAAATGTTTGTTTTGCAAGTCAAAAACGAGTGTCGTAATTATTTAATTGAAAATTTTCCACTTTAAATTGGCTACAATTAAACAACCTGCAAAAGATATTATTGGTGAAAAGGTTAATTTTTTTTCGTTGACCATATTTTGTTCATTTATTTTACTGGAAGAAAACAACCAGTTTAATTCACCTTTTGGTTAATTTGCCGATAAAATATTAAACTTTCCCCTCTTAAGTTGCTCTTTGCACAGCACAAATAATAAACGTAAATTCGTGTAACAAATTTTTGTCAAACATCAAATCTAAAGTTAGCAGTGCAGTATTCAACAAATCAGTCATTAGTTAATTATTTACTTAGTACTTTCAACAGCTCTGATTAAATATGAAGTTCGTTAAGTTTACGCAAACGCGAGACTAGGATAAGAATCTTCGCGCCATGTTCCTCTTTAATGTAATAAATTAAAGATCAAAAGTTTGCGCGGAAGTAAAATAAACTTAAAAGATTTTAAATCACTTCATGAGTTGTCAGAAGTTACAAGTTGGTTCTTTACGCCCTCAATTTTAATGTATGTATTTTATTGTGCAATAATAACAGAAGAGATGATAACCGAGTACGATATGTGACAGACCGACTATGGTTCTGATTTCTGATAACTTAAGTTCGAATTCAGTTTGTTACACATTCCAGTAAGGTGGCAAGTCGTACTCGGATATATGAGTCAAAAATGATTGTTCACGTCAAATGGTTAATAATTTTCCTCACAAATACATGAGAGTTAAGGTGGATTTTCATTCGTGGCTTCGTCTGGCTTCGTCTGACTCCAGCTACTTGGAGGAGTGGAGGTCACGTGCGGCTTCAATAAATTCACAGTCGGACGAAGCCGCGACTTTTTTGTCACACAAACCTTCAAAGTCATACCAACCATAGATAAATGTCCCTATCTCTTAGTAATTTTGTTTGCAAAGTTGTTACAATATGAAATAATTTAGAATATTTTGACATCATGTGAATGTGAAAATAAAGATTCAAGTAAGTATCTCATGTAATATAATATATTATAATTTTTAATTGAATTAAAGTTTAAATGTTATTATAATTATTTAAGATGTCAACTGTCATATCAAACGTGATTCGAACGCGTCGAGCGAAGTCAGTCATAGGCACACAAATCTGCGCTGCGGCTTCGTTCGACTTTGTAGTCAGACGAAGCCAGATGAAGCCGCGAATGAAACGCCGCCTTTACACGTAGAAAATAGTTTTGATCACAGAATTTCATTTTATAGGGTCACTAAACAACGATTAAAACTTATTCACGTGTATTATTAAATCGTATTTTTGATCAATTTTGATTCATCTTGATCTTGTGAAAAACATAGTTTCGTGGTCTAATTCTTATCATAATTTGACTGAGAATAGAAATAAAACATTCTGTTATAGTTGCTGTTTTCATAATTTATTTAATGTACAAAATACATACAATCACGAACTAAAATTGCAGTGTTTATGCCACCTTAACTGCACATGAAACAGCCCTGTGATAGTGCTATGTACAATCAATTAGCAACCATAAATGAATTGACGGCTGGTAACCGCACACACGGTATAATCTAATTTTGTAGTAATTACGCACTCATCCAAGTTAAGTAAAATATGTGTTAGATATATAATGTAATAATTAAATAAAGCAAGTGCACCATTTTTGTAGAACCTACTTAAATAGTTTAGGCAGTTAAATTATCTCTTAAATTATCTGACAGTTAAGTTATCATGAATTTAAACGATTTATTAAAGTTTAAAGTAATATTTCAGATGATTAACAATTTACAGTACAGTTATGATGCGATTAAAGGCGTGAAAATTCGCATGCATTACTAACTTCGGTAGTTCATCAATTTAAAGTGTTGAAGGTTTATTAGTTTTCATCGGTTGATTGGCTGTCGTTATTTATGAGTTACTAGCTAATTATCAGCAGCCGTAAAATTAAAATTAATACTTCACACTTGAACGTTTCACGCAACATTTTGCTTTATTTATTACTTGCAGTTTCCGAAAGACAGAACTGTAGCTTGCCTATGGGTGAATTTTAAATTTTACTGAGATACATAACAGGTTTTACTTACAAAGTTACTGTAGCACAATTTCATCAATTCTGGCTACGAAAAATGATAAAGCATTATTCTAATTAGGAAAGTGAATAAAATAATACAAAACCAAACCCAAATTATAATAATTTATTAAAGTAAATAATATATTGTTGTTAAGATCAATCATTCAATGTATTTTATATTACGGTATTATTTATTTTATAAGTATAAAATTGTTTTAAGAAATAATTTCCTACCTTATTTCTCGTTTTTGAGTCGCCTATTAAATCGTTCTTAACACATTCAAATATATTTATAGGTCTTTAATATAAGGCATTATTTAAACACTATAATGCCCATTTTCAATCACGAACCCTCAAATAACACACACAAAAGTACTAAAACATCAAAATTATTCACTACAGATTTGATATAAAATCAATGCCATGCATAGTAGAACACTACTGATTTCGTAGACGGACTATCTCATACTGGATTCATTAAATTTCAGATTTCGACAAGATTCAACTTAAAAATTGCATTGTCCACGCTTACTATAAACCAAGAAGAATGATTTTATATGTGGTATGAATATCTACACATATTTAAATTTTAATATTGTATAATAGTATATTATTTAACGAGTAAATAATGTAGGCTATAATTAATGAGGATGAAAGTTTGTTCACGAGCCGAAGGCGAGTGTATAAATCATCCGAGTTAATTATAGCCATTATTTTCGAGTCAAATACGACCTTTTATCTACAACTTTTTAAATAAAGCAACATTTTCTTACTACAAATTTGTATTGATATTAACCTAACCTCAAACTTTGGTGTGATGACAATTTATCCGAGTAATTTAGAACTATTATGGGCTAGTCATATACAGCGTTTTACAAATTTTTATTATTTTTACTGTTTCTGCTTACAACGTCATAAAATGATAACTTGATGTAACACTATTATTAAAACAGATGTGATGGCAGTTTGACAGTTCGAGAGAATAAAGTACTCATTATTTAACAGTGTGAAATAATGAATTCATTATTTCATAATGTTTCCTTATGGAGGGGTTTATTATACTACTTTCACGTATATAATGAATACATTATTCTATTGTTGTAGATAAAAATAATTACTTTACAAAAATATTTCGTATTTTTACTTATTTCGATAAAATTCTATTTAAATTATGTGTTCTGATTACCATAGTAAAATTATATTTATTAATGTTTTGGATATCACATGTAACATGTTCCCTTGAGTAAATGACTAGTAAAATAATATATTATACAATTTATAGAATGTGCTATGTGACCGACTGTTGTTCTGACAACCTCAGGTTCAAATCCAGTCTGGTACATATTTCTGTTTAATTGTTCAAAATCTTCTCTGATGTGTACTCTCATTTAACAATCATGGGTGCCCGTAAATTAACGTTTGAACCGCACACACGATAAAATATATAATTATCTATACCGATGACTTTATAGTGTGCGACATTACAATGATTTCGAGCATGTAAAAATATGAATGTGGACGAGGCAAAAGAAATGTGTTAGGATGGGAATTTTATTTCTCTTCTCTAAAGCCTCATATTTATTATTTGTTTCGAGTTGTCAATTTCTGTCTGTTTCTAGATCTTCCATTCCTTAATATCGCAAAAATGCCGGCAATGATTAAATTACAAAATTCGACAACAAATGTCATCTCTGTCGAATTAGTCCTTAAACAAAATAGGTGAAAATGTCCATCTAATAAATAATCATTATGCATTAAGCACTAAAACAGTCGGTAGAAATGAGGCTTTATATTATTTGTGCCTAGTTTATTTTATATTCTGTGTAATGCACGCTCATTTCTTGTTAGGGTAAATGACAAAAATAATTTGCAAAAAGTATTCTCTCGTACCAATTACGAAGATAATAGTGTATGCACTAGTTTATTTGTTTCCTTAAAAAACTTCAAAGTCGCGACAGAAAATAAAACTTCCATTGGCAGGTGTTTCGTTGTTTAAAACAAAATAAAAAGAGTAAACATTTTTTATTCTCGTTCTTAACAAAATTACTCGCTGCATCGAAGCACGCTGTGATGCTGCGCCGTCTTTTATTTTATGCTCACGTCTTTTGTTTCGCTTTGCGCAATAACGGAACGCCCGGTAGATTTAGCATTCACGGTAGCGATGAAAATTACTCATAATAATCATGCTATCGGGCACAGGTTCGGATTCAGTTGAATTATAATAATAGTGATACCTATAATTATTTTTTAGCAACCTTTAAAAATTGAAAAAATATTTTTATGAAATATTTATTCAGCCATATTGAAATAAAATAAATAAACAATTTGGCAGATATGTTTTTACGTACAAAACTTGAGTATGTCAACCTCACATACAGTAAGCAACTGGTATAGAGATATATTTTACTAAAAGGATTGAAGTCAATGGGTTGCAGTCAAAAAATATATATTTTACACCACTCTACCGGTTTCGGAAATAATAATACTTCCAGTCAAGTAAATTCCAACTTCATATATTTTACTGTTCGTGCGATTATCAGCCGTCAACTCATTCATTATTGTTAGTATGAAGAGTATCCCACAGGAAGATTTTTGTGCAGTTAAACTGGAATGTGTACCAGACTGTCAAGAAACAGTTGGTCACATAACGCACTCAGTTTTTCTATAATAAACTTGACCAAAATTTACGGAATTAAATAAGTAAGTTATAAAGTGTACCTACCTACTATAATTATTAAACTACCTACTATTTCTCAATCACAAGCATGCAATTACATACTGGGTAGGCATTCAACGCCCAGAAAATAAAATTCTAGAATTTTCAAACACAGAAAAATGTAAGCACAAGAAGATTCAAATCTAGAAAATATATGCGCAATAAAATGTGTACATCAAAATATTCATTTACAAGAAAATAAAAATCTAGAGTTTTAGATTCGGCATAAATACAAACATAGAAAGATGCAAATCTAGAAAACTAGTTTGCGGGTAGTCATTCAACACCAGATAATAAAATTCTATAATTTTCATACACAGGATAATGCATGAGCTAGAAAATTCAAATCTAGAAAATATGTTCGTAGTAAAATAATCTACATCAAAAGATTAATTTTCAAGAAAATTCAATGCTAGAATTTTAGATTCAACATAAATGCAATCACAGGAAGATGCTAACACCGTAAGATTCAAATCCAAAAAACTAGCTTGTCTCTTCATTTCAACACAAGGGGTAAATTAGGTTGAACTGAACAAAATTTCAATTTCAATTTATAAACAACTCAATACCATACTTAAGTCCCACATACTGGGTTTTGATTATAACTTGTCTAGATTTGCATAGTGTGTTTGCATTTATGCCGAATTTAAAATTCTAAATTTTCCTGTGATTGAATCATTTAATGCAGGTATTTGATTACGTATAAATCATTCTACAGTTAAATCTTCATGTGCATGCATTTTCCTGTTTATGAAAATTCAAGAATTTTGTTTTCTGGTGTCGAACCCATTCTTCAAAAATTGAGACTTAAAATGAGATCTATGTAGTATTAAATAATATAATTGATTTAAAAAAATATGTGTTCTATTATAGTAAAACCTGAATATTAATTTTATAAATTGGTCGTACAATATTAATCTTTTGCACTAAAATAAAGGAAAATTCAAGTAAAATGTTGCGAAGTTTTATTGCCTATATTTGCGTAAAATATTTCAAGTCCGGCCATGTTGCTAAAGACGTGTTTGTTTGTAATTGCCTATAACAGTTTTGAAAAATACCGCTGTAAGAAAATTGCATCAGGTATGCCATGTTCATCTTCCTTCATGAATAATGGATATTATCAAAATTAGTGGTTTAATTACGGATTTATTATACTACAACGTCATGGACATGTATTTAAATTTGCTTAATATATTTCGTCGCATATTTGATGTTTAATTATTATGTTCAATTCAAATTACTATTTAGTTATATACATAAACATTTTAATTATTAATTTAAATCATCGACATATTCGTTTCAATAATTACATGAAAATTTAATCTTGGACATAATATTATACATATTTAGTGTAAATTTATGGTTACACCAAATTAATTATTTCAATTAATAACTAACAGCATATATGTTGAGAATTTAATTTGGTGAGATTTATTTTACTTGGAAATATAATATCAATTAATTTTGTAAATAACAACTTGCCCTTTATAGAAATAAATAATAATTATTGTTTGAAATATATTACAATATTATATAACAATCATTAGTGGTCATGAAAAATGTATCTGGTTCTGACAACTCAGGTTCGAATCCATTCAAATATACTGTGCATAATAATAAAATATGCGATGTATATAACGGCATATTCCATGGATGTTAAAAGGACATGAAAGTGGTTCCAATTTTCATATACATACAACATTCATACAACATCCATAATGTTAATTTGGTATATCTTATAAATATATGCCAGGATATATGTTTTCAAAATGAACATGTACATAAAATATCCACTAAATGTGATTATGATTTCTGAGTACCTGCAACTCTTAACGTATGTACCTACTCGAAGTTCTATACTGGATGACTCATAATATATGAGGCTGTCACAATCAAGTTGGGTACCTAAAAGGCGTGATAAATGTATAATTTTTCTGTGAAATTATTTGGCTTATTAAGGGAGCTATAGATTCTAGATCCGGCCCTATAAAATTCATAATCTAATGGCAACATTAAATTTTCAAGAAGTTAATTATTCTAAGAGCAGGAATAATTCTATATATGTAGGTACGTTTCTGTATTTTGACATGGGCATTTCTATAGCTGGCTCCACAGAGCAATATAATGCTAGTGTGTTAGTTCAAAGCGAATTTAATTAATTGCTATTGGCGCCACCGGAGGCACAGATGTAATTTCACGTGTATGATACGGCTATTCACTTCCTATTCCTATAGTATAGCTCTGTTTGATCACACTAATGTTTGCTTCTTACTGCTTCTATTATACAATTCAATGAGAAATTCTTGTATTTGCAGTGTTGGTTATTATTTATGAATTTATTTTGGATGTTAGATGTAGCAGAATTTAACACTGGAATAGTACAATACCAGTGCGTACTCTAAAATATCTGAGGTGGCCAACACATGATCTCTCGCCATACTCTATTATTTTAATTTTAATAATACAAGTATACTTGTACGAGTATAATATAGGTACGTAGGTACAAATATACCATTATTGTGGAAAGAAATTGTAGTTTTTAATAATATTAATAATCTATACCATATTATTAATAATAAAAAGTTCATGACATTTTATATTTTCATAATTGTCAAAAATTTGCATGTCACACTCAAATAGTTGTATTTTTATTTTCATTGGTAGGTATAATAGTCCGGGAGCTGGCGTCAAATTTCCATGGGTGATTGCAGCAAAGCTGATTTTTGCAATGTAATTAGTTCTATAATAACTAATTAAGAATTGCAGTGTTAGCTGGCACGACCGTGTGGCCTGCAGATTTAAGGGCCTGCGAAACTTTCAAAAAATATCAGATTGAAACCAGCAAAATTAAAATGATACCAATTATATTTAACAAAAAAATATATTAGCTGGACAGGGCAAGTGGAAAACCTTGTTAGCTGTGCAGGTGAACAGTGACAGTGACAGTGACAATGTCAAAATAGTGACACATCGTTTTCATTTTATGTAAACAGTAGAAGAAGATATAAACGATGTGTCACTATTTTGACATTGTCACTGTCACTGTCATACTGTTCACCTGCACAGCTAACAAGATTTTCCACTGGCTCTCTCCATCTAACATATTTTTTTGTTAAATATAATTGGTAAAGTATCATTATACAAAAATTTTAGCTTTGCTGGTTTCACTTGAAAATCTGATATTTTTTGCAAGTTCCACAGCCTCTTAAAATCTTAAGCCCCGCTTTCGGACCAGCTAACATTGCAATTCTTAATTAGTTATTATAGAACTAATTATATTATAAAAATCAGCTTTGTTGAAATGGTCCGGTCAAATTTGACGCCAGCTCCCGACCAGCTCCCGGACTATAAGTAGATAAACCGATATTGTAACTTACTGATCACGGAACTGGAAGTATTTTTTCAAAATTCGCAATTTTGATTTCCAGGTTTTTTAATTCAACAGTTTTGGGTCAGTTTTCATTATGAAATTTACTTAATTTCTAACTATACAAGTAGTTCTTGCTATTGCATAATCTATTAAAATTTTGTTTTAGTTTACAAAAATTTTCAGATTGAAAAAAATGTTTTTGTTCCATAACCAGAACCTAATTTAAATACTACACGCCATTAAATATATAGATATATATATATATATATATATATATATATATATATATATATATATATATATATATATATATATATATATGCACACAATTGCCAATAATTAATTCATTCAATAAAAAAAAAAAAATCAGTTTACGGACTCTCTCTACTAGTGTACTAGTGTGTGTCTTATATTTTATAATTTTTGTGTATTTAAATAACAATGTGTACTTGACTGGATTAAAACCTGAGATATCAAAACTACAGTCGGTGAAATAGCGTTCTCGGTTATATTGTAGATAAATTCTTCTTGAATAGATTTGGAGATTTCAGCCCCATCATCAATTTACCGAAATTCGCTTGGAAACAAAATCTACGTGGCCAAGTTACCGTAAACGACAAATGGCCAGTCACAAATAAATCGAGTCGTAATTAAAATAAATGTGTCTTTTAGTCGCCGGTAGACAGCCCATCGCCATATTGGAATGCGGACAGCGTGAAAAACGAGCGTGCAGTATTTTTAAATCGCGACGTTCGTTATGAGATTCAATCCTTCCTGGAATTGATGTCTTTGTTCAGTTTATAGTTTGTCATTTGAATATCAATATTGAGATAAGCTTAGACAGAAAAATATATGCAGATTTATGGCCGGACGTTTTTCTACGGCCACTTAATATGGATAGCAATAAATAATTTTAATTTTATCTGTGATTATGAAATAATACATTCAAATATTTTTAAAGTTTAACGATGATATGGATTATTTAATTTGCTATTTTTTGACAAATTTAACTGCTTGTGTCACAGTTTTTAACCAATATAACTCTCTGTATTTATAATAATAATGAAAAATAATAATAAAATAAAAACTAAAAGATAATAACATAGTTACAGCAACAAAATTACATATAGCTACAAAAATTTAAATATTGTAATAGAATTCACAAAAGTAAAAAGACAAACTTATAAATCATATTTTATAAACTGTTCCCAAGTAACCTATAAATCTCAAAAAGTAAATTGTCATTTTAAATGTACCTACCCCTTAAGACAATTCTCTACCACGCCAGAAAACAGCCAAAAACATGGATTTCGCGCACCACTCCACAGCGTTTATTGTTCTGTTAAATATAATAATCTAAAGGTATTGTTGAAGATAAAAGTATAATCTACAAAATGGTCATTTTTAAATTTTAGAATTTTAAAATTTTGCTTTAAAATCGAAATATGTTAATTCGAATTTTGACAATTTTTGTAATTTTTTAAACACAAATATCTTCTATTTTAAAACGAATTTAAAATTTTTGATCAGTTATTTCGCAGATCCAAGCTTTGTTGATAACATATTAAAATTTGCAGTGAATTCACTGTCGCTGTCTTTTTTTTACAGAAAAAATGATCTGATTTATATTTATATTTGTACAATTTCATGTCAAAGTTGTTTTAATCAATTTAAAATTCTCATTTTCTTTGTAAACTTTTCCGTATTCCTCCAATTTAAAACATTTGCTTTCCCCGACATGAATCGCATGCAGAAAATAAAGTTTCCACAAAATATAACAAGTTATGCAACAGAAGACCAACAAAATATGTTTGAAAACATAGTGAGCTTGAAAACAAAGAATAGCTGTTGTTTCATTTCAAAAATATAACAAACGATAACAAAACAAATACCCACAACACACTGTCGGGCCCTAGGTAAATAATAATTTTATATTTATGTTCCAACGCACTAGTTTTTAGAGAAATATTTCTGCAAGCTCTTGTAAATAATAAATATTTTCGAACGGGATGCATGCAAATTTATTTAACAGTCGGTTATTCAAAAATTCCAGTACAGCAATTTTTTCAAGTTCCTCGTTGCAATTTTCGGTCTTTATGGGTATAATAAATGAGTTTTTTACCGTTACATGAATAAAAAATACTTGCAAGTGTAAAACGTTTTTAATATTGCCCTCAAGTGATATTTTTTGTATTATACGGTCTTCAAACTTTTGTAATTTGAGAAGGTACGATTTTTTTAATTCACTGCGTAAAAAGTTTTAAATCCGTGTAATTTTTTTATGATGAATACACTGCGAAAGTTTGTTTATTAGGTTTCAGGTAAATTCCAACACGGAATACAGGACAACTTTTTTAACAAGTCCTAAATCATATTCACATTTTTACATACATAATAGTAGATAAAGCTAGATTCAGACCTACTCAATTATAAGTGTAAGTGGCTAGGTCAAAAATTTTGGTTGTTGTTTTGATCTGTTTAAGAATAATTGTGTTCGTTAAAACTTTTTGTGTTTTTCGTAGTTTTCCCAGTTTGTCTGATGATGACCAAGTGGTTGAAACCGGTAACAAAATACAATATTATTTGATAACATTGTGATTAAGACCTGAAGTTCTTTCCCTTCATCAACGATTCTATTCATAACCTTACACTTGGGTTTCCTACCTGTTTCATTTTATTTGTACCGTTTTCAATCTGAAATATCGTACAAACAGATAACTGAATTTGGTTTGCGGCATTGGATTCAGCAGGAATTAATTGAACTAAAAAATATTTTTCAGCGGTCAAAAATTCCTGTTGCAAAAATGGCGGACGATTGAACAAAATAGATTTGAAATGAAACGAGATATTAATATTTATGTTTACCTAACTTATGTGACAGTCTCACAAACTGTGAGTAATTTTTATAGTTATACAGTGAGTTTATTTTAACGTGAAACATGGGATTTATCATATCCATGGTTACGACTTTCACAGCAATGTATTAAAGCGTTCCTTTTAAAATGAAACATAGAAAATAAATTTAATTGTATTATTCTTGAACAATAACAGATAATTGGGCAGCAGCAATAGTTCCAAGCGATGCTTTCAATAACATAAACTTTTAATTGTTCAAAGTATAAATCGTATTTACAGGTAGCAGCAGTGCCATACCAATTAACAAATTCAAATTTATTCCCTGTTTCATTTTAAAAAGAACGATCTAATACATTGCTGTCAAATTTGTAACTATGGATTTGATAAGTCCCATGTTTAATGTTAAAATAAACTCACTGTATACAGGATGTTTCCATGTAGGTACACGAAACTTTAATAGGTTATATATTTTAATATACTGATCACAGAAAAAAAAGATTTTTTTCATAATTCGCAAAAATCAGAATAGTGAAAATATTAGTGCCACTAGTTTGAACGTCTATTTCACTGTTTATTTGTTATTTATAAAATTGAATTATAATTATAAATAATACTTTCATACTATTTACAAATGCTAACGTAATAATTACCTAATAAATAAACAGTTAAATGAACTTTCAAACCAGTGGCACTAAAATTTTCACTACCCTTATTTTTGCGAATTTTGAAAAAAATATTTTCTTTCTATAGGTAGATATATCAAATTATATAACTTATTAATGTTTCGTGCAGAGGTATAGAAACACCCTGTATATGTTACCGTCTGTGGGGTTACCAGCCGTCAACTCACTCCTGGTTGTTTGTAGAGAGCACACAGCCAAGGGAATTTTTTAATGTGCAGTCAAACTAGAATATGTTCCTAACTGGATTCGAACCTGAGATATCAAAACCACTGACGGACGAGTACTTCAAAATTATATCTCAGTCAAGAGTCAAGTGACTAACTACTGAAATCCTTCCCTGTATACTGTAGTCTTTAAATTTGGTACCATTCTATATAAACATCACACCAACTTCTCAGAACAACCTCTTAGTGTAACCTACCCTACTATAACTTAACCCTTAGCTAACGTATTAACGATTGAGTGTTGTTTCAGACGCGTTGTCAGACGGCAACGCGAGTGACCGAGGCTCATTCCTGGCGGGCGAGGAGAACAGCGGCGGCTGTGGAGGGGGCAGCGTGTCAGACTCCGGGCCCCCGGATCGGCCTAAGCCCCCTCTCACTCTCGACATTCTGCCCCCACCCCCGCCCAATAATAACAGCAGTCGTCGCTCGGACATGGTAAGTTGTTGACATTCATATCTACACACGCTGGTTTATAATGGATGTAACCGGTTACTTATTCTGTATTCTTTCAAGTTAAACAAATGATTGCAATGTTAATGACATGTTGCAATGTCATTATGAACTGCCCAAGTACAGAATAGGTAGCAGGATATATCTATTATAAACCAGCCTTCGCACCTTTTCCTAGTTGTGTAAATGGCAACCTCCAACCTCATTGGTATGGTGGTATGAATTTTGCTCCCACTTCTTTCATTTCTACTGCAATTTATTTCTTCAGATATTCTTATTTAGCATAACGCAACCTAGAAACTCTAATGATTCTATTGATATATTTTGTCTATTGCTTGTTTCTATTTGCAGAAATTTATGCAGATAAAATGCATAAAAATGACTATCTGAAAACGGTTACGAGCGAAACCTTAACAAAATATTAACAGAGAGTTCCAATTTTCTTCAATTTATTTGAATGGCAGAAAAGACAAAACTAGACAAAAGTTTACATATTATCATCTATAAATTCGTTGCCCGCATAGATCTCAATAAACAAAAATAAGAAACGAAATATCTCTCTCGTATTTCTTCATTTGCAGATCCCTGCGAATTACCGAGTTTATTTACAGCTTTATTTATCGTTATATTTATCGTAAATCCGGCTGTAATATTTCACATTTACTATTCGTATTGGAGCGTGAGCCCTAAACTACGCGGAAAGCAGTTTTTATCCGAAATATAACCGAGTATCTCAGCTCATAAAAATAAAATACTGCCACCGAACCACCGTCCTCTTGTTTCAGAGCCCATTAATGTGATCATTATATTTGTTCATTTTTTACGATAACAAGGACTGGATAACGAAACGAATAATGCGATCCTTGCCGTCCTTAATGACATGCAGCTTCCATAATGATGTTATTTTACTAGAAAGTTTAAACAGTTAAATTAAAATAAATAGAAATGAGTGAAATGTTCATAAGATCATGCAACGATTAATTTATAGTACTATAATTATTATTGTTTTTAGTAAAGATATGTATAAAACAATTAGATTACAATTTTTAGAATATTAATCATACAACACACACATAAAAAATTTAATAATTATTATAATAAAAATAATGAAAATTATTACCAAATTATAATTAAAGCCTAACTAAAACCAAATTCACATATTTCAGTGTCAAGGTGGGAAGTTATGTGTTGGCTACATCAGATTTTTATAATAACGTAGACGTGTACAAATTTCAGCAAATAATTGTTGAACCTTTTAGAACTACCTATATTGCAATTTCGTGATTGTCTGAATTTTATATATTAAATTTATGAAAATTAATAAATGAAAACAGTGTTGTTTTTATTGTTAATTAATTTAATATACAAATTTCAATGAGACAAAATTACAATTTTTTTATTCGTTATTATTTACATCAAAAAATAAAATCGGATATCAAATAAATTGTTTTTTTTAAATAATCATATTATAATCAGGAAAAATCAATGTGGCGGTACAATATACAATAACTACCTACTTGATAATTCAAAGAAAACATATTTCTAAAATGTAGGTACCGCTACATTCACTCCCCGCCAACAAAATGACAAAACCTATATTGGTTACTGTAAATATACAAGGTAAAATAATATAATAGTATATTATTTAACGAGTAAATAATGTAGACTATAATTAATGAGGATGAAAGTTTGTTCACGAGCCGAAGGCGAGTGTATAAATCATCCGAGTTAATTTTAGCCATTATTTTCGAGTCAAATACGACGTTTTATCTACTTTTTAAATAAAGCAACATTTTCTTACTACAAATTTGTATTGATATTAACCTAACCTCAAACTTTGGTGTGATGACAATTTATCCGAGTAATTTAGAACTATTATGGGCTAGTTATATACAGTTTTTACAAATTTTTATTATTTTTACTGTTTCTGCTTACAACGTCATAAAATGATAACTTGATGTAACACTAATATTAAAACAGATGTGATGGCAGTTTGACAGTTCGAGAGAATAAAGTACTCATTATTTAACAGTGTGAAATAATGAATTCATTATTTCATAATGTGTCCTTATGGAGGGGTTTATTATACTACTTTCACGTATATAATGAATACATTATTCTATTGTTGTAGATAAAACATAATTTATTAACAATATAATAATGTAGACATCTGTTATTCGTGAAGAATCCTTTCCTGAATATACTGGTTTTGTACATTGTCTAAAATGTCTATGTGTAAGCTGGTTTCATTCTGTCAATCGATACAGTTTCTAATTTATTATTAATTTGAACAATAAAATATTTATCAAAACGTTTTCAATAGCACTAAAAAAGCGGTTTTATTATTTTTTTCAGTCAAATTATGATAAGAATTGAACCACGAAAGTATAATGTTTTGGACAAGATCAAGATAAATTAAAATTTATCAAAAATACGATTTAATATTACATGAAATTGAATCGTTTTCAAACAAAATGTTCACAATCGTAATTTGAGACCAATTTGACGTAATAAATAGTTTTATTGACTTTGTACATATCGTAACTAAAATTGAATAGCAATGTTCATATTATACAACGATTGTAGACAAAATATTATTTCCACCTTCACAGCGTATTTTTGATAAATTAACTTTAAAATTAAAAAAAATTATATACATTACATTTTGTAATCAACGGTTGTTTATAGAATATACCTGTAAAGTCACTTCTATGAAACTTTGTAATGTATTACACGTCTAAACCTTTAATAACTAATTTAGTTAGTTACCATAATATCTGTAAATTGTCATTTTACACAGAAGGTGGAAATAAAATTCAATGTTGTACTTGTACCTAATCAAAATTATTTTCGACGTGCAATCCTCATCTCATGTATTTGTGCGGCATAATTATTAAGCATTTGCTGACTTTTTTGTAAAAGTGAACAATAATTATTAAAGTCTGTCATCATCGACTGTGCAACATTATATCCGTGTCAGGGTCGAACTTGCATTATATGGCCCGTAGGAAACAATTGTAATTTGGCCCTCAAATTCCCTTCCAAAAATATAAATAATTTTCAGGTTATAAAAAAATTATTACGGATGTAATATCGTATTACAATAAAGGTTGAAGAAAAGTTAAGTAATATGCGCCGCAAGCGAAATTTTTTTCATTCAAGGTCAAATGCCTTATAATTCAAAGTTACCCTCTATACATCTCCTTGTATACGTGCCTGCCTTAAAATATAGAAAACATAATTTTCTAAATTATTGCTAGAAACACAAAAAAATATCTTGGTCGACTTGCCGACCGGGCCAGTCCGACCCTGATTCGCGTATGACTTGCCACCTTACCTTAATATTTCAATTATTTTTAAAAAAATTTTCTTCCTTCTCTTATAGTAGTACAAGAAATACACTTGCATGCCCATGAATAATTGCCAGTGTTCTACGCCTGTTAAATATATTTCTGAAATGGTATACAAAAAAAATATTTAAGAAGTAAAGAGTATCTTCTTGAGGATGTGAATGAAAGAGCAGCTAATATTAGAATCAAAATATTTGCTCTATGAGTGTTACAGAACGATTCATTTTTAGTTCAGTCCAATTCCAGTTAATCCTGTTAATTGACAGATTAGTTTCAAGTTTACTTCGCACAGAATCGCTCCAGAGAAAAGATTTAATGTGAAAATCACTTTACTCCGGATTCTTGTTTTACGAGAAAAGCAAGCATCAAAATGTGTATCATTTATCCTGTTTGTTCGTATTGGATGTTTTATTTTTGTTCAATAGGTACTATATTAAAACTTTCATTTCCGTTGAGAAAATTGAGGAATATGTAAACAGCATTTAACTGTGACGTTGATAGTACACATAACACATTTATGCTATTATTGTTTATAATATAAATAGAAATTGTATTGTTTTCTGCATCTATAAGTATACTACAGTCTCTTTCACAACTTCAGAATAAAATATAATGGCAGTATCTGCAATGTATGGATTCTGAACTTCGATTAGTCAAACATCAAAAAGGTCTAATCACAAAATTAGTTATTTTTTATACAAGATAATAAAATTATATTTTATTGACGAAAGAAAAGTGTTAATTCACAGAAGAGCGAGTGAATTATTTTTTTCGAGTCGATAATATAATTTTATCGTCGTGTATAAAATTCTATATAATTTGTCTATTGTCTATAGCATAGCTGATGTTAAGGGGCTTTTATCACAGTAAAAAAAAGTATTTAACAAATTACTCCCAACCTGTTAATCCTATAATTCTAAAAAAATATCGTATAAAGACAAAGACAGTAAAAATCTAGCTACGTTGTCGAATTTTTTAAATTGTTATTATTATTATTTATAAACAATTAAATAATAATAATTCTAAGAAAAACTCTTCGTAACTATAATTGCATTGTAAATTGAAATGTTTGTATCACATTATTATTTAAAATTTTCAAATAGAAGTCGAGTAATTAGTGAAATAAATTTAAAAATTGCATGCGTGCTGGACAATCAAATTGAGTATTTTCTAAACAAGAATGGAGCGAAACAGCAATTAGATAATTAGAGACAACATGTGCTCATAAAACATAGTCTGTCAGCGCGGGTACCTGAAATAACGGGGATTTGTGATCTAGCAGCGCTGAGCGATAAAAGAAAAAATATAAGAAAACTAGAAAACCAATTTATTTTAAATTATTTTATTATTAAAACGCAAGTTAGGATTTTGTTTCATGTTTTTCGGCACAGAGTGGATGCAGAAATTTATCTAGTACTCAAATTTTACTTCATCTATCCTTGCAGTTAAAGTGTTACTTTATCGACTCAAAATAGTCGATAAAGTAGCACTTTAACATCAGCTATGGAATTTTTTTATTACGTTACAGATAAACCAAATTCAAATCTGCCGAGACGTCTTCATTGTTATAAACTAAAACTGCAATCCGCAATGCGGTCACATACAAATACCACATGCGATATCTAGACAGTAAGATTGATAATTCTGAATCAAAAATATATTTTATAAATGACGTAATTAGAATGATATATACGTTTAATACACAGGCATATACATATTTTTCACTTCTTTTCCCCAACTTGAGTGTGGCAATCTATATAACATACTTATGTCAAACGTTGATTATTCTGTAGGATATAGCTGTAATACGTATGTAATTCTAACATAATAATAATAAATATGTGAGGCTGCCACACCCAAGTTTGTTACATATCTCTCCAACTTGAATATTTAAACAAAGTGTTGAAGGGGATTTGATGATTTGTATGACTTACTTTGATGTCTTGTTGCAGAGCGTGTCCGAGACGTACGTGTCGCCTCTGACGGAGCCTCTGCGGAACGCAACCGGAACTCTTCCTGCAGCCGGAAGTGCACTGTCTGCGCACCACGAGCTGCAGCTCCTACGCGAGCAGCTCGAGCAACAGACGCAGCAAACGCAGGCCGCACTTGGACAGGTCTGTAATATACATCATCATTTAACACATAGAACTCTCAATCTATAAAAGATAATTAAATTCCGTTTTCGGAATTGGAATTAGCTACAGTTTTTTAAAATTCTGCTCAAAATGTTTGCGTAATAATAATTGGAAACTAAATGAGGTATTGAAATATGTACTTACACTGATCACGCCTATAACCCAACTTGAGCATAACAGCCACACATACTGTGAGTTATTGGTACATATTTTTACTCACAATCGGTTAGTAATATGTGCCTTCTAGACAATTGGGAAGCGAGTCATTGTTAACTTCATTTCCCAGCTAGCTGAAAATATTTTTCCGGCTAGTGAAATGTCATTTTTCAATAAAATTTATAAAATCAATAAAAAAATTATCTAGTTACTTATCAAATCTGTCATATAGATCTTAATTTTAAATAGTCTAAACAAATTAAACAAAATAATGATAATAAAACTGTTAAAAATAATAATAAAATTAATATTTAAAACGCGCATATTATAAATTGCAATTATTTTTCAATTTTTCGGAATTTTTGTAATCATGTACAATTTTTTTTATTAAAATTTTAAAAAGGCACAACTGTTAATTGATCGTATATAATCCTTGTTAAAATATAATTTTACCATTCTTTTACTGACCACAAAATACTCGCTACGTTAGTAAGTTTAGCACTGGATTTTAGGAAGTAAACAGGCCTCTTAACAGTATTGCGTACATACGGAGTTTCCATTCCTGTGTATATTATACTTCGTGGTGTAGATATATTTGACCGTTTGTGCGGTTACTAGTCGTCAACTCACTCATGGTTTCATGGTTATTAGTGGAGAGTACACTACAAGAGAGACTTGTATACAATTAACACGAAGTATAATATATGACAGAAGTGTACACTAGAGCGAATGAAGTGTGGTCTTTCTGTTTACCTTGTTAGAACAGGCCAGTTCGGATTATGCATTCTACGACGATAAACAACAGTAACGATGGTAACGCATGGGCTCAGTAGTGAACTGTCTCTCGCACAGGGTAAACAGAAATGCTACTAATCTACAGTATTGCTCAGATTCCACTCCTATACTTCCTGATAGACAGATAACTTGGAATGTGTACCGGACTGTATTCGACCTTAAGGGGCTTTTATCACAGTAAAAAAGTATTTAACAAATTACTCCCAACCCCAACCTATTAATCCTATAAATCTAAAAAAAATACCGTATAAAGACAAAGGCAGTAAAAAACTATCTACGTTGTCGAATTTTTTAAATTGTTATTATTATTATTTATAAAAAATTAAATAATAATAATTCTGAGAAAAACTCTTCGTAACTATGATTGCATTGTAAATTTAAATGTTTGTATAACATTATTATATAAAATTTTCAAATAGTAGTCGAGTAATTTGTTAAATACATTTAAAAATTGCATGCGCGCTAGACAATCAAAAAAGAATGGAGCGAAACATAGCAATTAGATAAATAGAGACAACATGTGCTCATAAAACATACGTTGTCAGCGTGGGTACCTGAAATAACGGGGATTTGTGATCTAGCAGCGCTGAGCGATAAAAACCCCTTAAATCCCCTTTCTAACATCTCTTCCTCTTACAGATCCAACTCCTGCGCGACCAGCTGGCAGCAGAGCAGGCTGCGCGCCTCGAGTCTCAGTCCCGGACGCACCAACTCCTGGTGCACAACAAGGAGCTGCTGGACCACATCACCGCGCTGGTGTCGCACCTGCAGGACAACGAGCGCGGCGGCGTTCAAGGCCACCCGCAACCTCCCGCGCCGCCGCATGTCACCATGGTGCCGCAGGTTAGTACCTACAACTACAGTGCATGGTAGATAGCAGGACTTGCTGGTTTCCTAAGAGGACGGTTTCAATGTTGATGACTGGATATTTTGGAGTGGGTTTTGATTAGGGAACTTAACTCATGGATCTGTTTCCCTGTTAATTTTGCGTCCTTTTCTATGGTAAAATAAACAGCGTTCGAAAAAAATATTTAAAATCGAACTAAAAGTTTCTAAATAAGTAGGTATACCTATTTGTCAAAGAATTAATAAAGAATTTGAGAACACAAAAATTAACTACATTATAGAATAATTTATTAGTGGAGTTATTAATTTATTTTTAGATTTTCTAAGACTCCTAGAATAGAATTTATTGGAATTACTAAAGAATTATCGAGATAATAAAATAATTAGGTAATGAGAAACTCTTTTTAGTAGGTAATGATCGAAATTACTAAAAAATTCATAGATTTCTTAAAGAGTCATGAAAATTATTTAAAAAATTCTTAAAACTGGTTTATAATGGATGTAACCGGTTACATATTTTGTATTCTGTAAAATTGAACAAAGGAAGAACCGTAACATAGAAACGTGCCTACAGTTCAGCTTTACAGAATACAGAATATGTAACCGGTTACATCAATTATAAACCAAGCCTTAGACTTCTTTAAAAAATAACCGCAGTCCCTAAAAAATATAAAAATATTTGCTTCATTCTTCAACGAAATAGAACTCAAGAGCTATAAAGATAACTGAATTCGGTTTTCGTCATTGGATTCAGCAACATTAAATTGTACTTTCAAAATATTTTTCAGTTGTCGAAAATTCCTGTTACAAAAATGACAGACGGTTAAAAAATCCTGCTCAGAATTTTGTTTTGCGTGAAATTTGACATGTGACAATGTGTACTTGCGTTCACAACACCAAATTTCAGTGATGTGTACACATTGCCATATGACAGACTTCACAAATTTCGCCAATTTTTACCAAATTTCAGGCTGTGAATGCGGCTTAAATGATATATTGAAATATATTTTCAGTGGTAAAAGATTTTTGTTACAAAACTGGCGACCGAATAAAACAATCTCAGTGAAAAATTTTGCGTTATAAATTGGAAAGTAAATGATATAATAAATTACAAGGCATGAAACAAAAATATAATACGCCTTTTACCAAATTTGGATGTGGCAGCTTCACATATTACTACAAATCATCAGTATAGATTCATATTTTACTGTACAAATTTATATTTGATTTCATCAAAATTATCAATAATTATTAAAAAGAACTAAAAAATTCCTTAAGAATTATTTAAAAATTTTATATAATAATTTGTTACCTTTAAGCACAGTTTTACATAAAAGTGCTTTTAATTTTCTATGCATTAAAAATAAAATTGCTTCATACGTTCATGAGTTTAGATTTAATCAAACGAATAATTTCATGTATGAAAGTTATACACCTGATATTAAAATTATTGTGAGACCCTCCGTATGAAACCGTCAAGTCCTCTGCATGTGTAATTTGGTTTTACTTGTAGATTGAATTTGTGATTGCGGCTTTGGCCGTGAAAAAGTTTTTGCGTCCCGTGTGTAATGTATGGCTTTGCTGACGTTGTCCAATGAAAGATTAGTTTACTAAACGTTACGCGATGCTTACCTTGTTTAATTTGTTCGCTATAAGCACTCATACGTTCCGAACATTAATTTTAATCAGTCAACGAGTCCACTGAAAACCGAAGGATAGGGAAAGCGGAAAAGCTAACACGATGGAGGAAGTTGGAAATTAGGATACACGATGAAAATGTTTTACTAACATACAGGAATTATTTATCAGTCTAATTTATTATTATTTAAAAATCTGCAAATAGTCAATAATGAATTAATTTAATTAAGCTCTGTTCACACAAGTATTCTTTGAGGATTCTTTCAAGCTTTTGAATTTTGGAAAAAAATAAATTCACTGTTTTGAAGCTATCAATGAATTATAAATTATTCTTTCCCAAGACTCATCAAATGTTTTAGCGGTGCCGCTATTCTCACCAGGATTATTTTTTCAACATTTAGACGTATGAAAGAATCCGCGTGTGAACAAGGCATAAAATAAATCATTTATGGTGATTTTATTCAAACAACTAACAGCATTTAATTCAGTTCATGACATTTATACCTCAATTTATTTTTGCTTTATGAACGTGGTTTACAATTTGACGAATTGACTAATCGTAGGATAGGAGATAGAAATGATTACAACAATATTGCCTTTTTAAAAATAAAATATGATACGTAATAATATATTAATTTAACTTTATTGACCAAGAAAACTTAGAATAGAATTTTATGTGATACAGCATATTCATCATTGCTGTACAACGTAAATAGTAGGTATATCCTATATCTCAAAAATATTATAGGTACCTATATAGTTTGTGAGACGAAAGAAGTCTGATACGAATTAAAATTTAAGCATCACGAATATTGTCACTTGTAATATCCCAAGTGCATGGATTAAATCAGAAATTTTTTTCGAGTGCACGACAATAAATTTTCGGGATATCCATGCCAAGGGTATTCGGAAAGAAAATCGCATTTTAAATTGTTACTAGATTTTTATATTAGTAACTAAATTTTTTGCGTTACAATAATAGTGTGAGTAGAACGAGCAACGCTGCGGTATGCATGTCGTAACTTACTCGATACATAGAATTTTTGAAAGACAAAGTGTTCAATCCATACCATAGGACAATGCATGTACGACAAAGATATTATAAATATGTATTCGACGTTTGTTCATTTGTTCATGATACAGATGACGAGATGACCATGCTCAGACTTCTTTCATCTCAAAAACTATAATATGTTTTGTCAAACTAATTTTATAAGATAAATTAATTAATTATTTAATATAGTCGTAGATAAATTATTATAGAATTCTACCTGACTTATGATATGCGATATGCTTATGACTCATTTATGACTCGTACATTAAGCAAACATTTATTTTCATAAGCAATTGCCATCGATAAATCTTGAATAATACCTATACCTAATATTGTACAATTATGGACAAGGTCGTCGGGCAATTGGGAAATTCTCGAGAAGTCGGATGCTATGGATGCCCGAAGGCTTAAGAAATCGGTCCATTAATTATATCTATTTGTGACTGACTTACTAGTTATTTATGTAGATGTAGACAATGCGAATTTAACACTAAACACATTTAAATTTTTCGCCTGCGGCACGTATATTTTTCTAGTTTCAATTTTATTTCTCACCAGTTCCGGGAATCTTGACCACTCTTTTATCATTAACAAAATTCTGGCTCTGGCTACTCTTACGAGATCGTTGATGTGTTGATGTCCTTACTTACTATACAAGAGAAAATAAAAAAAATACCATTTCACAGAAAACTAGAACAATGACGTAGTGGTGACAAAAATTAAAATGTTAGATTAGATTCGGTTCACTCAGCGCATAAAAGAAAGTAAATACAGTCTTTACTCCCTGTCAAAAATATAATAATAAGTACCTACCATTTGATCTTAAATAAATAAAAATTCTTTTTGCGGTTTCTATTCTTCTAAAAAGTTATTCGAATAAATATATGAACTATGTGCGGCCGATCTGACAAGCCAGTTCGTCACTGGACCCAGCCCTGGTAAATATGCGCTCGCTTTTATTAAAATAAACGTTGAAAAAATTAAGGACATTTTTTAAAAGAAGTATTTCATCAAATAGCGAATGTTTTATTGTACTCATAGTAATTTAGTTTTTATTTTGAGCGTATTTTCGAAGCTTAGTTTCATTTATGCATAAACAATATTAAAATTCGCTCTTAAACGACAAAGGATGTTATAAAGGCTATGTAAATAGAGCTGTAAAAACAAAGAAAGTATAGTCTCATTTAGCTCCGCTACATTTATTTTCATTGCGCTTTTACGTTGTGTAACTTTTCTCGAGAACTTTTTTCATAAACGAATTTAAATATGAAAAGGTCATTTTATTTGAGAGATAGGAAAGAGATGATGTTATTTATGGAAATAAATTGAAAAGTTTTTGTAATGTATTCCGGACTATTGTGAACAGGAACTTCATATTGTTATGAAAAAAAGTATTCCAGATTATCTCTTACATTTGCCTTTAAAAGAAGCTGGATCTTCTTCACTCCATTATAATCTTTTCAAGAAAGAAGAGAATAAATTTATATTCATGTATCGACCATTCAAATTCTAATTTTTACAGTCACATAAACGAAAATACTTTTGCTTACTATTAAATAATGTAAGTAGTATTCAGTATGTTTGTTTTTAAATTAGTAATCCCTAAAAATAATAATAAATTAATAAATCCAACTTGTTGTATTATCGTAAATAAAGTATATACATACATACAGGATGTCTCTGTACTTCGGGAAAAAATTAAAGGGTATATACTATAAGACGTACTGATCATGGAACAAAAATAATTTTTTTTAAATTCGCAAAATAATTTGCATGGTATTTAAAGGTAACATTTTGTTAGCCACTGGTTGATAGCTATTTTTAATGATTTTATTTAAATCTACTAATAATACAAGTAGTAATTGTTTACACAACGCCAAATAAATGGCTGATATTGTGTAATTAAAAATTATGTTTCTTTTAATAAAGTACGCTGTTTCAGTGGTCCTAAAAATGTTCATTTCAAGTAAACCACCCTTAATTTTGCGAATTAAAAAAAAATTATATTTGTTTCATGAACAGTACGTCTTACAGTATATACCCTTTAATTTTTTCCCGAAGTACAGAGACACCCTGTATATTATACAGGGTGTTTCTATACCTCTGCACGAAACTTTAGTAGGTTAATAATTTGATATACTGATTACAGAGAAAAGATTCAAAATTCGCAAAAATAAGAGCAGTGTAAATTTTAGTGCCACTGGTTTAAAGACTGTCAACTGTTAATTTATTATTCATTCTCATTCTCTACAAATAGTCACTTATCTAATAAAAATAAAAAGCTTAAATGGGCTTTCTAACCAGTGGCACTAAAATATTTACTGCGCCTATTTTTGCCAATTTTGAAAAAAAAAATCTATAATAATTAATCAGTATATCAAATTATATAACCTATTAAAGTTCCGTGCAGAGGTATAGAAATACCTTGTATATTACGTATTTTACTCAACTTGGGTGTGACAGTCTCATATACTGTGAGTTATCGGCATCGATAATCGATATTAATTTTACCTTGTGTCTTGTGAGCAGTTATAAGCCTTCTATTCATTCATTAGTGAAGAGTACCTATAGCACAAATAAAATTTTTGTGCAGTTAAACTAGAATGTGTAGGTACCTGACTGGATATAGATGTAATTAAGCTTGAAAAATAAATTATTTTGTAATTTTAACAGCTGATTATAGAAAAATAATAAATTTCAATTACAGTTTCCACGTCGTTATTTTTTATACATGCAATCTTTTTTTTAATGCACAAAATAAGTGAATTCTGGCCTGCATGAAGCTCGCGCGTGCGTTAAGCTGCACTTGAGCTTTGAAGCTGATAACTTTGTCCTGTGCAGAGCTTTGTGAAGTTAAAACGTTGAAAGTAGTCGCATCAGAATGTGCATTTTATCAAGTTATTTTTGTCTCCCACACAACGGATTTATTGAAAAATTTAATGTTTTTTGCTGAATTAAAAAATTGGTAGGTTTTTCAGTGATTTGACAGACGATACGCTTGTTTTGTAAAACAAAATGACAGTGAAACAAAATTTTAATTGATTTACTGATGTTTTTTTTGTTTTCATTATGAAAAGCACATTAAATTTCCATTTTTAACCTCATTTTACTGCGAGTAATAAAAGTATTATTTTTAAGAAGAGAAGCATAAACATAGGAGTCACTGACATTTTACTATGAATTTCTTGAATGAAATATACCAAAACTACAATTTGCTCAAACTTTTAAGCCATATAGCTTAATCATTAATTAAAGCCTGTTCTACACGGTTTTGTTTTTGTTTTCAATACGAAAAATTTCATCAATTTTTTATTGACTAATAAATTGAGCAATTTATTGACGAAATAGAACGTGTTCCATTTTTCTACTATTTTTTAGAGAATTCTAAGAATTTTTTGTAGGATTTGTCGTTGCCAACCTTTGTGTTTACCATTTTCATTTTATTAAATGTTACAGCTGTTATCGGTAGAATGGTGTGTAAAAAGACCAAAAATATTTTTATTTTTGGCAATTTATTAATCAACTCCATCAGTTTATTAACGAATAAATTTAGTCTTATAAAATCGACTTTAAATTGAATAATATTTAGTTATAGAGTACAAGTTTTTTACCAATTCTTATCTCCTGGCCACTTTATTGATGTTTGCAACCGAATGATTACATTGATTTTTTATTCCACCATTGGGCAAAGTGTTTAAAATTGTATATAAAACAAACCCACTTCGAAAACAAATGTCACTAAATGGCAGGTTAGAAGTTGAAATCGTATCTCTCTCACTGTCTTTGAAATCACTGTAACCATGTGGTTACAAAGTCAAATTAAGGTTAAATAAATATATTAAAAGAAGACCAGTAAGGGGTTAAACCTTCTTTGAACATCTGGGTACGTCTATGCCCGTATTAAAGTGCCATGTACTCTAGCGTATCTTTTAAAGTGTTCTATTAGTTTTTTCTCCACTAAGAGCACAAAGTTTTTCTCCACTAATCCTCCCATTTTAAAGTTTCTAGTCTTAGTTTCCTTCCGGCCAAGTTCCTCTGATAAAATGTTGTGATACACTTGGCCTTCGCTGTAAAAGTGTCTACAAAAATAAAAGAAGATTCCGTTGAATTTACGAGATGTTTCTAAAAGAATGCTTTAATTTTAATTTACGCTAATTGGCTAATTAGACATTTCATGAGATGCTCATTGAAGATATCTTACAATACGAATTAGAAGGGGAAAATATTTTGCTGAAGATTATTTGAATTCGTTTGGTTTTCATCAGTTTATAATACAAATGAATTATTTTGTCATTTGTTATAAAAATATAAAAACAAAAAAAATTGACAGGAAATTTAGTAGGTACCTAATTGAAGTAACTGCCAATGCTAATATTACTAGTGATTTATTAATGCCTTAGAGTATTAAATACTACATAAAGTTTATTGTATTCCAAACATGATAAAACACTTGTACTTATGAGATATACAATGTGTTTAAAAAGGACTAAAAACTTTGAGTGTATAATATAACGCACCACTTGAAAATGCACCAGAAATTCCGAATTTTTAGACCGCCATAACTCGGTTGAATTTGGTTGAAAATGGATGAATCTTCAAGTTCTCACAAGTTTGAAGTTTCCCCTTTAATGTTATGCAAGTTAATCTGACGGGAAATTCATTTCACCCTCTGCCACTCTCCTGAGAAAAAAAAATTTGATGTCAAAAAATGTCAAACTTGTACCAGGTGCAACAAATCCTTTCGGGAAAATAACGCCAATATATGCGATTTAAGCCCCCTTGGATGTTCAAAGAGACTCTGTTTCATCTCGTCGGTTAGCAACATCCTCGGTATAATAAATCGCATAATATTCTTGTTATAGTCCAGTCAGCGAATCAACCGATTCCGTCACAATGAAGTAACAATGGTTGTGCATTGTGATGGAATTGATTAATTCACTGACTAGACTATATATTAATAGCTATAATAACAGATTTATTGTTGCCAAGTGGCACTAAACATGTTCACTTGAAAAACCTCATCCTGAATTTTGCGAAATTTCAAAAAATTCGTTTTGATTGAGAATCGGGACATCAAAATGAATAAGTAATCCCATCCGGAATGAATTAAAAATCGTGTAATTAGTAATAGTTATTTTGGGTGTGATTACAGCCCTTTTATATTAAACAATTACCTATAAAGTAAAGTCTGTATTAGGACTGTTAGTTTTTTTGTCAATCTGTCAATGTTTTGAATGTCACCAAAAATCACATCACATAGTGAGTCTTCTAAATAAGAAGATCAAAAATATATTTTTGTCATGACTCAGTCACACAGACAGTTCAATGATCAAACTGATCATCTGAAACAAGCTCAACTTAAACGCATTTTTTTTAGCTAAACAATATTTTAAAGTTAATCGTCGTATAATAAATCAAATTAGTTATATTTATTATACATACCCTGATTTGAAATAACAAAAGAATTTTTACAGTCGTTAATTAAAGCGTGGTTAAAAGTTTGGTTTGCACCAAAACATTGTTGATATTTAAAAAAAACACCAATAGTCCACAAAACCGTAAGAGAATAATATAATATAAATAGCCATGTAAAATTTTTAAAACAACAACAAATTACTCACAGCACTTACAAAGACAAAAATCAGAATTAACAAAACATTTAAATTGTATTTGTGTAAACCGCTCCTGACAAGTGACAACATCCACGTAGCAACCAATAGAATCACTAGAATCTATCTATCAAAATTCTTTCGTTATTTCAAACAGGGTATTTATTATTATCGTGAACGCTGAGATTTTTTCTACGACAAAGCGGTTTAGAAATCGAAGTTACTCGCAGTCCGCCAACACTCGTTCCTCAACAACAACTCAACTTGCATGTCGATGTACTTACTGACAACTCACCCGAGTGTAGTTTTGTTTTACTTTGTGTCAGTGTTGCCTGCAGCTGAACTAAACCCAAATGCTATTGTCAACAGGTCTTTGCTAAACCAAAGGATAGCTATAACCACATGCTGCTGGAAATTTATGCAAGAACTAAATGTTAGGTAAACTAATAAAACGTTGAGTGTATCTGCCAGACTCAGGAGGTAATGCCAATGGAGAGAAGGGGAGAATCATCTACTTTTGTGGATAAAATATAACATCGTTGGGTTTGATTTAAGCCCAATAATAATATACTGAATGATTCATAACTTTGTGCTTATATTGCAATGGCATACCAGGTGTAGACTAAGATAATGTTTAAATTTTTAATTTCGTTTTAAGTTTTTACCTTTGATTTTAGAGCCAAACCGTAAATACAAAAGATGTTCAGAATAAAAAATGGTATGCAGCGAGTCTTTATTTATTGATATAAAACGTTCCTGTCACGAGATAATCGTAAATTAAATTTGTCATATTTGAGCTTTACAGAATGCCATGAGAAATAAAACGAATTATGACCACTTGCACCGCTTTAATGAAAAATATCGAATCGAACTCATGACAGCAATGTTATTTCTACGTTTGATAATTTGATTCGATATTGTTCATTTAAGGAAAACTTTAAATTTAAGTGGACGCGGTGCAACTGGTCATAAAGCAGATTTAAAAAAATACTTAATTAAATTAATTACGATAAAATGTACCTTAGGAAGAAAAAGAAGGAAAAGAAAATAATATTTAATTTTTTTGATTAGTAAATCCTGCTTATGGTCCAATAAATCAATTAGAACAATAATTTCAAATCTGTCAAGCGTTTTGTTTAATTTTAAATGGCAGTCTGAAACTAGCCTAAATTGTTAAGTTTTATTTCATGTTTATTTCGTGAAAGAAATCGATTTGAACAACAAATTTTAGCTTATTCGAATTCGATGCTGTTTTTATTGTGAACATCTTTTGTATTTACACTTTTGCTCTAAAATCTACACCCGGTATAGTTAGGTGGACAGAACAGTCTTGGCTAAACATCGCCTTTGACTAGTTTTTTCAATAAAGAAATAATGAATTATTATTATTATTATTACTGAATGTAATGAACACGGAACTGGAAGAATTTTTTCAGGCTTATTAAACAAACAGTTTAATTTTTCTGTATAAGTAATAGCCTACTTGCATTATATTTTCTATTAAATATTTTTGAAGTGTGTGCAATTATCAACGTTCATAATTGTTACGCCTGTATGTAAAACATTATTTTCTTCAAACAAAGATTTACGTATCATTTTCATTAGTATTTTAAAAGATTTTAAGAGATGGAACAAATCTATGTTTGTGCCATTCGAAATTAAATTGTAGTTTTACAGACGTATAATACTATTTTGTAACTGCACTTTTATTATTCAACATTATTGCATGCTCATTTAAAATTTGTAAATTGCTCAAACCTTATATACTATTATAAATTATATTAATGAAACCAAAGCAATTGGGCTTAAATGCGGCTTAAATCAACCACAAAAGTTCGTTATTTTGTCCACAAAAATGGATGGTAAACTCTCTCTTATTCTCTCGATAAGAGGATTCAAATCCTGGCGAATTGTCACTCCGAAGTCGAAATCCAAATCAAATGGAAAAGATAGGCGAATGAGGCTGGCTGATACGAATGCGTTTACACATTTTCTACAAGGATTCAGCGCCGAGGAAATTTATCAGGGATTAGAAAGGAAATTGCTTTCGAAAGCGCGTTACGCACACCGCATCTTTCTTTCATTGCCTTAGAGAGATTTGTCTAATATATTCTGATATATACACGACTTAAATTGTTATGGATTTTACAAATTCTATAATGCGTTATCCCATTTGAAGATGATGTTATTTAGATTGCTGGATTCTTAAATGGCAATAGCTACTATTTGAACTCAATAAAAATTAATTTTTTGTCTCATCGTAGCTCGTGGATATTATAATTTAAAAATTTAGACTGTTTATATTTTAAAACTAAACTTCTATTTAAAGTGACTTAAATATGTTATATGTTTGAAGATAGATGAACAACTTAAAATATAATTTTTAAAGATTATTAAATTCTTCTAAAGATACTTCGATACAAGCTAATCATAGCTTTTTCGGACGGTCAGTTATTTTTTTAAAAGTAAGTAACAATGCGATTTTCTTTGCGAATATCCCTCGGCATGGATTAACATCTAGAAAATTTATTGTCGTGCATTGCTGCAATACAATTTTACTCGTCTTCGACTCGTGAAATTATTGTATTGAATATTGACAGCAATGCAGTCGAAATTTTTTTCTGATTTAATCCATGCAGTTGGAATATTACAAGTGAAAATTTCATTTTGCTTCGTGAAATTTTCAGATTGTTTTCTGTCGTGAAATTGGTATAAATATGTTGCTATAATAACGACTTAACAATTTTTTAAAATTTGTTTAGCCACATTGTCACATTAGTAAGATTGATAGTTAATAAATTTATAGTTTGATGAAAAAATAAAATTGACTGTGTAACACAGGCTTTAGTTAAACTCTTTTATACATTACTGTCTTTTTGTTACTATGAAAATACATATACGGCGTTTTTAACTGGAAATTTATTTTTTATAATTTATCTTGTGTTATTTCAATTAAAATGATGCATTTAAATACGTCCATTTATCTAGTTATCCATTTATGGAAATTAATAAACCAGAAAACAAAAACCTTCAAATGGGATAACTAAATAAGTAAAAAATGCTTCGTTTCCTGGCGCTGAATTCGCAATAGACCACTCTCCCATATGACTGACTTTTGGCATTTACCAGCAACACCCCGGTCTGTGCGACCCGTACCAATCCGAGCGCAGCGAGAGCAGCTCACTGGACCAGAGCCCAGTGTTGCAAGCCTTGGGCTTGATAGAAAACCGCACAGCAACCACGTGTCTACCGCCTTCGCCGCTTCGAAACACATTCGCGATACCACCTTACCAGCCGGCACCTATGGAACTCTTGCAGAGGTTACAGTCGGTATACAACTACCCTACCGTACCGGCGTACCCACAGTACGGATACCAGTATCCGTATAACCCGAATTTGAGCCAAATGAGTTCGTTAAACACTTCGACTTATACTTTGGCGCCACCGCCTCAAAAGAAGTTACCTCCTTCACCGTTGTCGATGAGGCATGCGCAGTTCCAACCGGATAGAAGCCCAGTCGAATCTAACAGATCTTCCCAACTTCAAGTTCCGGATAAAGAATCTTTGTCTTCTGAGTGTCACGAGGCGCAGTTCATCCGGCCGTTGTCCCAAGTCGGGACCTTAACGACGACGGACTATGACGGTAGGGTTAGAGTGATTGTTCCAGTGGCTTCTGGAGCTGAAGACGCTGGAGAACTGTTAAGAGCCATGAGGATCAATGAAGAGTATGGAAGACAGCCAGCTATTCAGAGAACCACGAGCGAGAAAGTGCCCAATAGGAGTGAACTTATGTCGCAAGTGCAACGGACTGCTTGGGCTAGACATACCACCAAGTGATTTGTTAGTTGTTTAGTGATTATGGTGACTTTTTTACTGCCATGAACTGGAAGATTTCTAAAAATTATAACTTCCCAGAAAAAATAATAGTTTGACTATTATTTTTCCTTATATATTTCCCAGTCGATCATCGTTTCAACACAATTTTCCAGATTCATAACAGTATAAAAGCGATTGTTTCATACTTATTGTTCATTATCGACTCTAAAATAGCAATCTTTAATATGTGTGATAATGAATTAATTGTACATTGTTAAATTATTGATAATTGTAAATATTGTATTTTATAGAGGCTTGATTATCATTAGATTATAAGACTATTTAAACTTCCACTTCTATTTATTAATTATTATAGACATTCAGGTTTATTCATACCTTTTTGGAACATTTTCTTAGCCACTTTGCGCTCTTTGATTCAAATCTTTTAGAAGTTGCACTTACTTGACGTGACGTTTGAAAAACTGGCCGTCTATGTCAACTTGGTTGTGGCAGTCTTACATATTTTGAATCATCGATATAGATATACAGGATCATTCACAACTTCGTGCATATATTTTAATGGCATTTAGTACTCAACTGACTATCACGGACCTGAAAGATTTATTCAAAAATTTTTTAATCAAAAAGTTTTGAGTCGCCCTCCAGCTTAAGGGCACGTTTAAAAGTGAAAAAACCGCAGCACGATATTTGTAATGGAATAATAGTCAAAATCTTATTATACCTACGCCATAATTGGTTTAAAAAAAAGTAATTTTTTTCTGTTACTACTAGCGCCAAGTCAGCGACACTCTTGGAAACTTTTACATGGCTCATTTTGCACATGCTTTCTGCATTTTCGTATAAACAATGTAATCTACAATAAAAATTATATTGCACAATGAAAATATGTATATTCCTATTTGCCTTATGCTAAAAATTATGTCTGTAATAATAGTTAATTTTTCATAAAATTCATTTCAATATGATGAATTTTGCTTCTCTTTCTTTCATTTCTACTGCAAATTATATTTATTTTTTAGGATTCTTATTTAGCATAGGGCAATCTAAAAACTCTAATGATTCTATTGATATATTGTTTATGCCATTTGCTTGTTCCTATTTGCAGAAAATGCAGATATAGTGCATAAAAATGACTATCTGAAATGGTTTCAAGCTCAACCTTAAGCCTATGTAGGACAGTCAGTTTTTACATCAAACAATCAACGTTAACATAAAATTTACTGATGTGACAAATAATTTAGTAGTAATATGTGACGTGACATAAACATAAGTGAGTTCAATATGCAAAACATCAACAGAGGCGTTAGAATTTATCCGCAGAGGTATGGAATAAACCAAATTGAAATGAGTTTTATAGTTTGCAAATGTGAGTCTACCTGAAAGAATGCTGTTCCTACGCGAATGAAAATGAAATTCCATTGTATTTTCCGCATAATATGAATGTTTGTTATGATGTAACAGTATTTGTACATGTATATAATAAATATAATGTAATTAATAGTTTGCCATTAGACGAAATATTACATCACATGCATCGTTGTGTTGTTTGAGAGAGATGAATTCACTAAGGGATAGTGTATAGCGTACTATAAGGAGTGTTGGCCTGTGTAAATTGTTATTATGCATATCTACAACACGAGAAAATAAAATACTCTTATTTGATAAATTACCTTCATATTTTCCTTCTTTGTACTAAACCTGCCTCATTTATCACGAAATATATTTACAATAACAGTTTAAATATCCCCTTTGGTGTACTCTCCACTAGCAACCATGAGTGAGTTGACAAGTGGTAACCCCACGCACGGTAAAATATATTTAACCGTGTCCAGTGTTGTAATAAATAACAGTATTTTTATCTAGATAAAGATAAAGATAACTCAGTTTTTATTTATCTAGATAAGATAATAGATAATCATTGAAGAAATTATCTAGATAATAGATAAAAGATAAATAATTATTATCTAGATAAATATTAGATAATTCATAGATAATACAAAACATATAAATGACATGTTATAATGTATAAGCGGTACCAGCACCAGCAAGCGAGCCGGCAGCGTTTCAAGCTTGTGCGTTGTATACTTGCACAATTTGATTACATTTGAATTAGATTAAAATTTCAAATGAAAAAAATTTGTTCTACTTTTACTAAAATTATTATCTAGATGATATTTAAAAAATAGATAAAGATAATTAGTAATTTTATCTAGATAAGAAAATTGATAATAGGTAAAATATATTATCTAGATGATTTATCTAGATAAAATTATCTAGATAATTTACAACACTGACCATGACTCACAGTTTGTGAAGCTGTCACATATAAATTTTCATAATCGTCCGCCATTTTTGTATCAAGAATTTTTGACTGCTGAAAAATATTTTGTAAGTACAATAAAATATTGCAGAATTCAATGCCGCAAATCGAATTTTGTTATTTTTTATAGTTTTATAGTTCTAGCTCGTTGAAGAACTCAGCAGGAATTTTAAAAAATCATAATATTTCAGATTTACATCAATTTCAATTTAGTGATAGGTGGAATTTTAGCATGATTTTTTGAGGATTTTTTTAACAATCTACCATTTTTTGCAATACAAATAACGTACAGTATGTGACGCTGCTACACCCAAAATGGGTAAAAAATGTATATCATTATGGGTCTTATTTATAAACCAAAAAATTAGAGCAGGATTTATTCAGCCGTCAGCCATTCTTGTAACAGGAATTATTGACAACTGAAAAATTATATGTTTGTACAATTCATTATTGCTGAATCCAATGCCACAAACAGCATTCAGTTATCTTTTGTAGTTTTAAAGTTCTATCTCGTTAAAGAACTCAGCAGGATTGAAAAAATTTCAGGATATTTCAGAGTAACCTTAATTTAACTTTATTACTTTTTTATACGTAAATATAAGTGACAGATGGAATTTTAGTCAGTTAGCACCTATAAAAAGGTGTGATAGATAATGTAGTATATTTTAGTTATTTTACTCTTATAATAATTAAAAAACTCTAGCTGGCTTAGATTTAAGTTGTTCACATATTCGCCCCGTAATCTATAAAACTGAAATTATCCACCGATAATCTTCTTAACATTGATTTTTATTTTATTTTCTGGTACGAATCAGATTATATTCGTATTACACACAGAACACAGATATACAGGAATAGAATAAATGCAATTTATCCCAGCTGGCTAATCTCAGTTTAATTAAAATTTTATTTTCTCTTTTGCTTCATTCACCACTTCACTTGTATTTTACAGATTATTTCGTAGCAAATACAGTAATACAAGGCAAAGTAATACGAAGTAAACAAGTACTTTGCTATAGATTATTAATCTTATAGTTCGAATAATTATTAAAGTACATAAGAATTATTAAAAACATCATTTTTGATAGCATTAAAACTAAAGCACCTTTTTTACTCTATTTGGATGTGGTAGCCTTACAGTTTACAGCGTACCATCGTGAACAAATTTTTTGCAAAATCGATTTTTGTATTTAGGCTGTTTATAAAGCAGTAAGTTTTATTTATTGTTCAAATTTTGATTGGTCAGAAACTAAGAAATTGTATTGCACCGCTTCCACTTAAATTTTAAGTGACACTTAAATAAAAAATATCGAATTGAATTCATGACAGAAATGTTATTCCTACGTTTGACAATTTGATATTGTTCATTTAAGAAACACTTAAGATTTAAGTGGAAGCGGTGCAACTGGCCATTAATTTCAAAGAATTAAAACTGTATTTCTAAATAAAAACAACAAAGAATAAATAACATGTAGGTATCTTAGTATCTCCCTGCTAAATATAACAAGTGAATCAGAGCATATTAAAGGAATTAAATCCTAATCCTAACCTAAAAATACCACGTGTCAACCTTCATGATCAAACGTTTCTCTAAGCCTACGCATCTCCTAATTACAATAATAAGTAATAGGTTAAATTTAAATCCTTGAGAGGACAGTGAATCTTTCTTTATCCCCTGTGTCATGTGAGGTGACCTAACCTTACTTCACTGTACTGGGTGTATAGGTAGGTATTATACTTCGCACTTAGTCGCGGCTTAGCAGCATGATTATATTTAGCAATTGTCACGTGTGAGCCAAGAACGTAATAGCTGTGACTCTGTGACAATATTTTCACCGATGATGCCAACAATGACCTAGTTAGCAGACAGGGTTTGATTCAGGGAAATGCTCCCCAGAAAAATTCTTTATTGGGTTTAAGTATTATCGGTATCACTAAAAATTAAAAGGATTTTAGACAAATTATTAGGATTCTAAAATATTTATCGAAATTAATAAGTATTATCAGATTGATTAAAGCCTTGTTCATACATGCGGATTCTTTAAGGTACCTATCTGAATCCTGGTGAGAATCTACTGTCAATTAGCGCTAAATTGAACCTTCAGTGAATCTTGGAAAAGGGAAATATCTAATTCATTGACAGTTAAATTTTTTTCCAGGATTCAGAAGAATTTATCAATTCTCAAATAATCCTTGTATTGTGTGAACAAGGTTAAAAGAATTCATGGATTATCAGTATAACTAATAAAATAAAAACATTCAAAAATTAAGTATTTTATAGATTGACACTTTTAGTGGTAGGTACATATAAGTGTTTTTTTTTTAACAAAAATACATTTCTTATACGTAGATGCTACATAAAAAGCATAAGCTAAATAACGTATACATAATTTTTTTATCTACGACTACTATGAAAAGTTTATATTTATGTTTTGAAATGTCATCGTAAAGTTGATTGTTACTAAATAAAAACACTTTATTGAGCATCTCCTATGACAACGCGCGCTAATGTGTTTTATTGCTTGCATAAAATAAAAGAATATTACAGAATCAAAAAATATATATATTATTTCGATATTATTGGTAACGTCATGGTTACAAATAAAACATAAATTGGATGACCGTAGATTGATGTAACTGAATACCAATATTTTCAATATCAAATAATTTCAGTCGTAGATTAAAAACGAGCGTAGTGTATTTGTCCCTCTCGCACTATTGCAGCGCTTGCCGAGACAAGAAAGATTCACTTTACACTATTAATACACAAATAAAATAACTATTATAAATAATAATAAATAATATTCCGATGACTCGCAGTATGTGAGGATGCCACACCTTAATTAAGTAGAAAGACGTGATAGATGTTAAAAGTCTCTTCATAAAATTTAATATATTATATACAGTATTTTGCTTCAGTTTATTATGTCAATTATCTACTCATTTAAATGCTTGTGAAATTTGCGTTACGACTTGTGTAGTAAACTTTAATTACCACTTTAATTAAATTCAGAATTAATGTTAATAATATTATTGTTTGTAATAAAAGGCAGTATGCTGGTTTGCCTTATAATATGATACATTTATTGATAATTATTATAAACTACATAGTTCGTTAGTTACTTACTTATAATACGTGAGTTAGGTACTTATAATATTCATTAGTTACAAACTTAATACGTTAGATACAACCATAATAACATCAAAACCTTCCATGCAAGTAATTGACAGATAAAATTGTTGATTTGTTTTAACATCACCGTCGTCGATGATAGGTACGATAAAGCTTTGAATATAATGAGAATATTATGCGATTTAATTCCTCTCGGATGTTTAAAAAGACTCGGTTTCACCTCGTCGCTTACCAACATCCTCAATATTATTAATCGCAATTGTCGATAGCCAACGTTTCGCTACCAATTGTAGCTTCTTCAGGCCATAGACTTATGAATTAAAAAATTATACTTAATCATAAAATAAGAGTAGATATTCGTTGTTCATTAAAATAAACAACAACATTATTGACAATTCCCACTAAAAAATCAATCTTTCTCCACTCAAAGTGGCAAAATAAAAGAAAATTGCTTCTAGTAAATGTCATGAAAGTCAATGCGCCCCAAATTAAATTTTCATGGGACGCCTGCGTGTTCAAGGACTTTAAGGAAGAAAAAGATTCAGTGATTAATTATCTGTGAGGTCCCGAAGGCTCCTGGCTGCTTGTAGTTGCGTAGTTTTCACAACATAACAAGGACACAGAGGCGCCCGCATTTTAGTCAATATTCATTAAACCCTGTTAACACATGGATTCTTTCATCAGCCTGTCACATCCAAATTGTATAAAAGGCGTGATAGATTATTATGCATATGTATACCGGGTGTAGATGTTTTTGATGTATAAGAAATACAATGTTAAAATTTTAATTTCGTTCTAAGTTTGTACCATTTGATTTTAGAGCCAAACTGTAAATAAAATAGATGTTCAGAATAAAAACTGCATCCAACGAGCTCTTATTTATTGATATCAAACGTTCCTGTTACGAAATAAACGTAAATGCAATTTTCCATATTTGAGTTGTTTACTGTTTACTGTACAAAGTGCTATGTGACAGATCAAAGAAATAAACACTTCAATTAATTATGATAAAATGTACCTTAGGAACAAAAAGAAAATGATTATAAATTTCTTATTTGATTAGTGTATTCTTCTTGATTCAATTAATCAATTAGAACAAATATTTCAAATTTATCACCTGTCAGAGTGAAGGAAAATAGTATATTGTACAACAAGAGTGGTTAGATGCCTAATGCAAGAACGAATTTGCAGTCACGACCCCATAGGTGGACGGGGAGGGATAGTGTCAGCAAATGTTTGCGTGCGATATTGGGATATTTCAATAAAAATGCGAATCTAGTGGTGAAATTTAAACAACGGTGCACTTGTGAGTGATTTGCACGTTGTTGTATGGAAACTATAGTCCAGTTAGGAGAGGTTTTGACTGAAGACTAATACATAACCAAGTGAAATTTGGCATGTGAGAAGTTAAGAACATACAGAAACAAACAAAATTCGCTCCACCTCGGTATGCTCCGCTTCACAAAAAAAATTCAGTTGAAAATCAAAATGTTCTTGTAACGCATTTTCTTCGAAGACTATCAAAGATTTTGGAAAACGGTTGTGACAGGATGAAAGCTGAGGAAATTTGCTATCAAAATGGTCCTTTAGGCACTCAGTATTAAAAGATGTTCAAAGAATTCCTAATATTTTCAATATATATGAATGAAATTGAAAATTCGTAGAGGATTATCTTCATCAAATCATCCCCAATCACATGCAACTATTTGGAGGGTTGTGTGTTTTACGTCCGAAAAGAAAAGTGGTTAAGTATTTTAGTAGTATACACTTAATAAAAACTCCATACAGAAGAAAAAACAACAAAATAATACACACGCAATGTTATGCTTATGGAAGCCAAAGTAAAGTGCGCCATCTCTTAGTAGTGCAATATCCCAGTAGGGAATCCACTCGAAAATTGTTGCCAACGTAAAAGCTTTAAATTGTATTTACTCTTTCTGCAATAAAATAATGCTTTTAAACATAATTTATGATTAAATAACAGTTATATTTTTAATATTTTAATTTTGTTTGTCATGAGAAAAACATAATTTGAACGAATTAATAATTTCTTGACGTTTGAATTTACCCTGGTGTGGATATGACATCCATATCCCCACATGATAGCAAGTTATGTTGTCAATATCCGGTAGGGAGTAGAAAAAATATTTTTGTTTTGTTTAATTTTGCATGGCAGTCTGAAATTAGCCTACATTGCTAAATTTTATTTGATGTTTATTTTGTGAAAAAATCGATTTGATCAACAAATTTAAGCTTATTAGAAGCTGTTTTTTATTCTGAACATCTTTTGTATTTACACTTTTGCTCTAAAGTCAATAAATAAAACTTACAGCGAAATAATTTTTTTTAGTATTCTATAGATCAAAAAAAAGTCTAGATATGTATGTATTTTATTTGAAATTTTCTGGGTTGATTCGTGCGCCTATGGAAGGGTGTCCTGTCGAAATACGCCTTGTGTCGCGTCTCAAATCTTTTGTTCTCTTTTGCATAGTATTTATATCTCAAAATTAATTTATATAAAAATCATTTTATAAGAAAATTAATCACTCGAAATAAAATTTAAACACCGTGACATGTTTTACTGTTATAATTAATTAATTTTCTGAGAAGCGAACAAAAAACTCTGCCTCCCAAAATATTTGCATGTTAAAAGACAGCGTCGATGTTTTATACAGAAGAATTTTGCACAGAAATCATTAAACTGAAATTCTTTGAATATGTATCATTAAAATAAATCATTTCTATATGCGTTGAAAAAATTGTCGAAATGCAGAGAAAATAAAAATGAGCGGGCAGCAAATGAGGTGTTATACAAATGCGCCAATAAGCCGAACTGCAATAGCGAAATAATGAGGCGACAGAATGAATAAGAATAAGAACTAAAAAATCTGACGTGGACACCACATGACTTCCTTGTACGCCTTGTTTCTTCATACTTTTCTTAATAACTAAAATGTAGAATAATATAAAAAATTCTTTTAACTTATTATACTAGTATACTCACAAATATATTTTAGTCATTTTATTTAAACTGCAGAAGAAGATATAAAGCATATTTTACTATTGTCACTGTCATGTCATAAACATTTAAATTTTACGTAGTAACAAATGTTAATCGATCATGGACTACAAGATACCGAAATACTAAATTATTATTCTTAAATGATACCAGATACAAAAATATTTATAAAATACCGATTGTAGGTAATAATCACATAATCTTTCATTTAAAATAAAAAAAATTGTCTTAAATTAAATATTTATCGAAATTTTTTTTAAATTTACTACTTCCGGTTTGTAGATTGAAACCAAAAATAGGAGGTGCACAACTAGATGCTATAACAGTCCTAAATACAAAATTTCAACTTTCTACGTCTAACCGAATTTGAGTTATGCGACACACATACGTACATCCGTACATACGTACGTACGTACGTACAGACGTCACGACGAAACTAGTCATAATGGATTCAGAAAAGGTCAAAACGGATATTTCCGTAAAAATCTGAGAACCGAAATTTTTCGCGATTACAATACTTCCTTATTACTCCGTACAAGGAAGTAATAGTATATTACATTACAAGTCATGAAAATGTTTCATTGCAGACGAGGAGGCGTTTGAAGAATGCGAGGATGCGCAGCGTCCGAGCATTTCTTCAAAGCCTCCGAGTCAAGCAAAGACATTTTTATGACGCGTGATGTATTCTATTTTTTTTAAATCGGCAATTAAGCTTAAAATTATAAAAAAAATTAGGTTTGCATAAATCATCAGAGCTGTGACAAATCATCAGAGCTGTAACAAATTTTAGAAAAAGTTGTCATGACAAGTAAACAAAGTTGAAAGTAAAAATGACTAGGCATGAAAATAAAATTTTCATGCCTAGTCATGAAAATCTTACTTTCATGCCGCAAATTAGTCTGGAAATGACGATTTTCATGCCGATTTTGAAAAAAAATATTTTTTGGTTATATTTTTTGGTTATATATTTTGATAGACTTTAACAAATTAGGTTCTATTAATTTAAAGGATACCTAGTTTAGTTATTAGCAAAAATTTGAAAATTTATTCTATTCTATTGTAAGTATTACTTGCTTTAAACATATCATTATTATTTATTTATTAAGTATTGCCGAAACGTTGGCTTAATAAGAATTAAACATAATTGACTGCGTTTCCGTCTAATATTTTTTTCCACTCACAGTAATGTTATACTGACAAATCTAAGCTGGGCAAAAGACATAATAATATAATAATTGGTTAGACACAGAAACGCGCTCTCTCATAATAATATAATATTATAAAAGTAACTTTATAGTTTATTAAGTATCAAAGGTATGTGCAGTTTACCGGTTGAGGATAATGTTTGGAGACAGTGACATAGTCGAGGTTTCCAATATTATCCCAAACGGGTACAAAATGCACATAATGTCCGTGATGCTTATAATATTTTTTTTATCCAACATCTCTTAATAAAAGCATCATAACTGGTGATTTTAAACAAGCAAAGTAAAAGATTGCCCACTAGTGGCTTTGATGAAAATTATACCCACTTGTGGGTAATTTGTTACTTTGCTTGTTGGAAGTCACCATAGTAACGATGTTTTAGGTTGGAAGCAGTTATTAAGAGGTGTCGGATAAAAGTTATAAGTACTTCACACGTGAGCAAAAAGGAATGACTCACTCGGGAAAATTATCTCACTCAGCCTTCGGCCTCGTCAGTTAAGATTTTCCTCGTGAGTAATTCCTTACTTTGCCCACTTGAAAAGTAAATAACTATTGCCCAAATAATGTTTATTTTCGGTTATGTAGGTTTAGTTCGCATGTTGATGCCGTTGCATCAGTCCAGGGGCGGACTGGGTCGGTGGGATAGTGGGATATTTCCCACTGGGCCGCAATGAATTTGGGCCGACTGCCGATACGATAGGGCCAATCATCGTTATCGATAATAATCTCAACAATCAAATTCTGGGTTTTTCTTTAATAAAATTTACAATTATTTGCAACCGATTTGCAACATTGGAGACAAATAAACAAACGATACTATAAGTTTTGTATTCATTGTTTGTATTGGTCAGTCATTTTGAATCGGTTGTTCGCCTCGGTTTTGTTCTTTAAAATTTTTAGAAATTGTTGGTAGACTAATTACAAATAAATAAATATCATTACATTTATTTTTAAATTTGTTATTTCTTTTAATTTTTACTCGTAAAAGAGAAAAAACTAAACTTTTAATGAAACAGCCATTTACCTTGACAAAAAAAAATTCTCTTTTTTCGGAAAACAGCACCTCGATACTATTTTATACCTCTGTTGGTTTCTGTTGTTGATTAGTGCTTACCGCCTTCTTCATGAGTTCTTACCACCTTCAAAGATTACTTACCGCCTTTTAATTTGTAAACAAAACTTACTATCTTGCAAACAGAGCCATCACCGATCGTGCAAAAATATTTATGTTTTTAAAAGTTGGGAGGCTGAAATGTAAGACCTATGTTTATTGTGTTTGGATTGTGGTGCGGACGAATGAATGTGAGGTAATGGTAATATTAATTAGTATTTCTCCTTCCAGCTGTCCTCCTCAGCGAAAGTCGAGCGTTGGTTCGAGCTCCTGGGCCCTCTGTCCATCTCCCGGCCCGAGAGCGGCTTCGTGTCGTGTGTGGAAGGCGCCGAAGAAGACGCCGAGGTGCACGCCGCTGAAGACGACGACGACGAGCGCGCCATCCTCGAGGGCACGCGCAGCCTGCTCAGCAAGCTCAGCACCAGGAAGCAGCGCAAGCTCCTAGGGCTCAAGCTGGGCAAGGTCACCACCTTCTGACGAGCGCTCAAGCGGCTCTTCATGGCCGAAGATTCATAAGGAGAGTCGATATCTGAAGGGGTGAATTGGACTGAGTTACATTCAGATGCTTCACCACCTTCTGATGACCGATTCAAAGGCTCTTCAGGCCGAAGATTCATAGGGAACAGAGGGAGAGTCAATATCTGAGGGGTTGAATTGAACTGAGTAACATTAAGATGGATTCGTTGAGGATGCTTGAATGCTTCTGACTTCTGATTTATTATAATGAAGTAATTTGAACAAATTTGGATGACTCGGATTGCTTCCGTTTACCTACGTTCGTGAAACTTCGAAGTTGCGCCAAACGGCAAGAAAGAGCGAGAACTAAATTAACCAACCAACTTGATTAGTGATGCCGAGACCGAGACGAGAAATAGTCAATTCTCGTCTCGTCCCAAATTTTTGAGACGAGAAATTTAAGTATTCTCGCCTCGGTTATTCATGAGTAACGCCAAAAGGAAATTTGATATATTTACATGTCAATATTCTGAGAAGGTAAATTTGAACTGAGTACCATCAAGATGGATTCGTTGAGGATGCTTCTGAAAACAAGAAATTCGCTATCTGAAGCTAACAATGAATTAGAAATTATTTTCTTCCAAAACTAGTTGATAAATCAATCTAATAGCGCCGGTATTTGGCAATTTTCACCAGGATTATTATTCTCAGGTTCAGAAGCATGAAAGAATCCTCAAAGAATCCACGTGTGAACAGAGTTTTATATTGAATTTTTTTAATTCAAGCTTTAGATTCACGAGTAGCTCAAGAGGAAGTCTGATAGATTACGAAGATGTCAGTATTATGAGAAGGTGAAATTTAAACCTGTTCATACATGGCTGCTTTCATGCTACTGAATCCTGGAAAAGCAATTAATTGTTTTGAGCTAGCAACGAACAAGAAATTATTCATTTCCAAGACTCATTGGAGATTCAATTTAGCGGCGCCGCTGTTTGAGAGGCAATTCTCAACAGGCTTATTTTTCTCAGGATTCAAATTCAACAGCATGCTAAAGTCCTTGTATGAACAGGACATTAGATTGTCTCATTTAGTTGTTGGTAAAAAAAATTAAGCAGGCTTTTTTCAATCATCCGCAATTTTTGCAATAGGAATATTTGAATGCTGAGAAATATTTTTTATTACAATTAATTGTTGCTGAATCCAATGCCGCAAACAGAATTCAATTATCTTTTATAGATTCAGAGTTCAAGCTCGTTGAAGATATTTCAGATTAATAATTTAAATATGACTTATCCTCCTGTTTTACACATAATACAAGTCACAATGTAATTTTAGTAATATTTTCTTATTTATGATATAAATACCCGAGTGCGCTACGTAAATGACTGTGATTCTAACAACTTATCATCGGATCAAATCAGAACATATAATGTTACCCTTTTCAAACAGCTCCTTAAGAAATATATAATTACATTTAGATTATTGAAAATATATATTTTGTATTAAAATTCACAAACACTACTCGTTGCAAAGAAAATATAAATGTGTCAAATAATGTTCTTACTCAAATTATAGAAAAGTATAATATAGGAAACAAAAGGTAAAACGTTACGTATTCTAACAAAAGTAGAAACAAAATTAAGCAAGTTGCTTAATTTAGTATAGAGAACTAGCGACATTAGATTTTTAATCTCAAAACCTCTAAACTTGTAAATCTGATGCCATGGCCTTAGTCATAAGTCAATGCAATAAAAATTGTTATTCAGTGCGACAAAAAAGTATGCGAATTATTTTATAGTTTTATTTATAGTGACATTATTCTTAGTTTTAGTTGACTGTAAAAAACGTAATATATTTATACTCGTTTTTACAACATTACTACGGTTATATGTACATCAAAAATTCACTTTGACTCGAATTTAAAACTGTCAGGTTATTTATAATTACATATATCTCAGAAATAAGTATAGACAAAAGTAATTTTCGAATGCCTGAATTTTTAAAAGGCGTCTATTCAACGTCGAAGTATATTTTAGATCTTCATGTAAACGTAGTGAATATTTAAGTCAAATTAGTTTAAGCTCAAGCGACTTTTCGTTAATCCAGATTTGTACTGCCAAAACTAACTTCAGACGACAGAAATTGTATCGAAGTCGCGTCTGAAGTAGGTGCTAATTTTAGTTTTATTTTAATTTAGTTTAGTTTTGAATTGAATGACAATTTTATTCGTAACTTTGTAACATATCAGTATTGAAAGCTTTCATGGGTGTCAAACTATTTTAAACACATTCCAAAATATGTTTCTTCCAAAAACAGTATTTCATTTAAATATAAGATAGATTTTAAGATGAAAATGTAATAATTTATATTACACAGGTATCCTAAAATTATTAATTTATATTATAATTTTTTATAAATATAATTAAAAGATTTTAATATAATTAACAGAAAAATTTTAACATATTAGTCATATATTTATACAGAATGTATTATAACTTATAGTACATACGTTAAGGGTATATACAAGTTGATATGTTAATTTCAAGTTAAAAAGAATTTTTCAGAAATTCGAAAAATTAAGGATACCTACCTTACTTACACGATCCATTTTAAGTGCCGATGGATTCACATGATTCCTAATAAAATAATTATTTATGTAACAAGTACGCAAAATGGAGTTTTAGAAGACGAATCTATTTATGAACAAGATGCAAGCCTATTTTTAAATTAGGTGAGTCCTCTAACACTCAGTTGTGTACGTGTTATATAAAAAAAATAGTATAATGCTCTCCAAATTTGTTTCATAAGTATTCCAAATTATTCTTAAATTCAACTTTAAAATAAAATTTTACTAAAATTAAATTTAATGAACATCTGAATAGAATGACATTCATTTATAATTAGAATTATTAGAAGTTTTGTTAAAATAATTATCAATCCAGTGGCATGAAAAATGTTCTTTTATAAATTTATTTTTTGATCCGTAATCGACATACCAAACTGTAGGTAAATACCGAACGTATACTCGAAGTTATGATACAGCCTGTATAAAAATTAAGAAATGGCATGGTTCATGGTTCTGGTCTTGTAGTAAATGTATTTATTACAAAAGTATTTTAGATACAATCTTGACACATAATCTGGAAGTACTAAATACAGTTTTGCTTATATGAATCAAAATTTTTAGTACGCCTGTGTAATGTTTGCAATGTGCATTCCAATTTGTGACTATAAAATTAAAAGACGTATTTTTTTATTTTGTTAAAACTGCTATGCTCAGTTTTTTTATCAGTAAATCGGGCTTCAAAAACAATACTTATTATGATTTTTATAGAGTTTAATAAGTTGCGTATTAATTGTAGATTTTATTCGACCAAAAGTTCTACATATCTTTTAGGTAAATATATAGAGGTAAGCTCTAAATTCTCCTGTCGATTAGCAATTGTTATCCCAATTGTTTCTAACAGAAACAATAAAGAGATATATTTATTCTTTTGTTAAATTCTATGCCATGACATTTTTGTTAATATATTTTCTATACTTGATAAATAGCAATATTATCAATCGTACTAGAACTACTTTATTTTATTTATCGAATATTATATAAGGTTTATATGTACCAATAATTAGTTTATGATGAACAGTTGTTCATGTGAAATGTATCTCGATATGATTATTTATAAATTCGTTGCGACATTTTATACTTAAATGACTGATTATATAATTATGTCTTTTTTTATTAATATACATAATTTATAGACAATTAAATAAATTATTATAATGCACATGTAGTTTTATCCATACTTTTGTCCTTATTATACCTTGATTTCGTCTACTACAGGTAATACAAAGGAATTCAATATAATTTTGATTAAATATTATATTATTTCGTAACGAATAGATAATGCCTAACTACGTCTTGTTAAGTTTCAATAAATCATGAATTTCTTCTTTTTTAGAAAAGAAAAATCATATAAATATCTAGAAAAATTAAACGTTAGGTAATTTTCACAAATTTTAAAACAAATAATAAAAATCTGCTGTGTCCACCACAGTACTTCCCCGACTATAAGTTTTAATAACTTACTTTCGTTACGCCGTTAATTTTATGCTTTATTCAGCAAAATTTAAATAAATTTATCTTTTTTTTCCCAAACTATTTAAGTTCATGCCAACTTCGGCATAATTTAAATAACATGTAAAAAAATCTGATACCACCTACTTATTTACTAAAAACTCACACTCGAAAATTTTAACCCGTCACAATACCTTATACCCTTATAGAATATAATGCGAGAAGTAAAAACAACTGTCCATTGTTTAAATGTTGTTATTGATTCTTCGGTTAATTTTTTTTCCCAGAAAACTTTATTTAAATTAATTAAATTTAATAATACACTTGAACAAAGTTGAATAATTTTTTGAGAAACAATAATTGATTATCGCATAAATGTCATTTTTACATTTTTACTAAACTTATCTTCCCGAGAGCTTTAATTTGACACAAACTATAATTTGGATAACGTATAATAAAAAAATTGACGATCAGTTAAATGTAATTTTTATTTTTCTACTAGAATTATTTTTCCCGAGAGCTTTAATTAGATACCACACACGATAGTATTTTAATAAAAAATAAAATAAGTTATGTTTATAAAGTTGGTACCACTGGTTGAATAAAAAAATTTGAATAATTTTTTGAGAAACAATTGAAAATCGCATTAATGTCATATTTTACATTTTTACAAAACTTATCTCCCCGAGCGATTTAAATTGTCACCAAACTCGGTATAATTTGAATAATTTATAAAAAAAAAACAATTGACGATCATTTAAATGTTATTTTTGTTTTCTACTAGAATTATTTTCCCAAGACCTTTAATTTGATACCACACACGATAGTATTTTGATAAAAATAAAAAAGTTTTGTTTATAAAGTTGGTACCACTGGTTGAATAAAGCTCATTAACGAACTTGAAGTCAGAATTTGGGTCAAGATCTTAAATATAAAATTTCAGTCCAAAATTCCAACGCGTTTTTAAGTTATGCAACATCCAGACAGACCGACAGACCTACAGACCGACTTTTTTTTAAATTTTGTTTTTTGGGTTCAGTAGGGTCTAAAACGTGAAGATTCACCAAAATCTCGAACTGTCAAAAAATCACGATTACAATACTTCCCTCTATTACATAGGTCGGGGAAGTAAAAATAAAAAGATTGAACATTTTTTCCGAAATGAGATAAATATCGGATAAATAGTAACTAGTAACATATTTAATTATGTTATAAATTTTTTTAAAGTATACATTATCCAATAAAAGTTTTACTTATTACCATAATAGGTATTTAAAAAGAACACTTAACATAATCTTTTGTCAATAATAATAATAATCAATTTAAAATGGCAGCGTAGTTACTATATTTCTAGAATTTTCTCTTTTATTTTAAAATTTTAGTTAAAACAATCTGATGTGACCAGCACATAGCTTTCAGCCTTTACATTGACAAAGTACAACGTATAATATTTGATATAACAATATGAAATAATCAAGGATGTATAGGATATAAAACACTGAAATTGGAAATTATTTCATTCATTTCAAAGAACCGAAAACTGATTTATACATAGTTACATAAATACAAATTTATTAATAAATAAAATTTAAAAAATCTTGAGGCACTCGAGCCCTGGAATTTTGTCAGTCTGGCCACTCGATTGTTTTGTCACTGCGCTTAACTTCAAACTCAAATTAGTATATTTCTTCAACTTAATTATTTCCAATTATCATATTGCTGGTGATTTGTTTACTGATCCGAAACTCTGATGACATATCACTGACCTACTGTGCGCATGGATAATCCTAATTTTCAAAAAGTTTATTGCCAGGTATGGGATGAAAAGACACACAAGACAAAATCTAACGCTTCTGATTTTTAGCATGATTCCAATACCTCCCTTAGGTAAACAGGAGGTAAAAACTGACTCTCTTGGTGGTCTACCGAACATTCCAGAGGGGAGACCCTTCCTAAATAGTTTGTAGAATTAAACGAAGCATACCGCGCGGTCTAAAACCACGCCGTCTAATACCCACGCGTCCTAATATCCACCCGGTCTAATAACCACCCGGTCTAATATTTCTCCCACCACTATGAAAATTCGAGTAAAATCCACGCGGTCTAAAACCACGCCGTCTAATACCCACACGTCCTAATATCCACCCGGTCTAATGACCACCCGGTCTAATAACCACCCGGTCTAAAAACCATCCCGTCTAATAGTTCCCCCACCACTATGTCCACGTCATATAAACTCGTTCTGTTTGACTTTCCCCGTTTCCCCAGTAATAGTATAAAATAAATCTGTTAGAATGCGCAGCGCTATTAGGTTGATTAAGTTATTACGTATAGTCCAGTATAAAAGTATGTGCAACGTTTATTATATTTTACGATTTATTTATATGTATGGATGGAATTTTTCCCGCGTTTTCTTTGTCATTCATTATCTCAAATTCTACTGAACATTTGTACGTCTAAACGAAGAGCTGATCAAATTTTGGTAAAAATCTGCCAAACGGAAATGGAACTTGCAAAATCTTAGAAAAAATCTGATGTGGCGAACAAATGACCTCTCGCCATACTCTACTATTTTACTTATATTAATAAAGTGTGTATGAAAGTATTTGCTCACAAATATACCATTGTAGAAGAGAATTCGGGGATTGTAGTTTTTATAAATAATATTATTAAAGTTTATCATGACATTATAAATAATTAATAAATGACATTTCATATTTTCAATATCAATTTGTCAAAAAGTCAAGAATTTATATGACATTAACACTGAAAAACTGATATATTTTATTTTTTGTTTTCATAGGTAGGCAACGCTGTAACTTAGATAGTATTTGTTTTTATAGTTCTTTGCGTTTTATTTAGTGTTAGTGAAGCAGTAAGAAAGAACAACTTTTGTCGATATTTTGAGTTGTTTAATTTAACTTAGGGTTGGTGGAATAACAAGAAAATAACACATAAAAAAATGAAGGCTAGAATAAAAAATGTAATTTGCGATTTATGGTTTCAATGCAATATTTTTAGAGAAGCAACGAATAGTAAATGTGCCGAATACCGGCGAATATTATACCGTACTATCTGCCGAATATCCGAATATTCGGCGAATATTCTGCACCCTTTTGATGCCAAATGATAAACTTACAAGGACTGAGGAGGCTGTTTTGAATGCAGAGAAACTTATTTTTTGCTGCATAATTTGCCGCTTTTAAATTGTAATAACGAACAGTTTATCATTTTTATTTTTTATCAAAATTACTAGATAAAGTTTTTGACAATATTTTTCTTTTTTTAGTAATATTAATTAATAAAAACTCATGAATATACATATATTTTTTGTCTGTGAATGTAAGTTACATGTGACGTCAAAGTATTCGGTATTCGGCCGAATAGTAAAGTATTCGGTGTTCGGCCAAATAATGAAAAACTTGCGGAATAGGCAGAATACCGAATAGTTGCCCAATATTCGTTGCAACTATAAATATTTCATTCAACTGATAAATTTATTCTGCGATTTATCAGAGGTTTCAAAAACCGGTCCTTAGCCGAATAAATTCGTTAATATTAAAAAAAATTCTGAAACAATTTTCTTATTTAAAACAAATAATTAACCTATCAGTTATTAATTACTATTGTACAAAAATTTCTCTGTTGAAGTCATTATCAAAATGATTACATTTAACTGCGTAATAATTTTACCAGTCGAATAAAAATAGTTTCAGTTAGAATTAAAAATTTCGTTTAAGCTAATAACTTAAAGGGTATAACCGGATAAGAGGCTGAAAAGTGCCCCCAAAGCAAATGATTAGTTGCGATTTATTTTTAGATGAAAAGTCTTTCAAAATCCCGTCTATTTTCAAAATTTTAGGTTCATAAACTCATATTTATGGAAGTTTTTTCGTTTTATTTTTTTCTCCGATTCTACCGCATAAATCGAGCTGAAAAGATTATATTCAAAAGAAAAGTTAATTTTACACCTAAAATAATTTTTCTAATTAATTTTGGCACCAAATTCAAATATAAAAAATATTTTAATTTTTTAAAATCTGTTTTCGTTGTAGGAACTCGATTATTGTTTCAATTTATTTCGTGTAATTTATCTAAGAGAAATCTACAACATACTTAACTTACCTATATTTTTTTCAGATATGTAAAAAGTGTTAGAAAAATTAAAAACTAATTTTATTACTTTACATATTTGAATTTCCCGCTTAGATTAAGAAAGTAATTGAAATATTAATCGAGTTCCTTCAATATGAGAATTGATTTTGAAAATTAAACATAAATTTTATATATGAATTGGAAACCAAAATGAATTGAAAAAATTAATTTTAGGACTAAAATTGTTTTTTTTTTGTTTGGTAAATTTTTTTTAAATGAGCTTAGAAAGCAGAAAGGGTATAGCGGAATACCTAAGCAGGTCAAAAGAGCCCCCAAAGGAAATTAATAATCGGGATATCTGGATGAAAGATAATCAAAAATGCTGTTGATTTCGCGAAATTTCAGCTTCCTAAACCGTTTTGTTTCCGAGTTATGATGGAAAACGTGAATTTTACGTTTCATTTTTTTCTCAGCGTCTATGGTATGTATCGAGCTGAAAAAAATTCTACCCGAAACAAAAAATTTGTTTACATCTGATGGTATTTTTTTCAAATTGTTTTGGCACCAAATTCAAATAGAAAAAAAATGTTGGTGTTTTTAAAATTCATTTTCGTTTATTTAATAAAATTCTACAACATATATATTTTTCAGAATTTTAATCGATGTGGAAGATGGTTTAAATAACTAACACTTTTTCCATTTTAAATATTTGAATTTCGCGTCAAAATGGCAATTAAAAAATGTGTTTTTTCCAAATTTTATATTTTTTAAACCAGAATTTTAAACGTTTCTTTACAGACATATTGTATAGTATGGTATTTTTTTCAAATTGTTTTGTCGCCAAATTCAAATAGAAAAAATATGTTGGTGTTTTTAAAATTCATTTTCGTTTATTTAATGAAATTTTACAACATATATTTTTTTCAGAATTTTAATCGATGTGGAAGATGGTTGAAATAACTAACACTTTTTCCACTTTAAATATTTGAATTTCGCTTCAAAATTGCAATTAAAAAATGTGTTTTTTCCAAATTTTATATTTTTTAACCAGAATTTTAAACGTTTCTTTACAGACATATTGTATAGTATTACGCTGGTCAAGTTAAGTTTTTTGGTTAAAAAAAACTACTCAAATCCCTGCAATATCAAATCCACGTAGTTTACAATATTTCGGCTCTTAAGGTGGTACACTCGGGTGGTGAGGGGTTAGGGGAATCTCCTATGCTCGCAATGTATTTCATATCAGGGTTCCAACTTATAAAAAATAATATATATATATATATATATATATATATATATATATATATATATATATATATATATATATATATATATATATATATATATATATATATATATATATATATATATATATATATATATATATAGTCGATGGTAACCCTTTTACCGTTAAGTGTAGGGTTTTCTTGTCTTTATTCGCACACAAACTTTTTCCACTGTAATCTGTCTCTTGCGCATATTTTTGCTTCTTGTATTGTCATTTCTTTTTTCAATAGTAGTTTTCTTACAATTCCATCCCAGTCTTCTCTTGGTCTACCTCGTCCTCTTCTCTCTCTTATTTTGGCTGTCCATATCTTCTTTACGGGTCTGTTGTCGTTCATCCTTATCAGGTGTCCCCACCAGCTGAGTTGTCTTTCCTCTATAAACTGTAGTATCGGTTTTGTTTCTAATTCTTTCCTAATATCTTCGTTTCTTATTTTGTCTATCATTGTCACACCTTTAACACTTCTCAGGTATTTCATTTCCAAAGCTTGGAGTTTACTCTTCATTCTTCTGGACATAACCCAAGTTTCGCAGCCATAGGTTAATATCGCACGATATATTGTGTTAAACACTGTAATTTTTGTTTTCTGCGATATTTCTTTTTTGCCTATGAGACTGTTTTTCAGCATGTAGAATATTTTTGCTGTCTTGTCTATTCTTCTGTTTATATCTTCATCTTGGACTCCGGTACTGTTAATTAACACTCCTAGATATTCAAATTTCGACACTTGTTCAATTCTGTCATGTTCTATTTTTATGTTCATAGTTTCGTACTCATTTGATATAGCCATTACTTTTGTTTTATTCACGTTTACTTTCATATCAAATTCTTTTAGTGTTTTGTTCCAAACATTTATGTTGTGTTGGAGATTCGTTTCGCTACTTGCTAAAAGTACTACGTCATCAGCAAATGCACATTCTCCAATTTCTATCCGTTGTAGGCATCTATATCCTATTCCTAGTTTCTTTATTTCTGGCTTACATTTCTTGATGACGTCATCCATGAATATTGTGAAGAGAACTGGACTCAAACTCCACCTTGTCGTAGTCCTCCTGTAGTTTCAAATACTTCCGATGTTCTGTTCTTGCTGATAACGTAATTTAGATTTTTCTTGTATAAGCCTTTGATTGCATTAATTAATCTTTTGTTCACTTTTCTTTCAGCTAAGCTGTCCCATATCTTCTGTCTCTGTACTCTGTCGAACGCCTTCTCTAAATCAATAAATGCCATAAATGCTTTGTTGTTGCTTACTGTGGTCTTTTGTATTATTTGTTTAATCGTAAATATATGGTCTTGTATACTTCTTCCCTTTCTAAATCCACTCTGAGCTTCCTCAAGCGTAGGTTCTATTATTTGTCTCAATCTTCTTTCCAATATTCTTTCATATACTTTCAGTGCAGTGCTTAGTAGTGAAATTCCTCTGTAGTTGTTGCAATCTTTAACATCTCCTTTCTTATGTACTGGTGTAATGACAGCTATTTCCCAATCTTTCGGTAATTTTCCTTGCTTCCAGGCACAGTTCCTTCTCTTCCCATATATTTAAGCATTTCTCCGGTTATTCTATCATGGCCTGCCGCTTTTCCATTTTTTATCATATTTAGAGCTTCTAGCATTTCTTCCATAGTTATTTCCATTATCTCGTCTTCGTCTTTCTTTGTTTCTTCTATCGTTTCTATTTCCGTATCTGCCTTTTCTGCTGTTACGTTTAGTAGTTCTTGAAAATATTCCCTCCATCGCTTCATTACTTCGTTTTCTTCCGTAAGAGGGTTCCCTGCCTTATTTTTAATTGTGAAGCTTTGGGCTGGTTCTGATTTCCGTAATGATTTAATCGTTTTATAAAATAGCTTTTGATTTTCTTTGCTATTTTTTTCCATTTGTTCACCAAATTGTTTCCAGCTTCTCTCTTTCTCAGTTTTCACTTTGTCTTTTACTATCCTACGTTCTTTCTTGTATTCATTGTAGTTTGCTTGCGTTTTGTTGTTCAAGTATTTAAGCCATGCTTTCTTTTTCTTTTTTGTTCCTTCTTTTATTTCTTGAGTCCACCATGCTGTTTGTTTTTTATTATTTCTTACTTTTGTTGTTCCACACACATCTTTTGCTGCATTTGTTAGGAGCATTTTGAGTAATTGCCATTTATTTTCTATGCCAATCTCATTACTTACAACAAGCATTTGTGCTTGTTTTGTTACTTCTTCTTCGTATTTTTTTGCTATTTTTACGTCTTTAAGTCTATATGTTCTGATTGATTCGTGTTTAATTTCTTTCAGTTTTCCATATTTTCTTGTCATATCTTCCCTGAAGAATTGTTTCTTTATTTTCGCTTCAATTAGGAAATGATCACTGAAAATTTCCGGTCCTCTTCTTGCTCTAATATCATTTATGATTTTTCTATTTTTTCTTTCTACAAGAATGTAATCTATAAGTGATTTGTCTTTTCCTTCTGGTCCTTGTCTTGAATACATATGTATTTGTTTGTGTTCGTAGAATGTGTTTGCTACTATCATATCATTTAGAGAGCAGTAATCAATCAACCTCAGTCCGTTATTGTTTATCCTATCTTCTCCAAATTTTCCTATAACATCTGCTGACCCTTCTTGTTTTTTCCCTACTCGTGCGTTGAGGTCTCCTAATACGATAATATCTCCTCGACTGTTTTCAGTTTCTATGTGTAGTTGTTCCCAAAATTTATCTTTATTTTCTGCAGACTCATCTTCGTTTGGTCCGTAAACAACTATAAATGTTTTTTCATTGTTATTTCTTTCTTTCATTCTAATTTTTAGTATTCTTTCCGAGCAGGCTTCCCATTTATCTATTTGGTTTGCAAATTTCTCATGGATTAGGCATGCTACTCCTGCTGCTGCTCTTTTGTCTTGTGATACTCCGCTATATATCAGTAAATGCCCATCTTTGATCAATTTTTCTCCTATTCCTTTTTTCTTTGTTTCTGTTATGGCTAACATATCCAGTTTTGCGTTATTAAATTCATATACAAGTTCTTGTTCTTTTCCATTTATACTTCTAATGTTCCATGTTGCTAATTTAAATATTTCTTTGTTTTCCGCTACGTTTTTCCGTTTCCTTTGCCTTGTCGTCTCCAATATTTCTATTTTGTGATTGTCTAATCGTTTTTTGGAACCTCTTCTTTTAGAATGACTCCATTTTCTTGTTTATCCCAGATGTAGTCTTTATCTCCTATTCTAATTTTTTGGTAACCTATTTTCACCCTTTTACCTTCGATCTTCTTTTCTCTTGCGATGCTTCTTATTTCCCATTGAATTCTTACTTCTTCTCGAGTTAGATCGTTGTTAATGTAGATGTCTGTGTTTCTCAATTTACTTTTTGTAGACATTACTTTTTGTTTCTCTTCCCAACTTTTCATTTCTACAAGTAGTAGTTCATTGTCTGTGCCCTTCATCAGTGTTATTACCTTATTAAACTCTGCCTTTACTTGCAGTTTTTCCTCGAATAGTTGTTTTATAATTTCTTCTTCCGATTTATTCATACATTTTAGTCCGTTTATTATTATATTGTTTCTCTTTTTATGTTTTTCTTCTGCTTCAGATTTCTTTTCAAGTTTCTCTATTCTGTCAAGAAGTACTTCTTTTTCTTTCTTCCACTCTTCTTCTTTCCTTTTCATTTCATCTTTCAAATCATTTATCTCTTGTTTTATTTCCGTCATATTGTCATTTATCTCTTTTTTTAGCTCTATTTTATTATCCTCCATGCTTCTCATCATTGTTTTCATCATTTCTTTTAGTTCGTTCATATTAATAATAATAAACATTTTTATTGTATGTAAACGCAGTCTATTCGCATTTTTATCTAATAAAATGAGATTTAAATCAATTAATTAAGAATATTATTAATTTTTATTATGTAAAACTTGTTTACTTTATAAGATTTCATTCGGTCAAATACCAGTGTAAACTACGGCAACACTGTGCTGTTCTTATGTCAATCTGACAGATACTAAACATGAAGGTGAAGAGAATTCTGCACTTGAAACTTCATACAAATCGTTAGGTATAAATTATTTATCATTTGTACACAATATACCTTTCATTCTTGCGAAAAACTTGTGATTATAGATATATAAGGTTTTTTTCTGGTTAAAATTCAAATTTTGCGCTTTTCAACGTTGCCGTGTCTATATTATGTTGTCGCCTATATTCTCCAGTAGGCATAAACGTCAGTGGTAAGTGATGCTTGTATTACTTTTATCCGGTCTTTGAGATAGTAATGCACGTTTTAAAGAAGCAATTGGAATTTTCTTTCATTTCGTTAAATGCTTTTCACGTTGATTTAAAAGTACTCCCATAAGAGGCCATGTAAAATGTAGGTTTTTAACATTTATTTTTGGATAATCTACGTGGTGAAAAATTATGAAAAAATTCAGGTAACATTTTTACAATGTTTTGATTAATTTTGCAAAGTTTCATTAAACTCTCTCATTATTTCAAGTGTCGAGTGTACCTCCTTAACTTAGGTACATTCAATTTACTTATTTGTTGAAACGAAAAAATAAATAACTTAATTATTGTAATATTTTGATTTCAATATTATTTTAATTTGGCGCTATAAGTGTCATGGGTGATTTTGCAGTGTGATGGTTGTGTTCAAATAGTAAAAATGTTTATTTATTTGCAAATCCCCACAATAAAACCATTAAACCCCTGTCATTAAAATTTATATTTTATATTTACATTGAAAATATAATGTAAGTTGATATTTAAGGTTTAACATTATTAGGTTTTAATACTTATTCATCGTCACTGTCTTTAATTTTTTACTAAAAAACGTAATTTTACCAGCGTAATACTATACAATATGTTTGTAAAAAGACGTTTGAAATTCTGGTTAAAAATATTTAAAAAATTGAAAAAATTTGGAAAACACACATTTTTTAATTACAATTTTGGCGCGAAATTCAAATATTTCAAGTGGAAAAAGTGTTTTTTATTATTTAAGGTATCTTCCACATCGATTAAAATTCTGAAAACTAATTTTATACCTAAAATTATTTTTTAAATTCATTTTGGCGCGAAATTCAAACAGAAAAAAAATGTATTAATTTTTTAAAATCTGTTTTCGTATTGTAGGAACTCGATTATTATTCAATTTATTTCGTGTAATTTATCTGAGAGAAATCTACAACATATATTATTATCAGATATTTAAAAAGTAAAAATATCGACCATTTTCAAACTGCCATAACTCGGTGTATTTTCAATCGATATCGATGAATCTTCGAGGGCGAGAAACTTTGAAGTGTCTACTTTAAAGTCATGCATGCAAACTTAAGCGCAACCCCCTCCGCCCCCTCTAGCAATCATGTGCAAAAAAAAGAATTTTAATTTTAAAAATGTCCAATTTTGAGGATGTGTACGGAGTTTAAACATTTTTTTGACTTGATCCACCAAAAGGGCACTAAAATTATTTGTTCAATTCCCTGTGAAGGACTCAAAGAACGAAGTTCCTACGATGATTTGGCACAAAGTTATGAATTTTTTTTTAAAAAGGGCATTTTTTGTTTTTCGCACATAACTCAGCCACTTTTCAACCAAATTAGATGATTTTTCGGGGAAAAACCCATAGTGGCTCTACTTTAAGGGGGTAAACTCAGATTAGTATGATCGATCTGAAAATTTCACGAATGACATTTCTATTAGCTGTCAGAATGACAGTTTTCATATGTTTTTAGTTGTCATGACAAAGATAAATAAAAATTTATCCACTTGTGAAAAGTTTCCAAAGTTTCCAAAACATGGCTTGTTTTATATAGGAGTGTAATAGTTATTATTAAAAAAAAAAATCGTGAAATATATTAAATGTTGCACATACTTTTATACTGGACTAATATCGCTGCGCATTCTAACATATTTATTTTATACTATTACTGGGGAAACGGGGAAAGTCAAACAGAACGAGTTTATATGACGTGGACATAGTGGTGGGGGAACTATTAGACGGGATGGTTTTTAGACCGGGTGGTTATTAGACCGGGTGGTCATTAGACCGGGTGGATATTAGGACGCGTGGGTATTAGACGGCGTGGTTTTAGACCGCGTGGATTTTACTCGAATTTTCATAGTGGTGGGAGAAATATTAGACCGGGTGGTTATTAGACCGGGTGGATATTAGGACGCGTGGGTATTAGACGGCGTGGTTTTAGACCGCGTGGCATTTACTCGAATTAAAGTCAACGTGATCACTCGGCAGCCAACTTTGATGTAACTTGTAATGTTGGTTGCGGCCTAGCGGTAATATTTTTATGTTACTTTTACTGAAATTATTTTCTTCCATGCTTCAAATTTAAAACGAAAACATGAAATATTTAACAAAAAATATCTACATTATTATCTGTTTATGCTTAAAGACAAATTAGTACTTTTGTACACATTTTAATTTGGTAAATGTGTTGTAATATTATCTAAATTGCAATAATAGATATTTATACACCAAGTGAGATACATGAATGTTTATTCAAGAGAACAAAGTTTAGCCCTCGAGTGAATAAACATTCGTATCTCACGTGGTTTATACAATATTTTATTCAATTTTATAAATTTATTTTGACATCACAAAAAAAAATTCAAAGTAGTCGTCAGTGGCAAGTTGTCATTATTTTTATGCATTTTTGACGAAATAATGACATCAGAGTGATTTAAAAATGTGTTTAGTGATTTAAAAAGTTTTAATTCACTAGTGAACATACAGTTGTTTAAAGTTGTTGCTATGGAGTTAATAATAGGAGTTTAAAACGTCAAAATTGAATAAAAATATGAATATAATGCTGCGAGTACATTTATAAACAATAGTTTCAGAATAAAAGTATTTTTTTAAAACTTTGTTATAGTTATACCTAAGCTACAATTTAACTTATACTATGAATAATAATATACCACATTAATATTCGTTATCAGATAAATGCCTGGAAGGTATAGATAATCCATACATCAAATTAATTGTTATTTACTTTACAATTGTGTAAAGAAAGGAATTTCCCACAAGAGGAATCTTAACTTACGAGGCCGAAGGCAGAGTATGAGATATTTTTCTCGAATGGATCATTACTTTTTGCCCACGTGTGCTGCTTAAATATTTAAAAAAATATTAAGTTCCAACCAAAAACATCGTTAGTATGGTAAAATGGTGACTTCCAACAAGCAAAGTAACAGTTTACCCGCAAGTGGGTATAATTTTGATTAAAGCCACTAGTGGGCAATGTTTTACTCTGCTTGTTTAAAATCACCATAGATATGATGCTTCTATTAAAAAGTGTTGGTTAAAATAATTTAGTACGTTAAATTCGGTACATTAAATTCAGTAGGTACGTTAAATTCAGTATGTTAAATTCAGTACTTAAAATTCAGTAAGTACGTAAAATTCAGGACGTTAAATTCAGTACGTTAAATTCAGTACGTTAAATTCAGTATGTTAAATTCAGTACATTAAATTCAGTACGTTAAATTCAGTACCTACGTTAAAATTTAGTACGTTAAATTCATCAGGTATGTAAAATTCAGTACGTTAAATTTAGTAGGTACGTAAAATTCAGTTCGTTAAATTCAGTTCGTTAAATTCTCTTACAGGTAAGCGAGAGGTACAAATACTAGTTAATCATTAGCATTGTTACTGCAAATAAATATATAATGAATTTGTTATTAACTGAAAGTATAGATACACATTTTTACCTCCTACCTCATTATTCTATAAGGGAGGAATTGTGATTGGTCAAAATTTTTGAGTGTGAGTTTTTGGTAGATAAGCATGTTTTAGGGTCCCTAGAGTAAGAATTTAACATTTGTCTGTAAGTGTGTGTGCGTGCGTTCGTTCGTTAATCCGTATGTTACAATTTTTTCGGAAACGATAACTCAAAAAATATCAAACATTAAAATATAAAATTTTATATTTAAGGTTTTAATACGAATCTTTATAACCCAATATAATATTGGTTTCAATCTACAAACCGGAAGTAGTACCTTTTTTAAATATTTCGATAAATAACTAATTTCAGACAATTTTTAAAATTTTAAATGAAAGATTATGTGATACAATCGGTATTTTATTATTTATTCTGTATCTGGTATTTAAGAATAATTAAATTATATAAGTAGGTACTTATAATTTAGTATTTGGGTATCTTGTAGTCCATGTTAACATTTGTTACTACATAAAATTTGAATGATTATGACATGACAGTGGCAGTGACAATATTAAAATATCATTTCTATCTTCCTCTGCAGTTTAAGTAAAATGACTAAAGTGGGTTTATGCTCAAAAATTTAAGAATAAGAAGTAAGAATAAGCGTAGTGTTAGGAATAATTTTAAGCATAACGATAGAGGCGTTTATGCTGCCAGTTTTAAGGAATGAGAGTAAGAATAAAAGTAGTTATATTATATTTTTAGGTTGGTGAAAAGTTGTTATATTTATTATTCTGATGTTGGTATACAGACACGTTTATAATTTTGACATATTGAGTTATTGAGTATTGACATTAACCGCACTTGATAAAACAAGATATCCAGCAACACACAAAATAATATTCTGGGGTGCGTTCCAAAACCATACTCCAGAGTATAGAGTATGCTCAAAGTCGTTCCAAAAGGTTTGAGTATATCTCCAGTGGAAACTCTGAAGTGTTCCAAAACTGTTCGAGTTTACTAGAAGAGCATACTCTTCGTACCCTGTAAAATAGGAGGGTACAAACGTACTCTGGTGACTTTGGCGCCAAATAGTGCTAACCTAAATTGTCTGTTGCATAATATCTTATTATTATTAATTTATAATGGACAACGAATTGGAATCAGCCACACAAATTGACGCAAACGATTATAAAGTAATTTGTATTCTAAAAGAAGATAATATGTTGATTTTGGAAAATAAAGGTATATTCATAAATATATTAGAAAACCTTACCAGGACTACATTTATAAATTGGCGCGAATATTCATAAATATTCGCAGTTATAACACTTAACACACCCTTCTATTATCCATGATGCAAGATCAATTTTGTATATCAAATAAATGTGGTTATAGGTTATATCACCATAAAATATTTCCTACTCTACGTCGTTCCGAAACCCCACAAAACCCTGGAGTAACCTACTCTTACTCCAATACTTTACTCTGTGCTCCATGGTAAGGTTTTGGAACGCACCCAAGGTTCTCCATGTTGACAATTACAAAGTAGCAATGAAAAATATATTTTGAGGTTATATTACGTTTGACTTTGACGTTTGAAACGTATGCGCATTTAACAAATAGAACTATAAGGCGTAAAGTTAAAAGTTAACTCTTTTGCTTACTCCCAATTCTTAAACCTTAAACCTTATTCTTATTCCAGTAGCATAAACCATCCCATATGTTTATAACCGTTTTAATTTTACGACTATTCTTATTCTTAGTTCTTATTCTTAAATTTTGTGAGCATAAACCCACCTTAAAATATATTTGTGAGTAGTAGTAGTAGTACCTATAATATATTAATATATTTGTATAATAAGTAAAAAGAATTAAGTAAGTATGACGGAAGATCTTGTGCTGGTCACATCAGATTTAAAAAATTATTTTAACATTAAATTTCTAAAATATTCACTTATAATATCACATGTGCATTAATTCTTTCCGGAAATTTTTTAAAGTTGTTTCCAACAACGTCTTACACGAGAGCTAATATAAAATATAAGACCCGTATTTTTTCTTTTCGCTTAAAAGTTGCTAATAAGCCAGAAAAAAATGCATAAAGTTTAAAAAAATAAGTGCCGCGAAAATCGATGCCGCGTGTATAACAGTGTGACGTCACCAACACCTACACAGTTGAAAAAAAGGGCACTGTAGCATGCTTTTTCAGAAGAGCGCATGGCATTTTGCTGCAATAATGGTATTATTTTTGCCTTTTGAAAAGTAATTGATGGTACTCTTCCGAGGGTAAACAATTTTAAGAGGCAAAAATTGCTTAAAAAAGAGCAGGAGGTAACTTTTACACTTTTAAAAGCGATATTTATTCTTTTGAAATCATATTCTGCCCTAAATTTTTCCTAAAAAAAATAAGTACTATCAAAGAGGTACTTATTACCAGAAATTTGTTCATTTTTTTGTCCTTTAAAGAGTAAATTCATTTTCGTGTTCCTCTATAAGAGTAAAGTTGCTACGTTTTGCTCCAAAAAGGGTACTTTGTACTCTTTTTAGAATAAAATTTAATACGAACAATAAGTCTGTGCATGAAAACTACCACTGCGTCAGTTCAATGTTGACTGTTTTATGCAATGTTTGTAGACTTCATTATTGACTAGAAACCTGTGATTTTTATATAATGGGGGTTTTCACGATTTTTTGGTTTTTTTATATGTTAATCTATACATTAAAATATAAGACCCATATTTTTTCTTTTCGCTTAAAAGTTACTAATAAGCCTGAAAAAAATTCATAAAGTTTAAAAAAAGAAATGCCGCGAAAATCGATGCCGCGTGTAACAGTGTGACGTCACCAACATCTAGAACATACGTTCAACGCGCTGACAAGGACCGATACGTAGGTCTTACCTTACACAGTCAACATCTTGTCAACTTGAACAGAAAAACATAACCAAACTGTTTCATGCCGTTTCATTTCGATTAAAACCAACACAAAAATTCTTCAATAAACTGTAAGTAATCGTGTTTGAACCTAACCAAACTCGACAACGTGAACCCGTGAACGTTGGTGAACGTGTCAAAAATCGAAAAATCAACTGGTGGTCCATCGTCCAAACGACAAAAAACGAACTTGCACGAACCAACTCCTGGTTTGCTAGCGATGTTGGCTACGTCACACATGGCGCATTTCAATGAACGAATCAAAAGACTTACATTTTCATTTCGATAAAGAGGTAATAAATCTATCAAAATTCACAATTATTATCACTTTCCTATAACTTATACATGCTGAAAATTGATATCCAATAAGTATTTCTTTAAAAGCCGTAGGCTTGAAAACCCCCATTATGCAATATACAATATCATTATTGCTTATATGATAAGAACAAACTATATGAAATAAATAAATGCATTCCATTAAAATTATACTACGTTTTTAATTCGATAATCTCCTCCTGCCATATAATTTTACCGGCTCTTCAGATCAACTGCTGGATATTTTGTAAGTGTTGCTATTTCAATATATATTTAAATATTGTACTTTATATTGCAGTAATGAATTCATTAAATACTATTGTAATTATTTCTTATTAAAACAATGTATATTTAAAAGGTCATTTGCACTAATCTTACTTAAATTTTGAGTTTCATCTAAAAGGAAAAATAAAACCAATGAAATCACGACAAGGTTCGAGGTTTACTTAATATTTACAAGTAAGATTATGTTTAAATGGCCATTTAAATGTGAATTTGTGTGTTTTAATAAATAATAATTTTATTTAATAAATCACTACTGCAAAAAAATACAATATTTACTCAAAGAAAGAGCAACATTACCTTACTCTTAAAGTAGCAAGAAATTTACTTAAATAGTAGCATTTTTAGTACTTCTTTTAAGCAATTTTTGAATTTTAAATGGTAAAATAAATGCATGTATATGAGCAATATTGCACTCTTCTAAAGGCAGTATTTTGAACTAAAAATAGTAAATTTCTACTACTAATGTAGCAACCCTTTATACCCAAAATATAGTAAAATTTTAATCTACTCTTTTTTAAGCACTAACAAAAGTACCCTTTTACCTCTGCTCTTTTGAACTAGCACCATATAACCTTGGACTTATATAAACCGTTTTTAGAGCAAAAATAGTGCTCTTTTTTCCAACTGTGTAGAACATACGTTCAACGCGCTGACAAGAACCGATACGTAGGTCTTACCTTACACAGTCAACATCTTGTCAACTTGAACAGAAAAACATAACCAAACTGTTTCATGCCGTTTCATTTCGATTAAAACCAACACAAAAATTCTTCAATAAACTGTAAATAATCGTGTTTGAACCTAACCAAACTCGACAACGTGAACCCGTGAACGTTGGTGAACGTGTCAAAAATCGAAAAATCAACAGGTGGTCCGTCGTCCAAACGACAAAAAACGAACTTACACGAACCAACTCCTGGTTTGATATCAATGTTGGCTACGTCACACATGGCGCATTTCAATGAACGATTCAAAAGACTTACATTTTCATTTCGATAAGGAGGTAATAAATCTATCAAAATTAACAATTATTATCACTTTCCTATAACTTATACATGCTGAAAATTGATATCCAATAAGTATTTATTTAAAAGCCGTAGGCTTGAAAACCCCCATTACGTTGTTGGAATGCACGATAAAAAATTTCCTGGACATGAATTAATGCACGAGTGCATATTCGGTAACAAAATTGCAATGACACCGCCGCTCTATTTTTGAATTCTCTTTACAAAACAAACTTGAAATATTTACTAAATTTGTATTTAACATTAATAAATATGTATTATTTACCTTATTAATTGCTTATTTATACTCAAAATAATAATTTAACCAATTTTTAATTTAATGTCAAAGTGACAGATGCCTAAAAATTTTCCGCTTATTAATTTCAGTTAAGTTACTCAAGCACTAGTAAAAAATTTCCGAGAAAATTTTTATATAACCATGGTTACTATTATTGTAATCAATTCATCCATTGGTTGTTATTTGTGTCATGCAATTTTCTTCAAAATAGTACATAAAATACACAAACATAGCATTATTATACTACCCTACATTCACCCATTTTATTACCAAATTTCCATACCACCCCTAATAAAATTCTCAAAAAAAAAATTCCTTCCCTTATCACATAACAATAACAGCATTCCCTGATACAGCCGGAGTCATAGCCTACTTAGGAAAATGAAAGCCTCGCCCTAAGTTTGCTAATAACTGATTTACCTTGACGTCGGCACATAGCAAGGGGAGGTGGGGGTGTATTCTGTGTTATACACGCGTACGCCGACAACACAATAACACACACACACACACACCAACATGATAGAAAATGGAGGCAGGAGCGGCACCACAAGCGGGAAACATAGTAGGGATGGAATTATTTGATTTTTCAGGAATTGGATCCATAATATTTCAAGTATTTATTCGTAAAAGTAAAATTACGGTTGATCCGGAACATTGCGATTTTTTCAAAGTTCTGCTGAATTATTCTACAAAGTCTGAAACTAAAAAATCTGGTGTGGTCACCATACGACTGTTTTCTACACAACTGTATGTACTCGTACTAATTATTATTGCACTTGGCCAGATCTAGGCGGTAATTAATTACGCCAGTAATCTTCTTATATACTAAAAGGCTTGAGATCATTTTCAGCAGCTTAGCAACCGTTTTTCGACTCGCCTACTGCCTAAACGAGTGAACCGATTTTTATGAACTTTTTTTTATTTGATAGAGGATCATGTGAAGTAGTGCCTTTTGGGTATATGAATATTGTAGATGGCGTGGTAGTCGCAGGGGAGTTGAAAAACAGTGATTTTTTTGACTCCTTGGATACGGGCATTATACGTTATTCGATTGTTTTTTTCATTTGACATATAGGTAGAGGATGAATTTGACTATATTTCTATGCATGTTTCAACCCAATATTGGGTATATTAAGAAAGTTATTAAGAAAAAACTGAAAAATGCACGGAACGCAAATGGGAGCATGCCATGGAAGTTTTGTTTTCTTTTTGATAAAAATGATTTTTTTGTCTACTGTCAGATTTGACGTTTCCAATTTGAAATTTTATTTGGATTTATCTTTTATATTTGATAAGGTAGAAGTATTTTGAAAATTTTATTGAGTATTTAAAGATGGAGCACGCATTATGTTTAGATACTTTTGTATAAATTTGTAATATATTTTTTGAAATTTTTTATTCAACTTAACAATGCACTGTGAAGTTGAATCATATTGTTATTTATTACTGTAGTATTTATAGTAATATATTTTGACCCAAGTGTAAATGTTCAATTAAAATTAGGTATCTATATATCCAATATCCGTGGATAATACTATTTCTCAGTATTTTACTGAAAGTTTTAAATGTCAAATTAATATACAAATTTAACAATGGAGTCCGATAATTGGGATTTTTATCTATTGTACTTGAGTTTTGGTTGAGTTTGAGTTTGTCCTGCCCAAGCCGCCCTTGCGATCTTTATCCTGAATACGCCCATTAACTAACAACTGGACAAGCACGAGACACGACGCGGACTAGAGATGATCTAGATTGTTATTGCACTTGTATCAAGTATCAACTCTGTTTTTTTGTTTTTTCTGAATATGTTTTAAATTATATCGCGATTGATTTCAAATTAAAGGTCATAATAAGGACACAAAATGTACAGTATGGAATAAACTGACTTTCGACAATTTGACTTTTGTTTTTAGTCGGACAAAAAGCATTTTTTCAGTTTTCACAATTTTTTTTTATTTGTTTTTAAAACACTAATGACTACCTACTTGGTATATTCCAATAATCACATCAAAAGACGTCAGAAAATTTAGTACCTACTTATATTACAGTCAGTGAAAATTATAAACATTTTATATTAGCATTTTCCTGTTTTATAGTTTCCTCGGAATTTATCACAAATCCATCGAGTTATATATATTTTTTTAAACTAAAGGGCTAGATGATAACTAATTTTTGTCGCGCGCAGCGGTAGAGTCTAAATGTTAAAATCGTTATAGGTAATTGAGGCACGAAATGCCAAATTGTCCCACATTCAGGGTCCGCGGAGCTTAAGCCCGCGAAGCGGGCAAATCCCCCTTGTCGCGCGCAGCGGTAGAGTCTGAATGTTAAAATCGTTATAATTGAGGCACGAAGTTCCAAATTATCCCACATTCAGAGTCCGCGGAGCTTAAGCCCGCGAAGCGGGCAAATCCCCCTTGTCGCGCGCAGCGGTAGAGTCTGAATGTTAAAATCGTTATAATTGAGGCACGAAGTGCCAAATTGTCCCATATTCAGGATCCGCGGAGCTTAAGCCCGCGAAGCGGGCGAATCCCCCTTGTCGCGCGCAGCGGTAGAGTCTGAATGTTAAAATCGTTATAATTGAGACACGAAGTGCCAAATTGTCCCACATTCAGGGTCCGCGGAGCTTAAGCCCGCGAAGCGGGCGAATTCCCCTTGTCGCGCGCAGTGGTAGAATCTGAATGTTAAAATCGTTATATTTGAGGCACGAAGTGCCAAATTGTCCCACATTCAGAGTCCGCGGAGCTTAAGCCCGCGAAGCGGTCGAATCCCCCTTGTCGCGCGCAGCGGTAGAGTCTGAATGTTAAAATCGTTATAATTGAGGCACGAAGTGCCAAATTGTCCCACATTCAGGATCCGCAGAGCTTAAGCCCGCGAAGCGAGCGAATCACCCTTGTCACGCGCAGCGGTAGAGTCTGACTGTTAAAATCGTTATAATTGAGGCACGAAGTGCCAAATTGTCCCAAATTCAGGGTCCGCGGAGCTTAAGCCTGCGAAGCGGGCGGATCCCCCTTGTCGCGCACAGCGGTAGAGTCTGAATGTTAAAATCGTTAAAATTGAGGCACGAAGTGCCAAATTGTCCCACATTCAGGGTCCGCGGAGCTTAAGCCCGCGAAGCGGGCGAATCCTCCTTGTCGCGCGCAGCGGTAGAGTCTGAATGTTAAAATCGTTATAATTGAGGCACGAAGTGCCGAATTGTCCCACATTCAGAGCCCGCGAACAAGGCGAATCCTCCTTGTCACGCGGCAGCGGTTGAGTCTGAATGTTAAAATCGTTATAATTGAGGCACGAAGTGCCAAATTGTCCCACATTCAGGATCCGCGGAGCTTAAGCCCGCGATGCGGGCAAATTTCCCTTGTCGCGCGCAGCGGTAGAGTCTGAATGTTAAAATCGTTATAATTGAGGCACGAAGTGTGGGTGTGTGTGGGTGTGTGTCCCACATTCAGGGTCCACGGAGCTTAAGCCCGCGAAGCGGGCGGATCCCCCTTGTCGCGCACAGTGGTAGAGTCTGAATGTTAAATTCGTTAAAATTGAGGCACGAAGTGCCAAATTGTCCCACATTCAGGGTCCGCGGAGCTTAAGCCCGCGAAGTGGGCGAATCCTCCTTGTCGCGCGCAGCGGTAGAGTCTGAATGTTAAAATCGTTATAATTGAGGCACGAAGTGCCGAATTGTCTCACATTCAGAGTCCGCGGAGCTTAAGCCCGCGAAGCGGGCGAATTCCCCTTGTCGCGCGGCAGCGGTAGAGTCTAAATTATGTTAAAATCGTTATAATTGAGGCACGAAGTGCCGAATTGTCCCACATTCAGAGCCCGCGAAGCAGGCGAATCCTCCTTGTCGCGCGCAGCTGTAGAGTCTGAATGTTAAAATCGTTATAATTGAGGCACGAAGTGCCAAATTGTCCCACATTCAGGGTCCGCGGAGCTTAAGCCCGCGATGCGGGCGAATTTCCCTTGTCGCGCGCAGCGGTAGAGTCTGAATGTTAAAATCGTTATAATTGAGGCACGAAGTGCCGAATTGTCTCACATTCAGAGTCCGCGGAGCTTAAGCCCGCGAAGCGGGCGAAGTCCCCTTGTCGCGCGGCAGCGGTAGAGTCTAAATTATGTTAAAATCGTTATAATTGAGGCACGAAGTGCCGAGTAGTCCCACATTCAGAGCCCGCGAAGTAGGCGAATCCCCCTTGTCGCGCGGCAGCGCGACCTAGCCGAAGGCCCGCGTAGCGGGGCCTGACGCTAGTTAAATTACTAATTTAATTACTTTTCTACATAAAGTAATTGTAATTGAACAACTTTTAAATGAAAGTAATTATTGTTATTGGTACTAAACTTTTTAAAAAGTAATTGAAAATGAAATTGTTTTTACAATATTAATAATATTTGAATTTCATTCAAATATTTAATTCTTTTTTAAGGTAGTTCAATTACTTATAACTTATCTAAATCTAAACGGTAATGAGTCACTTTTTCCAATCAATTTTTTCCAATCTGTTTTATCCAATAATGCGTTTTTGCAATGAAAAAAAACTTCTGTATTATAAGAGAAAAACATGATATTATTAACATTTTGACACTTTCATATGTTCATGCTAATATAAGTTTTATTTGACAGTTTTCTCACACTGAAATATTACATTATTTGGCAAAGCCGTTTTTACAAAATTTTTGGAGCTATTTTCAACAGGGTTGAAAAAAAACATGTTTTTTTCAATTTTAAACAAAACATTTGTTTTTTACTGTTTAAAACTGTTTTTTTGGTTTAAAACATGTTTTTAACTCTGCACAAAAAAACATGTTTTAAACAACAAAAAAGCATGTTTAAAACATGTTTTAAACAGGACATCTGTTTTAAATAAATATTATTTCCATCGAAATATGTCGCCAATGCTACTTTTTGTGCGAGGACGAGGATCTAGCTGCGTATCTAGGAGTCACCGATGATCGGTAGTTGAATTTGTTTTGTTTGTGTTATGCGTCGTGAATGGATTTCGATATCATTTTTAAACACCTGATTTAAAACACAGTTTAAAACATGCATTAAAACATTAGGCCGTGTTTAAAACATGTTTAAAACAGTTTGTTTAAAACAAATTGTTTTAAACATAACAACCCTGATTTTCAAGCCATTCGTGTGCCACCTTAAGAGGAACGGTTACTGCACTACCAAAATTTATCGTCGCTTATTATCAAAAGAGTCAATTTCTTAGAATTTTAATAAGTGTACCCAATACGACTCTACTTTGGAGGTGGAACTAAATTGAAATTTGAATATTTATTCGAATATTTACACTGCCTGACCTTATTTTTGTGTCAAAAAGGGGTTTAGTTTTCACCGTAAAATTTAGTCTAAATATTTAAAAAAAATTCACAATTTTTTTTTTAATTTGTAGAAGAAAGTTGGTTCTGTGACATTTCTGTATTGAAATTTTAAAATTCAAAACATAATACACTTTAAAATGAATTACAAAATTGCCAATGTTTATAACGCCTATAATAACAAATCAAGCAAAAATTTAAAATTGTAATACACAAATGTCATACAAACAACCTTCCTCTACAAATTAAAAAAATAAATATTTTAAAATGTTAATATTTAGATTAGATATGATGGTGAAAACGAAACCTTGTTTTCACTTGTAAATTGCACCAGTATCCGTTCCTCTTAATATGAATTTTATGATATACAATAAAAAGAAGGCAAGTAAGTAGTTGAAAAATATAATTAAATTAAAATTTTATGTTACTAATAATTAGTAATTAAATTACATTTTTGGGAAGCATTAAACCACTAAGTAATTGAATTACATTTTTTCATGGTAATTAGTAATTAATAACTTTTTTTGAGTAATTTACCCAGCTCTGCACTTAACATACACGTTTGAATAATAGAATAACTAACGTATGTAACTGAATATGCTTGTTTATTTTTAAGCAACTATGATTATTGAAATTTATTTATTAAATAATTAAATAATAATAGGTACATAATTTAGTTTATGTCTTCCTAGTATGTTATTGTTTAATTATGTCATGGTTACGAGGTATGTTATATACTACATTATACCCTAGGGCATTAAGAAATTGCCATGGTAATATTGAGACATCACTAATGTTTTTCTTCTGAAATTAATATATTTTCTGTCTGTTACTAGGATACCAAAAATATTAACAAAATTCAAAACGTCAAAGCGAAATGTCACGCGCGCAATATTTTAAATAAAATAGTAAGACATAAAATATTGTATGCACCACGGGCATCATTGATGTTTATAGCCCTCGGGCGATTTACAGACCCTCGGGCCAGAGGCCCTTGGGCTTGTAAACATGTCGCCCTCGGATGAGCATAAACATCATCATGATGCCCTTGATACATAAATAACTATTTGATCATCCGGCAACAACTATCCATACATTTTTGTAAAAAGAATCTTTGACCGCTGAAAAATATTTTGTTATTACAATTTTTATTGCTGAATTCAATGCCGTAAACAGAATTCAATTATCTTTTATAGTTCTATAGTTCTAGCTCGTTGTAGAATTCAACAGGAATAAAAATTTTAGTACACTTCCGATTAACCTCTATTTTACTTTATCTGTTTTACAAAGTGATAGGTGTAATTGTAATGACAGTTTGTTATTTATGATATGAGAACAACGTAATATTTCTAATATTTATTAAATTACAGTATGGAAAGCTGTTAATTAGTCAAGTTGGGAAAAGGCATGATAGATATATGTTTATATATTTAAAAAATATGATGTAGCCAGCACATGACTCCGCCTAATTCTGCTCATTCTATTAATATAATAAATAATTTTTCATCATGGTCATGTAATATGTAAACGATAATGTAAACTAAGATGCAGAACATGTCAAAAATGTCACTGTCATAATAATTCAAATTTTGTGAATTACGAATTACGAATTTGACAGCAATTTATTAGAGCGTTCATTTAAAATGAAACATAGATAATAAATTTGAATTTGTTAATTGGTGTCACACTGCTGCTACCTGGAAATACGATTTATTCTTTGAACAATTAAAAGTTAATGTTGAAAGCGATCCTTGGAACTATTGCAGCTGCCCAAATATCTTATATTGTTCAAGAATAATACAGTTAAATGATTCGCTATGTTTCATTTTAAAAAGGACACTCTAATACATTGCTGTCAAATTCGTATCCATGGATATAAAAATTGTATGTTTCATGTTAAAATAAACTCACGGTATAATTATTATGAACAACAAGATACAGGAATTTCAAAAAATTAGAATATTAATTGTACTTTATTTTATTGTTGAATACTACCAGATTCTGCAAATTATATTTAAAATGATCTATACTCATAGTAATTATATTTTCTATTACTTTTAATTGCAAAAATTGTCATCAATAAATAATATACCAATTTATTTAAGGAAAACTATATCAAGCTTCAAAAGGAAGACTTCCGGTTTGGGGATCTCTACCAAAATCTTATCCGATCTTAAATATGAAATTTGGTTGTTAAAGGTTTGATACTTTTAAGTTATCGTGGACGAAATATAATCACATATATGCTCATAAGTCGATACGTCCATACGTCCATATATCCATACGCACAGACATACACACAGACATCATGAAAATAGTAAATACTTACTAAAAGGACACTGAAACGTGCTTATCCACAAAAAACTCACACTCGAAAATTTTGTTCCATTACAGTACCTCTCTCATAGAATATAAAGCCCGTTTGTCACGATTTATAATTCTGGACAGAATTCTGTACATAATTGTGGACAGAATTTTATATTTTTGTCATGGGTTACTTTTCTGTCTATAAAATTAGAACATGTTCTATTTTTATGGACAGAAAATGCGCACAATTTAGCGCAGAGAATATCTGATTTGTATTTTTTTTATCCAGCAGATCTATGTTTGACAGATAGCAGGTTTAATTGTGTTTTATCATTAAAAATTTAGTTTAGTTTGTGTGTTTATTGTTTGTGGTGAAATACAATGTCGTGGACCCGAGAGCAGATGACAATACTATTGGAATGCTAACATATCCAAACCAGAATTATGTATCAAATTATGCGTCGTGACTCGTGACATACAGAAAATTTGTGTATACAATATTATGTCTATAATTCTATTCATAAAAATTATGTCTATAATTATGTACAGAATTCTGTCTATAATTACAGATCGTGACAAACAGTCTTAACGCGAGAGGTAAAAATAGAATGTGAATTATCCTAATCCACCCCTGTATGATATGATTCCGCCCATCGCCCTACCCTTTCCATAAACAAACGACGCCACTACACGAATTAAAACGACATTTGATTAATAAAAACCAGCAACGGCTAACATCACAGGCGGCGGCGAATAACAACTAAATGAAACGTCATAGAATGAAAATTCCACGACACTACACCCACACAATACGGTAATTCATTTATTTTCACACGAAATACAAGTTTTACTTTGAAATCTAGACATGCTGAATAATTAGGATTGCGAGAATAGTGAAATTAATTACTCATTCAAATGATAAAAACACTCGTCTATTTTCATTTTAATAAGAAATTTATATCCAGTAAGTGCTCGTTGAATGATATACTTTTGCAAGAAACATAGAATGTTCAGGGTTTTCTGATGACTATTTCACTCACATCATTAAAATGGTTGTTTTTTTTTTAAGAAGGCGATAATTTCTCACCTGTATAAGGTAAGCCATAAATAACAATTTTATCCCTTTGACAGCGGATAAAAAGGTAACTTTTTGCAAGTAATAAAACCTTATTTACAATTTTCTTAGCAACCAACCAATAAACATAACACTAAAATGTCATTTGCTGCATGTTACTAATATTTGTCAGTGAAATGATTATATATTTTGGGAATATTTGTGAAGGAGAACCAAAGGAGTCGTTAAATTATCTCGTTGAATTTCACTCGAGCATTTTATTTCCTTCGAATAAATTTCTGTTTGACGTCTCAACCTTGTTACCTGACAGCAATTTGACTCGAAAAATGTTTTTAAAATAAAATCACGGTGTTGTGATTTTATTAAACAATTCTTCTTTTCAAATTTCCAGGCAATAAGGTTTCAATACAAGTAGAAATTTATCTGGGGCAATAAAAAGCTCTTGTGTACTCGTACCCGCAACAATTATTCATAATTTTACCAATAATTTCATTGCTTTTATTATATTACTTATGAATCAAATAGTATGCAACTGAATAGTTCAAATGAAACATTGGTTGCATGTTGGACAATCTGATGTATACATCAGTGTCCGTCTGGTGGTCTGGTGTAATTTATTTATTTGCTTTGTGATCTCGTATCTGTTGTGTTTTATTTGATGTTTCATTTACATAAAAAGATTTGTAATAAAGAGAATTACAGTACAGTGAACTGTAAATTAAAATCTTGTTTGCATATTTTTAAATTTAACTCAACTAAAATTTAATTCAAATACTATCAACGAATACAAACTACAAATTATTATAATATCCACATATCGATTACTAGAATTATAAGTAAACAAGTCTGTTATTCGATACAGTTTATTATTCTGAACATCTTATGTATTTACATGTTTGTTCTAAAAGGTAAAATCTTGGAGCGAAATAAAAATTTTAACATTGTACTTCCTATAGGTCAGAAAAAATGTCTACATCCGGTATATGTGTAATATTGACAATTCCACTCATAGTTTTTCATCCAATCAAAACACAGTATTTTGCTGTATTGTACCAATCACAGACGAAATACAGTGACAATTTTCACTAGTGAAAATTATACTGACAATTTTCACTAGTGAAAATTGCCGCGAAGCGTTGCTTAGATACTATGTCAGTTGATGATTGTTTTAAAAATACATTACTTTTTTTGGAATAAATAAAATAATTAGAGAAATTGTCAAACCGAATACCATACGTGACTATGATTTTTTGGTAATTTTTGCCGTCTGGTCACTCCTGCTTGTTGCTTTAGAAAATAAACACTCGTGCTACGCTCTCGTGTTTATTTTTGACGCGACAAGCAGTCGTGACTAGACGGCAAAAATTTCCGGCAAAATCATAGTCACTAATGGTATTATATATGATAATTTATTTCAATTATGTTGTTTTAATAAAATATGCTACGATATCTCTTAATTTTCGTATTTTTCAAAAATCCTTTCGCTCAGTATCTAACCTACGTCATTTTAATATGTACCCATGATGTGTCAAGTTTAATAAATCCCTTAAGTGAATGAACTTGACCCACCCCTATTTACAAAGACATTACCCCATTCAAGCATCAAACCCCGCAACACTTAATCAATAATTGCTATTTTATCGCAGTCATCCATCCACCTTCACGCAGTGCACATCCCTTATTTCTTTACAATGCACCTCTTAACTTCACTTCCATCCCTTGTGCTCTTTGTCATCCCTCGATGCGTGGACGTAACTTCGTGGGGTGCGGGGGTGCGTCGTGCATAGTAATCACAGGTACAGAGGGGCAAGGGGTGCAGAAAGGGTGACATTAACGCGTACGTGATACGTGATGATGAAGTGTAATGGTAATGGTAAAGCCAGTGAGGGTGAGACTGTGTGTTGGGTGACTAGTGTGAGCAACAGGTAAGGGTGCTTTCAAGTGTTGTGACAGTTATTGGGGGTGGTTTGTATTTTTTTGTTCAGATATATTGGAAATTGGTTTACTAGTTTGAAAATGTATAGACTATTTTGTTTAAAAATGTGCTATTATGCCGCTAGTAATGCAACCGAAGTTGAAAGTTTTTAAAATTATTGTACTTATTTATTTTTCTAATTTAAGTGTATATCAGGTTTATCAAAGATTAATTAATAATTTATACAATACATATAAATATTATAAATTGAACATTGTTAGAATAATCATTAATTTGGTTTTACTGTAATAAATTTTACTAATGATTTTTTGAATAAAGGATGTAGAAATTTTTAAGAGAAAATCAAATATTCATGCATTGAAGATTTTGATGACATCATAATATTATGTCCGTATTATTTCAGAGGTATGATTTAACTGAGAATTATTTAAATAGATTATGTGCATTAATGCATACTTTGTGCATTAAAATAAAAAATATTTAGCATTAAATAAATATATCTATTTTAAATAAAGAATTTAAAATTGAACAATATTTTATTTTGAGTATGCTTTAAAACGATTATTTTTGTGCATTAAAATATTTAAAATGTACATTTGTAAATATTTTTACTTAAAATTTAAAAAATACTATAATGTAATAAGTATTATCAAAATGAGAAATAGATACCGATTTCAATATAATGATGGCATGAAACATTTTACGCTCCTTCTTAAATCCCACATTATTACTTCAATTTTTGTTAAAACACAAAATTAAACTAAACTAAATGAAAAAAACCTTTTACCCTTCTTGACTTCTACATCCTCTGTTTTTGTTCAGAACTCTTCTTAAACTAAACCCTTCTTGAGTCTCATATAGTTTTTATTTTTATTTTTGAAAATACTCTTCTTAAACTAAACAAAATAAAGATACCTCTTACCCTTCTTGAGTCCCGCATACTGTTTTTGGTTAAAACTCTTAAAGTACCTACACTAAATTAAATATAGCTCAATTTAAATTTTTTATTTTAAATAGATATATTTATTTCATGCTAAATATTTTTTTTTTAATGCACAAAATATTAATTTTAATGCACATATCTATTTAAATAATTTCCAATTAAATTGTAGGTAAATTACTAACATAAAATAAGTAATTTGTTAACCATCTATGGTTTTATTATTATTATTAGTTATACTGCTAAGAATAAAATAAAAATATATTAATTTGATAAAAAAATTCATATTGTTAATGTAATTCGAATTAATGAATTGTTATTATTACTTTTTAACTTACTGAGAAAAAAATTATTTGGCGGTCATCGTTATTTGGATCAACCTACAAGCTTTAGTTATTATTATTATTACTTATTAATTACCAAGTTTTTAAAATAATTTTATTTTGATTTTATTAAAATTATCCTTATGTGCAAATTAATACAAACCTGTAACTGCACTTAAAATTGTGGGTCTGTAAAAAGATAAAATTTGAATGTCATTAAAAATTAAAAAATTATAAATTAGTTACAGAATAACTCGTACAGTTACAAAGAAGATATCGAATGAAATTAAAATTATGGAGCCACCAAATTACAAATCCGTGTAAGTATTTTAATTCTATTTTAAAACATTTAGATTTCATTTAATTAAATAATATAGTAATTAAGCTATTAAATATTTATTAATTTTTTGATCAAAACATCGAATGCAACATTTTTAATTCATGTTTTGATTCACACCACATTCACACCAACTTATATGTAAAACATCTTTAATTTTATCTTTAAAATTAAATTCGGTTAAGCCTATTTTTATACTAATTATTTTTAAAGATATTATTATGAGTTTTTCATGTAATATGTCGTGTTTTTCTTCATACAACATGCAAAGCCTTCATGCAACTAATTCATTTATGACAAATAGCACAAAACATTCATATCTCGTACATATTTCTTGCACTTCGCTGTTTTACAAACATACGTAGTAATTAATTAGCTCATTATTCTAACAAGTTAGTGCATAGGAAACACAAACTAATTCACTTAAACATTAAACATTCATTCCACACCAAGTATCACAGCTCATTTGTCAGTGCTTGTTATAATTTCAGCGTGTCTATATCTTCAGAACAAAGCACCCCTGAACCGGATAAATTTCGCAAGGGCGAGGGCAGCTTAAAACTTAAAACCATGCGGCCCAGATCCAGGACCGGCTCAGGCGGGATTCTGAGGGTTGACATCAATAAGCCTAACTTAATATCGCACGAGTTAGGACAGGTAAGGATGAATTATTTTGTGTTTTGTGTTTATCCAGTTAATCCGCAACACAGCGAACTATGTTAGAGAATACTTATTTATATGCCAAGGGCAGAAAGTAGCCTTTTGCAAATTGAGGCTAGAAATTGTACCACGAGCGCAACGAGGGCTGCAACTAGTCGAAGTCTGCAAAATACTTTCAGCCAGAAGTATACATAACATTTTATCTACGATTAATTTATTTTTATTAACAATTAAAAATAATTTTGAAATTTTTCATCTAAGTATATCACTATATCTACGAAAGCTAAAACTTTAAATTTAGAAAAACAATACAACAAACATAATATGAAAATAAACTTGACATTTAGGAGGTATTTTTATTGAAAATTGAAATATTAGTATAAATTTAAACCAAATCTTAATAAATTATTTATGATTACTGGAACAGATTTTTATTAGTAACGGTCTGAACAGGATTAAACACCAACCTTGTTTTATTTTTTACGTCACTCGGGGGAGGAAAGCAGTGTTTTCCTCTTGCTAATGGAGGGAGGGAAGCGAGTTTTCCCTCCCGCTCGGGAGGACCGTACTTGTTTTCCTCCCGGGCGGGAGGAAAACACTGTTTTCTTCCCGGTACTGGCGGGAGGAAAACATTGCAAGAAAGGTGATTTCGAGGCCCTCGTGACGTAAAATATTGTGTGTCCCACGGGAGGGAAGGCTATTCGTCCCTTGGGCGACGCCGGCGCCCTCGCTCGGGCCGCCGCTTGGCCCGCGGGAGTAGTAGCACGCTTCCCTCCCTAGGTGCACAAAATACTATTATTCTTAAAATACACGATAAACTATATTTTCCTGCGAAAACACGAGTGAAAAATTCCTATTAATATACAGGCTGATGCGGCACAAAGGACGGATGGTTTTTAAAAAAATCATGAAATCGGTAATTTTTACTCAAAAACTATTTTATTTACGGATTCGGGTTCGCAAAGAAATAGCATTTGTGACAATTAAATGTGGAAAATCACATCAGTTATGTGGTGACCGTTTTTGACGATGCATTGCTTGGAGGCGTTCTTGGAACGCTTCCTCAACTTGGGCGACTTCCACGCGAATTGCCTCCTTCAACTCGTCCAGAGTTCGGGTCTTGTTTTAGTTGTGCTTGTGCACATGTTATTCATCTCTAAAAGTTCAATTTTAAAATAGTTGATATTAAGGCCCATCTCTTGCTATCAAATGCAAAGCAAAAAAGCCTGTTACAATAAATCATTTTGTGACTTTGGTTTTGAAATCGATGACCTCATATTTTATAATGATGTACTTATAGGCTGTGCTTACATGGCTAAAGAATGAAATTTACAAAAAAACCTTTTGTTAAATAATTTCTAAAAATTACTGAAAATGCGAGTTTTACATAAATTATCAGTCAATGGGTTAACTTTTTAACAAAATCTCTCTATGCCCATCGTCCACAAGTCCCGAACCCTGGACGAGTTGAAGGAGGCAATTCGCGTGGAAGTCGCCCAAGTTGAGGAAGCCGATGTTGGAGAGAGTATACGCTACCTAACTTCCAAGAACGCCTCCAGCAATGCATCGTCAAGAACGGTCACCACGACTTATGAGATTTTCCACACCCGAATCCGTAAATAAATTTTGGAAATTTATTTGTATTATTCTTTAACAATATAAGATATGTGGGCAGCTACAATAGTTCCAAGAGACGCTTTCAACATAAACTTTTAATTGTTCAAAATTTAATTCATATATTTCCAGGTAGCAGCAGTGTGACACCAATTAATAAATTCAATTTTATTCCCTATGTTTCGTTTTAAAAAGAACGCTCTAATACATTGCCGTCAAATTCGTAACCATGGATATGATAATCCCATGTTTCACGTTAAAATAAACTCACTGTAAATATTACGTCACATAAAAATAAATGCCACCAAAAAATTTACCCTTTCCATGCTGTGATTCATTTTCAAATGAATTCCTCTCATTTAATCAAGAGCGACAGTGGAAAAGCTCGGCCATAAAATAAATCTCCATACAGCAGCAATTTCTCCTGCTAAGTCCGTACTCCGTAGTCCAGCGTTCTCTACTTTGTGTTGCTGATGAAAGTTTATTAAACGCGAAGCGGTGGTAACACGCACATCAAGTGTGCTCTGTTGATTAAACTTGCAGATGTCCTCTGTTTATAGTCATTCTACCCCCCTGGGATACGCTGGACGTTAGGGAGGTTGGATGGCATTTTAACAGAGAGATTAATTTTTACGTCAAGTTCAGTCACTAAGGAATATTATATTTGAGTTGTTTGTTTGTTGAGTGCTTGACACAGATTTGTAATATTATTTTATGCACGGACATAGCAAAATTTGAAAGTGACACGAATTTCTTTGACGTTAACGTCACTTTATAGCCCATGAGTCACTTTATAGCGCAGTGCGCCATAAAAAAACGTCAAATTAAGAGGCCCGTCTACTACCTAAAATTCAGCATAAAATGTACTAACGTAGCGAGTGTTTTGTGGCCAGTACAGAAATAGTAAAATTTTATTTCAACAAGGATTTAATAAAAAAAGAATAGATCTACAGATGTGCCTTTTTAAAATTTTGATTAAAAAATTGTACATGATTATAAAAATTCCGAAAAATTCAAAAAAAAATCCTATTTTATGCAAACTTTACGCGGTTATATATCATGATACAAATTAATTTTTAAAATTTTAAAAAGCCACATCTGTATAGATCCATTCTTTCTCTATTAAATGTTTATAAAAACATTATCCTGAAGTCAATAATAATCTGACAGTTAACTCGCAACGAAAACACTTTTTCAGTATTTTTCAACTTTAAAATGGCATTGCATAGCTAGGATGCGGCAAAGTACGAGTTCCGGGCTGGTTTCAGGCAGCCCTAGTAGTGGGGAAAAGAGTGGAATGAAAAAAAAAGTAAAATCGAGAGTAGTATATTTCGTTTTGTATCTACATCTAGACCGTTTGTCCGATCATCATGAAATTTTGCATGTCGGTCTCTTTTGATTTTATGGTAAGTACGATCGGACCATTAGGGGTGGAGGTAAAATTTTTAAATCACTCTAACGGACGCAATTTTTGTAACGAAACTGAGTAGGTATATACTATTAAAATATAATAGACGATATATTTTTTTAATTAGAGCACAAATTATTATGTATGAATTCGTACGGACCATTTGAAGTGAGGGTTAAAAATCTAGAATCATTTGTCCGATCCTCATGAAATTTCGCGTTTTTTTGACCAGAGTCAAATTGTCAAGTATGTTTAAATTCAATTGAACCATTGGGGGTGGGGGTTAACCAAAACTTTCTTTTATCCGGGCAACGCCGGATACCCACACCTCATAGCTAATAAAGAAATAATTGAAAATTCTTTTAACTATAAATTTTTTAGAACTCATAATAATTCTAAATTTAATATCTGTGGGGTATATTTCTGTATATTTTATATTAATTTTTATTACGACGTTTCAGGAGCCATAACGCTCCCTATTTCAGGTAGGTAAGATAAATTATGTATATTTAACGTTACAATCAAGAAATGGTTCCAAAAATTGATCAAATTCGTGTCGACACTACACTAAATTAAAAGTAAATAAAGAATAGTTATATATCACCGTGTGTGCGGTTACCAGCCGTCAACTAATTCATAATTGTAACTAGCAACATTATACTTACAGGGAGATTTTTGTACAGACTTGACTGTCAAAATCACAGTCGGTCACTATATACGAGTGTTGAAGTAATATTATTTTGCAAAATTGCAACCACAATAAATTCAACTACTCTTTAATATAAAATTTCCACCCTTTGCGACCTAACTCTACCCCTATAAATCCGTCCCATAACTCAACCCCCTTCTTGTCTTACACATTCCTTACAAGAAACCCTCCACTCTGGATCTAAACCCTCGGTAACTATGAAATCCTAGTACAACCCCTGAAGAAGTGGTCTCTCCCAGTGGGTCAGGGTCACGTGATGGTGCTGATGGATCACGGCGGCCATGCATTAGCCCGCTTCCGGTCATTAGCGTGCGCGCGGGCCGGCCGTGGGGCACCAACCCCCCGGATAGTGGCGGATCGCTGGCTGATCAGAGTTGGCGCAGTCGCCAGGATTTAGGGCAAGGATATCGCGTGAGGAGGATTTGAATGTTTTTAAATTAATTATTGGCGCGCCTTGATAGAAAACAAAACAATAGCCATGGGGCAAATTTGAGTTTACAAACTTTATAACTGATTTTGAACTGTTTCTGTACGAAACTCTTAAAGCATACAAAGAGATACATAATTAGACATTATGGACCGAATATTTCGGCAAAGAAATATTTTTTTACAATTGAGGCTGGTTTTAATTTATGTAACCGGTTACTTATTCTGTGTTCTATAAAGTTCGACTATAGGCATTTGTATGGTACAGTTTTTAATGACACGGAGCCAACATAGAAATATTAACAGAATACATTTTTATGTTTTAATCTATTAATAAATTGATGAGAAATATGTGCAGAATCCAAATGAGTTTTCAATTGTAGCTGGAGTAGGAAGGTCTTAGAAACCCTTTATTAATTAAAGTGAATATGTTTCTTAAAAAAGAGTACTTCTAAACTAAAATCTAGAACTTCTTTATTGTCTCAACAGTTTAATACATAAGTTTCCATTTCCAATTCTGAATAAGAAAATTTCTAATTTTAGACAATTGAAGTTCAGCCTTTACATTACTACCCTAAGTACCTACTCTAGTATAACGGTCATGCTGATATTACATTTGAAATTAAGTACCAGTGCAGTGCTGATATTACATTTGAAATTAAGTACCAGTGCAGTAAACAGTAGGTACCTACACCTTCAATAAATATACTTAACTTTATCGTATATACTTTAATAAAATTATCCATACAATGAACAAACCATATTAAATTAATGCATTGTTTCTTGCTTCTTTCACCAAATTTGACAAAATAATATAAACACGAAACGAAAGGTAGCTACTCACATGTTTGCAGAAAACATCTGGATTCTGGATTACATTCCTGTAACAGAAAAAAAGTATTCAGCGAATGCTTCAAATATTTTATCAAAAAAATATTCATATTCATCCGTTTTGCGAAATTTAATTAAGTAATGTAAGTCCATCCATAGCATACAAAGCTAATGTGAATCAGTACGCATTTCCATTCATTAGTTGGCTTTTCATTAGTCTGTTCTAGTATCTGATTGAAAAAATTGATTTCAGGAAAACAGAGATGGCACAAGAAAATTTTAATTAAAAATGAAAATTTAAATTTGATAGATCTTTACATTTCTTATTTAAATTAATAATGTATTATGTATATTTGTTGGCAATACTGGCTTAAATGAAGTCACATAAAAATACTTCTTTCACCAACTTTTACGTTGGAATTTTAATTTATGTGTCATGGATATTATGAAGAAATTGCCAAGTTTAAGGATTTGTAATAATCCGAATAATATAAACATCAAGTTAAGCGGCCGTCTACCGTTTTTCTGAATTACTAGAATATTTTCGATTTCACTTTTTTTCTGTTCCACTTCTTTCTTCGCTACTACTAGTGCCCGAAACTCGTACTTTTCCGCATCCTAGCAATGCAATGCAATGTCATTTTGAAGTTGAAAATACTATAAAAGTGTTTTCGTTCCGAGTAAACTGTCAATTTATTATTGACTTTAAGATAATGATTTTATAAACCTTATGTGTAATAACAGGCATTATGGTAACTAAGTAAATGAGTTGTTAATGGTGTAGACCTGTAGTACATTACAAGGCTCATAGAAGTGACATTACAGGTCTATTCTCCCAATAGACCTATCCTGTTGAAATTAAGTTCGGCGCTCATACTTGGGCATATGGTTAGATGAAGCGAGTACGATAGATACAAAGTAGTGCTGACAAAGTCCGAAAAAAATTTGGTCCAGACCCACACAAAAAAAATCCGGACTCGAAAAAGTCCGAACTACCCGTACATACAAAAATGTTCCGGACGGGTCCGAGAACCGGACGGATACGTATATCGGACGGGTCCGGACGGATTCGTGTATCGGACGGGTCCGTTGCAAAAATGTATCGGACGATGCGGACTTTCTAAATGTCAAAGTCCGGACTTAGTCCGGACCTTGACACAAAAAAATCCGGACTCCGTTGACAGCACTAGTATGTATATCTCAATCATTTTAATTTATTTTAAAAGATAAATGTACATAGTTAATATTAAATATTGTTTTGTTTATAACTAGTATTTGAATGTAAAAATGCGATTATAAAATCATAAACCCTTAGCAGAATGCCTGAAAAATAAAGTCATATAACGAACATCGTTGTAAAAAGTAAAAATACATTGAACCCATATTGATGCACTATAGCGATGTAAAAATATAACGTATGTATCGGACAGTTTTTTTTAATTATAAAGTTCATTTATCAAAAAACGCTGTAAAGGTAGAAATTGGGCTCACTCCTTCGTCGCTCGCTCCCCAAACTTTTTCCACCTCACCCGTAAAGATTAATTTACTACGCTTGCCACATAAATAACTATTAATCAATTAAGATTGGCTTTACAGATGTGCGTTTTTTAAATTTTAAAAATAATTTTCTATCATGAGATATGATAACCGTGTAAGGTTTGCATAAATTGGACATTTTTAAGAATTTTTCAGTATTTGTATAAAACAGTACCTACGATTATTTAATTAAAATATTAAAAATCCACAAATGTTTATTGAACCTTTAACTTTGTTGAAATAAAATTTTACCATTTTTCTGCTGTCCATAAAAAACTCGCTACATTAGTACATTTTATGCTCGAATTTAGAAGGTAGACAGGCGTCTTATACAAATTTTTTTTAAATTAAAATATACAAATATGTGAGGCTGCTACACCCTAATTGAATAAAATGGTGATAATCAAAACATAAAAACATAAAATAAATAAATCGTAGTAACGGATGACAATACAGATATACACATTAAAGAAAATTCCTCCAATCCCTCTCTGTCCTTTTACTCTCCCTCCCACAGGCTCTCAACAAGATTATTCTACTCTACGGTATATAATGAGTGCGAATTAGGGGTTGTTTGGATCGAGAGGGCTGTGGTGTGAGGGCGAATATGTGAGGAGTGGCGTCTTCGCCTTCCAATCAACGCCTCCCAAATGATCGCCTACTCTGATCGAGTTCGAGAGCGCACTTCAGTCGAAGAGATGGTGTGAAAGAAGAAGAAGGATTAGAAAAAAACATGTAGACGATTGTATTTCTCATATGTAGAAACATATGTGAGATGAAATAGTGGATAATCTAGAGTGTTCATTCTACATGAGAGTACAAATTACTTAAAATATTGCTGAAATTTATTAATTATTAATTTGCTAATAACTCAGAATAATATTATTGAGTGCAGGAAAAATATTTATAAACAAAATTAAATTTTATTTAACTAAACAGTACTTATAAATATAATATGAATGAATTTTATTTTTAATTTTGACCTCTTGAAATCAAGGATTATTTCAATACTGAATCTTAAAGTTTAAAATAAATAAATAAATCAAAAAATTTAAAGTAAATGCTCGTTGAAACATAATCATATTATTTATCTGTTATTATTTCATGTGTTCGTGGTCCAAAACATTATAATCGTAGATAAGATTGTAAAGAAAACATAAATTATATATTTTTTTAAAACACAAAGATCCGGTATAGATTCGCTCTGAAACCAGTAATTCGTGAATATAGTTTTTTATCAGTCATATACTTAATATACCAGTGATTGTGTAATAGTGCTTTTAATAAATAGTTAAGTAACATTAAGATAATGTTATTGATTTGTGAAACAAACCTAGACAATATAAATACTTTGTTATAATTCAAAAAGTGCACAAACTTATGTATATAAAAATGTTGAAAAATCTTATAATATGTAGTTTTAATATAATAAGTATGTTTCTTATTTACCTTCATAATTAATCAAAGTAAAAATTTGTGTTTATTTATGAAAAGGAGCCACCATCTCCTCAACCCTCCGTCGACCGGCTTTCAGTGACGTTTGCTGCTGAAGAACGTTCCATCTGCAGCAGTGACACTTCCGTGAAGATAAACGTCTACGTACCGGGAACACCACCCATCAGCTGCATGGAGAAGGTCAGGTTTCCCACCATCACCGGTAAGTCAAAATTATATCAAAAATTTTGGCAAATACAAAAATATTTTCCAGAAAAACAGTGCTAAACAATAACTCGTAAAATATGGAATCTAATGCCTGTTTTACACGATCCAATTTATTCACCAATAAATTGCCAAGTAGAAAAAAATTTTCTAAACTCTTCTAAACGAAATGAAACTGGATGAAATACGAGAAACATCATGGAAACGTAACATTTAATAAAATTAAAAGTAAAATGGTATACACAAAGGTTGGCAACGACAATACTAAGAAACAAATCCCTAGAATTCCCTAAAATATTATAGAAAAATAGAACACGTTCTATTCCGTCAATAAATTCATCAATTAATTGGTGAAGATAATTCCACTCCCGTGTAAAGTAAGCTATAAACAAAACACAATTTTATCGCCTTGACAGCGAATAAAAAGGAAGGTAACTTTTTGCAAGTGATAAAACCTTATTTTACCTTTTTCTTAGCAACCAAACAAATCACTAAAATGTCATTTGCTTCATATTTCTAATATTTGTCAGTGAAATGATTCAATTTTGGAAATATTTGTGAAGAAGAACCAAAGGAGTCGTTAAATTATCTCTCCGAATAAATTTATGTTTGACATGTCAACCTTGTTACCTGACAGCAATTTGACTCGAAAAATGTTTTTAAAATAAAATCACTGCATCTACGCCGGTGTCGTGATTTTATTAAACAATTTTTCTTTTCAAATTGCTAGGTAACAAGGTTTCAATAGAAAATTACTAGATACTTTTATATGTTAAATTTCGGGCAGTTTAAATTTAAAAATTATCAGAATGAATGCATCGTGAAGTTATATTTCTAAACAATATAAAATTAAATAGATATTGTAAGTAATATAATGAAAATAAAATAACGCAATCATAGTTCATAATAATGTAAATATAGAGGTCGCTGCAAGCTGTAGTCGCGCCTGCACCCACTTGGCATAAATCGTCTATGAAATGTTTAAAAATATCTAATTCTTGTACTTTAAGTGATATTGTGTAAACCTATCCTAGCCACATCTTGAGTTCGATTAAAAATTACATACTCAATACAAACATCTCAGAGAATTACATGGGATGCATAATTGGGATATTATTACCAAATTAGTATCATTGGGATGTTTCATAGATAATGTTACTAAAGGCGGATATTAGCAATCGCTAGAATATTAATAGGATGTTAATGGCCAATATAAAAAGTAACAAGCCGGGATGTTTACATTCTTGAAATGTTCTGGGGATTTTATTTTGTCAAGTGGGCAGACTGCTTGTGAACGGGGGAAAAGGTCCTTATTATCTTAATAGCTATTATCGCCTTAACTATTTTATTGAGGCAGTAGCTGCGCGAGTTTAGGTACAGCTCTCTGAATGTGACGGCGAATGAACCCGGAGTTCCGTGGTTTAAGTCTCTCGGCCGGCAATGTGTGATTGTCGTTAAAAATGAATGAACTGAATCTAAGAATTTAATTTAACATTTACTGTTACACTTCTTGAAAGAAGCAATGTTTTGTTTCATAACAGATGGTGAAGATTCGGAAGAAGACTACTCAGCTAGTGTCACTGCAATAATGCAGAGACGCGCATCCACCAGAAAATCCAGAAGAAAAAGTAGAAGAACCAGCTCACCATTTAGCCATGAAGACGGTCTTCAAGTTAGAAGAAGATCCTCGTGTCTTACCACTAGCTCAGGAGAGTAAGTCAGAAAGAAAGAAATCATACATAAATAGAAAATAAAACAAAAAAAATATCGAGACTGAAATAATACAAATACGTTCCAAAAAACTGTTGATAGATAATGTAATTTGAGAAGAAAGAATAATGAGTACACCTGTAAATATATAGATACTTTTATGGAATGATACACAAAATAGTATTAAGGTGTTCTCTATAATTCTTTCCCAATGTTCCAAAATTCTGTATCTACTATTTTGCGCAATCTTACGCCTGTTTTACACGATTCAATTTATTGCACAATATAATTGATCAATGTGTTATTTTCAATTTATTGTTGTGTGTAATAAGAACAAATTTCGTAAATTTATCTTCTTGAACAATTTATACCTAGACGAATTATAAAATAAACAACAATTTTAAAATTAATAAATTTGAAATAAATTTATCAAAACATGTAAAACATGAAGATAGGTATTATTTTATTGGAATAGCAACTTTGTAGGTGCTTATTTTAAAAACGAAACAAAATATCGGACTGCGGTTTCTCGTAATATATTTTACTTAATGCGGTTGCACAGTCAAATTAGGTTTTGCTGAACACTCTGTATCTGTATTACTTTAATAAACAAAGATTTAAATTGTATATCTGAATATATAAATTGAACACTTTTTGAATTTTGTATTCCAGAAAATTAAATTTAAAATGGATCAATTTTTTAAACAAATAAGAAGTTTTTGCTCTAATGCCACTTTTTAGAATTTTTATGTAGGATTGTATTAAAATACAAATGAAATATTCACAAAATTGAACATGTTTAGCCATGCACATAAAAAAATTGAAGAAAAAACTTAAAAAACTGGCATTAGAGCAAAGAGGGAGCTATATAAATTTTTCAAAAAAATATCTTAGTTAATTCGAAAATTTCATTCTTACTTCATTTTAATGTGAAATCTAAACATACTTTTCACTATTTTAATGGCTAGAAGCCAACCACCTTAAAACTAAATTTATAGAATATTGACAAAATTCAGGTTCCCTAAAATAAGGAAACAAGAAAAAATGAAAAAAGTACCACTTGTCAGTTTATTAAATTTTAACAATTGTTTTAAAATATTAAAATTAACCGTTTATTTAATTTTTTGTTAAAAAAGTTGTTTATTACTAAAACAAGTACAATTGGGCTTAAACAGACAATAACAGTAAATCATTTTGCTTATAAAAATAAAATGAAGTCAGTTTTAAATTAGATTACTATACATACACAGAAGTACAAAAGGTAGAAAACATTTGAACTCTATAATTCCTTTTTCACTTTTTCTTCGTGTTTAGACAAAAAAAATTACCCATAATACCCTACAATTTGCCAATCGCACGCAATTTTAGCAAAAAAATCAGCAACTCATTAAATTGCCATCTACCACGCCTGTATAATATGATTACATGATATGCACAATTATAATGGAAGAATTTCTGCAATGATCATCATTTTCATTCGCAATATACAAATGAAATTGAAATTGGATCCCTGGCAACATTTAGCTATGTTTAGACAGTAATAGGATAATAAATTATCAGGTTTAATTAGTCATTTTAGGGCAGTTGGGGTGTAAATCAGGAAATCAGGACGCATGAAAATGGAATAAATCAAGAGAGAAATTTAATCATGAGATATAAAATTAGCGTCAGTCCTACATTACGTAAATTGCGTAGTCATTTATAGTAAAAATTTAAAAATTGTTTATCATGTATTAAGAATTTGGTCTCCGCAGCAAAATAATAGATGTGTCCAACATTTTTCGGTACCTACATGTAAACTCCAGGTTAAAAATAATATAATGAATGTTTTTAATGAGTCCGTCTACCTTATAAAATCCTGTATAAAATGAACTACTAACTATTAATGTAGCAAGTGTTTTGTGGCCATAGTACAAGAATTGTAAGATTTTATTTCATTGAGAGAAGAGGTTATTTACGTTTTTAACGTGGTACAGTTTTCAAGAAAATTTGAAAAATATATTTTGTAAGTTTTTAAATCATTAAAATCAAGTCACCATTTTGTTTCATTACTCAAAAATTACTGTAATTTTTAAATAGGTAAAAATATTGACTTCCGATCTTCAGCACTTGATTCTTTTAATAATTTTCTATAAAAAAAAATTTTAATATAGGTACCTACTGACATTAATTTTGTTAACAAAAATGACAATTTAATTAACGCAATATGAAATCAAATATAATTTGATAAATCGATTGAAGAATAATCTTTAAATTTTAGCATAATCCGTAATCTGAAAATTTTTAGAATATACAATTTTAGACAAAAATGTGGAAACAAATGCTTAAAATTAGAGTTCGATACTTTGGTTAGTTCAGAAATTAAACACAAAAATGTTTAATTTTTCTTTTAAATGTCGCTCATTTTTTCTATAAAGTCTTAAAACTTTGGCTTGATAATAGCTCCAAAAATTTTCAAAATAATTAATTTAGTACAAAAATATATGAGAAATGCAATGCTGAAAACCGGAAGTTAGTATTTTTGTTCGTTTAGAAATGGCAGTTAATAAAATACAACAAATTTTATCGATTGACGCATTTTTTAAAGAATTTGTGAAAGTTTTAATAATTTTAATATCATTGGTTTGAAATGATCAATTTATCGTTTTAAAGTTAAAGTATTTTGCCTTGATAAAGGCTAAAGTGTTGAGTATAACATATTATGGCAATAACTTACTTGAATAATTACGACACTCCAGCTAAGCAGGAATAATAAACTTACTTATATTCTTTAATTATTTTCGCTAAAATCTCATTAAATAATGAACTATATTATCTGTTTTAAAAATACGTTGTATGTAATTTAATATATTACTAGACCCTCTTATTATTATTTTTTCTTCTTTCCATTAGCACGGCGATTTCGATGGAAGATAGTCTACCTCAAGAAGTAACTCAAGAGCAAATTTTCGAGAACATTCGTCTGCATAAAGAAGTGTTAAGCAGTGTCAAAATGCAACCGTGGGTCATGAGAAGAAAATTAAAATTAGTTCAACAAGCGAAAAGTTACATTAAGAGACATCAAGGGGCGTTACAAGAAAGACTGGCGCAATCGAGATCTACACGAGATATTTTAGCGAGATGGAACATTTATTTAGTTCAGGTGAGAAGAAGAAATACACATTAATATTATAGTCAACATGTGTGGGTTTAAGTGATGGCGAAGAATTCCAGTTAAAAGAGTGCTAAAATTATGATCTTGGTCTCATTGGATTCGGAATGAGGTCTATAAAAAATTGTCAAAATTTCAAAATGACATAACAATTATTTCAAAAGTTATAAACAATATAGTGAAAAATTAATAAAGAGGTTTGGTTTTTTGCTAATATCTCAACAACTATAAGATATATCGGAAAATGGGTAAAAGAATCTGAAAGAGCAGAAAATGTGCTTAAGTTTGGATTCAATATCTATTCGTGATATTTAACGTTGAATATAACTTTCGGAACGGCCGACGCGGCGACCCCGCGCTCCGCTATATTACACATGATTTATATTAAAAATTATTTTAATCCATTAATTGTTAATATTATGAACTGAAAAAATGAAGGTATTATTTCAACATATCCCTGAATGAAAATTTATTGAAAAACAATTTTTTTCAATTTTGCAATGATTTATAATAAAATTGTGAATTAATAAATATTTGTCAGTTTTTATTTTTTTATTTTATGGAAAATAAAGATTTTTTTAAACTCTAACAATTTTATTTTTACATGTCAATAGAATAGATTTTCATAATCATTAATTTTTCATTTTGCAATTTTATATTAACAATTTAAGTGAAGAAAAAATTAACAAATCAAATAAAGCAATTAAAAATTATGTTTTTTCCAAATGTTTATGGAAATATTTTGTAAAAATTTAAAACTGCTATTGTTTAAAACTTTAAAACAAATGGCATGGTTTAAAAATTTTTGGAATTTTTATGTTACCTACTTGATTAAATTAATTATTTTTTTAATCAACCCTTAAAAAAATTATTTCTGGTTAAAAAAGCATTTTTCATTTAACAATTTTTTTTGTAGTTATAAATAAATATTTAGGATTCGATTATTTTCTTCAAATTACAATTACATTTTTTATTCTGGAAAGAAAATATAAAAAAGTAGGTATAATTATAATTTTAAGAAAAGAAACGAACCCTAAATATTTATTTATAACTACAAAAAAATAGTGTTATAGAAATATTGACCGACTGACAAAATTATACATTACCTTAATGTTGGTGCTAATAAATTGTGACATATTTTGAAGAGTCATGAAAAATTATTACCTACTAGCTACTAAACATCTATTATTTCTTAACCACATACTCTTAAATATGTTACAGAGGTCACACTTTTGTTTCATTGACAAATCGACACATGTTTCATAACAGTTCGAAGAATTTTGAACAAAACCAATATTTAAATATTCGCTTTTTAAATTCGTTTGTTGAGAGTTATGTTAATAATTTTGTGTAAGATACATAATTTAAAATGGAATCGAAAGCAAATTTATTTTCCATGTTCAATAATATTTTAAATTATAGATAACAGATAATAGCTACTTTTCTGACTCACAGTACCTATGTGCGGCTGCCACACATAAGTTCGGTAAAAAGTGTGCGATAAAAACATATTTCAATACCTCATTCAGTTTTCAATTTATATAAAAAAAAAATTAGAAAGATTTTTTAATCGTCTGGCATTTTTGTATCAGGAATTTTTAACCGCTGAAAAATATTTTGTTACAATTAAATGCGATTAAATGTTGTTGAATCCAATGCCGTTAACAGGATTCAGTGATGTGTTATAGTTTCAGAGTTCTACCTCGTTGAAAATCTCAGTATTAATGAAAAAATGTCAAAATATTTTAGAATACTTTTTATTTTATTTCACCACATATTTTGCCGTGGTACGAGGCGAGACGAGAAATAGTCAATTATCGTCTCGTCTCAAATTGTCGAGACGAGAAATTTAAATATTTTCGTCTCGTCCATTTCTCGGCTGTTCAAAGAACTCGATTCCCGTCTCGTCTTAATTTCTCAAAAAAAAATTTGAAAAGCTTGAAGTGAATTTAGGAACTTTTTTGTACATTTCTATTTGCACACAGTTCTTGTTTTAGAAATAAAAATATTTATGTTATAACAAAAAAAATGCTACCTACTGATAATGTAAAATAAAATAATGTTTTACATTTTCGATGAGAATAATATCAATTTTTAGTTACAAGAATTCTCGATTTCTCGAGAACTATTTCTCATCGTCTCGTAGTTTTGAATTCTCGTCTCTTCTCTAAAATCCGAGACAAGAATGAGACGAGAAATTTCTCGTCTCGGTGGCATCACTTTACACGTAAATACAACTGATAAATGTTATTTCGATTTAGACTTTGTTATTCATGGAATGTATACAGGGTGTTTGTATACCTCTGCACGCAACTTTAATAGGTTATATAATTTGATATACTGATTACAGATAAGAAAGATTTTTTCAAAATTTGCAAAAATAAGGGTAGTGAAAATATTAGTTCCATTTGTTTGAACGTCCATTTAACTGTACTTATATTTATTATATTATTTATCAAATAAAATTATAAATAGTATCAGACTATCTACAAATAGTCACTTTTTATATAATAATTAATAAATAAACAGTTAAATCGACTTGCAAACCAGTGGCACATAAATTTTCACTACCCGCGAATTTTGAAAAAATCTATATTTTCTGTAATCAGTATATCAATTTATATAACCTATTTAAGTTGCGTGCAGAGGTATAGAAACACCTGTATAAAAATAAATTTAGCATGTCCCTATTTTGAAAAATTAAGCGCGCGCCTATAGTATACTAAATTCATTCAACCAACCGGAATTTAGTAAGTAAATCAAGGTAACCACATACTTACTGCATTATTCAAATTACTTATTAAAAATCTATTTTCACCAATTTCACAACTGCCCAATTATAAATGGAAGATTTTAATGCTTGAACACTATGTAACCTGAATTGATAGATAATAATTACCATTACGCATTGACATTTAATTGTTTTAATGGTATTTTGTGCAGAAATTACAACATTTTCGAAGAGAGTTGGCCAATCTGTCCAACTTGTTAATACCTTGGGAATCAAGAATCAAAGAAATTGAATCTCACTTTGGATCCGTAGTGGCTTCGTATTTCACTTTTTTAAGATGGCTGTTTTGGGTGAATATGATTATTTCGGTGGTTCTTGTCGCCTTCGTCGCCATTCCAGAGGTAAGGAGTTTTTCTCACTAGTGCAGTAAATTAAATAGTCTGATATTATTTTTAAATTAATATAGCACGTGGAAAAAATACCACATAGTTTTTGGTATAATTTCAATTAAAGGAATTCATAAATATTTAAAAAATCCATCATTTGAAAAATAAACAACAACATAAACAATAAATACACAGTCATAAAAATGAAAAAGCAGCAAAATCAATATTATTTAAAAACGTTATTGCCCCAATTTATTTTTTTATTTTCCGTTCGTTTATTAATGAAAGGAGTATCAATAATGCAAAAATAATCATACATTAATGAGCCCTATTAATGCATGATTTTTATTATTCAACGATTTTTTTGAATGCATTCAATACACGTAATATAGTACCTATATAAGTATTGCCAAGTTGGAGAAATATGAAAAACAGAATTACACGAAATGATTTTGACAATTCTAGCTAAATAATATTCATGTAAAACATTGTGCTCGGCAGTACCTATCAAACGTTACTAATCTAACATATTTTGTTATGGACAAAAATTAGATTTTCTCTAAATAAAAAAGGTAATGATCAACGGAAAAATATTGTAACTAACTTATGTGTTTAGGCGATAAATCAGCTGCACAATTATCGCCTTCGCTTCTCTCACGCGATAAAGTCTCAATTATTAATCTCTCTCATTAACACACTACATTTTAATTACTTAATAAATTACTTTAATAACCAAGAAACATCTTATTTTAATCTTAGTTATAGACTGAAACTTGCTGTGTTTAAGTTTAATATTTATGCACGTCTGTACAATAACACAGTCGAAAGCAGCTGTTTGTCGCAACGTCGCAAGTGTGTTGCAAAATGTCGCACACTTTTGGGCACTTTGCAACACAGGTTTGCTTTTTTTTCAACGTCCATTGTTTTCGCAACAACATTGGTATTTCACAAAAATTTAAAAATTTGACAGTAAATGTCAAAAAATGAATGGTTATTTTTTAACTTCCTTGTTTTGCAGGAGTAAAAAATAGTGTGTTATAACACGTATTGAAAATATTTTGTCGAAATTAAAGGATTGCAACCCTCCCTTCGCAGCAATTTTCGTTCGCGTGCGACAAAACTATATTTTCAAAACAAATAACTATCACGAACTGATATAAATAAGATTTAGTTTTATGTAGAAGGTATTTTAGAAGGTTATAAAGTGACTTTTTTCGGACTATTTATAATAATAATTTTACTTTAACAGCCAAGACCATTTATAAAATAAAATTTTTCTTGTTATTTGATATTATTGAAAACAATATTTCGTTAAATGAAGCACAGCACTTGAAAAGAAAAAGTGTGAAATTAAATTTTCTACGTACCTTAGACAAAAAGTATCATTTGAGATACCTATTTATAAGTAATTTCGAGCTCGGCTAAACGCCTCTGCAGTAAACAACTTGCTTGCATCTTAATGTTTCAATTTTTTTCCTAGATACAAGGTAAACAATAATATTGTTTATCCAACACCTCTTAATAAAAGCATCATAACTATGGTGATTTTAAACAAGCAAAGTAAAAAATTACCCACAAGTGGCTTTGATCAAAATTATACCCACTTGTGGGTAAATTGTTAATTTGCTTGTTGCAAGTCACCATAGAAACGATGTTTTAGGTTGAAACTTAATATTTTTAAAATATTTAAGCAGTTATTAAGAGGTGTTGGATAAAACGTTATACTTCACACGTGGGCAAAAATGAATGATTAGTGTTGCCGCGAGACTCGAGACTAGTCTCGGTCTCGTCTCGTCTCGTCTCGAAAAATCGAGACGAGACCACCAGTTAAGTCTCGATAACAGACTCGAGACCGAGACGAGACCAGTATCGAGTCTCGCCGAGAGTCTCGTCGAGACTCTCGAAGCTCGTTTTAAATAATTAATTTGTAATATTCATTTAAAAGTAGAAATTTTTTAATAAGGGTTAGATCATTCATTTATTTAAAATGTTTTGTGTTGATTTAAGAGTAAAAAAACCCGAATTGTCGTTTCTACGCAGGAATTATAAGTAATTTTACGTAATTAATTTATGGCTCGAATTATATTTATAAATCAAGAAAGGGTACCATGGACATACCTACTGTGATTTTATCTAATTTCATTGCTAAAAACTGCCTTCTTCGAACAAATAATGCATTCTTATTGGTTAAAAATGACGTGTATGGAATTATCGTTAAAAAACTACCTTCTTCAAACAAATAGAGCATTCTAATTGAACAAAACTGATGTGTGTGAAATATTAATCAAAAATATTTAAATGTATTGAAAAAACATGTTTGTAAAAATACCTGCAGTTAAAATCTCCTTGCCTGTCTCCTAGTACAATAATTTTGAAAAAATTGTCTAAAATAAATACACTGTACAATACAGACATACGGGATAGTGAGTATGCCGTGTAAAATTTCCAGTTACGTGAATATTGAGAATTATAATACATATTTTGGTGTTTCATTCAAAACTTAAGCTTCCATTTTCGTAATGCTTATACTTTACTAGCTTTTTACGGTGGTCTTCTTTAATGCAATGACATGTGTAATATATTTTATTAACACATACTTCTAAGAAACATTAAAAAGTCGAGACTCTCGTCGAGACTCGAGACCGAGACGAGACTAGAGCACTCGAGACCAACTCGAGACCGAGACGAGACCAAGGTATTCGAGACTTTTTCGAGACCGAGACGAGACTGGCTCTAAGTCTCGCCAAGTCTCGTCTCGCGGCAACACTATGAATGATCCACTCGAGAAAATTATCTCACTCAGCCTTCGGCCTCGTGAGTTAAGATTTCCCTCGTGGGTAATTCATAACTTTGCCCACTTGTAAAGTAAATAACTATTATGTTTGAAATATAATTTTATTTATTTTTACCGTCAGTCAAAAAAAGGGAGGTAGATATAGGGAACGTGAAAAAATTCAATGTCAAGATTTTTATTAGTAAACACGTTTTAGTACCGTGTGAATATATTTTCCATACCGGTAATTTACCAATAAACCGGTATTGAAAGAATTGAATTGAAGAATTACCGGTATAATTGAAAAAATCGGTAAATTTAAACCCTACCTACTACTGATAATTCCAAGTTGGGTAAAAGGCGTAATAGATATGTATGTATGTGTGTAATGAAAAAAGGCTTTATTTTAAGCAAGAGTCCTTGTTTAAACTTAAATTTTGTCCAAATTAGCCTTTAAAAAATGCAATGTTTGTCTTGTTGCAAAACTTAAATATCACAAACTGCTTAAACATAGTAATTTTCTGTAAGATTCTTACAAAATTTTGTGGAAACCACCATAAAATTCCACTTTCTATGTAACTATTTACTGCTTTGATTCGCACATGTCCAATTAATTAAATTACCAATTAAACAAAACAAATTAATCCAAACACACAATCAAAACCATAAACCAACATTTCATGACCTTTCTCGTCGCAATGTTGCAATAAGCAAAATTCGAGGCCATGGTAAAAATGAATAAACTGATACGTGGTTTTGTAACATTGAAAGGCCATTTTGTAAAACTGGCTTCACCTGCCGAAGGTAAGTAAACAAATGAGTGTGAGGCGGATTTTTTGACAGTTGCAAGTGAATATTCGGCAGGTCGTCATGGTGTTAAGACGATTGGTTTTTGTTTTCTGTGCGGTAGTGTTTTGTTGTGAATGCCAAGCTATTAGGCAAAGAAGAATGCATAGATTTGAAACTAGGATTGATAGAATTGAAAGAAAAATTTCTGAGGAAAGCAGTGCTGAAAATAATGTTGGATTTTATTTATTTACCAGGTAAAGTATAAATTATTAATACTCATAATTATAAATGTAATCTTTCCAATGAAAATTTATTACCATTTAACACGAATACTTAATCTGTAAGTATATTAAACGGTTTCTCAAAATTTTATTTTTGAGAATATGGACAAAGGAACATTTTCAAATTACAATAACTATACCCTGTTTGAAATATCGAAAGAATTTTGACAGATAGGTTCTTGTGATTCTATTGGTTGCTACGTGCTGTTGTCAAGAGCGGTTTACACAAACACAATGCATAATGTTATGTCAATAATAGTTAATTAATCTGCTTTCATTCTTTGTAAGTGCTATTCGTTATTTTGTTGTTGTTTGATGTTTTTATATTTTATTGTCTTAGAGATTTGTAGAATTATGCTAAGTATTCTTTTTAAACATCGGAATTGTTTTGGTGTAAGCTAAATTCCTAAACCATGCCTTAATTATCTGTCAAAATTCTTTCGTTACTTCAAACAAGGTAATGCAATAAATTTAAAAAAAATATTCCGGTACCGGGAATCGAACCCGAGCCTCCTGGGTGAAAGCCAGGTATCCTAGCCACTAGACCATACCGGAGATGTTTAACCATGGTATCACATGTGTAATAAGACGTATACTATTATATTACTCGCTTCAAATTAATTAAATTAAATTGTAAATTGCGTAACTGTCAAGAAGTTGACATGTCGTCCGCAATTCAAACCGCGATGTAAAATATTTTATTTCATACTGTGTTGCATTTGCTTCTTTATGAGATTGATTTCAGTCCGGAAAATGAAACATTACGGTATTATTCTACTTTACAGGATTGTAAAGTAGAACAATACCGTAATGTTTAATTTTCCGGACTGAAATTTAATTTTTGTTTTAATTTTTATATTTTTTTTTGTACCTACAAATCAGAATTTTTTTGAAATGTGTACCAATTTTTATGGACAACTTTTTTATTCTTTAATAAAAGAAATCTATAAACTGACAATGCTATATTTTTTATATTATTCACATTTATAGCAATAATACAGCAGAAGGCGAAAAACTAGATACAACAAATTTCAATTTCATAAATTCCATAAATTTCGATAGAAGCAAAGATACCAAAATAATAATCCATGGTTTCCGCCATAACAAGGACGCCAACTGGATCCAACAAATGCGAGAAGGTATAGTATGTTCACATTTCGTATTAAAATAACAATGCATAGAAAACATCATTTTTAGTTTCCTGAATTCGCTTTAAATGGCATATAAATATCCTGCACACGGTATATTATATATAGGTGATGTCACGACCATATAAAAGCATTGCACGAAGTTGTCGTCTTAAATGGGCCAATTCCGATTTTTGATATTAGATGTCTCTCCTTACCCGAACGCGGTACATTACTTATTACATCTATATTTTAAATTCGAAATCACTCTTAAAATACTTTTCACACACAGCAGAAATTAATTTCAATTATTTGTAAACCGTCTTACAATTAGTCACGTAACACTTCCTATTTACACGAGAAGATCTTGTCAAAATCTGTCAATACTTATGTATTTAAATACTATTTAAAATACATTTGTATTTATCTTTGAATATAATTTGTACAGTATTTGGAGCACAATATTTGAAATACTGAAAAACAGCAGTGAAATACTTAAAAAATAATCACAAAAGTTTTATTTTGATAATTATTACTCAATTTGCCCTTCATTTACCTATTAAATTTTTTGTTCTTCTGATAATGCTCATACGACACTAAAAATTAAATTTTAACCAAAGATAAAGAATGTTCGCTACAAAAACATGAAAGTATTTGAAAAATATTTAAATAGTTTTCAAGAGTATTTGAAATTTTAAATACTTAAAAGTATTTGTACTTACATAAAATCCTCTTAATTTACGTACCTATATATAATATTTCAGTTTTATAGAGTACCTATTTTGTACAGTTCTGCCCATATACGAGAAGAGAAATATGAAGCCCGGTTTACAAATGAAAGCCACATAGAAAGAACGATCAAAGTCACATTTTGATATAGTTTCGAGATGATTGAATTTTAAGATTTAAAGACTCGTATACTCGCTCGTATACGTATTGGTAATATGGTTTATTAAAAATAACGGTTTATTTTATTTCAACTAAAACAGTTATAGGTATTGATAATAAAAAATAATAACATTAATGTTCTTGTAAAATAAACTAATTTGTTATAAACAATTAACTAAGATCGGTATTCCGTTGAACAAAGTGGACATGGATCGTTCTTCCAGTGGACACAATTATTTCATTGCCTGAAAATCGTGACTTCGATCGTTTTTACTGCAATTTTCTGAACGCTATAAGAAAATTTACTTATTTTGCTACAAGATGGTACCAAAAACTCATTTTTTGATTTTTTGGACTATGATCGTTTTTCCAATGTGGTCTCCAAATGGATTCTTTGAAGATTCTTTCATGATTCTGAATCCTGACAAAAATAATCATGGTAGGAATCTTCAATGAGTCTTGGAAATGAGTCATTTCTAATTAATTGATAGCTTCAAATTCAAAACAGAAATTGATTTTTACGGATTCAGAAAATTATGAAATAATCCTCAAAGAATCCATGTTCTCTGTATGTATGTACAGGGTTTTATGTATGGGCCAAATATTTAAAATAACTAAAAAAATACGTCATCATTGTAATCTGTAAACGATTTTCAGCTCTATGTTCAAACAACAATTGGAATATAATCGTTGTGGACTGGTCACCGTTATCAGTAACTCGCTATCCTGACGCCAGGAAGAATACTCGAATTGTAGGGAAGCATATCGCTAAATTTAGTGACTTATTAGCGCAAAATGGCGTAGAATTATCCAAAATTCATCTCATTGGACATAGTCTAGGAGCACATGTTGCTGGATATGCAGGAGCCAGTGTTACACAGGGAAAAATTGGCAGAATTACAGGTAAGAAGAATTTGAGAGACTTAAGTCCTTGCATACTTCTGAACCCTGAGAAAAAGAATCATGTTAAATAGCAACGCCGATAAATTTAATCTTTAATGTGTCTTGGAAAAAACTAATTTGTAATTCATTCATAGCTTCAAAACAATTAATTTTTTCAGAATTCAGAAACATTCATCTATGTATATGAACAGGGCTTACATCTTTTTTATTATATGTACACTCCAAGTACAAAGAAAACTGGACACCTTCTTAAAGATTTGTTTTGTATTAGCATCCGAAAATCAAAAAAACACTTTTTTTCTTTAAAATTTTACAATATAAACCTGAAAATGTTGAATGAACAGTAAACAATAAACATGTAGCATAGATCTTTAAAAATTTAAAAGGTGATCCGTTTTCTTTTAAATTTTTATATAAAGTTTACATTTAATTATAGGATTAGATCCAGCTAGGCCACTGTTTGAAAATCCAACACTTGTAACAATTGACAGAAGATTAGATGAAAGTGATGCAATTTTTGTTGACGTCATACATACAAACGCAGGCGGCTTAGGATGTAACAGTCCCATAGGACATGTGGACTTTTATCCTAATGGAGGATCTAGCCAGCCAGGCTGTGACACATGTAAGAATAAGTTTTAATTTTACTTTACGCATCTGCTATGGCCACCACAACCTGACTATAAGCTTGAATAACTTGCTTTCGTAAAGGCTAAATTTTAAGCTTATTCACTCAGCAAAATTTGAACAAATTTTTAAATAACGTAGGCGATGTCAAAGTGACATTTGTCAATATCAAAGTGACAACTGTCAATGTCAAAGTGACAGTTGTAAATGTCAAAGTGATAGATATTTTCAACAATTCAATTATAACTATACTCTATTTAAAAACTAATCGGACAAATCTGAAGTTGGAATGCTAAAACTGATCGTTTTTGATTGGCTGATATAACACCAGTTTTACACCACACAAACTTTGTAATGTAAACAAACTAATGTTCTCCATCTTGTCTCGTCAGCTGTTGTCAGTGACTGTATCGAGTTTTCCCGCTGATAGGACAAATTGAATATTGCCGCCAAAAAAATCTAGTGATATTTTTCTCGTATTTACACAGTGTAAATATGGCTCAGCCGCTCAGCGAGACAACTTCAGATTACTCCGTTTAGTTAAGAAATCGACTATAAAAAAAATTATTAATAAAGTTGGTTGTAAAAAACTTAAATATAAAATTTCAGTCGAAAATTCGTATACGCGTTCTCAAGTTATCGTGCTTCCGGACAGACAGATAGACCGACCGACTTTTTAAATACTTTTTTGGGTTCAGTAGGGTCTAAAACATGAAGATTCATCAAACTCTCGAACTGTCAGAAAATCACAATTACAATGCTACCGGAATTAAATAGGAAAAAAAATAATGGGGAAGTAAAAAGGGGTAACAGACAAATACAAAAATGTTGGCAATGGCACTATAAAGTTGCAGGATTGTAATAACTACATATTTTATGATTCAGTTAATAATAATTGTACAAGAAATCAGTTCCCTGGTTAATATGTATATCAATATTTTATGAATTTTTACGCATCTTATTTTATTATTTTTATAAGAATGTTGCTTGGTCCTTTCTAATATTTATGATTTAAATATAAAAGAATAAATGAAAAATCCTGCAAAATAAAAAAATATTCCGGTACCGGGAATCGAACCCGAGCCTCCTGGGTGAGAGCCAGGTATCCTAGCCACTAGACCATACCGGAGATATCTTAGCAGGAATAAATTAAGAAAATGTTGGTACATGCATTCCTGCTACGAGTATTTTAAATAATTATACCCTTTTCAGAATATATTCTGGTGCCGATATACCAAAAATTATCCCTATCAAGATATCCTTAAGATATCTTGCAGATATCCGACTATGTGTATCTACAAATGTATGTACTTTACGTTGTTATTTTTTTTATGTAAAATTATTTATGTTTCAGGGAAATGCAGCCATTTAAAATCCTGCGAATTCTTTACGACGTCCATAAAAAATCCTGAAATATTTCAAGGATATCAATGTGCGACGTTCAACGACTATAAAAATGGAAATTTCACTAAGTTTAAGTGTGTTCCAATGGGCATGAACACAAGACTAGATTCCAGAGGCGTTTATTATTTTTCTACCAGTTAATTTGTGCCAGAACCGTACTGTAAATATTTATAAATGATTGTTAATATTGCGAATAAACATTTTTATTAAAAAGTACCAGTCATTATTTCTTATAATTTTCCCAAGGAAGGTTGAAAATAAAACAATTATTTAGTCTTAAATTAATTGAACCTTGAAAAATATAATGCAGAAAATCGCATGACACCTTGGTAATATAAAAATTTTACGGCAATTTTTTACTAGTACCGTGAGAAACCTAACTGTAATTATTAATAAGAAGATTTTTTCTGTCACTTGTCAATTTTACATTTAGATTTAAAAAAATGTCACTTTGAGTGTAAAACAATTAATAAGGTAAATAATATATTTATTTATTAATGTTAAATACAAATTTAGTGAAAAGGTATTTCAAGTTTCTATCGTAAAAAGAATTAAAAAAATAAAGCGGCGGTGTCATTGCGATTTTCTTACCGAATTTGCACTCGTGCAGTGCATTAATTCACGCTCAGGAAATTTTTTATCGTACATTCCAACAACGTAACCTCGTGTACCACTTGAGCTGCTTAAACATTGTTGGAAAGCACTCAAAAAAAATTCCGGAAAGAATTAACGCACAAGTGAGATTATAAGTTAAAATCCCATTCTAGTAGTTAGCGATTTGCACATGGTTTGCAGGGACGACGCCAGGATTAATAATTGATAGGAGGGCGCGAGTTGACCGTATAAGTTGTTGAGTGCTTATTATATTAACTATAGGCTTATTTTAAAATAATAAATTCCGCCGCAGGCGAATATTTTTTCATTCAAGGTCAACTGCCTTTTAATGAAAATTTACATTATATTGAGGGATGCGTCATGTTTTTCCTTCTTTCATGCGCAAAAGTATTTTTATCTGTTTAATGAAAAGTTTCTTAAAATGGAACTCTTGAAAAAAACTGGCATGTCTCTTTTAGTTAGAAAATGCAGGCGAAATTTTTAAATTTTTAAGTAATGTCAAATACACATATATTTTGTTATTGTAAAAAATACTTAATTGAGTTGAGTCATGCAAAAATCATACAAAATCAAACAAAGAAAATTGTACAAACTTGACACACCCGAATCCCACCACAGCTTATAATTTTAGCGGGTGGGTGGGCCAGTGTCCACCCGGGCCCACCCCTGGCGCCGTGCCTGATGGTTTATGAATAGATATGTTGAGAATTAGATTTTGAGGTCCGTTTCGACCCTTTCTTGAAAAACTGGCCATCTAAAATAATAAAAATCTTTTATAGCTGTTAACAGCTGATCCGAAATCAGCGGGCGAACGAAAAATAATCCTCCCAGAAGATAAATCCAAATCAACGAACCTGTTCACGCTATGGGACTTCGAGGGTATTCTAAAGTATTCTCCATTATTCTACGGTTATTACACAAACAGAGACGGAACGGAAAAAGGATATCGACTGCCGTTTGCTTATTTTATGACCGGCCTTGGAGTTTACATCTACAGCTTTGTGGCCACCCTTCGAAAGTAAGAATAAAGCTTTAACAATAGTAGAAGCTTCAGAACTCGTTTTTAATGCATAAATAGTTTGGGTTTAAGGGTATCGACTCCACGTAGCCCAACACCGCGTTTGTCCTATGGTAACGCATATAACTGGCGGAAAAAAAATGAAACACTTGAAATTCGTAAAAATATCGACCATTTTCAAACTGCCATAACTCGGTGTATTTTCAATCGATATCGATGAATCTTCGAGGGCGGGAAACTATGCAGTGCCTACTTTAAAGTCATGCATGCAAACTTAAGCGCAATCCCCTCCGCCCCCCTCTAGTAATCATGTGCAAAAAAAAGAATTTTAATTTTAAAAATGTCCAACTTTGAGGATGTGTACGGAGTTTAAACATTTTTTTTGACTTGATCCACCAAAAAGGCACTAAAATTTGATCAATTCCCTGTGCAGGACTCATAGTACGAAATTCCTACGATGATTTGGCACAAAGTTATGGATTTTTTTTAAAAAGGGCATTTTTTGGTTAGACGATTTTTTCGGGGAAAAAATTCATAGTGGCTCTAATTTAAGGGGGTAAACTCAGATTAGTATGATCTCTTTTCGTATACCCTTCAAAACCCGAACAAAAAAAAACACGTTTTTGGGCAAAAACACGTCCAATTTTGGCCATGTGTATCGAGTTGTAATTTGTTCAATTACCTGTGCAGGACCCAAAGAACGAAGTTCCTACGACGATTTGGCACAAAGTTATGGGCGTTTGAAAAAAGTGCATTTTGTGGTTTTTTTTACTCATAAGTCCGAAATTTTTTGACGAAATTTTTTTTCCACGAATGAAATTTTCTTTCAAAATTTCTATGATTTTAGGCAATTTGAGTTATTCACACGAAATATCCAATTTCATTTTTAAAGAAGTAAGCAAATCTCGCACGAGTTTAAAGTTTACAGACCTGTAAGCAGACCTTCAATATCGAAAAAATTTAAACATTAATCTCGTGAAATTTGCTTAATTCTTTAAAAATGAAATTGGATATTTCGTGTTAATAACTCAAATTGCCTAAAATATTAGAAATTTTGAAAGAAAATTTCATTCGAAAAAAAAAATTTCCGTCAAAAAACTTCCGACTTATGAGTCAAAAAACCACAAAATGCACTTTTTTGAAACGTTCATAACTTTGTGCCAAATCGTCGTAGGAACTTCGTTCTTTCTTTGAGTCCTGCACAGGTAATTACAATGCATTATCTGTGGATCGAGTCGATAAATTTTTTCCAACTCGATACGCATGGTCAAAAATGGACGTGTTTTTGCCCAAAAACGTGTTTTTTTTGTTCGGGTTTTGAAGGGTACCTACGAAAAGAGGTCATACTAATCTGAGTTTATTCCATTAAAGTAAGCCACTATAGGTTTTTTCCCCGAAAAAATTGTCTAATTTGGTTCAAAAGTGACTGAGTTATGTGCGAAAAAAAAAATGCACTTTTTAAAAAAACTCCATAACTTTTGGCACAAAGTTATGGAGTTTTTTCATTTTTCATTTCATCGTAGGAACTTCGTTCTATGAGTCCTGCACAGGGAATTGATCAAATTTTAGTGCCCTTTTGGTGGATCAAGTCAAAAAAATGTTTAAACTCAAAGTTGGACATTTTTAAAATTAAAATTTTTTTTGCACATGATTGCTAGAGGGGGGCGGAGGGGGTTGCGCTTAAGTTTGCATGCATGACTTTAAAGTAGACACTTCAAAGTTTCTCACCCTCGAAGACTAATCGATATCGATTGAAAATACACCGAGTTATGGCAGTTTGAAAATGGTCGATATTTTTACGAATTTCAAGTGTTTCATTTTTTTCCGCCAGTGTAGAATCATTCCCCTAAAATACGTAAAAGCAGTCTAGTAATTTTTAAAATGTTCATGAACTTTTACAGATAAAGCAAAATTTCATAAAATTTACAGACGAAGAATGGAGTTAGGTTTATGCCTAGTTATATTTTCTAATAAATCTCTTAATTATAAGATAAAGCAAGTAAAAATTGCTTGCTTAAAACACATTTTTCATTAATTTTTTCTATGAATTCCAAAGATGTTTCTGAATTCTAACTGGGCATAAACCTAGATTAATTCTTTCACAAACATCTATTACCCGTTTTCCTTCAAATTTTTAATATTAAAGTAGAAACTGCTACACTTCTAAACACGCAATATTTTGTTACGGAGACGGGACCCTTAACTGCTGTATATTTTTTATATTCAAGCTTCATCGAAATTGACAATACAGTAAAAATGCATAGTAGATTTAAATAACAGTTTCTCGTTTGATTTTAGGATGGCGGAAAATTCACGAATGTCAAAATTGTCTGAAAAAGACGATGAATGTGTGTTTTCTTGGAAACTTTTTACAGGGTGGGATTACATGATTGGAAATGCAGAAACTGCACAGAATAGAATTGCTTCGATTATATTAGGATTCAAAGAGGCTTTGCTAGAAGAAGCTGAAAAGAAACGAGAACCACGAAAGTAAGACATTTCATATACTCACAAAACAAAGTAACTCGTAATAATAAATTGTAATGAAAAGCACATTTTATTATTTTTATTTAAGGTGTCAGTTTCTTTATAACTGGAAACAATATTTCAGTTAAATATATAATTATTTTATAAAGTAATCACTGAATCACGAGTGGAAGGATTCCACTGTAATAGCATCCACCATTCTGTCATTGCAAGTTAAAAATTAAAAATATAATTCTTCAAAAATACAAATACTAAAGTCGTCATCAGTAATTTTTTTAATAAATTACTTCACTTTTAAATCTTTTAGTAATTTCGATAATTCTTTACTTAGTTCTTATCTAATGTAAATAATTATTTAGTAATAGTAATACTAATATTTTTAAGCTACCTTTATTAATTCTGAACTAAAATTTTTCTTTTATAATTCTGTTAGTTTCTAAGTAAATCTGAAAATTATTTAATAATAGTATTAACTCTTCAGTAATTTCGACAATTATTTATAATAATTATAACCCAATATTTTTAAAGAAAATCGAAGAATCTTTTAGTAATTTTAGTACCAGGTAATTCTTTAGGAAGTTCTGGATTTCTTGAGTAATGCCGATAATTCTGTAATAATTCTAATTTCAATTATTTCCTATATTAATTACAATCTGTGAGGTTACTACACTCAAGTCATATAAAGACGTGATAAATATTCATGTATTTTAATAATCCTTAACCTTAAGGAACTCGATGAATCCAGTGGCGGATCGAGGCTTGATGCTAATGCTATTGAGTAAATATTTCATTCATTATTTTTTCATCAACTGCATAAGTCAGTCAAGTTAAATTTAGAAGCTATTTGAAAATGTAATGCACCTCAGGCTAAATTTCTTTGTAGTTCAAGGTCAAATGCCTTTAAATTGAAGCTAATTTTTTTAAATAATAAAAAAGCTATGCATCTTTAGCATCCATATAAATTCGCCACTGGAAGAATCATTTAAACAAGTTCAAAAATACTAACACAAAGTGATTTTTTAGTTGGAAAATAATTGCATCTCGAGTGATGGTCAACCTGGTTGTTTTAACCCTCCTGGTGATATCAGCCTACGCCGTCGTAGTAGTCGTCCAAAGATCAACAGAACCAGATGCTGTATCAAAATCATTTTGGAGACGAAACGAAACTACAATCGTAATGTCACTTATCACATTTTTGTTTCCAATGTTGTTTGAAATCCTAGGATTTTTTGAACATTACCATCCAAGAAAACAACTTCGACTACAATTAGCTAGGTTAGCAGAAGTTCAGGTGTCAAAAAAATTATAGTCACAAAAAAATCATCAATTCTGGAATAATAATAATAAACAATATTTTTCAGAATAATGGTCCTAAATATCTTAAACTTATACTCCTTGATATTTTCCTTATTCGACAAAATACATGACATGGTATGAACTTACAAAATATAAATTATAACTCCAATAATATATTTTGTAAATTCTTTTACAGACAAAAGAGCTAGAACAAATGAAAAACGAAACAATCTATTTCGACACAATTGAATCAACAACTGACTTAACAACAGCATACAGTGTAGAAAATCAAACGTGTTATGAAGTACTAGTCAACTGTTCTCAAGTTAACGCACTGAGCGCAGCGAGTTTAATTCTTAGTAATTTGACGCTTGCGTTCTTGTTGAGAAACTTGAATCAGACAAATAATTTCAATAGATCGTCTAGATCTAATACTAATCCAAATAATTTTGTTTTACCAACAGTGTTAGAACAACAGTTCAAAAATATTGAGACGTCAACTGAAAATCTTAACGAGACTACAGATTATTATGAAGATGACGATGAATACTTTAATTTTGATTATAATTCACTTTATAAAACCACAACAGATACTATAAAGAGTACTACAGATATTACTGAAAATCAAAATGAAACTGAATACTATGAAGACGATGACGAATACTTTAATTTCGATTACAGTACATTAGAAAAACCAATCACTGAAATAACAACTGAATCAGATACTGTAAGCACGACTGAATATTATGATTATACAAATGAAACTGAATACTATGAAGACGATGAAGATTATTTTAATTTTGATTACACCACGTTGGATTTATTAAAAAACGCTAGTACAACCAAACAAATTATTGTAGAAACAGTACTATCAACATTGTTGACTTCAGCAATAGCTGAAAATAATTCTGAAACTGTAACTATTACGTGGAACACTACAGAACTACTATCTACAGTTTATAGTACCCTAGAAAACATGAATTTCACTTCAGAAACTAGTGAAAATAGTACAGACTTTACAACATATACTGAAAATTTATTAACAGACACTGAAAATTTTACAACAGATGCTGAAAATTTTACAGCAGACACAGAAAATATTACAGAATTTACTACGGAAATTCTGTCGGAAACTGAAAATATTACAGAATTTAATATGACTGAATTTTCTCCTGAATATTTTTCAGAAAATGTTTCAGAAATAATAACAACCATATACGACGAACTAACTACTGAATCTACGTTGTGTTCAATACCTCAGTGTGATTTTTCAGCAACAAAGCAACCGTTTTCAGTGATTTCCGCGACAAAACCACCAAGCTATGATTATAATCTCCGAAAAAAACTTCGAAAACTTTGTTGGGAAACTATGTTTGGACAAGAATTAGTCAAATTGACAGTCATGGACCTTTCTTTTACAATAATTTCAACCCTAGCTGTTGACTTTATAAGAGCAATTTTTGTTAGAGTTATGAACAATTGCTGGTGCTGGGACTTAGAAAAAAAGTTTCCACAATATGGTGATTTCAAAATTGCCGAAAATATTCTACATTTGGTGAATAACCAAGGCATGGTATGGATGGGAATGTTTTTCTCACCAGGGATAACAGTTATAAATCTTATTAAGTTGGCAATCATGATGTATTTGCGTTCTTGGGCTGTTTTGACGTGTAACGTACCACATGAAGTTGTTTTTAAAGCTTCCAGATCTAACAATTTCTACTTGGCTCTATTGTTAACAATGTTGTTTTTATGTGTATTGCCTGTGGGGTTTGCGATTGTTTGGATTGAACCTTCATGGCATTGTGGACCATTTTCTAATTATTCTAGGATTTATCATATTTTTACGAAGAGTTTAAAAAATGCCCTGCCGAAGGCATTGCACCCATTTTTAGATTATATTGCTTCGCCGTTTATTGTAATTCCTTTACTTGTATTGTTGGTTTTAATTATTTATTACATGATTTCTTTGACCAATGCTTTGAGAGAGGCGAACAATGACCTTAAGGTAAGATATTTTTAAATTGTACACTTAATTTCAATTTTTTTCAATGTTTTATATCTAGAGAGCCGTAATCTAAAATCGTGCCTGATTACTATTGTCAAATGACTTTTTATGTTAATTCAAGTCTCACCTTAAAGAAAATGCAAATATAAAATTTGCATCCGGGGTTTTCAAACAAGGCGCTATTTTAAAGAAGTATTTTAACATATACTAGTGACATGTTTTACTACGTCTAATTTGTATCATGAAATATAACCATCTAAAATTTGCATAAAATAGGTATTTTTTAGAATTTTTTTGAATTTTTATAATCATGTGCAATTTTTTAATCAAAATTTTAAAAAGGCACATCTATAGATTCATTCATTTTACCATTCTTGTACTGGCCACAAAACACTCGCCACGTTAGTACATTTTATGCTGAATTTTAGGTAGTAGACGGGCCTCTTAACCTATTTGTTTTCATTCGTATTAGTTATATAATGGATGACAAGAATGTGCTGGCTTGCTCAACATTATTGTTAGCGACTAGTGTTTTTTTTAATAATCAGAATAATTACGATAATCAACAATCACTAACAAACAAGCAAATTAAACAAACTTAATCCACTTAAACTAATCAAAAATCAAACAGACGCGTGAAAAGTAACAATTCTATAATTTTATCGTCCTGTATAAACAAAGACTATTTTTATACACGACGAAAGCAAAACAACGAAGGAGCGAGTGAATTATTATTCTGGAGTCTATAATACAACTGTATCGTCGTGTATTAAATTAGATTTTTTTTCTACAGCTGACGTTAAAAAATAAATATAAGAAAACAATTTTTAAATTAAACTATTATTAAAACACAATTTCAGAGTTAGTTTGTAATGTTTTTCATTCTACTTTTCGACAAAGTGGATGCCGAAATTCGGATGAAAAAATGTTAAAAAAATTAAATTACTTTATCTACCCTTGCTGTTAAAACTTTACTTTCTCTACTATAGTTTTACTTTATCTACCCTTGCGGTTGAAGTGTTACTTTGTTGATTAAAAATAGTCGATAAAATAGCACTTTAACAAATTATTAAATGAATATTTGTACAAAAATTAATGTGGGTTACTCATCGAATCATTTCAATTTAACAAAAATATATCTATTTAATTTTCTCTTTAAAGCTGCAATTGCGAAGAGAGCGAACAGAAGAAAGAAGAAAAATGTTTCAAATTGCCGATCGTAGAAGACGAAATGGATCTGGAGATTCTGGAGACATGGATAGCACACCATTTGGAAAATGGAAGAAACTTTTACCAATGATACCGAACAGTAAAAGTTTCGACGGAGATACTTCCAAAGAAAATGAAGCTGAAAATAAAAACGATGAAAAGACGAATAAAGGTAAGAAAATATTTTTTTACTAAATAAGAAAAACATTCCGGTACCGGGAATCGAACCCGAGCCTCCTGGGTGAGAGCCAGGTATCCTAGCCACTAGACCATACCGGATGTGTTAGAGCATACTCATAAGATTCATAGTCATCAAATGCTACTAAGATAATTTTAGATTTAAGAACTACGGATTCTAAAAATAAATTAATTCACCAAAAAAATATTGTATACGCGTGTACACTATTAGTTGCAATCTCAACATTTTGACTTTGACCTCTCCGATTTCTGAACGAAACGTATACGTAAGCAAAAACAAAGTGTAGGTATAAATAAATGAAAATAGGGGAACCCCATGAATATAATATCGTAATAGTTTTTTATTACTTTTTAAACATATCGAAAAAATAATTATTAGAAAATAGATAATGAAAAGATGAACACTGATTTAATTTGAATTATAAATATGTACCGACCCGAAAATAAAGCAGAAAAATGTTCATCTAATTTTTTAAATTTATAAACTATCAATGGTTACCTTTATTAAACAGAATTAAAAAAAACTTTTTTAAATAATCAGCTATTATCTACTTTAACTAGCTCATAGCGCATACTTTGCTTTAGAAACCATTTTTATTAATTTTTAAATTTGTAGCGATTTCATTACTTTTTAACCTTTTCATCGGTATTTTGACCACGATTTCATTAACTCGCTTTCTTGTCTGTCTGTTTCGGTACCAATTTTACAATTATATTGATTTTAATCTAACTTCCCGATGAGCTAAATACTTGAAACTTTAACTTTAAACATAGCTCAGAACTAGATGACAATGCAATATAGGGGAGTCGTGATATCAATCCGCCATCTTGAAACAAAATGGCTGCTAGCTATCTTAAAATTGTACTCCACCACTTGTATTCAAATTTAGTACAGTTAGCTAAGGATCTAACTTAGGATATATACATAAATGTCAGTCTGCCATCTTGAAACAAAATGGTGGCCAGATATATCAAAATGTACTGCAACGATTGCGTTATAATTTGGTACCTTATTTTGTGTGAAAATGACCTAAGGGTCGAAACGTAACATTAAAATTTAGCAACTGTCATCACTTTTCTTTAAAGCCATTTCAATACATTACTACGTTAATATTAAAACTCTTACTTTTTCAGATTTCCTGGTAAAGTTCATAAAAAAGGCAATAAAAAAGCCTCCAGACCCATCTCCTCCAGCCATTGACGACGCCACTGACACAGAACAACACGACTCCCTTCCAGAAGACATAAACACCCAGAACACAAAATCAGACCGTGACAAAAAGGCCATGAACACCTTCCGCAAACTCTTGCTTGCAAAACGGGACGCCAGCGCCGCCAAGAAAGCTGCGGAGAACGCCTCAACTAAATCATCATCGGGAGAGAACCACAAACCAATCAAAAATGACAGCAAAAACAAAATGCGATCGACGTCGAGATCGTCAAGTAGCAAAGATTTGAGACAGGATAGCATAACCTCAAATTGGTCGGATAATATACCGGTTATTAAAATCAGTGGAACTGGGAGCTCAGAATGTATCCTGGAACACCAAAATGAATCACAAAGTAACAGTTTAAACCGAAAAATACGCAAAATCACTCATCAAGATAATGTCGATAATACAGATGACGCTATTCCCCAAGTGGCGCAGGCGCAGTGCCCTGTATTACCGGCGTCGAGCAGCAGCGATACATTGGTGACTGTCAAATTAGAAGAGCTGGAAACAAATGAACCGAAGTCTAAACAAAAATCGTTATTGTCTTTTAAAAAGAAACTTGAGTCTGTCGATACTGATCAAAGTGTTGAAAGGTCTAATACTAGTGACAGTACTTTGACTAGTCAGACTAGAACTGAGTCTAGTTCTGATTATCAAGAATAATTAATGTTTTATTGATAATTGTTGTTTGTTGGGATCAATATATTTATTCTATAGATTGTAAATATGTTTGTTGTAGACACAATTTTGTTGTATGCACTTCTTCAAATAAAGTAATTTTTATCTTACTAGTAATTTTTTTAAGTAGGTAAGTCAAAGAACTAATAGAGTACGGTTCTGTGCTTATATTTTATTTCTTTACTTACAAAACGATTTAATATTATGCATTAAAATAACTCATATAATTATATCTATCACGCCTTTTACCCAACTTGGGTGTGGCAGACTCCCATAATGTAAGTCAAATATTTGACCGTTTTTTACAGTTACCAGTAGCCAACTCAGTCATGGTTGTTAATTCATGATAATTTTTTTTGTATAAAGTAAACTGGAACGTGAAACTGACTGAATTCAAATCTAAATTGTCAAAAACTCAGTCGGTCGCATAACACACTAGGCTGTAATAAAAAAGTACTGCAAATTTAAAAAAATAATTTTTCAGCCCATTTCTCTGAAAGTGAACAAAATTTTGTAATGCATTTTCAGTATATTGTATTTCTCTTAAATAAAATGTATAATTAAAAATCTCTATAAATTAAATTTGGTAACATCAACATCACATATTTATTCATTTATCTGACTCACACTCTCTAAACTAATTAAGAGTGATGTAAGTAATTCGTTGATGTAATTGTTTTGCTGATGAACCCAACTATTAACTACTAATGTGTTAACTCAAAGTTAAACGGCTTACATTATTTTCTTGACAAGAGTAATTCCTGAAGTAATGTCAATGGAATTGCTAGTTTTAACTTGCAAATATACATAATTTTTGCAGTTGCATTCACATAATATTATCTTCTTCTTCCTACTAACATTTGTTATTCAATTCAAAAGCACATTTTTCTGTACCTATTGTATTCCGTCGAGAAAGCTTTTGTTGCAGTTTGTCCGAAGTTTGAGGCATTTTTAAAGTAAATTCCCTGGACTACTAGTATATTTTATCCAAGAAAATTAAATTTATTTTTAATTAATACAGTCCTGTACTTATAAGCTATATTATGTCCTTTAAGAGACGTAGACATTACGTAATTGTCTCAGAACTCAGATGTTGGAACAAAAAATATTAACATGTGGTAACTGTTACAAAGGCTATGAAATTCAAAGCAAAATAGGATACTACAATATTCAAGATTGTGACTCTGTTTTTGAAATCTATGAACTCGTATTTGAAATGTAAATTTATAAAGACTGTATTCTTGAAATACCTAATAATCTGCTGGTAATTTATTTGTGAAAACCGGTGAAATCAAACAATTTTGCCAATTGAAATTGAATTGAAATTTCATATATGTATTTGCACATCTAAATTTTATCTTTTTAATGCACATTCGATTTTTAATTAGCTATTTAATTTGAATTGAAAAATCACAATCTTAATATATTCTCCAAATTCCTTTTTTTGACCAAAAACAAAATATGATTAATACAGCAGGACCCTGTTTAGTCCAGGGAAGTTAGGAAATGAATCGGAAATTTTTAGGGACAGCAGATATCGAGATGCGGTTTTCTGCATTGTGTTCAGAAAGCTTCCAGGAAAAAAGTCTATATCGTCTGGTTATGCCATTTTTCGAAAAATGCATTCTGGTGCAATAAATGCATTTTGCAAATGCATAATTACTTGCAACATTATAAGAACGACTGGAAACTCGGAAAAATCGCCCGAAATAAAGAAATTTTTAGGGACAGCCGATATCGAAATGCGGTTTTCTGCATTGTGTTCAGAAAGCTTCCAGGAAAAAAGTCTATATCGTCTGGTTATGCCATTTTTCGAAAAATGCATTCTGGTGCAATAAATGCATTTTGCAAATGCATAATTACTTGCAACATTATAAGAACGACTGGAAACTCGGAAAAATCGTTACTCGGGGGTTTTCGGGGATGCCGAATTCAATTCTGCCATTAGAATTACCCGGGGGGCGCTCGGGGGTGGCTCTGCGGGGGTGTTTAGGAGGGAAATTGCAGCGTCCGAAAATCGCTTGAAAATAGTTACTCGGGGGTTTTCGGGGATGCCGAATTCAATTCTGCCATTAAAATTACCCGGAGGCGGCTCTGCGGGGGTGGGAAATTGCAGCGTCCATGAAAATCGCTCGAAAATCGTTACTCGGGGGTTTTCGGGGATGCCGAACACATTATAAAAACAGTTGCTTTGGACGCTGCAATTTCCCACCCCCGCAGAGCCGCCCCCGAACGCCCCCGGCTAATTTTAATGCCAGAATTGAATTCGGCATCCCGGAAAACCCCCCGAGTAACGATTTTCGAGCGATTTTCATGGACGCTGCAATTTCCCACCCCCGCAGAGCCGCCTCCGGGTAATTTTAATGGCAGAATTGAATTCGGCATCCCCGAAAACCCCCGAGTAACTATTTTCAAGCGATTTTCGGACGCTGCAATTTCCCTCCTAAACACCCCCGCAGAGCCACCCCCGAGCGCCCCCCGGTTAATTCTAATGGCAGAATTGAATTCGGCATCCCCGAAAACCCCCGAGTAACGATTTTTCCGAGTTTCCAGTCGTTCTTATAATGTTGCAAGTAATTATGCATTTGCAAAATGCATTTATTGCACCAGAATGCATTTTTCGAAAAATGGCATAACCAGACGATATAGACTTTTTTTCTGGAATCTTTCTGAACACAATGCAGAAAACCGCATTTCGATATCGGCTGTCCCTAAAAATTTCTTTATTTCGGGCGATTTTGATCTAAATGCCCTGGACTAGTTTCATAAAACTACAATTACAATTTACAACTGTCATTTTCTTACAATTATGTCAAAAACGTAGTTACAAGTGTATCATAAACAAATATTACAAACTTGTAAGTACCTATGAATTTTTACAATTTTACAGGAAAACTATTACAATTAATTTTACAAGTGTTTTTGACACATTTTGATAAGTTACATTTTTACAATTGTCAAATTGTAATAATTTTTAACCTTGCATCGAAGGTAGGTAATTTTGTTACAAGTAGTGTTTATAAATATAATGTGGAATATGTGGAGGCTCTTGCACCGAAGGTAGGTAATTTTGTTAAAATATAATGTGAAATATGTGGAGCTCTTCTGATGAAGATGATGACCCACAACCAATGCGACGTAGAAGAACATTTAGAATAAGGATAAATTATACATTTAGAAGTAGTTTTGAATTTAATGAACGGTATTTTACTGTAAATAAATGTAACTTACAAACTTGTAAAATTGTAATAATTTTTAAAAAACGTAATAATTTTTATGAAACTCTTGTACTTGTAATAGTGCATTACAAGTACTTGTAGTTAGGTACTACTTTTCTGTATATTTTATTGTAATTTATGTTATATAGTGCCACTCTATTATAGGGATTTGATCCTGTTGAGTGGCCGAAAAATCAAATAAATAAATACTTAAATAATTGCAAAACTGTAAAATTGTAATTGTAGTTTTATGAAACAGAGTCCTAGTTGTAATAAATGTGGACGGTTTGTTCTTTTTATTGATGCAATCTTTTTAAGGCGCAATAATAAAATAATAACACAATTTTTCAATAAACTGTCCATTTCATGCATCGTTCAAAAATCAGTTATTCTTTTTCAATTCCTCTTTCTCGTAGTTCACATTATGTTCAGTTGTGAACAAACCATTCTTTGAGTGTACAGGGTTATCTGTTGACCGGCGGGTCGTAGAGGAAGCCCACCAGGAAATGAGATAAAGATAGGAGGATATCAGCTTCAACTTGTCCCGAACACCAACGCATGATCAGTTAGGGATACTGGGCCTCTTTGCTCGCGTTCCTAGATCCGAGTGATGTTTATGATGCTGTTTAGAAGTTTGCGAATGAACGCTACAAGTTTGAGAGTAGTAAGAAACAGGCTACATGGTTTATGAATACAAGGAAAAAGCTACGTAGACGATACTGTAGTATTTTTAGATTTAAAGATTTTTTACGTCTGCTGGTCTGGTGATCAGCTGGCTTTAAATTTTAACGATATAAATTACGATTTTGCTCTAAACTAACTAAATTAATTTGTTAGTACGACAGGGTATTAAAATTATAAAATTCATACAATCACGAGCGAAAATTGCAATAGTGTCGAAAAGGTTAAAAAAATATTTGCTGAAATTTTTGTATGCGTTTACATTAAAATTTATAAAAGATTAATCATTGTTTCTGCTTATGGCGAAAATGTATAGTGATTTGTAGAGTGATTATATGCAGACAAATATGATCAAAATATGCATGCAATATGCATTGATATAAGGCCAAAATATGCTCACTATATGCACAAAATTAAACAAATATGCATTATTTTATAAATATATGCAGTATGCAACATAATTTTATTCCTTTTTACTAATAATTTATTTTTATGAATCAGAAAAAACTACATTTGTTAACAATGCACAAGAATATCATATAAAATAAACAAAATAACGTATAACTTCTGGAATACCTACGACTTGTGTACCTAGCTTACCTTAAAAATAAATATAAAAATTACTGTAGGTGGTATCAAATTTGAGCAATTATAAATTTTATACATCTAAAAAAAAATTAAAATTGAAATTTTGGGTTAAAAGGTACAAAATATGCAGTTATATGCATTTATAATAAATATATGTACAAAATTTGAAAATATGTAAAAAAAATAGTGAAATATGCAAAAAAAAAATTATACCATATTTTGAACTATTTTTGTATGAAATGCAAACATTCCATCTACCAATAATAATACCATCTACCTCCTAAAATCCAGCATAAAATGTACCAATACCAACGTAGCGAGTGTTTTGTGGCCAGTATAAGAATGACAAAATTTCATTCCAACCAGGATTACATACTAAAAGGATGAATTAACAGTTGTGTGTTTTTAAGTTTTAATAACAAAATTGTACATAATTAAGGCTCATTCCCACTGCTTATCATAATCATAGTTTTTGTTAGTTGTCATAGTCTTACACAGTTTGGCATATCGAATTACGTGTAAACATTCACAGTGCTTGTTTTAGTCTTAGTTTTTAGGCTTTGTCATAAACACAATCACAAAAGTATGCAAACTTCAAATTTTTGCTATAATCATAGTAATTATTTTATGAGATAGCGATATATTTATATATACCTGTCTCTTTTTAATGCTGTTGTCAAACAGAATATGATCACCTTATGTCAAAAAATTATATTAATAATGCTACAGAAAAATTAAAACAAAGTAAAAAATATAAATACAAATGTTCCTTCATTACTTAAAAATAGGTTTAAGCCGAGTTTAAGCTATAATTTATAAATAAAATATATTTACAGGCATATTGAGTTAACTGTCATGACATTGTCATAAACATTGTTATAATAGTATATTACATTACAAGTCATGAAAATGTTTCATTGCAGACGAGGAGGCGTTTGAAGAATGCGAGGATGCGCAGCGTCCGAGCATTTCTTCAAAGCCTCCGATTCAAGCAAAGACATTTTTATGACGCGTGATGTATTCTATTTTTTTTAAATCGGCAATTAAGCTTAAAATTATAAAAAAAATTAGGTTTGCATAAATCATCAGAGCTGTGACAAATCATCAGAGCTGTCACAAATTTTAGAAAAAGTTGTCATGACAAGTAAACAAAGTTGAAAGTAAAAATGACTAGGCATGAAAATAAAATTTTCATGCCTAGTCATGAAAATCTTACTTTCATGCCGCAAATTAGTCTGGAAATGACGATTTTCATGCCGATTTTTAAAAAACATAATTTATATTGTGATGGGAATGGTCAGCGCATGTTTATGATTAAGACATAAACTTATGACAAAAACTATGACTATGATAAGCAGTGAGAATGAGCCTTTATAAAATTTCCAATTTATGTAAACTTTACACGGTCATATATATCATGATAGAAATTTATTTTTAAAATTTTAAAAAGGCATATCTGGTAGATTTATTATTTCTCTATTAAATGTTTCAAAAAGCATTATCTGGAAGTCAATAATAAACTGACAGTTTACTCGCAACGAAAACACTTTTACAATATTGTTCAACTACAAAATGACATTGCATAGCTAGGATGCGACAAAGTACGAGTTTCGGGCTGGTTTCGGACAGCTGCCGTAGTGGGGAAAGGAATGAAATAGAAGAAAAAGTAAAGTGTAAATGTATGTGTGTATACTTTGTCAAAACCTTTTTATTGTCGATGTGTTACGTAAAGATCAGCAGGAAATAATGCTAAATTTCTTGTATAAATATTTCCTCCATAAACAAACACAAAGTAACGTAACGCCGTAAGAAATATCTGCACCAGATGTATTTATAAATACCCTTGGCGACTCAGCGCCCTTCTAAATAAACTATGTCCGTATTTAAACCCGAGGAGGTAAGTGACCTTTCTCAAGCCAAACACATAGAACAGATAAACCGAATAACAAACATCACTGGCTTATTAACATACAATATCGTACTGTACATGGGAGATATACATTATTAATTTCAAAAATACGACTTCATTCCAAGTGATATCTGCATCAGATAAATCGTATTTGTGTATTTATGAGAGGTACGTATACGGCAAGAAGCTGACAGGTTAATTTTTAGGTCCTTATAAGGGGAGATGCACGTTTAATTGTTTTACTGCTATCAATCGGAATGCAATGAATTAGTAATGTGACAAACGATGTACAAAAAGTTAGTTGTTTCATTTATATCATAACTCTTTATTTTCTTATTCTATACATTATCCTGAGCCTGACTTTTCTCATATTGTCATATTCCAATTCCCAATTTTGAGGCCGCTTGTACATTATGATTCTCACATTATATTGAGTTATAATATATAACTGTAAATTAATCGATTAAAATTACAAATTTAATCATATTCAAATTAATCGATTAAATATTTCTTAGTATTAATCATTAAATCCATGATTAATTTTTAATTACTCTTCACCAGGCACCCGAACAAAAAAAACAGGAACAAAAACCGAAACAAACCGCAGCTATTTTATAGCAAACCACCGAACCGTTTTGGTAAACCCATAACCGGAGCTGAACCGATGGTTGTGAACCGGTTCGAAACGGTTTAAAGCAATAGGTAATTGAAATTAAGATTTTTCATTAAAATGCTATCAAGTTTTTATGAAAAAATCTGCTGTGGCCAGTACATGACCTCTCGCCTAATTCTGCTTATTCTACTAATCTAATAAATAGTTTTACTTACATTTTAATAGTTTCATGTTCATGTAATATGTAAACGATAATGTAAACCAATATGCAAGCAAAAGATGTCAACTGTACTGTCGCTGTCATAATCATTCAAATTTTGAGTAAAAACAAATTTCATATCATGGACAACAAGATACTGGTACTTAGTTGCACTTTATTTTATTGCTAAATACTACCAGATTTAGCAAATTGATTTAAAATTAACTGTACTCATAGATAATAATATTATCTTTTATTTTTAATTGCAAAGAATTGTCATAAATAAATAATGTACCAATTTATTTAAGAAAAACTATATAAAGTTCCAAAAAGTACTACTTCCGGTTTTCGGATTTCTACCAAAATCTTATCCGGTGTTAAGATCCTTATTAAAACCTTAAATATGAAATTTGGTTATTAAAGGCTTGATACTTTTTAAGTTATCGTGGACGAAAAATCGTCACATAATTCATACGTCCATATATCCATACGCACACACACACACACACACACACAGACATCATCGGGAAAATATTAAATTCGTATTCTAGAGACCCTGAAACGTGCTTATCTACTAAAAACTCATACTCGAAAATTTTGACCCATTACAATACCTCTCTTATGGAATATGAGGCGAGAGGTAAAAATTTATACGTTTTTACCTCTCGCCTCAAGTTTCATGCTAGATTTTAGAATGCAAAATATGATAATGTAAAACACGAAAATCTCCATAAAGTTTAATTATTTTTAATTTTTACCTCTCGCCTCATATTCTATAAGAGAGGTATTGTAATGGGTCAAAATTTTCGAGTATGAGTTTTTGGTGGATAAGCACGTTTCAGGGTCTCTAGAATACGAATTTACTATTTTCACGATGATGTCTGTGTGTGCGTGTGTTTGTGTGTTTGTATGAACCGAGGATTTTTCGTCCACGATAACTTAAAAAGTATCAAACCGTTTATAACCAAATTTCTTATTTAAGGTTTTGATAAGTATCTTAACACCGGATAACATTTTGGTAGAAATCTGCAAACCGGAAGTAGTACTTTTAGAAGTTTGGAAAAGTTTTCCTTAAATATATTGGTACATTATTTATTTATGACAATTTTTGCAATTAAAAATAAAAGAAATTGTGATTATCTATGTGTACAGTTAATTATAAATACAAATTGCTGAATCTGGAAGTATTTAACAATAAAATAAAGTACAATTAATATTCTATCTTGTTGTCCATGATATGAAATTTGTTTCTACATAAAATTTGAATTATTATGACAGTGACAGTACAGTTGACATCTTTTGCTTGCATATTGGTTTACATTATCGTTTACATATTACATGAAGATGAAACTATTAAAATGTAAGTAAAACTATTTATTAGATTAGTAGAATAAGCAGAATTAGGCGAGAGGTCGTGTGGTGGCCACAGCAGATTTTTTTTTGTTATTAACATTTTCCATTAATATTTTTTATTAATAACAAAAAGTCAAAATTATACGGTTTCAAAATTTGGTATTGGTAACATTGATCATTGATTACCGGCTGATCAAGTACTCGTAACTAGTACAAAAGTTGGATGTGATTCTAGATAGAAAAATGTACTGTGGCCACCACAGTACTTCCCCGAATATAAGTTTTAATTAACTTACTTTCGTAAAGGCTTTAATTTTATGCTTCGTTCAACAAAATTTAAACAAAATTATCTTTTTCCCCGAACTATTTAAGTTGATACCAACTTCTGCATAATTTGAATAAAATGTACAAAAACAACTGACCATCGTTTCAAAATTGTTTTTGATACTTCGACTAGATTTTTTTCTAAAGAGCTTTAATTTGATAATATAGGTACACTTGAAAACATTTGAACACTTTTTTGAGAAACCAATTGAAAATCGCGTAAATGTCATTTTTTACATTTTTACTAAACTTATCTCTCAGAGAGCTTTAAATTGAGTCCAAATTCGGTATAATTTCAATAGGTAATGTACCTATATAAAAAAAATTGACGATCGTTTAAATGTTATTTTGATTTTTCTTTTAGAGTTATTTTCCCGAGAGCTTCAATTTGATACTACCGACGATAGTATTTTGATAAAAATAAATAAGTAAATGTTTATAAAGTTAGTACCACTGGTTGAATAAAAAAATTTGAATAATTTTTTGAGAAACAAATGAAAATCACATAAATGTTAGTTTTTATCTCCCCGAGAGCTTTAATTGACACCAAATTCGGTATAATTTGAATAATTAAAATTATATTTTTATTTTTCTACTAGAATTCTTTTCCCGACAGCTTTAATTTAATACCACACATATGATAGTAATTTGATAAAAATAAAAAAGTTATGTTTATAAAATTGTTACCACTGATTTTGGCTCAAGATCTTAAATATAAAATTTCAGTCCAAAATTCCAACGCGTTTTTAAGTTATCCAACACACAAACAGACCGACAGACTAACAGACTAACAGATCGACTTTTTTAAAATTATGTTCTTTGGGTTCAGTAGGGTCTAAAACGTGAAGATTCACCAAAATCTCGAACTGTCAAAAAATCACGATTACAATACTTCCCTCTGTTACATAGATAGTCAGAAAAAGATTCTAAAATCTAGTTCCAGTTTCTATCCGAAAAAATCTGATGTGGCCAGCACACGACCTCTCGCCTTAACACTGTAATTTATGTGAAATTGGTTTTAGTTAAGGCTTTCTTAAATTATAATTTTGCAATAAATTTACAAACTTTTTGAAAATAAATTTATAGTTCTTAGTTCTTTAACTAGCTCTTTATAGATAAAAATTTAACTTTATTATTACCTTATTACATTATGTTCAGTTAATAATATTTACATTTCTTTTAAAATGGTGCCACAAACATTTCAGAAATTGGGTATACCTACGTCTGTTCATCTGTCACATTGACATATTCATTTTTGTTTTTAATTTTTTTCCTATATTATGATTTACAAATCGTGGTAGGTAAAATGATATATCTTTAAAAAATAATTTTCCTTTATTGGTAAGAGATATAGACAAGATGTTAAATAAATATTGTAAGATATAATTTGTTCTTTGAAATGTCGTATGACAAATTGTAACTATCGCAGAATTTTCTATACTTTTTTGCAAAAAATGTTAAAATGCTTCAAGCAAATATCATTTCCGGTTGGCAGATTTTTGCCAAAATCTAATCAGCTCTTCATTAACATGTACAAATATATACTGCAAAATATTAGAAATAATTTTCCTTTATTGGTAAGAGATATAGACAAGATGTTAAATAAATATTGTAAGATATAATTTGTTCTTTGAAATGTCGTATGACAAATTGTAACTATCGCAGAATTTTCTATACTTTTTTGCAAAAAATGTTAAAATGCTTCAAGCAAATATCATTTCCGGTTGGCAGATTTTTGCCAAAATCTAATCAGCTCTTCATTAACATGTACAAATATATACTGCAAAATATTAGAATTTTATGTTGAATAGAATTTGAGATAATGAATAAGAACGAAAGAGCATAGTAGGCACACATACAACACACACACACACATACACACACACAAACAGACATCATCGTGAAAATAGTCAAAATAGGTTCTAAAGGTGCTAAAACGTGCTTATTGACAAAAATCTCGACATCGAATTTTTTCACGATCCCTATACCTCTCTAGGGGAGAGGTAAAAAGTATAATGTAAAAATCCAATAACACTTCACCAGCACGTATCTCCATCTTCCCCAGAACTCCCAAGTCCGTCCCTGGCCAATCTCATCACATCCTCTGTTCTCTCCCAGCCGCCAACCCACGGTTCACGTTCACGGCTCAGTGTTGGCTGTGGTGTCGCGTAGTACAGCCGCGTGTTGCAGCAGTGCGTGTTGTTAGTGCGTGTGCGTGTTGTTGTTGTTGTTGTGTGAGCGTGGACATGTGGCGCGCACGTGACGCGGCCGTCGTGGCGCTGCTCGTGACACTTGGGTGGGGCAGCGCACAGGATTTACACCAGACGCCCGCCCTAGGTATCAGCCAGAAGGGCACTAAGTGCTATGATGACTTCGGAAGGCCGCAGGTAACAAGAAATTATAGAGGGTAGAAATTAATTAGTTTTGACTGAGCACCAAACTTACTTGAGGATGCTTTGAATCTTGAGAAAAAATCCTAGTTATAATTGCCTGTCAAATAGCGGCGCCGCTAAATTGAATCTTCAATGAGTCTTGATAAAGAAGAATTTCTAATTCATTGACTGCTTCAGAGCAGTGAATTTCTTTTTTTCTGGATGAAGAATCCTCAAAGAATCCAAATAGGGCTTTAGGTCATTTCTAAATAAACAAGATTTTAGCTTACTAGTAAGTTCTATAATCAGACTTGAGCAGATTTTAAAGCTAGATTCAGACCTACCTAAAACCTAAATATAGTATAAGTGCTAAATTAACCAATTAAATTAAATTCTAATTTCAATTATAAGTGCAAACATTGAGCGCTGGTTGGTTAAATTAGCCACTTATACTTATAATTGGGTAGGTCTGAATCTAGCTTAACATATTCAATCTATCAGACATGTTTACTGAATAAGTATCAAACATAATGAAAATAGTGTTAACTCACTTTGAAATTCGTTATATTCGGGTATATACTCGTAGGTATTTGTTTTAGTAGTTCTCATATCCAATAAACAAACTCTTTCCCTATAAAAAAAACTTCCAGAAAATTTAATATACATTTGTGTTAACCAAATTTATTCAGCTTATATACTCGTATTAACTCCATTTTAAAAATCTGCATCCCGCATCTACTGTATTCTTGAACCTGAGCTACATCAATAATTATACTAAATTTCACGAGACTTTTCATTAAAGAGACACGTGCTCGAGAAACCAATCACGGCGCTTGAAACAACATAAACTTGTGCCCCTTTAATGAAAGCTCTCGTGAAATTTAGTATAAAAACGTCAAAATTGATGACTTACAATGAGGAGGTTCGGGACTCCTGCAGTGGTTAAAGGTTTATAGGAAATATTAATACAAGTTCTATGCATTTTTCATTATTTTATCATATAGTTTAAAGCATGCAAAACAAAAATTTAGTGAATTGCCATAATAGTCCATGTAAAACGAGCGTAATTTCAACATTGAATTACTCAAAAATAGGATAGACGAAGATCTCGACGAAGATTAAAATATATTTTTAGAATCTCAATAGTGTAATAAAAGCACTGTATAAATTGCAGCCTCTCATCATCATTTTAATATATGGTTACCAACCTCCTTAAATTTCAGTGAGCAAAAACAAAGTTCCCACTTACAAAAATACGAGCAAAAATACGACAAGAAGACGATGTTTATGGTATCTAAATGCTTCAAATTTGCAAGATGTAAATAACATACCAAACGTGGCATTTCAAATTTTATCTACGTAGAATTTTTGGTATCCTAGTCGAAAGACATAAAATGTATTACTTATTTATGTATAATAATTGTTACCTCCTTTTAAAAAGAATGGAGATTTACGTGTAAATTAGAAATTAGTTGACATGCACGTTATCATGAATGAAACTACCGATATCATCACTCATAATTATTTGCATATTAATAAACCCATTCATAAACGCATACTTTCTTCCTTACTTCATGCATGTTTATTCATATCGGAATAAAATGACTAATTTATGCATTTACAATAAAACTATAACAATTTTACTATACCTACATATATAATTATTCACATTCTCTAATATCATTCCATCTAATTTCGTTTGTGAACACATCATTTCGACTCGTGTTGATTCAAAGAACACGTTTGTGTGAACAGAACAAGTAAGAAACAAATCTACAAAGTGTTGGTCGTTCTAAAGTAACTCTTCGTGGTGTTATCAGCAGAACACGTAGTGCGTGTCCTGCATTTGTGACTGATTCTGTCCAGTGGCGATAAGGAGGCATAGACCAGTGCAACTAGACATAGAATTTGTTAGAATGAATCAAAGAGTGAACTATAACCTGAATAATGGAGATAAAATATTTGGAACTTATTATTAAGGATTTAAAAATTTGTCTAAATTTTTATATGAAGCCCATGTTTGCACATGGATTCTTAGAGGATTCTTTCATGCTTCTGAATCCCGGAAAAAAATAAACTCACTGGTTTGAACAAATTATTGTTTTCCAAGACTCATTGAAGATTTAATTTAGCGGCGCCGATTTGACAGGCAATTTTCACCATGAGTCTTTTCTCAGGATTCAGAAGCATGAAAGAATTCTCAAAGAATCCATGAGTAAACAGAGCATTAAGATGCTTTACCTCGCTTTACTCGTATAATCATAATTATATAATTATTATTTTAATAAAAACCAGATTACTAGGCTTGCTGGACGAAGTTTACAAAAGATATTATAGAAACAATGATTTATTTGGCTACAAGTTAAAAATAAATTTATTTTAGGTGAACTCTAACCCATTATGTCCCGATAAAGCGCCCTGGTTTCGTGGTTTCTTACAAAAATAAGATAAAAGTTTTGGTGTCATCTAAAAAAGGCAAATTGAGTAATTTTAAAAATTGATAATCTTATTTTGTACCGAAATTTTTGTAACGTTTAGTCCTCCATTGAAAAAAAGTTATAAGTTATTTGAAAAATTTAGTTTTTGGAAAACCGGATATAATAAAAATGCTGACAAGATGAAATAATATATCTCACAATAAGCACTGTGTGCGAATCGGATGTTTTTGTTTTTATGCGTAATTACAATGGTCAAGGCAAGGCGAGTTCATATTTGCTTTTATTAAATATTAATTAGGCGTGAAACTGGTTAGCTATTTATAATATAACACTGTGAATGCGAACTAATTTAAGTAATTTAATAATAAAGTTAATCTTTCGTCAGTTCATAAGAGTTATCTTAATTGACAATGATTGTTTAATTTTTTCGTGACCTAAAACTTTATGTAACCCAAAAAATGAACTTCCTAGAACCTAGAAGATGAAGATGATTCGTTGATAATTGCCTAAGATTTTCTATCAATAATTTCATTGTCAAACTTCTATACCTACCTACTTTGTTTGAAAAAAGGAAAGTTTTAGTTTCGAGAATTCTCGATTTTCCGGGAACTATTTCTCGTCTCGTAGTTTTGAATTCTCGACCCATCTCGAAAATCCAAGACGAGAAATTTATGGGTTCTCGTCCCGTAATTTCGAGACGAGACGAGAAGTTTCTCGTCTCGGTGGCATCACAAATTCAAAACAATGACAGTTTGTAAAAGAGGTTCATGCTAATTTTCAATAATGAGGTTTCAATGGCTAAGCACGTTTTGACGTCCCTACAACACGATTTTGATAGTTTCGCGATGATATCTGTGTGTGTGGATGGCTGGATGTTGGAGGCACGATAACTCAAATACCATTGAATAAAACAAATTGAAAATTTGTATATAATATTCCGACACCCTAGATTAGATTTCGGTGTTAATCGTGCAACTGGAAGTGGTAGTTTCTTGAAGATCTGAAGTGATTTTCTGAAATATCTTTAAAATTCATGGATTAATGGGAATTTTTCGAGGAATTTTTATAATAACAATGTATACTAAATGCCATTATCTACAATATATATTTATAACGTTGTTTCTATCTATGTAGCATCATTTAGCTATTACAAGAAGTTAAAAATTCTACAAATATGTTACAATCTCGGTTTATCTGCTTGTGTGAATGACATGTATATATTTGACAAATATGAAAATATAAAATATCACTTAATATTTATATGATATGATAAAGTCGGATAATGTTTAATGTGAGTACATTTAAACTTGTTTACTTGTTAGTCTATTAGTAAAAAATCTGATGTGGCCAGCATACGACCTCTCACCTAATTCTGCGTATTCTACTAATCTAATAAATAATTTTACTTACATTTTAATAGATACATGTTCATGTAATATGTAAACGATAAAACGATAAACCAAGATGCAAGCAAAAGATGTCAACTGTACAGTCACTGTGTCACTGTCATAATAATTCAAATTTTGTGTAGAAACAAATTTCTTCGCAAATTTCATATGAATAGAATATTAATTCTACTTTATTTTATTGTTAAATATTACCAAATTCAGCAAATTATATTTAAAATTAACTGTACCCATAGATAACTAAATTTTATTTTATTTTTAATTGCAAAAATTGTCACAAATCATCATGCACAACAAGATACTGAAATTTCAAAAAAGTAGAATATTAATTGTACCTATAGATAATTATATTTTCTCGATTATTTTTAATTGGAAAAATTGTCATAAATAAATAATGTACCTACCAATTTAGGATTTAAGGAAAACTAAATCAAGTTTCAAAAAGTACTACTTTCGGTTTGCGGATTTCTGCCAAAATCTTATACGGAGTTAAGATCTTTATTAAAATTAAAACCTTAAATATGAAACTTGGTTATAAACGGTTTGATACTTTTTAAGTTATCGTGGACGAAAAATCGTCAGTCCATACGAACGGAACACACGTCCACGTCCATACGCAGCGCACACATACATGGACATCATCGTGAAAATAGTAAATTCGTATTTTAGAGATCCTGAAACGTGCTTATCCACCAAGAACTCGATAATTTTGACCTATTACAATAGGTACCTCTCTTATAGAATACGTACGAGGCGAGGAAATAAAAATAGTAGAGTGTATGGCGAGAGGTCATGTTTCTTGACCACATCAGATTTTTTCTTGACTACTTTTGGCAAAATTGCTGTCAGAACTAAAATGAAATAAAGTTCTCTAGCGTCTCTCTATGATAATGAGTGCACTTGACTCCCTGCCTTGCCGACTCAGTCCAGGCTGTGCTGGAGGGTTATTCTAAGTGGAAGGAATTCCAAGAAGCCTACGGCGGCTCAGTCGGTGGAAATGTGAGCTGCCGGGGCTGCCCCTGCCGAGGGGTAAATACCCAAACACGTGGCCAACAGAGACGGACTTTATGGCTTCTTTCACAAGAGATTACGAGGTTTGACAGTAGGATTATTGCAAATTTTTATTCCAAGGACCGAGTGAAATATTTTGTTGGAGATGAACAGAGGCGTATTCACAGAGAATTTTGTTTACTAGTATGAAAATATGGTAATACCTATAGTAAGTAACAATAACAAGTGTCTGTTATGTGTCACCATCCGAAAAAAACATGAGCATTTTTGCACGTGTTCGATTCATTGGATACCATTTTTCTACGTCTTTAAATTTACTTACATTTTCATTAAATAACATTTAAGTAGTGCTGCAGACTTGGCTGCAGACGATACGAGTATTTCTCGAATTTCGTCTCGTCTCGAAATTTCTCATCTCGTCTCGAAATTTCTCGTCTCGTCGAGACGAGACTGATTTTTGTAAAAAGTGTTCGAAACGAGATAACAACGTCGAGATTTCTCGAATTTTTGAAATTATTTATACTTTATTCAACAATTTTTTCCACCAATTCGCCCTACTTGTTGTTGGCATAGTCAAACTCAACTAAATTGTCAAGTCAACCTGTCAACATAGATCTATCATTTTACTGGCATTGACGTATTGACCATGTAAAATTAGTAGATTAAATTTTTTATTATTAGGGATGAAAGTGAGATTTTTCCGACCGGTTAGTACTTTTACTCCCTAGGATGGATAAGTCAATTGGAATCCCGCATAAAGCGGAAGGAAATTATTCTTTTTAGCTGGGAAAGGTACTAACCGGTCAGAAATACCTCACTTTCGTCCCTACATTTCGTCCTTTACATTTTTTTACAACATAATGTATAAACTAGATGTAATCAGTTAATTATTCATTTTCCTGGCCCGATCTATTGAGTCCAGTGCCAGTATCAGATTTAATTTTTTTTTTATGAAATGTGGCCCCAAAAAATTTTGCACACAGAGCCTCGCCAACCATAAATATACGCTACATTTTTATGTAGAGTTGGAATTCTGAAAAAATCTTTATAATCCATATAAAAATAAATAAAAAGTGTATTTTGTGCTTTTACATTTTTTTAGCCAACGCTTCCATGCATTACCATAGGACAAATGCGGAGTTGAGCTCGGTAGAAACGGTCTCCTAGTTGAAATATGTCAAAAATAACACACTTCTTTTATGGTCAAATGCGACAGTTACAGTCGAAGACCATTTTTTTCAGAACTTCTGTTCATGACAATTTCTACAAAAAAGCTTAAAAACCACAAATCAATTCATCATTCTACAATCTTCACCTCTCTCGCTAAAAACCAAAGTCCAGTTAGCCAACTCTCTAACCTGCTTCCACACCTACACCTACACATTGTGAACTTCAGTCTTCACGTCGTGGTTCGAGGCAACCAGGAAGCCGTTGCCTCGGCACCGTCTAAGTGCCGAGTGCATTTGTGTTGCGCCGAGGCTGCAGATGAGGATTATAATGGGAGTGCAGGGCTCTCGGAGAGGAAGTTAGACTGTGACGAGAAAGAAAGAGAGGGCTCGCAGCTGCGAGTGTTTGTTTAGAGTAGACGGAGGTTGGAGGAGAGAGCTCATTGAAGATATTTGCAAGCTAAGCCATGTTCACGCAAGGATTCTTTCATGCTTCTGAATCCTAGAAAAAAGAAATTCACTGTTTTAAAGCTATCTTCTTTTCCAAGACTCCAAGTTTATGGAATATTAGTTAAGATCTTATCAGGTTCTACTAGATTTTGCAAAATGTTTTTGATTATTCACATCATCTGTCATCTGTCAAAAAAAGACCAATACAAATGCGGAATATAGAATTGCACAGCCAATCAAAATGAGTAGACTTGATTATTTTGTACTAGTAAGGTTGTGCGGTTGTTCATTTAACAAATGAACATTTTTATTATAGGTAATCTATATTTCCCATATTTATATCGAGTGTAGGTACCTTCTTAAAGTAGGATACTAGGAGGAGTAAACACAAAAAATTTAAATGTCATATTGTAGTGTCGTGTTTGAGTTGACTATTAAAATGTCATTCAGAAATATTCTCCAAGATGAAAATTATTTGAAAATCATTCTTTTAATTTACTGTCAATGTAGGCTGATACAAAATTTTATGAAAAAGAAAATTACAGTGATTTTCTAAATTTGACTTTGGTTTTTGATATTAACTACAAACTGTCAGTTTCTCAATCTGAAATTGCTGTTTGTCAATTACAGACTTAAAATGTGTCAGGATAGAGATATTACGGAAGAACACGCCAAATTGAGAAAGGTAAACAGAATTTGAAATGTTTTTGACAGTTATTGAAAAAATATAACCAAACATTTTGGACTCAATATATTCTCCTCAAATATAACTCGGGCTATGATTAATCATAGGTGATAGCATTCGTTAGTCTTCAGAAAATTGCTGTGCACTCGGCCAATTTTCATTGACTAACTCATGCTATCACCGGTGATAATCATAGCACTAGTTATACTACTCCCAATGATAAATAATACATGTGTGGCAGCCACACACAAACTGTGATATAGTATAATCTAGATATAAATGCACTTAATTTTTTTATATTTTGAGTGTGGTCCGACCCTGTACTACAATAATTCTTCATTATAATCTTGGTGAAGTTCTCACAATCCTTACCTTTATAAGTTAGTAGTTATAGTAAAAATAAAAGCTTATTGTAATCCCGGATTTAGTAGACTAAAGTTTAGAGTTGTTTCATCAGTGTACCTTTCATGCTTATAAAAGGTAAAACGGTTCATCCTTTATAAGAGGATTTATGATTACCCTTTCTTCTGTTAATATGAGATTTATTTAACACTTTGTCGTTTATCCTTGTTTTCTTGTTTACCTGACCCGTTAAAATTTAAATTGAAAAGGGGTGAGTGCCGTGAAATAGTACATTAATAATGAGGAAAGTGATTGATATTGTGTGAGTGAGAATGATAACACACGAGGCTTTGCCGAGTTCGGAAATCTCACAAACATGCGATAGACACTTTCCTACGAGTTGTGTACACTATTTTTCCCACGACCATATTAAACATTTTATTCATGCATATATTTTGATGTATTTTAATTTTACGAAGAAACAAATATACCACGATCATGGAATACATGATACAAGATTTTCAATAACAAGAATATAAATTCTATTTAAATTTTTAATTATACCACATACAGCAAAAGTACTACTTTAATTTATGGAGATAAATCACTTTTAATGTTGTGTTGTGCATTCTAATAGAATACTGTCAGAAAGACAACACACGCCTACTAAAAGGTGAAACAAAAATTTTAACTGTTCTATATGACCTGTTCGGTAACATATCGAACAGGATTTGAACGAATGTGTGATATTGTTTGCGTAGCTAGGTAACTGTATGGAAACTGTTAGATTCGTATATGGTCGTGGGAAAATAAATTATCCAAACTTACCAAACCAAATAAATTTCGATAAATATTACGTGAAGCTAAATAATATAATAGTATATTTAATGTAGGTTGCTCGCTTAGTTATTGTTATTGATGACTGATGAGCATTTAAGAAGGTGGTTTTATACAAAAAACCATAATGTTAAACATACTTTATTTAAAATGTAGGGTATTTTGGGCATTAAATCATAAGCACAGACCAATCAACTTAAATTTAGTTTAAGCCCCGAATGTAGATGTCTGCGAGAAAAGAATAGATTCATACAGATTTAGTATGTCGAACAAAGGCAGCAATAGAGAACGCTCTCTCGTAAAGGGATTAAAATTGGTACTACATCATCATAAACAAGGGTTCATTTGAAAGATAAAAGTTCAATCTAGATCCGTCTAGTGTTGGAATTTGCAATTTTAGTTGATATACTGAGTAACAGTTATGTGAAGTTATGACAAGTTTATGGCATTGCAAAATTGAAACAAAAAATAAAACAAAAAACTAAGCGGATGTGAAGTTCATATTTATCTTTAAATGAAAAAAACATTAAATCGATCCGACCAAAATTAGTCTCAATTTCATTCCCTATTCAAAAGCATGTTTTTGCTGCGCGCAACTTCACTACATTAGGCTTAAACGGACCATTATTGATCTTTTGTTTAGAAATAAACTATATGAAAACAAAACTATAAAACCATATGCACTAAACTTTTAAAATCGCTCCTATAACATGTGGCAACCTAATGTTACAATCTAAAACGCTGTGAAACTATCCGAGTGGCTTAGTCGGCAAGAACTAAGGAGTATGCGATGACCTTGAGCCCTGACGACGGTGACGTCATCGTGGAGAAGTGCGGGGGTGGTCACAAAGTCACTGCAATTAGCTGAGATGGAATAACTCTGCATCATGCCTTCAAATTACACTCATTTCAACCGAGATGATGTATCGTGTTTGCTGCCGCTTACTTGGGTGGCAAAATTAACTTTTAAAAATTTATGAGCATTTGTTCAAGGTTTAAACATTACTACATGGATTCATTGAGGATTCTTTCATGTTGCTGAATTTTGAGAAAAATAATCTTGGTGAGAATTGCTTTTCAAATGCCGGTGTCGCTAAATTGATTTTTCAATGAGTCTTGGAAAAAAAGAATTTGTAATATTGTAATTCATTATCATACTATCTTCATAACAGTGATTTTTGTTCAGGTTTCAGAAGCATGCAAGAATTCTCAAAGAATTCATGTGTGAACAAAGTTTTAATCATCACATTATCAGCAAACTAACCACACAGCGTGTTACAATATTCTCTTAGTACTTAGTTCTAATATTTTGTTAATATTTTAAACCGAAGACCTAGAAATGTAGAAATCTGTGGCCAAGTCATGTGTACTTCTTTTTGATGAGTGGTGCGCAAGTGGTGACTTTTACGAAATTTGGGTGGCTTTCGGCCTTTTATCAAATTGAAAAAATCTGGATTTCTTTAAAGTTTTAAAATATATAAAAAAAAAAATTTGTAACAAGACCAGAAATTTAAAATTTGTCTTTTTAATGCACACAACTATTTAATATGAATTGGAAATTCCTTTTTTTCATGTATACTTTTCGGTATACTTAAAGTTATTTACCCAGTTTTTATTTTAAATGAAAGATGTAAAACATAGCTCTATTGAGCTACTGTCGTATATTTTTTTAAATTTTGCTACGAGCGATAAGGGAGCAACAATCAATTTGAACAAAAATTTCTTCGTAATTAAATGTATTTTTATAGTATAATTGTATTAAATTTGTAAAAATTAGACACAAGCTCAATAGACACATGTTTACTCTATTATTTTAAAAAATGATAAATTTTGTTACTTGACGTGTGCGACGATAAAAAGGAATTTTGTAAAATCTTATCTAAAATTGTATTTTTCTGCCTTAATTCAAACTGCTAACTAATAAAATGCCTAAGTGCAAAAATATCAAATTTTAATTCTTGTTACGATTTTTCAACAATGTAATTCGAAAGCATTTGGTTACCAGTTTCCCCCTTAATGAACACAATAGTTCATTTTTGCAATAACCAAGGAAATGCAATAGTAAACTAGGTTAATTATACATATTTTATAAACACACATAACTAACGAATTACCTTCACTAATCATACAAAAGAACATACAAACAGCGTGTTCAATTAATAATTATTATCGAACAAGCAACCTTTATCTTCATGTTCCAAACAATAAAATTCTGTTAGTAAATATTATGTTTCATTTTAGTGATTTCTTGTTATCAAACTCTAAATACAACAAGTATTCTAACAAGAGAACTTTCATTGCCCAGCTATGATTAAAGAAGAGAATAATTTATTTTAAAGTTAAAGTTGTAATTAATGTATAATATCTGTCAGATACTTGAGATAAGTGTCAACAGAATCTATCAACAAGTCAAGATTCCTTTCATGTAATTGCTGATGTAGAATTTCTTTAGATTGTAGTTAGTTTTTCTGATGTTATTTGTGCACAGAAATCAGACAGTTGTTCAGTAGATATAGAATTAATAGTCAGAGACGTAAAATAAGTTTAATAGTATGTTTAGTGTTAATATATTTTTGTACCATAAATAGTATGCAAATAAAATATGTATGTACATAAGTGTATGGAACAAATCACGAAACAAATATTATACATTTTTTCTGCTTTGAATATTTTCAGTATTATGTTCTTAATTTTTACCTCCCGCCTTATATTCTATAAGGGGAGGTATTGTGATGGGTCAAAATTTTGTGTGTGTGCGTGTGTACGTGTACGTATGTTCGTTAGGTCGTATGTAACATTTTTTTCCGGGCTCTATAACTCAAAAAATGGCAAATATGTAACAACCAAATTTTATTTTTAAGATTTTAATACGAATCTTAAGAACCCAGTTATTACTTTCTTATACAGAGAGAGTACACAGTATAAGTAAGTCTAGGTAAGTATACATGTTTTAAGGTCCTCTGAATCCGTTTTGACCATTCTCGCAAAGATGCCTGTGTGTGTGGATGGATGGGTGTATGGATGGATGTGCGTCCGTATATATGTTCAATAACTCATAAGCGAGAAAAGATAAAATCATGGAACTTTGTATTTATGAAGTTTAGGATAATGCACAGAGCTGAAAACATTTTGGTCATATTTTGAAAACCGAAAGAGGAAGTTTTCTTAAATCGCAACAATAAATTCATTTTTATTTCAAATATAGAAGTAACCAATGTTTCAAACATAAAATGTTAAAAATAATATAAGGAATAAATATCGTTAAATTAATTTCTTATATCTGCTTTTAAATTTGAGAAAAATTAATTTATAATATTTAATAAACCCATTTTAATAATCATAGTTGCTTCAACTTCAAAACAAACAAGCTTAAGCTTAGTCAGTTGTGTATAAAAAAATCGTGTGGTGACCATACCAGATTTTTTTTTGAAGCAATCCCCAAACCGGAAGTAGTACTTTTTGCTTAAATATTTCGAAAAATAATTAATTTTTCACAATTTGTTCTATTTTAAATTAAATATTATATTTTTGTCATCTACAATTAGTATTTTAAAAATTTTCTGAAGATGGTACTATATTTAGAAATTAATTTATTAGTATTTTTAGTATTCGGTATCTTGTAGTCCATGAAATATTTTACGTAAAATTGAAGTGACAGTGACATTAGTGACACATCGTTCATATCTTCTTCTGTATTCTCCAATCAACATTAAATGACTACCTAAAATATAAGTGAGTACCTACTACCTATACTTATATTTGTGTAGTTTAAAAGAATAAAGACTAGAGTATAGCGGTAGGTCTTGTGCTGTGCTGGCCACATTAGATTTTTTTCTCGTATTGCGAAAATATAAAAATTAATCCTATCTATTATAATCAAGTATAAATATGAGAGATAGCCAAGAGCGCTATAATGTGACCGACTGTGGTTCTCACAAAACTATCCTTTGTAGTACTAACTGTCCTCTAACAACCATGAGTGAGTTGACAAAAAATCACACACGGTCAAAAATAAATCTATACCGATGACTCACAATATGTGATGTTGTTATGTAAAAAAACCTATTTCCTTTCTTGGTTTTTAATTTACTATCCAATTTTCAAGTTTTCCAATTACATAAGCTCGAGAGACTTTTAAAGAATCAAGATACAACGAAATGAATACTCCTGACCGCTAAAAAAACGAGTTTCGAAATACTATCATCGTCTAACAATCATGGTCAGTGTCATTTCAACTTCATTTTGGTGTGTACCTACCTAACGGTGTTGCAGTCAGAATGGTACAAATTCTTTGAAAAGGTTACCATCCTATATTTCACACTTTCTCCAGATAGGTACTTTAAAAGAGCAGGGATTCTGCAGAAATTATTGCTGGATTTTTACTTATTTTCATAGGATTATGTAAAGAAAATTGATAGAATCTTGTAGCGTTAAGCCTCATTTCCACCGACTGTTTTAGTGCTTAATGCATTTATGATTTGTACGTAAGGCGTAATGCATAATGATTATTTATTAGATGGCCATTTCCACCTATTTGGTTTAAGGACTAATTCGACAGAGGTGACAGTGTTGTTGTCGAATTTTGTAATTTAATCATTACCGACATTTTTGCGATATTAAGGAACGGAAGAATTGTTAATTTCGTAAGTAAGTTACATAATTAAAAACAGACAGAAATTGACAACTCGAAACAAATAATAAATATGACACATGTCAATCATTATGCTTGTGCATTGCATTACGCCTTATGTTTGGAATTTGCAAAGTTTTGTTCTTATGCGTTGCTCTTAATACTTGTATATATATATATATATATATATATATATATATATATATATATATATATATATATATATATATATAGGTACTTAACTATATTTAATACATTAATACATTAAACATAGTTCTTAAGCATTAAAACAGTCGGTGGAAATGAGGCTTTATGCTGTCAGTAAAATTATGTGTTATGTAATAATATGTAATTGCAGATTGTGTTTAAATACTTGTTTCTTCATGTAAGCCTAATAATTTTGAATTCAATGACTGTTGATGTCCTAAATTAAAAATAAATCAAGCAAATAAATCGTCATTTTAATCTCCATCTCGGTTAACCTCTAACCCAAAGTCCGTTTCATTCATAAATAAAAGCAACGGTTTTGCATTTCTAAAGCATTCTCATTCTCACTGTCTGTCGCTTGTTAATGTTTACGATTTCTTGATTTGCTTGCAATCATAATTCACTGAACTGTTTTCATTTACTCGACAAATTAACAGCTATCTTTTGTTAACTTAAACTTCACGAGTTCTTTAGTCTTTGATTCTCAGCTGGATGGATGCTTCATAAATTGTTTTTATCAGAGGAATGTAATAAATTTATACTGCAGTTTGGATTTATTAACGAGTTTGTTTTGAGTTACTTTTACTTTTGATAATTTTACGGGTTTATAATAAAAAAGTTTTGAATAATTTTGTCTCATTTTTACCTCTCGCCACTCAGTACTGTAAGAGGTATTGTAGTCGTGCTAAAATTTCGATAGTGAGTTTTGAATGGATAAGCACGTTTTGGGGTCCCTAGAACACGATTTTAATAGTTTCGCGATGATGTCTGTCTGTGTGTGTGGATGGATAGATGGATGGATGTTGGAGGCGATAACTCAAATACCACTGAATAAAAAAATTTGAAATTTTTTCTGGAATATCCTCAAAATTAAAGAATTAATAGGAATAGGAAAAAAACAATGTATACCATGTATACTAAATGATACTATCTACAACTTGTATTCAAAACGTTGTTTCTATCTAGCATCATTTTCCAATTAAAAAGTTAAAATTCTACAAATTTGTTACAATTTTGATTTATCTTCCTACCAATGAAAACAAAAAATAAAATATTTGAGCGTTAATGTCAAATAAATTTTTGATATTTTGACAAATTGAAAATATGAAATTGAATTTATTATTTATATGATTATAATTATGGTTTTGATAAACATTAATAATTATTATAAAAACTACAATTTCCGAATTCCCTTGCACAATGGTATATTTGTAAGTACTACATAATACTTAAAAAAATAAAAATAGTAGAGGTCATGTGTTGGTCACATCAGATTTTTTTCTATTGCAGTCTTTTCCTCATACTACTACGATTGTCTAAAACCATTCTACTTCAACAAAGTAATGATTTTATAATCATTTAATAGAGAAAGAATGGATCTACAGATGTGCCTTTTTAAAATTTAAAAAAATAAATTTCTATCAGGAGATATAACCGTGTAAATGAATTTTTGTAATCATGTACATTTTTTTAATTAAAATTTAAAAAGGCACAACTGTTAATTGATCCTTTAAATATGTAGTCCTTGTTGAAATTCAATTTTACCATTCTTGCTAGACGTCAGTACGTTTTGTGCTGGATTTTCGGAGGCAGACGGGTCTCTTAGAGAGGTTTTATTCCACAAAATAATATTATTTAAAAAGAGTTTGATCGGTTTATGATGTATACTAGGTACTCATGAAGACTTAAATAAATAAACCATAAGACCTACGAACGAATAAGTACAATATACGGGTATTGCATGAATCTATAGAATAGATACCTACTTGCCTTTAGTTTGGAATTTGCTACAGGTAGTAGCAATCTTAAGAAAAGATCATAAATAAACTGCCTGTAAGTAATACTAATACCCAGATGAAATATAAACTCAACTTCTTATAAATATTTCATAGTAAATCTGTTTCATTTCCTGGAATTAATACCTAGTGTTACTTATATAGACATATCTCCACTAGATATTTTTTGTTCGTAATTGTGTAACAGCAGTTTAACAAGTACAAATTAAAATGAATGCGAAGAGATGAAAAAGCAATAATATCATTGGATACTCTGATCTTGATCAGCGGTATATTAATGCAATAATAACCGTTAGAATCATAATAAATGACATGTCGATGATGGCAAAGATTATCATAAATTGACTTCTCATGGTGCCATGGCACTCTTTGCGGTATTGACAGTCAATTTACAACCACCGCTCACTAGATTCAAAGATAGAATAGTACACTCAAAAACAATGAGATATTTATTATTATTTTTACGTACAGTCAAAGTGCTCTAAGAATGTTATTCCAATCATTCCAATACCAATATATGAATTAAGTTCAAATAATGTAGAGTACCTACCTATATAGACTAAAGCCTACCGCGCACTAGCAATTTTAAAGTTGACCAATTTAAAAGTTGTTCAACTAAAAAAAATTTTACTACCCTTGAGCACCGCGCACTATCTACTAGATACTTGCACTTGTCAGTTATCAACTTGTCTCGGGACCTCTATATTCAGTTCGTCACTAATTCATAATTGCCTGCAATTACTTTTTATGTCAAAATGTCCCTTCACGTTTTTTGGGCCATAAAATTTAACAAATTATGCTTTTAACCCTACCTTTTCAAAAATGTCAAAATTAGAGAAAATGGGTATAAATAAAATTCTTAAAATTCAATATCTATCTAACATTTGAACCCGTGGAGATAAATTTTTGTTATTTTCACAAGAATTCATTTAAAACTGTTCTAAAATTAATGCAAAAGAAAATTTTCAAAAATAATGATATTTGAAATAGTTGGTATTTTAATATTTCATAAATGAATCCTCAATTATTTAGTAAACGGTAAGATAATAGAAGAAAATTGTACTTAAATTTTTACCTCTCGCCTCATATTCTATAAGAGAGGTATTGTAATGGGTCAAAATTTTCGAGTATGAGTTTTTGGTGGATAAGCACGTTTCAGGGTCTCTAGAATACGAATTTACTATTTTCACGATGATGTCTGTGTGTGTGTGTGTGTGCGTTTGTATGAACCGACGATTTTTCGTCCACGATAACTTAAAAAGTATCAAACCGTTTATAACCAAATTTCATATTTAAGGTTTTAATAAGTATCTTAACACCGGATAAGATTTTGGTAGAAATCCGCAAACCGGAAGTAGTACTTTTAGAAGTTTGGAAAAGTTTTCTTTAAATATATTGGTACATTATTTATTTATGACAATTTTTGCAATTAAAAATAAAAGAAATTGTGATTATATATGTGTACAATTAATTATAAATACAAATTTCTGAATCTGGAAGTATTGAACAATAAAATAAAGTACAATTAATATTCTATTTTTTTGAAATTCCAGTATCTTGTTGTCCATGATATGAAATTTGTTTCTACATAAAATTTGAATTATTATGACAGTGACAGTACAGTGGACATCTTTTGCTTGCATATTGGTTTATATTATCGTTTACATATTACATGAACATGAAACTATTAAAATGTAAGTAAAACTATTTATTAGATTAGTACAACAAGCAGAATTAGGCGAGAGGTCGTGTGGTGGCCACAGCAGATTTTTTTTTATGTCTACATGTCCTGTAGCTACATTTATTTCGGGTACGCAACGATACTTGTACGGAATAATAGCGGGAGGCTCCTGCTCCTGCTCCTGTATTCGGGCCACCAAACCTAAATTGGCTTGACAGACGGCTTTAGCAATGTCAAAAGCATGGCGGACTATTTTTTTCCACTTCTTTAGATGATAAGTAACCTGTGTGTGTGCAATCTCAGCTTTGGTCAAATGATACATTTTCAAAATATGTTTGCAATGTTTAAAAATTTGGTAGACGTATTTGTTTATAAGATTTTCATGACAGACTCAGTTTTTAGCACTTTTTGGACACAAAACTAGCTTTTTGAGTAGGTTTCAAGTTTGGCCAAATGACACATTTGCAAAAAAAAATTGCGACCCTTGAACCCTTATCACCAAGTTTTGCAACGTCGAAAGCTTGGCAGACTCGCAGATCACTATCAAAGGTTGAAAAAACATGTTTTCAGCTTTGGTCAAATGATGCGCAAATTTCGATCAACAGCTCCCCGACTATTACAAAATAATGAATTTAATCAAAGTTATCGGATGATTATTGAATAAAGTATACATCAATGACTCATGTATTTTAACATGTCTGTAATACAGTTGAATACCATGTAGTCATTTTAAAATTAGTTGTTAGTCATCTTTAATTTACATATAAATGCAAATTAATTTAAGAGAGAACTATGTAGTTGGTACTGAATTTTAGCTGACAATGATACTATAATACATATAGCCTAATGCGTAGTAGATCTGACATTCGAATCCAGTCAAGTTTTACAGTTGCACAAAAATCTCTCTTGTGGTATGCTCTCCACTAAAAACCATAAGTAAGTTTATGACTTGTAACAGTACATACACAATAAAAATATCTATACAAATTATTTACAAACAAAGTTGGGAAAAAAGCGCGATAAATTAAACTTTTCATTTTCATTAAGGGTATCGTCTCCACGTAGCTCAACACCGCGTTTGTCCTATGTTAAAGCATAGAAACGCTCGCTAAAAATACGGCAAATCAGTCTAGCAATTTCTATAATGCTCACGAAGTTTTATAGATAAAGCTAAATTTCATAAATTTATTTACAGACGAAGAATGCAACTAGGATTATGCCGAGTTACATTTTCTAATAAATCACTTAATAACAAGAAAAAGCATGTAAAAATTGCTTAAAACACACTTTTTCACTAATTTTATATATGGATTTCAAAGATTTTTTCAGAATTCTAGATTAATTTTTTCACAAAAATGTAGTACCTGTTTTTCCTTCAAATTTTTAATATGCAATGAGTAAAGCAGAAACTGCTACACCTCTAAACACGCAATATTTTGTTACGGAGAAGAGACCCTTAATGGTACTGAATTTTCTTATACTCCTCAAAATCCTCAACATTTTCTTGATCATCTTCAAGAACTTAACTCTCAGACAGCGAGGTGCTGTGAGTGAGACAACACGACCTCCCTATGTTCAAGAGTAAAAGAGAGGGAAACACGATTCAGTCACACGTTTTTATAAGCACACGTGCATGAAAACATTTGCCATCGACCCGTATGTGAGTGTGTGTGTGTGTGTGAGTATGCAAAGAGGAATCACGTGGAATGCTGGAGAAATGCACTGGAACATACAGAGCATGAGATTCATTAAAATTATTCAGTACGGAAATTGTTTCAGGGTTGATGTTGTGGTAATGGTGGAATATTTGTAATGTTTTAGGAAATGGATTTATATTACTTAAAGCCCTGTTTACATAATGAATTCTTTGTGGATTCTTCCATGTTTTTGAATCCTGGAAAAGAAATCCAATGTTTTGAACACTCATTGAAGATTCAATTTAGCGGCACTGTTATTTGACTGGTGGCCATTCAATACCAGAAAGCAGAAAATATAATTCTAGAATATTCATACACAGGTAAATGCATGCACAAGAAGATTCAAATCTAATTAATAAAATACCTGCAGTAAAAGATTCATTCACAGGAATATGCAAATCTAGAATTTTAGATTCGGCATTAATGAAAACATAGGAATATGCATGCAATCACAGGAAAATGCAAAAAAATTAGAAAACTAGTTTGTCTCTTTGACACAAGGAGAATATATTAGGTTGAACTGAACTAAATGAACAACCCAATACCATTCTTGAGCCCACATACTCGGTTTTGACTATAACTTTTCTAGATTTGCATCTTCCTGTATTGGCATTTATACCAAATGTAAAATTCTGGATTTGAATTTTCCTGTGAATGAATCTTTTGATGCAGGTATTTTATTACTTATGAATAATCTAGATTCGAATCTTCTTGTGAATGCATTTGGGTATGAATATTCTAGAATTTTATTTTCTGGTGGTGAACCCATTCTCCTATTTGACAAGAAATTATCAACATGATTATTTTGCAGAAAAATCCTAAACGAATCTCTGTGTGAACAGGATAAATGAATGTGGATGCATTGGGAGATATATCAAGATTTTTGTGTGTATGTAAAAGATACATAAAAAATAATCTAAATTATGTGAGTAGGGGAGACCGGGGTTGGTAGTTACGGGGGTAAGTTGTTAAAGGGCATATTTTACAGATAATGCAAAAGACTTAGAGATCAGCAATTCTGCTAGACACACCAGTAAAAATCTGCTGTGGCCATCATAGTACTTCCCCGACTATTTTTCTACTATAATTCTTTTCCCGGGAGATTTAATTTGATACCACACACGATAGTATTTTAATAAAAATAAAAAAAGTTCCGTTTATAAAGTTTGTACCACTGAATAAAGCTTATTAACGAACTTGAAGTCACGTTTTGACTCAAAATATTAAATATAAAATTTCAGTCCACAATTCCAACGCGTTTTTAAGTTATCCAACATCCAGACAGGTTGTGACACCTGCCAAATTTTGAAAAACACCATTTTTCATGTTCTTACGTTAGGTCCCTCCAAATAAATATCATATTGTAAAGCCAACAAGCTACTTTTAAATCCTAACAATTTCATTTTAATCGTTCTATTCAATTAAACATTGGAATAAATTTTCTAAAAATGTCACAGCCAACCTCGGTCTCCCCTACGTTACTATGAATAATATTTGAAAGCGTTTTAAAGTTATAAAGGCGTCTTATCAATGTGGACTTTACTGAGTCATCAGGAAGCAAAAGGTTCGTTCAACTGCATTTATAAATCTCATGGAATAAGCTTATGGTTTTGATTATGAGATTCGTTTCACATAAACTTCACTTGTTTAGTGTTTAATCGGTGCACAATTGTGTTGTTTATTGGTTTTGAAATTAGCAATATGATTTGCTGATTGCCGTAAAATAAACAGATTCTAAATAAAATTGTGGTATTGTGGGATCTATAATATGTTCTATTCTTCGGTCATGTTTACGCTTTTCGTTATTCAGGCTCTGGCACACAGTGTTAAGGCTGGTTTATAATGGATGTAACTGGTGACTTCTTCTATGTTCTGTTAACATGAGCTATAAGTATTTCTATGTTACGGTTCATAATGACACTGGATTTGATGTTTACCTATACTGTAACAGTAAGGTTCGCTAACTTTTAAGAAAACTTCCTAGAGTATCACTATATAAAAAGAGTATGGCCATGGGCGCTATATTTTAAACAAGTAGCCATGCTTTAATACTCTAAAAATCTGTGGAATTAATGAATGTTTAACTGTTACGATATGATATCCAAAAATTAGTTCAGTATCTAACTTTAAAACTCTTCATGTATTACGAAACATATTATTTTATTCAAATACAATTTTACTGAAGTCAGCCATACTCCGTATAGAGCCATTCTGGTACATAAGTACTTCACTCTTTCCCAACAAATAGCAAGGAAGTTCTATTTGTTCTTTGTTTACTTTTTGATGAGTATTTTATATTTCGCTACAATATTTATTGTTATAAACATTGCATATTCAATTATGTAACTTTCAACAAACGGATCCATTTCTGACAGATATAAGAAAGGTTATGTCGTCAAGTTAGCAGATTACTGAAATGATTATGAACCACACACTTCTCATTCACATCACACATCTTACAGAATACAGAAGAAGTAACCGATTACATCCATTATAAACCAGGCTTTAGTGTTAAGTTAAAAGTGTTAAGAGTCTGCAGTTCTGCATGGCCTCGAGTTCTTGTTCTTGGTGGACCTCCCGGTGGTCGGTGATTGCTGAAGACACGTGCGTGGCCCTAGCCAAGGTGCATGACCCCACACAGAACTCCTCAAGTAAACACGAGAAATAGAAACATCAACTGCATTGCCAGTCGCAAGAAATAAATAAACAAACCGAAACTTATAAGACATGTTGTCCAAGCAAAGTGTGATTTAACCGTGCAATTTGGGTAGGCAGCGATTTTATTTTTTCGAATCGTAGGAGGGTCAGCCGTCATTGTAAAACCGAATTTTCGGGACGGAGAATGTTGTCATTCGGCCGCCATCTTGAAATTAACGGTGTAATTAATTTTTTAATTTATCTCCGTAACCGTGAGGCTGACAAAAATTTTGTAGAGCATTATTGTAGCTTATACAATTATCTATAACTTTTTCGCATCATAAGGTCAATAATAACAAAATTATGAGCAAAAAAAGACGAAAAATACCGTCGAGGTAAAGTTGTAGGCGCATTTTTCTTTGCGTTGCGGAGGGTTTTTTTTCTGAATCGTGTGCTTCAGAAGACGGTAGTCAGAAAATCTAATGAAAATGAAAATTTTGTGTTGAGAATGTAAATAAATAAATAAATAATAAATTACACCCTTAATTTTAAGATGGCGGCCGAATAACAACACCTTCCGTCCCGAAAACTCGGTTTTACGATCACGGCTGACCCCCCTACGATACAAAAAAAAAATCGCTGCCTACCCAAAATGCACGGTTACCACCTTTTTTAGTACGCTTTGCTTGGACTAATGGCAAACCCAGAAGAATTTAACTAAATAAAGTCTCTACGGTCTCTACTAACAATCATGACAGAGTTGACGGCTGGTACTCGTACACACGGTAAAGTATAAATCTATCTCGATGACTCGCAGTATGTGTGGCTACCACGCTCTAGTTGGATAAATGTCATGATAGACGTGATATGATTTTAGATCGCTTTTCAGTTGTCGAGAATAAAATCCGAAAATCAGTAGGTTTATTTACTTTAATGTCTGAACGATCTTATGGTTGATGGTGTTCAGGGCTAATTAGAATCTGTCGACTAGCCAGTCTTGTAAGCTGCGGGTAAACAGCACCTTCCAATTTAGACCGCGTTAGCACCAAGGATCAGAAACCCGCACTGTAATTTCCCATTCAGTTTATAAGTACGTTAACAGACGAAACGAGCAAGATGACGAAAATAAATGAATAAATAAGATATAAAAATAGCTCCTATTATCCTTACGTTCTTTTCGTTAAAAGAGTTAAAATGCAATTGTATTTATCGTAATTAAATTGATCCAAGTATATAAAAAAATCTGATGTAGACTTCCTTGTACGCCTGTTAAACTGTTCATACTTTATTATCGCAACCAAAATTAGGAGGTGCACAACTACATGCTATATGGGTCTCAAATACAAAATTTCAACTTTCTACGTAAAAATACGTAGAGTAAAGTGCCCTTTCGACACGGAAGATCGCAACCAAAAATATGAGGTTATCAACTAGATGTAACATGAGTCTCAAATACAAAATTTCAACTTTCTATACGACATACCGTTTTTGATTAATGCGAAAAAAACAAAAAGTACCCCTTTGGCACGGGCAATCGCAACCAAAAATAGGAGGTGCACAACTAGATGTTATAACAGTCCTAAATACAAAATTTCAACTTAGTTATGCGACACACACATACGTACGGTCCGAACGTCCGTCCGTACGTACAGACGTCACGACGAAACTAGTCATAATGGATTCAAGAAAAGTCAAAACGGATATTTCCGTCAAGATCTGAGAACCGAAATTTTTCGCGATTACAATACTTCCATTTTACAAAATAGGTACATGATTTTTTACTGCCGAAAAATATTTTGTAAGGACAATAAAAAAATGCTGCTGAATTCAATATCGCAAACAGAATTCAGTTATAGTTTGTACAAAAATATATCGTTATGGTCCTTACAGCAGGCCTATTGTTAAAGATTTAAGCAGATTTAAGCTTGATTTATGGCGGTGAAAGAACAGGAATTAAACATTTTTCTATTTTATTTAATATTAAAACCTTAATACTCTCAAGGTATGTTCTCATACTAATCTTATTTTTTCCTAATTTATAGCAAATATTTTCGGAATTCATTAGTAATTGTAATATTAAATATCTAATACATAAGCATTTGTGAATTTCAATTTCTTTTAGTTCTACCCCTAGCGTCAGGTAGTGCTACTCACTGCTGTGCACGGTATTCCTCAAGCTTAGTAAGACAAAAACATAACGATATCTGTACAAGTTATTAGTTTTACCTACTCCAGCTAATGCTGAAACAGAAATGATTTGTTTATAAATTCGTAAATGAAAGTGAAATCTAACCTCTTTTGTCTTTCCAGCGCTGCATCCCAGAGTTCGAGAACGCAGCGTTCGACGTGCTGATGGAAGCGACGAACACCTGCGGCGACGAGGGCCCGGTGGACTACTGCGTGCAGACGGGCTCCAGCTCCGTGAAGAAGTCGTGCGACGTGTGTCTGCCCCACGAGCACGACGCCCGCTCTCTCACCGACCTGCACAACCAGGAGAACCAGACCTGGTGGCAGTCCGAGACCATGTACGAGGGGATTCAGTTCCCCAGCCAGGTCAACTTGACCTTGAACTTACGTAAGTGAGAATCAACCTAATTTGTAACTGATACTACTATCAATTTGTATGATTTACTGATTGCTAAGTTCAAACGACAACTCATCAGTCAAGCACTCATTCCCTCGCCCAGTCTAATAATGAAACTAAAAAATTGTTACTGATACTTGTATACGATTCCAAAATACCTTAAAATTAAATCTAACAACCATGGTACAAGAATACAGAAGGTAACCAAAACTATACTATATTCTACGAAAGCTTTCACATGGCCACGTGATTTCGTGCATTCTGATTGCATAACGCTACGATTGGTTTACGATTTTAGCACGTGCTCGAGAAACCAATCACGACGCTCGAAACAACATAAACTTGTGTCCCTTTAATGAAAGGCTTCGTGGAACGGAGTATAGTTACGCTTGAAAAAATTATTGCTGAATTGATCAAACATCTAGTCAAATGTGGGACAAATACGGCTATCGAAATATGAAGTGCGCGCATCGGTACTGTCAGTATGACAGAGTAGGTTATGTCAAATATTATTGTAAATACTTACAAATTAATAAATCACACTTGAATATACCTTTATTCTACATTATATTTATGTTGATTATAACAATGTTGAGTAATTAATTTTAAAAATGTGACTTATCTGACTGTAATCCGACTTGGGACCGCCTAGCGGTAAAACCACGAACTGTAATCTCTTGATCTTGAGCTCAATGTCTTGAGCATACATAAAATCAGTGGAAGGCTTGGTGACAGCTAGATTCTAATGTTGTTACGCGCCACTAAAAATCATGAATAAATTGGACGGGTGGAAACTGCACAGACGGTAAAATATTTATCTAAACCAATGACTCGCAGCTATCATTCATGAATGACCATTGAAGGGCGTTCACAACATCCGAAATCTTAACTGTGCTACTGTGCTGTGAACGATGGGATACGGATCTTCAAATGATAAAGATGTCCCGCGAAATACAACCTCGTAGTTCATGTACGATGACACGTTCACGAGATCCGGATCTCGTTCGCAGCGTGTCTGTCCCACGAGCACGACGTCCGGTCTCTAACCGACCTGTACAACCAGGAGAACGAGACCTGGTGGCAGTCCGAGACCATGTACGAGGGGATTCAGTTCCCCAGCCACGCCAACTTGACGTTGAACTTACGTAAGTGAGAATCAACTGCGCTTACATTCCAATAATTACACTAAAAAAATTGTAACTGATGCTACTATCAACTCGGTTATCAACTTGTGTGATTGCTAAGTTAAAACGACTGTGGTTCTGACAATGAATTCAGTCATACACTCATTCCAATAATGAAACTAAAAATTGTTACTGATACTGTCTTCTTGTATACTTGGACGATTGCAAAGTACCTTCAAATTAATTCTGCCAACCACGGTACAAGAATACAGAAGATAACCTAACCTAACTAAGCTTGAAAAGATGACTGCTGATTTAAGCAAACATGTGGTTAGTGGTTAAATGTGGGTCAAATATGGCTACCAAAATAGGCCATAATAAATAAGGCGCGCGCATTATTACTATCAGTTTGACGTTTCTTATTAGGGTCCACATAGTGTGCAAGTGCATGGTTAACACAGGAAGGAAATAAAACTGCAATAAGCAGACCATAACATAAAACAAACCGAGAAAATTAAACTAAAGGAATTAAACCGCTTGTCTACTTGCAAAGTTCCGCAAAATTGTAGATCAAACGAACTTACCTGCAGTTGTAGGTAGGTAAGTGAAGTTCGATAAAAATTATATGAAGAGCCTGGTTCGAAATAATTACAATAACAATATAATAACGTTTACCGGTACGATTGTATCACAAGTTTAGTTTAATAAATTCAAAATTCGCATTTTTCTTTTCTGAAGAATAATGGTCGCTAATATTTTTTATCTTGGAATAATGTGTCGTGTAAAAACAATTTTATTCAATTCCTCTCCATTTAAACTGCATCGTACGAGTTTTTCGCCCATACATCAGAACAAAATCTATTCGAAGCACTTAGCATAGAACGCTGTATTGTCCTTGTTTGGTAAAGTCGTAAAAGAACGCGAATTGTATTACACAATTCCTTAAAAGTCCTCCCAAGTGACATAAGTGATACTTTAGTCTCCGTTATTCCTCCCAGAGGAAAAAACAAAACAATGTCGCAATTGGGAGAAGAGCTGCGTCAAGGCTGTCTGAGATTAATTTCTTACAAATTCTCCTGGTCGACATTCGGTTGTTTTTGTGACAACGGCAGACATTCAACGCGCTCTGGATCTATAAAAGGGCACAAGGAATACACTTAGAGGCAGTGTATGTGGAAAACAAAAAATACTGCGAAGCAGCGAAATAGCTGCGCGATCTTCTGTCACTCCATAAGGACAGACATTTTTTGATAAACCTGATTTTTTACAGAATTTTCGCGGAATAATTTAACAGAAGTTCACATTTATTTTAATCTGATTTTGCAGAATTTTTACTTTTTCCAATATACACATGGAAAAAAACATTTTAAATATCCTAAAAATTTAATGAAACCATACTGACTCTAAAATAATTAAATTAAACAGGATTTTGAAATATACTACAAAAATAATTTCTTTGTTCGTAGAAACTAAAATAAAGACAGACAAAGCGAAAGACAGATATACAGTAGGCGCTCGGTTGAAATATTAAGCAGAGATAAAAGTAAATTTAACTACTATTTTCAATTTATTCTCATGTAGGTAATTTATTTAAATCCGATTTTATTTTAATAACAAATTTAAAAATATGCCTCTCCGTGACAATGTTTATACATTGCCGTGACCAGGATTCGAACCTGGGTTACTACGGCCACAACGTAGGGTCCTAACCACTAGACGATCACGGCTGTGGAGGCTACAAGATTGAATTACTTTCACTAGAATCTAGAGCAGTTTCAATTCCTTTTAACAGTTAGTAAAATGTATAGCAAGCAACCAAATTTTCACTTACGCTCAAATGAGATATAAAATGTATATGTTAATTATTCTCAATATTATACATAATGTGCGTAAGAAATCTGTATAGTAGGGATTATATACCGGTTCATCGTATAATTTCTTCAAAAAAAATATCGATATTGAAATTGATAGAAGTTGCTGTAGGCATTCGTTGTTTTTACCTCTCGCCTCATATTCTATAAGAGAGGTATTGTGATGGGTCAAAATTTTCGAGTGTGATTTTTTGGTGGATAAGCACGTTTTAGGGTCTCTAGAATACGAATTACACATTTTTGAGATGATGTCTGTGTGTGTGTGTGTGTGTGTGTGTGTGTGTGTGTGTGTGTGTGTGTGTGTGTGTGTGCGCGTGCGCGTGCGTGCGTTCGTTCGTTCGTATGTTACAATTTTTTCGGACACGATAACTCCAAAAATGTCTCATAAGCCCAATATAATTTTGGTTTCAATCAACAAACCGGAAGTAGTACTTTTAAAAAATATTTCAATAAATAATCAATTTATGACAAATATTTTTATTTTAAATGAAAGTTTATGTGATTATTACCAACAATCAGTATTTCATAAATTTTTCTGTATCTGATATCATTTAAGAATAATTAAAATATAATAGGTACTTATAATTTAGTATTTCGGTATCTTTTGTAGTCCATGATCGTATCATTTGTTACTGCGTAAAATTTAAATGATTACGACATGACAGTCACAGTGACAATAGTAAAATATCGTTTATATCTTCTGCAGTGTAAATAAAATGACTAAAATATATTTGTGAGTAGTAGCAGTAGTAATAGTACTTATATATTAATATATTTGTATAGGTAATAAGTAAAAAGAATAAAGTAGGAATGGCGGGAGGTCTTGTGGTGGCCACGTCAGATTTTTTATTTAATTATTATTCTGTAAAAAAATATCGGTAAATCGTAATTATTTACCTGTACTTAAATATTTTTCAGTATAGCGCAGCAGCTCTGATTTTTGTGATAATTCGGTATATTAATCACAATATCGAACAAACGAACTGACAGAAGGTACGATATTTTATCTTACAGTAGTGGCTATTGATGTACATTATGCATTTGTTTTTAGTGACTAAAAATAACTCTTATTCACAAGTGACTAAAATGATTCATTATACAGAGTACTGTCAGTTTTAAAATTAATTTTATTTATTTTAATATAATATACTATTATAATGCATAGGTTAGGTTGTTGGGTACATACTTTTATCAACAAAAAGGCATCCGATGTTTTAACTAGAAATCTATTTATTTTGTCTCTTGAAAAAACCGACGATTTCTAGTTTCATATAATAAGCTACTACTGTAAGATAAAACGTTGTACATCACATGTGAGTGAAATGTCATTATACATTCGTGAGAATTATAATATAATGTACTATTATCCACGCCAGTGATGTAATAGTCATATTATTTTCATCATTTGAGTGAGAGTGAGGTAATTAGTTATATTACCTCAGTAGTGAAGTAATATGATGTGCTTTTGTCTATTACCACTCGCATTTACTGTAGGTACTTCACTCGTTCGTAGCTATAGATACTACTAATAAAAATAAGATTTTTGTCAATATTTGACAGCAGTGTTAAGGTTATAATATACTTACTTGTCTACTTATTTATTCCATATTCTTGGAATAAATCAATTTTGAATTACTGTCCCATAATAAATAATTTATGAACGAATAATAAATAAATATCACAAACTTACAAATTCAAAGAAAAATTGAAAATAAAACTGTCAGGATGTCCTGCTTTCAAATAAAATTGTTTGTACCATGTTGCTTTGATTTTAAATCAAAATTATAGAAATTGACATGTATCAATTGTCAAAATATATAATTTTTAAAATTTCAAATCTGACGTATAAATAAAAATATAAATTTTTAATAATTTTGAGCAGTCGCAAACCCTACTGTATACTGTATAGTAGGTACCGCTAGCACCGTATGCTAATATTATGAATAGCTTCAATTTCAAAATTTACATCTTCTGTTTAGCACTCGCTTTTAAATTTATGCTAAACACCTAACAGCTTACAGTCATTTCTCTTCTTCTTCCTTCTTCAACAGGAAGTGTTTAAGATATCTTCATCTTATAGCGTTGAAATATATGAAAATAATACCGCGAATATTATGTCTGCGAGGGCTTCAAATCTGTAAGCGACAATCAAATAATCAGCGATCGGTAATCTAGTGATCTCTGATCAGCGAGTCGTTTTTGTTTGACGGCGCTAAGGCACGCGACGGTCAGCACAGCCTCCTATGACCTTATAAGGAGTTCATTGGTTCGTCTCGCCATAACGTACCTGCCGAGTGCAGGACCGTATTTAGAAATAAAATAGACCACTTTTTTATTTTAAGAAAAAATAAAAACTTGGGACCCGTAGATATTTTTTATTTTCACAAAAATTTTAATAACAAGCCCAAAAATAATTATTGAAAACTGAGTTAATATTGTTAAAGACAAATTTTTTACTCAATTTACATATTAAAAAAATATCAAGTGAAGTCCAGGTAGGTATAAAAAAACGCCTATTTTGCATGCATGGGAAGATTACAATAAAAGACATCAACGCGAGATTTCAATTTTTTTAATTAATTAGGACATCTGAAGAAAAAATACGATAAATCATACATATTATGCTATTTGTCATTTTGTACCATCTTGAATTTTTTTTCTGTAAATGCCTACGCTTTAGAGATTTTTCATCCGTTGCAGAGAACACAGTGAAATACCACTGACAGTGAGATTGGTAAAGATTTTGTTTACTACGCGCATGATTTTTTGAATGCAAAAGACATATATGAAACTGTTCGTTTTAGGCGGCTGTTCGTTATAACCGGGTCCAGGCGCGGATCCAGATTTTCGTTTTGGGGAGGTCAAACTTGAAGAAATCTGGATAGGTCTTATCCTATAGAGGGAAAAATGCACCGCAGTCATTTTTTTTATTCAAATTCAAATACTTACCTTATAATTAAAAGTTACTTTTTGTTTTTTTCTATTTCATGCACAAAATTTTTTCTTCTGCCCAAAGTAAAATTATTGGTATCTCAAATTTGAACTTTCGGTTATGAAAAACTTCATTCATGTATTACTCTCGTTTAGGTAGTTAGTAATGTAACCGGATAATAGTGGCACTTCTCTCGCTCTGTGTTAAACATTATACCCATTTAAATACAAAATTTAAAAGTCAATTGAATATTATTCAATCAATAATTTAGATTTTTTACAATAAATAATAATAATAATAATAATAATAAACATATAATTTTATATTTTACGTTTCTATTCTTTTGTGAGTGAAATTTAATTTCTTTTTGTTAATATTCTTCGTATCCGCGCCTGACCATCATCATTTCATTTGTTTTCCGGCGGGTTCGCTATAAACGGGTTCGTTATATAAGTGAACAGTACAGAATTTCCGATTTGAAGCTAGGTTATAATAAAGTGTAATGTTTTTGTTAGGTTACACATTAATTGGTTGGATAAGGAACCACTGTGATATTAAATAAGAGCCTTATCCGTGTACACTTTTATTAGTCCAGGGAATTTATAATTTCACTTCGGACAAACTGCAACAAAAGCTTTCTCGACGGAATCCAATACAGAAAAATGTGCTTTTTAACATATCAAAAGTTTCCGGAAATCACCGCACCGGAAGCCATTGAAATTTAGTAAAAATGACCGCTATTTCTGGTTTATCTTTAGCTTATCATTACGAGAAAAACATTTATATGAGGTTATAGAGCACAAAATTCTCTATAAAAATGATGCATGAGATTTTTATGTCAGTTAACCTGTTTTCAAAAAAATAATAAAAATGCGTTTAGGAAATTTTCAGTAATTTAAATCAAGTGGTCATATTTTCTCTTGACACAATAATGACTGCCATATTTTAACGGACAAAAATATCGCCATCCGGTTTTCAGCATATGATTTCTATAACAATTTTTTATAATACCCATTATTTTTATAATTTTTGAGGCTCTCAATTAGTCACAAATTGGAAATTTTCTTAAAGTAAAATTAGATACAATTTAGTAATTTTTGTGTTTATTCAGCTGTTATTTCGGGATGGATTCAGATATTAACTTCCGGTTTTCTGTATTCAATTTGTCGAACATTCTTCTATGACATTTATATTTTTTTTGAAATTCACTCTTGGTTTAGTCTAGGTTTAAACATTTTCTTCAAGAGATCATGTAAATATTTCAATATTTTGAAAATTATTGTTTTTAATTATCTGTCAATTCTTAACAAATTCAGATATTGACTTCCGGTTTTCGGCATTAGATTTCTCAAACATTCTTCTATAAGGAGCATTTTTTATAAAAAATTTGAGGTCCTTAGTTAATCGGAATTTTAAGAACATTTACCAAAGGAAAACAAAGACATTTTTGTAAGTTTTTATTGGTTGATTTTAATCAACTCGCGTTTGGGAACGGAATACAATAAAGATTTCCGGTTTTCAGTATAGGACATGTAAAAACTTTTTCTTTTTTTTCCGTCGAGAAAGCTTTTGTTGCAGTTTGTCCGAATTTTGAGGCATTTATATAGTAAATTCCCTGGACTATATATAATTCTGCAATAGTTTACTCGGTTTCAGTAACAACGTTTGCTATACGTAAACGCTATATTGACATGCAATAAAAATAAACATTTTAAAACTTACTACTTGTTCTTTTCTGCTACGGTCTACGGATCTCGGCTGCTACCTACCTGTTGGCTTCAAATGTTTGTCAAAACACAATTTCACATACACTGTAACACAATGTTATCCTTTATTATTGTCAAATAACACATATTTTGAGCACAAAATCACTGAGAAACTACACTTAAACATTGAAAAAATCTGTGTTGAACTGAACTGAATCAAGAACAAGGACGCTACCGTCAACTGTGCAAGTAGTACACTCAGTTAGTTAGTTTCGCCGCCGATAGATGCCTGATAGAGAATTATTTATATTCAAATATGCAGTTTTTTAATAGTTATTTATATACCTCGACTGTAAAGAAGGATTTTTTATTACGAATGTGGAATATTATTTTTCGAATCGCTAGACGAGAAAAGTAACCACGTGAGTAATTTAAAGTTTCTTTCGAGGTTTCTTTACAGCCGAGATATATATTTTTTTATGAAATCGCAAAATTGTTTTAAATTTGTAATATTAAAGCAAAATTTAAACTGTGAATACAAAACAAATAATGGTGATACGTAATGCAACAACAATAGCCGGACGTTCTGGCCGATTCTCATTAGCAATCGAGTGCATAGGCACTGATTGATCAAAAATGCGGAACTAAAGTTGTACTTTTCACTATGATTTAGCGGAGCTGAAGTATCCCATTACTGTACGACTTCATAAATAATACATTTTGACTTGATTTTATTTCATATTTATAAACAAATTGATCAATCGTAATTTATTCATCTTTCGTAATATAATGTAATTCAAAATATTATGGAAGCAATTTATACCAACGAGAATTAATTGTACTTAACGAATCAAATGATTGAATATTCAATTTGTGTAAAATATTACTTCTTTATCTACGACAAAAATAATTAAAATAACAGATTTTAGAATAGGTACGATTTTCCATTCTTAATTTATTTTTGAAAACAGACCTTTATTTTTAATATGTTTAGTATCTAGTTGTCTTATTATACCAATAAGTATTAAGGAGGTACACTCGTGTGGTGGGGGGTTAGGGGCATCTCCTATACTCGCAATGTATTTCATATCAGGGTTCCAACTTATAAAAAATAAACATAATTTTTTTTTATTGTATGTAAACGCAGTCTATTTGAATTTTTTCTAATAAAATGAGATTTTAATATGTTAATTAAGAACAGTATTTATTTTTATTATGTAAAAATTGTTTATTTTATAAGATTTCATTCGGCTAAATAGCAGTGTAAACTACGGCAACGCTGTGCTGTACTTGTCATTTTTCACGTTTTTATGTCAATTTGACAGATTGTAAAAATGGAAGGTGAAGAGAATTCTGCACTTGAAATTTCATTTAAATCGTTGGGTATGAATTATTTATCATTTGTGCATATTACCTTTCATTCTTGTGAAAAACTTGTGATTATAGATAGATAATGTTTTTTTTTTCTGGTTAAATTCAAATTTCGCGCTTATCAACGTTGCCGCGTCTATATTATGATCTCGCCAATATTCTCCAGAAGGCATAAACGTAATGCCCTGTTCACACGTTGCTACTTTGAAGACACATTCGTGCTACTGTAGCAAGAAAAAATCTGAGTCGCTTGTCAAATAGCAGCGCTGCTAATTTGTAGCATCAAAGTATCAAGAACTACTCGTTGATAATTTCACATCGTTGATCGTTGTGTGTGTAGATAGCGATTTTTTGCGGTAATTGTTTCGATTTGAATTTTTTCATGCAAAGTAGCAACGTGTGAACAGGGCATAAGTCTTTCGATTAAGAATTCTTGTAAATTACGTGGTAAATGATGCTTGTATTACTTTTATCCGGTCTATAAGATAATAATGTACGTTTTAAAAAAGCAATTGGAATTTTCTGTCATTTCCTTAAATGCTTTTTACGTTGATTTAAAAGTAGTCCCATAAGAGACCATGTAAAATGATGTTTTTTAATATTTATTTTTGGATAATTTACGTGGTGAAAAATTATGAAAAAATTCAGGCAACATTGTTACAATGTTTTGATTAATTCTGCTAAGTTTCATTAAACTCTCTCATTATTTCAAATGTCGAGTGTACCTCCTTAATAAATACCAACAAAAATAATTATGTTTCCTAAAAATGTAAATAACAACGTCCTTCAATTAACCCTTGCCACTTTGCCGCATGTGTGATTAACTTAACCCAATGATTTTGTTGCTGCCAACATCGTAATTTTCCCTATAATTACGTAAACCAGTTTACACTAATAGTAGAGAAGCTACAGAGAAGAATGTGTCTATCGGTCTGTCTATCCTCTATTCCTTCGTCTTATGCCTCGAGATGTAGTCTCGTCTCTTCGGGACTAATAGCCTCGATACTAAAAAGATAAACTCGTCAAGTTGGCATTGAATGATGGAACCTCCAGGTTGAGTTTAGACGCCTTCTATGTGACCGGCTCGAAGCTAGAAGCTAGGCTACCGAATAATTGCATTATTAGAAATATGATATTTATTCTAAAATGGTTGTTTCTTTTTCAATATTACATAATGAGCACGGAAAGTGAATGATATTGTATGAGTGAGAATGATAACGCACGAGGTTGCCGAGTTCGACAATCTCACGAGCTTTCGATAGACACTATTATAATTTTAATTTTATGAAGAAACAAATATATACCACGATCAAGGAATACATTCATGATACAATATTTTAAATAACAAGAATATAAATTCTATTTAAATTTTTTAATTATGCCAGATACAGTCAAAAGTACTATTTTACTTTATGTGGAAAAATCTCTTTTAATATTGTGTTTGTCCATTTTAATGGAATAATGCAATTTATCATACATACAGAATCATGTTAAATCTAGCCCAGTTAATATTCAAAGAATTGTGTGTTTAATTCGGCAAAATGCTTTACCGACATCTATTGATACAATATGAAAACCTACAATAAATAATAATTTAAATTATTGTTATTTTACTAGGCATTTTTAAAACGACTTAGGCGTTTTTTAAAAGACTGATTTTATATAGGTATAGGACAACAAAAAATTAAAGGGTATATGTTCTATGGACGCGCTGAATTTTTTTTAAACTCGCAAAAAAAATTGCATCGTATTTCAAGCAAACATTTTTTTGCCACTTGTCGGTAGTTATTTTTAATTATTTTTTTCAAATCTTCTACAATGAAAGTAATAATTGTTTACATAATATATCTAAAATACTTATAAATGTCAAATTATCAAATATCATCAAAACAGTGATACTTTAAACGTACATACGTCAAATAAACTACCCTTAACTTTAAATTTAAAAAAAAATTGTTTCATATAATCAGCACATTGTACAGTATATACCCTTTAATTTTGTGTCCTAAGTTGTGGAACATTCTGTATAGGTATCTACTCTAAGTTAAGACATACCCTGTATTGGCAATTAATTTATTAAAATGCCGGCTATCAGGAATATATTTTTCACACTATTATACAGGGTGATTCATCATAATTTGATTTTTTTAAATCTCAGTCAACAGGTGCACTTTTAAAGTTTTGTTGCCCACCCCACCCTATGCGTTGGAGCACGGAGCAGCGTGTGTTTTCAGTTGAGTCATACTTTTCCAATGGATGTTCTGTGATCGCAACCCAGCGTGACTTTCGAAGCCCGCTCGCCCGATTTGGCTCCTTGATTTTTTTTTGTATTTTTTTATTGAAAACCCGTGTTTACGTCAACCGTCTAAGGACCCTAGAAGACGTGAAGGCCAACATCCGGGCCGCAATTTCCAACTTATCCGCTGCCATGCTGGAAACGCCAGAAATCGACTTATTCAGTGTATAGACAATGGGGGGATGGGGGCGTCACCTACCTGACATGATTTTGAAAATAGGGTCAAACAAAACCTTAGATATGTACCTACATTATAAAATAAAAATAAAAAGTTTCTGATTCATAAAATGGGCATTATTGCGTTTTGAAATAAGTAAGTTACGATGAATCACCCGTTATTTAAACTGCTACAGTACAGGAGCAGAAGTTCCATTGGCCAAAAGACAAATCAAATTAACGAAGATCCTGTTTATTTAAATAAATATTTCCACAATAATGAAGTAATCCTCGCATATGTTTGTTTATCTATACTTGAAAGACAGATCTTCAGAAAGCAATTAGTATTTATTTACTAGTAGCCGCAATCACAATCAGCGAAGCCGATACAGCAGTAAAATGTTCTCATCTCGCGCGTTATTTATGTGTAAATGAGACTTTTATGTGTGTGGGTATAAATTAAAGGTTGTGTTGTGTATGAACACAAGACAGAGGCAAGATTGATGTGTCTCGCTCGTGATGGTCGCAGGGATAGTAATTAGTTTGATGGACCGCCGAGGAATTAATTTTCTTACTGTGCTTCTTACTCCTTAACTCCTCTTTCAATTATGGACTGAGTGCTTTGTAAGATTTTGTTGTAATTAGTTGAATATGTGACGTATAATTGAAAGGGATATAAGACAAATGTATTTAAAACATTATTTGCAGGAAATTTCTAGTTTAAATTGTTTTCCATTCTAGTGCGGTAAAACCAATTATAATTTAAATACACGCATAATATGATGTATCGTACCAAATATCATTTAAATCGATATAAGTGTTCTATTATAATTTTTTTAAATGATCAAGTTAAATATGTATTGAATAAGTAGTACGTTTTTTATTATAAGTAAGTTTACAAGTATATAATATTTATTATCGGCTACAATAGCCATAGCAGCTCAGTGACCTTAAATTTTAAAAAAAATATATTTATTGTTTTGGAAAGAAATCTGATGCCCTGTTCACACAAGGAAAGTTTTCAATAAAAGTTTCTTGAAAGTAAAACAAGTGCTAGGTAGGAGCTGTCATAAATAAAAACTGTCAATGCCTCGGCCAATGCCGTTCATACGGGGAATGTGATTATTTTTATTAAATATATTTAAGACCACTAGCTTTAATATATTTAAAAAAATAATTAGTTTCCGCCACAGTTTCCCCGTATAACCGCTATTGACAGATTATTATATGACAGCTCCTAGCACTTATTGTTTTACTTTCAAGAAACTTTTTAGTAAAAACTTTCCTCGTGTGAACAGGGCATTAGATATAGAGCATATCCAATTAATAAGTAATTCAAAATGCACATGGATTTTTTGAGAATTCCTTCATGCTTCTGAATCCTGGTAACAAAGTAATTCATTGTTAGCAATGGATTAAAAATTCTTCTTCTAGCACCGTCGCTATTTGACAGACAATTATCCTCGTGATTTTTTATTTCTCAGGATTAAAAAGCAGGAAAGGATCATCAATGAATCCTTGTGCAAACAAAGTAATTCAAATAACAAAAGCAACTGTCAAAAAAAGTTAACTGACTTCAGCAATTCAGGCAATTCAGCAATTCGCAGCCGCGTTGCTAGTAGTAACGTTTGCGGAGTAAATTTATTGAATTGTACAATGTGTATGTCGATGTCAGATATTTTTGATAGTTGTTACAAAAACTGACTATATGTACTGCAGTTGCAGAAAAAACAAAATTATTGTATAAAAAAAATTACCTGTTTTACAACTATCAATGATTTAGAAATTCTTCTTTCCCAATACTTTTTGAAGATTTAGCGGCGCCGCTATGTAACAGGCACGAAGTATAATAAAGACACTCGATTATTGACCATGTCACATTTTTTTACTCCGCGAGCAACTAAATTGGAGGGGGAAGGGCCACCATAGTCAGAAGTTAGAAGCATACCTATGAATTAAAATTAAATTTAACTTGAATTTTATAATATGTTTCTTTATTCCATATTGATGTTTCAAACTAACATCAATTTTAAATTAAGATTTATTCACTTGCGGACTAGATAGTTTTAAAATTATTTTTACGTTTCAGATTCGCAAAAATAAATTCATAACATGTTATTATGTCAAAATTAAATAAAATATAATATAATCCACTTAAATTAAGTTTATAAATACCTATGATTTATGATAATAGAGATAATGGAGGTATATCTATTTAAATTTTAAATAAACAGCTCTCCACTAACTTCACTGCGGCTTCCTCCCGCCACCCAATTTGATTGTTTCGGAATAAAATTGTGTGACATGGAAAATCAACAGAGTGTCACTCTTGTCTTATTATACACTTCGTGCTAACAGGGAATTCGCAACATTTTTTTTTTAAATTCAAAAACATAATGGAATACTCAAAGAATCCTTGTATACTCATGTATGTATATCGAAAAAACTGTTATTTGCAATAATTTAAAAATACTGATAATTTAATTATCTATTCTAATAAGATTTCTATAAAAGTATAATATTAACTTTGCGAAGAGCTTATAATGGAATGAACAGAATTTTCAATAGAATAGATTGATTGTTAGACATTAATTTACTGCTATAAGTTTCTAAATGAAGAAAACGTATAAGTACACCTGGAGTTTTCCCACATGAAAATTAATCACAACCATTTAATCAAAATGCATCATTACAATTTCTAAATCAATCATTCATTCATTTCATTCTTTAGAACCGCCATCGCCATCAATAAACTATTCAGCAAATAAAAAATGCCTATCTCCAATCTAGAGTGCCTTGCTTTCCGATGTCGAAATCTTCTCCGAAACAAGAGAAACGCGTCTTGGACCACCAGAGCTCCGCGACAACAAATTGTAGGATTTAGTCAGTGAGATCAGGGTAGGCGATTCTGCGACTGTCTGTTGTTCTCAGCCACGGCTCACCTGATCCCGATGCAGATGAAACAGATGAAATCTTTGCTTTGCACACCTGTTGCGGCGCGATTGCAAACCTGTTTGAGGATGAGGATTCGTGTAAGATGTGACGTTTTCCTAACTCCGTACAGACGGAATTGACATTATGGGATTAAGCAGACTTAAAGCTCTGTTCACACATGGATTCTTTCAAGATTCTTTCATGCTTCTGAATCCTGGCAAAAAGTAATTCATTGTTTTGAAGTTATCAATGACAGGCAATTCTCTTCATGATCCTTTTTCCCAATATTTAGAAACATGCAAGAATCATCAATGAATCCTTGTGCGGACATGGAAGTTCAAATAGCAATAGCAACTGTCAAAAAAAGTTGACTTTGAAGTCAGCAATTCAGGCCGCGAAGTAAAACATTTGTGTACATATATCTCGCAGCCGCGTTGCTATTAGTAACGTTTGCGGAGTAAATTTATTGAATGTGCAATGTGTATGTCGATGTCAGATATTTTTGATAGTTTTTACAAAAAATAAATTGTGTTTTTATAACTATATGCACTGCAGTTGCAGAAAAAACAAAATTATTGTGTAAAGCTCGTCATAAAAATATGTTTAGCGTCCTCGGGAATTTTTAATCCTCAGCCAAAAATTTTGTCGGACACTAAACAGACATTTGGCAACCTGAGTATAAAATAGTATTTTGTGCACTTAGGGAGGAAAGCGTGCTATTACTCCCGCGGGCGAAGCGGCGGCCCGAGTCGAAGCCTTCGCGAGGACGCCGGCTTCGCCCAAGGGAGTAATAGCCTTCGCTCCCGTGGGCCACACATTATTTTACGTCACGAGGGTGTGTACGTAAAGGGGGTCATAAACATGTTCATCGAGGGTCGGAATCAGTCTCCGAATCATTTCTAATTGATAATCAAATAGGGAGGAAAACGCACGGTTTCCGCCGCCAAGTCACGTAAAACTATTTTCATAAAAAATAGTGTCAATAATAGGACAGCACGAACCCTTTAACACATTTATTAATAATTTATTTCACAAGTTAATTAGGTACTAGTTAATTTTCAAACAAAAATAACAAATCTGATGTGGCCAGCACAAGACCACCCGCCATACCCTACACATTTAAATACAAATATAGTTGTTCTCACTCACAAAGATTTTTAGTTAGTTATTTTATGTAAACTACACACATAGTTATAAACGATGTGTCACTTTTGTTACTGTTACTGTCGTCACTATAATAATCAATTTAATTTTACGAAGTAACAAATATAAAACAATCATGGACAACAAGATATACCTACTGAAGTTTCAAGCTGTAAATAAATAGTACCATATACAGAAAATATGTGAAATAATTGGAGATAATATATTATAATCTTTCATTAGAACATTAGAAGTAAAAAATATTTTCATAATTTTATTATGAATCGATATAATTAATATAACAATACTACTGCCGGTTTGTGGATTGCATCCAAAATTGGCTGGGTTCTTAAGAGTCGTATTAAAATTTAAAATTTGGTTGTTAAATGTTTGACATTTTTTGATATATATAGTCAACGAAAAAATTGTAACTATGGACAGACACACACGTTGGCAACGTTGTTGAGAATATTGTCGGTAATATTCCCAAATTTCGTTTACGGGAATATTCCCAAAGATGCAATATTACCCATTCTAAATATTGCCAATGGTACTTTTGCTACTTGCTACTTGACAGTGCGATGAGCTAAAAACAGATCATGTGCAGTGGCAACAGTGCCGGAGATATTTCCGGCAATATTTCTAAATTTTTGGCAATATTTGCACTCGTAATGTTCACAAAATTTTGGCAACATATAAGGTTATAAGCAACTTGCCGGGAATATTCCGAATGTGGCAATATTTCCTATTGGAAATATTGCCGATGGCACATTGTTATAGTCCATTTGAGAATGACTGACAGTAATAAATCAATATTTGCAAGAGTAGTATTGGATTTTTGCCAGCAATGCGGCAAATAAAACTACCAGAAAAATCAGTTGTAACTACACTAGGATGGTCAAAATAAGCCGCACGCTTTGTACCTGGAACGAAACTTACTTCTCGAACAAAAGAAATGCCGTCATATACGCTCCCCGTCGTCTGTGTCATAGACGTAGATAGGATTATTCAGACTTAGACCTAAAACGATAGTTCTCTACCTAATTTAGTCATTTCGACTATCCCTGTGCAAATAATTATTGGCGCGCCACTGGAATGTCTTTGACAGAATGATTTATTACTGCCAGTCATTCTCAAATATAGTATAAGTATAGCACATGTTTTATCTTATCCCAAAAAAATAATATAGGTACTTACTGATAAAATGAGTTAATATGCATAATAGTCTATTATAAATTGTAGGTATATCATATATTATGTAATATTCTGCTCGTGGATAACATGGAACTAGTTATTCACTCGATATGGAGTTAGTGTCATAAGTTCTTCATGAGTAATTCCCAGCGTTAAATTTCCAAAACTCTTTTTTGTGGTCTGCATCAAATTATCCTTTCTTAACACTCCTCCGGGCCAATCTTCAATTTCCTTCTGCGCTGTTCTGTTGATTAAAAGTCGGCAAGTGTTCGAGTGTGACGTTGCGAATCGCCGTAAACTGCAGGTCTCTGTATTACCGACACTGCGCTCATCACTTCAGCAGGTTTCCTGCTCGAATTTAAAGTAAAGCCCGGCCAACTTGATGAACCATCTCGCATGGAACGAATCGCAAACAACAAAAGAAGACAGAAGAAAAAGAATAGAGTGAGATGTACTTTGTCTCGACGGTGTTGAAGCGTGACGTGAAATTCGATTAGCGATTGCAATTGTTTCAGTGGACGCTGGGCACTTGATCGTGAAATTAATACAGATAATTATTTAAATATTAAACAAGTTCGTTTAGTAAATTAATATTTATGTCGATAATCTTTTATTAATAATCATGAGTGTGTTGACGATTGGTAACCTCACCGGGGTTGGTTGTGACATTTTTTAGAAAATTTATCCTTGTACGGTTTACTGGATAGAACATTTCAAATGAAATTGTTAGGATTTAAAAAGAATTTTGTTGGCCATACAATATGATATTTATTTGAAGGCTAACATAATTGTAAGTAGATGAAAATTGTTGTTTTTCAAGATTTGGTAGGGGGTCACAACCTACCCCAACCTTGGGGTATGTTGTTACATTACAGCATACGGAGCAAAAAGTTACAGAAAATATCTTGCCCATTGTAATCGCGTATTTCTAATTTTAATCAAGGAATCACTTTAATTATTCAGTCTTCAATGTTAATTTCTTTCTGGTTAACAATGAACATTTGTTCTGGTGTGACTGTCAAAATTGCTGATTTTCTTGTCTTACGTGTGATCTTTACTTTTGGCGCAACTTTTGGATAAGGTATATAATTATTTTAGGAGAAAAAGTTTCTTTATCATTGTTAAGTTCTTATCCTGAAAATAATAAAAATCTCAAAAACATACCTAACTCAAAATTTTTGAATGGAGCATATTTACACGCGTAACAATCTGCCCCATTTGTATGTAACTTTCTGCCTCAATACAAAATGAAACATTTGAGGTGAAAAAATAAGAACTCCGCAATTATTTTTAAATAAATAATGTGATTACATAAACAAGGAACTTGAAGTAGCAAAAATAACATAAATCCAATAAATTATCTCAAGTACCTATCTACAACATGAGACCAAAATTACGAAAAAGAATTAAAAAACATGCTGTTTATGATAAACACGTACTCAGTGACTTGTAGACGCCACTAGAGTACATGTACAAGAGGCGATAGCAGACATTGCCATGATCGTTTGTGTCTTAGCACATCTCTAAGTCTTTTGCATTATCTGTAATATGCTCTGTAACAACAACAACTTACCCCCGTAACAACCAGCCCCAGTCTTCCCTTCTTATACTCATAACGTCATGACGCACAATATTTGAGGCTGCCACACTCAGGTTGTTTGTATGTATATTGAGATATAAAACGTAGTAAAGTATAAATCAAATTAGTCAAAAATATTCTAAAATGTTTTATTCCTGCTAAATTCTTCAACGAGCTAGAACTCCAAAACTAAGTATAGAAGATACCTAATTAAATTGTTTGCAGCATTGGATTCAGCATCATTCAATTATTACACTTTCAAAATATCTTTCAGCAGTCTGAAATTCCTGTAAGAAGAATGACGAAAGTTTGGAAAATTCCTGCTGATTTTTATTTTGTAATTTTTTAAAATACTTGTGTCAATTTATTGAGAAACAAATGCCGAGAACGTTCTTCAACATCTTGCTTTTGTTTGGTTTGTGAGATAGAAATCTTAAAGTTATGCTTCATTTATTATACTTATACAATTTAATAAATGGTAACCATTATTTGTTTGGACGAGTGTATTAAAAATACCTACAAAAATATAAGTTAGGGATAAAGTGTTAAAAATGGATTTGTATCTACTTAAAACGGTTTAAATTTTATGAGTCCATTATTTTTGGAAAGTAGATTAACTGTGTTTAAAGCAGTTAATCAAAATTTCGTGCGGGCTGTCGAAAATTTGGTGTAAAATTGATAATTACATTCGTTGTTGCAACGTAGGCTTAACTTATAAACACGCATCAGGAAGTTATATGAGGTCATCCAGTTAAAAGAAGGTAATAAATTTAATATAACGTCATCATGATCTCAAACGCTACGAATTCATTTCACATTCACTCTTGTAAATATCTAATTCTTTCACAGTATTCTTAGTGTAACTTTTTATTTTCATCATTTCATTTGGAAATGCGGTAGCCCGATACTTTTCGTGATAAGCACGTAGCAGGAACTGTGTTTGTAGTTTGTAACTTGTAACATCAGAGTTGCTGATATCTGGCCTAGGACATAACGCCCACGTGCCCTATCTGCTTGTTACAGAGATTGGACCAGGAGATGTGTTTTCTAATGCTACATTGACACAGAGCTTTTAATAGCAATTTTGTTAATCAAGCAAATACTTTAATGATAGTCGAAATAAATTTCATAAGATAGAAGCAAGTGACCCATTCTATTACACTATGTAAAGAAAATAGAACTGTATAATCTTTACTTTTCGCCTTATATTCTATAAGAAAGAGGCATTGTGACGGGTTTTTGGTGAATAAGCACGTTTTAGGGTCTCTAGAATATGAATTAAGTATTTTCGAGATGGTATCTGTGTGCGTGCGCCTGTATGCGTATGTTACAATTTTTTCAAAACTCAAAAATATCAAATATTTAACAACCAAATTTTATATTTTAGGTTGTGATACGAATATTAATTTTCTTAAATATTTCGATTCTTCATTCATTTATGAAATTTTTTTTTACTTAAAAGTTTATTTTATCTACAAATTAGTATTTTGTAAATTTTTCCGTTAATGGTACTATTTAGGATAATAATTTACAGTTGGAAACTTCAGTATCTTGTTGTCTTAAAATTTAATTGATTATGACAGTGACAGAGTGACAGTAACAAAAGTGACACATCGTTTATATCTCCTGGTGCACTTTACATAAAATGACTAAAATATTATTGTGAGTAGGTACAACTATATTTATATTAGTAGCAAAAAGTGTAAAGCATGGCGAGAGGACTTGTGCTGGCCACAACAGATTTTTTTATTTTTGAATAAAAATGAAGTAAGCACCTAATTAACTTGTGGAATCAATTATTAATAATTATTGTGCTAAGGGGTTCGTGCTGTCCTTTTAATATTATACGTCATTCTAGCCAAGAAAAAGCAGATGGCACTGCGAACGCAGTCCGTTATACACGCACACATTTTATTAGATAATTCAAAATTTGGCGCGAACTTAAATAAGGTATATGAATAGAGCTGTCATCTATAAAGTAATGTAGTATACTTCGATGTACCTAACTATGAAATTCAAAATAAGGTATAAGTAATGTTAATGGAAATCAAAATGTTTGCTAGTGTAAATCTCGACCAATCAGATTTAAGAATATATCGCTCTATGTTATCCAACGTTTTTTCTTAGCTGAAATGAGGTATAGTTAATTTTCCTGCCCACAATATATTATTAAATTTTAAGATTTCTACTCTTAAAAATTTATTTTATTTTTTTATTATTAAGGGCTTTGTTACTATGACTTAATACCGACTGATAATGTGTATTATGTCTCTCTGTTGTATATCGAAATAAATATAAATGTGAAAGGTTCTTGATAGTATACGAGTAAATGTAATTGTCATCTAATAATTACATACTCGTAAATATTATTATTTATATTTTCTTGTTTATAAAACAAACATTACATTTACAGCCACATTAATATCCTTTCACCAGATAAATTATATAATTACAGATTATAAAAAAAGACAAATAATGTCTTTGAAATATAAGAGGTGTACTAATAATTTTAAATATCAGTCAATCCTTTTAAATTTAAAAAAAATTACCTAATCTTTAATATTTGGTATATTTGGCCCTACTGAAATAATTTTATGCTGCCGTCTATGAAATGTTTGCTCATGCTACTACTATTTAATATTATATTTGTAACAAATTAAATTCATGCCATTAGTAGCTTTATTACAGAAATAATTTGCTTGTGCTTTTTGCTTCAATACCTCAAGACCAGAGATTCTCAAACGAAATGTTTAATAATAATAATATATTAATAATTATTATTTCTGTCTCAAAAAATCTAACTTTAGAAGGCTTAGTTTGAATTAATAAATATGATAATATGAAACAGTATTAAAGAGTAGGTAGAAACATTAATTATATACTGTAAGTGTATAAAGGAAAAAGTTTCAGAACTACTGTTCAAAAGTATGAATTATATTTATGCTCTCATTTATGCTGCATTTATAGCTAACCAGACGTAGCAAAAAGATCCATCGTTTAATATTATTACATTGTAACACGCGATACCAATGTAAACATCAGTTTGTATAAATAAACATTTTTGTAGTTGTGGCACACCGGTACAAGTTTCTTTACATTTTAAATATGTCAAGAACACTTACAATATTTACGAATATTGTTGACAGTAGTGTAGGATTATTTTACATTTCCTATTTAATATGCAATAAAGAATAAACACAAATTTTGTACGTGGATGTTTACATTAAAATGAAAATAAAACCAGCCAATATTAAATGCAAACTTGGGTCTAACGAGTTTAAATGTACACTAAAAACTTATTTTACATCCAATTGCTTTTACTCAATTAATGAATATCTTAATATGTAATACTTACTCTCTTATATTATTTTGTATTGTATGTATTTTATAATGTACTGACGATTCCGATAGGCTGCTTTGTACACCTTATTATGGAATAAAATAATAATATTATTATTATTATTATTGCGCCTTTAAAACTATATCGAATTCACTGCTACACATGTATGCTTTCCTGGTTGCTTCTGAGATTAAATTTGAACACCAAATCACTGAATACAATAATACATTATTGTATTCAGTGACCAAATTAAAAAATTAAGTTTCTAGCTAAATTATCTATCACCAAAACCATATTTAATTCTTGTAAAACACAAATTTGCTTACTGGGTAAAATGAACATTGTTTTTACTTCCTTGTACGGAGTAATAAGGAAGTATTGTAATCGCGAAAAATTTCGGTTTTCAGATTTTGATGGAAATATCCGTTTTGACCTTTTCTGAATCCATTATGACTAGTTTCGTCGTGACGTCTGTACGTATGTACGTCTGTACGTATGTGTGTCGCATAACTCAAATTCGGTTAGACGTAGAAAGTTGAAATTTTGTATTTAGGACTGTTATAGCATCTAGTTGTGCACCTCCTATTTTTGGTTTCAATCTACAAACCGGGAGTAGTAAATTTAAAAAAAAACTTCGATAAATATTTAATTTAAGACAAATTTTTTTATTTTAAATGAAAGATTATGTGATTATTACCTACAATCGGTATTTTATAAATATTTTTGTATCTGGTATCATTTAAGAATAATTAAAGTATATATTTATAATTTAGTATTTCGGTATCTTGTAGTCCATGATCGATTAACATTTGTTACTACGTAAAATTTAAATGTTTATGACATGACAGTGACAATAGTAAAATATGCTTTATATCTTCTTCTGCAGTTTAAATAAAATGACTAAAATATATTTGTGAGTAGGTATACTAGTATAATAAGTTAAAAGAATTTTTTATATTATTCTACATTTTAGTTATTAAGAAAAGTATGAACAAACAAGGCGTACAATGAAGTCATGTGGTGTCCACGTCAGATTTTTTAATATTTTTAAAGTGTTTCGCCTTGAGAGCTTGAACGGATGTACAGCTTCACATGCATGATTTCTTGTTTGCATATTGAGTTTGAACTTAGAACATCAAAATAAAATTCAGCTTTATATTATAGAGTTTTCGGTATAATAGTATATTATTTAACAAGCACATTATAGGTTATGATTCAAGAGGATGAAAGTTTATTCACGAGCTGAAGGCGAGTAAATTATAGCATGCAGCCATTACGTACCAGTCAAATATACCACATTTTATCTACAACTTTTTAAATAAAACATTTATTTACAATTATTTTTTCATCAAAATATTAACCTAATCTCACCTTTTTTTGTGTTGAGCGATGACATTTGACAGTTGTATTGAATAATGAACTCATAATATAATAGTGTTGAATTATGAATTTATAATAGAATCCTGTGTTATTTACCTACATAATGAATGTATTCTTCAAGGATCGAAGATAAATATAATTATTATATTAGAGCAAGGTAAATTAATATTATTATTTAATAGTCGTAGTATAGATAAAATATATTTATTTATTATTTTGTATAGATACCTATTGCCATAATACAAGAAATACAAACGCTGTCATATGATATTAATTGGACCATGTTAATAAGAAAGGGATTAAGAATCAAAACAAATTGTTAGTTAACTGTCTATTACATGCGATTTTTAATAATATTTTTAGTACATGCTCCCTAAAATCATTACTTTGCGAACTGTTTTCAGTCCGCAAAATAATATTTTAGGGGATCCAGTGCTCTAAAATAACTTAACCAATTTATAGGTAATGAGCTATTTTAAAGTTATATTTTAGAATAATTTATATGTAACACGTACACAAACTGAGTTTTAGAAGACTCGCCTAATTTAAAGAATCGGCTTGCGCCTCGTCCGTAAATAGATTCGTCCTCTATAAATCTCTATTTTGCGTACTTGTTGCATAAATAACTATTATAGTTATTTGAACTTGGTACTATCCAGCATTTTGAAGCATCGTTTTTTAGAGTATTAATTTTGCTCCCTTTCTGATTGATAATCCTGATCTCATCAATTTGATTCAACTCTCTCATACCAAATAACTTTCCCGATCAATTTCTTCCCGGATTTGAACTCAACATCGGCTTTATATTTTGCCGGTTGTATGATCATCGGCAAATCAACAAAATTCAAATCATAGTCCTTGTAATAATAAAAATCTTTTTCAATGGGACACTTAACAGGCAAATGCGTGTTCGACAACTTGGTTATAGCTCCGTAGAACATTCTGTCCGTCCGCATGTACGTGCACATGTTGATAGACATTGGTACCCCTGTTTTCTCGTAAGATGCAGTATTTGGCGACAATGGTTTCATGTACGTTTGGAAGTAGATTTTGGCGTCTCTTGGAATTGTTTTGGTTATGTTTACGTCCATGCTCATTTTGTTGTTTTTTATGGTTGGTGCTATTGAACCATAAGTTGGGTCCATGAAGTCGGTTTCCATTTTTTCTGGCACTATTTTGTAGTGATGCTGAAATAGAGGCCGCCGATGTTAAGGTGACAAATCAGTGTACATTTTTGTTATAATAACAACGATTAATCTTTTGTAAGTGATTTGTTAAATGTAGCAAAATTAAAGGTTAAAACTGACAAATTGTCATATATAATACCATTAGTGACTATGATTTTGCCGGCAATTTTTGCCGTCTGCGCACGACTGCTTGTTGTGTCGAAAATAAACACGAGTAAGTAGCACGAGTGTTTATTTTCTAAAGCAACAAGCAGGAGTGACCAGACGGCAAAAATTACCAAAAAATCATGTATGGTATTCGGCTTGACAATTTCTCGAATTATTTTATTTATTCCAAAAAAAGTAATCTTATTTTTAAAACAATCATCAACTGACATAATATCTAAGCAACGCTTCGCGGCAATTTTCACTAGTGAAAATTGTCACTGTAGTTCGTCTGTGATTGGTACAATTCAGCAAAATACTGTGTTTTGATTGGATGAAAAACAATGAGTGGAATTGTCATAGTTAAATGTATCAATAGTAATTGCGTCATAAGGGAAGATATAGGCATATTACATCCCGAAGATTTCTGATGCACGAGCGAGCGAGGGCAGTAAAAGCTGAGGGAAGTAGTTAATATGCCGTTAGATTCCCGTAGGGCACAAGATATTTTTCCGCATCCATGAGAAGCACGTATTAAATAAAAAGATCTATTTGTGTAATGTAGAATACAATCCTATGAAAGTGTGTCACTTTTCTGAACATAACTTAAGCTTGAATTACATTATACTTTTTCGGCTAGAAAAAAGAACTTTTTTTAGATGCTTAATTCGGCTAGAATCCAGTTTTAAAATTTGTTCTTGTTGCCAACTGAAATTTAAAAAAAATGTAATTGTCATTGTCAGTTGTTGAGTTTTTAATACCCTGGTAAAGTACTGGTTGCATTTCATACAATTGTACAAGAGTTTTTGTTATTTCAGGAGTTCATTTATACCTCATTACGGTTCAAGACTTTACTTTTACTTTTGATTCTGCTGTCACTCAACTTTATTATTTTTGAGGTTATATACAGAAGGTTGGTAATATGAAAATTGGACAGTTCTAGTATGAAACTTGGATCGAAATTTTCTTGATTTACATTATCCAAGTGAGCATTCTAGAATTAAGTATGAAAATTGTCGAAGTTTCTAGCCGAAAAAAGTATAATGTAATTCAAGCTTCAGAAACCAAAACCATGGCAACATGTACCTTAAAATTAATTTAAAAAATTCTGACAGTAATACATTTTTTATAAATGTTAAAAATACGTCTTTTGTAATGTTGATTTGTTCATTAAATTAATTGGCAACAATAAAGTGTTGTTATAAATATCATTCCAAAGGACTAAACAATAATAACTGTAACTGTGTGTACGTACTGTGTACGTATCGTATCTTTTTGACACGTAACCTCATATTGTCAAATTTCAAGTATTCAAGTGTCTAATTTTGAGTAATTTTCGTGTTAAAATTATTATTATTATAAATTTATTTTAAACTAATTTGAAGTTATATTCGTATCATTCGTATTAACTTCAACTTAATATTATAATAACATACATTAATCACTTATATAAATATTGAAGTTTGCTAAATAGTCAAAAAGTCAAATTATTTTGATTCTAATTCTATCGGTAGATGTCGCGTCGTACGCATGAACTGTAAAACCCGCCAATTTTCATTACGTCATTATTTACCCGCAATTGTTAATCTCATATAAGGTAAACAATCTATCAATTACATTCATGGATACGGAAAAAATTGTTTTTGTTAAAACAAGTAACATCAGAAACTTCTTTTTAATAAAATACTAAGCAATAACAATCGTTTTTGTATGCTAAGGGCTGAAAGTAACCTTTTGCAGATTGAGGCTAGAAATAATGGCACGAGCGCATCAAGGGCAAACTAGTCGAAGTCTGCAAAAATACTTTCAGCCAGAAGTATACACTACATTTTTTCTACGATTAATTGATTTTTGTTAGCAATTTATCATCTATTTCTATATCATCATATCTACGGATGCGAAAATTTTGAATGTAGAAAAACAAACATAATAAATGCAAACAAACTTCATATTCACATTTAGAAAGGATTTTGGTTGAAAATTGTCATATTAATATAAATTTAACCACATCTTAATAAATTATTTATGATTACGGAAACATATTTTTATAAGCAGCGGGTTGAAAATATTTTCAGACCTTATCTATTAACAACGATCTACAAAGAAGCATTGGTCTGCAATTATTGTTCATTTTCACATAACCAAGTGAAGTCTAAAAAGCCTACTTTTAATACCGATCGTAGAAAAAATATTTTGTGAACCTCTAGACTCCTTTAGTTTTGTTAATATTTTGTTAACTTTAACAACCAATTTCTAACTGTGTATAAGCATTAAATTTGTCGGGATTTATTCACTTAAATTACTGAATATTTCAATATGCTAATATAGGTACAAATTTTGTTGTAATTACCCCCATAGATGCAAAAACATTTTGCAAATTAAACTCAAATAGGACAACAATTATTATCACTTGTTTATTCATTGCAACAATAAATATTTAACTGAATATTACAAGTATAAATAGTACAAAATGTTTACATAAAAAGCTGAATACATTTCAGTGAAACGTGATAGATTGCTTCAATAATTATTATTACATCTTTCAGAACAAAATGCTTCATGAAAAATATTATAATTATTCATTGGCGATAAATATCATGCATCCGTTTATGGTGTAATAATGGCAATTAAATTTTTCATTTTGCATTTTGCACTGATAATAAGAGACAGGATGTTTGACTAATCTTGTTGTTTTTTGTTGTTGAAGGTAAAGCATTTGATATCACGTACGTTCGGATTTGGTTCTACTCCCCGAGACCTGAAAGCTTTTCGATTTACAAAAGGACGAGAGAAGATGGACCTTGGATGCCGTATCAATTTTACAGGTAGGAATATTTTGACTTTTCATGAGTTATGCTGATGGTTTAATAATACAGGTTATATCAGAAATACAGACATCTGATCTGGAATTTTTTTTTTAAATATGAATTACAAATAAATGAAAGAAATAATATGCTACAAAAATAATGCGTAATTTTGTTTTATCCAACACCAATAAAAGCATCATAACTATAATAATATGGTGGTTTTAAACAAACAAATTAAAAGATTGTCCACTAGTGGCTGAGGTGTTGGATAAAACGTTATACTGCACAGGTGGGCAAAAAGGAATGACCCACTCGAGAAAATTATCTCACTCAGCCTTCGGCCTCGTGAGTAACGCCTTACTTTGCCCACTAGTAAAGTAAATAACTTATTATTAACTTTCAATAAAATTATTCTATAACAAGCAAATAATATTGACAAAAAATTACGGCAAGGCAATATTTGAATAAAAAAATTAATAAATGTCATTTAAAAGCTCCAAAATATGCATTTTTAAGAGATATGCTTTATATCACTTTATTCTTTTATGAAACGAATAAAACATCTGTAAAAAAATTGCAATTTATGATCAATAATATTCAATATGCATATATGCATACTGATTATGAAATTTTTTCAGAAACAAGGTCCATTGTAAGAACCATTGGATTCGCATAACGAATATTAAAAATAAATTTAATGAACAGCTAAATAGAATAACATAGAATTATTGGAAATTATGTTAAAATAATTAGGTATCAATCCCGTGACATTAAAAATTATTATTATTTAAATTTTTTTGGATTTATTGAAATAGTTATTTATGTAATAACTAATAAGTACGCAAAATAGAGTTTTAGAGGGCGAATCTATTTACGAACGAGGCGCAAGTCGAATCTTTAAATTAAGTGAGACCTCTGAAACTCAATTTGTGTACGTGTTACAACAAACTGTTAAATACAAAAAAAATTAGTATATGCTCTCCAAATTTGATTAGTAACTAGGTATTTGAAATTATTCTAAAATATGACTTTAAAATAATCAGCACAATCAAAGTGTATGTACTAGAAGATATGATACATGATACATTCTGTATACATAATAAGTAATCCTTGACCATATTATTGAGTTATATAACCACAACAGCATTTATGTTTTGTGTGTAGTGCGACTTGTCGTGACACGTATCACCTTCCCGACAAACGAGACACAACCAAAGGAGAAGAAACTCGGGCTCTTTGTACTTCAGAATATTCTGACATTTCTCCCCTTCGGGACGGTAATGTGGCCTTTTCTACCCTCGAAGGAAGACCTTCTGCCTATAATTTCGACACCAGCCCGGAACTACAGGTAAGAAGAGAAACAAAATATATTTTATTACTTATTTGTTAATTTATTTATTTATACAGAAATACAAAAATTAGATTTATAATTTTTATCTACGACTAATGTATAACATTAACATTAAATGTGTGATGTTTGCTACATAATACCATATAATAATCCCACAGGGAATAATATCAGGGAATAATAGTCAGTATTCCCTTCTCTGCACCAATCAGAAAATTACTCTGCCTGAATCAATTTCTCCGTGCACATTATTTTTTTAAAACATTGCAATGTTTAATGATGTGAGAATTGACATTTGGAAATGTCAAAATTATTAAAATATTGTCCATAATAAGTTAGTCGTAGATAAAGTACAGTATACAACTCGCTATAATGGATATTATTTCCTCAGATGATTAAAACCCTCGCTCGCTTTGCTCGCTCGTGTTTTAAACTTCATCTTCAGGAATAATAGCATCCATTATAGCGTCGTTGTATAATATACTATTATAATGCGTAAATTATTCCTATTTAATAATTTGTGTTCATAATTAAATTTAAATTACTATAAATTAACTTTTTATTAACAATTACTAAAAGACTAAATATGCCCTGTTCACACAAGAATTCTTTGAGGATTCTTTAATGCTGCCGAATCCTGGATAAAAAGGAATTCACAGTATTGAAGCTATCAATGAATTAGAAATTTTTCTTTTCCAATTTAGTGGCACCGTTATTTGATAGGCAATTCTCACCAGGATTATTTTTCTCAAAATTCAAGAGCATGGAAGAATCCTCAAAGAATCCTTAATTTAACAGAACTTTAGGCATTTCAAGAATATCGTCTTGTAAAAATATTTTAGCATTTATATAAAAAATATGAGAAGGTACATTAATTTCAAAAATTAGGACACAATTCTTATATAGGTAATTATATTTTCAACTAATTTGTTACATATTAGGTACTTGAGATGGGAACTTAGGTTATAAAATTTACAAGCAAAAATAGGTATCTAGGTACCTAAATAGGTAGAAAATCTTATTTTTTTAAATATCTGAAATTAGGTACCTACTACTAAAAAATATTTTAGGGTTAAATTTTTTAAATAGTTTTATTGAAATTTTTTGAAAATATAATCAAAATAAACATTGATTCATGAATTATTTTAGCAAACTTAAAAATTGACAACTTTAAAATTAAAAATATTTGTAAATGTGAGAATTAAAAAAAAAAACTTGAAACACACGATTTAGGTACCGTAAAAATGACATAACATATGGAACGATATTTTTAGTTTTTTGCTTATATCTTCTTTATTTTGTTATAAAAATATTTTTTTATTTTTTTATATGATTCAAGTTTATCTCTTGGTATTATTTGTATAAATATCATATTTTTAATAATTACCATAATTTTTACCTTCCGCTTACCTGTAAAGGAAGGTATTGGAATCATGCAAAAAATCGGGTAGTGAGTTTTTAGTGGATGAGCACGAATTAGAGTCCTTACAACTCATTTTTGATAGTTTCCCGATGATGTCTGTATGTATGTGTGTGCGTGTGTGTGTGTGTATGTGTGTGGTCCGGGCCGATGCCGTCTGTTGGATAACTCAAATACGAATTACCCAAAAATTTTGATATTTGGTATTTTACAATTGTATACGAATAGGAAGAGCTCATTAGATTTTGGTACAAATATCTTCACCGGAAGTGATATTTTTTGAAGATTGAAAAGATTAATTGTCAAAAATTTCTATAAATTTGGATAAATATAGTATTTATTTGTAATAAGAATAAGAGGAAAAGTTATTTGCAATCTATGTTATAAAATAATTGTCTTTATCTGGTAGCATTAAAGAACTGCAGTAAAATTTAAAAAATCTGCTGTGGCCACCACACGACCTCTCGCCTAATTCTGCTTATTCTACTAATCTACTAATCTAAATAGTTTTACTTACATTTTAATAGTTTCATGTTCATATGTAAACCAAGATGCAAGCAAAAGATGTCAACTGTACTGTCACTGTCATAATCATTCAAATTTTATGTAGAAACAAATTTCATATCATGGACAACAAGATACTGGAATTTCAAAAAAATAGAATATTAATTGTACTTTATTTTATTGTTAAATACTTCCAGATTCAGCAATTTGTATTTATAATTAACTGTACACATAGATAATCACAATTTCTTTTATTTTTAATTGCAAAAATTGTCATAAATAAATAATGTACCAATATATTTTAGGAAAACTTTTCCAAACTTCTAAAAGTACTACTTCCGGTTTGCGGATTTCTACCAAAATCTTATCCGGTGTTAAGATACTTATTAAAACCTTAAATATGAAATTTGGTTATAAACGGTTTGATACTTTTTAAGTTATCGTGGACGAAAAATCGTCGGTTCATACAAACGCACACACACACACACACACGCACACACACACACACAGACATCATCGTGAAAATAGTAAATTCGTATTGTAGAGACCCTGAAACGTGCTTATCCACCAAAAACTCATACTCGAAAATTTTGACCCATTACAATACCTCTCTTATAGAATATGAGGCGAGAGGTAAAAATAAATTTATCAAATAAAACATTGAAATCTTGTAATCCATGTTCGGTTGACTTTTGTTTCTGCATAAAAAATATTGACAGATGAGACGGGTGACAAGTTGGCATACTAGCGTTATATAAGTCATACGTAAGCTATTAAATGTAGTAACTGAACGGAGGATTGCTTCAACACAGAAGAGTTTTCGTGTGAATGAATCTTTTGATTCAGGTGATACTAATTTCTGTGTTTGAATATTTTAGATTTTTTTGTATATTTTAAATGGGCATCAGATTGTACGTATACATTTCTGTTTAAAGTTTAAAGTCTAGATATGGCGGAAGGTTGTGTGATGGCCACGTCAGATTTTTTTTTATTATTTTGTTGTGTTCCATATAACCAGTAGTTTGGGGATATATGAAACGATGCCAATTTTTGTAATGATAACTGCCTTATTCTATGATTTGGTCCATATTATACCTCAAATTTATCTTTATGGTTCATTGACACTGAGAAAAATGAATGTTTTGAAACAAATAATTTTAGAGTGTTGAATTTTTATAATGTGATAATAGTTTTGTATGTGGTTTTTATTTGAATTGAATGTTAAATTATTAATAATTCTATTTGTAAATGTTAAAATTGAATGTTACTTTCAGTTATCTTTTTGTGTGTTGAATAAATGTAATTCAATGTACGAAAAATAATTTATTAATTATTCCAAATATATAAACAGCAACTTAAATTAAATGTGAGTATATTTTTAAACAAAAGTTTTTTCGTTTCATGTACTTATTTTTAAATATAATTTAAACCTATTTGATTAAATGTACAAATTATTTTGATTTTGAAACAGAAATTGAATATTTCCGTCAAAACTATTTTGGTTTTGAAACACTACATAAAATAGGTAGTTGAGAAAATAAATTTTTCTTTTTTGTTGGATTGCAGGCTTTAATTATTTATTATATCATATACGACGTTTCGACCTTGATTTAGGTCATTTTTAAGCAAAAGGTGAGTCTAAACGGGACTCTTGAGGTGTACACCTCAATAGCATTTTAATGTTATATATATATATATATATATATATATATATATATATATATATATATATATATATATATATATATATATATATATATATATATATATATATAATAATAATAATAATAATAATATTTATTTGTTAAGAGAGCGAAAGCTCCATACAAAGAGTGGCAGTAGATAATAATGATGTAAATAAATTATACATTCATACTATATAGATAAATAATGAAATATTAGATTATTGAATATAATATAAATTAAATTAATAAAATAAATAAGTTGTGTGGATATATCATATGTTTAATATAAATGCTCTTAATATATATATATATATATATATATATATATATATATATATATATATATATATATATATATATATATATATATATATATATATAATTTAATATTAAATTTAACATTGTAACTTTTGCTTGAAAATGACCTAAATCATAAGGTCGAAATGTCGTATATGATATAATAAATAATTAAAGCCTGCAATCCAACAAAAAAGGAGTTTATTTTCTTAACTACCTACATCTTCATTCGGCTTAAATAAATATTCCATTCAACTACATAAAATAGTTAAATTTGTCTCTTTGTGAAATTAGCAGAATGTAAAATAAGATTGATTATAAATAATGTGGAAAAATAAGTATTATTAAGTAGAAGATGGATTGTACGTGTTTTATTTTATAAGCTGTGAACACGAATAATAAAACATATAGTATAATAAATTTGATTAACCGCACACATGGTATAATATTATATCTATACCGATTATTTAAATAGTGAGGCTGTCACATGCAAGTTGGGTAAAACGTGTGACACAAAATTACGAGCATTCCTTGAATAAGTATGGTTGTTAGTAAGAATACAACGCCGGGAAGATTTTTGTGGCTTAAACTGAAATGTGTACCTGACTGGATTCGAACCTGAGTTGCCAAAACCACAGTCGGACACTCAGCACTCAGGTATCCGCCTTATAATTACTAATCATGTTTTTTAAAGGAATTATTATTTGCAAACAATTCCTTAATTTCGAAAATTTATTGTAAATGACATAATGGAATATTCAATATTGTTACCTCAGTCATGCGTATGCGTACAATGAAATTTGGAAGAAATTTGTAGAAAGGAAAATTGTAAAATGTACAATTCAATATCAACTATGAACGTAAGGAAATCCCGTGACGATCTATTTAATCTGTGTAATATTATATGGGTATTTCTTTTCCTGCTTTTCTCACCAATTTGGGTTATCATCTGTTATCAATTTATAAAAAACTATAAAACCACACTAATTAATCGATCCATTCATTATTCTGCCTACAGTTGTTGAACAAATCAGAGTGGGCACCAGTCTTTAAAATATAATATAATATAGATTTTTACAGCAAAGGTATGTAGAAAAAACAATTCAAACTTAATCAACTAAACGGGCATTGTTTCAGATAAAATAAGATGATTTTTACAATAGTTATAATAGTTTGTCTCATGATAATAATAGGTTCTGTGGCTTTATTTATAAAGTATTTCTGTTGTTCTGATGAGCGTTATTACGAACAAACTTATAACGAGCATACTGAAGCTATGACTGCTGACCCTACAGCAGTCACTGTTTGTGAATTGAATACTGTTCAATACGACAATATTGCCAATAATGATATTAATACTCTTGATACATCTAATTTTGCTACTGCTGATGTAGGAGACTTTGACTTTTAATAACAACTTTTGTATTCTAATTAAATATACTTCTTTGATATTAACAACCTCTCTTAGTTTATTTCTTAAATATCGTTATGATTTTTTTTGTTTGCACACATTTTAAGTTTTAGCATATCTAGGAAATCGCGTTCGAATGTTTTTAAATATTTCTGAGCATTTTTGTATGCACCTACTAACTAAGAAGTAGGTATGTTCGGTATTTTCTACATGCTAATTCTATGATTAATACTTTTAAAGATACTCATGTTTAAATTGTTTTTATATATGGACTTTTTAAACTATAACAATACACTACAATTCACAACTTCGTTCATATATTTTAATGGCATGTAGTGCTCAACTTACTTATGACGGAACAGAACTGATTTTTTTTATTCAAAATTCGTAATTTAAGTTTCCAGATTTGGTTTTAGGTCACTGTTTTTATATGGAATTTAATAAATTTACCATTTTTGCCATTGCATAATAAATTAAAACTTGATTGATGCAGTGGTTTTAAAATATGCTTCTTAATTCTTTTTTTAAATTCTTTTCGTTCCATGATCAGTAAGTTAAGTACTATATGCCATTAAAATATATGCACAAAATTGTGAATCACCCTGTAGATCAAATAAGAACTTACTCAAATTCTACTATATTGTTACGCCATGATCGCTTTCTATTAACTTTTTATTCTTTAATTAATTAATGATTAATTGTTTATCCAACACCTCTTAATAATAAAAGCATCATAACTATGGTGATTTTAAACAAGCAAAGTAACAGATTGCCCACTAGTGGCTATGATCGCTTTGATCAAAATTATACTCACTTGTGGGTAAATTGTTACTTTGCTTGTTGGAAGTCACCATAGTAACGATATTTTAGGTTGGAACATAATATTTTTTAAATATTTAAGCAGTTATTAAGAGATGTTGGATAAAACGTTATACTTCACACGTGGACAAAAAGGAATGACCTACTCGAGAAAATTATCTAACTCAGTCTACGTCCTCGTGAGTTAAGACTCATGAGATACTACGTACCTATGTTCGCAGTGATTGAGTTTAGATTCATTTATTCATTATTGGTGTAGTAAGCATGGAATAAAGAGGTTGCAAATAAAACTTATCAGTCTACTTTCTTTTCCTTGTTTGTGTGCGTCTGTGTGAGTTGTTGGTATAAGATAATGTTTTTGGTATTATACTACCCAATAAATTGTTAAGATGATTTAAAATTATTTACAATTTCTTTATCAGATTGCGGCTAAGCTGGACACTAACATTAAATAAATATCTTATATAGTCACTTAAAATAAATCAGTTTCTTCAATTAATTTAATATTTAGATTATTTTTAAATATTGTTGAAATTGTTAAATCACGCTCTTAAAACATTATTAAATGATATCGTATATTGTTAATACAATATCTATAAAGTACAAACTCAACTTTAAGTACTGAGTAGTAGTAGTATTGTACTTTTCAAGGACTGATGTAGCAGTAATAAGTACCAAAAATACTCGATTTTCACTGGCTAAATATTAAATATACATTAGTTAAGGTGATCCTCTACCCATGGCAGAATACAATCAAACACATTGATTTCGCACGCTATTCTATAGCGTTTATTGTTTTGTTAAACATAAAAATAACAAATAATCTATGTTTGAGGGGAAAACATAATTTTGGCACCCATATTTGTAAATAAACTGCAATATTTGTAAAAAAGAGGGTTTTCGCGCGCCACTGTACAGCTTTTATTTACAAATGAATTAACTTCAAATTTTAATATGTTGTAAAAAATCTGACGTGGACACCACATGACTTCCTTGTACGCCTATTAAACTGTTCATACTTTTCTTAATAACTAAAATGTAGAATAATATAAAAAATTCTTTTAACTTATTATACAAATATATTAATATATAAGTACTACTACTACTACTGCTACTATACTCACAAATATATTTTAGTCATTTTATTTAAACTGCAGAAGAAGATATAAGGCATATTTTACTATTGTCACTGTCATGTCATAATCTTTTAAATTTTACGTAGTAACAAATGTTAATCGATCATGGACTACAAGATACCGAAATACTAAATTATAAATACATACTTTAATTATTCTTAAATGATAGCAGATACAAAAATATTTATAAAATACCGATTGTAGGTAATAATCACATAATCTTTCATTTAAAATAAAAACATTGTCTTAAATTAAATATTTATCGAAATATTTGAAAAAAGTACTACTTTCGGTTTATAGATTGAAACCAAAAATAGGAGGTGCACAACTAGATGCTATAACAGTCCTAAATACAAAATTTCAACTTTCTATGTCTAACCGTATTTGAGTTATGCGACACACATACGTCCGTACGTCCGTCCGTACGTACAGACGTCACGACGAAACTAGTCATAATGGATTCAGAAAAGGTCAAAACGGATATTTCCATCAAAATCTGAAAACCGAAATTTTTCGCGATTACAATACTTCCTTATTACTCCGTACAAGGAAGTAAAAAGCTTAGATCTGCGAAATAACCGATCGAATTTTTTAAATTCGTTTTCAAATAGAAGATATTTGTATTCAAAAAATAACAAAAATTCTCAAAATTAAAATTAACATATTTCGATTTTAAAGCAAAATTTAAAAATTCTGCATCGACCATTTTGTAAATTGTACTTTTATCTTCAACAATTTCTTTAATTTAAAAATTCTGCATCGACCATTTTGTAAATTGTACTTTTATCTTCAACAATTTCTTTAGATTATTATATTTAACAAAACAATAGGAGTGGCGCGCGAAATATCTGTTTTTAGCTGCGTGTTGTCTGGCGCGGTAGAGGATCGTCTTAAGACTAAAAAAAATTCTACTGGCCCCAAAAACGTTGAGATTTGGCCAAAATCTTACATTTAAAGTAGGAAAAAGGATTTTGAGACACGGAACGCAAAATAATAAATTATTAACATGTAAAATTAAATATATTTTTATTTCCCTTGTACGGAGTAAAGAAAGTATTATAATCGCGAAAAATTTCGGTTCTCAGATTTTGACAGAAATATCCGTTTTGACCTTTTCTGAATCCATTATGACTAGTTTCGTTGTGACGTCTGTACGTACGGACGGACATACGGACGTACGTATGTATGTCGCATAACTCAAATACGGTTAGACGTAGAAAGTTGAAATTTTGCATTTAGGAGTGTTATAGCATCTAGTTGTGCACCTCCTATTTTTGGTTTCAATCTACAAACCGGAAGTAGTACTTTTTTCAAATATTTCGATAAATATTTAATTTAAGACAATTTTTTTATTTTAAATGAAAGATTATGTGATTATTACCTACAATCGGTATTTTATAAATATTTTTGTATCTGGTATCATTTAAGAATAATTAAAGTATATATTTATTATAATTTAGTATTTCGGTATATTGTAGTCCATGATCGATTAACATTTGTTACTACGTAAAATTTAAATAATTATGACATGACAGTGACAATAGTAAAATATGCTTTATATCTTCTTCTGCAGTTTAAATAAAATGACTAAAATATATTTGTGAGTATAGTAGCAGTAGTAGTAGTACTTATATATTAATATATTTGTATAATAATTTAAAAGAATAAAGTAGGTATGGCGTATGGCGGGAGGTCTTGTGGTGGCGACGTCAGATTTTTTATATTATTCTACATTTTAGTTATTAAGAAATTTATGAACAGTTTAATAGGCGTACAAGGAAGTCATGTGGTGTCCACGTCAGATTTTTTCTTTTACAACAAAATAAACAAAAAAAATAAATTCTTTGGCAAAATAAGAAAAAAATAAAAACACATAAACAAAAGATAAACACATAAACAAAGAGTAATCAAAAAAAGTTATTTTTAAATTACATCTCCTGCAAATTAATATGTACCCCTCTATTTATGACAGGTTGGAATAGCTTAAAAATAATTTTCTTTAGTTCTAAATTGTTAATATCCCTTAAATAAGTGTAAATAAATTTATCAGAATTTTAACCTCTATATTTTCTATAAATGGTGGTCTTTGGCCCCATATCTATCAGTAGCTTGTCCAAATGACATCCCATGGACTATACTATAACTGCTCTTAATGCCAGTTCTAAATTATCTAACCTAAAATTTTGGCGGTAGGGGGTTCCCAATTTATGAATATGTTTCCGTGGCATTATGTTCCATAACCTTAAAAACACAATTATTTTACTTAGATCAGTATAAATATTGTAGACATTTTATTTTAACAAATTATATTAATGGAAAATTAAATTGAGGTTAGAAACTACTAAAAATTTCATTGAAGGATATGTCTAAAATGTACAAGTGTAGAGACCCAAGTGAGATTCTGTAGCGTATTGAAATAAGTGATATTTTACTATATTTTTAATAATTTATTTGATAAACTTACCGAATGGTTAAATATCACTAAGACACAAACTTCGACTCGTACGTTCGTGTACAATACAGAATTTTTAAAATCACTAAAATGTTACCAATATACAATTACTAACGGCAAATTCGATTTATGAATGAAAAATTCCATATAACCTCTGGAGTTCCATATATGTCATTTTTACGGTACATTAAATATATAATTTAGGTACTTACTATAGGTAAATTAGGTCCATTAAAAAACACGATTTGATGTAATATAGGTAAAATCATGTTACGCTCAAATGAAAGCATTTTCTTCAAAGCGGATTTTGCTCTGACTCATAAAAATAGTACTCACGTAGAAAAAATGGTGAAAACACAAAATTCCCATCTCTAGTTATTACTTCATAAATGCACTTTTATCAACCATATGACATGAGTAGGTATAGGTAAGTTTAAGTTGATAGCTGGTAACCACACATGGTATAAAAGCGTAAACTTTATTTTTAAAATAGCACATCAAATTTATTATTTTCAATAGGAACTATAATATTTTGTGAGTATAATACTAATACATAACTAGATCTAAATTTCGAATCGATATTTCTATTACTTTGTATTTGTACTGCTTTTTGTTATACCTTTAAATAGACAACCAAAATTCAATAATTCTTCAGCGGCGTACTACACAGGGGCACAATTCACAATTAAAATTAAACACAATAATAAAATAAAATTTTAATAAAACCCAACCAAATACATAATATAATCAAATAATTTTTGTAAAGCACATTAAATAGCCAGTCCGAAAACGGAAACGATGATATACATGGTTTTGTTCTCCCATCGTACTGTGCAAGTTCCATCCGTGGCACTGTCCCAGTAGCACGAAGATGCCGTGTGAAGGCCCGCACCGACCTTTTGCATGATGGAGCACGTCACCACGTACTTGAACGGCTTCTTAAGCTTGCTGAGGGCCGTCAAAACAGACTCCGAGACCTGCGTGCTCCATTGGTTCACTTTGTCCACTTGGTACGAATTATTCGCGATGATGCTCTCGATACTCTCTTTGATGACTTTGTTAACGTCTTCTGTTACAAATGTAGCGTCGTCTTCGAACATTTTGACCGGGTAATTTTGACAAGCGAGACGTATATCAGATGTTTTTAGTAGTTTCGAAATAAGTGATTCCATGGCCGCGTTGAATTTTGTGAAGCGAAGGTATGTTGATTCTACGAAGGAAGGATTGGATCTGACTGTTCGCGAGTTCATATTATGTTTATTATTTGCCTGTCATTTTTTCGGGATCGATACGATAATGGTCGATGTTTGTTATGTTATGCATGCAGGGCCGGATTTAGGTGTGGGCAGAGTGGGTGGCCGCCCACGGGCCCCCACCAAGAAGGGCCTCCCACCAAGTATAAAATATTGAAAAAAAATTGGTTTTTAACAAAAAATCTTCCGAAAAAGACCGATACTTCAGCCGTGAACATTTAATGTCCACGTTGATAATCGAAAAACAGGTGCAGGGAGCTTTTCCTAATGTTGAGATAATTTTAAAAATGTATTTTGTTTTGATGACAACTAATTGCACGGCTGAAAGATCCCTTTCAAAGTTAAAGTTAGTAAAAAACCGATTGCGAACGGCTATGAGCCAAGAACGCCTCAATGATATCTCGTTTATGAGCTGCAATAGCCATGTTTTGAGACGTTTAAGGCCCGAATGTAACAAGGGTTCATTTGAAAGATAAATGGTTCAATCTAGATCCGTCTAGTGTTGAAATTTGCAATTTTTGTTGATATACTGAGTAACAGTTATGTGAAGTAAGGCAAAAAAAAAAGTTTATGACATTGTAAAATTGAAACAAAAAATAAAACTAAAATTTCAACACTAAGCGGATGCGGAGTTCAGCTTTATCTTTAAATGAAAAAAAAAATTAAATCGATCCGACCAAAATTAGTCTCAATTTCAATCCCTATTCAAAAGCATGTTTTTGCTGCGCACAACTTCACTACATTAGGCTCTTAAAATTTGATGCCTTTGTAATATAGTATTAATAGTGTTAATATATTATAAATAAATATATATCCCAGAACAGTTTTATTCAAATGAAATTTCAATTGTATTTACAGGGGCGGCCTCTGAGGAGCCCCCACCAAACTTCTACCAACGGGCCCTCACCACTCTAAATCCGGCCCTGTATGCATGTTTCATGTTCTTCCGGAATACAATTGATGTCAAGTAAATGGTTTTAGTTTGAGAAATAAAAATTCAAGGATGAACTTATGAGCTGATATGAAAATAACGTTAAATTCCTTTATTTCAGAAAGAATGCTTTTTTGACAAGAATAATTTGCTCAATAACTTCTTTTACTTATGGTTTACATGTTTCTCGTCCATTATGTTAAAACAAAGAATGGAAATTTTATTTATTTTTGGGAGGAACTTAAAATAGGAGTAGAATATGACAAAGGATACTTCTTATTTTAGTAATTTTCTTTACACATGCAACATGCTTTTATTGATAGTTTTTTATATGCTTAGGGTGTTAAATCAATTTACGATTTGGATTTATTTTATATTCTTTGTCCCTGGCACTAAAAATTCGGCCTATAAATACTAGTTCTAGACACTTTCAATAAATTTTAATATTTTACATTCGTTGATTCGTTCTTTATTTTCACATGATAATTGATTATATTTTGTATTTTAATCAAAGTTTGACCTATACCTATAACAATATTTGATGCTAAATTTAAGACGACAATTTTCGGAAATTTTCAGAAAAAAAAACTTCTATATTTCAGGTAATTAAGTACAAATTAATATTTTACAGGATATCATTTGTTTTTAATGTAACAAACCTATACGCACTTGTTAATTGGTTGACACAGAAATGCAAATATTGAAATTGTATGGCACCTGGGGCTGGTGACACACACCACACACGTATTTTTTTTTTTAATGAAGAATTTAACAACAGTCACATAAGACTTACTGAGATCTATCATCAAATAGCAAAAGAGTCGGTTCAGCAGTTCAGCTGCGCGAACGGGCGGAACTGATTTTTGTCATATCAATACAATTTAAACTTGGTTTTAGACCTACTAATGTAAAACACGGATAACTCTTGTAATAATCATTTATTTTGATTAATTTTTTTTATACAATGAATATATTTTATGGAAATTATGTATGAAATATGACATCAGACAAATGTACACCATTATTCTCGATACAGAGATCGGCTCTTTTTAACGCGTTTTCCATTACACCACATAATGTTTCTGGTTGAAGGCTCAGTATTTCGTCTCGAATATTATGCTTCAGCTGTCTAATAGTTTCTGGTTTATTAACATACACTTAGTCTTTTAAATATCCCCATAAAAAAGTCGGGCGCAGTTAATCTGGCGAGCGAATTGGCCAAGGGAAATCTGAAGTTTTTGAAATCAGACGTTCGCCAAAAATTTCACTTTATTGGCCATAACACCGCACCAAACAGTACATTTGGATGGGTGCAACTGATGCTGGTGGAGAAGTCTAATTTGCGGACCAGCAAAAAAAGTTTCGGACTGGCTATTTCTAGAAGTGAGACAGGGTTCTTATTTTGAATTTGTGCATTTCCATTTAATGGTTATGTCAACAAACAAAACTGTAGATTTTGGGGCTCTGAAAATCCAAGGGCAATACACCAGCATCGGTGGTGCCTAATTTGCGGACCAGCAAAAAAGCTGCGGACTAGCTAGGTATTTCTACAAGTCAGACTGGGTTCTTATTTTGAATTTGTGCTGCTATAGTAATACAAAATACATATCTATAATCTGGTAATGGAGAACATCTTCAAAGAGGGACTTTACTCTTGGTGAATTTTGAGGACTGGCTATTTCTACAAGTCAGACAGGGTTCTTATTTTGAATTTGTGTTGCTATACTAATAGTCGAGTCAATATACTACTAAAATCGGCCTCACTTCCCGTTTTTTGCGCAGTAAGATGGATCGAAATGGGATGCCCATGGCCGATTCGAGATCAGCGCCCCAAGAAACCCCCGGATGCCGGTTTTCTGCCGCATTGCACGATAATTTTAGGAAAACTCCAAGGGATGACGTATATTTCCAGGTACGGTGCCCCAGGTACCCGGGAGGCTGAATTTAATGTCAGATTCGGATTCTGCGACCTCGAAAACCCCCGGGGACCCGCACTGGTGCAATTGCAGTCATTATTCGCCAAGTTATTAATTTTTAAACTACTGCCTGCAAAAATGCACTTTTCAGAATGCATTTTGCAGTGCACAAATGCAATTTGCAAACCCAAGCGGATCACAAGTAGTCACAAAGTTTATATTTAATTTTAGGAAGCGAATGCAAAAAACCCCATTTCGATCCATCTTACTGCGCAAAAAACGGGAAGTGGATTAGTATATTGACTCGACTATAATACAAAATACATTTATCTATAATCTGGTGATGGAGATCATCTTCAAAGAGGGGCTTTACTCTTGGTGAATTAAAATAAGAACCCTGTCTGACTTGTAGAAATATCCAGTCCGCAAAATTCACAAAGAGTAAAGTCTCTCTTTGAAGATGATCTCCATCACTAGATTTCAGAAATGCATTTTGTATTACTATAGCATCACAAATTCAAAATAAGAACCTTGTCTGACTTGTAGAAATAGCTAGTCCGCAGCTTTTTTTGCTGGTCCGCAAATTAGGCACCACCGATGCTGGTGTATTGCCCTTTAATTTTCAGAGCCCCAAAATCTACAGTTTTGTTTGTTGACATAACCATTAAATGGAAATGCACTTCATCCGACATCAAAACAATCTTGTCAAGTATTTGTGTGGCTAATAAATTTCCAAGAATTCAATTATATTTATAACCTACAAAAAGAAAAAAATAATTTGTGTTTAACATTGGTAGGCCTTATTTGGCCCACCTGTATAACTATATAACAGATTTGTTTGAGTGTGATAGTGATGTTTGTTGTTGTAGGAATGGGTGACAGCGACGGACATCCGAATCTCTCTGGACCGGCTGAACACGTTCGGCGACGAGGTGTTCGGCGACGCGCAGGTGCTGCGCTCGTACTTCTACGCAGTGGCGGACGTGGCGGTGGGCGCGCGCTGCAAGTGCAACGGCCACGCGTCCGAGTGCGTCAGCTCCACGGGAAGTGGAGGCCCGCGCAGGCGCGTGTGCCTGTGCGAGCACCACACCGCCGGCCCCGACTGCAACGAGTGCGAGCCCTTCTACAACGACGTGCCCTGGGGACGCGCCACTGCTAGGGATGCCCATGAGTGCAAACGTAAGTCCACACATTGTTTATTTTTAAATTTAACCTCCACCCAAGGCGCTATACTTCTTGAGTGCAATATTGCTGCAATAGAACAACAATTAGAAATAAAAAGGAATTAAACGCTAGAATTTCGTGAGGACCTCATGAATAAACTATAAAAGTTATCATTGAGTTTAAAGACAAAATGAGTAGAACATAGATGTAAAAAGTGCGGAAAAACAATAAAACTATAATTTTATCAACAGAATTGCCATAAATTCTATCGAAACTTGTACAATTTTCGCCAATTTTCGCAAAATTATTAAAATCAAACAAATTACATTAATTAAAGATTTTGAAGATTCCACACTTTTAGTATGCTTCCTTAATATACATAAAAAAATTCATCATCATACGTATAACAGTATTAGATTGAGATCATCATAAAAATCACTCGTTTTTCAATGTGTATTATTGCCATGCAATAGGCTCTTGAGAGAAATCCCCACTAGTCTTCAAAGTCCATTTAACGAAGATGCGATGCCGGCACAAACCATTGTTACCCAGTGACGACATCGGTTGATTCGCTGAATGAACCATATTTAACCACTTTCTATTACAAAAGGGGTTTCGTTGGGGACATGAAATTGGCACTAATTTGAAATATTTTTAAACAATATTTTTATATAATGAAAGATTAAAGTCCAGGCTATATCCGCTTAGTGTCACTTTTTTAATATTCACTTTAGTTTTTAAATATTTTATCTTCAAAGTTCTTCAACTTTTACTAACTTTGGAGCTTAAACAAACATGTACAAATTTAAAAACAAATGGCACTAGACAGACCTAGAGACATCTTTTATCTTTAAATTAAAAAAAAGAGCAAACAAATCGAACCAAAATTACAGTCAATTTTATGTCAGCAAAGAGAACATATTTTTACTTTATTTTGTACGGGTGGCATTCCTTTTAATGGTCCGATCAAACAGACCTTATAATCTGACTCTGGTCAAAAGAAAGCTGCATGCAAAATTTTATGAGAATCGACCCAGGGAAGTAGTCACGGGGGTCATGACTCCCCTCCCACACTCTAAGAATATTGACAAAAAAATTAAATTTCACTCACAAAAGAATAGATACGTAAAAGTAAAATATAAAATTATATATATATATACTGGCGGAAAAAAAAAATGAAACACTTTGAAATTCGTGAAATTTCGACCATTTTCAAACCGCTATAACTCGGCGTATTTTCAATCGATTTCGATGAATCTTTGTGGACGAAAAACTTTGAAGTGTCTACTTTAAAGTCATGCCTGCGAATTTTAGCGCAACCCCTTCCGCCCCCCTCCAGCACCCCGGTGAAAAATAATAAATTTTAATTTTAAAAATGTCCAACTTTGACAATGTCTATGGACTTTAAAATTTTTTTTTGACTTGATCCATCAAAAGGGCACTAAAATTCACTCAATTCCCTGTGCAGGACTCAAAGAACGAAGTTCCTACGATCATTTGGAACAAAGTTATGAATTTTTTTTAAAAAAGGGCATTTTTTGGATTTTTGCACATAACTCAGCGACTTTTCAACCAAATTAGACGATTCTTTCGAGGAAAAACCAAATTGTGGGTGTACTTTAAGGGGATAATCTCAGATTAGGATGATCTTTTTTCGTACCCTTTAAAACACGAACAAAAAAACACGTTTTTTCGCAAAAAAAACGTCTAACTTTGGCGATGTGTACCGAGTTGGAAAAAATTTTGTCGGCTCGATCCACAGAAAAGGCATTGAAACTTGTTCAATTACCTGAGCTGGGCTCAAAAAACGAAGTTCCTACGACGATTTGGCACAAAGTTATGGCCGTTTGAAAAAAAGTGCATTTTTTTATTTTTTGACTCATAAGTCGGAAGTTTTTCGGCGAAATTGTTTGTTTTTTTCACGAATGAAATTTTCCTTCAAAATTTCTAATTTTTTAGACAATTTGAGTTACACAAAATTTTCAATTTTATTTTTAAATTTTCTCGATATTACAGGTTTGCTTATGCCCATGGCATGAAGCACGGTGCTCGATGTGGCATTTTGCTTCGTACAAAGCTGTCAAAAGGATGTTACACCGGTATAGCAAAATGCCATACGAAAATTTGTATATTGCTTATTGCTATGTTCACTTCGTACTTTGAAGGTTTTTGAAAATTATTTTTGACAGCTGAGAATTAAAATTCATCAAATCTTTGTGTTAATTAAATCAATAATTAGTTTATTAAAGGGTTATATTCTTATTATAATTACTACTAATTATTGATTTAATTAACACAAAGATTTGATGAATTTTAATTCTCAGCTGTCAAAAATAATTTTTAAAACCTTCAAAGTATGAAATTAGTTTATTAAAGGGTTATATTCTTATTATAATTACTACTAATTATTGATTTAATTAACACAAAGATTTGATGAATTTTAATTCTCAGCTGTTAAAAATAATTTTTAAAACCTTCAAAGTACGAAGTGAACATAGCAATAAGCAATATACAAATTTTCGTATGGCATTTTGCTATACCGGTGTAACATCCTTTTGACAGCTTTGTACGAAGCAAAATGCCACATCGAGCACCGTGCTTCATGCCATGGGCATAAGCAAACCTGTAATATCGAGAAAATTTAAAAATAAAATTGAAAATTTTGTGTAACTCAAATTGTCTAAAAAATTAGAAATTTTGAAGGAAAATTTCATTCGTGAAAAAAACAAACAATTTCGCCGAAAAACTTCCGACTTATGAGTCAAAAAATAAAAAAATGCACTTTTTTTCAAACGGCCATAACTTTGTGCCAAATCGTCGTAGGAACTTCGTTTTTTGAGCCCAGCACAGGTAATTGAACAAGTTTCAATGCCTTTTCTGTGGATCGAGCCGACAAATTTTTTTCCAACTCGGTACACATCGCCAAAGTTAGACGTTTTTTTGCGAAAAAACGTGTTTTTTTGTTCGGGTTTTAAAGGGTACGAAAAGAGATCATCCTAATCTGAGATTATCCCCTTAAAGTACACCCACAATTTGGTTTTTCCTCGAAAGAATCGTCTAATTTGGTTGAAAAGTCGCTGAGTTATGTGCAAAAAACCAAAAAATGCCCTTTTTTTAAAAAAATTCATAACTTTGTTCCAAATGATCGTAGGAACTTCGTTCTTTGAGTCCTGCACAGGGAATTGAGTGAATTTTAGTGCCCTTTTGATGGATCAAGTCAAAAAAATTTTTTAAAGTCCATAGACATCGTCAAAGTTGGACATTTTTAAAATTAAAATTTATTATTTTTCACCGGGGTGCTGGAGGGGGGCGGAAGGGGTTGCGCTAAAATTCGCAGGCATGACTTTAAAGTAGACACTTCAAAGTTTTTCGTCCACAAAGATTCATCGAAATCGATTGAAAATACGCCGAGTTATAGCGGTTTGAAAATGGTCGAAATTTCACGAATTTCAAAGTGTTTCATTTTTTTTTTCCGCCAGTGTATATATATATATATATATATATATATATATATATATATATATATATATATATATGTCTGTATTAATATTAATTGTAAAAAATCTAAATAATTGATTTAATAATATTGAATTGATTTGAACTTTTTATTTAAATATAATATAAGGTATAATGTTTAACACAGAGCGAGAGAAGTGCCACTATTATCCGGTTACATTACATTTATAACTACCTAAACGAGAGTAAAATATGTAGTTTTTATAACCGAAAGTTCAAATTTAAGATACCAATTTTACTTTGAATGGGCTGAAGAAAAAATTTTGCAAATGAAATAGGAAAAAATATTAAACTTCGCGTCTTTTTAAAAAATGTAACTTTTAATTATAAGGCGTTTTACCTTGATTGAAAAGAAATTTACCTGCGGCACATTTTTTCCCTATCCATTAATAATATTTCTTCAAGTTTGAACACACCGGAAAAGAATCGAAAAGCAAAAAGCATAACGAACCGAAATTATTTTATTGCACTCGAAACAAAACCTGAACCGTTAAAACTATTTCGGTTCGGAATGGTTTAAATTAAATTTTTCCAAAAATTCCGATTTTTATCGCAACTTTGAAGCAACATATTTATCTGAAAAACTATGCGAAATATAAAAGTGCAGTGTGATTCTCATACTAAAATTACATGTATTTTTTTCCTTAACTATGGTTTATTATAATAATTTCAGTTCATTTTATTTAACTTGAAAACTAAATGAGATATCAAAACTCGGTTTGCGGCATTGGATGTCTCGGGATATCTGAAAGCAAGCAACATGTGAAGCAGTTAAGTTAAACTGGTTACATATAAGATAAGGCGTCAGATATCTAGAATTCATTCAATCCATAAATCAAATATATCTTCAGTCAAATACTAAAAACTTTTTTACGATATTACTAAAAATAAAAACATATTACTTTTCTTGAACAATACAATAAAAATAAAACCGTAAACCGTTAACCATTCTCCGTAAACCAATATCTTTTCTCTCGCGTATAAAAGAACAAAGGAATATTTGCGATACCGACTCACTCCTAACTAATTTATAAAATTCACTTGTTGGTTATGCACTTTCACGTCTTATATGGTGGTCCATGCTCGGCACACTGCGATGGTTATCAACTCGTGGTTATTGGCTAAACTGCACTAAGTTATTCACGGTGTTCCATATCTGTAATCGCGCAAATAAAATATTGCGAGGTAAAAAATTTATTCCGAAAATAAATTACTCAGATATCTGATTGTAGAAGAAGTAATTTATTTTATGGGGTTTGAAAAGAAATTATTTTTTGCAGGAGAAATTTATTTTCGGTGTCAGATATAAGAATATTTTTAATCGTATCATCAACTGTTATTATCTTTTAATATGCAACATTTATTGATAATTATAAATAACATAGGTAATACATTAGTTACTTATAATACGTTAGATACTTATAATTCATTAGTTACGAACTTAATACGTTAGATACAACCATAATAACATCAAAACCTTCCATAATATGGAAACAGTCAACTAATTGACAGATAAAATTGTTGATTTGTTTTAACATCGCTGTCGTTAATGATACGATTAAGCTTTGAATAAATGCGAATATATGCGATTTAAGCCTCTTTGGATGTCCAAAGAGACTCGGTTTCACCTCGTCGCTTAGCAACATCCTCAGTATTATAAATCGCATAATATTCTTGTTATATTAATAGCTATAAGATACATAATACAGAGTATTTCGTAAACATATTTCATAAGTTAATAATGCTCACGGAAATGAAATAATTTTTCATAATACGAAATTTTAATTTCCAAGTTTTTTAGTCTAACAGTTTTTGGGCCATTGTTTCCATAAGTCACTTAATATCACATGTGCATTAAATTCTTTTCGGAATTTTTTTGAGTCCTTTCCAATAACGTCTTAATTAGCTCGAGTGGTACACGAGAGCTAATTACGTTCTTGAAATGCACGATAAAAGATTTCCTGCACATGAATTAATGCAGAAGTGCATATTCGGTCGCAATGACATCGCCGTTCTATTTTTGAATTCTTTTTACTTTTTACATTAGAAACTTAAAATAATAACTAAATTTATATTTAATATTAATAAATATGTATTATTTACCTAATTAATTGCTTATTTACACTGAAAATGACAATTTAACCAATTTTTAATTTAATATCAAATTGACATGACAGTAGGTAAAGTTTCCATTTATATATCGTAAATTTCAATTAAGTTCCTCAAGCTACTAGTATTTTTTATTTATTTACCTAATCATGGTTACTATTACTGTAATCAATTCTTCTATTGGCTGTTTGTGTCATGCTATTTTATATTAAATTCTTGCCATTATAATAATAATTTGATGTTGTATATGTTCAGTAAATCGAATACTAGTAAATTCCATTAAAATATATGAACGAAGTTGTGAAACACCCTTTAAAACAAAAATTTACCGTGTGTGTGGTTATAAATAATTTATACATTCAAGTATACCTATGAATGTCTTGTAAACTGCAAAAGTTGAACTTGAGATAAAAAAGTAATCCATAAAATTGCATTTAAATGGATCAGACAACTACTTTTTACCTTTTGTTCTATAAACCTATATTCACATATAAGAATTCTATGAGGATCCTTTCCTGTATCTAAAATTTGCAAAAATTAATTAATTTCCTGTTCAAAATAGTGTGAATCTTTTTTCCAGGATTCAAAAGCATGAAAGAATCTTCAAAGAATCCATGTGTGAATAGGGCTCAACCCTGCATCTAAATCCATAAAAATTCTCAGAAACATTATCTCGAAAGAAGGATGTAAAAATAACTCAAAGTCAGACATCTCCCATCTGAGTAATTATTAATTATTACATAATGCAAGTTCTATCCTGTCGAGCAGGAACAAAACAGCAGCGAACTTCAGATCGGAATGCAAGTCATGTCAAGTTAACTTCACTCGCATTGCGCATCAAAGAACAGTTAACTCGTCGCAGAGTATTATTTATCAAACCATCTGTCGTGATTATTCACAAATCTGACTTTGACTCCGTTCTGCGAATGCTGGATATGTGTAATGAGTTGATGGTTATTTACAATATTATTGATAGGTATTTGATTAGTTTTTGTGGGCAGTGTAGAACAGGTTCGCGACGCTTGTTAAAGTCAGTAAATGCCTGTTTGGTTGTCATAGCAACTCGGTATGGAGTTCCTTGTTTTAGCAAAAACAAACGTACTATGATTGGTGTCGTTGCCTTCTGTCAGATGATCACATCAGAGCAATGAATAAATTCTTTCATACGCAATTTTTCCAATTTATTTACTTTTTGACCAATAAAACTTCCTGCCTCATGGATTTCAACTTGAATGTGGTAGTCTCACATTATTGTGAGTCGTTGGTATAATTATACCCGGGTGTAGAATTTTTTTCTGACCTAGGTATAGGAAATACAATGATAAAATTTTAATTGCTTTAATTTATTGCTTTTAGAGCCAAACTGTAAATACAAAAGATGTTCAGAATACAAAACTGCATCCAACGAGCCCTTATTTATTGATATAAAACGTTCCTGTCACGAAATAAACGTAAATTAAATTTGATATATTTGAGCTGTTTACAGAGGGCTATGAAAAATAAAACGAATTACTCAGATCAAAAAAATAAACACTTAATTAATTACGATAAAATGTACCTTAGGAAGAAAAGAAGGAAAATAAAATAATTATTAATTTATTTTTTTGATTAGTGAATCCTTCTTATGGTCCAATAAATCAATTAGAACAACAAATTAAAATCTGTCAACTGTCAGACTGACGGAATAAATATTTTTGTTTTGTTTAATTTTACATGGCAGTCTGAAACTAGCCTAAATTGTTAATTTTTATTTCATGTTTATTTCGTGAAAGAAATCGATTTGAACAAAAAAAATTAAGCTTATTCGATGTTTTTATTCTGAACATCTTTTGTATTTACACTTTTACTCTAAAATCAATAGGTAAAAACTTAGAGCGAAATTAAAATTTGAACATTGTATTACCTAGGTCAGAAAAAAATTCTACACCCGGTATATTAATTATACCGTGTGTGCGGTTACCAGTCGTCAACTCATACAGGTACTCATGGTTGTTAGTACTAATGAGTTCAGCACAGTGGAGATTTTGTAAATAGTCGCCATACGGTAGATAAGCTAGATTAGAAGCTTGATAGATATGAATGTATAAAATTTGTGCAGTTTGCCGGTTTCGGATAATATTAGAAACATCATCTACTACGTGTTAGAACACAAACATTATTCCCATTCCCAACCAGTACAAAATGCACATAACGTCCGTGCTGCTAATAATATTTTTTGTCCGATCGATACAATAAAAATAAATTTGAAAATAATGTTTAAGCTAAGTTTCCATGCATACGTTTCATCCGTTCCGTTTTATACGTCGCTGCAAACTTGACGTCGTATGAAATTTAGACTGTTCACATGTGTCCGTTGCGTTCCATCCGGTTTGATGTTTTGATTGGTACTTCTATTCACTGCTGTTATGACATAATATTAATTACGATTTTATAAACTTACGAAGCTAATCATGTTGCTTAGGTAAACCAAACAAATACAAATAACCGTATGAAACCACTTGCTAACTGTCAAAGTGACATCAATGCATCCGTTTTCAAGGTCGCGCTGCAACGAGTAGAGAGTAGACGAACTCTGCCCGTCGCTGCATTTACCAACGCGCCAATTTTTCATAATTTGAACTAGCCAATCACAACTTGCGACGGATAGAACGGAACGGATGAAACGCATGCATGGAAACTAGGCTTTATTTTTGGTTATGTAGGTTTAGTTTGCATTTTGATGCTGTTGCCTTGGTTTCTGTTCTTGTTTAGTACTTACCGCCTTCTTCATATTTTTTAACTTCCTTGTTTTGCAGGAATAGAAAAAATAGTGTTTATAACATGATGTGTTGAAAATATTTTGTCGAACTAAAACGATTGCAACCCTCCCTCGAGCTGCAATTTTCGTTCGCGTTCGACAAAATTATCTTTTCAAAATTTGTTATACAAAAAACTATTTTCTACGAAAGTGCAAATTCACATATTTTCTGATATTAAAATTGATGATGAAAGTAGGCTTTTGAAACATTGGACGTTGAAAGTAATTTCCACACGTATTTTGTGCACTGAGTGCGAATTTTTCAAAAAGTACATTTTTCATACTACTTAAAACACTTAATTGTAGTAACCTTTGCAATAAGTATTAAAATGGTTGATTTTCACTGAGACACAAATATTTTTGCTGAACTAGAAATTATGCTACTGGAAGGACAAAATTTTAGATTCACAATTGCCGTAAAGTGCCCGATGGAGTACAAATTAAACTCACTTTCACTATCACTTTCTTCAAGAAATTCCATTTTTACTTCCTTGTACGAAGTAAGGAAGTATTGTAATCGCGAAAAATTTCGGTTCTCAGATTTTGACGGAAATATCCGTTTTGACCTTTTCTGAATCCATTATGACTAGTTTCGACGTGACGTCTGTACGTACGTACGTATGTACGTACGTACGTACGTACGTACGTACGGACGGACGTATGTGTGTCGCATAACTCAAATACGGTTAGACGTAGAAAGTTGAAATTTTGTATTTAGGACTGTTATAGCATCTAGTTGTGCACCTCCTATTTTTGGTTTCAGTCTACAAACCGGAAGTAGTACTTTTTTAAAATATTTCGATAAATATTTAATTTAAGACAATTTTTTTTATTTTAAATGAAAGATTATGTGATTATTACCTAAAATCGGTATTTTATAAATATTTTTGTATCTGGTATCATTTAGGAATAATTAAAGTATATATTTTTAATTTAGTATTTCTTTATCTTGTAGTCCATGATCGATTAACATTTGTTACTACGTAAAATTTAAATGATTATGACATGACAGTGACAATAGTAAAATATGCTTTATATCTTCTTCTGCAGTTAAAATAAAATGACTAAAATATATTTGTGAGTATACTAGTATAGTATAATAAGTTAAAAGAATTTTTTATATATTCTACATTTTAGTTATTAAGAAAAGTATGAACACACAAGGCGTACAAGGAAGTCATGTGGTGTCCACGTCAGATTTTTTTATCATAAATCACACCATAAATGCAAAATTACAAAAATAAAATGTCAGTTTTTATGTATTGGTATTGTTTTCACAGCTATGACAACACGCCTACCTAATTTGTTTTTCATTTTGATATTAACATATTATATTTACAAAAAAATCATTATTTTCAATATTTCCCACTTTCGTAGAAAAAATAGTTCGTAACACAATTGCGGAAAGGATAATTGAAAAACTCGTATAATAGGAGAATAATTTAACAGCTGTCATTTCCAATTTACTTGATAAAAAGTATTATCTATTGAATAGTCGGAAATAATATCTAGTACCTATTGTATTTGACTTTAATATTGCAGTTACTTATTCGAAGAATTACGATATTCGCTTACTGGTTACTGCTCTTGTAAGAAATTTTTATTTAAATAAAAAATTTCTATCGTTAAACACACATTACTTAATTTAATTACTAATCATAAATTTTAATTCCTTAACGAATCTGATCTCCTCTCCTCCACAACTGTGACTGATTCACGGTTGTTGTCCACAAAACAACATCTCAACAACGTGTTGTTAATCGCTATTCGCTGGGTCGCTAACTAACGAGTGATCAGTCGGTTAGTAAAGGCCTGTCGAGGTGTACCGAGATGTTCCAAGGGTGAACACACTTCAGCCCATAAACCAAGCTACGGACACCATAAAACCACACAATGCCTTAATAGGCAAAGAATTGACCGAGAAACCCGGAGGCGTGTATAGAAGGGGTAGATAGGAAAAAGCTGGCCGCGTGAGTAACTTTTTGTGTACGATCACGCACGCTCACGAAATTGATAACGGAATCACGTACGTCATTTTTCGTTTGACTCACGCTCACGAATTTGATTTTATAGTCACGCCCGATCACACACGACGAGTCACGTTTAAATATTTCTATGAAATTTTACAATGGTAATTATTCCACTCCTGTATAAAGTAAGCCATAAAAAAACAATTTTTTACACAGACGGGAGTAACGTCAACTTTTTCTTATTAAAAATCATGATAGAAGTGATTCATTTAGTCCCTAGGGAAATAATCACTCCCTAGGGAGTTTATATTATTACTATTTATTTGTATGTATGATTTACGTTACCAACAACAAATAACATACTTGATAATTTATTACTATATTTTTAAAGTAAATTAATTTGGTCCGTGTAAAAAATAGTATATACCCCTCAGGAGAGACTGCAATTTTTCCCTCGTTGCTTTGTATCCCTCGGGCTACGCTTCGCTTCGCCCTCTGGCTACAAATTGCACCTCATGAAAAAAACATGCATTTCTCTCCCTCGATGTATAATATACTATTATCGCTTTGACAGCGGGTAAAAAGGAAGATAACTTTTTGCAAGTGATAAAACCTTATTTATTATCACTAAAATGTCATTTTCTTCATATTTCTAATGTTTGTCTGCAAAAAAAAGTTATGGTACACCCTCTATATCCTTAAAGTATATTGTAGGTACCTATATAGGTACTCGAATTTATGATACATCTTGTATTATTATTCCATGTGTGCGGTTATAGCAGTAGCACTCGTCAACCCACTCATGGTTGTTATTGATTGTGAAAAGTACACCACAGGAGAGATTTTTGTGCAATATAATTATAATTTATAAAAACAAAGTAAACGTTACAAAAAAATCTGTTCGCTTTGATATTTCATTAGCTTTTCATTCAGTTTTATTTTTTATTTGAACTTTTTTTAAAATTTGGAATGATTAATAATTATTAACATTTCTATAAATTATATTAGTACCCATAACTGATCTAATTTAGCCTAAATCGATCAAATTTCTTTGCTGCAATGCGCATTTAACTAGTTTTATAAGTTATAAGGAAGTATGTAGTATTCCTGTCCATTTTATCATTTGTAAAATCAAGCGTACCATTACCATTTCATTCCAAACGAGATTTGAGTCGGTGTAATCTTCATCTTCTGACTTCATTGCGTACAACGTAACGTAGAATGTTACGCATTGTGCGTGAGCGTAAATGGACTAGTGTGCGTTGGAAATTGATGTAGGTTTTTTGTTTCTTTATGGTGGAGTTAAGATGATTGAAGAAGATGAACTAGATTAGATCAGAGCTGAGTATTCATCGGAGAAATTTCAGTTTCGGTTTTGAAATTTGTAAATAAGGTGTTATTATGTATGTTACGAAATTGGAGTGAAATTTGACGGCATATTTTTATCTTGATTGTTATTGCTGTCAGAATTTAATAATAGTGTCAAAAATGCACGTCAGTGTTAAAATAGGTAGAGTATAGAAAATGGTTCTACGACAAAATGTTCCCAGCAAAATATCCCCAACAAAATATTCCCAACAAAAGGTTCATGGGCAATATTTCCCCAAACAATATGTTCCCAACAAAATATTCCCGACAAAATGTTCCCAGCAAAATATCTCCAACAAAATATTCCCAACAAAATGTTCCTGAACAATATTTCTCCGAACAATATGTTCCCAACAAAATATTCATATATAATACCATTAGTGACTATGATTTTGCCGGCAATTCTTGCCGTCTGGTCACGACTGGTTTTTGTGTCGAAATTTTTTAAAGCAATAAGCAGGAGTGACCAGACGGCAAAAATTACCAAAAAATCGTAGTCACGTATGGTATTCGGCTTGACAATTTCTCGAATTATTTTATTTATTTCAAAAAAAGTAATGTATTTTTAAAACAATCATCAACTGACATAATATCTAAGCATCGCTTCGCGGCAATTTTCACTAGTGAAAATTGTCAGTGTAATTTTCACTAGTGAAAATTGTCACTGTAGTTCGTCTGTGATTGGTACAATTCAGTAAAATACTGTGTTTTGATTGCATGAAAAACTATGAGTGGAATTGTCAGTATTTATACAACCAGAGCTTCGGAAATTACTGCTTAATAGTTATTTATAATGTAAGTGAATAGTGTCAAAAAAAATTATTTAAAGATGTAGGTAGTAAATTGTTGGATAGTGGACTAGGGTTGTTTAAATGATTAATCGAAAATTACTGCAACGTTTCGATATATTAAATAATCCTCAGGCTATAATATAGGAATACTTATATAAATACTACAAATACAAAAATCTTTGTAAAGATTTAACAAAATACAAATCAGAATAAGATAAAATTACAACAAATTATATAGGGTGTTTTTTTTAGACGTGTGGTTTTCAAGAAGAAATAAAACGCATATAATTTAATGTTATGGCCAAGAATTTAGCTTTATTATAAAGATAAGGGTTTGCCATTATGTTTTAAAAATGATTTCGGGCAAGTGGCCGCCGCGGCTGGTTCGAATAAATTCCAGTCGAGAGGCCCAATTTCCGACCACTTTTGCAGCAATTGGGGCCGTATGTCAGCAATAACGCGCCGAATATTCTCTTCCAAGGCGTCAATCGTTTCGGGCTTATCTGCGTAGACAAGCGACTTCACATAACCCCACAAGAAATAGTCCAGCGGTGTTAAATTTAAATTAAATTTAAAAAAAATATTTTTTTTTGTGAAAATCGGGATCGGTGGCCATCTCCTTTTGGGCCCATTCACGGACGTGCGACGCGCTTGATGGTCGTTTGGCTTCAATTCTTGCACGAGTTGGATTTTGTAAGCCCGCAAACCAAGATCCTTCCGCAAAATCTTCCATAAAGTGGATGGGCACAGCTCAAATTGTTGCGCGCGATGGCGGATGGACTCATTCAGGTCTTCTTTGATACTCTGCTCCACAGCAGCAATAGCGTCTTCGGTGCGCACTGTACGGCGTCTCTGAGGATGCGCATTATCCACTAGAGTAAACGTGGTGCGAAACCGATCCATGGTTGCTTGAATTACCGACTCTGCTGGGCGATTATGTCGACCGAATATTGGACGCAGCGCGCGATACGTCGCGCGAACCGAACCATTATTTTGGTAATAAATTTGCACGATTTGCAAACGTTGTTGAGGAGTAAGTCTATTCATTATGAAATGGCAAACCAAACTGAGCATAAATCAAGTGACAGCTGTCAAAAAGACCATCTCCGAAAAAAGTAGTGTCAACTTGAAAACCACATGTCTAAAAAAAACACCCTATATCATTATTGCAATTTAACATTTTTTGAAAACATTAAACAGGATGTATCTCGCAATAAATATTATGTCATTACATATAATTTGATACCATCTAGGTTTTTAAATTTATTTAATAATTTATATAGACATTTATGCAGATTTTGTCAAATGATACAAGCCAAAATATTGAGTATCAGAGAAATAAATATGTACTCGTATATGCAAAAAAAATCAATTGCAAAATATTATTTATTATTAATATCATTATTTACTGGAATATGGGTAGTCCAAGGAGCATTTTTTGTAAGTATTAAAAATGAAAATAAAAATGATTTCAATATTAAAGTTAATAACTATAATTTGAATAGAAAGAACATACCAAAATAGAGCTCGTCGCAAGATATTTTCAAACATGTGAAACAGATAAAAATACAAACCTGAAAATGTATGTTAATATGGAAAGAGTACGACTAAATATAACAGATAAAGCAACAAGCGCCAATTTGACAATACTTGAACCTTTTGATGATACTTATGACGTAAGACAATTATATATACCAGTACCAGTGTTGATTGAAATATAAAATGACAAAATTTAATATTTTTCATAATCCATCACAAAATACGTGTCCAGTTGCAAGTGGAAATGTGGAAATGGGGGGACGGTGGTTGGAAAAAAAATTTCATAAATGCGAAAAGAAACAGCGCGTGCTCCAGCTTATACTTCTTATTAGGCCCGGTTTGGATGCGAATTGTTGATGCATTTCACGCAAAACAGGGCTGCCCAATGGCCCCAGTAATTATTACATTTAAGACGATCCTCTACTGCGCCAGAAAACAGTCAAAAACAAGGATTTCTCGCGCCACTCCACAGCGTTTATTTTTGTTAAATATAATAATTAAAGATATTTTTGAAGATAAAAGTAAAATCTACAAAATTTGCTTTAAAATCGAAATATGTTAAACTTCTATTTTAAGGCGGAACTTCAAGGGTCTAGAAATAGTGGTATCATTTATTCGGAATTCTGGGCTTATTTTTAAAGATATTTTAAATTTTTTTGAAGTACTGTAAAGATAAAGGATGGTTCTAAACCCGTCTTAAAGTTTTAATAAAAAAATTAATTGTTTATATATACATATATATATATATATATATATATATATATATATATATATATATATATATATATATATATATATATATATATATATATATATATACAGTTTGTTGAAAATGGCCTATTTTCAACCATCAAATTTGAATATTTTTTGTATTATTTTGTTCGATTTATAAATTTACGACTGCTTTAGAACAATTCCTTAACTTTGTAAAAATTATTAAAACTTATTAATAAAATTAGCCAATATTTCGTAATAACGAATAAATGACACATATATTTTGACGAAAATCTGCATCTGTTGTTCAATACAAGACATACTTTCCTTCTACTCCGATTACCCAGGCTAAGAAATTTTGTAGTGAACTGCACGTCGCTGCGTAGAACATAATGGTATAGGTTTCGAATGCGGAAAAATTTGATGTTCCGCCTTAAAACGAATTTCAAAATTAGATCGGGTATTTCGCAGATTCAAGCTCAGTTGACATCATATTAAAATTTGTTAACCAATAAACGCTATAGAATAGCGTGCGGAATCAATGTTTTTGACTGTTTTCTGCCATGTGTAGAGGAACACCTTAAATACTTTAAATAGATTAGGAATAAGTTTTATTTTAGGGATTTTATCGGATGGATAATTTTGCTGTGAAACGTGGGAGTGATCAAGGACCTCTTTTTATATTTCCTGGGAAATTTTATGTGGCCGTCCGTATAACCAAGTACAAGAAGGTTCATATTTGTGTTGAGTGTGAATTGGATTGTAATGAAATGTATGAATAATATAATTTTGTACAAAATCTGCTGGATTTTGTGTATTAAGCAATGCAATAAAATATTTCTGTTATGAATAACTTCACTATTGAAAAAACATTGTATGTTGTTTAACCAAGTATAGGAAGGTTCAAGTTTGTATTGAATTTGTAATTGAACGTAATGAAATATATTATGAATGATAAAATATTGTATTTGAAATTAGAATAATAAAAAAGCAGTCTGTTAAAAAATAGTATTATGTCTATTAAATATATTTTAAAAAGTGTAGATGAATCTCTTCGTACCTAAAAACCAACCATCCTCGATTTCTCAAAAATAGGTCAATATATCGACTTAATTTATTCACCAATGAATTCCTCGCGCCGAATTACATATGTGTACCAATTTTCAGCTCAAAATTCCGACGCGCATTTTGTTAACATGTTTTTTGTTACTAATTTTTTTTTAAATACTCATTTTCCCCCAACCACAAATCCTGACTGCGCGCCTGCTTTAAAGTAGACCCTTCAAAGTTTTTCGCCTGCAAAGATTCATCTGTACTATAATATTGAAAGTAATAGTATTTTGTGCACCTAGGGAGGGAAGCGTGCTATTACTCCCGCGGGCGAAGCGGCGGTCCGAGCGAGGGCGCCGGCTTCGCCCAAGGGTGTAATAGCTATTACTCCCACGGGCGAAGCGGCGACCCGAGGCGAAGGCGAGCCGCAGGCGAGTCCGCGCGAGGCTGCCGGCTTGGCCCAAGGGAGTAATGGCCATTACTCCCGCGGGCAATGCGGCGGCCCGAGCGAGGGCGTCGGCTTCGCCCAAGGGAGGAATAGCCTTCCCTCCCGTGAGACACACAATATTTTACGTCCTCCCTAGGGAGGAAATAGTGTTTTTGCACTTCCGGGACTAAAACTCTTCTTTAGTCTTTATTTTTAGAGACTAAGGTTCTAAATTTGATCCCAAGGGATTTTTTTTCATATTTAATCCCGTTGTCAAGGAATTGAATTAATTAATCCCGTCGTCAAGTAAATACGAGCTATTTGTTACAGAGTATCTATGGTAACAATATAAATATTTGTCATAAAATTTACTGTCAAAATTACAAAATGTGTATTCTTTTAAACTATTTTGCATTCGTTTGAGGATGAAGTGCAAAAATAGCGTATATACCACAGGACTAAAGTACCTTTAATCCCTCAGGTGATTATTTCCCTCACCTTCGGCTCGTGAAATAAACTTCACCCTCAGGATTAAATCATGCACTTTAGTCCCTCAATATATAATATACTATTTCCTCCCGCTCTGGAAGAACCCACTTGCTTTCCTCCCGCGCGGGAGGGAAAACTCGCTTCCCTCCCTCCATTAGCAAGAGGAAAACACTGCTTTCCTCCCCCGAGTGACGTAAAACATTTTATAGACTTACCCGTTTTAACAAAATACAAATTTGAAATTTATATTAACCTAAATTTAACCAAATAGATCAAATTACAACAAATTATTTAATTGCAAGTTAATATTTTTTGAAAACATTAAACAGGATGTACCTATCTTGCAATAATTTTTGTCATTACATATTATTTCTATATATAGATTTTTAAATCTGTATAATTTATTATATCTATGTAGTTTTACTAAATGATACAAGCCAAAATATCTTTGAGTATCGGACTGAAAAATAAATATGTATATATGCACACAATAGTATATTCAATATACTTTGTAATAAAAGTGTGGAAAGAGCTTCATTGAAAAACTAGTATGACAGTTGGGGCACGAGCGTTAAGCTGCATTCAGACCGACCCACTTATAAGTGAAATATTTACAATTATAAGTAGAAATCAAATGGACCATACATACCTACCAAATTAGTGGATGAACACCAATTGGAAAAATTTAGAACTTATGAAAATATTTAAATTTAAATACATAATAATTGTTTATTAAGTACAATAATTTCTTGTGTGATTTTTACAAATTGCATATTAAAATATTTTTTTATCTTATAACATCCGCTATGCTCGTTAAGTTAGGTTAGAAACGGCCTACGGTTTGAATCTGGTTTGTGTTTGTTATTTGATATTTCATATTTGTTTTCTTGATTCTTTTTTACACTGTAATATTGTTCTGGGATTATCCTGTTGTATTGCAGTATAAATAAATTATTATTATTATTATTAAAAGAAAATGGATTTCCATACACATGTAAATTAAAAAGTAGAATTTATAAGCTTTTAAATATGTTTACATATTCAGTAATAATATTTTACAACACAAGCATACGATATTTTCATTAATTACTATTTATAATAATTTAATTAAATTAATATCTATTTTGTATGTCATTAATAAAACGCAGTTTGCAAGTGACAGTTCGATGATAAAGATGACATGATATATCTATCGCACTATTCACTTAGTGGACTGATTGGAAAAGATAGAACTTTGGGAGGTTTTCAGATTACACTTTTAAGTGAAATTGGAATTTTGACGAAGCGAACGCTGAGCGCTGGTTGGTCAATTACCAATTAGACACTTATACTTATAAGTGGGTCGGTCTGAATGCAGCTTTAACGTTTTCTTTTATCATATACGAGTTTTTCAATGACCCTTTTCACAAGTGTATTACAATTTTGTTAAAAAATGCGCAATTCAGTCGAATGATTAATTAAATTAAAACGAAATGCCGTATTCCTCGAGCTAATTGAACGATTTTGTATCTACACCAACGCTGTATTTTTATTATTTTCTTCCATAGGAATTATTTTTGTAAAATATTGTTAGATTTTAATTTGGTTTTGTGAATAATAGTTACCTATATTGCCAGACCCATTTGTTATAATATTGATACCGAATGTGCACTACACAGTTTTGAAGAATTACTTTTCTCCTTCTTGAAGTTTACTGTTTCATTTTCAAGTATCAAGTACCTAGGTACTTTAGATTTAACTGCTTTATTTTCAAGTTACTTGAAATTTTACTACTTGACTTGAATTTCTTATTCTATTACTTGACTTGAACTTTACTTGATGTCAAGTCAAGTCAAGTCACGTAGCTTGAAAAATAAGTCAAATAGTGAAACCCTATGGGCGACTGCCCAATTCTCGAAAACACAAAGAAAATTAAACTACAAGAAAATTCTTGCCATAAAATTATTATAAAACACCCTCAAATTCAGAATCAAGCAAGTGCATAAATGGAAAATTCAAATCTAGAAAAAAGTGCTGGAATATAATTATGTTTGCAGAGATTGTGAAACAATGGTTTAGAAATATTTTTTTAACAAACTCGCTGTAACTATAACTGACCCTAACATCTCGAAAACTCCGCTGCGAGCAGCTTGTTGAACTGCCACGAGAGGGGCGACTGAAAGGGGTGCACTATACTCATCGTGTTTGACCAATTTTGAACTTTGTTTTAATACAGAACAAAGTGAGAATCTGGCGCATATGCGTAATGAAGGCGGCCATGATTTTTCTAGATTTGAATATTCCTTTACTATACTTACATGCAGTTTCTGTATCCACTGAATACTTAAAATTTTATTTTTATTTTTTTTTATATGAGTTTTCTTTTCGCTCGTTTTATGATATTCCTAAATTACTCCCGATTTTTTTTTCTATTCCACTTTTTGCCCCAAATGTAACCGTGTATAAATTGTAATTTTTATAATCATGTACAATTTTTTGATTAAAATTTTAAAAAGGCACAACTGTTAATTGGCCCTTTAAGTATATAATCCTTGTTGAAATACAATTTTACCATTATTGTACTGGCCACAAAACACTCGGTACCTACGTTAGTACATTTTAGGCTAGGAGATAAACGGACCGCTTCATTGAATTTTCTAGTTATAAATATTATTCTAGTGTTGCCTACATAATAAAAGAGTGTTACTATTGCTAGATAATATTAAAATAGTCCTCGAGATGGTAATGTAACAACCATATAAATAAACTTAACTACTGTACTTAGTTTTCCACTTATCATAAAATTTAAACAAATGCCCCATAAAACAAACACACTCTTGCTCTTAGCATAGCCACCTACAAAACTAAATCATACATAATCCCATTTTCAACTGAGGCCTTCCCACTGAGTAGTTTTTGGGTCGCTATACAGAATTAGGGCCAGACTGTCTTCTGTTTGTCTGAGTCACCCGCTGTGGTATTAATAGCCGAGGATAGAGTCCTCTCGTAGTCGTACGTGTAATCATATGCGACATCACTGAATAGTGTGCTGTGGAGATTGTTTCTGTTTCAAAGCCTACTTGGAGGGATTTATTAGGGTTGCTTTGAATATAGTGTAATGGGAAAGATAGGGTTGTAAAGAATGAGTTAATTTGATAGAGGGCTTTGAGAATGAGGATATTATAATAGAAGCGGTGTCATAAATTATATTCGAAATTGTTTCTGTATATTTTTTATATAACTTGAACACGAAAAGCAAACTATAATGGCTTGATTAGACTTTCATAAATAACGACCGAATCTTTGACTGGTGTTAAGGATAATTTATCTAAACATAAAAGAGTGTCTACAATTTGTTTTCCCACAACATATACGAAATTAACAGTTTCTATACAGGTAGGTAGCTGTACTTACGAAAATAAACAATAACAAATATCCGTTCAACCCGTTGGATATGTTATCGAACAAGGCATATCGCCAGTTTAAATGTTTGTTTCATCTTTTAGTAGGCGTGTGTTGTCTTTCTGACATATTTGATAATTTTTTCCTGTCATTAAGTATTTCGTGATAAATTGCATTATTCTATTAAAATCGACAAACGCGACATTAAAAGTGATTTATCCACTTACATTAAGGTTGTAGGTACTTTTGCTGTATCTGGTATAATTTCAATATAATTTATATTCTTGTTAATGAAAATCTTGTATCATGGTAATATTTGTTTCTTCCTAAAATTAAAATTATGCCGGTGACAGTTGACTTATTATAGTTGTTGAATAATTTATGGTCGTGGGAAAAATAGTATACATGACTCGCAGGAAATTGTCTATCGAATTGTCGTGAAATTTCCGAACTCGGCAAGCCTCATTCGTCAACATTTTCACTCACACGATATCATTCACTTTCCTCGCTGATTATGTAATATACTATTTTACAATCCTACAGAAATTACCATCAAAAATCACATTTGGGGTGGATATTAAAAATATTTATCATTTGTTATTTATAATTGAGGCTGTCAGAAGCAAAACGGCCTAAGCCACAAATTTTAAATTTCGCGCTGAACTATACAAATAATAATTTTCTATCTATATTTTCATATGCACAGTGGCCTAAGCCTCCTTCTTCCATAGTTTAATAGATATGTCACCTATGTTTAGTTATGCACCTAAACCAATCGTCATTTTCATAACGTGCAAGAGTGGCCTAAACTAGGGTTTAGGCCAGTATTCCACAGAAAAATCAACGAACTTTGTGGTTTAGGCCAGTATTCCACAGATAAATCTTGGGTTAGTACAGTATTAATTGGTCAGGTAATAGAAGGTGTTTTATCTGAGGGTGAAGGTATACCGGTATAGGGTATACCATTCTTTTTGATGTTTCCAAAGAATTTATGGATTTGTCGGTAAATTGGAGAATAATATTATTTTAAATATAAAATGTTTATTTTTTTGTTTTTTGTGTTAATTCTATAAGGCGAGCTCATGTACCTGACGAAGATCACGTGTTCTGTGGGCCCTCGCTGTGATTGGCCTGCGGAATGGGCGGTATTTAAAAGTTTTCTTAGGCGGCCTTTGAAATATGGATATTTCGATATTTAGTTCGTTGTTGAACATTGGTTTGTACACAACAAACAATTCATACACATTCACAATAATATATTACATTCTCAATAATCCATTTCATTCTCAATTGTCGTGTCATGCATAAGTGTACTTACCTACCGTAGATTTTATTAATTCTAGGAAATGGGATAAAGTAAGGAAAACAATAAATTCTGTAAATTTATTTTATTCCATCAATTAATATACAATCAATTGGGTCACATGAGTACACAAATATATTTATGTTTGTACAGTTCATGAATGTAAATCTATTCGTCAATTGCTACTTATAATATTTGTCTACAAATTGTCACATTTACTAAAATATAAACCGTTGGTTAATTTTCATTGACAAACATAGTGGATCTTTATGAAAAATAATTACAGTTTTAGAACGTACATTATAATAAATGTGATAGAAAATTGGATTAGTATTCTCAAAATTCATTCAAAAATAAAAATACCTGTCTCTCCTCTTCTTTTTTTTGTTGATAATGCTGAAGTCGTTGAGCCGGAGATTCAGATGAAGTGGTGTACCCCAGACCAACAGAAGGCACCCAGTCTGGATGGTTGGGATCGTTCACAGGTCGTTCTGTAATGGAAATACATACACGATATACAATAAATGCTGTAATAATTCCTTTAGAAACTTACTCGTCACAAAATGTTCCGAACAAATTCGGGCATTCTTCATGGCGGAAAGATCCCGACGTATCGCTGACAACCATCGCTGTCGGCGATCAGCTTTCGCTGGATCAAATTGACCTAAGCAAAGTCACATTTTGATAAGTTATATGGGTTTGTAGTACTACTTTTCACACAATTTACCTCTTCGATCAGTTTCTGCCGGTATTATACACCCTTCGTCTATGCTTCAACGCTGTCTTACAGCCCACGACACAGCACTTTCCAGAACTGGGCATTGTCAATAACAAAAACAACAAACAACACAAAATTATAACAAAAATTATAATAAAAAACACCACAAGTAAACGAAATAACAAAAACAATTAACAAACAACAACAAAACAATAAGGAAACCACAAAACTGACAAAAAAGCCGCAAGATCAAACTATCAAGTCGAAACTCAAATAGTAAATGGCGCTTACCTTTTAAAAAAATCTGACGCAGGGCCCACAGAACACGTGACCTAAAATGGCGTTCGTCAGGTGCATGAGCTCGCCTTATATAAAAATAAATACATTGATCTAATTAGAAATATATCTTAACATTTGAATTATTGAATTTGTAGCCTATCCCACGTCATTTCAATAAAACTTAAAAAGCTAAACGGCCTAACCCACAAAATTTTCTAAAAAAAATAATCGTTTACACTTAGTAGTGTTTCATTATACATACTTTGTTAAGTTGAATGACGCTATAAATTTTTCTAAAATTGATTATAGAAAATGAACAAACGAAATTAAAATTATGCAAAAACCCCGTTTACTCAAATCTAGCATATTGGGGATAGACCGTTTTGCTTCTGATAGCCTCAATTGTTAGTGAACATTGCTTGGAGAAAACAGTCTATTCAACCTATGAGAAACAAAAATTCTATTTTCCAAAAATAAATTATTTATATTTACCGAAAATTGATACAGGGTGATTCACAACTGCATGCATATATTATAATGGCTTAATGGCATAATATTACTTAACTCACAGATCATGGAACACAAATTATTTTTTTTAAATCCGTAAATATAAAGCAGTTTTTGCAAGAAGTATATTTTTGAAACCACTGGATTGTTGATGGTATAGAATATCTAATTAACTATGAATGGAATAAAATTAAATTTAAATTAATTGTGCAATGAAACAGTGACCCAAAACTGTTTGATTAAATACCTGGAAGCTAAAATTGCGAGTGTGATAGTAATTTAGTCATTTTATACTTAGGTACTCTTAAGCTGAATAATTCAGACCTACCCAATTATAAGTATAAGTGCTAAATTAACCAACCAGCGCTTCCACAAAATTCCAATTTCAATTATAAGTGCGAACATTGAGCGCTGGTTGGTTAAATTAGCCACTTACACTTATAATTAGGTCTGAATCTAGCTTTAGCCTTGTTCTCAACTGAAGTATATTTTGTTAATAAGCCTCCAGGTCTTTAGTCTTCACACATAACACGTATGACTAAAGGTGAACGCTCTTAGCTTGGGTTCCACATTAGCAAGTATCGTTCTTCGTTCTTCATGAGTATCAAAGAATCTTCATTTCGTCTTCATGAAGACAAGATTACACGACATCTTCTTCAGAGAAGTTTCTCATCATTTGTTTGATTGCCATCTTGCTTGACATTTCTAATGTTTGATATTTGTTAACACTTCTAGTTTAATTTTAGATGAATCTGGTTGCTGTGCTCGAGTGAGTGACATACTAACTTAGGTGAACTAATTTAAGATATTTATATTAGTTTTAGTAGTAGACGCTGAAAGATACATTAGTTATAATTTTATCAGGTGAATTTGAAATGACAACAAACTGTCAAATTACCAGAATGGGAAGTTTCAAAACGATTTACGTTAGCCAGTTAGCAAGGTATTGTGAAATTTCACTGAAGTATAGTACCACTCTGAAGAAGGCATCATGTGCTAGGTGTAACTTTCACATAATTAGAATATTAAATTTCCAGCGATTCGTAATCGTGGTATAGCTACTCTATACCCGATCAGCAGCTTTTCCTACTGGTAGTAAATTAGACACAATCATTGTCATTTTGAGTGTAAATAAGCAATTAGTAAGACAAATAATACACATTAATTATTGTATAACTGGGTATAAGTCTATATTTCAGCATTTCAGGTTTCTATTGAAATATAATTAAAAGTAGAGCGGCGGTGTCATTATGATTTTCTGCATTAATTGATTTTCAGGAAATTTTTACCTTCCGCTTATATTCTATAAAGGATCAAAATTTTCGAGTGTGAGTTTTTAGTGAATAAGCACGTTTTAAGGACCCTAGAATAGAATACGAATTTAACTTTTTCTAAATGATATCTGTGAGCCCGGGTGTGTGTGTGTGTGTGTGTGTGTGTGTGTGTGTGTGTGTGTGTGTGTGTGTGTCCGTATGTTACAATTTTTCGTGGACGATAACTCAAAAAATATCAAACATTACACATCCAGGGTATGACGGGAGATCTTGTGCTGGCCACATCAGATTTTTATTGTGCATTCCAACAACATTATCAGGTCTCGTGTGTGTACCACTTGAGCTGATGAAGATGTTATTGGCAGGCACAATAAACAAATTCCGGAAAGAATTAATACATATGTGAGAACCGTAACACACATTTTATGGGTCAATTTTTGTGTTTTTTAATCTAATGTAAATAATATCATGTTTATTTTACTGTTACATAATGTGAAAATTCTCGTCTAATGCAATGCTAAGAATCTCCGTCTAATTAATTTTCCTGTTACTAAACAATCCAACTAAATGTTTTTAATTAGTAACATAATTTGTAAAATATTAAAAATGTATATTCTAGCATATAAATTCAAGTCAGATTGCTGAACAAACTGTTCGAGACATTTAAATAATGTAAATAATTAACATTTATAATATCATCTATAAACATCTTGTACTGGGTGTTCTACTATGCAAAGTGCAATTTATGTACTGTCGCACCAGAGTAAATAAATTATAATTAACATATTCATAGCGAGCTTGAATAATTAGAATATTAAATTAATTTAACGTAAAAATTAATTCATTTTGTTAAACTCTCGTTGTGCGAACAGGCTTAAGCGGCCCGTCTACATTTTTTCCGAATTCATAGAATACTCTCGATTTTTTCTATTACACTCTGTTCACCACTACTACGACTGCTTAAAACCAGTCCGAAAATCGTACTTTACCACATCCTAGTAATGTAATGTCATTTTGAAATTGAAAAATGCTGTAAAAGTGTTTTCGTTGCGAGTAAACTATTAGTTTATTGTTGACTTCAAGGTAATGTTTTTCTAATCCTTTAATAGAGAAAGAATGGATCTACAGATGTGCCTTTTTACAATTTTTAAAATAAATTTTTATAATCATAAACAATTTTATATTAATATTAAAAAGGCACAACTGTTAATTGATCCTTTAAGTATATAATCCTTGTTGAAATACAATTTTATCATTCTTGTACTGCCCACAAAACACTTGCTACGTTAGTGCGTTTTATTGCTGGATTTTAGGAGGTAGACGGGCCTCTTAAGTGTCAATCTGAGGTCCTGTATTCTAACTAATAATAAAATAAAACCAACTGAAAAACAGCAAAAAATACAAAGCCTAAATGCCGAGTGAAACAATAGAAATTTTTCGAATATTTCCCAATCTAAATATTTCTGCACCGCTGATGAGATGAATGTTACGAACTTTTCTGTATTATTTCCCTTACTGATTTATATCCTGAATAAAAAATTGACAGTGCACAATCCAATTAGAAATCAAGTTAGCTGTGACTCGTTTCTACTAACTTGTTTGCTAACTGCTAAGTACGCACGGCTATCTAGAGAAACGTAGAAGAAAATATTTAACGAAAGACAGAACGAGATTGCCAGTTTGCCACCCACATAGTTCTGTCCTCCATTTGCTAATAGAACGGCTTATAAGATTATCAAGTTTAATTTATTTGTTCTGTTTCATTTAAACTTCACATGGATTTTGCAATTTATTTTTTATTTTGTAGGTACATGACTCGATATAAATTGGTCTTAGTAATTATATTAGAAACTTATCTTTGAATAATATATGCTATTTAAATTATATTTCTTGTTACCCAAATGCCAAAATGAATTTGCCCTTTCCAGATTGTATTTTGCTCTTATACTCGTATTAAGGGTATGTTATATTATTGATTGTGGTTCTGGACAACACATATTCGGAAACAGTTCAACTGCACAAAAATCTCTTCTGTGGTGCTCTCTCCATCAACAACCATGAGTGAGTTGAGGGCTGGTAACCACACACAGGATCAAAGTAAAACAGTTTAATGCAACCAACTTTGGTTCTGACAACTCAGGTTCTAATCCAGTCCACTACACAGTTCAGATTAACTGCACAAAAATCACCCTTATGGTGAACTCACCATTAACAATCATGAGTGAGTTGATGACTGATAACCGCACACATGGTAAAATACATACCGGGTATTATATTATACTTATAGAAAAATAATAACCATTGATTTTAGAGCCAATATGTAAATACAAAAGATGTTCAGAATAAAAAACGGCATCCAACGAGCCCTTACTTTTAGATATAAAACGTTCCTGTGACAAGATAAATGAAAATTAAATATAACAATATTTAAGCTGTTTACAGAGTGCCATGAGAAATTAAACGAATTAAACTAGACCTACCCAATAACCCAATTAGTATAAGTGTAAGTGCTAAACTAGCCAACCAGCGCCTCAACAAAATTCATCCAATTTCATTTATAAGTGCGAACATTGTGCGCTGATTGGTTAAATTAGTGACTTACATTTATAATTGGGTAGGTCAGAATCTAGCTTAAGTCATATAAAGAAAAAAAATCTGACGTGGACACCACATGACTTCCTTGTACGCCTTGTGTGTTCATACTTTTCTTAATAACTAAAATGTAAAATAATATTAAAAATTCTTTTAACTTATTATACTAGTATACTCACAAATATATTTTAGTCATTTGATTTAAACTGCAGAAGAAGATATAAAGCATATTTTACTATTGTCACTGTCATGTCATAATCATTTAAATTTTACGTAGTAACAAATGTTAATCGATCATGGACTACAAGATATCGAAATACTATAAATTATAAATATATACTTTAATTATTTTTAAATGATAGCAGATACAAAAATATTTATAAAATACCGATTGTAGGTAATAATCACATAATCTTTCATTTAAAATAAAAAAAATTGTCTAAAATTAAATATTTATCGAAATATTTTTAAAAAGTACTACTTCCGGTTTGTAGACTGAAACCAAAAATAGGAGGTGCACAACTAGATGCTATAACAGTCCTAAATACAAAATTTCAACTTTCTACGTCTAACCGTATTTGAGTTATGCGACACACATACGTCCGTACGTACGTACGTACGTACGTACGTACGTACGTACGTACATACGTACGTACGTACAGACGTCACGTCGAAACTAGTCATAATGGATTCAGAAAAGGTCAAAACGGATATTTCCGTCAAAATCTGAGAACCGAAATTTTTCGCGATTACAATACTTCCTTACTTCGTACAAGGAAGTAATAAATACCTACTTCAATTAATTATGATAAAACGTATCTTAAAATTAAAAATAAAATAATAATTATTAATTACCTACATTTTTTATTAGTGAATCCTTTTTATATGGTCCAATAAATTAATTAGAACAACAATTTGAAATCTGTCAACTGTCAGAGTAACAGAATAAATATTTCTGTTTTGTTTAATTTTTCATGGCAGTCTGAAACTAGCCTAAATTTTTAATTTTTTATTTCATATTTATTTTGTGAAAGAAATCGATTTGAACAACAAAAGCTTATTCGATGCAGTTTTTTATTCTGAACATCTTTTGTATTTACACATTTTTACTCTAGAAACAATAGGTAAAAACTAATTAAAAATTTTAACATTGTATTTTCTATTTTCTATAGGTTAAAAAAGTCTACACCCAGTATGTATACCGATGAATCACTTCAATCACTGTATGTGAGTTTTCCATACCCAAGTTGGGTAAAAGACATGATAGATAAGATAATGTATTAATGCAAAATCCGGAGGCATTCTTGTATCATGTCCTGTTCACACAATGATTCTCTCATGTTTCTAAATTTTAAGAAAAATTATCCTGGTGAGAATTGCCTGTCAAATAAAAACACCGCAAATTGAATCTTCAATTATTCTTGGAAAAGAAGAAGATAGCTTCAAAACAATAAATATTTTTTTCCAGGATACAGAAGCATGAAAGAATCCTCAAAGAATTCATGTGTGACAGGCCTTTACGTACCTACTCCACTGTACAACTAGGTACTCATATTTTCAATAAATAATTTCTTATTTCTTCTCTACTTAAAACGTGCTCTGATTTCCTACGAACCCGGAACCAAGATGAGGAACTTTTTGTTTATTGTTTGTCATTAAAACAATCTTTTGATTTAAAACCCAGTTCCCTCTTATTCTCCTCTTTCAAATAAGACCTCCAGTGTCCGATCCTCCTCATCCCGACATGTAGACATGGAACACCGACAGCCACACAAAAGTACAAACGTAAATCGCTCTTTACGTCTCTTTACACGTCTCAGTCTCAGACTCAGCTGAGATCCAAGAACGAGGTGACAACCGCAGCCGAGACCGCGAGACCAACACATGAGAGCCGAGAGGAGAACTCAGTTACGTCGCGCGCTGAGAGCAACACAGACGTAGGAAGTGTGTGAGATTTGGTGTTTGTGTTTATCAAAGATGCAGGTGGTTTTAATTTGAGTTTGTTGTACTTAAAGTGCTGGTATGATCCACAACAGTAACAGATATTCCTCGTAATTTAAAGTGTTAATTACAATATTTAACGATCATCAATATTATTTATCTTTGTTAAAGTTGAAGAGGTAAACTACTTTGATTATTATATTCTGGACATCAAAATCTTGATGTGATTTCTGGATTTACAAAAAATATATTTAGCCTGTGGCAAATGATCAGTTTTTCCTTCAAACTGTCAATGTTTTAAACGAGGTTTTAAGCTAGATTCAGGCCTGCCCAATTATAAGTGTAAGTGGCTAATTTAATTGGAATTTTTTGGAAGCACTGGTTGGTTAATTTAGCACTTATAGTTATTATTGGGTAGGTACGAATCTAGATTTAAAGTGCAAACTTACTCATGCCTATGTCACTCCGGTATGGCATGAAGCACGGTGCGCGATGAAAAAATTTTACATATGAAAATCTAATGTTAATTTTACAGTGAAATTTCGAAGAATTTTTAGAACTTGTGTCAGAGATTATTCCTGGTGTAACTGGTAAACCAGAAATTTAAAAAAAAGCTTAGGATAAGACAATACAAATTTTCGTCGCGCACCGTGCTTCATGCCATTCTGGTGTGACATAGGCATAATGTGATGGGACATTATAAAGATATACATCCAAAACAATGCCAGTTTTATATACTAATAATTTTGACAGTCTTGCCGTGATAACAGGATTATTAAAATATTGTAAAGATAAACAAACATTATTATTAACTATTAATGTCCAGCAAGTAACTAACTAAGACTTAATGAAAGTACACAATTTTCCGGAAAATGTTAAAATTAACTTAAATATTTATCAATAGTTTTTAATCAATACTAAGGTAGTTTGTTTATAATCATTTTAAGAAGTTTAACATCTGTTAATTTATCGTATTAGCAAAGTTTTTACTGAACTACTCCAGTAATACTTCAATTTCCTGTCATATTAAGTAGTCCTGCAAAAGACAGTTACAAAATTATAAATTTAAAATATGTAGGTATATATAATGATTTTCTTCTAAACAATTTGTTGGTAAACATAATATAGTGGAAATGTAACCATAACAACAAGTGATAAGATGTGTTGAATAAATAAACAAACAATTGACAATGTTCTCGGTAAAAGTGACAGTAATTTTAGCAGTGTTTTGTTTAATAAACTCGGCATGGTCTACTAAATGGGACGGGTCTATCCCGTGGTTTTCTGATTCATGTAAGTAATTTTTAGAACCGTTTTAATTATACTCCTGCGTCATACAAAAATATTTCAAGGGTTCCGTCTCCGCAACAAAATATACGAGAGTTATGTGTAATTTTATCAACTGTAGTTTCGAATCCCGTTTAACTGCACAAAAATATCTTCTGTGGTGCACTGTCCACTAACGCAACCATAACAGAGTTGACTGCAGTTATCCGCACAAACAAAAATATTTTTTAATACTTATTTTTCGTTTCCTGGTTTTTAATTTATTTCATAGATAGCCTATATAATTAGGTATGTTATGTGACCGACTGTGGTTCTGACAGCTCAGGTTTGAATCCAGTCAGGTACACAAAATTCTCCTTTTTGAACTTTACTTGGTTTTAAAAATGAACAATTGCAGACCAATGCTTATATGAAGTCCGGTATTAATTTTGACGGTCTGAAAATATTTTCAGGCCGCTGCTTGTAAAAATCTGTTGCAGTAATCACAAATAATTAAATAATTTATTAAGATTTGGTTAAATTTAGCAATCAACAACCGTGTGAATTAACGGTAAAATAACTGACGACTCACAGTGTCACAGTATGTAAAACTGTAATACCCAAATTGGGTAAAAGGTGTGACAGTGACATATATGATTGATCGTACCACATCGTTCTGATTTTATTTTTCCACCTCAATGTTTTTGCTACTAAACTATGCTCAGCATCCTAACCTTAAAATGTCAAAAAATTACAGTTTTCTTTCAATATTAATTAATAACATTGTTCTTTACTTGCTTAACAGAAACCTGACTTCTTCAAGTCACGTGACGGTCAATTTTTTCAAATCAAAATTTTCAAATTCGAGACGAGACGAGAAGTGAAAAATCTCGTCTCGTCTCGTCTTGATGCATCACTAGCCCAAATCAAGTTTCATTTTTCGTCTTTAAGCTAGTTTTGAAAGTAATTTTTTTTAAATTTAACGTAAGCTGTTATGCGTTACATAGCATTACTAATATTACCATAGAATTACTATACGGAGTTAAGTAACTTGGCGACTTGTCTTAATTGGCATGTCTGAATTTTCGGAATTTACCGTATAGGGGCCCGCTTTGTTTCGGCGTGCTGTCGAATTTGATGAATGGATTTCGAGGCCCAATTGAATTGTATGTTGGACATGGTAAACATTTTATCGTTCGTAAATTACGATTTAATGAAGGCTGTAATTGTAATTGAAATCGATTCCGTTAAGATAATTATTAATGTGGAGCTTAAAACTGTAATTTTATGGCAAGGAATTGTTGACATTACAATTCGTAATTAGTGTTTATTTATGTTTAATCGAGTGTTTTATCTACCGCAGGAGGAAATTGTAAGAATAGTGCAAATAGAAGCAGATGACGTATGGATACAGTAGAAAATTTAGTCATAAATTTGTAAACATTGTATTGAGTGAAAATGTAAATAATGTAAACGACTTACACTTACTCATAATAAGGTCATAAGCATCATGCTGAACTATGAAAATTAAATATTCTCACCATGTTGTCTCATAAGTCGAATTTTTATTTTAACATTTTTATTTTCTAAAATTCTTTGGATCTAGTGGAAAACTACTTCCCGGCTTGTTGGTTTTGTTCTAAACAAGGTTTAATTAAAGTGTCTCAGGTGATCAGAGTTTAATTAAAACTTTAATTAGGTGAGAATTAATTAGGAATTCAGGTTAAGGAGGTTGTCAATACTTCAGAGATTCATTTTAGCTATTTTGTAAACAACGACCGGGTGTTTAAAAAATTTAAATTAGAAAATTGTGGAGTTTAAAAATAAAAGACTTAACGCAATGTCAAAATTAAAAATGAGAGTCAATTACACGAGCCGTATGCGAGTGTCGTAATCATCTGAATAAGCATTTGCCAAATTAAACTGCATCTACGACAATAATTAATAATTAAATCAGTTTTATGTGATTATACAATAGAACAAGAAGTTTTATTGGATAAAAACTATATAATACAAGAAGTTTTATTAGTTAAAAAGCAAGTTGTTCATTACTTTAATTACTATAAGTACACTCATAAACAAACTGTGTTTATATTTTTTGCTGTTCAAACTTTCACGCTAATTACAGTATCGTTAAATTTAAAACCAACATTTAATTTAACAGTCATTCAAAGTAGAAACCAAAAGAGTATTTTAGTATAAAACAAACAAGAAATTGTTGGGAAATTTTCTCTAAGAAAATAACCTGCGTGACACCTAATTCAATAATTGGACTGAAATTAATTTCGATACCTCAAGTACAGTTTACGTTACATAATGATTAGTTCTTGCAGAACTAACAGATAAAATGGGCATACATTATGTGCGATGAATCAGCTAAACCTCAGGCTATACATGCAAGATTTTTTGTCAATTAAAATGAGTTTTTTACTTCCTTGTACGAAGTAAGGAAGTATTGTAATCGCGAAAATTTTCGGTTCTCAGATTTTGACGGAAATATCCGTTTTGACCTTTTCTGAATCCATTATGACTAGTTTCGACGTGACGTCTGTACGTACGTACGTACGTACGTATGTACGTACGTATGTACGTACGTACGGACGGACGTATGTGTGTCGCATAACTCAAATACGGTTAGACGTAGAAAGTTGAAATTTTGTATTTAGGACTGTTATAGCATCTAGTTGTGCACCTCCTATTTTTGGTTTCAATCTCCAAACCGGAAGTAGTAAATTTAAAAAAAAAATTGATAAATAATTAATTTTAGGCAATTTTTTTTATTTTAAATGAAAGATTGTGATTATTATCTACAATCGGTATTTTATAAATTTTTCTGTATCTTCTATCATTTAAGAATAATTAAAGTATATACCTACTTATAATTTAATATTTCGGTATCTTGTAGCCAATGATCGATTAACATTTGTTACTAGGTAAAATTTAAATGATTATGACATGACAGTGACAGTAGCAGTGACAATAGTAAAATATCGTTTATATCTTCTTCTGCAGTTTAAATAAAATGACTAAAATATATTTGTGAGTATACTAGTATAATAAATTAATAATTTTAGTTATTAAGAAAATTATGAACAAACAAGGCGTACAAGGAAGTCATGTGGTGTCCACGTCAGATTTTTTTAAATAAGTAAGCAGGTTTAAATTTAATAAATAACACATAAAAAATTTATAAATAGATAGTTGATAGCATCGAAAAATAACCACGGTGACATGATGACAGCTAAGATTTTCAATTATTTATTTCTTGGTAAAATTGCTGTAGAATAAGGATAGTAAAATTTTAGTACAAACAACAAACTTTTTGTGCTAAGTAGTTATTATGCAGTTTATTATATTGAGCTCAATTTGTGCTGTCTTAACACAAAATAGTAGATTTGTTGTTTTTTCAAGTAATATAAATTATCTCCGAAAAAATATAACTAAAAATTGCATGACACAAATAACAGCCAATAGATGAATTGAGCACAATAATAGTAACCATGGTTATATAAAAATTTTCTCGGAAATTTTTTACTAATAGCTTGAGTAACTTAACTGAAATTAATAAGCGGAAATTTTACCGGCATTTGTCACTTTGACATTAAATTAAAAATTGGTTAAATTGTCATCTTGAGTGTAAATAAGCAATTAATAAGGTAAATAATACATATTTATTAATGTTAAATAGAAATTTAGTAAATATTTCTAGTTTCTATTGTAAAAAGAATTCAAAAATAGAGCGACGGTGTCATTGCGGTTTTCTAACAGAATATGCACTCGTGCATTAATTCATGTACAGGAAATTTTTATCGTGCATTCCAACAACGTAATTAGCTCTCGTGTACCACTCGAGCGAATTAAGACGTTGTTGGAAAGCACTAAAAAAATTCCGGAAAGAATTAATGCACATGTGATATTATAAGTGAAAATCTTATTTTTCATTCTTATGCTAATTGATGAAAATGAAAATCTTACTCCACTTGGAAGCAAAGGGCACCTTGCGCTGTTCCGAGACTAAAGTTTTTAGTGGCAGTGGCAGTAACGCACTTTATTCTCTAATATATAATTTATTTTTCTATATTGTAAAGGCTAGAGATCTGTACTATAAAATCGTGCCTGATTTTACCACTTGCCAGAAATGACTTTTTGTATTAATTCAAGTCTTGCTTTCCAGAAAATATAAATATATAATTTGCATCCGGGGTATTTCAAACACTTCTTTAAAATAGGGCTCTGTTTGAAATACCCCGGATGCAAATTTTATATTTACATTCTCTTGAAGGCACGACTTGAATTAATATAAAATGTCATTTCTGGCAAGGAGGAAAATCGGGCACGATTTTATATTACGGCTCTCTAGCTAATAAGAAAATGAAAACCAAAAAGGCAAACATATTTGCCGTAAACTTGTATAAATGGTAAATCGAACAGGTGTTCATATAGAAACTGTTCTCCCTACCTATAGATGCTCAGAACTAATATGGGAATTAAGAAAATTAACTTGTCATATTGCATGCATAAATTTTCTTGTATTCAAACTAATTACGTACTGTTTTACGATTTTACGATTTCAAGCAAGTTATAAATACCTAATACTGTGACATGGCATTTAGAATTTACGAGTATTTGATAATTATTATTTCCATTTGCAAATAATTGGAAAATGATAAATAGAAAAAGGTAAGGTGATTCAGTAAGTGCTTATGATACAGCTGTCGATTTTAGATAATTATTTTTTTATTAGAAACAAACCGTTTACCTATTTAAATTATTGTATTATTTTTTAGTCATTGATAAAACGATATAAAGCAATCTGTGCTTACTGAATATTACTGCCACATGATATAAAAAATTATTGAATATTCCTACAAACGCCTCAACCTTAAAAGGAACTAAGAAATTCTCCATTTATAAAAAACTTGACAAAAACATTTCCAACACACCTTAGCAGATAACAATCAACACAAAAACGTAACAAACGCATGAATAAATTTAGAAATAAATAAACTGGAAACGAATGTGTTTTGTGTGCTTGTGTGTGTGTGCGGGGACACTCTACGATAATATGGAAATTGTAGTGTGTTGTCTGCCGTCACAAACGTGGGAGGTAATAAATATTGATGAATTGTATCGCAGCTCTGATCGAACTTAACTACAAATCGCTCGTGCTGTGAATGTGAATTCCAAACGAATAAAAATAAGATCAGTTTCACTCTCGATTGTTTAACTAATTTTGTAATTTTAATTGTCATAGAAAAAAAGAGTAAATTTTTGTTAAGGTCAAAACCGTTTTCATACAAACATTTTTATGTACTTTATCTGCATAAATTTCTGCAAATTAAAACAAGCAATAGGCATATATAATATATCTATAGAATCATTAGAGTTTCAAGATTGCCTTATGCTAAATAAGAATACCTGAAAATAAATATAATTTGCAGTAGAAGTGAAAGAAGAGGGAGCAAAATTCATCATATTACAATGAATTTTATGCAAAATGAACTATTGTTACAAACATAATTTTTAGAATATGGCAATTAGGAATGTACTTATATATTTTCATTGTGTAGCATAATAATTTTGAGTGTAGGTTACATCGTTTATCCGAAATTTATGCAGAAAACTCGTGCAAAATGAGCCATGTAAAAGTTTTAAAGTGTCGCTGACGTGGCACTAGTAGGTAGTTACAGAAAAAGACATTTTTCTTTTAAATTAAATTATGACCTATAATATGTTTTTGACTATTATCGGGTTAAAAACATTACCATTACAGACTTCGTGTTACGGTTTTTTCATTTTTCCGTTGGGACGGATAGGTGAATGCGTTATGTGAATGACTCTGATTCTGACAACTCAGATTCAAATTTTGTTTGGAATACGAGTACAATATCACAACATTTTATTATACCCCAAGAAGGGCTCTATATTTAGTTCAATTTAATCAGAGTTTATAACAAACCGAGTAAGTGGGATATTCAAGAAGGGTATTGGGTTGTGTATTGATATAGAGTTTCTATCAAAAGGCTCGGCATATTGTGGAATGAAATGATTCCTCGTCTGTCAGATCTGAAATCTCGGTCGGTCAGATATCATCTGACTGTTGTTGAGGTCGACTTTTGCAGCAGGTTAGCTGCTGCTGCTTGCTGGCGCCAGTTGTACACCGGGCCCGTGCGCTATTTCCATATTTAGAACGTGGAGTATGACTGAGTCAAGGTGGCCATGAGACTCACGAGATGCCAGATCTACGCAATACTTCGGCAACAGGTAAAACTTATCGAGGAAAGAATTACATGTTGCAATGAAATAGTTTGAAAAGGATCTACAAGATAGTAACTAGATTTCTGAAAATGCCATAAAATATTCTTTTCTACGTAGGTAGAACAACAACCAAATGGAAAACAAGCATAAACAATGAACTAAAGATTACCAAGATTACATGATATGGGCAGAAGCAAGGAAAATAGCTATAGAGTGCCTTAATATAAAATCGTGCCTGATTTTACCACTTGCCAGACTATTTATATTAAGTCCAATCTTGCTTTCAAGAAAATGTACATATATAAAATTTGTACCCGATATATTTCAAACCTGCCGCAATTTTAAAGAAGTGTTTTAACATGTACTAAGTGACTTATTTTACTACTTCTGGTACTTGATGTACATAATAAGGGGCGTTCAAAGAAATTATTACGCCAGGACAAATTACCGGTCGTACATGCTTCAAAGTGCTTCGAAGTACGAATTGAGGGATATCATGATGACATGAATGAAAAAATTAAACTCTTTCTAGCGTGGTTTTTAATACCTAATTTCTTTGGATGCACTTTATTATGTATCTACATCAAGGTGTGATGCCGAATCGAGATTCTCGTCGAGAAATTGCATTTCTCATTTCATTTCGAAATTTTGAAACGAGAAATAATTTCAATCTCGTCTAGACCAGTCTCGTCCATGTTTACTCTCGTCTCAAAGTCGAGAATTCGAGAAATCTCGATTTTCGAATGTTAACATTTCCCGCTGATAATTCGTATTATACTCTTGTACAATCGAGAATCGAAATGACAAAATTGCTGCGCGATAGATTGTGCAGTGCACATTGATGTGGCAATAGGAAGTGAAGAAACTACTGAATAGTTCTATTCGGGCGCGTTTTTATGCCAATAAGTGACAGATTTGTAAGTATTAATGTCAATGTATTATTAGTTTGACGATTTCGTTAATATAATGGTTAGTTCAAATTAAATTAAATTGAAACTTTTCCGCTGCACTTAGGTGAATTTAGGTAAATAATGATTGTCAAATTCAAGAAGAATTTATTGTCAAATTCAAATTCACCGCACTTTTTACTGTCACAAAAATCTACAGCATACTGCGCACCTGCAGTTTACTATTGTCCTATTGTCCACCCAAGCGCGCGCATCCGAAGTTTACCTTCTTAGATCTATCAATCATATTCCTATTAAAATGATGTATAAATTTTCGAGATTCTCGATTTCTCGAACGAGATTTCTCGAACGAGATTTCTCGATCTCGATCTGTTAACTCTCGTTTCGAATTTTCGAGACGAGAAAAATGTTGATCACGTCTCGAATTTCTCGTCTCTCGACGAGAACGAACTTTACAGAATACAGAATAAGTCCATTATATCTAACATTATAAACCAGTCTAGCTATACAGATTATGTTTGGATTATGGTACAGGAAGATCTGTTAGCCAATAACCATACTACAAAGTTTTATTGTAAAATCATAAAAAAACACAAAAACCGTATGAAATTCTATCAGATCAGAAGTCCTGCAATTGCAATATTCCATTTAAACCTTAAAAATATCTTCACTGAAGCGTGACCAATTTGTTTCCTGTGTGCAGTTATAGCTTAGATAATTGCCTCCAATTATTTGATACGTAACTTTCCATATTCCTTCTTAGTTCTCGGTTCATGTGTTTATGTGTAACTTTAGTTTCGCGTTGTAAAACGAACAAATCTGAGGCGAATAAATTAGCGAGGGATGTAGTTTTATTTGTCACTTATCGCAAGATGTGTGATGCGGCGAAACTCGAGATGAAAGTGAATTGTATAATATGCTAATTATAGGAACTGATCGCCGACGATGGTTGGTTTAAATGACGGTGGATGGACAATGCATTAGGCCAGGATGCTTGTTAAGAAATTCTAATTGTGTACAAATTTCATATGAGGAATAGAAATTTGTTATTGCCAACACTGACTTCCTTAGATTTCAGTTGATTAAGATTATATCGGGCGCTACTTAATTCAGAATTTAAATTTAACATTCAGTATTATTTGACATACAAAATTTAACATACAGAAATAAATATTCATAATTTAACATACAAAATTTAACATTCAGAATTAAACATTCAGAATTCAACTTTCAGAATTTGACGTACAAAATTTAATATTCAAAATTTAGCATACAAAATTTAGCATGTGGAATTTATCAATTAGAATAGAACTCCTGAACATTCAGAATGTAACATACTAAATTAAACATACAGAATTTTACATTTAGAATTTAACATTCAAACATTTAAAATAAATTTAACATTCAGAATTAAACATTCAGAATTCAACTTTCAGAATTTGACGTACAAAATTTAATATTCAAAATTTAGCATACAAAATTTAACATGTGGAATTTATCAATTAGAATAGAACTCCTGAACATTCAGAATGTAACATACTAAATTAAACATACAGAATTTTACATTTAGAATTTAACATTCAAACATTTAAAATGCAGAATTTGTCATTTAGAACTTGACATACCTACCTACAAAATTTAACATTTAGAATTTAACATACAAAATGAAACACAGAATTTAACATCCAAGATTTAACATACAGAATTTATCATTCAAAATTTGACATTCAAAATGTAACATACAGAAATAAACATTCAGAATTTAACATACAGGATATGGTATCTGTACCTTTAACATTTCTGAAATAATTTCGATAATTCCACTCATATAAAGTAAGCCACAAAACACAATATTATCGCTTTGACAGCGGATAAAAAGGAAGAAAACTTTTTGCAAGTGATAAAACCTTATTTACCTTTTTATTACCAACCAAACAAAACACTAAAATGTCATTTGCTTCATTTTTCTAATATTTGTCAGCGAAATGATTAGATTTTGGGAATATTTGTAAAGAGTCGTTAAATTATCTCGTTGAATTACTCTCGAGCATTTTATTTCCTGCGATAATTCCACTTCTGTATAAAGTAAGCCATAAACAAAACACAATTATATCACTTTGACAGCCGATAAGAAGGAAGGTAACTTTTTGCAAGTGACAAAACCTTATTTACCTTTTTCTTAGCAACCAAACAGTAATAAACTAAAACACTAAAATGTCATTTGCTTCAAATTCCTAATATGTGTCAGTGAAATGATTCGATTTTGGAATTATTTGTGAAGAAGAACCAAAGAAGTCGTTAAATTATCTCGTTGAATTACACTCGAGATTTTATTTCCTCCGAATAAATTTCTGTTTGACATCACAACCTTGTCATCTGACAGTAATTTGACTCGAAAAATTGTTTTAAAATAAAATCACTCCACCTACGGTGTTGTGATTTTTTTAATACAATTTTTCTTTTTAAATTGCCGGGCAACAAGGTTTCAATATAAACATAAATTTACCCGGCAAAATAAAAGCTCTTGTGTAATTACAGTTTGTTGATAATGTTTTTAATACATAATCCTTTTGAATCGTTCTGGACAATTTATTTTAGTAATTTAACACTGGTATTAATCACGGTTGGCTCATACCCTAAACTTCATACACTTATATTAATATAATAGACTTGTCGAACCACAATAATTATCAAATAATAAGAGGGACAATTACACCCTATTGTGTGTGCCAGATGGGGGTAGACTTTGTTTATACGCATCCTGGTTAAGGCGTAGCCCTCGCCGATGGGAACTTGGCTTGTTAGCGCCGTCTGCGGCCCGCAAACCGCGCCTTACCGCCACGTTCTATGTTCTCCTCTTCTCCTGGCGTCTTGGAATTATATTACCCGTGTCGGTCGTCGATGCCATTCTCTCTATACATGTACGGGATGAAATTCTAATTTTAGATAATCTCGTTAAATTAAATTGTGCATTAAACTGACCATAAATTACTTAAGTCATACCCTGAGATACCGGTATGGTAGTATCAATATGGGTAGTTGGTTTCATGCTGTAAAGTCAGATATTTTTCTGTTGAGTTATTACTATTAGGTATATTTGCATTTTATAAGCTGAATCTATTTTTATGGCTTGGTGGTATTATAAGATTATGTTGAAGTTTTTTATATAAGCGGATTTTGAAATTAATCTGATTATACGCTGATGATACGATGACAAAAAATTAAGCTACAAAATATCACCAAATTTTTTACCATCGGTGTAGCCAACGAGGAAATTTTTCGTTTTAAACCACTCCGGATTTGAATCTAGTTGAAATTCCAGTTTATCTGCAAACTGCACAAAATCTTCCCAGTGGTGTGCCTTTCCACTAACAACCATAAGTACTCGTGAGTTGATTGCTGAGTGTAGCGTGAGTTCAAGTTCACAGGAGGATTTTTACCTCTAGCCACTCAGTACTGGAGAGAGGTATTGTAATCATGCTAAAATTTCGATAGTGAGTTTTCAATTGATAAGCACGTTTTAAAGTCCCTAGAACACGATTTTGATAGTTTCCCAATGATGTCTGTGTGTTTGTGTGGATGGATGGATGTGTGGATGTGTGTATGGGTGCGGATGGGTTGATTGGTGAATGGATGTTGGAGGTACTAACTCAAATACCAGTAAATAAAAAAATTTGAAATTTTGTACATAATATTCTCACACCCTAGATTAGATGTGATTAGATTTTGGTGTTGATCGTGCAACCGGAAGTGGTAATTTCTTGAAGATCTGAAGAGTTTTTCTGGAATATCCTTAAAATGTATGGATTAATAGGAATTCTTTTAATAACAATGTATACTAAATGTTGCTATCTATAATTTGGATTCAAAACATTTCTAGCTAGCCCCATTTTTCCAATTACAAGAAGTTAAAAATTCTAAAAAAAATTTGATTTATCTGCCTACCAATGAAAACAAAAAATAAAATATTTGACTGTTAATATGAATACATTTTTGACTTTTTGACAAATTGTAATTGAAAATATGTAATATCATTTATTATATTTATAAGGTCATGATAAACTACAATTCCCGAATTCCCTTGCAATGGTATATTCTCGGGTATATTTATGGTGTATCTTCATACACAGTTATACCTACCTATTAGTAAAATAGTAGAGTGTGGCGAGAGGTCACATCAGATTTTTTTCATTCTTTTGAATTTTGAGAATTGCCTGACAAATAGCTACGCCGCTATATTAAATAATACTTAATAAATCTTGAGAAAAAGAATCTTTAATTTATTAATAGCTTCAAAACAGTGATTTTTTTTCAAGATTCAAAAATATGCAAGAATCGCCAAAGTATAGTGACCATTCGTACTGATTTTGTCAGTAGGTATATACAGTTGGTACTGTTTTTCAGACCATTGTACTGAAAACAATTTGAAAGATATTTTGTTCTATTTTTTTATATATACTGTACTGAATGTATTGATTTCCTTTTCTGGTCCTCAATAAAGCTTTAAGCAGGGACAAAAAACGAAAAAAATATCGTTCGTTTTCTATCGCAACGAAAACGGAATAAGTAATTAAGTATGTCGTTTTCGTGTTGAACGTTTTTACCTTAAAATTTCGTTTTCGTTTTCATGAACCGAAATTATAAACCGGTTAAAAACGGTTTTAACATTTTAATTTTTTATTGGGCATCACAATACAATTAATTATTGCATAAATCGACACAAACCAATAAGATTCCTTAAATTTTGCTACAGTCCTAAACAATTGACAACATTCTGATTAAAATTCCTCCAATTAGCTCTAAACTCAGCATTCCTGTCTTGTTTTCCTGAGGATCTAGTCATCCAGTTCTGGCTGCTTGGCATTGTTATCCACATAAGTCCATCACGGAACCAAACACAACACAGAGATCGAAGAAGGCTTTGCTGACCACGGTACGTGGACTCGTATGGTCATGCGAGGTGCTTTAAGGCCTTATTATGTATTTCGTACCAAATGCAGAGTTGTGAGACATTCTGCAGACAACGAGTCGGATTTAGTGGTCTGGGTGAAGTTGTAAGAGAAAGAAGAAAGTTGATGTAGAATCGAGAATTATTGTCAAGGAGAAGAAATGGTATTTTTAGCTTGAGGAATTTTTACGTGGTACTAAGAAATATCGAGATTTAAACTTTTATCAACTGTGTAATTATTACACAAGAGCTTTTTATCTTGCCGGATAAATTTCTGCCTTGTTACCTAGCAATTTGAAAAGAAAAATTGTTTAATAAAATTTAAAACAATTTTTCGAGTCAAATGACTCAGGTTGCAAGGTTGAGATGTCAACGAGATAATTTAACGAGTATTTTGATTCGTATTCACAAATATTCCCAAAATCTAATCATTTCGCCGACAAATATTATAAATATGAAGTAAATGACATTTTAGTGGTTTTTTTTGTTGCTACGAAAAATAATCAATTTTAACTCCACTTATCGTTTCTCGCTGGAATTATGAGTAATTTTACCAAATTTATTTATGGCTCAAATTATTATTGCTGGATCATTTCACGTCAAAATAACATAATTTAGGATTCAAAATTTCCCATACCAACGAAGGGTAACCATGATATACCTGTGGTTTTATCAATGTTATCGCTAAAAAACTGCCTTTCTTGAACAAAGAGGGCATTTGGTTTGGTTAAAAATAAAGTGTGTGGAATAAATTAATGAAAAGAGTTTCATGATCTACGACTATTAAAAGCGAGATTTGAACTGCGGTTTGCGGCATTATGTTTCTCGCACTTTAATTGACTCATATTCAAAATATTAAATTAGTTTTTATGAAGACAAAAATCGGTAATAATTTTTTAAACGTCCGCTATTTTTCTTGCATGAATTTCAGACTGCTCTAAAACATATTTTTTTAGTATAATTAAATGTTGCTGAATCCTATGCTGCAAATAGAATTCAGCTATCTTTTCTAATTTCACAGTTCTAGCTCGTTGAAGAAGTCAGTAGGAATAAAAATATTTTTAACAAATTTAATTTTATCTTTTACATCTTTACACATGTAAGATAAGATATAAGTGATAGTGATATGAATCAGATTCTTTTGCTGAAAATGTGTGTACCCATGTAAATTCAATGGTGACAATTTTTTTTTTACTATTTTCTAGTGTTGCCGCGAGACTCGAGACTAGTCTCGGTCTCGTCTCGTCTCGTCTCGAAAAATCGAGACGAGACCATCAGTTAAGTCTCGATAACAAACTCGAGACCGAGACGAGACCAGTATCGAGTCTCGCTGAGAGTCTCGTCGAGACTCTCGAGTCTCATTTTAAATAATTAATTTGTAATATTCATTTAAAAGTAGAAATTTTTTAATAAAGGTTAGATCATTTATTTATTTAAAAAAAAATTGTATTTTAAATTTATAATTTCATATGAATGAATGAATAAAATAGCAGAGCAGACTGCTTCATGCAATGATTTTTTGTTAATGATTTGTTGTCTTTCTACAGCAACTCGTTGCTATTTCAGTTCATATTTTCTATTGTGAAATTTTAGAATGCTTTGTGTAAATTTAAGAGTCAATTTTGACCCGAGTTGTCGTTTCTGCGCAGGAATTATAATTATAAGTATATTTTACCTAATTAATTTATGGCTCGAATTATATTTATACATATATCAACAAAGGATAACCATGGACATATCTACTGTGGTTTTATCTAATTTCATTGCTTAAAAAATAGAGCAAGTGATGTGTATATTTAAAAATATTTAAATGTATTGAAAAACAAGTTTGTACAAATAACTGCAGTTAAAATCTCCGTGCTTATCTCCTAGTATAATAAATTTAAATTTTTTTGGTCTAAAATAAATACACTGTACAATACAGACGTGCGGAATAGTGGATAGTGAGTATGTCGTGTAAAATTTCCAGTTCCATGTATATTGACAATTATAATATTTAGATGTTTCATTCAAAACTCAAGTTTCATCTTCCTAATGTTTATTTTACTAGTTTTTGCGGTGGTCTTCTTTAATGCAATGACAGGTACCTACCTAATATATTTTATTAACACATCTAAGAAATATTAAAAAGACGAGACTCTCGCCGAGACTCGAGACCGAGACGAGACTAGAGCACTCGAGACCAACTCGAGACCGAGACGAGAACAAGGTATTCGAGACTTTTTCGAGACCGAGACGAGACTGACCTTAAGTCTCGCCAAGTCTCGTCTCGCGGCAACACTACTATTTTCACTGAAATTTCGGCACAAAGTACTCACACCTTTAATTTGTTTAATTTATAATTGAACTTACATTATATTGATAGCTGCAAATTATTTAACAATATAAATGATTCCTTTTTAAGGTTCTGCTAAAAAAACAAAATAAATCAAAGTTCTTTGACAAAAAACAATCGATTATCCTTCCTTTGTTTTACTATTCTTATTCTTTTCATGTCCATAAACATTAAACATCTGAACATCATTATTAAAAAATCCTTCATAATTAAATCTATCAAGGCGCATTATCCAAACAATAACGAATTTGTATGAAGACAAAAGCAAAACTCTTTCAGTATAAAGCACCGACCAATTAGGGCTCCTCCCACACATAGAGATAATGGTCACTTAATCTGATCTCAGATGGCCTAGAAGATGATGACCAAAGTTTGTAGCACGCCTACTACCCACTAAAAGCCTCGCCCACGTGTTGATGTTTTAATTCGTGCTCTCAAAGAGAGAAAATATTATTATTGATATGAATAAAAATTTCGTGTGAAGTTATCGTTGTCCTGTAATTATCTTAATGTAATATTTATAGTTTTGTAATAAATCTAATGTGTTTTTTAACAGGATTAATGGCGAGTTGAATCTTCAATCCGGTTTAAAGAAAATAAATATACGTGACATTCGTCAAGATGACATTTCGATTAATATTAATGTGGCATAATGATTTAATTTAAAGATTACTGTAATTATGATAAACACGACAAAGGAACTTTGATAAATTTATTTTGATGTACATTAATCTTAACGGAATTCTCACCCACATATTTATGTAAATTTATTTGACAAGTTTTTAGGAACGCATAGGCATTTTTATTTATTCAAACGTATTTGATTTCGAGTTTAAATTAATTTTTTTAGTATAAATGCTCTCCAAAATCGTTGCTTTACGAACTGTTTGGAGTTCGCAAAACAATATTTTAGCGAATCCAGTCCAAAATGACGTTACTTAAACATTGAGCTGTTATTTACATTTTATAGGATTATTTTCAATGATGTTCATTCTGTCATCACCTACGTTTTTCAAAATTTTATTTTAAAGTTATATTTTAGAATAATTTTGTATTTAGTAAACAAATTTGGAGAGCATTATACTTAAAAAAATAGTATATAACTATAACACGTACACAAACTGAGTTTTAGAGGACTCATGTAATTTAAAGATTCGGCTTACATCTCGTCCTTAAACAATTCTTTCTTTAAAATTCGATTTTTCGCCAACCGTCCATATTTGATGCTATTATGTCATTGTTTTTTGTAAAAAAAGGCCATTTAGGGATTGTTATTAATCTCTCAATATCAACCGATCACAAATGAGCGTTTTAATCTGATAGTTTAAATTTAAAAATCCTACTAAAATTTATTTCTTTATTTTAAATAAAGAAATGAAGTAACAAAAAGCAAAAATAATAATTGGGAATCAATTCTGTTAAATAAATTGCACATTTTGGAAAATATTGCAATGTGATTTTTTATGATGTACCTTTTAAATGCAGTAAGAATCATATTATGTAGTATGACATCGATTGCAACTTGTTTATTAATATACGAGTATGTTATGAATGAGGTACGAGGGCCTCTATTCTACCAGAGTTTCTGACTTCTGAAGCTTAACCTGTAATAACGTTTCAGTAAAACTGACACTGAATTACTTAAAATAACGAACTGAAATTTTGCAAATTAGGCAAATAAATTTTGCAATTACATTTCAGGTTAATCTTTAAAAACATATAAACAAATTTGATGCGCGAAATGTGCCTCGTCAAATAAGTGCACAAAAAACATTAACTTCGCGCACTTAATACAAAAATAAAAATAACTATTTTATAGTTAGAAACATTGTTTTTTAACAATAGAAAGAAAGGGACAATTGCTTATATTTTTACTAATGCATACATCTTTATGTATAAAACTGTTATTAATGATATTTCTTTCTTTCTTCCAGCATGTAACTGCAACGGATTTTCTAACCGCTGTTTCTTCGACAAGGACCTTTTCAACCGAACTGGACACGGTGGCCATTGTTTAGATTGTTCTGCAAATCGAGATGGTCCCAACTGTGAAAGATGTAAAGAAAATTATTATCAACGTGAGGACCAATACTGTATCGCATGTAACTGTGATCCTGTCGGCTCCAGAAGCCTACAGTGTAACCGTGAAGGTAAGAATCATTACAAACTGTGGTAGAAATAACATTACTGTTATTAATTCGATTCGATGTTTTTCATTTAAGTGACACTTAAAATTTAATGGCCATAAATAAATTAAATATTTCACTAAATGAATTATTAATAACAAGTTTTTCTCTCTGCATGATGACGTATGAACTCGAAGTTAATTGAAAATTAAATCTCACTCGGACGTTTCAAGCTGACCACTTAAATGTTAGTCCTGGTTGCATAAAGAATCTCTCCGTTTCCGCTTTCAAAAATCTTCGCACAGATCCAGATTCTCACGGCATCAAAATAAATCGGTCGAAATGATTGGATTCCACTATAATAAAAATTTACCATTCTATAATTGGGAGTAGAGGCGGTTTTAGATTTAAAAAATTCTAATTGTGCTGGTGCCGGTAATAAAATTCGCCGCAGACGAAATCTTTTTTAATCCAATGTCATGTGCTCTGTAATTGAAAATTTCCCTGCTCACCCCTTAATATTCGTGCTTGAATTATTCACTAATTTTAGTTACTTATATTAAATTACAGATATTTGAACGTACCTAATATAGGTATCATTAAATAAATTTCTAAAATCACGAAATATATCGTATTTTTGATATAATTAATTCAAGGACTTCAAGATACCTGTAATTTATTTAAAGATATCTGAAATTTTATTTGTGATATTTGAAATTGAATTTAACATTTATCTTGAATTAATTAGTTACGTATACATTAAGAGTAAAATTATTACTTTCCATAAACCTATATTATAAATATTATCTAATGCACTTTTCACACAAGGATTCTTTGAGGATTATTTCTGAATCCTGGAAAAGAATTTACTGTTTTAAAGCTATCAATGAATTAGACATTCGTTTTCAAGATTTAATTTAGCGGCGCTGCTATTTGACAGACAAATTCTCACCAGGATAATTTTTCTCAAAATTCAGAATCATGAAAGAATTTTTAAACCGAATTCTCGTAAATTCATTCTAAGAAAACATCAAGCATATCCAAAATAATAATTACACCTCTAAATGCACGTTTGTTACAAAATTGTTTTAAACCACAATTCTAATTATCTCTTCCGTAGGTCGGTGCCAATGCAAGCCAGGCGTAACAGGTGACAAATGCGACCGTTGCGAGTTCAACCACTACGACTTCGGCCCTCAGGGTTGCAAGAACTGCGGCTGTTCTGAAGCCGGCTCTCGAGGAAACCGTCCAACTTGCGACCCAAACACCGGAGTGTGTCACTGCAAAGAAAACGTCGAAGGCAAACGGTGCAAAGAATGCAAACCTGGCTTCTTCAACTTAGACACGGAGAACGACTTCGGCTGCACTCCGTGCTTTTGCTACGGACATTCTTCTCAATGTGAAAGTGCTCCAGGATACTCTAAAATCACCCTAGAGTCTATGTTTGCAAGAAGCACTGAAAGATGGACAGGTGGTGATGAGCACAACAGACCTGTGAATATTCAGTACCATGGGCTCAGTCAAACTATTGGTGCTGCGTCTCAAGGATATGAAACTGTTTATTTTTTGGCTCCTGATAGATTCCTGGGCGACCAAAGAGCTTCGTATAACAGGGATTTGAAGTTTACACTCAGGATTGGAGAGAATGGGCCCAATCCCACCGCGAGAGATATTATTCTGGAAGGGTCGGGAGGATATGTTACTAATACTATCTTTGCGCAGAATAATCAGCTACCTTCTGTGCAGGTATTTTTTTTTTTATACTTATTTAGACACATATGCAGCTATTAATTATGGGGGGAAGTAAAGAAAATGTGCCGCAGACGAATTTTTTTCTTCATTAATGGTCAAATGTCAGTCCGAAATATGTTATAATTCATATTACTATAATTTTAAGAAATTATTTGACTGTTCACAGCTCATAGCACAATCAAGACAATCAGAACTAATCAGCTGTTTATTTTATTTTATTGACTTTAATTGCCTCTTAACAACTGCACAAATTTCATCGAATTTCACCAAATTTCGGACTGTAAATGCGGCTTTACTCGCATAGTTGAAAGTTACATTTTTCTAAAGAAATTGAAGCTGCATGTTCTTCACCCATTTCAAGTGCAGAAAAAATTCATTCAATTTAAGTTAAATGTCTAGTTCGCAATTTAATTACGTTGGATGTAAGTAATGTACTGTATTACAGGCATTATTTGATGTTTATAGCCCTCGGGTGATTTAAAAGCCGTAAAGCCAAATATTATTGTTCTCGGACAGTTTATAGTTTTAAATATTTTTAATATCTTTTATATTACATTCATGACTATTTTTATTCTTAACATTATTTTATTTTTTTCAGAATCAAGTGTACAAATTCCGCCTCCATGAGAATCCCGACTACGGCTGGCACCCTCGCCTATCCGCGCGCGCATTTATGTCAATTCTAACAAATCTAACAGCAGTAAAAATCCGCTCAACTTATACACCACAAGGCGTAGGCTTCTTGGACGACGTCTCCTTAGAATCCGCTCACCGCGGTGCTGCAGGTTTGCCAGCGACTTGGATCGAGCACTGCGAATGTCCCAACGGATACGTGGGGCACTTCTGCGAGAGCTGTGCACCAGGTTACCGACATTCCCCGGCCCTTGGCGGACCTTTCATGCCTTGCATACCGTGCGACTGTAACAAACACGCGGATATCTGCGAATCAGAGACTGGAAGATGCATCTGTCAACACAATACAGCTGGAGATAACTGCGAATTGTGTGCTAGAGGGTTTTACGGCAATGCTTTGGATGGATCTCCAAATGACTGCAAACCTTGTAATTGCCCAGGGGGCGGTGCTTGTATGCTGCTACACGATGAGACTTTAGTCTGTTTGGAATGTCTGGAAGGGTATGCAGGACCTAGATGTGATTTGTGTTCCGATGGATTCTACGGAGACCCTACAGGAAAATTCGGAGATGTCATACAGTGTAGACTATGCGAATGTAATCAAAATATCGATAGAAATGCAGTTGGAAACTGTAATAGAACTTCAGGAGAATGTTTGAAATGTATTCATAACACTGGCGGAGTACATTGCGATCAATGTTTACCAGGTATTTTATCAATTATAATAAAACCTATTGTGATAAGATAAGAACTGCAAAATGTATTCAATACTTTTAATATTGAGTAATATTTTACTGGTCAACTCTCAATGCTGCAATTATTTTGATTGCTGTACGAATATTTATTACTCTACGACCCTAAACTAATTTGTTTTTATTTTAGGCTACTACGGCGACGCGCTAGCGCTACCAAAAGGCGACTGCAAACCGTGCAAATGTTATCGACCAGGTACAGAAGAAAGTTCCGAAAATGGAGAACCAATGTGTGATCAAACTAGAGGAAATTGTAAATGTCGTCCATTTGTCAAAGGACACAATTGTGACCAATGCGAAGATGGATACTTCAATATCGTTAGCGGAGAAGGATGTCAACTGTGCAACTGTGACCCCACTGGGTCAATAAATGGAACTTGTAATTTGTATTCTGGACAGTGTTACTGCCGACCAGGAATCACAGGGTAAGAATATACAAAATATGCCTTTAAAGTACAGAAAATCGCTAGAAATTTGTTACGAAATGAGATAACCTCAAAAGTGCGTGATAACAAAAGACGACTACAAAACAAATGTATGTCAGAGACCGACTGTCATTTGTTTTTTTCATATTATATACATATTTTTGGATATTTTGTGTCATAACAATAACATTTTAAGGAAATTGATGAGAATTTATTTAAAATTGAGGTTAAACAACTACTATTATTTAATTTTAGACTTCGGTGCGACCAGTGTGAGTCCTACAAATATGGATTTTCATCCGAAGGCTGCAGAGACTGCGACTGTGACCGCATCGGTTCTAAAAGTCTGCAGTGCCATGCAACATCAGGCCAGTGCCCGGTAAGTTATTAACTACATTTGCATCTTATTATCTCTTATTATATTATTTTTATACAGTGTCTGGACAACGTTGAAGGCCGTAAATGCGACAGATGCAAAGAAAACAAACACGATCGACAAAGAGGTTGCGTGGACTGCCCAGCTTGCTACAACTTAGTTCAAGATGAAGCCAACCGTCACCTGGCTAAACTACAAGAATTCGAACGAAAACTAAACGAAATAAACAGCAGCGCAATCGTTATCAGCGATGAAGAATTCGATGAGAAGCTACATCAAGTCCAAGATGCAGTCAAGGAATTGTTAAACGAAGCTAGATTAGCTACTGGAAGTGAAGATAAAACTCTATCAGAACAACTTAACGAAATCCGAGAACGACAGAAACAAGTATCAAGAATCCTAGAAGAAGTAGAAGAAAATATGCATGTAGCTGAAGAGCGAGGTCTGCAAGGTTTGCGAAACGTAACAGAAGCCGGCAACATCATCGAAGAAGCCAGAAAAGAGCTAAACCGAGCTCTAGAAGTTCTCAGAACCGACGGTAAAGTTGCTCTAGAAAAAGCAACCGAGCGCTCTAAAGAATTCGGTCAGCATTCCGCTAACATGACCAACTTAGCGCACGAAGCAAGAGAAAGAGCTGACGCCCTTGACAAGCACGCAAAGGAAATTCAAAACATTGCGAAAGACGCTAAAAATATCTCGTCACAAGCCCATGAAATGTACAAAAAAATACAGGAAGATCAACTTGAAATCAGCAACGATGTTAACGATCTAGAGAACAAGATGGTCAAAGCCGGAAACGATTTGAAATTAGTCGAAGAAGCTGCAAAAACGTCACTTGAAAACGCCGAAGAAGCTGAAAATAGCGCTATTAGTGTACTAAATGATGTTAAGAATATTATTGTACCTGTTTACAATATTCCTGTTTTGAAAAAAGAAGCTGATGCTACTAAGGAACAAGCTATAAATTTATTAAACGATACAAATAAACTTATTGATGATAGAGATTCATTATTGGAAGATATTAGAGAACAAGTTGCAAATGCTCAAGATTTACTTGAATCAGCTAAAGAACAACAAATTATTATTAGCGATTTGTTCGCTGATGCAGATTTAGCACATTCTAATGCCGAACAAGCTATCAGATTGAGTGATAATACTTTAAACGAAGCTACAAAAACTTTAAATACTTTATCAGGTAAATTATTTACATTTTCTGTGTATAAATGCATATCTTAATTTGACTATTTTATTAGGTTTTGACAGAGAAGTCCAAGAGAGTAAAAATTCCGCAGATGACGCTCTCGAGCAAATTCCGAAAATCCAGAAAATAATCGATGACACAAAACAAAAGACAGAAACTGCCAAAAATGCTCTAGATGGAGCGAAACGAAATGCTCAAAACGCTCGTGATATTGCAACACAAGCACAAAATGAGTTTGCGGAGCAAGCTTCTAAAGAAACAGAACAAATTCGCATGGAAGCGGACAAAATGAGAACTACAGCTGGAAAATTGAGAGATGAAGCTGAAAATTTAGCAGGAAGAGTTGCTATGACTGATTTTGTTCTGCAAAGATTGGAAAACCAAACTGCCAGCAATGGAACTGTCATCGACAACGCCAAAAAGAAGGTATAGTCTTTTCAAATTTTCTTGGCATCCACGTGACTTTTTTACGTTTGAAGGAAACACAATTTGTACATATTCTGTATTTGTTTAACTTACACTTTTTATAATACTGGAACAGTAAACGTAGTGGTAAGGAGTGGTGGCCTAAGCTCCCAAGTCAATTGTTTTTAATTCTGTCAAACTGACGTTCAAAATTCACAATTTCAGATACATTTATCCGATCCGAAGTAATATAAATAATAGAATCAATTTAAAAAATATATTTTTTTATTACTTTCATCAAGTTTAGAACTTTAAAAAAAATTGATTAAATTTGGCAGTTATTTATAAACCGGTTGCACCAACAATCAATTATTTGAATTTGAAAAGATTATAGGAATATTTTTATCTATTGATATTAAATAATATAGGTAGTCATTATTTACTTGTTTCTGACCTCTAAATTTTTTTTATAGGTGAATCAAGCTAGTACGGATTCAAAAGATGCAACAGATAAAGTAGCAAAAGTAATGGGTGATGTTCAAGCCATTATCGATGAACTAAGCGGTCTGCCAGACATAGAACCAGAACATTTGGACAAATTGGAGAAAAAGTTGAAGGTAGCAGAAGAAAAATTGAAGAGTGCAAAATTAAAAGAAAGGATAGAACGCTTAGAGAAAGAGCGACTTGAGCAAACAACGCTTATTAAAAATTATCAAAATGAATTAAAGCGTCTTACGGAAGAAGTTTTAAATATAGAAGCAATCAAGAATGCGTTGCCTGCGAAATGCATTAAAAAATTGGAATTAGAGCCATAGTAAAGAAAAGTGCCATTAGTAGTATAATTTACTGTAATTTTGCATTTATTTTATAATTGTATATTTTTATGAATGTGTATAATATGCTTTAGTTTTTTACTGTTTTTTAATTAATGATAAATCAAAGATTTTAAATAGTTAAGAATTAAATAAGTGCCTTGAATATTTTACTATATTGTAGAGTCCAATGCAAGTGAATATTATTATCTTTTTTATACCAAAGATACCAGTTTAATAAGTAAATAGGATACAAATAAACACTTACTCTCACTGCCAGGATTACTATTTTTATAGCAGTACAAATGTAAGCAATAAATAATTAAATCATACACAGTTATTCCTGTTTTATAATTTTTACACCGTTATTTTTTTATCTTAAAGAAATCATATCTACTTTCCATTTTCATGGGTAAAATAATTTACTATAGCGGTTGTTTTATTTTTAAACAAAAGAGAAGAAACATCTATATTCGTGCCTTTTTAAAATTTAATTTTATTATAAAACTAGTAGTATAGAATATTGGAAAACCAAAAAAATTGAAATTATTAAGTTTTAATTATATTGTTGGAACTGTATTGCTCAGTTCATTTGTTTCAAAATGTAGGCTCTAAAACAAAAGAAAAACGGGTTCCCTAAGAAATTACCCTGTTGCAGATTATAAATTAAAACATTTGAATGAAATATAAATACTAGAAGACCAAAACAATTGAGATAATTAATTTTTTGTTCTGTAGTATTTTATTTTATCAATTAGTGTATGCGATATCGACTTCATTTGTTTCGAAATGTGGGTTCTAAAATAAAAGAAGAACGACGTTGTAGGTTATAAATAAAAATATTTGAATGCGACCCACCGCGAACAATCGAGCATCACGTACGATGCTGCCCTCTGTGTAATAAAACAGTCACTAAAGCTTATCAGACATTAGCACCGGCTGTTGCCGTGAGTTAGACAGAACAAACATGAGAGAGTTAACCAAGATGGCTGAACATAGTGTCTTTTATAGTGTAATGTGAGTGTTTTTAGTTGTTTATTAGTGTTTATTCATAGACTAGGTCATGGCGGACTTAAATATTGATTTATCTAAACTCCCCGAGGATGTGAGGGACAAATTAGCCGAACTGGATTTGGAGTTATCTGAAGGTAAGATCGAATTATTTTTGACATCTCTCTGTACCAACCCTGTATACATACTGCAATCAATAAATCTCTCGAACAGGTTTTAATATTGTTCCACAAAACGTGCTTCAGGAATCATTGACAAAGTATTATTTATATTTTTGACAAGACATTACTGTAGATACATTGTTTAAATAATCAAACAGTGCTTTGATATTGACATCAATAAATAATAATGCTTCACATATGAGAATGATCGTAAATCGGTTTAATTGGTTATTTAACCAAGCAAGCCTTGAAAGTGTATAAAATTCTGGAGCAGATGTATTCAATTGTTTTCATAAAACAATTTACCTCGCAATTTACCCCCTTCGTTTGTTTTCCGCAGAGGATTTATGCATGATGTTATCCTGTCATACCAATATCTATTTCACTTTTAAGCAGTTCTCATGTAGATTATTTTGTATTGTTACTTGTTAAATTACCTTAATTTAGATAAGATTATAGCTTGATTGCATCTTCTACATCACTACGTATCTATTTATAAACATGACTTTTTATTCTGCCTTTTGTTACTCATGATTTGCAAGTAATAAAGCCGTTATTATTTTCATTATAAGTTGTAATTGAACTTGGCTCAATTTTAATGCTGCTGTGTTTATTTTTTTGTTTAGTAATTAATGCTTTAAAAATGCAGAAACTAATTAATATAATTGAGGTTTATTTTTAACACTTGTTGCATTATTTAATATTTATGCCCTGAATAGATAACAAAAATCAATAATATTCGTTTTAAATGAGGATCGAAAATTATTTGAATATAGGAAAAAGGAAATGTTGAATTTATTTATTTTCTCGTTTATTCTATACTATTATTAAAATTCTGTTTACACAAATGACGTAATAATTTGCGAGAAATTCTGAAGAATGACTAAGAATGACGATATTTCTTTAGATTTAAGTTAGATTATTAATAACATTTACTTAATTGTAAATTTTTCGAAAATTTTTAAACGAGAGTTTAACAATAATTAGGAATTACTCAAGAAAAGAAATTATTATATTATTACTCATAAAAGCGAGTGTCGTAATCATTTAAATAAGTAATTGCCATAATAAATTTAAGTAAAATATTACTATGATTTATCTACGTTATATTAAGTAAATAAATAATAAATTTTATTTTATTCTTAAAAATTATGTACGTTACAGAGACTATAATGTATGAGTATAACAGTCCAAGAAAAAAAAAAAACTGAGTGATTTTATAGTAGGTATATATTACATTACCTATATTATACAGAGTATTATACAAACAGTTAGGTACTTTGCGTGTACTGTACTACATTTTACTTGTTACTCATTTGTAAATGAAAATAAAAATTATTAAGAACATATGACTAGCTACCAACTTGTTAAATGACGTTTACAAGTGAATAACAAGTAAAAATATTTACTTGTACGACTTGTGAGTATTTTATGCGAGATTTTATGGCATTATTAAACTAAAAACAAATACTATAATAAATGTATTATTTAATAGTCGTAGATAAAACGTATATACGCGGTATAATTTATTTATCTAATGAACAATTAATCAATCAGTTAATTGCAATAATTATTATCATATTTATGCTTATCACAATTAAATATCGACATATAAATGACGATGACGTAGCTTAAAATTATTTTTAATTAATTACTAATTATAGAAAGCTATACGTGACAATATAAAAAACTTGTGTTGTGAGTTACTTCACATTTTTCAGTGAACAATGAATGATTTTAAAATAGCTTGCATAATTATAAAAACAAAAAATATTCACGTGCTGAACAGAACTTCTATTGAACAATCGTTTTTTCAAGGCTTAAATGCGAGTTTATTGTTGCTTGTGAAAAATCTGTCACGAAAATTTTACATGATTATGACATTTTTAACAATAAAGTAAATGTTTGATTATACCTTTCATTATGCTACTATTACTATGATATTAAAAGCGTATGAGTATAAAAGATATTATTCGAGATATTATTTAGTTATAGTTTTTCTTTATAAGATGCACTCACTATACAAGTGACTGTCTTTTCCTATACAATAAATAGTCATAATTAACCAACCAGCGCTTCCACAAAATTCCAATTTCAATTATAAGTGCGAACGTTGAGCGCTGGTTGGTTGAATTAATTATACTTATAATTGGGTAGGTCTGAATCTAGAATCTAGCTTCAAAATAAATAATTTATTATTTATTAATAAGAAATCGTAAGAAATTAATCGGAAATTAAGGTACTCAGAACTCAGATGTGATTCTTATTTGTTTTAAACCGTTTCAAACATATTAATCATGTTTTTATTTGTAGGTACCTACATGATTTATTTATTATTAAATAACACGCTCATGTAATTAATTACCTAAGTTTTAGTGACATTATGTTACATGTTTTTATGTTATTGAAGGTAAAACACGAAAATATAAAGAAAACTTAAGATAAGTATAGGTACTCGAGTATAATAATAAGAATGATATTATATTTTTGTTTGTTTTTAGTCTGTATAATTTTTTATTTTTTAATGTTTTTTTAAAATTTTATTTAGTTAAATGAGTGTTCTTATTATTTTTTAGATGTCATTTTTATTGTAAAAACACATTTTTTTATGCGGAAGACATTTTATGATGTACTAAAAAAAATCCAATTTGTCACCAAAATTACCCCAATTCCTAAATCTACCCTTTCCTTTAAAACAAACATCCACCTCGCAATCAAATTTCTCATCAAACACGAAACACCCCATACCTACTTCAGTGTAATATAGTGTCAATTTACATACATACTCACACACTTACACCCGGTCGCATATGGCGTAAAATTAGCTCCTGCTGATGTGTATATGCCCCCATATGTGTTACTTACAAACACACATACACACAGATCACAGTACATTACATACACACCTGCCTTTGCTATGCGTCATACTTCATACACGCGTATTCCTTAGTCACGTGGTCTGTGAGAGTGTTTATTGTATGAGAAAATAAAAAGTATGTATATGAAAAGAATTTAAGATTAAAAACGAACTTAATTTTTTTTGCAGGTTTTCTGATCAATAGTACAGGTATACTGAATATTAGGTACACGTGAATGTGTACCTAATATAAAATGTAGGTAGGTACACGCTGAGTAGCATCTTAATGTAGGTTGAGGCTGCTCTCTTCGCTCTACTACTATTCTAATTAGCCATTGTAATTTAAGCGCATCTCTTGCTACCAAATTCAAAGCAAAAAACATGTTAATAAGTAATTTTGTGACTTTAGTTTTGAAATTGACTAATAATCTCATATTATACAATGATGGTAAACGTGGTGCTTAAACGGCTATAGAAATAGAATGACACAAACATAAAATCTACTTACTAAAATTACTAAAAAGGCGAGTTTTACATAATTAGGTACCTACATACCTCTTGCCTCATATTCTATAAGAGAGGTATTGTAATGGGTCAAAATTTTCGAGTATGAGTTTTTGGTGGATAAGCACGCTTCAGGGTCTGTAGAATACGAATTTACTATTTTCACGATGATGGCTGTGTGTGTACGTATGGACGTATGAATTATGTGTCGATTTTTCGTCCACGGTAATTTATGCACAATGTTAAGATAACCTCGAATTTGACGTTTGAAGCGTGCTGGTTGGTGTGATTGGTACGCACGCGCAAATTTGTATTCCTATTGGTTTATTTCTTTATTTTTTAGTTTAATTTGGAGCATAAACACTGCATCTATAATTCAATTTTCTATTTAGTGCACAAATTTAATTTTATAATGTCATTAGTCATAATCACAGACCAATCATGAGACGGTTTAGCTTAACGAATTTTTTTTATTTCCTAAAACATTCATAATTCACAGTATTATGTTTTGACTTCTGTTCTGACTGCAATAAATTTTATTTTCCATCGTTGAGATTTCCCCGCATTTGCACCCCTATTTTTCCCTTTTGATCTGATTTCCCACTGAAATGAGGTATTTACCTGATATACAGCTGATAAAATTTAGTTAGGGGTTGGAGCTATAACTAGTAACTATATAGGGTATAGTAGAGTGTTCTGTGCTTAATGCTTACCCTTCGATTATAATCGGTAGCTCGATCGGTATAGTTATTGAATTAGGGTCAGTTATGTTCGTAAAATCTAAAATCTCATTAAAGTTAGCCAACTCAAGCTGATAACTGCATGAAAGTGAACTAGTTTAAAACTACCTATAACGATAAGTTAGATAATGATATAGTATGGTACCGTTTTATTATTCATTAGCTGAAATTTTATTAGCAGTTTACCATACGCAATTTGAATTAATGTAACCTTAATTAGTAATCTAACTTATAATCCAACAGAACAAATTATATGTATGATTATTCACATCACCTGTCATCTGTCAAAAAAGACCAATAAAAATGCAGAATAATGAATTTCACAGCCAATCAAAATGAGTCGACTTGATTATTTTGTACTATACTTTGTCCCAGAATTCGGAGGAGTACCTAGAAAAGTCCAGTTTATACAGGGAAAATAAATTGAAGTATAGTTTGGCGGTAAATTTGAATCACTTACAAATGAATATAATATTTGAATTACAAATCAAATAAAAACGATTACCTTTTATTTTTATTACTTATTCCTGGTTTATCCATTGTTAACCTTAACACATTGTTACTTAATACAATTTTCACGCAAATATTCTAACCTATAAAAGAACTGTCACATTTTGTAAACACTGGAGCTAAATTACTGGGTGTTAATGTGGCTCAGAAATGAGCAATCTGATTGGTTGGAAAAACACGGCAAATTTAATAAGCTCCTCCGAATTCTGGGACAAAGTATAGTAAGGTTGTGTGTCGGCTATTTACTATTAGTATTTTTAGGTATGACCGGTATGACTATTTAACAAATGAACATTTTTATTATAATCTATAGTTCCCATTTTTATTGCATCATTTCTATCTCTAGGTTTTCTTCGTTTTCTTCAAAGGGCTAGAACATTTTTCACTTGAAATTCACTATTTTATTTGTAAAGAAACACCAAAAAACACGTAAAACACGTTTGGGGTTACTTTTAAATTTTATCAAAATAATTGTTTTCTGAAATCATGGATAACTGCATTTTTTGCCATTTTAATTTAAAACTGGGTCTGATTCGAGGTCTGATTCAATGAATAATTTCTTGAATACCATTCGTATTCATAGTTAAGAATACTAGGAACATTCGTAATACTACCAAAACAATAATCGCCGTAAGTATCATTATTTATGGTATTATAAATGAATTTTTTTTTTTAATTTTTGGCAGACCTACACATGAATATTTCTATTTAATATTGAATAGATGTCACATTTGCGATATCCCAAAGACAATGTTTTTGTAACATCTATGTTACATTACAATTTGATTGATGTAACAAATTTGAAGCATCACTAAAGCCCTGTTTACACATGGACACACAAGCGACACACAGGCAACAAAAGCAAACTGAAGAACGTGTGGAACGTTTGTGGCATCAAAAATTTTTTTTACTTACATAGAAGCCACAAAATAGCGGCGCTTTTTTATAAAACATTCACCATACTAAAATTAAGAGGCAATATGCTGTTATGGAAAATGTTATTCTGCAAAAATAAGATACAATACAATGCCATCTGCTACATAAAAATGTCGAAAATTAAAAAAATTATTGTATGTAACTTTACTGACAAATAATATAACTTTCAAAAGCCAGGTGTGCAATTTCACATATTTAAAGTTGTAAAATATAAATTCACAATACAATGTAATTTTGTTATTGTGAGTCATCTACTGACTGTCACCCCTATGACTGTTGTAAGTTGTAATCTAAGTGCCATACTGTGTTTGGAAACCGTATATCATGCATATAAATATATCAATTATTACCTAATGTAATTATAGTGCGTCGAATGTGCAGCTTCCGCAAATGTGGAAAAGGCCATTGATTTATTTATGGGGTTCCACATTAATTTGAACCATTGTTAGAGCGAATTATTGAAGCAGAATATTCCTTAGGGATGGAACATTATTTATTATTAAACGAAATTATTATTGATCAATGAATCAGTGGAATAATTACTATTAACATTAAAAATAGAGGTATTATGGGTATTATAATATAATAGTTATTCATGTAACAAATACTCGTGTTAGTACGGAAGTATTAGGAAGTGTTCTTGTTTGGTCACAAGCTATCTACTACTTTTGCGATTTTGCAGATTCTTCATGTCTGCATTATACTCATGATGGATTTGACGGTTATAGGGCAGAGTTTGCGTATTACACATAAATTTTGTTAGTTTATTATGCTCTCCAAATTTGTTCAGTATCTAACTACGAAATTATTCTAAAATATAGCTTTAAAATAAAATTTTGAAATCCGTAGAAGGTGAAACAATGAAAACCAGTGAAAATAATCCTATATAAATAGTATATTAAGTATCAAGAACGGTAAGGACAGTTTTTTTTAAACAATAATTTATTATCTATCTGCAAAAATTATTGCATGTTTAGTTGTAGAATGTGTGAAAAAAGAAAAATTACAAAATCAGCAAATGTAAACGTCCTTGTAAATTGTACAAGATAACCAAGTGAGATAACAATATCCAAGACAATATCTTATCAATCTTATGTAACGTTTGAGTCACTTTGAGTCTTCCTTATTTCATATCAAAACATAACAAAAAGTCAAATCAAGAAAACAATTACTAACCTGACTCATCTCAGCAATCCATGGAAAATAAAAGAAATCGCTTCTTTTGTTTGAAGTTCATCATTGTATACATCACCTACACGTTAAACTAGACCCTGAAGAACCGTACGGTGTTCGTTTGTTTTTATGATAATACCGTCGATGTTCTTTTTTCGTCAAAGGTAACTGGGATTTTGAGCGTTTAAATGCGTCATAAGTCTGGATTGTCAAGAATGCCGTTCTTGGTTCTCGCAACTTTTACCTGACTTAAGACTGTACACTTTGATGTAAAATTCACAGTAAAAGGGTGTTACAATATTGGATTCGAATCCAGTCAGGTACACTTACTAGTTTATCTGCACAAAAATCTCCCCTGTGGTGTGCTATCCACTAAACATAATGAGTAAAGCTCGGTTCACACATGGACACAGAAGACACACACATGGACACACAGGCAACAAAAGAAAAATGAAGAACGTGTGGATCGTTTGTAGCCTCAAATTGATTTTTTCTTTACTTACATAACTAGAAGCCACAAAATTAATAGCGGCGCCTCCATTTCACAAGCAACACACACAGTATTTTTTACTGTTGCGTGTGTGTCTGTTCTATGTATCCATGACGGCTGGTAACTGACAACATGGGTATAAAGCCCTGTTCACACATGCATTCTTTGAGGATTCTTTCATGCTTGTAAATCCTGGAAAAAAATTACTGTTTTTAACAAACTTCCAAAATGGAGGAAGTTATAAGTTTGTCTTGTATGTTTGTATGTATGTTTGTTTGGCCGCGCAGAACTCGAAAACTACTGAACCGAATGAAATGATTTTTTTAAATAACTAAGCATCTTTCCCCGTAGGTTTTGGACTATTTAATTCTTAGCCCGTCATCTTGAAAACAAAATGGCAGCCACCTATCTGCAGAACTATTTGATCAATTTGCAAAAAAAATTAAATTTAGTTTATCTGTTATTGGAATGAAACAAGATAACTTTTAGTCAAAAACTATGGCGACCAGCTATCTAAGAAACTACTTAACCAAAACTACTGAACATAGGTGACAAAATAATAATTATTTTATACTTTTCAGAGGTGGGGATTTAGAATTCTAGTCTGTTCTATTTTTTTTTTTTTGAATCTATCAATGAATAAGAAATTCTTCTCTCCAAGACTCATTGACGATTGAATTTCTCGGCGCCGCTATTTGACAGAGAATTTTCATCAGGATTTTGTTTCCTAGGGTTCAGAAGCATGAAAGAATTTTCAAAGAATCTATTTGTGAACAGAGGGCTTAATATATCGATACCGGCGAATACTCACAGTATGTGAGGATGCGGCATCCCAGGTTTGGTAAAATGCATAATAGATATAAGTATTTGAAATTTTTGCAGTTACTCTACGGGTGAGGAAATGTTTATTTTTCTTTGTATTTTGATAATTATTTTGGAGGAAACCTTAATTGTGATAATTTGTGTTTGTTCCTGTTTTTAGTGTAATGTATTTACATCAGATTATCAGTAAAACATAGATAAATTTAAGGAACGTTGCGCTCCAAAAATTATGTATATCACAAGGAAATATTTTGCATTTACTAATTGATAATTTGTGCTTATGGTAGTAATATGATTAAGTTTGTTTTTATTTACATATTTAAATATAGTCATGATAATTATATAGTAATCAGTCATGGTTTACTAAATGTATTTTAAATATTATTTGCAATCGTAAACAATTATTGTTAATTTCACAGTGAATAATGCTTTCAATATACTCAAAGCGTGGGGAAAATTACTATTTTAAAACATTTAGTATTTTTTATTATTATTTTCAACTAGGTACCTAAGTAATTTACTTACATTTATACTAGGTAGGTACGCCTTAATTTTACCCAAAAGTTAATTTTAAATATTTTGTAATTTATTCATTCCTACTGAGTTCTTCAATGAGCTAGAACTCAACTATATAAAAATAACTGAATTCTGTTTGCGGCATTGGATTCAGCAACATTTACTTGTACGTTGTACAATCAAATAATTTTTCTTCTGTCAATAATTTCTGCTACAAGATTGACAAGCGATTGAAAAAATTCTGCTAATTTGTTTGCGTATAAATTAAAACTATAAATAGACTATAGTCTATTTAGGTACTCTAGTTTTAAATAAGCAACCAATGAATTACAAATTTATTTATACACTCATTTCTTCCGATTTTGTTAATTCCTGTTGCGTATTAAAAAGTTCAAATTGTGCAATGTCGTTAATTGAATTAAACTTTTACTCTTCATTTAAAAAATTGAAAATAAGAAATGTGAAATGTAAAATTAACCGCACTTTCCATTGACACACAGCGTACTTCGCTGTCACACTCAACTTTGTATCTATCGTATTCGCTTTATCTAATCGGATGCCCAATGCCCAAGTATGTGTGTGCTACCGAAGTTCAATAGGAATATTTTTCTCAGACCTCAGAGACTTGGTAGAATCCATGTGTGAACAAGGCTTTATGCTTGTTTATGTAGGGTCACAGAGTTACTATAATATAGAAGATAGGTTGGCTCTATCGTAAATTGTAGAATCAATTATGCCTATGAAACGATAGAACGCACCCCGTCCTCGACGAAAAATAGGGGCGCCGCTATTTGTATCGAGTTGTTCCTGGATGAAACGAATGTGTCTCATTTCAGACGTATCTTTTGTATCTGATTTCGCGCAAAACCTTGATGTATTTGTCACCGACGAAATAGAAATAGAGTTCCTCGATGCTCCTTGATGCTCCTCGACCGGTGTGCCATAGGCATTAGACATATCTTAAATTTGAAATATATTGTAAAATATGGTTCATTTACTTGTTGAAGGTTCTTCTTAACATAATATAGCATAAAATCAAATTTTATTTAACTCTGAAATTAGATTAGTTAAATTTATTTGACTGAATTTTCTACATATCAATCAATATCAATCAAATAAATGTCAGAATTCTGTCACTTTTCAAATATATGTTTTTGAACCAATATTGTTTATTACGTGGATCGTGATAATTTATTTATACTATTTATAAACATTAAGCATTATTTTGCACAAAATTTGTAAATTCGTTGTTATAATACATGGGTGTAGAATTAATATTAGGAGATAAATATCTGAACATTTGTGTATAATGGTATGGTAACTAGGTATGTATAGGAAGTTTTCGAACGATCTGAACCTATCTTCTATATTTTATTTTTTTTGGCGGCAAAATTAAATTTGATCTATCAGTGGTAAAACTCGATACAGTCACAGATGGAGAACCGTGGAGAACATTCGTTTGTTTACATTACAAAGTTTGTGTTGTGTAAAACTGGTATTACATCAGCCAATCAAAAACGATCAGTTTTCGCATTCCAACTTCAGATTTGTCCGATTAGTTTTTAAATAGAGTATATTAACCGTTTAGGCAGGGTTGGAAAAAATCATGATTTTTTTATATAAATAAAAAATAATTGATTTTTTGAATTAATATGATTTTTTTGATTTTTTAAATTTGAAAGTAATTATTATTTAACCATTTATATGAAAAATTCCTTTAAAAAATGTGTAGTTTGGATTATTATTGCACATTTAAAGTTTTTACACGAATTTCTTAAACTATACGCTTGACATTATTATTCCATTGAATGGATTTTGTTTTTTGTTTAATATTAGTTCATTTATTAATTAAATATTGAAATTGAATTAAGACACTTGTTTTGTTCTGAAATATAATTAAATTAATACAAAAATTTTCAAAAAAATCCAAAAATGATTTAAATCAATGATTTTTATGAAAAAATGATTTAAATCAGGCCAACCCTGTTTGTAGGGTATGTCACAGGGAAATTTTTGTGCAGATAAACTAGAATGTTTAGTTTCCTGGATTAGAATCTAAGATGTCATCAAAGACAAATAATACACAAATCTTGACTGTATTGGGGTGTAATATAAATAAAACTTTATTTTGTTGTTCATACAATACAAAATAAAACTACCACTAACGAATAAAATCATGTAGACACATCAACTAAATACAAATTTTCCCTAGTGCTGCACCGTGTATAATACATAAAGTTAATTAAAATGGTTGCACCCAGGAACAGTGTCTTGCTTCGGACGTCAAGTTCCCTGGGGAAGATGAGGGAGACGTATCTCGTGTTGGGGAACACCCGGTCCAGGCCGATGATGCCTCGGCCGATCATTTGTTGGCCGCGGCGACTAGTGAACGCCATGGGCGGGCAGCAGCAGGCCAGGCATGGAAATACTGGGCCACGAACCACCGCGTGCATTTGGTTCTCGGGTACGCGGATTGTATATAGGTCGACATATCGTGAAGTCTTCCGATATTGTTCCTGAAAGGAGGATTTTTTATACAGCGTGATACACAACTTTGTGCATATATTTTAATGACATGTGGTACTCAAACTTACTGTCCGTGCAGCCAGAGTTGGCCGGAAAATTTGCCAATTTATACTTACTTACTTAATCCTATGCCTTTCTACCTTCGGTGTAAGGCCAATTTATTACTCGCCTAAATGCAACTGAGTCAAGTGAAAACAGAGCTGGACGACTTCTTTGTATACTATTTCAAGGTAAGGAAGCGGTTTCTGCCAAAAAATTTATTGATAATCTATGACCGCTCGATAAATATTGTTTACCAATTTAAAATTCCTAAGCTCGGCCATCTCTTATTTCGCGTAGATACTGAATTTGACTATATGTGTGGTTACTAGTCGTGCAGTTATACTAGAATGCATGTATATTTGATTGGAATGAGACCTGAGTATGAAGCGCCGTTCGGGACAAAATTAAATGTCGAAAATATTTTGTTTTCCTTGGGAAGAAATATTTTTTAGTTAGAAATAATAAAATTTTTCCAGAAATAAATATATTTTTCTAGAAATAAATATTTTTTTAGCAGCGTAAATATTTTTTATGCTGATTTATTTTTATTCCCGAAAAATATTTTTTTCTCCAAATTTAAAAATATATTTCTCTCAAACTAAATGTTTCTTGCGAAATAAATATTTTTACAAAATATATTTTCTCAATCATAACAAAAAAATTCTCATAAGGAAATATTTCTTTCGTGCGTAACAAAAAATATTTCCTGCGCCAACCAAATATTTTATTTTCTCCAGCAACACAAAAATATATTTCTCGCAGAACGCGACACTTCACTTTAGCTACAGTAGATGGCGCAAGCTGTTGTCGGTAATATCGTTAACTAATGTTTGAATAGCCAGAAGCCAGAACGTCGCTGCATGAATTTAGCTATCATACGTTCATAACATCAATGAGGGTAATTACAGCCTAAATATATGAATTTCTTATAAAACAAAGAGCTGAGTCTAATTATTATACATATTTTAAGTACAGGCTGCTATGCTAATCAGTGAAAGGAATTACGGTTTAAAATGACAATGCGTTAACTTGTCGTTTTCGTTTGTATTAACATTGAAACTTTATCGTTTATTTGCGTAATTAATAAATAATAGAATATTTTTTCAATAATTATTATAACGACCACACCACTCTACTAAAGTTAAAAGAGTGCCAAATAAACTTGTAATACTCAGAGAACCCTGTACTTAAAATATGTATAATAATTATTAGACTCAGCTCTTTGTTTTATAAGAAATTCATATTTTTAGACTGTAATTGCCCTCATTGATGTTATGAACGTATGATAGCTAAATTCAGGCAGCGACGTTCTGGGTTCTGGCTATTCAAACAGTAGTTAACGATATTACCGACAACAGCTTGCGCCATCTACTGTTGCTAAAGTGAAGTGTCGCGTTCTGCGAGAAATATATTTTTTCTTCAACCGTCTTAAAAGTTGGTTCTTTTAATACTGTTTTTAGTATTAAAAGTTGACGTTTTTGTTATTAATAAAAAAATGTAACTGTTGCTAGGTAACACTTTTAATCCTAGGCTTAAAAGTACTTTTAATCCTAAGCTTAAAAGTAGATTCTGTATTTCTACTAGAATCTTGGGAGCGTAATATTTCTTGAGCTTGATTATTTATTATTATTTTTCTACTGATATTATCATCACGAATGGAGGATATTATAGTGCTAGGTTCATCGAACCGTAATATTTTTTTAGCAGTGTACCATGTATGTTTACCAGTAAAGCTGATTTGACGTCTTCAATAACATCAATCTTTAAATGTACCAATTCATCGCAACGGCATGCACCCGAAATTTCCAGTATTACAACAATCTATAAAAATTAATAATATTTAGATAGTTATATTCTCATTCCTCATATTTAAACACTTACTTTAATCATCAGGTATGTATTATCAGGAGCATAATTCCAGAAAAACTCTTGATTTATTTTAGTTTGACAGAACAATAAAATTTGTAAACAAAACAAAAGTTAAAGCAAAGCTACCTTCTTAGTTTCAATCATATTTCAACAAAATATTTCAATAATTTAAAATGTAATTTTCTTGGTTGAAGAAAAAATAGTATGTGTTATTTTGATTAAAAGTGTCTTTGTTTGATTCGCAATTTTTGCATCCGCTCGGCTTCGCTACGCTTCGCCTCGCAAATGTAAATTAATTGCTCATCAAACAAAGTATCACTTTTAATCCTAATAACACAATATACTATTTGTGTTGCTGGAGAAAATAAAATATTTGGTTGGCGCAGGAAATATTTTTTGTTACGCACGAAACAAATATTTCCTTATGAGAATTTTTTTTGTTATGATTGAGAAAATATATTTTGTAAAAATATTTATTTCGCAAGAAACATTTAGTTTGAGAGAAATATATTTTTAAATTTGGAGAAAAAAATATTTTTCGGGAATAAAAATAAATCAGCATAAAAAATATTTACGCTACTAAAAAAATATTTATTTCTAGAAAAATATATTTATTTCTGGAAAAATTTTATTATTTCTAACTAAAAAATATTTCTTCCCAAGGAAAACAAAATATTTTCGACATTTAATTTTGTCCCGAACGGCGCTTCATACCTGAGTATTCAGAATCTCAGTCGGTTACATAATACACGGTGATTCATCGTAACTTAATTATTTCAAAACGCAATAATGCCCATTTTATGAATCAGAAACTTTTTATTATATATATATATATATATATATATATATATATATATATATATATATATATATATATATATATATATATATATATATATAAAGTTTTGTTTCACCCAGTTTTAAAAATCATACGCCCCCCATTATGTATGTTGGCAATTGCAGTTCGGATGTTGGCCTTCAGGTCTTCTTAGGGTCCTTGGACGGTTGACGTAAACGCGGGATTTCAAAAAACCCCACAAAAAATCACAAGGAGCCAAATCGGGCGAGCGGACTGGCCTCTCCTGGGGTGATTCATCATAACTTGTTTTCTAAAATGCGTGCCATTCAGGATGTAGGTAGTGGGGAGAGAGTGATCTAATTCGACAGGTGCATTTTTAAAGTTTTGTTCCCCACCTGGTCAGTCGCCATCATGCGTTGGAGCACGGAGCAGCGTGTGTTTTTAGTTGAGTCGGACACTTCCCGGGGCGCCTTTTTTTTGAATCCCGCGTTTACGTCAACCGTCCAAGGACCCTAGAAGACCTGAAGGCCAACATCCGGGCCTCAATTGCCAACATACCCGCAGCCATGCTGGAAAGGGTTATGACAAACGCCAGAAATCGGCTTATTCAGTGTAGGTATACACAATGGGGGGCGTCACCTACCTGATATGATTTTGAAAACTGGGTGAAACAAAACTTTAGATATGTACCTACATTATAAAATAAAAATAAAAAGTTTCTGATTCATAAAATGTGCATTATTGCGTTCTGAAATAAGTAAGTTACGATGAATCACCCTGTATAATGCACACCAGACTACTCCATTTAAATAATGGAAATTCATCTGAATTAATAATCTCATTTATGTTGATGGTTGTTCGTGGAGAGTACACTACAGAGATTTTTGTTTCACCAGGCTGAATTCGAACTTAAGTTGTCTAAATCACAATCGGTCTGTTTTTGCTCTCAGCTATCCACACTATATTTAAATGATGGAAATTCATCAAACTTTTCGTTAACTCTCTTATGGTTGTTTGTGTAGAGTACACCGGTCATTGAGTACACCACAGTTGAGTTGTCAGAATAAAAAAAAAACACAAATTGGAGTGTAATAAACTTTATTTTGTTATTTACAAATAAAACTACCACTAACTACTAATATCACGTTGACACATCAACTAAATACAAATTTTTCCTAGTAGTGCACCGTTTATAATACATAAAGTTTATCAAAATGGTTGCTCCCAGGAACAACGTCTTGCTTCGGACGTCAAGTTCCCTGGGGAAGATCAGGGAGACGTATCTCGTGTTGGGGAACTTCCGGTCCAGGCCGATGATGCCTCGGCCGACTCGGCCGATGATTTGTTGGCCGAGGTAAATGTTGAACGCCGCGGTCTTGCAACAGCAGGCAAAGCAGGGAAAACATGGGCCACGAACCACCGCGTGCATTTGGTTCTCGGGTACGCGAATTTTGTATACGGGACGGCATATCGTGAAGTCTTCCGTTATTGTTCCTAAAAAAAGTATTTTTATATCAAGGCTGATTCACAACGCGAAAGAATAAACCCAACCTTGACAAAATCGCTCACCAATGTAATTTTTAAATTAATTTGCCGGTCTTGATAGGTACTTTAAATAAGAAAAAGTTCTGTAAAAAATTTTCTTGTACGGGGGAGAAAAATGGTCCCAAAGGTTCCAAAAATCGGTTTTCCACCAATATCTGCTAAAATATAGCATTTAGAAAATTTTTGTTTAGGGAAAAATGAAGATCAGTTCATTATCTACAAAAATGGACCGTATGATTTTTCTCGAAAATTTGACCGTTTCCGAGATAAACGGGCCCAAGCGCACCATGGATTTTGAGCGCCTGCGCTGCATGCCGGAGAGCACGCTCCATGCATCTACACATGAAGGGGCGGAAAATTCATAACGACCATTTTTGTAGATAATTTAAAGTACCTGTCAATCCCGACAAATTAATATAAAAAAAAGGTTGGACCCTTTATTTACTGGTAACCCAATATGGCGTCGTATTTTAAGATGGCGGACGCAAAATTTTGGCACCCGACCCTCAATACTATCACTGAGCCAAGTATAATGCTTTAGTCCACTCTGTCACGATCAAACACCTAAGAGACCGGACTATAATTAAATGACGACGTTTCGGTCTGGTTTTGACCATTATCAAGCTTAAAATTGGGAATTGAGATACAGTTTACATTTCACGTACATTTCCAAAGAAATAATAGTCAGTAAGGTGACAGGTGACAGGTGACATAATGTTCGTTCACGAATTTGGAAATGGATATACCAACGCAAAGAAGTAGGTAACAGACGAGCAAAAACGATCAGTTACTAGTTCTGATGTCGTTCTGTCATCCACAGATGGGATAACATAGTTGCTTTCGGGCTGTAGGTTAACATTTTTTTATAAACTTTAAAATTTTGTATTAAATTTGATTTATTTTTAACAAAAATTTGTTATTATTATTCCTTTATTTTTACAAAATTTCCCATTCCTACTTGTAAGCTTATATCTCCTAAACGAATCTCCAAATAATTTTTTTTCCTTGTTTTGAGGTCCTACATTCAAATTTTAAGTTAGGATACTCAACCCTGTATAATTGGCATTAAATTTTGAATGGTAAACCAGAAAAATAAAAAAATGAAACCAATAAAAGTAGGAATAAGTATATAAATCAAGAAATAAATTTTTTCTACTCCCTACTGGATATTGACAATATATCTTCATACTATCATGTGTGGATAGGGATGCCATATCCACACTAGGTGTGGATATGAAATTCAAGGTCAAATACGTTAAAAAAATGTTAATGCGTGCAAATTATGTTTTTCTTATGACAAATAATTACTGAAAACATTAAATCAACTGTTATTTAATAATTAATTATGTTTAAAAGCATTATTTTATTGCTAAAAATCTGAAGTGGCCTGCACACAACCTTTCGCCATATCTAGACTTATAAACATAAATGTGTACGTACAATCCGGTGTCCCTTTAAAATATACAAATAAAAATTTAAAATATTCAAACCGAGATTTAAACACAGAAATTTGCATCACCTGAATCAAAAGATTCGTTCACAGGAAAACTCTTCTGTGTTGAAGCCATCCTCCGTTCAATTACTACATTTAATATCTTAATATCTTACATATGATTTATATGGCGCTAGTATGTCAACTTGTCACCCGTCTCACCTGTCAATATTTTTTACGCAGAAACAAACATCAACCGAACATGGATTACAAGATTTCAATGTTTTATTTGATAAATTAAGTTTTTAAATTTTACTGCGGTTCTTTAATGCTACCAGATAAAGGCAATTTTTTTATAACGTAAGTTGCAAATAACTTTGCTATTCTTTTTACAAATAAATACTATATTTATCCAAATTTATATAAATTCTTGACAATTATCTTTTTGAATCTCCAAAAATTATCACTTCACTACATACCAGGGTGTGAAAAAAAATCGATTTTTTTTTAAAAAAAATCAAAAAATCAGATTAGATTTTTACCTCTCGTCTCATATTCTTAAAGAGAGGTATTGTAATGGGTCAAAAATTTCGAGTATATGAGTTTTTGGTGGATAAGCACGTTTTAGGGTCTCTAGAATTCGAATTTAATATTTTCACGATAATGTCTGTGTGTGTGTGTGCGCGTATGTATGTATGGATGTATGGACGTATGTGACGATTTTTAGTCCACGATAACTTAAAAAGTATCAAGCCTTTAATAACCAAATTTAATATTTAAGGTTTTAATAAGTATCTTAACACCGGTTAAGATTTTGGTAGAAATCCGCAAACCGAAAGTAGTACTTTTTGAAACTTTATATAGTTTTTCTTAAATATATTGGTACATTATTTATTTATTACAAATTTTGCAATTAAAAATAAATGAAAATATAATTATCTATGGGTACAGTTAATTTTAAATACAATTTGCTGAATCTGGTAGTATTTAACAATAAAATAAAATACAATTAATATTCTATTTTTTTTGAAATTCCAGTATCTTGTTGTCCATGATATGAAATTTATTTCTACATAAAATTTGAATGGTTATGACAGTGACAGTACAGTTGACATCTTTTGCTTGCATCTTGGTTTACATCAGGCTACCGACACGGCAATAGGCGGTTTGCACATGAGTAGTCAGCGCCGCCCTGGCGGGAAAAAATGCATTAATATTAGGTAAAGCCTTTGACAGTTCGACAGTTGTACTGTTTCAATTCAACCAGTTCTGTTCTAAGGTTCTATAATAAGATGGTATGAGAAAGAGAGAGATGTAAAATTTGGATTCACAGAGTAAAACGAATTTCGTAAGTAGATACCTACATAACTGTAAATATATTTTATCACGTTTTATAATCTATTTATTAATTGTATTTTGAGAATTGACGAAAAGCGCTGGGAACCAGTGCTCATTTTATTGGAAATGAAAAATCGGAAATGAATTAAACATTCAAACGTGTTGTATACCTAATACTTTTGCCGAATCTCCCACTAGAGGCGCTCATGCTCGATATATGCAAACCGCCTATAGGGCAGCATTTATCAAGGATTTTACTGCCATCTATACGCGGCACCTGGAACTATAAGCATTCCCGTAATTTTACATGCGCACGCGCAGCCAGATACCTATTGTTATTGTTAATTTAAAATGTCACGATTTCAATTGTTGAGTACTGCATGAAAATTTTTGCAATAAGCATATTAATTGAGATGGTAAGTAATAATGATAATTGTATAATATCAAAGAATATAAATTTTAATATACTATTTTTAGTAGGTAGTATTGTTGTTTTGCTTCTGCGAAAATGTGAATTCATTCCAAAAAATGATGAACAACAGAGAACATGGTTGACAGCAGCTATTAATCGTCAGAAACAGAACTAGAAACCAACTTCTCACTTTAAAAATAATCAGAAACACCTCCTGACAAATGTAATAATGAAGTTCTAAGGCGTGCAGTTTGAAAACCCAAGATGTTGGTTTCTATTGCAAGGTACCTACTTAATAACATTTTCCAGTAATATAGAAGTCGATGTCGTACCTAGCTCATGCGTAAAATATTTAATTTTTATTATACAAGTACCGCAATTTAAGTTACAAAATAATATGAACACGCATGATACGCTAATAGCAATTTTTATTTTAAATATATACTATTTCCTGTTACCTATACCTTAGTTAGGTAGGTACTACTTTATGAAATATAGGTACGCATTAAATTTATTAATCTACTTATAAACTAAGCATTAATAAATTAAAAAAACTTAAAAAAAACCTAAAATTTACCAAGTATCGTATACGGCGGCAACACAACCTCCAACTTTTTCAGACAAGCACAGCAATCCGTAGGATGCAGAAAACAACACAGTTCCCTCCTCTGGTTCGTGATAACGTACTCATATCTCCTGCAGTACCCGCAACAGGTACACCGCTCAGTGGTGAACCTCGTCTGCACCATGTACACGTTCCTCGTCTCGCAGGAACACAGCTCTTCCACGAGCTCTGCCGTGTGAGCTAAGATCAGTTGGTTGGTGTTTGTGAGCCAGCTCAGCTCTCTGGGACCCACACATATCGTCGGACTCATCTTCTGTCACGTACTATTTATACTGATATTGATAGTTGATATTGAATGACATTTCGGGGTTGACGGACGAAATATGTTAATTTTTAAAACCCAATTTGCTTGACATCGTTGATTTTTTTGGTGTTGAATTTATACTGAATTTATACTAGATATATTTTGTAATAACTACACAATATGCTTAAGTAGATAATTTGACGTTAAAGACATTCATGAAACAAATGATTTTGACATGACATGGTAGGTTAGTTTCTACTACCTTGATTGAAGTATATTTCTATATTTATGTTAAATTGTTCTGTACACCTTTATACTATTCGCGAAAAAAATTAAAGTGGCTGATCTCTTGCGGCCAATTGATGAACACTCGCTCTCAGGAAAACAATCAGATGTCATATACCTGTCATAGCTCTTATCGGACGCGAAGAAGAAATATATTAAAAAATATCACTTAACTCGATGTTAACCTTATCCATTTTAACAATGTACAAAACGATATTGTCATATATTATAATACCATTAGTGACTATGATTTTGCCGGCAATTTTTGACATCTGGTCACGACTGCTTGTTGCGTCGAAAATAAACACGAGTGTTTCTTTTCTATAGCAACAAGCTCGCACTCAATTCTTCACCATAAGGACAAAATTATCAGCTCTGAAAAGGAAATTGATAGGGCCCTTAAGATAGGATTTTTTGGAGCTACAAGCCTTCAAACTTTGAGATTTTTCATTGCTCAAACATGACATCACATAAAGCGATTTTTCAGGGGGTCGGGGGGAGCGAATCTCTTCGGGATTTTTGGAGAACGTAGAGGAGGAATGTATCTCCAGAGGGAATTTCCAGATTTTGGTTAACACGTCCCTGAAAGAAATGCTCCACATTTTAAAAACATGCATTTTCTTGGTTCGGCCAAGTGGCTCGATGTTTTTTTTAACAGTGTATTTTATCTACGATTACATTGAATAATTAAGGTAGAAAATCCGTCGGTCATAAGCGTGCGTGATTTCGGTGTGAGGTGAGGCCGAAGCAGTCAAATAATCAGAAATAAATCATTAAAAATCGTAGATTTGGATGTAAATTACAAATCATAGGTATCCAATTAAATAAAAAATATAATTGAAATTTAAGTTTACACTGAAATGCATGCGATTTCTCAACCATTATTGCGGTGACTCATATTTTTTATTTTTCTAATAGTGTTTCACCAAGACAAGAAATCTTGTCTGAAATTTGTAAAAGTATAGCACAATGTCAACACAAAACAAATTGTGATTTGATTACGGGTTGCAACAATAGCTAAAGTTGTACTTCTCACTACGATTTTGTGGAGCTAAAGTAACTCATTATTGTACGATTTCATAAAAATATCTTAAGCGCCATTTTAGAGCCAAATGATTTATTTTATATAGTACTTAAGTTGCTGACTGGATTCGAAACTGAGCTATCAAAACCACAGTCGATCACATAATACATTCGGCTATCTACTCAAAAAAATCTTGATAGAGTACCTAATTATCATAGATAAAATAAAAGTGATTCCTTAAATTATTGAATAAATTCAGCAAACTAAATATATCAGTTATAGTTATAATTGATTATAATTGCCTATTATTTATTTAATTATTAAATTTATTGTCTTTAAAATAAACTACGCTGTTCTAGTTCTAATTAGATACACTTCTTTCTTTTGTGCTTGTTCATTTGTGCTATAAATATAATTGGAGAAACATCACGTATTTATTGTCAATTAGATAGTTCTCGAAACATCCCACATGTGATATTGAACAGTTTATTTTTATTTCAATTAAATTTAGTCTTAATGGTTTCCTTGTATCTTATGATGTTGACATAACTATTCTTAACAACCATGAGTTGAGTTGACGGCTGGTAGTGGTAACCGCACACACAGTATTATATCTACACTGATGACTTATAATATGTGAGGCTGCCACACCCAAGTTGGAACTTTTTTTTTTTTCAAAAATTCATAACTACGCGCCAAATCATCGTACTTGAAATTTTGCGGACCTTGAAGGAAAAAGTCTGATCTTTATTACCCTGTTGACCAATAAGGTCCACGATTTTTTGGCACTGCGTATGAGCTGCCAAAGTTGGACTTTTTTGGACATCAGGTACATTTTTACCTCTCGCCTCATATTCTATAAGAGAGGTATTGTAATGGGTCAAAATTTTCGAGTATGAGTTTTTGGTGGATAAGCACGTTTCAGGGTCTCTACAATACAAATTTACTATTTTCACGATGATGTCTGTGTGTGTGTATGTGTGTTTGTATGAATGTATGGACTGACGATTTTTCGTCCACGATAACTGAAAAAGTATCAAACCTTTAATAACCAAATTTCATATTTAAGGTTTTAATAAGTATCTTAACACCGGATAACATTTTGGAAGAAATCCGCAAACCGGAAGTAGTACTTTTTGAAGCTTGATTAAGTTTTCTTTAAATATATTGGTACATTATTTATTTATGGCAATTTCTGCAATTAAAAATAAAAGAAAATATAATTATCTATGGGTACAGTTAATTATAAATACAATTTGTTGAATCTGGTAGTATTTAACAATAAAATAAAGTACAATTAATATTCTATTGTTAGAAATTTAAGGAGCAAGAAATAAAAAAAACAAATCACCACTCAATACAAAACTCTACAACACGACTCAGCACGCGCTGGAAATAGAGGTTTATATCAAACAAAATACGTGGTACACTTTTAACCAACTTTTATTAAACCAAAACTCAAAATTATTAAACAGCGGCCGTTCACCGCAAGCGCCAAGTGAATACTGTCGTAAACACTTTGCGACTGCCGGCGGCTAAACAAAATTACATCAAAATTACATAAAACAATCCAATAATACAATAACAAAATTCAATAATAAATTCCAAACTAATTATCATTTGATAAAAGGATTGCATCATCCATCATGTCGAATCATCTGATGTTGGTCTCTAACACGGTCATCCTGACAGACGCTTCGCTCTCGAAGCGATAGACCTTATTCGGCAGAGGTGTCACCAGTAGACTGTTTAACTGGAATGGGATCATCATCATCATCATCACTAAGCATAAAACAAAATCGTTACTCTTATTTGTTATTAGACAAACACTAAAAAGTTGTTATCTCGATTCTGCAGTACAAAGCGCTAAGGGGCCTTTATCATTGCAAATCATCGAACAACCAATGCAAAGCGTCAAAGCTTTCAACATTAAAAATTACCAAACATGTACGAATGCAAAGCGTAACAGCTTTCAACATTTTACCAATGCAAAGCGTAAAAGCTTTCAACATTACAACAATGCAAAGCGTAAAAGCTTTCAACATTTTACAAATACAAAGCGTAACAGCTTTCAATATTACAACAATGCAAAGCGTAAAAGCTTTCAACATTTTACAAATACAAAGCGTAACAGCTTTCAATATTACAACAATGCAAAGCGTAAAAGCTTTCAACATTACAACAATGCAAAGCGTAACAGCTTTCAACATTTCAAATTAGACTGATATAAAAAATTGCAAACATTAAGTCATTGTCAAGGCATTCTAACAAATCAGGCAAATTGGTCATTGTCTTAATTGTTCCTTCGCTGCCTTAGTTATGATGTTCTTGCCAACTCGTCTGAGTTCGTACCGTTTTTTTCGGTGTAACCCCCATCACTACAAATGGGCCTTGAAATTCATATTGAAGCTGGCTCTTGTGCATCGTTTCGTCTCTGTGCATCTGTTGAAATATATTAAACTGTAAAAAAATGTTTCTTTTTTATTTGTGTTAGGTGTCGCCATTTATTGGCTAACCTGAAGTTTAGTTTAGTAACTGTCAAGTAGTAGGTAAGTGTCATGTGTCCGGTTGTACACGTTTGTTAGTTTACAATAAATGTCGTATTTAATAACTGCTTAAAATCATTACCCATCACAGCATCAAAACAAAATCGCCTATTGCAAATTGCACCGTATCACGTCGTTTTTTATTTGTCTGTGAAGGTTTGTTAGTAGCCAAATCAAGTCGCTCTTTAATTCGTACGCGATCGAGGTCTAAATTGCGCACAGGCCGTAAATCAGAATTTAAGTTTCTCAACAAAGATTGTATAAGGGGAGTTCCACCTTCAATGCCAATTAATTTTCTACAAACCGCTCGACCATTCTGACTGGACTTTCGTTTCTGTTCTGATTAGATTCATGATAGTACGCATATATCGTTTGACTTGACCATTTTATCGATGTACATCGAGTGTCGTATAGTGGTAGGTAATATTAAGTGAGTCTAAATATTCGGGAATCTTTAGATTTTTCAAATTAGTTCCAGCATTCATTATTGTTGATTTCGGCGTTCCAAACAAAGAAATGAAATATTGAAAGGCCAGTTTAGTTTCATAAGTTTTTACGGTTTTTAATGATTGAAGGAAACAATATTTCGTATCGATAAAAATAAAAATGTGTTTCTAACGTTCAGGAGCCGGGGTTAGTGGATTTAAATAATCAGCGGCAGCATGTACGTAAGCTGAAAAGGTTTGTGTTGTTTTGTTTTGTTTTTGTTGTTTTTTTTTTTTTTTTTTTAACTTGTAAACTTAAACTTGTAGCTGGCCAGTACGTATCTCCTTAAGGTGGAGTCGACGCCATGATTTCCGACAATTGCTGTTTTGCAAATGTTTCGGTTGGAAAACTAAATCAACTACTGCAACTCATTCATTCTCACTTTCAAAACATCTTTTGAACCTGGGCACTGGGCAGGTTAAAATTTGTAAAGTATTGTGGGCACTGTTAGGGAACGCGTTTGCGAGATGGCGAAAATGCGACTTCCCTCTCTACGTCCACAATTGGTTATAAAAAATAATAATTTTGTTTATTGCAATACATTCGCCCATGAATAAAGAATCTAATGAATCAATCTGGAATTATTATATAATCTTATGTTGACAATAATTGAAAACACCCTAACTTCGTGGCAGCAGACCGTCGACATCAACAGCACAAATAAGACAGTTAATATAACTTTTCAATAAAATTGCATAAACGGGGAACAAAATTTTTTCAGAGTTAAATAAATTATCTTCGCGAAACCGTTATAACATTGTTCATTATGGAATATCTGTAATAATTCTAGTCGACTTTGACAAGGCACGAGGAAACTGCTCTCGGGGATTATTTTAATGTAAAATACCGTTTTGGATAATATAACGCGACAGGTGTAGTCGATCTTTTTTTGTATTTTACTAGCAGTAACATGTCGTACAACAACTGGGTTACGAGTAAGAAAATCAACATTTGGCAGTGGGCTGCCTGTGATATAAAGGATGGTGATATTGAAATCTTCCATGTCCACTAACGTGTTATACAGGGCAGGATATCTTTCTTAATAACTGTGGATTGTAACATTAAAGTAAATATTCGTAAAAATCTTTTTGAAACAGTTCACAACTGCAAGAATTTATTTTAATGGTATTTTCTTCAGTACTTTTTCATTTACTAAAAACAATTAATTCCTTAGTCCCATCATATTTTTAAAGCAAGTAAAAAGGTAAAACGTTTTTGTAGATTGATTCTTGATGAGACATATCTGGTTAAAGCCCAAAAACATATCTCGTAAGTGAAAAGGAGGTTTGGCTAGAAGTTCTTGTTGGTTTTCTGTACGTGAAAGCGGGTAACAATCTTTACTAACGTGTTGGTCTTGCGGTAGTCAAAGTACATTCGGTACGTGCCCTATCCTTTTACGCATACGGAGAATAAAGCTGACAAAAGTGTTCGCTTCCACGAATAGTACCATTAAGAAGTATTTTGTAATACCGCGGACTGCCTCGCCTTTATGGTCTGATAGATGGTACGGAGGTAACAATAAAATCGTTAATGTAACGCATATGAAGGGGAGGTAGAATTGTTATTTACTGTGGATAAACCACGACTACTTTTGTATCGGAAAGGCGGAATAAAAGTTATCAATTCAGATAGATGTTGGTCGAACAAATCAATTAATGTTTCAGCAACAGCAAGAAATTTTGCAATATTATTACGTACAACATGGGTACCTGAGTGATCCGTGATTGACCTAAGCTCTGGGTCGGCACATAGATTTCATCAAATTATTACATCGCAATCAAGAAAAGCATTTTGGACAATAACAAAAATAAGGTTGGTAACTTTATCAAAAATATAATCGACTGCTTTAACTCTGGTTTACTGAATAACTTCTTGGAAAGATTTTCGTTAATATTTGCAAAGAACGGTTTAATTTTATGTTGAAGCTTAAAGAAATAGCAATTACACATTAGATACGTCAGCTTCTGTATTTGTGATAACAGATTATTTGAATTATCAATAATTAACACTTTATTTAATTTTAAAGATGTTCCTGTGTGACAAACCTTAACATTATTGCGGCACTTATTCGAATTATGTTTGTTTCGCGTTAATTGCAGTCGGCTGAGACTTATACTTATAATACGACCTAGTTTGACATTCCTAACATTTAATGTTTTCATAATCAATTTCAGAACTATCGCGATTATTGTTGTTACGGATTCATTAAGTTTGGGAATGTTTGCATGATTGCTTTCATCGTGTTGACAAAAAACAAATTAAACCGGGAATACTTTTTTTGTGAAGATCGCTAGCGGTAGTCTGTACCTACGTCGCGTTTTTAACAGTGGCCTCTGGGCTCTGAGAATAACCGCTCAAAATTTCTTTTGTGACAAACCTCTACAAATTTACGTTGAAAGGTCTCCTGATTTCTGACGTTACTGATTACGTATAAAATCATACTTTTAAAACTCGAATTAAGGCAACCTTATCTTACCAGATCTGACGGTCTGTCAAATTCAGCTTTATTACTTACTAAAACAAGCCATTGCCTCACTGCAATGAAATCTGATCGGAAAACAGGCGAAACTAAATACTCGGGTGTCATCCTCAGTGATTTAATAAAGTTGTTTAACTCGGTATCCAGAGCATCCATCATGGAGTCGTACGTAAAACCGCTTCTGTGGTTGTGGATTGTAATCCCACTTCTGATGTTAGAAATTTAAGGAGCAAGAAATAAAAAAAACAAATCACCACTCAATACAAAACTCTACAACACGACTCAGCACGCGCTGGAAATAGAGGTTTATATCAAACAAAATACGTGGTACACTTTTAACCAACTTTTATTAAACCAAAACTCAAAATTATTAAACAGCGACCGTTCACCGTAAGCGCCAAGTGAATACTGTCGTAAACACTTTGCGACTGCCGGCGGCTAAACAAAATTACATCAAAATTACATAAAACAATCCAATAATACAATAACAAAATTCAATAATAAATTCCAAACTAATTATCATTTGATAAAAGGATTGCATCATCCATCATGTCGAATCATCTGATGTTGGTCTCTAACACTATCTTGTTGTCCATGATATGAAATTTGTTTCCACATAAAATTTGAATTATTCTGACAGTGACAGTACAGTTGACATCTTTTGCTTGCATCTTGGTTTACATTATCGTTTACATCTTACATGAACATAAAACTATTAAAATGTAAGTAAAACTATTTATTAGATTAGTCTCGAGATTAGTAGAATAAGCAGAATTAGGCGAGAGGTCGTGTACTGGCCACAGCAGATTTTTTTTTCTTAGGTGGGTGTGAGGGGGCAGAGTAGATTTTTTGTCACACTAGCTATCATCACATTAATAGAAGATTCATCCAATTTCATCGAAATGCAACCGATATATCGCACTTTGAAATTTTGCCATTTTTGGTGCATTTTCGAGTGGTGCGTTTTTTTTCCTCGAGTATATTTGAAACATTTTTTGTGGCTACATTTGAAATAAATTGAATTATTGTTATGTTTTAAGAAAACTTCCTCTTCCGGTTTTCGAAATGTGACCAAAATCTTTTCAGCTCTGCGCATTATACTAAACTTTATAAATACCAAGTTTCATAATTTCATTTTTTCTCATTCATGAGTTATTGGACATACGGACACACATCCATTCATCCACACATACAGACATCATTGAGTAAATGAATTATTGTAAAATATATCACCACAACAGAATGAATTAGAATGATATTAGCCAACGCGCGTTTAGCGAATTTTATTTTACATTACCAAAAATATTTTTATTTTAATTTCCACCCCCAAGGCTAATTTCTGGGTACGCTACTGCATGAGTCCCCAATCTCCTTAACGGTCTGAGAATTCGGTTATTAAATTCTGTTTCTTCTTTTTCGTAAGCCGGAAGGTACCTCCATGTGTAGTTACAAGTCTATTTAATATCCTGTGTGGTAGTGTAACCTTGGTCATAGTAGGTCTTGGCTTACAGCCATGTCGCGTATAAACTTACTTACTTCCTCTTTCCTCCTCGATATACGTGAACATGGTGACGATGATGACGTCATGGAGTATGTGGCATACAGCTTCCTGTATTGCACACGAATCTGGGAAATATTTGGCATTTTGAGGTTCGGATAATGGAAACAAAAAGAGAATGAAATGAATAATATGGTTGCAGTTGATAAGGCGTGACCTTAATTTCAAGTGCTTCTTTATTTTAGTAAGAAAAATATTCTACCTATTTTAATTTGAGGTGGAAAACCGAGGTGGGCACAGGTCGTGAAATTTTTGGATCACGGCGTGACCCACGTGTGCTTGAGCAATTTTGCAACTTTGGATTGTGCATGAACGGGCGTGAGCGTGAGTGACTGAGCAGGGACTCGAACCGAACCGGAACAGGAACGAAAGCCGGAACAAACAGCAGCTATTTTAGCGAACCGCGAGTTAATTTTTTTCGAGCGTGAGTAAAAATCTCAAGTTACGACCTAATATATTTTTTTGTAAAAACAATATAAATAGTTTTAAATTGTTTTTATCAAAGCCTACTTTAATAAGTGCCATTAGAATTAAGTGTATTAGGTTTTGTGTAAATAAAACAATAATTTAAAAAATAAATGATGAAAATTACATACAGTTGAAAAGAGAAAAAAAATACTCCTTTTAATGCTGCCATAGCTACCTTGGATTGCCATTTTAAAAAATAGAAGTTTTTGATATATATCTAGTTACCTGTGCATATTTTTAGATAAACAAATACATCAGTGGAATGGCCTACTGCAAGGCAACTTTTGTCTAATATAATCGAAATCGTATCTGTTCTAGTTTAGGAATTACCTATAGTGGCCCGAGTTAAATAGACACTTTGTATATATCAAGGTACTGATGACTCTAAGTATGTGTGACTGCCACAGCCAAGTTGGGCTTTTAATTTCCTATGTAATTAAATTTGCAGGATTTTGTTTAACGGTGCGTCATTTTTGTAGCAGGAATTTTTGACCGCTGAAAAATATTTTATTAATACAATTCATTGTTGCTGAATTCAATGCCGCAAACAGAATTCAATTATCTTTTATAGTTTCAGATTTTTAGCTCGTTGAAGAATTCGGATTTTAGATTAATCTATTTTAGCAACACGTAAATACAAGTGATAGGTGTTATTTTAGTCCATTGACACACTGCACTTTGATAGTTAGTTAGTTTTGTTAGTTATGTGACAGACTGTGGTTCTGACAACTCTGGTTCGAATCCAGTCAGGTACACATTGCACAAAAATCTGTTCTACAAAATTGGCGGGTATTAATATTAACCTCACACACAGTATTTTTACTCACAGTATGTGTATGTGATGTTGCCGCATGTAATGTATCGAAATCGAAAGAAAATCATTCACACATGGATTCTGAGGATTTTGAATCCTGGAAAAATTATCAGGTTTGAAGCTATCAATGAATTAAAAATTATTATTTTCCAAGACTCATTAAAGATTAAATTTAGCGGTGTCGCTATTTGACAGGCAATTCTCACCAGAATTATTTTTCGCAATATTCAGAAGCATGAAAGAATCCTCAAAGAATTCCTGCGTCAACAGGGCTTAAAATCCCACCCAACCAATCTCCGTTTCACTGAGTTTTCACTCTCATATTATCTAAAATTTCCGGAGACTATTTCTCAATCTATAAATCTAAATCTCGATGGTGGCTCCTGCTTCCTTCGACATTTTTAGCAGCATAGCAGTCATAGCCTCCTAATCTCATCAGTCAGAATCCATCAGACAGATGGAATAAAACGAACGTCAAGCGAATGTAAGAAGCAAAGCTACGAAGGAAGCTGCACAGGAAGTTATTTTCTACTCGATGATGAGTTATATTCAGTTTGAGTTTGAGGTCAATGCAGTTTGCGAGCAGTAAATTAATGTAGAATGCAGTGTGCAGCTGAAAATTGTTACTTTGTACATTGCTTGAGTGTGGCAGTCTCATCGGTATAGATGTATTTTAAAGTGTGTGCGGTGACTAGCCGTCAACTTACTCATATGGTTGTTTATAAAGAATACCTACACCATTAGGCCCTGTTCACACGAGGATTCTATGAATATTCTTTCAAGATTCTGAATCTTCGAAAAAAATAAATTCACGGTTTTGAAGCAATAAATTATAAATTCTTCAGAATTTATAATTTAGAATCTTCATAGAATACTCGTGTGTAGTTAAGGTTGTTGCCTATCAAAATCGATGACGACAGAAATCAATAAAAAAATTATAGGACATTTATCTGAGAATATAATTCATATCTCACGTGCCCTGTTTTCCGCCAATCATCATCGAGATCCTATCGAGATCTGCTTAGTTACATGTTTAGCTTTATGGTCTGCCAACTTCCAACTGTCCAAGGTTCTCTAACCTACAAAATGTTTTACAATGTTTCTGACATGAGGCATCTAAATGCCTCCTTTTGTTACTTTTATATTTTATAACTTTTTATTAATATAACTCGCAAAATATTTTGCGTATTGTACAAGCCGCTGAGGATGATGCTCGTAAATGACATCGAAACGTCCGGCGAAAAATAAATTTAAATAATTCTAAAATAAAGGCCTTCATGCTAACCATTCCTGTATACTAATTCAATTCCTTGACAACGGGATTAAATATGAGAAATAATCCCTTGGGATCAAATTAAGAACCTTAGTCCCTAAAAATAAAGACTAAAGAACAGTTTTAGTCCCGGAAGTGCAAATCATGAAGAGTTTTAAAAAAATTAAATTTTAAAAATAATATCTTTTAGATGCCTGTCGCATCAGCCTCTTCGCAAGTTGCTGCTCTTTGTTGTACCCGGTTGTACCTGTCCATAACTAACTAACATATAATCAGATTTTTTTTTCAAAAAAATCTATTTTTTCATATCCTGGTCATACATACACACAGTGTGTACCAATTATTCGTTCTTTCCTAATTATTCTCAAAAAACCTGGCAAACTTATCTCATTGTCATAAGAATTCATTACAATTATTACAATTACAAAGGTCGCGTCAGGTCGGCCTTGAAACTTTTCTCCGACATTCTATTGTCAAAAACAAAAGTAAAACAAGTGAACTCTCACTCCCAGCCAACTTCCTACAGCCTAGAATAACAAAGTAACATCACACATTTACAAGTTGTGAGCGTTACCACAGTGACTTCAATTGGTTAAATGTCGATAAATCACACCACAGACAGTATGTATGTGAGTATGTGGTCAGTGGGACTGATAGTCAACTGTCCGGTGCAGAGATCAACGAAGGTTGTTGAACGAATGTCGTTTGTTTGAGACGTACTTGCTATAAAGACTTGTCGGAATAAGTGGTAATTTATATGTTAAGTAGTGTGAAAATGGGTTTGTTTACTTTAACTGTAAAAATTTTACACTGCAAATTGTGGTTAATTTTATAGTTTAAAGGTCTTGAAACAATCACAGAAGAAAATTCGCAGTAGGGTAGTCTTTGAACCTTAAGAATCTCGTCTACGTAACAAAATACTACGTGTTTAGAGGTGTAGCAGTTTCTGCTTTACTCATTGTATATAAAAAATTTGTAGGAAATACAGGTACTAGGTGTTTGTGAAAGAATTAATCTAGGTTTATGCCCAGTTAGAATTCAGAAAAAATCTTTAGAATCCATATAAAAAATTAATCAAAAATGTGTTTTATTATGCTTTATCTTATTATTAAGAGATTTATTAGAAAATGTAACTTGGCATAAATTGGCTTAAACCTAGTTGCATTCTTCGTTTGTAAATATATTTATGAAATTTGACTTTATCTATAAAACTTCGTTAGCATTTTAGAAATTGTTAGACTGCTATTACGTATTTTAGCTAGCATTTCTATGCATTAACATAGGACAAACGCAGTGTTCAGCTTCGTGGAGTCGATACCCTTAAGTGCTGTTTCACACCCTTCAAAACATTCTAGTTGTCCATTTGACAATGCCCTACCAAAAATGTTAGCCTTTCTTTCATTTCGCTGTAATTACGTCATCAGTACCTAACTCTACACTTTCAACTGTCTACTGTGTCCACCTCATTTGCGGAAATGGACGGCAGCTGTTTTTCAGCACCAGCACCAGCATGTCGCCGGCTTTTGTTTATACGATACACACATGAAGTGCGCAGAGTGACAGTGGCATGAGCCATGGCTTGCTTGATGTTTGTATAGAATGCGTGGTTTGCAAGACCAAGGGTCGTGGGCTGACAGAGTTAATCACTTGGGTCGCCGGGCCCACTCATATGGGAATTTTTCATTATGTTACGTTGTTCTTATTAGCATCTAATTATGAAGAGTAGGAATGGATCAAATTCGAGAAAATAAGAAAGAAATTAATAAATTATTTTACACTTGACCTTTCTCAAAAAATAGGGAAAGGCAGTAAACTTTTTACCTCCCATCTCATATTCTATGAGGGAAGTAAAAGTTACAAACATTTAACAACCTAATTTTATATATTACCTACGTATTAATTCAAATCTCAAGAACCCAGTTATTTTTTTGGAAGCAATCCCCAAACCGGAAGTAGTACTTTTCTTAAATATTTTTATAAATAGTTAATTTATCGCAATATTTTTTATTTCAAATGTAAGATTATTTTATTATTATCTACAATTTTAAACATTTGTTACTACGAAGAATTTAATTGATTATGACAGTGGCAGAATGACAGTGCAAATAGTGACAAAATATATTTGTAAGTACTATAACTACAAATATAATTGTAGTAGTATATAGTACCTCTGATAGTAGTAAAATGAGTAGGATATGGCGATAGGTCTTGTGTTGCCCATTTTTTAAAATAGTGTCATATTTTGTGCGCATTTTATTTCTTTTTACCTCCCGCTTACCTGTAACCTGTAAGGGAGGCAATCAAATCATGCAAAAAATCGGGCTGTGAGTTTTAAGTGGATGAGCACGAATTAGGATCCTTACAACACATTTTTGATAGTTTCACGATGATATCTGATATCTGTATGGATTTGTATGTTTGTATTATGTATGAATGTGGTCAAGTCCGGATTTATAAAGGTCAGATAATTCAAATACGAGTTACCCAAAAATTGATATTTGATATTTTACATTTGTAGGTATATTAATTGCAAGAGATATTAAGATTTTGGTACAAATATCTTGACCGGAAGTGGAATTTTCTTGAAGCATTCTAAAAAATTTTGCAAAAAATGTAGGAAATTCTGCGATAGATACAATTTGTCATACGACATTTGAAAGAACAAATTACATGTTACAATATTTTACCAATAAAGGAAAACTATTTTTCGAAAATATGTAATTTTACCTACCTACCAAGATTTTTAAATCACAATATAGGAAGAAAAAATTAAAATGACAATGTAGCAGATGAATTTCTGAAATGTTTGTGACACCATTTTTAAAGAAATGTATAAGTATTATTAACTGGACATAATGTAAAGTAATAATAAAGTAAAAATTTTATCTACAAAGAGCTAATTAAAGAACTAAAAACTGTACAAATTTTTGCGAAAAGTTCGTAAATTATGAAATTTATTGCAAAATTATAATTTAAGAAAGCCTATAACTAAAACCAAATTCACATATTACGGTGTCATGGCGGGAAGTTATGTGTTGGCCATATCAGATTTTTTGCTACTTATAAAAAAATATACCTAATAATTTATAAACACTCTGTAAGACATTGCCTATTTCATTAAGCCGACCTTGTATAGTTCAATTTTCCCAGGGCCCAATTTTGGACACTATAATACATAATTTTGTGTATTAAATTTTACATCGACGTATATTTCTTCGGATATCTTCTCAACACTATGACGCTTCTCCCTAGGGATAAGGGATTATAGCGGTATAAGCTCTCCCTTCAACTACCCCATTTGACAAAACACTCCTGCTTTTCGAGATAAAAAACTGTAATTATTATCCCCTACTGTCTACACTTTGTGAATTCCCTGTTTCCTAAAAGGTACCTAACTGTCTGACATGCAGTTAAATCACTGCCATCCCTTTGGGGTTCCTTTCATACCCCACATGGGACCCTAAACTAGTTTGAAGGGTGGATCGAATACTTTTTAGCGTAACTACACATTAGAAAGGGATTGCAGGTAAAATGCATTTTTACGGTCAGGGCTCCAAATCAAAATTTTTACGAAACGGAACGATATAATTCTTGAAAGTTTTTTCTAAAAAAATAATTTTGCTTGTACTACAGTAGTTTCACATATAATTTATAAGATAAACTATACAGGGTGTTTCAGGGTTAAGTATCCTAACTAAAAAAAAGAATGTAGGACCTCAAAAGAAGACAAATTTTCATTTGGAGATTTTCTCGCAAATGCTTCGTTTAGGAGATTTTTAAAGTTACAGATGAGATAAAAATTTTGTTACGTTTTCTCGACGTTTTAACCAGAAATGGTACTTTTCTTCATTTTACGAGTCGGAGCGGCAAAATTGTCAATTTCACGTTACAGAAAGGTTAGTTAGTAAATCTCACGAACCGGAACGATGTTCCGGTCCGCTACGGTTCATTTCGAGCTCTGAGAACGGTTCAAATATATTTTTATCATTAAAAAACCATCTTCATTAAAATAAATTAATATTAAATTTATAAATAAAAAATTATGTTATTCAGTCATGTTATGTTAGGTATGTGGCTTGGATCTTTTCTTTTCTTCTTTCTACCTCAAATAAAAAAGTAATTTGAATACAGAAGCGTTAAATTTGAACACAAAACATAAGAATATAAAAATGCTTGGTCATAAAGTTCATTCAGTCACCTTGTCGAAAGTAAAAAGAAAAACACAATGCATTGTAAACTATTTCCTGGACAAGACTACAACGACTGACAAAAAATGTTTGAACTTGAAATTTGAAAGCACAACAAAATAATAAACATACATCATTAGCCTGAGGAGAATTTTGTTGATTAAGTCAAAAAAATTAATTTAATAATCATGACTAACTGTGATTATTTGAGATAATTTTATTATTCCTTTAAAACAACCAGCGCTTTTTTGTTATTATTGATTTCTTAGCAAAACACGTTATTTTAGATATAAAAAAATTATACTATCGTAACCTAGGCAATAGTTGTATTATAGTTGTTTATTGCATAGCCTACTTCAATATTGTATAATTATTTCTGATTTTTAATACCATTTTTCTCAAAATACTTGTTATACAACCCCATGTCATATTTATATTGTTGAAATCAGAAAAAAAAACCTCTATCTAAAGCACTAAAAATGTATATAGGTTTCCATTTAAAAAAAATTAATTAATTTTGCTGTTTGAGAACCACTAGTTGAATTTTTTGTTTGTTATTCCCTTTAAATGAAGCCCCTTTTGTTGGTCATTTTATGTGTATAACATATGGGAGTGTCTATTCGTACGCTACCGGTCCACCGGTGCACCGGTGCACCGGTGACTCGGGTAACATCGGCTACCGGTGCTCATCAGTGGCACTGGCACACCGGTAGCACCGGGGCACCGGTCATCGGCATCGGCGCACCGGTGGCACCGTCGCACGGGCAGCACCGGAGCACCGGCGTACCGGTAGCACCGGGGCACCGGTCATCGGCACCGTCACACGGGCAGCACCGGAACACCGGTCATCAGCAACGGCGCACCGGCGTACCGGTAGCACCGAGGCACCGGTCATCGGCACCGGCGCACAGGCAGCACCGGTCATCAGCACCGGCGTACCGGCGCACCGGCGCACCGGTAGTACTGGTAGCACCGGTCATCAGCACCGGCGCACCGGTAGCACCGGTAGATAGCACCGATACACCGGTGCTACTATTTTTCAACATCTAACAAATTGCAAAAGTTATAAACAAATAAAGATGAAGAAAAAAAGGTATTTTGTTTTTCGCTAATATTTCAAAAACTATTAATAATTAAGAAATTTAAAAACAAGATTCTTAAAGATGAGGAAATTTCCAATAAAAAACTCCCGGAACTCTACTTTCATTATTTATGATATTAATTTAACGCTGAAAATAGAGCTCCAAGCGGCCGGTGAGGTATGCGTGCGCCGTCTCTAAAGCGAGTACATCATGTAAAATAAATAGTTTACAGTATCAAATATCAATTTAAAAATTTGAAAAAATTATGGTGTATTGTCAACACTTCAAAGAATTTAGTCCCGTTGGAAAAAAGTTATTTAGTTTATTTTTCGAAAAGTTATACAATTGTTAATTAACAATATTTTGTCGGACCTTCGTTGTCATTGAAGACAACAAAAAATGTTTAAATAATCGGATTAAAATTTTTCGCTTCTTGGAGCCCTTCTTTTATATATGCTTAACAATATCACGTCATGAAAGTTTTTAAAATTTCAATATTTTGTTTATTATAATTTTTGCAAGTCAAATCTTATCAACCTAACGTTAGATTATTACTGTTTTCGCAACTAACAATGACGTTAAATAACGTACCTGAGGATTTTTTATCTCATTTGTTTACAAATTGTTTATAAACAAATGGACTAGTTTCATACTAATGAAAAATTTTTTTGCCATTTTGTTGTCTTGATAAAATAATGATTTTTAAGAAAAATAAGTTTTCTTAAAAAATGTTTTCATTGTTTAAAATCGTTTTTTCCATATTTCCATTGTTTAAATAATAAGTTAAGAAATTACTTTATCTTTAAAAATCATAATTGGTACTTTTCAATAGAACAACCAAAAAAATTTTTTTGTTGATAACACAGGCTGCGATGGAAAAATTGTTGCATAATTAATAAATGATTTTTATAGTATTTTTTGCGCTGATCATGGGAAAAATATTGAAAAAATTCCGTCACGTATAGTTTTCTCTCAATCTATATCTCAATTTTATATATTTGAGATGTTCTTCAAATTTTATACCCCAAACTTGTACCTCATTTTGAAGCTAAACCTTACGTGATAGACAAAAACTAATTTTTGAAATCAGCGCAAAAAACTACACAAAAATCAGTTAACAAATCTCAAACAACTTTTAATTGATTTTTTTGCAGACCTGTGTAATTTCATTGTTTATTAAGTTAACAATTTGTTATAAACAAATTTCAAATCTCATTATATTTTTTTCCTGAAACTAATAAAAATTACAAAAACAACCATCTATTGCAAAGTATCGAAAAAAGTTTATTTTAATTTTATATTGTACTTTAAATAATTATGTGCTATAAAAGAAGTACTTGATTTTTCAAGAAAACTGCTATAACTTTTAAACTATTCGAGATACGAAAATGAACATTTAAGTAAGTCGTTTTAATATAGGATTGATTGGACTTTTAAATGAGTTATTAAGTTTGTAACTATTGTTGATCAGCTATTATATGCATTTGTTTATAAAATTTTGATTTTAGATTATTTTTGACATTTTCAAATCTTCTTATGGCTTAATTAGTTAAAAAATGCAAATACTGTGTTATTTTGTTCAGTGATAAAATATCTTCCAAAAAAGTTTTTGATGATATTGTTTAAAAGTAAATAGATTTTCCGATCAAATTTTTTAATTTTACTCGAATTTTTTCAAATTTTCTCCGCTGTGTCTTTAAAATTTTTATAGATTAATAGTTTATACTTACTGTCAAAAACATTGATTCCGCACGCTATTCTATAGCGTTTATTGTTTTGTTAAACATAAAAATAAAAAATAATTTATGTTTGAGGGGAAAAATAATTTTGGCATCCATAATTGTAAAAAAAACTGCAATATTTGTAAAAAATAAATTTTAATATTATGTTGTCTACAAAGTTTGGATCTACGAAATAACCGATCAAATTTTTTAAATTCGTTTTAAAACAGAAGATATTTGTGTTCAAAAAATAACAAAAATTGTCAAAATTCAAATTAGCATTCGCTTTTAAAGCAAAACTTTCAAATTTTGCATCGACCATTTTGTAGATTGTACTTTTATCTTCAACAATATCTTTAGATTATTATATTTAACAAAACAATAAACGCTGTGGACTGGCGCGCGAAATCCATGTTTTAGGCTGTTTTCTGACGCGGTAGAGGATCGTCTTAAGGTTTCAATACTACTCTTATTGGAAATTTCCTCCTCTTTAAGAATCTTTTTTTTTAATTTCTTAATTATTACCGGTGCCTATGACCGGTGCCCCGGTGCTATACCTGTGCGCCGGTGCCATCGGTACTACCGGTGCGCCGGTGCCACCGATGCTATCGTTACCACCGATGCTACCGTTACCACCGGTGCACCGATGCCACCGGTACCACCGGTGCGCCGGTGCTGATGATCGGTGCGCCGGTGCTGATGACCGGTGCGCCGGTGCCACCGATGCTACCGGTACCACCGGTGCGCCGGTGCCACCGATGCTACCGGTACCACCGGTGCGCCGGTGCCACCGATGCTACCGGTGCGTCGGTGCCGACGACCGGTGCCACTAGTGCGCATCGGTAGCCGATGTTACCCGAGTCACCGGTGCACCGGTGCACCGGTGGACCGGTAGCGTACGAATAGACACTCCCATAACATATTTCTCTAAAGCCATTAGTTCGCCCAAAAAAGCACTGATTGTTTTAAAAGAAACATCCTGTATAATTCATGTATCACGTGGTACATATTTGACTAATTTGCTTGGATGAAATAGGGTAGTTAGGTGATATCAAATCGATGACATTTTTATAACCGCTGTTATGTCAACTGTTTTTGTTTATTAATTTCCTACTGTCAGTTTCTGAATCAAATAAAAATAGGACTTAAAATGAATGAACCGGGTTGTAGTCGGTGGGGAAATGCCAGTGAAGACGAAATTGAGAAAGGTAAATAGAATTTAAATTTTTTGACAGCTATTGAAAAAATATATCCAATCATTTTGAACTAATTCATTATAATTCTCCCCAAATTTATATCATAGGTGATAGCATTAGTTATGTCTTCGACTAACTCATGCTATAACTGATAATAATCATAATACTTGTTATATTACCCCCGAATATATCAATTTTTATAAACTAAGATTTAAAATTTTGGTTCCAATATTTTTCTTTAATCTTCGAAACATTTAATTATCCAATAAATTTAAATTTGTTTTATATTATTAAGTTTAAATTATTTTATTTGTCAGTGTTTCACTATTTTTAGCTTATCTTCAAAAATTTGCTATTGCTGTCGAAATATCTGTGTTGCTCGTAACATGTCAAGTTTTGTCATATTATCTTAAGCCTGTGTATTTCAACTAAAAGCTAATGCACTGTTATCAATCTGGTTACTTCAAATATTGTGATCTAGTTTTAAAATAGAATTTATTTTCGTCAAACTTATACTACAAACAGTTCGAACTACACAAATATATTTATAACATTCCGGCCTATTGCTATAAATAAGTTTATTCATATTGCTTAGCCATCATAACAAAAATCAACATTGGGACAGAAGAAAACTGAATATAATTTGATTTTTCATTTAAAGTTTATTTTAAAATCTTAAAATTACTTGGTAGAATCTTTGATAATGTGATTAAAGAATTAAACGAAAACGGTACTTTTGAAAAATAAATTAAATAATCAAATCATTATATTCTTTGCGTAGTCTTTCATGCTCCTGACAAAAAAAGAAATTCACTGTTTTGAACCTATTAATTTATTAAAAATTCTTCTTTTCCAATACTCATTGAAGGTTCATTTTAGTAGCGCCGCTATTTGACAAGCAATTCACAGTAGGATTATTTTTCTCAAAATGCATAGAATCCTTGTGCGAACAGGGCTTAATTTAGTAAAATAGTGCAAGAGGAACAAATATACTTTACGCTCGTAATACACACATAATTTTATCTACGACTAAAATTATTTGTTATAGTAATAATAGTATTCAGTTAGTTCAATCTGCGTTCAATCAATTTATGTTTTATTCGTAACCATGACGATACCAATAATATCGAAATAAATAAATAAAAAAATTGTTTCATTCTGTCATTTTATTTTATTTTATGTAATCAAAAAGTACTTTAATAATGCGCGTTGTCATAGGAGAAGAGCAATAAAATGTTTTTTTTTTGCTTGGTCCTCAGTAACAATCAGCTTTACGTTGACAATTGAAAGCATAAATATAAACTTTTCATAGTAGTCGTATATAAAGTAATTATTGAAAATTTTGGTTTACAATTTTCAGCAATGCATTCAGAATCGTGAATCGTCGATGAAGCCTTTCGAAGCAACAATGACTTCGTAACACAATTATTATAGTAAAGAGTTCTACTTAACCATATCAATTACATCCAATTAATTAGAGAAAATATATCAAGTATAAATTGCCAACTAATTTAATCTCAATTAAACCCCGCAAGTTGTAGAGAATTGTCTCCCTGGAGTTAGAAGTACTATTAAATTTAAATTAGTTCTAAACTAAACTAAAGCTAAACATTACAGAGTCATATATGTTTAGTTTGGTTTAACTGTCAAGTCATCACTGATGCTGTTGGATTACAGTTTTCATTGCAATCGATAGAATTCACTGAAACATTTAATTAAATATGTAAATCTTCTGACGTGAAGTGCAGTCGGATTCCCGGTATTAAGCCTTCATAAATGATGATACTTGGCAGGTGGAATAATTATATGCGACATATGGGGATTCTGGCTTCATTAATTTCAAATATTTGACAGGAATGCAGGACAAAATCGATAAAATATTAATATAGTTTCGTATACCGTTAGTTTATTTTAACATGAAACATACAATTTTTATATCCATGGATACGAATTTGACAGCAATGTATTAGAGTAGAGTGTCCCTTTTAAAATGAAACATAGGGAATCAATTTAACTGTATTATTCTTGAACAATATAACATATTTGGGCAGCTGTAATAGTTCCAAGGAACATTTTCAACATAAACTTTTAATTGTTCAAAGAATAAATCGTATTTCCAGGTAGCAGCAGTGTGACACCAATTAACAAATTTAAATTTATTCCCTATCTTTCATTTTAAAAAGAACGCTCTAATACAATGGTGTCAAATTCGTAACCATGGATATGATATACCTATGTTTCACGTTAAAATAAACTCACGGTATAGGTCAATTATTTATTCTGGTCAGATCTATAATTTTATAGATTCGTATATCTGCTTTATTAACGAAGAAATCACTTAGATTTCTGGTGATAATTACAAAAATGTATTTAAAATGTGATTGCAATATTATATTAAATTTTTATTGTTTTATAGCTAAAAATCCGTTATGTGACCAACTGGTTTATATTCTGTTAATTATATTATTGAATATAACTGCACAAAAATATTCCCTGTGGTGCATTGTTCATTACAACCCTGAGTACCCTAGTGGTTATGTCTGGTAACATCACACATGTTAACATTAAGAATATAGGTAAGTATGTACATGACATATCTACTGATTACGAATGAAGCTTAACGTAATATACAAGTACTTACCTGCCTAAAAACTTACAGGGTATTTCACAACTTCAAGAAAAAAAATTAAATGATAGATACTACATGACATACTGATTACGAATCAAAAAGATATTTTTCAAAATTCGCATAATAAAAAATAAATGACAAATTTTTAGAGCCACTGTATTAATAGAAATTTTTAATATGAATAAATGAACCTAAAAGTAATACAAGTACCTAATCATTTAGCTGATAATGTTAATTAAAATTCTGTTAAATTCATTGACAAAGAATGAACCAGGAGCATTAATATGCGTCCGTATGCGTCATTTTAAATCAAATTTATTTTGCGAATTTTTAAAATTCTTTTTTGTTCATGATCTGATCTTTAAATCGTGATTTAATTCAAATGATTTAAATCAGACCAACCCTGAAGTTTTCTATTTTTTTCTATCAATTTTGTAAAATTTATAATTTTCGGGTTAGTTTAGTGTTTCTATAATTTTTTATATAATTTTCGTCCTTGGTATCACCAGTGAATCGTACAAAATCATATCAGCTTTATTTATCAGTTTAATACTCTTTAAAACCAAACCCATATGGTTCGTTCAACTAAGCTAGTATTTACGTTCCCATAAAACGTTTTAATAGATAAACATCCACCGATTCGTTCATCTGCAGTAAAGTTCAGAATGGACGGCGTTTAAGAAATTTGTGGCATCGTAACCACTGGATATCACATTCTGTACTGTCCACTTTATCTAGTAATTTAGTCGTTTAGTTTAAACCTGGTTTAGAAGTTGAAGTTACACTAGCGCAATAAAGCGGTAATGAATGTTATGGATATACAGAGCAGAGGTCAATTTCTAGCTGAGTTTATTACAGATACTGTCTTATCTAAATGTCCTGCTCTGATAGATTATTTTCTAATCGATACAAGTGTAAACTTAACTATTAAATTATTTTTCTTTTTTACTTAATTGCCTTGTTCACACTAGGATTCTTTGAAGATTATTTTATGCTACTGGGTTTTGAGAAAAATAATCCTGGTGAGAATTACGTGTTAATAGCGGCACCGCTGAATTGATAAGAAAAATTTTCAATTCACTGATAGCTTCGAAACAATGAATTTCTTTTTTTCCAGGACATAACAGAAAAAAATACTTGTGTGAACAGAGCATAACTTGAGTGTGGCAGTCTCATATTATGAGTTTCAGTCATCGGTACTGATACTGATATATATTTTTTACACGACATGCGGAGAAATCACAATTTTCTTCTCGCAATATAGTGAGGAAAGTGAGTTTTTCCTCTCTAGAGAGGAAAGTAAGCAGTGTTACCACCAGTGTTATTTTACGATGAAATATTTCAAATATTGTTAGTTAATATATTATTTTATTGAAAATTATGATTTTATAGTGATATACTGTAAACTATTATTTAACAATTATTACATTTTATACTTTATTTTTCTACAATACAACTTTTAATTTGGCATATTGGCTGCAGTGAAACATTTCGTTGTTTTTAAACGTCATTCTGACAGATAGCAGTTATAACCTAACGTCTAGTTATGTGTTTCTTCTACTTTTACATTGTTTTTAAATATGTCGTGAAAAAAATGTTGTGTCTTACACGAGAGGAAAGCTCTTTTCCACTTTCGCTCGATTGCCTCACTCGCTTCGCTCGTGACACAAACTTCGATCTCGAGTGGGAAAAAGAAGCGCTTTCCTCTCTAGTTGGACAAATAACTATTCCGTGTGTGTGCGGTAATCATTCGTCCTAATTGTGTTTTAATTCCTGCTGAGTTCTTCAACGAGCAAGAACTCTGGAACTATAAAAGATAACTGAATTATGTTTGCGGCATTGGATTCAGCAACAATTAATTGAACTTACAAAATATTTTTCAGCGGTCAAATATTCCTGCTACAAAACTGGTGGGCAATAAAAAAAATCCTGCTAAAAATGAAAACTAGTATTAGTCGTCGACTCGCAGACTGGATTCGAATCTGCGTTGTCAGAACTTAATTATTATGTAAAATCAAATCCCGGTTTCATATTGCAGTTTTTGTGCAAATGCAATTTATTTCCATGCAGATATTTTCCGTGTTCTATAAACTTTCAGCTCTGATAATTACGTCACGAATGTAGTTGGTAACAAAGTATCGTCGGAGGACAATCACACAATGTGCTCTATGATATAGGTGAGCATTAGAGACCAGCGCCTGCTAGGATCTCTGCTCCGTGTGGTGTAACTGAGCGTGAACTAAAAGGAAATTGGAAAAGTTCACACAATGTTATCATCACATGCTCCCTGATGAACATTGTGTTTTGCTGCACTAGTTCCTAACTACGCCGCTAGGGTGGCGCGCGTGGCAATCACCGAATTCCTGGCACACGAGAAAATTCAATCAGGTTTCACTTGCATCAAATACTGCGAGCAGAAAATATACCATTAAAAATATGGCGGAAAGCTGAGTTCATAATTAATCATTACTAAGACTAAGCAAGAAATTTTCGTTTATATATTTTAATGGCATATAATATTCGACCTATTATCTATTGATCATAGAACAAAAAGGATTGAAGATTGTCTAATGGATATCTGATAAACTATACTCGTATAAATGCAATAAAATTAAATTTTGATTAGGTTACTTGCATGTAGGTACCTAATGTTACATAAATAAAAATATAAATTTAATTTAAAAAAAAATTATGTGTTTCTGGCAGGGTTGTGAAAACCCTGGGTTTTTTCATGATTTACCCAGCCCAGTGGGTTTTTTTGAAAAAACCCAGCCCACTACTGGGATTTTTCAAAAAAGCAGTTAAAAATATTATTATGTAATTTCTGCCTTCATTTCAATGCACTTGTGTTTTATATCGTTGAAAAGAGAAAATAAATCTCTATTGACAGGTTTTATAGCCAACTATGACACTATGAGCTCCATATGGAAATTTGAATATAGTTTGAATTTCTCAAAATCTGTAGGAAATAAAAAAAATTTGAGGACTGCTGTGCATTCTTCGTTAAAAACTGTCTATAGAACGTGCAAATTAGAAACTTGTACTAATTCAAACAAAAAAGTTATAGGTGAAAAACGAAATTGGCAAAATTTACATTTTTCCGTATATCTAGTCACCTATGCATTTTTTGAGAAAACAAAAACATTTCTAAATTGGCCCCCTAAAGGGGTAACTTTTGTCTAATTTAACCAACTTCGTATCTCTTATGGTTCTCGAGATCCCCATGCTTAAACAGTTTCATAGCACATCCCTGTATACAATTTTCAAATAAAATGGATTTTTTCATGGGTTTTTCGGGTTTTTTCAGGTGGGTTTTTTCGGGCTGAGCAAAATCACAACAACTCTGGTTTCTTGTGCGGAAAATGAAAATTATTCGATTTATTTAATAATTATTGTTATGTAATCAATCATGATGATGCTTAAAAATTAAAAATAAACTATGTAATCACCCAAGTAGTTACATATAAACTGTCATAGTATAATTTTTGAGCAGTCACAGTAGTACCTACCTACCTATTTTAATTCATAGCGAGGGTCGTTATCGAAGAATTGTCGCTATATTCATGACGTCATCATGACATGTAACTACATCAAGATCAAGAATCAAAAGTTAGGGATATTTGGTTACAGTTGATTACCAATTATAGAAATTTTGCATTGTATTGTGTTAGTTATTTGAAAAGGCAAGAAAAATTGCCGAATCTCCATTTTATTTCATTTCGTACATGTTGATACGAAAATACATTATTTTAAGTATTTTTCAACTGTAATAGTAATATCACAAGAGCTTTTTATTTCGCCGGATAAATTTCTGTTTGTATTGAAACCTTGTTGCCTAGCAATTTGCAAAGAAAAATTGTTTAATAAAATCACGACACCGTAGATTTCAAACAGTAATTTAATCGGCGAGGAAATAAAATGTTCGAGTGTAATTCAATGAGATAATTTAACGACTCCTTTGGTTCTTACAAATATTTGCAAAATTTTATCATTTCACTGAAAAATATTCAAAATATGAAGCAAATGACATTTTAATGTTTTGTTTATTGTTGTTAAAAAGGTAAATAAGGTTTTATCACTTGCAAAAAATTACCTTCATTTTTATCCGCTGTCAAAGCGATAAAATTGTGTTTTGTTTATGGCTTACTTTATACAGGAGTAGAATTATCTCCAAAATATTTTAACCTCACAATGAACAACTTTAGAAGTGGTAGTTAGCGAGGGTTGCTGGCTATGACGTCACACATGGTGGTGAGTATAACAAGACTAACCAGTTATCAACGTTGATACGTGAATTAGAATAGACACCCTGGTCACAGATAAAAACATTCCCTCCATTTAAATTCATCAACATCAAGCACGGCTGTCTGCTTCTATTCCTCTTTCTTTGCTCATCAAACCAAACATCAAACCCTGTGGATTAAAGGTGCGATGACATGTTGACGCTAACCTTCAACTTGTCTTCTTTTTCTTCCTGTTCGTGCGTTGTGGGTTCGTGAACACTCAGACTCACGAAGCAACGGAGCTGAAGTTGAAGCCGCCGTCTAAAGAGCTATTCTTCACGCCGATGTTCCATGAGACGAGAGTGATGTGCGATAGGGGAAAGTGGGGAGATGCGAGAGATAAAGACCGGAAGTGTGCTGGTCACACTGAGGAAGGTAGACATGCTGAAGATGTACTAGGATTGGTTTATAAATTAGCGCGTTAGGAGATTTGCAAACAAGTGTGAAAAGCTTGGTGAAAAGTAACGACTACAGTTAAGAGCGTAATGTAGGAACGTTGCGCGCAGCAAAAACATGCTTTTGAATGGGGATTAAAATTGAGACTAATTTTAGTCGGATCGACTTAATTTTTTTTTAAATTTAAAGATACACATGAAGTTCACGTCCATGAAGTGTTGAAATATTAGTTTTATTTTTTGTTTCAACTTTACAATGCCATAAACTTGTCATAACTTGGCTAACTTCACATAACTGTTACTCAGTAAATGTACCTACAACAAATGCAAATTCAACGCTAGACAGATCTAGATTGATCTTCTATCTTTCAAATGAACCCTTGCTTGTACTAAATATGTATGAATCTATCCTTTTCTCGCAGACAGCTACATTCGGGCCTTAATAAATGTGGGATTCACAAATAATATGAATCATGTGTGCGGTTACCAGCCGTTAAATCACGTATGGTTGTTAGTACACACGGGATATTTATGTGCAGTCAAACTGGATTGAGTAGGTACTTGGATAATTTCAAATTTGAGTTGAGACGTACATACATATCTATTACGACGCTCATGGTTGATAATGAAGAATACACTACATAGGAGATTTTTGTGCAGTTAAACTGGAAAGTGTTTACCTAACTGAATTAAAATCTGAGGTGTCATATACCACAGTCGGTCACATAATGCCGACATAATGCACTCCTCTATTCGAAATTATAAATTATTTTTTCATTTCTAAAGAATTCCTAAATTAAAGAAAAATTTAAATTACTACAGGAATTACTGGAATTTGAAAAGAGTTATTTAAATTAATAAAAACATTATTTGACTTAATTTTGTAGTGCTTACTAATTAAATTAATAAAACATATAGGTATACTATTATTAAATTAGTATATTAAATTCGTAAAAAAGTCGTGGACTTATCCGAATGGACCATTATTTTCAGTGAAAATAAGCCATCTTCCATCTATTGACTTTTTGTGAAGTAAAAATTTCATTCGTCTTTCAGCTTGAGTCTTAAGGGTATTGACTACCTTTTTTGAATTCCTAGAATACTCTCGATATTACTTTTTTTCTATTTCACTTTCTTCCCCACTACTACGGATGCTCGAAACTAGCCCGAAACTCGTACTTTCCGCATCCTAGCTATGCAATGTCATTTTGAAGTTGAAAAATACTGTAAAAATGGCTCCAGTATTTCCATAATAATTTTTGTGTTTACACAATTTATTGTTCAATAGAGTCTGAAATAAATAAAATAAATTAATTTTAAATGTTATATTTACTGGCGACATCTTTTAGCAGTTGTTTCAAGGTAACTTGACATAAGAAAATTTTAGTGCAAATGCCAATAATGTGTGCGTTATAGATATTTGTACTCCGCTTCGCATCGTACCTCACGCTGTAAAATAAATCCTACCGCTCTTATACTGTAAATAACCCATGGTAAATAACTATTCATTATCTTTAATAATTATTGCCATCGTTGGTCTCGTTGAAAAATATAGATTACTAAGGTAGATTTGCTATCGAAACGTCGCAGATGATTATCATCCTTTAAATAAAAAACTACTGAAGACTATGAGAACTCTGATATGGTTTCTATATTTTGATTATTGAAATAAATATTAAGCTATACCTATAATAAATATTTGGTAAATATAACTGTAAGTAAGTACTATATTAGAATGATCATCTGCAAAATTTTAAATCACGTTTCGCATTTTAATGTCTGAATCGTTTAGCGCTGCAATTTTTTATAACAGTACGTGTCATTATCTCAATTTTCTCGATTCGTGTCTTGTATAACATATGATTTTAAAATGATGAACTAATTATGATTTTTTCGCGTGATCTTCAATGACACCATTTGTCCTGTGTCATAAAATCTAGAATCTAGTGCACTATGTTTCATTTTCATCACGCGATCATGTAAAAAGCTAATTAAATTTAAACAAATGGGTGGACGTTTATTTTGCTTGTATTTAATTATTACGAGAAGAGGATTATGGAATTTGAGGTTAATGCGTTTAATTAGAAGTGTTAATTGTATTTTTTCTCTTTTTTGCGTAAATAATCAAATTTATTAATGATGAAATTAAAACAATAAAAAAGGATTTTTGTATCTGAAATTTATTTAAATTTATTCATTTAAATTCTAAATATTATCAACATTTGTTACGCATGTTATAACCAAACTACTATGAATTATATCGTGTGTGCGGTTACCAGCTACCAGCCATCAACTTATTCATAGAAAGAACAACACAAGAAAGATTTTTGTGCAGTCAAACTTGAAATGTGTGCCTGATTGGATTTGAATCTAAATTTTCAGAACCGCACAGTCGATCAAAAAACGCACTCGATTATTCACTACATTGAGCTTGAATAGGTAATTCAATAGGTAATGCTTTATTTAAACTACTCATTTCGAATAGTTATTAAATTTGCTCCCATTTTGCAATATTTTCTATAACTTATCACCTAGAATAGTTAAATAATTATATACTTTTATATTATAGTCACAGTGACTGTTAAATAAATGGGAATATTAATGTCACCACTCAAAAAGTTTCCCACATAAATTTCCCTAAATCGATATTGTGGCAGGATAATTTAAAATTTAATATTAAAAAGCTCATTAAAAAGACACCAACTAGTATAAAGAACTCATTTTATTAGACATTTTTTCGCACTTATCATTTAGTAAACTTACCCGAGGGCTCGTTTTACTAAATTTGGACGCGTGCGAAAAATTCATGTCATATAAAACTTGTTCTTCAATATACTATTTTAGTATGTGTGGCAGTTTAATTTAAATTTGGACGCGTGCGACAAAATAATGTCTTATAAAACTTGTTATTTAATATAATTCCTACTATTTTAATTTTGCAAAAATTGATTTAATTTTATTATCTCTCCTGTGAGATAATCTCCTAACAAATATGAGTATCTGTGAGTTGACGATTGGTTATCGCATACACAGTAAATTTATAAGTACAGGGTGATTCACAACTTATTCGTGCATTAATTTTAATGCCATATATTGCTCAACTTATCACGGAACTAAAAGAATCAAAATTAGCAATTCTTGTTGCCAGGGTTTTAAATCAATCAGTTTTGGGTCACTGTTTTCATTTGGAATTTAATAAATTTTCTGTTAGTCGTAGCACAATATTATTAAAATTTAATTTTAATCCATTTATAGTTATTAGTAGATATCCATTATACAGTCAACAATCCAATGGTTTAAAAAATGTGCTTCTTGAGAAAACAGCAATTAAATTAACGAATTTAAAAAAATTCTTTTTATTCAATGATCAGTAAGTTATGAGTACTATATGCTATTAAATATAGCACGAATTTGTGAATCACCTGTATATTAATAATGATGTCTATGGCTATATGTATTATGATGTAGTATGTTTGTATGTGTCTGACTGCTGTAAACAATAATTGTACCCACTGGTCGAAGTGAGAACAAACATACATATTAATTTTATTATAATTTATGAATATGTTTTCATTAAAGAAAGTTTGCTAATTATATTTTGTTTTGTTTCAGGTAAGAGACCTTTTCTTATTCCACAAAAAATCGTCTACCAATGTATTCGTAAGTATTTTAATTAAAATTTATCTTAATTAACTTACACCATCTTAAACTACTCCTAATCTGTATCATTAAAAGATAGCCTACAGATGTCATAGAACATAGAGTATAAAACAAAAGAGATAAGCCTGTATTGTAAAACATAAGAAACTCGAGAAAACATACTAGTAACGCTGTACGATGCTCAGTTATTCAGGAGTAGGGCGTTAAACTATTATCTTTATTTCCATAGCCTACTGGAGTATGGTGTTCACCATTAGAGCATCACCATCAGGTTTTATGTTTTGTGCTTTTAAGGTTCGAGTTGTGCTTTTGTTTCGAGTTATTCTACACTAGTGGGTGGTTAAAATTTAAAAGGGTAAAATGCATTTCTTTTCTTTTAAGAATATAACCAGGACCCGTTCTGAGATATGAGAAATATTTTTAGTATTCTGTTTTATATCTTATAATAAAAGTAGATAATATTTTGTGTTTTAATATTAAAATATAATGTAGGGTTAAATAAAAATGAGGGTGAATAGCCGAGTACGTTATGCAGCTATTACTACTAGACACTAGAGACTAGACTGTGTTTCTGATAATTCAGGTTCGAATCCAGTCTATTACATTTCAGTTGAACTGTACAAATATCTCATTGTGTAGTGTGCTCCACTAACAACCATTTTATTTTTAATAGTGCACTGTATTTTTTTTTTATAAAATTACTATAATAACAATTATTGTTACTGGAATCTAAATTGCTTATTTGAAATATACTAAATTTACATAAAAAATGTAGATTTATCTAACTATGTAAAATTTAATACTCATAATTTTCATATTATTTTTAATTTTAGTAATACCTAAATTTAATATGAAAATTATGAGTATGTAATTTTACATTGTTAGACAAAATTACATTTTTATGTAAATTTACAATATTTCACCTACGCAATTTGGATTTAAGTAACAATTAATGTATGGTATATCTATTGCGTTTTATCGCAGCGAGTAAACGATACGATTAGACACTACGTTTAATCGCATTGAGGTGTGGTCTATATCTTTCACGTTTTAAAGCACGCGATTTAGTACCTACTGTTCTCATTATAACTTCTGAATATCACACGATGGATGTGATGATTGGATGGAAGATGATGATCTTATATTATTAATATGCTATAGAAACAAAGAAATAAATAAGTAACATATTAGCAAGAAGGGAAAAAGAAGCATGGTTCAACATCTTAAATAAAGCACCAACTTCAGAATTTTCTGCATTTTTGCTTTATAATATAGCTGGATGCTTTGCAAATAGTAGTTCATCTTCAGCTTTAGAAAATATCAATCTATAGTCCTTTGACATTTTCAAATATTGTAGTCTTTGCAGTACGAATACTCCCGTCTACTGAATAGTGGCGTCTTGATTGCTCCACAGACAACACGCTTTCCAGACACAGCGTCTTACCGAAATGCGCTTCCTCTATAGTGAAAATCACAAGTTTTGGCAGTATGGCAGAGATAGGCAATGTTATTCTTATGGAGATAAACTCGGCCTTGTTGCCAGTTTTACACTTACATTGTTTCATGGTACACCATTCAGTTTTCATGCTTTAACACATTTAGTTTGCAGTGTTAAATTTCATAATGAAATGTTAGTATAGGGTTGTAAATCTTATAGCGGTGGAGTGGTGCCGATGGGAAAAGATAAACCAGCAGTTATGAAACAGTTTGAAAATATTATAAGCTTGATTTCACATTACAAATGATATAATAACTATACCTACTCCTGTAATCTTATTTCAAGACATATACTAATTACATTTCTTGTAATGTATTTGTAACTACCATCTAATGTAATCCCAACTAACATAGTGCCATAATATGTGAAGCATAATTCAAAAATTTCCGAGGAAAAATGGACAAATTATGATAGGCACATTGTAAATGAAGAAAAAAGATTTTGGGAAGCTGATCAATTATTGCAAGATGATATCGAACCTTTTATTATTAATCTTAATGACGCAAGTGACGACAGTGATACTGAAAGCGATGAAGAATGTTTGAGTACCGCTGCTACGCTTAGCTAGCTGACTGAGTTTAAATGTAAACAGGTCCAGGACCTTACTTCAAATTTTCAATGTACTTAGTATGTGATATTTTTCTTTAAGTTTGTAGTTCTATTTTATGCTATGTATATATTGACAACATTTGTTCATTAATTGTTATGTCTTTTAAACAACATGTATATATTTGTATTACTCGCCATTTGTGATTTTGACTTGGCCGTCTTATTAAACGAGAAAAATTATCTGTAAAGAGGGTGAGAATAAATTGAAACACTGGAGAATTATTGTATAATTTATCGAATTCTCGAATTATATTTAATTAGATTATTTTTTGACTTACAAATTTAATTTAGAGGAACCAGAGTTTTTTCTCTAAGTAAAAGATTTTAAATTGGATGCATATCAATTGATCACTTATTAATGTATTCAATGAATTAAACATTTTATTGGTTTTGAGAAACATCAAGAAATAGTCAGCATAATTTATTAAAAGTACAAGTAAGCGAAATACAAACAATCCGCCTCTGGATTCTCCATCTTTGTCTAACACATTACTCTTATGGGATACATTTAGCAACACTGTATTGCTATCTCTGCCACACTGCCAGAACTTGTGATTTTGAGTATAGACGCGCTATATAGACTACTATTATCACAATACACTTAAGCGAAATATGCGTTAAGATGCGTTGTTTTATCGCTCCTACGAAACGCAATAGATAGACCATACCTTTATACTAATGTTACAGAATTTTTTTTACAGCGTAATTATGAGAATCTACTTACGTACTTACTTATTTAATCCTTAAGCCTATCTATACCTTTCAATGCAAAGCTAGATCTGTCTGTTAGTACCTATTATACTCTTGATATACTATGTGCGTGCCGGAGCCGTGGTTATCGCGTCCCCGTACGTATATCGAGAGTCGAGATTGTGCTCCATTTATCCATTCAAGTTGGTGCAGTCAGAATCTTAATCCGTGCGGCGATCTGTGGTTTGCAACCACAGCTGCAGCGGAGATAGTCTTTGTGCAACCAGGACTCCATTTGAGGTGAACAAGTGGATAGCTTGTACACTCGAGTGTGATTGAATGCCAGGCCTCCTATTCTAATTTGTAGCGACATGTCGGGTTGACTAGTCTTGATATAAGTTCTGATGTAAGCCCGTTTTAGACGAATATTATTTTATTAATAAAAGCATTTATAAATGCTCTTATAAAAAAATATTTTATTTAATTAATAAAAAATTAACAATGTGAAAACATAATAACTTGGCAGCGAAATATAAATCGTCTAGAGCATGCTTTATATGATTCTTTCTAACAAAATCCGCTAGAGAGATAACAAGATCCTCTTGGTTTATCAAGTTGATATATGAATTAGAATAGGCACCCAGATCTATAGGACATTTTCGTTTTATGACAAATCACACATTGTCGCCCGACAGAGACTAATGTCACAGCACGTTAGCTCAATTTTCCGAATTTCTGCAAAACTCTTTAACCGAAATCACCACATCAAACTACCGTTAAAACATGTATTCTAAGTCATTATAAATCTGTATGTTCATAATTAAAATACAATCTAAAAATATACTATGTCGTCAAATCAAAATGCTGTAGCAATATACGTGTCAGTCAGTCATTTATTTTTATCCGTTTTTATCTATCTAATAAAATCATTTAAAGAACGAATACACTCCTCTGTGAGCTGTGAGTTTACAAATCCACGTAATCAAATTTGTATAAAAATAGTTCTGACCATCCAAACAAATTTACGGTTATATTCCAAAATATGAGCCAGAGAAAAAGCATCCGTATGTCGAGGATCTAATACAAATTTCATTTATGCCAAACACCATTTCGCCACAACATCGAGTTGGCGACCGGCCAACTATGATCCAGGTTGCACAAATTGCTGGAGACACAACACGGAAAAAGGGGCTTTATTTGACAACAACAGCAACACACGAACATTGTCAATAAATACTATGAATAGAACTGTCTATACGTTAATATAAAGCAATTGCAATAGTTTGGCAAAGTATATTGATGGTTGTCTTTAAAAATATAGGTACCTAAAACTAGATTATGCTGAAAATTTTTAAGTAGTGCTCACTATTAATTTAATAACATACAGGCTGTTTCTATACCTCTGCACGAAACTTTAATAGATTATATAATTTGATATACTAATTATAGATAAAAACAGATTTTTTCAAAATTCGCAAAAATAAGGGTAGTGAAAATATTAGTTCCATTTGTTTGAACGTCCGTTTAACTGTTTATTTTTTATGTTATTAAATTATAAATACTACAATACTATCTACAAAATAGTCACTTGTTATGTAATAATTAATAAATACACAGTTAAATGGACTTTCAAACAAGAGACATTAAAATTTTCACTACCCTTATTTTTGCGATTTTTGAAAAAAATCTTTTTTTTATCTATAATAATTAATATCAATTTATATAATCTATTAAAGTTTCGTGCAGAGGTATAGACACATCCTGTATAATAATTTTATTATTTAGCATAGTCGTAGATGCCATTTATTTTAAGCTCTCATAAGCGAAATAAATACATTTGTTGATTTGAAATAAAAATGATAAAAAGACGATAAAAGTTACGCAATTATATTTTAAATCTGATATATAGTGTGTTCTTATAAAACAGAAGGCTAGATTTAATCTTCTATAATTTATAAATCATTTATAATAATCATAACAATTAAATAATTTATCACTTGAAGTTAAACTATGAACTCATTGTACTAAAGTTCATATGAAGTGTAACATGGCAGCATGTTACAATGAATTTTTACATAATTATTCTATAAAATGCAAATGTTATGATATTCAAGTGTAAGTTAATTTAAATTAAGCTCGTAAAAATATTAATTGTGTTACAAGAACAATAGAAAAATTTACATAAGAGTTTTGTTTACATGAACCGAAATATTTTACTTGTTTATAAAAATACATAAAAACATGATAATATTTTTAAATCTTACACTTGATAGGTACTACCAACACTATTTTAACCATTATCAATTTTTTACACATTTATCTATTATACTCAATATCTGATAATATATATTATTTTATGTCGCTTTTAGAATTGTCTTACTTATGTGTTATGTTGTATTTGATGGTAAAAAAACATTTATATTTCTTGTTAATTATGTTTAAATAAACAATTTCAAAATTAGTAACGCAGACGGTTCGTCTATCGGACTTATATATAAGGGCTACGTGTACTTTAACTGACGTAAATTTTATCGTTCATATTTAGGTCTGTATACTTCTTGTCTTTTTCGTGTAAGAGACTACCCATCATACGTGGCCATTTGCATGCATTTTATGTATGGATCTAACTTGTATTACAGAAATTTTTTAAACTTCTTAAATTAAATATGTACTTATTATATCCAAAATTGTATGCTTAATATGACAATATTTGTATCTATAACCTAAATTTCATTAAAAATGTTAAATAACTGCACTAAAACAATACAGTAAATAATATGAGTCTCCGGTACGTCTGAGCTTGCCCGGATAAAGTTAGATTAAATATTTTATTAAGTATTAAATTATAAATGATTCGTGTAATATGAGAATAAAATAGGGTACTTTACCATAGTAGAAAATTAGCAATCCAGTCAATTATATTGCAAGGAGACCTCAAAAATGAGTTATTTCCATAAAAAAGTATTCAAAAAATTAATAGTTCTTTAAATATTTGAGATTTTACATATCGATACATCTACGTCAGAATAATGCGTTTCACGTGTATTCTTACTTACAGTAATAAAGAAACTGCCAAATTGTATTTTATATTTTGTAACATTTAGAAACAGTTGATTTTACATGAGTAGGTACATTTTAATTCCAGCCCCATGGTTTGAGAAGATTTTCAGCTATACATCTACGTCACACAAACTTTAAAAATTAATTACAGCTTTATTAAGAACAATTAAGGCTTATCAGTACTCTCAATCACTTTCAAATAACATGAAGTTTCAATTAAAAAACTTTTTTAAAAATTGTAAACTACCCTATTGTATCATGCTTGAAACCCGGTTCACAAATGGATTCTTTGAGGATTCTTTCATGCTTCTGAGCCTAGAAAAACATTCTTTGCTTTGAAACTATCAATGAATTATAAATATTTCCTTTCCAAGACTCATTGAAGATTCTCATCTTCGTATGTTGCATTTTTTTCTGTGTTTTTGAATATTCTAGATATGTATTTTCTTGTGATGTAACTTGTTGAAGCCATTCCCAATAGCAAGTTAATTCTATTATGAATAATTGGTAAATCTAAATACAGAATAATTGTATGAAAATCTATATTGTCATAAAACCTAATATGGATAATTATCTTCTTATAATTTAGTTCATTCACCCTGTTTGTATACAAACCACTTCTCATTACTTACAAATAAAAATAAAACATAATTTTTCACCGTGTGCAGCAGCGCATGGCTAACTACTCCGGTATGTTGGTTTGTTTAAAAGCGCACGTGTTCTTCAAGAAGAGCAAGTTGGCTATGCTATCTACTATATGTAGCTTGTCATTTGTTTGTAGTTGTAGATAGATACCGTTTGTTTGTTGGCTAGTTTATGTTTACCTCAAGTCAGAACCGGAAGGGTCATCATTGATTACGATCGGGAAATTTAAGTGCGTGAGTCCAACCGGAAGTTGCCCGGAGGCGTATGATGAAATGATACTTTCACAATAGTTATTTAATTTACAAGTGGGTAAAGTAAGTAATTGCCCACGAGGAAAATCTTAACTCACGAGACTGAATGCTGACAGTGAGATAATTTTCTCGAGTGGGTAATTCATTTTTTGCCCACGTGTGAAGTATAACGTTTTATTCAACACCTCTTAATGACTGCTTAAATATTTAAAAAAATTAAGTTCCAACATAAAGCAAGTAAAGTAAAGTAGGTAACAATTTACCCACAAGTGGGTATATTTTGATTAAAGCCACTAGGAGGAAATCTTTTACTTTGTTTAAAATCACCATAATTATGATGCTTTTATAAAGAGGTGTTGGATAAAAAAATTAATTTATTGATATTTATAAAAAATCATAATGAAAATTGAAATCTAATATTATTACGTTAAGAGTACCTACCTGTATACAGTTTGATTATGCTGATTACGGATCAAAAGGAAATTTTAAAAAATTCCAAGAATAAATTTCAAAGTAAGTAAAGTTTCTAAAAAAGAACATATTTAATGCCACTGGGTTGATAATTATTTTAACATAACTTCTAATAATTATATTTCTAAATGAATTAGTCCAGTAACCTAGTACATCGTAAGTTGCATCAAGTGGTGGTAGTAGGTTTCTATTTTTTTTCTTGTATAGGATGTGACTGAGATGCAAAATCCAAGTTTTCGACCTCGGCAACCCTCCGGAACACTTTTGAATATCTCAAAAACTGCTAAATTTTTGCACTTTTTTCGGATTCTTACCATTTTGACTATGAAGGAGCACGATTTCGACAAAAACCATTCTATACATTTTTAAACTAGATTAAATTGTCTATAATCTAAAACCAGAATGGGCTCGGTAGCCCTAATAGTTTCCTAGATACAGCTTTTCAAAGTTTGGCAAAATATACAGATTTAAAACACCAACCGTTTCTCTTCTACAAAAATTTTACTATATTCTCTCGCGGAAGAACTTTAAATTTCAGCTCAAGGAAGACCATTGAAAATTTTTGACAGAATGTAACTTATAGAAAAAAGTACGAGGAATTCAGTGCTGCAAACCGGAAGTCAATATCATTATTCGTTCAGATATTATAGTAGTACATAAAGCAAGTAAAGTAAAGTAGGTAACAATTTACCCACAAGTGGGTATATTTTGATTAAAGCCACTACACGGAAAAAAATAACTAGTAAAGGGTACTACAATTGTAAACATATATACCACAAATTGTGGGAATTTTGTGACTATAACTAGAAAACTATAAAATTTACAGTTTTATTGTAGTAAAATATTGGGGTAAAATTTACTTTATTTTTGTGGTAAATTTTACAATTAGTTATTTTAAACGGTATAATAATAATTATATAAAATTTGCTATAAATGTTTTGCTAAAATTAACAACTAACTCTTATTAAAAATCAACTTCTTACTAGTAATCCTTACAATCACGACAATATAATAATTACAAATCTAAAAAGTATTACTTACTATAGTAGAGGCCCATCAGACGAGTTACATCATCAAAATAAATGACCTAATGGCTATGACGCTATGAATATGATCTATGTCGTCAAAAACAAAAATTTTACATGTAAAAATATTTGTTAATGACGACATTGATCATAGTCATAGCGTCATAGCCATTTATAGGCCATTTCTTTTGATGATGTACCTCGTCTGATGCCGTGCCTCTACTATAGTACTATAATGAGAGTAATAAATGTATTTATATTGTAATATCTATATCAAAATATAATTAAGATGTAAATTAATAATGCTTTAAGTATTGAATTTTTATTTTTATTATGTAGGAACTTACATAATGCATTACAGCTTAATAAAAATGATAGGTAAAATTCTGAACTTTCCAAAGAGCCTCTTGTATATACTAGAAGATGCAGCATTAGTTGATGAATAACGTTTTTCATATTCGTAATCCACAACAATTGAATCTTGGAGTAATTCGAGCATTTGGGGTGTGGTATCTGAATTAATTTTTTTTTAGTAATATACAATTTTGTATTATTTACTAATTAGTTTGAAAATTGCGTACCTGGATATACTTTTTACTGACTGGCTACTATTATTTCATAATTTTCTGTCATTTAGGTATATTAGTTTATATCGTGTTGTATCTGAAATTTATTGCCAATGACGGAATTTGGTTTTTTATTTGACGTGATAAGTAATTGGATGCTGCAGTTGTCTAAAAAAAGAAAACTCTTCATTAGAATTATGTGAGGAGCAAATCGCAACACTGACAAAAATTATGTGCTTACCTTTGTTACCTAACTTTGAATGTTTAGACAAGATTTTCAAACAGTAAGATTTTCTCAGTAAGTTTAACACTATGTCATTTGTCATTAATAAAAACTATCTAAAATACACAATGTTTGTGCAGCACTTGCATTCTAGTTCAATAATGCTGTTCTTCTACATGTGGTTCCTAGTTCGCACATGTTTCTTCTTAAGACACATAACTCTAGTAAAAATTACAATTTTTTGTAATAATTCACTCTCAACACACAACAATAATAAGTAGAATCTACAATTTTGTTGTTGCAAAATTCACAACAAAATTTACCACAATTTTTGTGTAACAACACGTTATTCTGTTGTTGTAAAAGTTAGTAAAGTTGTTGTAACTGTAATAATAATCCAATTCCCATAATAAACTTGTAATTATAACAAATAATTTAATTTAAAATCTTTCATGTGTTTAAAGATTTTTACAAAAAATCACGTAAAATTATATGCAATCAAATAACAACAAGTATTGTTGTAATTTTTGCGAGATGACTTTTTTCCGTGTAGGAGGAAATCTTTTACTTTGTTTAAAATCACCATAATTATGATGCTTTTATAAAGAGGTGTTGGATAAAAAAATTAATTTATTGATATTTATAAAAAATCATAATGAAAATTGAAATCTAATATTATTACGTTAAGAGTACCTACCTGTATACAGTTTGATTATGCTGATTACGGATCAAAAGGAAATTTTAAAAAATTCCAAGAATAAATTTCAAAGTAAGTAAAGTTTCTAAAAAAGAACATATTTAATGCCACTGGGTTGATAATTATTTTAACATAACTTCTAATAATTATATTTCTAAATGAATTAGTCCAGTAACCTAGTACATCGTAAGTTGCATCAAGTGGTGGTAGTAGGTTTCTATTTTTTTTCTTGTATAGGATGTGACTGAGATGCAAAATCCAAGTTTTCGACCTCGGCAACCCTCCGGAACACTTTTGAATATCTCAAAAACTGCTAAATTTTTGCACTTTTTTCGGATTCTTACCATTTTGACTATGAAGGAGCACGATTTCGACAAAAACCATTCTATACATTTTTAAACTAGATTAAATTGTCTATAATCTAAAACCAGAATGGGCTCGGTAGCCCTAATAGTTTCCTAGATACAGCTTTTCAAAGTTTGGCAAAATATACAGATTTAAAACACCAACCGTTTCTCTTCTACAAAAATTTTACTATATTCTCTCGCGGAAGAACTTTAAATTTCAGCTCAAGGAAGACCATTGAAAATTTTTGACAGAATGTAACTTATAGAAAAAAGTACGAGGAATTCAGTGCTGCAAACCGGAAGTCAATATCATTATTCGTTCAGATATTATAGTTAATTAAACACAATATACAAAAGAATAAACAAAATTTTTACTATATTCTCTCGGGGAAAAACTAACTATAATATCTGAACGAATAATGATATTGACTTCCGGTTTGAAGCACTGAATTCCTCGTACTTTTTTCTATAAGATACATTCTGTCAAAAATTTTCAGTGGTCTTCCTTGAGCTGAAATTTAAAGTTTTTCCGCGAGAGAATGTAGTAAAATTTATGTTTACTCTTTTGTTCATTGTTTTTAATCAACTATATTATCTGAACGAATAATGATAGAAATTTCCGGTTTGCAGGATTGAATTCCTCGGACTTTTTTCTATAAGATATATTGTGCCAAAAAATTTCAGTGGTCTTGGTTGAGCTGAAATTTAAAGTTTTTCCCCGAGAGAATATAGTAAAAATTTTGTTTATTCTTTTGTTTATTGTGTTTAATTAACTATAATATCTGAACGAATAATGATATTGACTTCCGGTTTGCAGCACTGTATTCCTCGTACTTTTTTCTATAAGATACATTCTGTCAAAAAATTTCAATGGTCTTTCTTGAGCTGAAATTTAAAGTTCTTCCGCGAGAGAATATAGTAAAATTTTTGTAGAGAGAAACGGTTGGTGTTTCAAATCTGTATATTTTGCCAAACTTTGAAAAGCTGTATCTCGGAAACTATTAGGACTACCGAGCCCATTCTGGTCTTAGATTGTATTTAATCTAGTTTAAAAATGTATAGAATGGTTTTTGTCGAAATCGTGCTCCTTCATAGTCAAAATGGTAAGAAACCGAAAAAAGTGCAAAAATTTAGCAGTTTTTGAGATATTCAAAAGTGTTCCGGAGGGTTGCCGAGGTCGAAAACTTGGATTTTGTATCTCAGTCACATCCTATACAAGAAAAAAAAATAGAAACCTACTACCACCACTTGATGCAACTTAGGCCCATTATAACCATGACAAGTTTACTGGACTAAATGTAATTTATTTCGGTGTTTTAAATTTATTACAAAAAATTCAAAACAAAATTAAAAGTAAGCTCCAACAGTGTTTTCAGTGAAGGAATCAAATTCTTCAATTGCCTAATAATATACGTGAAATGAACTTATGTAAATTTAATACAACTAGGTACCTATTAAAACTGCATTGTTAAATGCAGCTCTATATGAAATATCTGAGATTTATCAGTTAGATTTTGGTTCTTTAATACCTGTAATTTAAATTGTAAATGTTTCCTACTATTGATGTTGACTCACCTGTATTATTTTGTATACAATAAGGTACGTAAATAAATAAATAAATAAATACGAGTATTATCAAAATTTATTTTTGCTAATTCAGTGATACTTAAAATGGACCGTGTGCGTAAATTATACCCTTAATTTACCGAATATCTGAAAAAAAAAATTAATTGCTATACAAATATTGCCTTTTAATCGTAACTGGTCGAAATCAAGTAAAGTTTATAAATACGCATCCTGGCTAATATAATAACAGTGCTACTACAAAATAGCTACTAATAAGTAGTCCCCGATCGTATCTATCTCTTTCCAAAGTAACACCTGATAATATTTGATAACAATCTAATAAGATTGTTCTCTACATATACAACTTAATCAACTCCAAAGTTCCATTTCCGTAACCGTGAGTAATATGCATCCGTTCATTAGAAAAGCAAACCATACGGTCCTGAACATTTATTCCTGAAAACTATAGACTCCATGCAATATTGTCAATAAGCTTCGAATAGGGTATTTCGGTATTTTGTTTAGTTAATATAATATCCTGTTCTACATAAAAAAATAAACACGTATATTTTGTTATTTTCTGATATAATGCTTCATTTTAATTAAAATATTTATTTGCGTATCAAGACGGATAGAGCATTGTTTGTTGCACGCGGCGAGAAAGTTGTTTGGTCGAGGCGAAGCCGATTGCAACATTCAAGTTCTATCCGACGATGTGCACACAATATTTTTACTACATTCGTATAAGGTCAAGAAAAACTAATTTTAATATTATTATTATTTACCGTGCTTTTAACAATTCAATGAAATCGTGGTTATCGATCATCATTATATCATGACATCGAGTATAAACAAAACAAAAAAATTAAACTAAACGTTTACAATCATAGTTTGAGGTTTGAGGTCAATTTGACGCAATAAATTTTATGTTTTTGTTGCACTAGTGTGATAAAACAGCAGTGTCACAATTTTGAACATATTATCCTAACTAAAAATTGAATGTTCATATTGTACAACGATTGTAGAAAAAATATGCAAACCACACGAAGTTCATTTTGAAATTGTTAATCTGTGTTTTCATATTTGACAGGAAGTAATTAACGTTTTTATTTTATGATTCCAAATTTCCGTACAGAGTTTATTATCTTATAGCTTTATATAAATTAATTATAATAAGATATTACCTAGGTACCTAAATTTTTTTAATTTTTTGTGTAAAATGTTTGCTATGTTTTCTGCTGTTGTTTCCATCTGGTGGCGTTACCATGAACTTTGTGGTCATCAGACCACTCAATTTAACCTTAAATATATTTTTTAGCAAAATGGAGCATTGTATCATCGTAAAACAAAAAAAAATACTTATTTACTTATTACTTATACAGCAAATCAAAAATTACCGAAATACCTTATTAGCTCTTAAGGTATTATTAAGTTTGATTTACAATTAATTAAGTTTTTCAAATAGGTTTAGTTTATATACTGCATTTACGTTGAATTTATTTTCCCAAAAACTATTATGTTTAGATATGCTATAGAATGGTAGTACATGTAGTTCTATTAGCCAATAACCATAATACAAGAAATGTTACTGGTGAAAAAGCTAATCTTTAGGTGTGATTTTAACGACTCATAATCCAAAGCGACGAAGCCTCATAAAAGTTTTTTTTCGTCTCGAATTTCACTCTTTTAATCTCCATGAAATATTTACCGTGAAACCTCATTTACAGCCACATAATCCGATTTGTTTGCTTCATTTCAGTTTGTGTAAACGTACTACTTCACTTTGTTTACATCTCCCGAACGATTTATAAACACGTTCAACCTATTTCTGACGGCAATCGTTTTAAGTCGAGGAAATGATTTTCTCTTTGTTAGGCTGTTATTGTTGAGTGTTAAATGTTGCGAATGTCGACGATGGTTGTTGGTGGTTTACATGATTTTTTTAGAAGGAAGTTTTTTTTAAGCTCGAAGAAACTTAAAAGAAACTAGAAGTAATTTCGGTTATGTAAACAGTACAGAAGTACAGAAACGTAAACAGTTAATTTACAACTGTGACAGATTGATTGATTAGTTTTTACTTTTTCTTAATTTTCTATTTTGATTTCAATGTCAACACAATTTGTACTTTCAAAATGGTGCTCATTTTTACAAATATTCCGAGAGATAAGCAACTGGTGCACACTAGAGTTGTTCAATGGGGTTCTTAAATTGCATTTTCAAGTGAAATTAATTAGACAATCACAAGGAACTTTATCAATTTGGCGTTCACAAAGTTAACTTTGTGAAACGCAACTGAATGTCTCCCAGATCTTACTTTGTGACACGCAACATATTTTTATAAAAGATTGTTATTGGTAATATCAGAACCTCAGAGCGGACAAATTTCACTATAACCTCTAAATATCTTTTACTCATTTAATTAGTTTTTATTCAATTGTAATTACACTAGAGGTATTTATTTTATCGGATAAATATTCATTTTTAACAAAAACTTGGTTGTCTAGTAATTTGACGAAACAAAAAAAAATTCTAGTCAGCAGGACGAGAATTTTTATCTGACAGTTTGTTAAGTAAAAATTACTAATTTCCCTGAATCGACTTGTGGTAGTAAAATTTAAATTTTAATATTAAAAAAACACCAAATAGAAAAAAATTGTACTCGTATAAAGTTTAATTATTACAAATATCCCGAGGGATAATCAGCAACTGCTACATACAGAACTAATTCCCAAATAAATAAATCAATTAAAAATAAAAACGTTTCTAAATAAATTTATTTAAATTGATTTTTATTCATATTCCCAGATTACAAAATAAATGTCAACGAAACAAATAACAGATACAATATTTTTTTCGAAATTTATGAAATGTGTGAAACTTTCATCACTATGTTACTGGTAATTCAATTCTTTACAGGTACGATTACGATATATAATTAATACAATATTCTTGATAATTAATTCCACGTATTGCTCTCTGTACTACACGATATTTAATAATACATTCATTATACTATTGTTTTCTGAGAATAATAATGGGTATATTATTTAACGAGCACATAATGTAGGCTATAAAATCAATCAAGAAAATGAAAGTTTATGCACGAGCTGAAAGCGAGTGTATAATCATCCCGAGTGAATTATAGCCATTATGTGCGAGTTAAAGTAGACGTTTTATCTACGACTATTTAAATAAAAAATTCTCTACAAATTCGTATTCATTATAATACTAACACAACTTTACACATTTTGATGTGATGGCAAATGTTGTGTCGAATAATGGACTCATTATACAATATTGTTGAATTATGAATTCATAATACAACAGTGTGTCTTATGGAGAGGTTTATCATACTAAAGTTAGCTACATAACATAGTAAAAATGTATTATTGAATATTCGTAGATAAAATTATTAGCAACAAAAAGTTTCTGGGAGATATCATTTTTAAATTACGTTATAATAGATATTTATACACCAAGTGAGATACATGAATGTTTATTCAAGAGAAGAAAGTTTAGCCTCCGAGCCTGAAGGGCGACTGGGATAATTTCTTCGAGTGAATAAACATTCGTATCTCACGTGGTTTATACAATATTTTATTCAATTTTAACAGTGAGTATTTTGACGAAATTATGTCAAATATATGAATTATAAATTTATTTTGACATAACAAAAAAAACTAATCAAAGTAGTCGTTATTAGCAAGTTGTCATTGTTTTTATGCATTTTTGACGTAATAATAACAGTTTAAAACGTCGGAGTGATTTAAAAATGTGTTGAGTGATTTAAAAAAAAATTAATTCACTTGTGAAATAAACAGTTGTTTAAAGTTGTTGTTATGGAGTTAATAATAGCTGTTTTTAAAACGTCAAAATTGAATAAAAAAATAATTATTTAATACAGTCGTAGATAAAGTATAACTGGAATTTAATATGGAAATTACTCATTCAAATGATTACATCCTATAAGTAATTACCATTTTTGAATTAAACATTGCTGTTACACTTTAAAGAACATTTCTTCAAACTTGAACCGCAGTCATTCTTGTCGCGACCGCCACAAGTGGTGGTTATAAATAATTCCCGTCAACAAGTCTTCTCTCAGGCCTCGTCTCCATCACTTCCAGTGCCGAGGCAGCTGAGGATCCTCCAGGAGCATGAAAACACGACCAACGAACGCTGTGATGTTGTACTTCAATGAGTGTAGCACACTTCAAATGTATGAGTCATACGGTGATGAGATGGCTGCGGGCTCTAAGTGTAAATGCTGGGAAATTGTGAAGAATGAGGGATTTAAGAGGTGTGGAATGAGGGAAGATTTGAAATATTTAAGTATTAGAGTATTTTTATAATGACATACTAAGCGGCTCGTCTACTCTTTCCGAATTACTAGAATACTCTCGATTATACTTTTGTTTCTATTTCACTCGCTTTCCTACTACTACGGCTGCCCGAAATTCATACTTAGCCGTATCCTATGCAATGTCATTTTGAAATTGTAAAATACTGTAAAAGTGTCAGTTTATTATTGACTTCAAGATAATGTTTTTTTAAACATTGGAGGAGAATTGGAGCTTCGGATGTGCCTTTTTAAATATTTGAAAATAATTTTTTCTCTGAGATATAACCCTGTAAAGTAGTGTGCATAAATTTGAATTTTATTTTTTTGAATTCGGAATGTTTATAATCATGTACAATTTATTTTATTATAGTTTAATTAGTTTGATCCTTTAAGTATATAATCCTTGTTGAAATAAAATTTCACCATTCTTGTACTGGCCACAAAACAGTCGCCAAGTTTGTACATTTTATGTTGGATTTTAAGAGGTAGATAGGCCACATAAAGAATTATTAGGCTAGGAGCTCGATATTTCAATATTAGTTAGTAATTAATTGCAATATTTGTAAGTATTATTATTAGTAATTATCGTCAGTTACATTAACAATTACATTTTTTGTCTTTTGTTTCCCCCGGTTTCCCCTATTTCATTAACTTTGACATTTTTACGGAAACGCGACGTGACACAGTGACACCAGAAAATAAAAATCTTCAGTTCCTATACATTCATAAGAAGTAGCATAAGCAGTACCTATGTAATTTTAGAAAATAAGAACTTATTAAAATACAGGCATTTAACTGGAAAGTCGATAATTTAAAATAGAATTATAGATCGTACACATTAAAAAGATTATTCTATTTTTATTTATTTTATACTCGTATAAATAAATTCTTAAAAAATAAAATAAGAATATCAGTAGTATCGTAAATTTATTTCTATAAAAATAAAATGTAATTGTAGTACTTAGTTCTTGTTATTTAATTACAATTTAATCAGTTACATTTTGACCTTAAGTAATGTAATTTATTTAACACAAGGACTGTACTTACAAACAATTAATTAGTAATTACTATTTTTGAATAATTTGCCCATCTCTGAAATCAGTGAATCATCGCTATAGACATATATTATAAGTACCATGTGCAGGGACGCGCCAACGAAATTTGCCGCCCGGGTGCAAGATTTTTTTGCCGCTCCTATGTATGTCGACAATAAAACACAATTAAATTTTAAATGTATTTAAATAATCTCATATTTTTAAATCCATTTGAAAATTATTATTATTTACTGCAAAAAATTTAAAATAATTCATTATACCTTCGCATCGTTTCTTGGGGAAGGGGAATCACCAATCACCAAGTCCAGGGACTGACCGAATCGCCGGGCAAGAACATAATTTCATGGCATAATCGGGAAAGACCCGTGGACTTTAGAAATGATTAATTTATTGTAGGTACCCGTTCTAAAATACCATAATTATCTAACATTACCTATACATTATTTATTTTCGTCGTTTGAACAAAAATATTTTTTTACAATCCACAATTATTTAATTAACATAATAAACGTTTTTTTAATTATTATTAAACAACGACTGACGAAGCGGCTTTTTGCCGCCCCTGAAATTTACCGCCCGTGTGCGGTGCACTCCTGCACTCTCGGGTTGGCGCGCCCCTGACCATGTGTGCGGTTATTTACTTGTTAGTGCTTAATTTTGAGAAAAGTTTAACTGCAAATAACTGGATAAAATAATAAATTTATAGTACCTACCTACCTATATTTTTTCCTTTTACGTTCAATTTAAATTTCAGTTAAATATAGTTTTTACTTCATTCCTATGAATGACATACTATGAATCATAGTTGTTTGTAATATAATTCAACGCAGGTTTCAGTATGATTTGTTCAATGTCACTCTGTGGTCAGATTTATGTATTGCATGATTGGATCTTTATTAACTAACAAAATGAGTAGGTAATGTTGCACCTTTCCTCATTTGAATAAAAAACGGTTATTTTATTTAATACATATCTATCACGCCATTTCCCCAGCTTGAGTATTCATTGTTTTGTAGCTAATAAATAATAAATACTTCTTTTGCACGACTCATTGCAGATGTGACAGGTGGTTCTCACTAAAATTATTTTTCTCAATAATTATTTAGAAGCGTGAAAGGATCCATGTGTGAACAGGGCTTTATATATTGCGAGGCATGGGTTTAGATATACTATATATACTGTATGTGCGGTTACCAGCCGTCAACTCATGATTGTTATTTAATTCATTTAATTTAGCTATATAGTAACCATTCAACAGTATTTACTTCCAAATTATTACAGAATGATAGATGTTATTATAGTGAAATCCAACAACTTCGACCGAATCATCTTGGTGCAGTGAGAATCTCAATTTGTGAGACGACCTTTGAAATTCAAAGCGGCAACGGAGAGATTAGTTTTGTAACCAGGTCACATTTATGACTATAAAGTGGTTAGCTTGACTGTCCGAGTGCGATTTAATTACCTATAAGATGTTTTTACAATTTAACGACAATCACACACTGTTTCGCTAGGAGACTCGAACCACGGAACTCCGGGTTCATATGCCATCATCATCACTAGCGCGGGTTATATGCAGGAAAATGTGATGAAATATGCATGCAATATGCATTGAAATAAGGCGAAAATATTCCTAATATATGCACAAAATAAAACAAATATGCAATATTTTACAAATATATGCAGATATGCAACTTAATTTTATTTATTTTTACCATTTTTACTAATAATTTGTTTATATGTAAATCTCAAAATAAACTACATTTTGTCTACAGTGCACAAGAATGTCATAAAATAAACAAAACAACGTATAACTTCTGGAATACGACTTGTGTACATAACTTTAAAATAAATGTAAAATGTAAATGAACAAATCATTTTTCAGAAGAGCGGCAATGCATTATTTGACTCACTGTTTACATATTCCGTAACGTAATCAATTATTGCAGATGGTATCAAGTTTAAGCGAATATAAATTTTATACCACATTTCAAATTTTAAAAAATTTTGGGTTAAAAGCTATAAAATATGCAGTTATATGCATTTATAGTAGATATATGCAAAAAATTTAAATTTGTAAAAAGTATTTATTTGCAAAATATGCAAAAAAATTATACCATATTACCATTTATTTTTATATGCAATGCAAATATTTGTAAAAAAAATTACTAATATCCACAATACAATTATGCAAATGCATACTTCCGCATTATCATCACATGCAGAGAGCTGAAAGCTGTGCCTAAAACGTAAACACGCACAACTACTGCCGGTCATAGTAAAGTATATATACGAATCTTAATATTAGCAGATTATTTATTTTTGACGTCATCTTTAAAATTCCCAATTCCCCAATTAATATCATCGTCAGCAACGCTATTAACATGTCTCCATCGTCGCTATTTGGGTGTGAATTCTTGTACAAGTCGCTCGTTAGACACTTAAAGCTTGTTAGTTTTAATTACGGCATTAAGTGCACATAACACAAGACATTACGTATCTGAACGTAACGTAATGTACCGTTACAGGCGCATCTGCTTGAAAGTAGATTAATTTCCGCCTTGAGTCGTAGTGCGCCGTGGAAATGATGCGCAGGACATGCATGATACTCGGGTTGCATCTAACAGGCGTAGACTAGAGCAGGAATTTAGTAAGCAATAAATAAGACCTAAATTATAAAGATTTTCGAATTTTGAATTCCGACTCCTGAATTTTCCGGAATCCTGAAATCCTGAATTTCTCCTGACCGTTTTCTTCGAACTTCTCATTTTTTTAAAATAACTCTTAGATTTTCAGGATTATGAGATTCCCAGATTATCTGGAATACCGGAATCTTGGAATCCCTAATTTTAGGAACTATTTAAATTTTGTGAATAAACCGAATTCCAGGTTTGTTTAGATTTCCGGACTATCCAGATTTCTATTTATTAAAATACCGGATATTTTGAATACTTACAGGAATACCTACTGGATTTCTAGGATTCCGGAGTAAGTATACCGGAAACCTGGATGCACTGATTTTCCGGAATTCGTAGATTTTCAGAATAAATACAGGATAATTTGAATTTTGAGATTTTCTGGAATATCCGAATACCAGGTCTGTGTAGATTCCCGGATTATCCATACTGGAATAATGGATTTCGGGAATTCCGGAATACCGGAAACCTGAATTCTCTGATTTTCTGATATCAGAACTTCTAGATTTTCAGGATTATCGGCATTTTCAGATTATACAGATTATCTGAATTCCTGGTCTTGGCATTTAGATTCTCGAACTCTCTAATTATCCAGATTTTTGGATATTGAAGTATCGGATACTTCAGTATTCCGGAAACCGCGAAGAATCCCAAGAAACCGGAGTTGAATCTGTCGACAAACTTATAAACTAGTATAACAGTTTGTTTTTACGATTTAGGTAGAATATGAAGTCCAAATTAAGATCTTGAAAATTCAAATCTCCCGGTTTTTATTCTCCCTCTCCACCCGTTTGTCATTTATTTCAACCGCAGCTTCCACTGATCTCCACGAGATGTCTCTACCTGTTTGCCTTTGAAGCATGCAGCATCCTCTCCTCTCTTGCAGTGCTCTCACCTATCTCTCCGCTCCGACTTCTCTCGTTTCGTTCTCTACATTACATCTAGTATTTTCGCTCGAGATGTTGCATTTGCTGTGCGCTCTCTCAAGGTGAAGTTCTGGGTTCGAAGCCCGACCCGGCCTTGCTAGATGCACGCAGAACATAAGTGCTTTAGGCTACAGTCAGATCTTGAAGATGGGAACGGGGAAAATAGAAGGAATTTTGAAATTCTGCAGACTAGAATATTTATTGTTGTTTTGATATAAAATATATAATTGGTTTTTTAACAAATTATCATTGAAAAAATTGAAAATACAAACTTGTTTACTATATAGTATATAATTTGGAAAGCATAGCAGAGTAAGTAATGTGACCGTGTGTGGTTTTGAAAATTTGCTACTTTTTCAAATTAAATATTTTTGAAGAAGAGATAAAAACGTGGGACCAGTATTTTTAATTTTAACAGTATTTTTATCAAGGAGCCCATAAATAATTAATGGAAATTGAAAAATATGTAATGTGACGAAGAATTCTGCCATATCTACTATATACAAAATAATGACGTCACAGCAAAAAGTCTTTCTCAATTTACTGAAAAACAATTTTTTTTAAATAAAATTTATATTTTTACTGATGTTTTAGAGTTTTAGACCTAACATTAGGTTCATCTAATTTTTCTATTTATGGCGTTCACAAACTTGACTTTATGAAACGCAACTGAATATCGCCAGGGTTCACTTTGTGACACGCAACATGTTTTTTTGAAGGTTGCTATTGGTAGTATTAGATGACATTTACTTCAATTGTTAAACGTCAAACCTCAGAACGGACAAAGTTCAGTATAACCTCTAAATCTGATTTGTTCAATTAATTAGTTTTTTTTCAATAAAATCAATGAATCTTAGTAATAGAAAACATGTAAGTTCAATATTTTCTATAATGTCTGCACTTATCACCTAGAATAGTTTAGTAATTATAAATAGGTACCTTCTTTTACAGTGACAGTGACAGTTAAATAATTGGCAATATTAATGTCACCAACTGAAAGGTTACACACATAAATTTCCCTAAATCGACTTGTGTATATTGTGGCAGTATAATTTACATTTTAATATTAAAAATACACTAAATAGTACTTATAAAGAACTTATTTTATAAGACTTTTTTCGCACTTTTCATTTACTAAATTTGAACGCGTGCGAAAAATTCATGTCTTATAAAACTTGGTCTTTAATATACTATTTTAGTACTATGCAAGTAGTCAATTCAAATTCAGGTTCGAATCTAGTCTAGTATACATTCCAGTTTAACTGTACAAACATATCTTCCATGTGGTGTACTCCTCCACTAACAAACAGTAAAATAATGATCCCAAATTCCCAAGATCGATAAAAAAGGGTATTATTTAATATTCGTATGTATTATAATTTTCGTTATGAAATATTTTTCGTTATGAAATATTTTTCATCATTTTCCAATTTTTAAAACTCTATAATCTTCGTGTCATCAAGTTTTAAATCGGATCAAATCATCGGATCTTCAATTCCGCACCTGCAGCGCTCGTCTCTTGTTTTATTCTTCTTATTCTTGCCCAACGAAATCAGCTTTTGTTCCGATTGTGTTTTGTCGACAAGATAATCTTACTTTAACACGATGTTACCATGGAAATAGCTGCCCTGCTGTCCTGAAAACAGTAGAACAAAAACAACAGAATCAGGAGGTTCTGTAAACTCTAAACTTAAAGTGCAGTGTAAAGTGTAAAGCCTGTGACAGACAGCCAGATTTTATATTTAAATAAGTAGAAAGAAATAACAAATAATATAACATAATAATGTATAGCTTACTGAGAGAACCGTCACATACATTTATCAAAGAATTATCGTAACATAACACCACGATAAACCTGGTTTAATTTTGGAACACCCATAATTGTACTTACAAAATATTTTTCAGCAGTCTGAAATTTCCGGAAATTTCTGTAAAAACTGGCGGACGTTTGAGAATTTTTTTGTAATTTTAAAATATTTTGATTATAGGTAAATTAACAGTTCGATATTGTGCTTAGTTTTGAAGATATGCGCCTTCAAAGTTGAAAATTAGAAAATGTACAAAATGGGACTAACTCGAAAATTAAACAAGATTTTGAAAGGCGGTTTGCGGCATTAGAATTTTGAATTTTGTGCAATTTTATCTAAAGTGTGTAACTTAACTACAACATTTCATCACACTCAAATCGAGCATCAAATTTGTTATATTACAAATTGGCAGTTTTTAATTTTACAATTTTAATAATGAAAATCATTCAATAACAGTTTAGTATAGGTATCGTGTTCGCTTGCTTTATATGTAACTTTTTCACTATTTAGTATTGAATGACATTAAAAGTGTGTTTACAGAAGGAAATAAAACCAGGAATTTAAGCTGAAAAGTATGTTATGAAAATATTATGCATTTTATGCTGTTTACGATATGCGAGTAAAGTAGAACAAATTCCAAATTCAATTTGTACTTTCCGAGCCATATCGCGTGAACATGCAGCAAAAACTCCCAACAACACAAACTAAATTAAAATATTGATTTGCATAAAAGGACCATATATCAGCCGTTCATAAAGTCGACTTTGTTTTTATAATTATTTATTTTACATTATAGAGGAATTTGTTTGTTTATAAAAATAAATAGCAGTATTTATTTTGATGAATAAATTAAAAAATGAATTATTAATTTTATTAAGCATTGGGTTAAAATGGATAAATTACAAATTTACATTTCATAATTTATGTATTATGTTCTTTTATGAATTTTATAAATGTCAACATCTATATCTGGCACATTTAATCAGTTCAAATTCAGTGAATTTGCACTGTCCCACGCATCTCATTAAAATGTATTAAAATTTTGGTCTGCTTACCCATGGTAATTGTGAATTAATTTATATTAATTAGTGTAGCTTAGCATATAAATTAGCCTTATCTCCAAATATATCTAAATTACAAATAGGCAATTTAAACATACATGTTAATACTCGTATTTGATTTAATTTTAATTTCATTTCGTGAACACACTTATGTAGTTAGCTCGGATATTGACAAAATGTACCGTCAAGTTTTTATAAATCCAACACAAATAACTTTAAAATAGCTCATGCGTAATTTTTCTGCTACGGTCCTGCTCCTCATGTATTTATGTGAGTAAACTTCGCATCAGCCCGAACCTATCACAATGCATTGTTTACCTCCCGTCGAGCCTCCCGCCTAGCATCAGAAAATAAACTAGAGCAAACATTTGTTCAAATCCGGAGTTTACACTTTTCAAATTGGAACAATGCTAGTCTATCAAATTAAAATGCTTTAGTGACTTTAGTTTAATGAAAATTTAGTCTGATGAATACTAGTTCGTGAGCACTAACTTAATTTTGTGATAAGAGATCTGAATAGAGTTATTTAACTTTGCAATTTGAATTTGTATGTATGCAAGTTTAAGTCTTTATCTATAATCTAATACGGCACTGCATTTTCAACAATAAGAAATATATTTATTTAAATGTCACTGCAATACGAGTTTAAGGAGGTTGGTGACCGTTTATTAAAATGATGATGAGAGGCTGAAATTTATACAGTGCCTTCATTTCACTATTTAGATTCTAAAATTAATTTTTTTAAATTTTCGTCTATCCGGTTTTTGAGTAATTAAATCTTGAAATTCGCTCGTTTTACATGGACTCTTATGGCAATTCACTAAATTTTTGTTTAAACTATATGATAAAATGATGAAAAATTCACAGAACTTGTATTAATATTTCCAATAAACCTTTAAAAATAAGTTCTTGAAGATTTTGTGTACTTTGTCTAAACCATTTGCAAGTTATTTAAAAAAAAAAGTAATCATGTCAAGCATTTTTGATTAGGGAATTAGTAATTATTGTAAAAATAAATATCACAGCAATGCAATGACATCAGCCAACGTGCGTTGAGGCGTTGAGCTAATTTTGTTTTACATTACCAAAAATATTTTTATTTTCATATCCTTCCTCTAAGGCTAATGTCTGGGTACGCCACTGCAGGCGTCCCCAACCTCCTTAAGAAAGTTAAAATTCATATAACTAAATATGAGCATTCACACTTCCCACTTTCAAGCATTGCGAATGCTCATATTTAGTTAGATGCGTATTCAAACTTCCTTAAACGTAAACATAAATGTAGTACACCTTAAAACCAGGGTTGGCACGTTTAAAACATTTCGTTTTAAACAAATGTTTAAAACTTGTTTAAAACAAAGCAAGTTTTTAAAACATGTTTAAAACAAAGCAAGTTTTTAAAACATGTTTAAAACATGTTTAAAACACGTTTTAAACATATATTTGAAACACGTTTTAAACATTTTTAATACTTTATCTACGTAACAAAACAAAGTTCATATTGCTAATAATAGTGTACCTATAACATATACTGTTTCTCACTATTGTTGTCACCTATAGCCATAATAATAAGTATAGGTAGGGGAATCCTCAGCATATTTATCGCCATAGTGCGTAATGATGCATATTTCAGAACTCCTTGCTGATTAAAACATTGTTTTTGTGTCTTTAAAACAGGTTTTTTTAAAATCAGTAAAAACACGTTTTAAGGTGGTTTCAGCGTGACTCCGTGTCCATGTAAAATTAACGAAATTTTCAGAATATATAACCAAAGTACTAATATATTTATCTTAAAAATTTCAAGCTGATTGAAAAATCTAGATTCCGAGATAATTGATATCAAAGTTATTGACTTTTACACTGCTAGGATATGTTGACCCAGCAAAAACATCTTAATTTCTGAAAATACATATTGTTTCCTCCATGTAGGTTGTATGAAAAACATTTTCTAAGGTAGATTAAACGATTCAAAAATCAAATAAAAAAAATTGAAATTTTTAACCACTTGGTTATTGCGTAAAAAATTATTGAACATACGACAAACTTGAGTTCTTGTATATTTCCAGAAAAACTTGGCAACGTTGCACTTGCAAAAATCTCCCTGTACTAACTTAGATACTTTGAACTTGAAGCAAAATAATCAAAACAAACTGCTATTTTGTAGATACTATTAAATTTAATACTTAATCTTAATTAATAATGATAAATAATCAAATAGTACAAATAACGCTCATTCATATTCGACATGTTACAAACAAGATAACTTAACCTAAACGTCAAATGTCAAATCTGACGTAGTACAGTAGTACCACGTTGAAAAACACAGTGCTACGTTGCCACGATTATCATCTAACTACGCATGATAGAAACTGTTCATAAAATTAATATTTCTCTAAAAACCATATTCTAAAATATAAAATTATAATAAATAACCTATATGAACACAGTTCTGTGTCTACTTATATAATATAATAATGAATTTTCTAAATAAAATTTTTTATGCTGAAAGTTGGTATTGGAGTCAAATGAATGACTTTGTTCCACTTTAATTTAATGTTTTAGGTTTTATTTAATAACATATATTTCTTTTAATTGGAAAAAAATCTGTTACGGTATTCTTCCAACCCTTGAAATATTTTTCTACGACAGTATTATATGTATTTAAGTTCATTTCTCAATTTTTTATGAAGACTGTCAATTGACTTAAAAGTATCGCTGCAACCACCTTAAACAAAAAAAAACAGTTTTAAACAAAAAAACAGTTTTTTTTGTTTAAAATAAAAAAAACATGTTTTTTGCCAACCCTGCTTAAAACTAAATGCTTATGTGAGGCTTTAGGTCTAAATCTAGCTTAATACTTGCAAAATTTTCTTATACTATGATTTTGCAGTACTCTCTTCTTGAAAACTACAGACAAATGTACAAATTTACTGTAAAATATATACATTTTAGATCAGAATCCAGTATTTTAGAAAACAATATCCTCTCTGATACAAAATTGCACACACCTGGTTTCTCCGAAACACAACCCGTACCTCTTTGCTAAAATTTCTCATCTCTTCTATCGGTCTTTGTATTACAGTTTTCAGAATCTGCGCGCTTGCAGTCCTGGGAAAATTTCCGGGAAAAGAATAAGAAAAGAAGTGCATCGTGTGCTAGGAAATAGAGCCAATTAGTTTGGGTAATAATAGTGATGCAAATGCGGGATGAAAAGGATTATGTTACTTTAAATGCTTGTTTATTTCTTAAGGAAATTGGATTTTTAAGAGGAATTTTCAAGTTGCAGTTTCAGTTGAATGTGAGCGCTAAGTGGGTTATTTTGTACGGGAGAATTTAATTATAGATATGAACAAATTAGAGTAGGTAATAATTTTTGAACTACTTCTAGAATGCAGTCTTCAAATAGCCCAGTAGGCTACTTGCATATTTTTTTTTATAAATATAGGTACAGTACGCACAATGAGAGATAGCCGGGCTTAGGAATTTTAAATTGAAAAACAATATTAATCGGAGCGTCAAAGATTATCAGTAATTTTTTTTGCAGAAACCGCTTCGCTACCTTGAAATAGTGTTGAGGCCAGGGACGTAACTAATTGTGGGCTAAGGCCCACCCAGTGGCCCACTCAAAAATTTTACAATATTTTTACATTAGTTTACGGAAGAGATAACTATATTTAAAATATTTAATTATGGCTTACATAATACTTAGGGAAGAGATATTGTACTTAATTGAGGTAAAAGAAATGTTTATAAATATAAATAGCGGATAAATATAGATTTATTGTTGTAAATGTTCGTATTTTCGAATAGATATATGAATTAGCTTGTCAGTCTGAGTGTTTGTGTTATCTTTATATATGCATAGAAATTTGATATAATATACTGGATACTATTTTTCTACAAAATTAATTTCAGAAGAAACTAAGTTAAATTCCTACAGCAGTGAAAAATTATTTTCGCCTCGATCGCTCGACATACTTTTATGTTTGTTACTATAAAAAGTGTAATCCAATTTAATTTTTTATTCAATTTTGACATATAAACATATATTATATATATATATATATATATCCAAGTAATTAAACATGAGTTTATATGTCAAAATTGAATAATAGTTATTTATTATACTTTATACAAGCGGTTTAAATGTATGTTTAACTCGCGGTGTAAAAGCGCTTGCGGCTTCGCCGCTTGCGCGTTTAAACTTACCACTCATTAAACATACATTTAAACACTCTTGGCACACCTAAAAAAATCCTAGTTACGTCCCTGGTTGAGGCAAGTAATAAGTTGGTGAACTTTGACTCAGCTCTGTGTAGAATATATAGACACAATCTTTTTCTAACTTACGTTGCCGGCGAAATTTCCGATCATCACTGGTTGCACGGATAGTATATACCTATATGTGAAGAAGAGATTAAAATCTTGGGACCCGTATTTAAAAGAAATTAATGAAAATTGAATATTAAATATGTGTAGAATGTCGGAAGAATGCTTTCATCTCTCCTATACAAAATAATAACGCCACAGCAACATTTCTGTCTCAATTTACTAAATTTATTAAACAACATATATTTTTTTAAAATATAATTTATATTTTTACCTATATTTTCCACCTAACATTAGGTACATCGTACATAGTGGTTAAAATCTCATTTTCAGTAAGTACCATGCAAGTAGCTTAAAATTAATATGTAGATTATGAAAAAGGCAGAATCTGCTACACATCTACATGTCATATTAAATAAATTCTGTGTACGAAGATTTAAATTCTAAAAAATGATTATCTCCGTCAAAAATTGTCCATCCAATCTATTCTCTAGGGACCAATAACATCATAACCACTGACACTAGCTACAAAGGTAGTAAAGCAACATTTCAGCTTTGAAAGCAGAAATGCAACGGCAGCGTGTGTTGTTTGTGGTTTCATTTGCATGTGATTGGCTCTCTGTGTTTACAGATCCTCTTTGTCACTGCATTGCAGTCACAATCATGCGGCGAAACATACAAACGAAAATTTAGACCAAAAATTTATCAAGTTCATGTTAAATTATTATTGGTACAGGATGTTAGAAAGGGCCGATAACTTTGAGGGTATATAAAGTCGTATAGGCATATTGTAAAATTAGGCTTTTTATAAAAAGTCTAGACATCTAGGCATAATTTAAAACTAAATGTCACATTATTTTATTTCACTAATATTAGGTTCTTTATTTTGTTCAATTCAAACAAACAAATCAGAGTTTGTCCCAAAATCGAATATTTAAGACTCAAGAAGAGTATTGTTTTTACCTCTCGCCTCATATTCTATAAGAGAGGTATTGTAATGGGTCAAAATTTTCTAGTGTGAGTTTTTGATGGATAAGCACGTTTCAGGGTCTCTAGAATACGAATTTAATATTTTCACGATGCGTACCTAAGTATGGACATATGGGATGATTTTTCTTCCACGATAACTTAAAAAGTATCAAACCTTTAATAACCAAATTTCATATTTAAGGTTTTAATAAAGATCTTAACACCGGATAAGATTTTGGTAGAAATCCGCAAACTGGAAGTAGTACTTTTTGAGACTTGATATAGCTTTCCTTAAATAAATTGGTACATTTTGCAATTAAAAATAAAAGAAAATATAATTATACTATATATAATATAGTTAATTTTAAATACAATTTGCTGAATCTGGTAGTATTTAACAATAAAATAAAGTACCTACAATTGATATTCTATTTTTGAAATCATATGAAATTTGTTTCCACACAAAATTTGAATTAGTATGACAATGACAGTACAGTTGACATCTTGGTTTACATTATCGTTTACATATTATATGAATATGAAACTATTAAAATGTAAGCAAAACTATTTATTAGATTAGTAGAATAAGCAGAATTAGGCGAGAGGTCGTGTGCTGGCCACATCAGATTTTTTAAATTAAATTGGGTTGATTATTTAGTTCAGTTCAGATATTCTACCAAAAGTCTCGGCATATTGTGTAATAAAATAATATGGCATGATATGCCGAGTCATTTAGAAAAAGACTAGGCGTTTTATAAAACAACTGATTTTATAATAATTAGCCTGTGACATATCTAATCAAAATTATTTTTTTTATAAATTCGCAAAATTAAGGATAAGGTTTTTCAAGAGAACATGGTAATTCGAGCGACAAAAAATCTTTTTGATTAAAAATCCTGACATCAATATGTATTTGCCTATTCTAAGTTTTTGGCCGTTTTTTAACATCCTGTGTATAAACTTTCATGCAACCAACAAAACACTTTAGAATTTCATGTTGCATACTCAGTATAAAATTCCTAGAACGCCATTTCGTTATTGATTGAACAAACTCATGTCGTCTAAAACTATAGTGCCTAACAATTGAATATATTATGTAGAATCTAATTACCTACCCTGTATACAGTCTACTCACTTTGATACGACAATATCGTTTGTGTTTTGCCGTCAGAGGAACGCATATAATGATTCATTCTTTGTTGAATATTTAAAATGGAATATGCGTTTTGCAAATTTATAAAGGGCATGAGTAATAGGCTTTTGAAGGGTTATTTATGTAGAATATATTTTAATATTATTTAGGACTAAAAGCTTGTGTTAGATTTAGATATTAATGTAGATATGGAAAAAGTTTGTGTCCTTTGTGTTTAATTTAAGCTGATCCAATTTTCTAATTTATTTTTTTATCAATACCTAGTAATAAATTGGAAATACTACATCATTTGGGTGTAAAAGCTTCACATACTTTGAGTCATCAGTAGACCGGATTTATAGCTTTTGCTTAAAATTGATGACACAACTAATATTTTTCAAAATCTAAACGAATCAGATAAAAAATCTAATAAGGTCAAGTTTTTATGCCTTTTTTGCTTTTGAAAAATTTAATGCCTATTTGTCATTTCATGCTTATTTTGAGCTTTTATTTATTTACTTTTGACGCAATTTTTCCAAATATGTTGAACATTTGGAGCATGATGTAATTTGGAGCAACATTTTATAATCATTTTCGGGATTTGTTTTTTATTCATGTTTAGAAGAACTAGTATTTTTGTCTTAAATTTATGTTTCATTTAGGTAGTACTCATATGTATTTTGTTTAAAATAAAATATTATGTTACTAACGTTTGTGAATGTTGTTTAAGTATCTTATTTTTTTATGCCTTTTATTTAATTTTTATGATTTTTAAATTTTATGCTTTAGGTGTCTTTTTCTGTATTTTGTACCTTTTAGTCTGACCTCTAGTCATCAGTATTTGTTTACCGTGTGTGCGTAGTGATGTAAAATTTCATGAAATTTAAAATTTTGAAATTTTTGATGAAATTTTCGTGAAATTTGGCTAAAAATATGAATTATTAATTATTTCACATAAATAAGAATAAGATAGAAATTTTGTAATGTTTTTATTGTCTAAATTAATCCCTTCGTTTCCGAAACATCGTAATATAAATAAAAATAACAAAAAATCCCAAATCAATAAATCATTTATAAATAATATTCCTAAATTAATTTATTTAAGTTGATTTTTAGTTTTATTCCTAACTGAAAAAATAAATAAGTACCAAATATTTCTAATTTTTGTTTGAAATCAATGACATTTATGAAACAAATTAATTTACAATAATGAGAATCTCAGAAAAATTTCTGTCACTTGATAAAAGAATTAAAATATCTATACCATGTCCCTGAATATTTTAACAATTTACTGTTTCAAATATTCCGTATGAGCGTACATTACATTGAACTTGAATTATATTAAATACAATTTGTTACCATCCACCAATGAATCTGAATTTTCAGAACCACAGTCGATCATTTTATAAGGCTAATAAATAATTTAATTTGAAAATTGAACGAATTAAGATTAAAATATAAGTTAATGTAACTTCTAAGTCGTTTTGTGAATCTATTGCTTCTTTAAATAAATATGTGATCTAACGTAGTAATTAATATATTGTTTTATTTTCAGGTAAGTCAATTTGTCTATTGGCCTCACAACATCTTACAAAAGTAAGTCAATTCTTACACAATTAATTTATTGTTATAATTAACTTAATGCACCGAAATATATAATTAACTCCGCAGTTTAATATCTTAATTACTTAATAAATCCAGCATTATAGATAATGCGTTTCTCTCGACAATAGAATGACCTACAAAGGCGCGTAATGACCATAATAATTCATCAGCTTTTATTCTGTTTCATATTCAAAACATTTTAATCTTTTCAATCCACTTCACAAAGATATGTCGCAGAGATTTCGTAACATTTGCAGCGGAATGGAGTTGTGTAGATATGTGAAGGTAATTTCATGCTAGAATAGTGTTCAACTATGCAATGGGTACTTAGCAAGCGTATATTAAATGTATTTAAACATATGTTGCCACTTGAAGTTGTTCTTGGTATTGACAGCCAGGAAGACTGGAATTTGTGCCTTACGCGAGTGAGAAGAATTTATTGTTAAACTGTTAAACTTTGTGCTTTCAAAAGACATAAAGGATTAAAATTATCTGAAGATTAATTTTTCTTTTAAATAAATAACAGATATTTTAAGGAGTCTATTATTTAACTCAGAAACATAGGATATTGTTCTAGTCTTCTAATATTTACATCAAACAAATGTATATTGTTGGCTTTTAAGTTTTTTATATTTAAATTACGGATTTGAGACCATACAAAAATTGCTATAATTATACCTTCAGTACTTTTTGTAGTTTTATTTGCAATAAATAGGAATTTTGGCAACTATTTAATATCTATTACCTACGCGAAAAAAATAATACATAAAATTCCCTATGTACGAAGACAATTTTAATACTTTTACATATTATACAGGAAACAGGATGTTTCAGGATTAAGTATCTGAACTTAAAATTTCAATGAAGGGCTTCAAAACAAGAAAACATAATAAATCATCTTTATTGCTAAAAACAAATAAAACTGAATTAATTTTTTTAAAGTTTATATAAAAATGTTAACTTACAGAACGAGTAACTGGTCGTTTTATTATTTCTTTGCGTTGGTATTTTCATTGCCAAATTCGTAAACGAACATCATGTCTGCTTACTCACAATTTTTTTTTTAATTTACCCGATATGATCGCAATTTTTTCCACCAAATTTATTTTGTATACGCATGAAGAGAGCTCATTGTTAGTTGTGGACATGTTAATCCTCCTATCCTAATTAATTAATTATGTATCAAAAATACACAATTGATATTATTATCTAACATTAGTTAATTTCAATAAAATTTAAAAAATAATGCCTAAATTTTTTTATCTCATTTGTAACTTTAGAAACTAATATCTCCTAAACAAAACGTTTTTCTTAGTATGAGCTCGCGTATGAGATCCTACATCCAAATTTTAAGTTAGGATACTTAATCCTGATATACCCTTATGTATGTGCGTAATATATCCAAGAATGTAGGTATATGTTGCCAGCACTGTTTTATATGTATATACTTTAATGGACATGAAAAACGCTTATGACTCAAATGTAGGTATACAGAGTGGTTACAACTTCTTCTATAGTACGTAACCAGTGAACTCTATACTACGTACCTGGAAGGGAGCCGTAGCACACTACAAAACAGCAGCAGTAAGACAAGTTCAGAAAGAAACAGACTTATGGCGTATAGCATTTGGGGAGTATATCTATCACTGTCTAACTCATGTAGAACATGGGCAAAATATTTCTGTTTTAAAATACAAACTTGTCTCAGCGACTTTAACACGCGCGTCCTTTCTAGGTAGGTACGTGTAGTATAGAGTTCACTGTACTCAACTTAATCACGGAAATGGAAGAAATTTTTTAAATTCGCAATATTAATTTTCAGGTTTTTAAATCAAATAGTGAAATAGTTTTGGACTACTGTTGCTATATGGAGTTTTATAATTCAACAATAATCATTAACTGTACCTACAAGTAATTATTGTTGGCATTGTAAAATAAAACTAAATTTTATTTTATCCCATTCATAGTTAGTCAGATTTCCATTACCTCTGGAACAATCTTAAATAATGTACTCTTTGTGAAAACTGCCTGTAAATTATGAATTTTATGAAAGTTTTCTTGGTGTCATGATCTGTAAGTTGAGTACCTATGTCATTAAAATATAGCACAAAGTTGTGTATCGACCTTATAAATTAAATCTTTAACTTTATGTTACATGTTAAATATCGAATAATAATTCGCAATTAGGACACACGTGTATATGCGTAATCGATTTACAAATTTAAATTGCTTAACTACTCATACATCAAAAAGAAACAGAACAAAAGTCAAATTAAATTCCTGCAGACAATGACTCATGAACACCGTCCAAATAAGTCAATTTCTTCTTTCTCAACAAAAACAACATCTTATCAATGTTTCTCCAATCATATAATTTCACAATCAGCCAATCAGCTAACGGGTTACAAATGTCCCAGAGTCTTGTCTAACACGCTGGTCGCGCCCACACTAACATGACATGTGAGTGTGTGTGTGTGTGTGTGTGTTGGGATATCAGATTTACATGTGTGTGCGGGGGCAATCGGGGGCTTGCGACACCAGTGGCGCCCGCCGGTAGGGCTCTGCCCCCGGCGCACCCTTGCAAGTAAAGCCAAGTTCACACATCTCACTCGTAGAAACTTTTAACTTAAATTTTACATCGAAAACTCCTTCTATGCGACTTAAGCCCTGTTCATACTTGGATCCTTTTTTCCATTCTACTCTTTTCCCACTACTACGGCTGCTTGAAATCAGCCCGAAACTCGTACTTTGCCGCATCCTACCTGTGCAATATCATTTTGAAGTTGTAAAATACTGTAAAAGTGTTTTCGTTTCGAGTAAACTGTCAAATTATTATTGACTTCATGATATTGTTTTTATAAACATTTAAGAAAAAGAATGGATCTACATATGTGCCTTTTTAAAATTTTAAAAACTAATTTGTTCCATTACTTTAATCGAACTTTAATGTACAGAAACCTCCTCTGTAATGTACTCTTCACTAATAACTAAGTGTATCCGTGAGTTCACGGCTGTTAAGAGGAATGCCCACCCCTACAAAATTAAGCAAAAATATGTTCTCGTTGGGCCCATGAAATTGACTTTAATTTTGGTCCGATTTGTTTGCTCTTTTTTTAAATTTAAAGATAAAAGATGTCTCTAGGTCTGTCTAGTGCCATTTTTTTTAATTTAAATTTTTACATGTATTTTTTAAGCTCCAAATTTTAAGAACTTTGAAGATAAAATATGAAAAAACTGAAGTAAAAATTAAAAAAGTGACACTAAATTGTTTAAAAATATTTAAAATTAATGGTAATTTCATGTGCCCAACGAAACCCCTTTTGTAGTAGAAAATGGCTAAATACGGTTCATTCATCGAATCAACCGATGTCGTCACAATGGGTAACAATAGTTTGTGACGGCATCGCTTCATTCGTTAAATGGATCTTCAAAACTAGTGGGGATTCCTCTTAACCGCACATACTGATTACTTACATGTGAAGCTATACACCACACCTAAGTTGGGTAAAAGCAGCGTATGTATGCATGTTTGAATGAATATAATAAAACGAGTGCACCTACTTGGATTTGGAATGATTTTGCCCACTCTTCTCTTGTGTAGATCAGCCTTTAGGCTTATTATGTATATCTCCTCACATGAGATACCGCTCGGCTTATTCCTACGTGTAAATTTACTTACCGGTTGGTTGGCTAATAATGATTCTTATGCTACGTTGAATACTACTTGTGTAGAGGAACTGGTTTAGGTGTAGTGTTGTTATTTTTAGATTTGGTCAGCTTGATTTGTCTGTAGGATATGGTTCTGTAAGGCCGTTCAGATCGAGATAGAAATTGAATACTTGTGTCTGATGTCTGCTGTGCTTTCCATTTCGTTACCACGTTACCGGACTTATCAGATTTGGATGTGTTGGAATTTCATTCTTAATTTAGTTTTGTTGTTATTCAAATTGGTATTTAATAATTTACTTTAGCTTGTGTCGGATAGTCAGTTTTTTATCGAACTGTCGATGTTTAGAATGACAAGCACACTTAGATATATCGGGTAAAATCTGTTAAATAGGAAAAACAATGTTTTTAAAATTTTGATGTAGTTACCTACCTATTTATTTTAGACAAAAGTTTTAATATAGGTATTTTATTTATTACTGTAGAAAAATTATAAGCGATGTGTCACTATTGTCGCACTGTTATAATGTCATAATCAATAAATAATTTTGTAGTACCTAACGGTAGTAACAAAAAAATGTTAAACAATCATGTACAACAATATACTGAAGTTGCATATTCTAAATTTTAAATAATACTTAAATACCTAAAGTACTATGACAGAAAGATATAGGTACCTACGTATAAAATTCTAAAAATTGTAGATAGGTAATAATATTATCTGTCATTTGATACAAAAAATATTGCGATAAATTAATTATTTAAAAAAATACTACTTCCGATTTGGAAATTTCTTCCAAAATATCACTTGGTTCTTAAGATTTGTATTAAAAAGTTATATATAAAATTTAGTTTGTAACTTTTTGAGTTATACAACTATAGAAAAATAATGTTACATACCCTTTGACCCATCATCACAATATCTCCCTTACATAATATGAGGCGAGAGGTAAAAATAACATTGTTCTTCTATTATAACAGATTTCAGCGAGATTTCAAGTAGACACCCGGTATGAATTTTGTATCCAAATTTGGATGTGGTAATCTAACATACTGTAAGTCATTGGTATATAATATATAATTATACCGTGTGTGCGATTACCAGCCGTCAACTCTCTCATGGTTGTTAATATAGAGTACACCACACAGGAGATTTTAGTGCAATTTAATTGGAATATTCCTACATGATAACTGAATTAATGTCTAGTATGAGATGTCACATAACATATTCGGCTATCCGCCTCAAACTATCGCTATGCTAATTTCTATCCCCTTCTCTAAATAACAGTACCTAGTTGAGTTTGTTTGAAAAGAACCCATTCCTCACATTTCCCGTATCTAATTCGTAGGTTATTCATTGGTGAACATTAACGCAGCGATAACTTTCACCGTTAGCGTAAAGTTTACGCGAATGTTTCGTTAGAATTGCGTGTGGCGTGTTTTATCGGCAAGTAAGTAGGACTTCCGTTCGTGAAGCACGACATAACTGCGACTTCCGATAGGATGATTTTATTTTCACGTTGTGTTCACGTTAAGTTACGTTCCAAAAGGGATTTTTTCCATTGGGAACTAAACTAGAAGGAAGAAGTAATATTATTATTTACTTTAATCGTATCATCAACTGTTATTACCTTTTAATATGCAACATTTATTGATAATAATAAACAACATAATACGTTAGTTACTTATAATACGTTAGATACTTATAATTCATTAGTTACGAACTTAATATGTTAGATACAACCATAACATCAAAACCTTCCATAATTTATGCAAACTGTCAACTAATTGACAGATAAAATTGTTGATTTGTTTTAACATCGCTATCGTTGATGATACCATTAAGCTTTGAATATAACGCGAATATATGCGATTTATGGTGGGATTCTGTTCAAATCTGTAAGTTTTACAAATTTGTAAATCTTTAAATATTGAACAAAATCACATCAATATTTTTTGACAAATATAAAAATGCTTCATATACTTATAAATTTCATTGCGATTTTGTTTAATATTTACAGTTTTATAGATCTGTAGCAACTACAGATTTGAACAGAATCCCACCATTAACCCCCTTGCAGGCCCATAGAGACTCTTTCTCTTCGTCGCTTAGCAACAACCTCGGTATTATAAATCGCATAATATTCTTGTTATATTAACAGCTATAATTGCATCCTGACAATGGGCGAGATTCAGCGAAAACTGTTCTTTCATCTAACCCCGATCTAACCCTTATTATAGGGCTGTTCGTTTATATAAATCGATATATCGAATATCGATATTACCTATATTGATATTTCGAAGAAAAAATATGAGCTTTATTCAACCAGTGGTACCAACTTTATAAACTATTTTTTAAATTTTTTTATTAAAATACTATCGCTTGTGGTATCAAATTATTAATGATGAAAAAAATTTGAGGACTGCTGTGAATTCCTCGTTAAAAACTGCCTATAGCACGTGCAAATTAGAAACTTATACTAATTCAAACAAAAAGTTAATAGGTAAAAAACGAAATTGGCAAAATTTACATTTTTGCGTATATCTAGTCACCTATGAATTTTTGTGGGAAAACAAAAACATTTCTAAATTGGCCCCTAAAGGGGCAACTTTTGTCTAATTTAACCAACTTCGTATCTCTCATGGTTCTCGACATCCCCATACTTAAACAGTTTCATAGGACGCCTTGTATAGTAGAAGAATAAAAAAGTCGGTCTGTGGGTCTGTTAGTCTGTCTGGATGTTGGATAAAAATTAGAAATGCGTTGAAATTCTGGAATGAAATTTTATATTTAAGATCTTGGACCAAAACTGGCTTAAAGTTCATTAATGAGTTTTATTCTACTGAATGAAGTACTTATAAAATTAAAGCCTTTACAAAAGTAGGTTAATCAAATTTAAAGTCGGGGAAGTAGCTACTGTGGTGGCCACAGCAGATTTTTTTGAGAGGCTTTAGAGAGATTATTTTTAAACAGTTAACTAATTGACTATAAATAATTATTTAAAATTCGCCTTTTTAGTAACGTCTATTACCCGTCATCGGTATAGATATGTACTCGTACCTATATGTACTTTACCGTGCGATTACTAGCCGTGAACTCACTTGGTTTTTGTGCATTTAAACTGTAATATATGTTTGACTGGATTCGAACCTGAGTTTTCAGAACCACAGTCCGTCACAAAACTAAATAGTTAAGAGGAATACGTAATATACAAGATATATTTATTATCTTTAACTGTTAGTTTTGAAGAAACAAGGTCAAATACTCAACTAGATTCTATCAGAGAACAATGGGACAAACAAAAAATAGTTTTAAAAATGAATAATTCAACGTTATTAGTCATTACAGTTCCTTTGAATCGTTGTCATCAGAAATTCATTTTTTCATCGCGCATATGCTTATTCAAATAGGTGAAAAGCTTTCAATAGAAAAGAAACATTTCACACAATGAAATGTTTGACAAAGCAGAATAAATAAACATTTATTATAATATATTTTTTGCAAGTTTTCTGCGGGCGGTGGTGTTTCTCTCACATATTGTATTTATTTGTTTTGTCACAGCTCAGTAATGAAGGAAAAACGTGCTAGTTTTTTTTTGGTAAATTCGTTGGATGTTGGTAAAGTGCTGCTGATATTTCACAGTAGTTTTTGTGCAACACTCGCATATTTTTAGCAAAAAGTGTAAAATAGTATGAGCTAGAAGGATTTTGCACAGCATTACGATTTTTGTTTTAGTTTCCAAAGTATAGCTAATATACGTCTGTGTTAATTTGTCTTTGTTTATATAAATTAAGAACTGTGTTAAAATTATGATTTATCTTTGTACTTATAGTTTTAAAATGTTTTAAAACTTTGTAAAATAAATATGGACTAATCTAAAAAAAACAATTCAAATTTTCCATTAAATAAATTATTTACTTAAGTAAAATATTGTTCAGGCATTTATTTGTTAAATAAAGTTTAGACAGTAGTGTGCTATCATTATTAGGTAAACAATTTAATATGTTAATAAAAAAACACAAGTATTTACAAAAATGGTTACCTATAAATGAATCTAAAATTAACTAAGAAAAATACACCTCTGTCATTAATTTGTTAATTGTTAGACGTCGTAGAAATGAAAGACAACACAAAAATGATAAACAAAAATTACAATAATATTTAGAATAAATAATAGGCCACCAAATTTTATTAGTTCGATTCCAATGTTCAGATTAAATTGATATACTATACCACCAGTTATTGTTTTTAATAAACATAAATTTAAATTACCTACTTAATATGAAAAAAAGAGTATATTGTGCAAATAGGGACGAAAGTGGCGTTTTTCCGACGAGTGCTCGTGTTGTCACCGCACGAGTCGGGAGAACGCTTTTGTCCCGAAATGCACACGATATTTTTTTCAATACCTGCTCCGAAAAGCAATTATAAGTTGAAGAAAGTGATGAACCCGATGATGATAACATTGAAAAAATGTATTATAGGTAATTCCATAAAATAAATAAAAATAATCTAAATAATCAATTCTTGAACCCCGTATAAAGCGGGAGGAAAAGTACTGCCCGGTCAGAAATACCTCACTTTCATCCCTAACAATAGGGACGAAAAGTGGCGTTTTCGGTGCAGATATTTAAAAAAAAACTATTTGAACTTTCTTTTTTCAAAATGTTTACTAGGTACGTTAGGATATAAAATGGTTCCATGGTTGAATTTAAAAAAAAAATTCTATCGAAAGGCCTAAAAATATATTCCATGCCATTATAAGAAAATATAACTTTATGTTAACTTAAGAACTACTGATTTAAACATTTTTTTTTCTATAATCAGATATTAACTTTGGCTTTAAAAGTTTTTATCGTATTTTAAATAGTATAGAAATTATTTGAGGGTGCTCGTTTTGCTGTAACACCCTGTATAGATAAAAGTAGGTATTGGTTATGCAAAAAATTCCAAACACTGCCGCAGTAATTTCAGCAATGTCAAAAACAAAACAAACTCCACTGCACCACAGTATCGAACCTAGCACTTCCAGTTCATAAATCCAGCTCTACACGGTAACGATCGTTTGTAGTGTGCTCTAACGCTAACCAATTACCGTTCAAACAGTTAAATGAGTATTTGTTAAGCTCCAAAATAAATCACTAACATTGCAGGCCCGAGTCGATGTTGCGATATTTTATCATGTTGTGCATAGTTACCGTGGGAGAACAAAAGACTGCTGGTGATTGTGCACTTGTTCGATGTTCACTTGTTCAGTCACGACGATGTTATGGATGATTTACTAGGGAATTAGTGGGAATACCCCAAGATTTTAACACTAGAGATGGTGTTTTGTTTAATTAAAGAAGCGTGAGAACAAAATAGAGAAAATAGGATTGACGACTTTGGGCTTTTTAATTTTTTTAAGGTGTACTGGTGTCTTTTCCTAAAGTATTAATTTTCTGTGCAATGTTTTCTTAAGGCGGTACACTTGTGACAAAAATATAGTGAAATCGTGACCTCGCTATATTGCAAATTGTGTCCCTGCTATAACACCTACACCTACACTGTTCATATTTTATATATGGTTAATGACTCTAGAGTGCTATGAAGCTACATTTTTGAAATTCATAATAGTCTTTTTATTCGATTATGTCAAAAAGTGACGTTTTTTGGTTAAGATATTCGGACGAAAAGCTAACCTTTTAGGTAGAGTATTAATATTTGTGCCGTTGCTAGGTGACCCACTTTTCGTCTTAGGCCGAGAAGTACTTTTCGTACGCAAACGCGTTTTTTTAAGCAAACTGACACAGTCGAATAATTTTTTGTTCTTTTTTGTTTCATTTGTCTGTTTCGCAGATAACTACAATTAGCAAACTAAACAAAAATTTAGAATAATTTATAATAAAATATTAATATTCTAGTTATTTTAAGTTCTCACTTACAATCGAATAAAAAATAGTGTATGATACACGGACGAAAAAGCTCTCGTACTCCTAAGGTTGCCGAACTCGGCTTTGCTTCGTTCGGCAATTTTCCATAGTCGTACGAGAACTTGCATTTTTCGTCCTTGTAACATAAATAACTATTTTGTAGTAAAGAACAGTATATTTTGCCAATTTTTTTACCAGTTGTGTAATTTTTTCGACAAAAATTCTTTTCGTAGCACGTCTTACGACTATTTAAAACAAAACTAATTAATATACATTTTACTCGCATTTTACTAATGTCACGATTTGTAATATTAGAAAATCTGATGTGGCCAGCACACAACCTCCCGCCATATCTAGACTTATAAACATAAATTCAGTGCAAATGCAAATAAACATCTAAAATATACAAACACAGAAATTAGTATCACCTGAATCAAAAGATTCATTCTCAGGAAAACTCTTCTCATCCACTAAAAACTCACTACCTGATTTTTTGCATGAATCCAATGCCTTCCTTTACAGGTATGGCGGAAGGTAAAAACAAAAATTAAATTTTATTTTCTCTAATTGTTGTCGCAAGATTTATATTGTATGAAATTTTGCAATAAAACAATGCTTTGTCATTATTCGTGTAAAATTTAAGATTTTTATTTTGAGCAATATAGCTAGAAATGTAAGTTTTATTGCAGCAATATTTCTGTCAACAAGTGTAGCGCCGATGTACCGCCGTAAGCCCTGTTCTCACATGGATTCTTTCATGCTTTTGAACCCTGGGAAAAAATTATAAACTACGAGTATTTTGAAGTTATCAGTGAATTATAAATTCTTTCTTTCCAAGTTAATTGAAGATTTAAATATGCGGTGCCGCAGTTTGACAGGCAATTCTTGACTTGATTATTTTCATCATGATTCAGAAACAGCAAAGAATCCTCAAAGAATCCATGTGTGAACATGCCTTTATAGAACTTGGTATATTAAGAAATTCATACAAAATAGCTCATTATCTAATAAGACGTATCTTTTGGTACAGATATTTATTAGAAAATGTACCGTAGCCGAAACCTTGTCCAATTATTTTTCGTCTATAAGGTAAATGAAAAGAAACGAATGCAACTTTGACAAAAGGAATCCCGTGCATGGCACTAATTTATTCTCAACAGCGTCTCTGATCTTCTGATTTGGAAATATGCTGGTTATGTGGTGTGGGTACACTGGAATTTCAGGTAACTGAACTGAGAAAATTTATGTAAATAAATGAGAAAAAATGAAACTGTTTTTATATACGTATTTGGAAGCGTCGTGGGTGATACTATACTTTCAAAAGACAACACAGATTTCGGTTTCATCAGTAAAGGAGTACCTATAAATTACTGAAATACACGTATTTTAAAGGTCCCGTCTCTGTATCAAATTATAAGTATATATAAGTTCTTGGTTTATTCATTGTATATATTATAAATTTGGAAAAAAAACCAGATCTAGATGTCTGTGAAAGAATTACTTAATCTAGGTTTATGCCGAGTTTATGCCAAGTTAGAATTCTGAAAAAATGTTTTTAATCCATATACAAAATTAATCAAAAACTGTATTTTAAGCAATTTTTGACATGATACCTATATCTTATGATTTGTTAGAAAATTTAGCTGTAGCTGTAAATAAATTTTAGAAATTTTACTTAATCTATAAAACTTTGTGAGCATTTCAAAAATTACTAGACTGCTTTTACGTATTTTCAGCGAACGCTTCCATTATTTACATTGAGACAAATGCGGAGTTGAGCTACGTGGAGACCGAATGGAGACGGTCTGCTTAATCTACTTAAATTTATTTTTAACTCGACGTAAACACAGATTCATTTTAATAGAAAACACAATTAATTATTCTTTACCTTTAAAATTTAGATTATGTAACGAATAAAATAGAAACTGCTACACTTACACTTCTATAAACACCAAATTATATTGCCAATTTTTGTCGTGACCATCTCTTCTTTCTGTTTCTCTGCCATTTCATTCTCCACGTCATAGAGCAGTCCCATAGATTACCAAGTAATCTAGAAGCTCAGAAACCACTAAACAGCAACATAATGCCAGGTTTCACCATGAGAAACCCCATGTGACCTTTTCCTAACCCTACTTAATCAAGGTATCACGCACTTTATACCACCGACTAACTCTGCAGTGTATGTTAGACAAGACAAGTACTTTACGCACAATTTATGATGAGAAAAGCAAAAATTGCTGATGATAAAAAGAGAATTGTACAGGTTTTTTTAGGTTCCATTGAGGAGAACTTTCATTCATGATCATGACATTTTAAATTTAATTCTGGTTTATTAACTAGATTATGGTTACTGCGTTACTAGTTCAGTAATGACCTTTCTAAATGTTACAAAGTTGTACATACTGCTAATATTTTTGTTAGCATGACTTTACGCACTTCAATCAATTTTTTAAAACTTTTACGTAATATAGTCCTTTTAAAATATTTGTTTTAAATTTTAATACTGCACTTAGGTACTCGTAGCAACCAGTTATACATTTAAAATTATTTTGATGTATTATTTGATGCCAGACATGCGGCATTCGGCGAATCCCGAGCACCTGTTCGCCGAACTTCGCTCAGTGTGTATGGGGAGTTCGTGATTTGGCGAATCGATCGGCGAACTGTTCGCCTCTTCCCGTCTAGAGTCGGTAAACTAACACAGATCAAAGTGGGCGAATGTTCTTCTAGAGGGGGTTCGGACAACCGATCACACATTCAGGATTCGGCGAACAGCGAACTGTCGAATCACTTACTTCAGTTTCTGCTCAGTAACGAGTAAATAAGTTATTGAACTTATTCGTAGTAGCAATATATTTTATTATAAATACAAATTATTATCATAAATAATTTTTCAAAGTACTGGTCTAGACTCCCACACGGCCTCAATCGATGATCTATTATTGTTGTTGTTAATCTGATTGATTGATATTACAAAAGGTTTATAATCTCGTTGTTCTTATAGTTCTCTATTTTGTATAAATAAATGAAAGAAATTATGAAATTTTGTCCCCTGACAAGAATTCGGAAAAATGTAGAAATGTTGTTTTTGCAAATGAATATTCAACTAGACGAACATTCGGCCTTTTCCCATATTTTTCTTGTTAATCGGCGAATGCCGCATGTGTGAACACAAAGGCGAACACCGTTCGGCAAATCACGAACGTTCGAGATTCGGCGAATGCCGCATGTCTGGCCCCGGCTTTAGTCTATGACACAGACAATCAATCGAATGCAAATAAGCTTGAATCCACTGCAATAAATAATAAGTTTCACTACTGAAAATTAAAAGTAAACACTATTTCTAAAACATTATTAATTTACATAGGAATTGTGTAGTGTATGTCGTAGGCGGATTGTAAAATTAGGCTTGTTTAAAAAGCCTAGGCATGAAGGCATATTATGAAACACAATGTCACATCATTTTATTTCACTCCAAGTAGGGTATTAGGTTCGTTATTTATTTCAGTACAACCAACCAAAACTGAGTATGCGGGACTCACACGAAGGGTATTGTGTTGTGTATTTAGTTCAGTTCAATCAGAGTTTGTACCAAAACCGAGTATTTTAGACTCAAAAAGGTATTGTATTTATTATTTAATTCGGTGCAATCAGACCAAAACCGAGTCTGGGATTCAAGAAGGGTATCGAGTAGTTTATTTAGGACAGTTAAGTGTTTCTAACAAAAGCCTCGGCATATTGCGTAATGTAATGATGACATTGTATGCCGAGTCATTTAGAAAACGACTTATTTTATAAGTAGCCACGACATGTATTAGAAAAAATGGTTGAAGAGAAATAAAAGGTGTTCATCTGAATTATAGTTATTTATTGGATCGTGTATGCGGTTACCAGCCGTCAATGGGTGCTCATTGCTCATGATCGTTAATGAAGAGTGCACCACAGGAGATATCTGAAATATGAAGCTACTTGACTGGGTTCAAATTTGAGTTGTCAAATCAACAGTGGATCACATAGCGCTCTCATTTATTGTCATCTGCTCCATAAATAAATAAATTCGACATAAGCTTCTAGGATTTTCGTTCTCACTTTTCTCTGGCAGGTCCCGATATCTCCGCATACCTTGTACAGAACACGGATGTGAATAACCCCATCTGACGTGGACCGCGGCATAGAGGGCCGTGGAGCTGGACCGCGCCCGCTGGACTTGCTGGTCACAAAGGTCACTGACCCCAGCACCAGCGGCCTTCCAAACTCACTGCTGCTGCAAGATGCACAAGACACATAGCCACAGAGGCTGATAGAGATAGAGAAGGTGTATTCTGATCTAGTGTATTTTAAAATGAAATGGAAATAATTAGTTAGGAAATTATCAATGAATACTGGTAGAACTCATAGCCAAAGAAGTTGAGGAATAAAAATCGTAATTGGAAATAGAGATAGGTTAGTAAAATCTATAGATAATGCCACACTGAAGGTTTAGTATGGGAATGATACAAATTTGATATAAACGTAAATTAAATGTATTAAACTTCATTCAAAACTTTTGCAATTTGGATTGCAATTAAGTACTTATTAACTAGATAGTGCTATAGAATCTTCGGTAAACAGCCGAATGCGTTATGTGACCGATTCGAATCCTGACAATTAAGATTCGAATCCAGTGTTTGACAGGTAATTCTCATCAGTATTATTTGTCTCAAAATGAAAAAATCTTCAAAGAATCCATGTATGAACACAATAATTATCAACAACATAATAATACGTTAGTTACTTATAATACGTTAGATAGGTAGGTACTTATAATTCATTAGTTACGGACTTACTACGTTTGATACAACCATAATATCATCAAAACCTTCCATAATATGCGAACTGTCAACTGATTGACAAATAAAATTGTTGATTTGTTTTAACGTCGCTATCGCTGATGATACGATTCTGCTTTGAATATAACGCGAATATATGCGATTTAAGCCCCCTTGGTTGTTCAAAGAGACTCGGTTTCACCTCGGCGCTTAGCAACATTCTCGGTATTATAAATCGCATAATATTCATCTTATATTAATAGCTATATTACTATTAATATCTTTTTTAAGTATGATACTCGTAAAAGCAAACTATGAAAAATTGTCTCGAAAATTGTCATTACTGAAACTAGACCCCAAAAGGGAAACGTATTATACGTTAACATTAACAGAAACATATTGAAATATAACTTACATCAATAAAACGATAAAATCTTTTGCATCCACTTCCAAATGTATTGAAAAGTCGTAGCTTCTAGATCCTTATTCCTTGTAAAATCTCTTCTACGTGAAACTAAAACTAAAAGTATTAAAATTGCAAAATGGTGCAAGTTTTGCTACGCTAAGGCAGCACGTACCGCATAACGATTATGTGCAGAACATTTTCATATTTAGTCCTGGTGCAAGGACAGTGATTTTAACTTTTGCATCGCGAGTGCTTCGTTATGCAGACAGTGTTTTAAGTTATGAAATGAGTTGAGAAGATAATCAACTTGTTGACGGCGTCTGTGTTAGCCTATTTAAGGAAACTTGATTTCGGAATTGTTCAACTTTATCACATAAAATTGCTACATTATTTACTATTATTAATTCTGCAAATTTCAAATATTTACTTATAAATTTGTCTAGTAATTAAGATAATCACAACATGCGGAGAAAACACAATTTTCTTCTCGCGAAATAGTGACGAAAATCAGTTTCCGCTCTCTAGAGTAAGCATGTTACCACCAGTGTTATTTTACGATGAAATGTTTTAAAAATTGTAAGTAAATTTAATATTTCATTGAAAATTCTGGTTTTATAGTGATATAGGTACTGCGTAAACTATTATTTGACAATTATTATGTTTTATACTTTCTTTTTCTACAATATCTCGATTTTACAACTTAAATTTAATTTCGCATATTGGCTGTAGTGAAACATTTCGTTGTTTTTAAACGTCATTCTGAAAGATGGCAGTTATAACCTAACTTCTATAGTTATGTGTTTTTTCTACATTTACAATGTGTTTTAAATTTCTCGTGAAAAAATTGTTGTGTCTAACACGAGAGGGCGTTTTCCATAAGTGCTTTCCTCTCTAATTGGACAAATAACTATTGTTAGTACAATTAAATGTTGCCGAATCCAATGCTGCAAACATAATTCAGTTATCTTTTATAGTTTATAGCTCGTTGAAGAATATAATCTTATTTTTACTTTACCATCTTATTTACAGGTAAATTAAAGTAATACCTAGGTGTTATTTTGGTTAATCGTAATTGATATGCAAGTATGTAGGTATAATATAAAATATGTTAGTTGTTTTTAAGAGTACAAACACAATGGTCCTAATTTATAACTGCATTTTAATGAAAGAGTGTTTTATTTATTTTCACTAGAAATAGAATAAATAAGGCAAGAATAAATAAGGATCGTCGTGTTATTTATAGACGCCTTAAGTCGCACGATTTTGCAAAATCCGTATACATATTATTCATTTCAAAGTAGGTGGTGTTTTATGGCCAACCACGATTATTCTACGGGAATATTGCAAATAATATATTTAACCAACAAACGCGGACCTGTTTATCGAAAAATCATTCGCTTTTTGTTTTTATATTGTGTAGGTTTAATTGCACTGCTGCATAAAGTGGGCTGTGAAATTGATTGTTTTGTAGCACAAATTGAAGAGCGGAATTATTTGATGCTGGTTTATTAAAGCTATTTATTTAGATAACGAACGTGCGTGCAGCGTACCAATCACATAGTTTTTGCTACAATTGTTTTAATGAACAAATAAAAGTATAACAATCTCTCCTGTAATGAGTACTAACAACCATGAATATGTCCCAGGCTAAAATTCAGTCGTTTTATAATACGCCTAGGCGTTTCCTATATGACTCGGCATATAATGTTTTATTATTTTATTACACAATATGCCGGTGTTTTAGTAGAAATTGTGAATGTCTGAATTGATTTAAATAAACAACCCAATACTCGACCAATACCCTTCATGAATCAAACGGACTCGGCTTTGGTAAGACACTCTAATTGCACTGAATTAAATAAAGAACCCAATACCCTTCTTGAGTCATAATTACTTGATTTTGGTACAAACTCTGTTTGAACGGAACTAGATAATCAACCCAATATCCTTCGTGAGTTCCACATACTCAGTTTTGGTTGATTGAACTGAACTAAATAAAAAACCTAATTCCCTACTTGAGTGAAATAAAATGATGTGACATTGTGTTTTATAATATGCCGATAATATGCATACATGCCTAGGCTTTTTATAAAAAGCCTAATTTTACAATCTGCCTACGACAAATAAAACATACAGGTCATGGATCAAAAATATATTTTTTAAATATTTGCAAAATTAAGGCTGGTGTAAAAGTGGGCAATTTTAGGACCACTGGAGTAGCATATTGAAAGCAACAAAATCAAAACTAATTATCAAAATGACATTACACAATGCTCATTAAATTTAGAAATTTAAATAAACCAGTGACAAAAAAATATTCACTTAAAATACGATGCAATAATATTGCGAATTTAAAAAAATTGTTTTGTTCTATGATCTGCACGTTGTAGTATATACCCTTTAATTTTTTGCTCGATGTATGAAAACACTCTACTAAAATATCGATAAAATATACTATATTGTTCAATGATATTGAAAATGTGGTTGTTACTAAAATTTCAACATGTAATTTTTCCTAGACGGGTGGTAAAAATAAATAATACTCTTGAGAGATATACAAGAAAATTAAAGGTTAAAGTTGCTTCAAATTCAAGTTTGCGTGCCTCAAGTTCTAACTTCTAAACATCTCTACAATTTCCCAAGAAAACTTTTATCTCATTTAATATTTATGAGCGTCTATACCTTGGTAAAAAATCTTGAGGAAAACTCGATGGGTCGTCTGTATAGTTTTACAATATATCAAGAAAAGCCCAAAAAACTGAGTCTCGTAAAAACGGTGCCAACTTTGACATGGATATTAATATTGGAAAATTTATGGCATATCAATCAAACACGAAAAGGGAGAAATTATTTTTAAAGAGATGCATTTTTCGAATGATGAAACACTGACAAATTATCCTTTCCTGCAACTTGACTAACAACGATTTAAATTTCTTTAGTTTGTTTTGTTAACTGGACACTAATGTTTCTGAAAACAGCAGCACGGCGAAACTGCGCAGTAACTGAGACTAGTAAAATGGTAAAATGCATTCTGATGCAACTGTTGTGTGCAATCACATGCTATACACCTGTGACGTTGCATTAACGTAACATGACCGTAACCATAACGTAACATAATGTTCCGTAATGGGATGCCAAGAACATCACAGACCTCAGAGGAAAGCTCAAGGAAGAGAACGTATGGATATTTTAATCAAAAAAGAAAAATTGTTGGTAATACGTTTTTTCTACGACTGTTAAATATTGTATTAATGCATTTGTTCTGTGTAGTAATGCTAGCGATTAATTAAGCAATCATTTAAAAAGCTTGCATTTTTATATATAATTTTGTTCCCAAGTATCGCGTGTCTATTGCTGATGTATTTGATTTATACGCACACAATATTTACATCTAACCTAACCTAACCTACAAATTTTTTAATAATAAAACAAGTAAGTAAACATAGTTCAAAGTTGGTCAGCTAGGTTTGTAAGTCTGGGTAAGTTATCGGGACTCATTCGGAATGCTTCATAAAATACGAAATATATACACCCAATACACGGATTGGTGTATCAGATACGTCACTCAAAGTAGATTTGAAATTTGAAGTCGTTTTAAAAAAGTCTTAGCTCTTGAATTAATCACTTATACAATATACACCTACTTATCAAGTTCGACGTATTCGTTCCAGAAAAAAATTAATCTAAAATCGTAAAACAACCTCATTTTCTGTAGTGTAGCTTATGCAAAAATTTGTTTATTTTGTTCTCTTAACCTCAAAAATATTAATATCGTGGTCTCCTTAATATTAATTTCTTGAACATTAAATTTCCGCTTTCGTAATCAGTGTACCTAAAGGAATAATTAAATAAGGCAAAGGTATACTTAATCATTATTAAAACAAAGTTTCATATTTCTAACGTGTAATTTAGGAAGCATCGTTAATAATACAGAGATAAAGTAACAAATTTTGAGCAGCATAAATTTAATTAGTAGTCTAGACCATACGTTGCAGTAGGTAGGTACCTTTACCAGCATTTCAAAGATGTACTTTATTAACAAAATTTTATTTTATTTCTCTGAAATGTGGATTCTTTGACGTTTGTTTCATGATTCTGAATCCTGAAAAAAAAATCGTGGTGAGAATTTCCTGACAAATAACGGCGTCGCTAAATTGAATCTTCAATGAGTCTCGAATATGAGTAATTTCTAATTCATTGATAGCTTCAAGACAGTGATATTTTTCAGGATTCAGAAGAATGAAAGTATCCTTGTGTGAACAGAGTATACATTGGAAGAATTAAATACATAATTAACCACCAATTTCTTTTGCATTCTGCATTCATCGAATTCAATCCAGTAGTAGACTCCAAGTCTTGTATTTGATGAATCCTACGTAGATCGCGATTTGCCTATCGCTGGCGATGTTAGCATAGCATGCTTCGATCTTCCGGGTAAATTCCGGACAAGCGAGACATTCCTGCCGTGCCCCAAACTCCGGACACTAGATGTCTCAATGTCAAAGGTCAGGAATAGGTCTGGCGTACTGGATACATACAGCCCTATTCACTCATGAATTCTTTAAGGATTCTTTCATGCTTCTGAAACCTGAAAGAAAGAAATTCACTGTTTTGAAGCTATTAATGAAGTTGAAATTCTTCTATTCCAAAACTCATTGAAGGACCAATTTAGTGACCCCGCTATTTGACAGGCAATTCTCACCAGAATTAATTTCTCAAAATTCTGAAACATGAAGAAATTCTCAAAGAATCATTAATTAACCTCTAGGATATTTCCCATTTTATCAAAAGCACAGATCATTGAGAATATTGTTTATCTACGACTACTATGAAATAGTATAAAACGTAATGAGAATGAGCATGGAAAGTGAATGATTTTTGGTGAGTGGGAATGTTGACGCACGAAACTTGCCGAGTTCGGCAATCTTACGAGCATTCGATAAACACTTTCCGGCAAGTCATGTACACTATTTTTAACACGAACATAAATATTAAATATTTTATTCATAAATATACATATTTTATGGCAGCTGTCACTAATATAATTTTAATATTACGAAGAAACAAATATACTACATTCGTGGAATACATGATACAAGATTTTCAATGACAAGAATAATTCTAAATTTTTAAATTATACCAGATACAGCAAAAGTACTACTTTAGTTTATGTGGATAAATCACTTTGTCGTGTTTGTCCATTTTTAAGGAATAATGCAATTTATCACGAAATACTTAATGACAGGAAAAAATTATCAAATGTCAGAGAGACAACACACGCCTACTAAAAGGGAAAACAAAAATTTAAACTGTCGCGATAAGACCTGTTTATATCGGACGGGTTGAACGGATATTTGATATTGTTTATTTTCGTAGCTAGGGAACTGTATGGAAATTGTTAGTTTCGTATATGGTCGTGAGAATTATTTTATTGCTTGCATAAAATAAAATGACAGGATCAAACAAAAATTTTAGTTTATTTATTTCGATATTATTGGTATCGTCATGTTTATAAATAAAACATAAATTGGTCGAACGTAAATTGCACTAAGTACCATTATTTTTAATAACAAATAATTTCAGTCGTAGATAAAATTATGTGTGTATTACGAGGGTAAAGTGTATTTGTTCCTCTTGCACTATTGCAGCTCTCGCCGCCGGCTCGTGCTGCAATTACCGTGCGCGAGTAACAAAGAGTCTCTTTACTCTCTTAATACACAAATAACTATTATGTGCCTCGCACAAAATATCTGCCTGTGGTGTATTATCTCTGTCATATTCTGTGTCTTTTGTGTAGAGAATAGTTTACGAGCTGAAATTTAATATTTTTCTGCTGTAGTGTACTGTGTGCTTTATGGTTGAGAGGCAGTGTTATTCGATTTAGTTTTTGTTTTTATTGGTAATGTGTTGGGCTTTGTTGTATTTGATGTGAAAATAGAACGAAATGTTTTTTGTTTTTTTATTGTTAGAAAATAGATGAAGTGGTATTAAACAAATAATGGGTGACCACAAAAATAATTGTTTTATTTTGAATGCTCAATTTAAATACCTGTCTATTCATTATATAATATCTATACAAATTTTATTACCTAGTAATTTGAAATTACACTTTATGGCCCCATGTTCAATTTCTAAGGATTTATTTAAAATTAATTTTCCTTCCGTAATGTAAAGGAAGATATTGGAATTATGCTAAAAATCGGGTACCTAGTGAGTTTTACGTTGGTGAGCACGAATTAAGAATAGTTTCTATGTGTCGTGAATGCAACAACATTTCTTCTCATTTAAATTTTCTTTATAAATGAATTTAGATATAAGTTGGATACGATTATGTAATTACGAGTATATTTTATGTATTTATCTCACTGTTTATTGTAATATTATTTTGTAATCGCGACAAGTAGTCCTGTTGAATAATAAAGATTATTCATATTAAAGATTAGTATAACCTATATTTGATAGTTGTTATGCGATGATGTCTGTATGTATGTGTTGATGTATGTTCCATTCATGCGGATTTACGTAGTTTGGATAACTCAAATACAACTCATCTAAAAAAAATTATATTTGATATTATACAATTATACATATACAAATTGAAAGAGCTGATTAGATTTTTTAATTTATAAAGGACACAAATATTAATTTCTTCATCTTTATTGTTAATAAAGTTTTATACTCGAACTGCATTTGCTAATAAAGGATATATATTGTATAGATTAATTATTATGTTTCCAAATTAATATTTAATAATTTGACTATGACTATTTATCTAACATTTTAATTTATGTTTTACTATACGATTTACACCAAATATTACCAAGATATTACTTAGTCTCATTTCACTATTTCACATACCTACACAGAGAAAAAGGTTTCTTTAAGTAAAATACAATATGCTTAATAACAAAGAAATTATTCTTTTAAATAGTGGCAAATAAATATGATTTTGATGGTAAGAAATATTTGTTTTGAATTTATATATTTGATTTAAATGATAGAAGTATTTGAAAGAAACATTTCATTATTACAATCAAATATTACCAGATATATTACCACCAAACTTAAAGTTATTTGAATTAAAGAAATCAATTGTTACACTCAAATATTTCAGATGTATTACAGTCAAACAAATTTTTTTTCAATTAAAACGAACATTTATTTCATGAAAATTAATATGTTTATTTAACTCTAACATGGTCTTATTTAACTCAAACATGTAATTCAGTCGGTTTAAAAAAATAAATTTGTTTACTTGAAAAAATTAATAATTTGATTTAAATATAATTATTTATTTATTTCAAATACACTTATAAAATATATTTATTATAATAAATACCTCCATATAATATAATAAACAATATAAAAAATAGATTGAGGGTTTCCAGTGCGATTTTCCAATCCGTGATCGTCCATTGGTGCGGTATTAAATGCGATAGCAAACTGATTTGTATTTACAGTCTTGTATCTAAATAAAAATGAAAAGTAATTTTAAAAACGTAATAACACCTAAAATATTTGAACTATATTACTTTCTGGCATATTCTCCTCTAATAATTGCATATAAATGTTCAGACGTTTGTCGGCATTTAAGTTCTGGCGACGTAAATCATAATTTAAAAAAAAAAGTTGTCCAATTGTTGAAAGTTAAAAGTCTATTCGGATATAATTCGTCCAAATCTAATTCAACCTGCAATATAAATTAATTATAACAAAATCCACTTTTATTCAAAATATTGGTTGGTTATCCTTAATTGCGAGTTAATACTAATAGTCTTACCAATGCGTGTCCGTTTTTTAGTTTAAGGCTTGGCCATTCATTAATAAAATCGCTCACATTGGCTGCATTACTTGTCTTACGCAACATTAGCGTTTGTCTCCATTTTACGACAATTTCCTCTCATGGTTCACTGCGGGTGTCTAACCACTGTTTCATTTCTTTTGCATCACCTGAAATTTATAAACATTTATGTAATTAAACAATTTGAATATATAGTAATATATAATTTATTTTGAAATAATACCTGAAATTTCACTTGATACTGTATCTGATGAACTTGTTTTTGTTTTAATCAATCCTGCTTCTCTCAACTTAGTTCGACTATTTCTGTATTTGTCTATTTAGCTTCCCTTTAGCCACTCCAGGTTTACCAAGTTTTGAGCAAATTTTTAGTACTGGTGCAATATAGTAAATTTCTTTCTTTTCGTTTGGAACATGTTCCGTAATTTTAGTTGCAATTATTTCAAATTGGCTATTGTTATAATGACTACAAAATGGATTTATAAAACAAAAATATTAAATATGAATAGACAAAGAACAATAAATAATTAGCTATTAAACTGAAATAAATATTTAATCAATAGATCAACCAAGTCTGATCGCGATTTTCTTATTAGTAACTCTCCAATGTTTATGATTTCAAATCGTAATAATTACTGTTAAAAAAAACGTATTTTGTATCAAAATCAAAATTATTATCATGCTACAGTGCATGCATTTAAAATTTATTAATTCTAAATAATTACAATATGCATGTAATAAGAAATGTTTAAAAGTTTAGAATATAGAAATTTTAATCAGTTATCGTCTGCAACGGCTTAAAACAAGCAAATAAACTGTTCCGCAAACATAGCAATCACTATAATTCAAAATACTACTTCGATGTACGAGCACAAATGAAGAACGACCAATTTGATCTATTTACAAGAAGTTTTAGCCTATTTTTCCAACACCTACCATATTATTCATAGATACAAATAAACATTATAAGTAGGTGTTGTACAAAACACACTTCACATGCTTTACTACAATAATATTTTATTAACATTTACCTTTGTCCAATACACATTGAAACGAAGACATAATAACAATACTGCGTGGTATCACTATAATATGTAATTCACTCGATTCATTGGCAGAACGCCGAACGCGGGATACACGCATGTTTTGCTACGAAGCGACCAATCAGCGATGTAAAAATAAGTCACATGTTCAGCTGTGAACGCGCGTGATTTGAAATCAAAGAAATATTTGTTTGGTACAAATAAATAGTATTCAAGTCAAATATTTAAAATCCTTTGAATGGAATAGAAATTTATTTGAATCAAATTGAATATTTTTTTGTTTTAATATAAAATATTATGTAAAATTAAATAAACTGATTTATTAAAACGGAAAAAATTCAAATTGTTTCGAATGAAACATTTATTTCTTTAAAACAAATGTAGTTATTATAGATTGGAATAAACTACATACTTAGCACAAAAAATTATATAGCGTTGAATCAAATATATAAGACAGTATTTCATTTGAAGAAACGTGTTATTGATTATAAAAGAAAGAAACATATTTATTTGAATCGAATAAGAATATATCTGAATCAAAGATATATACCAAACAAATTATTAGTTATTTCAGAAAAACATATTTCTTTATAAATAAATCAGAATTGTTTGACTAGAGTAACATTTATTTGCATTAAAGAAATATTCCTTAAAGAAATATATTTCTTACACTGAAACAAACCTTTTTCTCTGTGTACCTTCGCTACATTCGATATAATATAGGTAAGGGAATGGTCCATTAAAACCACATATAAATAAAACAAACAATGTCTATGTTAAAATGTATAATTCAAATATTCCAAGAACAAGAATTGAAATTCGTAGGGTTTGGTCTAGCACTCAATGAATTATTTCCTCTTTGTTATTCATTTGTTTCCAGGTATTGGCAACGTAACACTCCTATCGAGTGGGCCGTGAAAATTAACCGTTTATTTTAAATACTGTAATAATCGCCCACGGGTGGAATTAAATGTTATTTGATTATTAAAATCATGTTCGCGTGTTTGTTCATATAAAGGGGAAGGGCTTGGACAATACTGCGGAGGGAAAAAGTATACGCTGCGAAGCTTCGATCTACCTGTAGTTATGTAATTAGTTTGTTATTATAATTAGTAGGAGGATTAAGATGAATCGCATAATCTTAAGAGTGAAAGTTTATGAATATTCATTTTAATTTTTGTATGAAACTAGATTTTTTATGCTTATTAATTATTATAAATCTTGTTTAGAATACTCGTACTTACATTTATGCTGTAACACTTTTATGAAGAAGTCATTTATTTTGGTTTTGTTTTGTATATACTTACGACTAGAACATAGAGCTGGGCACGTGAGTAAATTTTTGTTCACGATTGCGCACGCTTACGAAACTAACAACGAAATCACGCCCAATCACGCACGACATTTTACGTTTGACGCACGATCACTCACACTATAGACGACGGTTCACGTTCGGATCACGAAAAATATATTTTTTAAATTGAGCAATAATAAGTTTTAAGTTATACCTAAGCTGCGCAAAATAGTAGTGAAAAGTACGAGTAGGTATAACTTACGCTCCAATTTTTTCGACCCTGTGTACTCATTCGCAAACTAGTATTGCCGAATTTGCCATTTGTTGTGTTGAAATTTTGCAAATTATGTATTATGTCGTGATTCGTGATTCTTACTCACGCCCGAACAAAATTCCCTCACGTCCACAATCCGCGCCTACCTGTACTTACGACGTTTCAGGAGCAATGTATCTATAAAACCCTGTTTACACAGATTCTTTGAGGATTCTTTCATGCTTCTAAATCCTGGAAAATAATTTTTTATTAATGATTTATAAATTCTTCGTTTCCAAGACTCATTGATGATTCAATTTATCGGTGCCACTATTTGATTTCGGAAGTATGAAATAATCCTCAACGAATTAATGTGTGAAAGAAGCTTAATGTTGCTTAGATTTATATCTATCTTATATTTTCATAATGGAACATTTTAGGAATAAATATGTTTCTACTTTTTGCATAACTTAAAATAATTTCAAGTAAAACTACATAAAATATTGAACATAGTTATTTATGTTGTGCAGTTTTAAAGTAGTATTTCTCCTATAAATAATAATTCAGAATGTTTTAAAAATGATTGAAATTATTCTTTGTGTTGTGTCTAACATGAGTTTAGTAGTATCGTCACATATTTGCTATTGTAATCTCAATAATTCAACGATCAATTTATTCAAACTAAATTCAATGTTAGGTGTTGGCGCCGCTTAAACAAATTATAGGTCCGTCTAAGAACATAATTGTCCTTGTTACTTAGCTTACTAAACAGTGCCATACATATGTATGCCACGTTGTATACCATTGTTATTGTGATTTACTTTAGTGCTAGATTATGTATCAATTTGTTTATTCAAATTCGATTGCGCAAGTAGGCAAATGGAATCAAAATGCAATTGTGCCTATTTCTTATAATGACAGACATTCCTACTTACATCCATTTTATGTAGGTAGGTAAAGTAATCGACATGTCAAATAATATGCGGTATTTCAAATACTATTGATATTTTTAGTAAGATATGGACAGAAAACTAAGTAACTTCAAATTAAAACGTTGTGGATTTTGCATTATTGCCATATTAAGTTCTTAATTCTTTAGGATATAACAAAACATTTAAGGCATAATGTAACAATTATTTTGTAGGAACTATAGTATGTATGTAATATAGAAGTAGGAGAGACCGGAGTGACATTTTTTTGGAAAATTTATCCTAACGTCTCTTTGTATTGAGTATGGGTAAAACGATTAAAATGAAATTGTTTGGATTTAAGGCTCTACACTTGTTGAACGCAATATTGCTTCAACAGAATCAGAATTCAAGATTCTGGCTACATTGCTCAAAATAAAAATCTGAAATTTACCATAAGTAATTACGAAGCATTATTTTATTGAAAAATTCATACAATACATTGTTGCGACAACAATTAGAGAAAATAAGAATGAGTTTATGTATTTTAATATTGCAAATGATGGCTTTATTATTGCATATTTATTAATTTTGTTTTAAATAGTCGATTCCTTGCATTGTTCGTGAGAGTGCTAAGAAAATATTTTTTTCAAAAAAATTACACATCTGACGAAAAAAAATAGTAAAAAATCGGCCAAATTGACTATTTTTACTAATTTATTACTAAAATACCATTAAGTATTTCAAAAATATAATTTCTTAGCACTCTAGAGTCATGTCTTAACTATCTATATATAAAATATGAACAGTGTAGGTGTACTAACAAGAGCTCAGTTTGTAATATAGCAAGCTCCCTTTTTCACTATATTTTTGGCACAAGTGTAGCGCCTTAAAGAGTAACTGGATTGACTATATAATATCATATTTATTTGGAAGCTAATGTAATGACAAGTAAATGAAAATTGTTGTTTTTCAACATTCAGCAGGTGTCCCAATCTACCCCAGCCTTGGGATAGGTTGTTACAGCATACAGAGCAAAAAGTTACAGAAAGCGTCTTGAACATTTTAGTCACTTATTTCTAACTTTAATCAATGGAATCACTTTAATTTGTCAATCTTCAAAATGGATTTCTTACTTAATTGAATATTTTGTGGTGTGTCTGTAAAAATTGCTGATTTTCTTGTCTTACGTGTGATTTTTACTTTTGGCGCAGCTTTTGGATTAGATCTATAATTATTTAGTAGAAAACTGTGCTTTTTCAATGTTCAGTAAGTTCTTATCCTGAAAATAATAAAATTTCAAATAAATAACTCAAAACTTTAGAACGGGGCAGATTTTAACACTTAACAACCTGCCTCATTTGTATGTAACTTTCTGCCCCAATACCAAAATGATACATTTGAGATGAAATAAATAAGAACTACGCAATTATTTTTAAATATACAAAGGGGTTTCATAAACAAGGAGCTTAAAGTAACAAAAATAACATATTTAAAGGATTGCAGTAAATGGGTTGCAGTCAAAAAGATACCTACTCCTGAGGAGGGCTCATGTGGAGCCGAAACCCATTTACTGCAATCCTTTAAATAAAACTTCCAGTCAAGTAAATTCCAACTTCAAAAATAACATACTAAATCTAATAAATTATCTAAATTATCTCTACAACATAAGACCAAAATTACGAAAAAGATTAAAAGTTACAAACATGCTGTTTTTGTTCACCACGTACGCAGATGTATTCAGTGACTACGTAGACGCCATTACAGTACAGGAGGCGATAGCAGACGTTGCCATGATCGTTTGTGCCTTTATAGCACATCTCTAAGTCTTTTTCATTATCTGTAATGTGCCCTATAACAACTTACCCCTTACCCCCGTAACAACCAACCCAGATCTCCCCTAGTAACAGAAAAATTAGATTTACACTCTTATAAAATGTAGGAATAATTAGAATTTTATTTTCGTAATTTATTAATAATTCTAAAATCAAATTTAAGAAACGGTCGGTTTGTCGTTTGTACAGTCAATTTCCATATGATATTTTAAAACTATGACGATAAACATAAATATGCCACTTCAATTTGCCATTTGGACGTGTTGGATTTAAAACTGGTGGTGCTCTGGTCAATCACAAGCATAGAAATCACCTTAGAATTTTGTTTTTATTTAAAACTGGTGGTGCTCTGGCCAATCACAAGCATAGAAATCACCTTAGAATTTTGTTTTTATTCCTGGCGTCCTGTCAGTTTAAAAACTGACTTTAGTCAGCCATAAAGAAATTAAAGAGTACCAACGTATAAATTTCGCCAATCGTGATATTCTGAATCGCAAACCAGCTATAAATATAAACTAGAATTCTACTTCTACAGCTACAGTTCCTTCTTTAGCATCGATATAAAAATCAAAAGTTATTCCGTCAGAGATAACAACCCAACAAGCGCAGAATATTTACTGGTTTTTATCGTTTCTCGTTTTTATCGGTATTTATCTTTTCACAAGGTCTTTCTCAAACCTTGAAGAAGCTTAAACTCTTCTTTGTTCTGATGTAGAGTAAACTTGCCATTAGCGATGGCTCACATGAATTCTTTAAGAATTCTTTCATGCTTCTGAATCATGGTGCGAATCGCCCGTCAAGTAGCGGCGCCGCTAAATTGAATTTTCTAATTCATTGAATGCTGTAAAACAGAGAATTAAGTAGCATTAAATAATCCCCAAAGAATTCATGTGTGAACAGGGCTTTAATGTTATTAATTTTAATCGAAAATCGAAAGTTATAACCGGACTGACTTGGAAATTAATCTGTCAACGGATGTTTAATTATTTGGTTGCGTAATTTGTAGAGAGGAATTTTCTTTGATCAACGGAAATAGTTTTAGTTTTAAATATCACTCGGGAGATTTAGATCTTAATGTGCTTTAGGTATAATTAAGAATTATATAAATATGTAATGGACTTTGTTTTGAATTAATTAAGAGTGTAAAAGACATTTTAAAGAAATAGTTATATGTATGCCAAGTGCTGAAAGTAGCTTTTTGCAGTTTGAGGCTAAAGATTGTAGCACGAGGGCTGCAAGTAGTCAGTAAGAACTGTTTATTTTTTCTACGATAACTAATTGATTTTTATTAGTAATCAAAATTTTGTAATTTTATCTGCATAAAAGCCGAAGGCTAAAATTTTTAATAGAAAAACAATACAACAAACTTGACATTTAGAAATTTTGATGGAAAATTGACATATTAGCAAAAATTAACCAAATCTTAATAAATTTGTTATCATTACTGAAACATATTTTTATAAGCAGCGGTCTGGGAATGTTTTCAGACCGTAACTAAACTCGGCGTCAAAAAAAGCCCCACTTGGAAAATCGCTTTAAAAAACCCGAAATTTCAAACCGTCGTAACTTGGTTCAATTTGGTCGAAAATGGAAGTCCAACCCATCCCCCGCAACAACACGACGAAAAAAATCTGACGTGGACACCACATGACTTCCTTGTACGCCTTGTGTGTTCATACTTTTCTTAATAACTAAAATGTAAAATAATATTAAAAATTCTTTTAACTTATTATACTAGTATACTCACAAATATATTTTAGTCATTTTATTTAAACTGCAGAAGAAGATATAAAGCATATTTTACTATTGTCACTGTCATGTCATAATCATTTAAATTTTACGTAGTAACAAATGTTAATCGATCATGGACTACAAGATACCGAAATACTATAAATTATAAATATATACTTTAATTATTTTTAAATGATAGCAGATACAAAAATATTTATAAAATACCGATTGTAGGTAATAATCACATAATCTTTCATTTAAAATAAAAAAAATTGTCTAAAATTAAATATTTATCGAAATATTTTTAAAAAGTACTACTTCCGGTTTGTAGACTGAAACCAAAAATAGGAGGTGCACAACTAGATGCTATAACAGTCCTAAATACAAAATTTCAACTTTCTACGTCTAACCGTATTTGAGTTATGCGACACACATACGTCCGTACGTACGTACGTACGTACATACGTACGTACGTACAGACGTCACGTCGAAACTAGTCTTAATGGATTCAGAAAAGGTCAAAACGGATATTTCCGTCAAAATCTGAGAACCGAAATTTTTCGCGATTACAATACTTCCTTACTTCGTACAAGGAAGTAAAAAATGTTTTTGAGGTGAAAAGTTGGTACAAGTTGTCAAAGTTTGACATGTTTTTTCATTCTGAATATTTTGTTTTTAGGTGTTTTAAGGTGGTTACCAAAGTAAACTTTTTAAATCGCAAAATTTCATCGACATTCGTGCGAAATTAACCAAGTTATGTCCAAAAAAGGCGCAAAATAAATTCATAACTTTGCTCCAAATTATCAAAATTTACATCCAAAAAGCCTTGACCATATTCTTACACACATACATGCATACAGACATCATCGTGAAACTATCAAAAATGAGTTGTAAGGACCCTAATTCGTGCTCATCCAGTAAAAACTCACTAAAACTGACGTTGGCAATACTTGCTATAAAATTTTACAGCTTCTACTAAAATGAGACAGACTTCTATTTCTACCTTGGGTACAAGAATAAGAAGATAACTTATTAAATAAATACATTTCACTAATTAAATAAATATAAGGTAAGTTAGTTTGTAAATGTCTTACTTTTAAACAGTGTCATCTAGTATGTCTTCAGGGAAATATATATATATAATAAACTTTATTTTCTGCAGCAATGAGCAAATAACGTCACATATAGTAGAAAATCTGAATTATGTTGCTAGCTGCAGAAGTGCGTTGTAACACGAGTACAACAGGTATTTTAAAATCTAGTATTATCGCAACTACCGCCAGTGATTTAAAATAGAAAAACTCACAATAAATGTAAGAAGCAATGTACTTTAAGTTTTTATTGTTATTTTTTAATTAATTTCACTAATTGTTTATAATAATAAGTTATACTAAGCTTTTGCCCAGTAAAATTAAGCACCGGGGAAAGTGATTAGTAAATTCTCGGGGCAAGTATGTAGCTAAAATTTAGTACGTACACATTTACCCCTTTTAATGTTAATGTTAAAAAAGTTATTTTTCTGCAGATTTAGTTTTGTGTGCTACAACATGGTTCGTAATTATGTAGTAGTAGTAGTTTATTTTTTGTTTTAGAGTTTATATTATTAAAGAAAAAAATATCTTGTTTTTATTTTGTATTCATGAAAAATGATACAACACAAAGCAAATAAAAAGTTTATATAAACTTCAGTTTTATTCATAAAAAATCTGACGTGGACACCACATGACTTCCTTGTACGCCTTGTGTGTTCATACTTTTCTTAATAACTAAAATGTAAAATAATATTAAAAATTCTTTTAACTTATTATACTAGTATACTCACAAATATATTTTAGTCATTTTATTTAAACTGCAGAAGAAGATATAAAGCATATTTTACTATTGTCACTGTCATGTCATAATCATTTAAATTTTACGTAGTAACAAATGTTAATCGATCATGGACTACAAGATACCGAAATACTATAAATTATAAATATATACTTTAATTATTTTTAAATGATAGCAGATACAAAAATATTTATAAAATACCGATTGTAGGTAATAATCACATAATCTTTCATTTAAAATAAAAAAAATTGTCTAAAATTAAATATTTATCGAAATATTTTTAAAAAGTACTACTTCCGGTTTGTAGACTGAAACCAAAAATAGGAGGTGCACAACTAGATGCTATAACAGTCCTAAATACAAAATTTCAACTTTCTACGTCTAACCGTATTTGAGTTATGCGACACACATACGTCCGTACGTACGTACGTACGTCCGTACGTACGTACATACGTACGTACGTACAGACGTCACGTCGAAACTAGTCTTAATGGATTCAGAAAAGGTCAAAACGGATATTTCCGTCAAAATCTGAGAACCGAAATTTTTCGCGATTACAATACTTCCTTACTTCGTACAAGGAAGTAAAAAATCTGACGTGGACACCACATGACTTCCTTGTACGCCTTGTGTGTTCATACTTTTCTTAATAACTAAAATGTAAAATAATATTAAAAATTCTTTTAACTTATTATACTAGTATACTCACAAATATATTTTAGTCATTTTATTTAAACTGCAGAAGAAGATATAAAGCATATTTTACTATTGTCACTGTCATGTCATAATCATTTAAATTTTACGTAATAACAAATGTTAAACGATCATGGAGTACAAGATACCGAAATACTATAAATTATAAATATATACTTTAATTATTTTTAAATGATAGCAGATACAAAAATATTTATAAAATACCGATTGTAGGTAATAATCACATAATCTTTCATTTAAAATAAAAAAAATTGTCTAAAATTAAATATTTATCGAAATATTTTTAAAAAGTACTACTTCCGGTTTGTAGACTGAAACCAAAAATAGGAGGTGCACAACTAGATGCTATAACAGTCCTAAATACAAAATTTCAACTTTCTACGTCTAACCGTATTTGAGTTATGCGACACACATACGTCCGTACGTACGTACGTACGTACGTACGTACGTACGTACGTACGTACGTACAGACGTCACGTCGAAACTAGTCATAATGGATTCAGAAAAGGTCAAAACGGATATTTCCGTCAAAATCTGAGAACCGAAATTTTTCGCGATTACAATACTTCCTTACTTCGTACAAGGAAGTAAAAACGAAAAAAATAGCAATATCTTCGTTATTTCTTGCAGTTTTACTAAGTTCGCCAGCTTTACTATAACACCATTCATACACAAGATACGGCGCGGTAACACACCCCATTTTTCCGGGAAAGTGCGTAGTATCGACATTGTTTAAAAAAATTATTTATAAATTAAACTGAAGAAATATTAATAGTTAATGCGCTTCAAATATCTAAAGGTAATACCCAAGGCATAATACTGTCAAAATTTGAACAACGAAATATAAATACTTTTTTAGATAAAAGCGAATTTGTGCGAACTATTAAAATTTTGCTAATCAATTACCCCACTTTACCTTAGCAAATATATTTAATATAAAAACAAAATGTTTAACACTCCAAATAAAAAGTAAAAGAAATTTCCACGTTTTATTATCTCCATTAAATGTTTACCTCCGTTTCGACTCATCTTAATTCCAATCTAATTAATGCCATTCAGCATTCTCTCGAAATATTTGAACCTCTCCCCTCTTTTTCTGGTGTGGGCCGTGGGCTAATCCAGTCGACCTTGACGTCCGCCTTCGAAAGCAACAAGTCTTAACCAACCGAAGCCATAGCCTTCTTGACTACTTGGCCATCGCCATCGAGTTCGAAACCAAACCATAGCTTGCGGGAAGAAATAAAGTTTAAGAAGATTCTTTGCTCTCTCTGATCGCAATTAAATTAGTATCGTAGTCCACACACTGCAGAAGAAAAATACTACGAACTTGAAATTAAAATTGGATTTCTAGAGGATAAGTTGATCAGAACCAAATTTTTAGACCTTTAAACTTAGAACTGATGTTATAAAAACTTTCCTTCAAAAATACTTTCCATTATTCAATTTTGTGTTATATACCTAATATGTTCTTAAAAGTAAAGGCTGGTTTATAATTTATAATGAATTAAGTAGGTAGTTATTTTTATTGTGTTCTGTAAAGTTGAACAAAAGCATTTATGTTACAACTCCGAGTATATGAACCGTAAGAAAGAAATGCCTATAGTTCAACTTTACAGAACACAGAATAAGTAACCGGTTACATCCATTATAAACCAGCTTTAAGAGGACAAGAGGAGTAAAAATAAATGTCTACTCTTAACAATATCTATACTATACTCTATAACACTCTTAAACAATGCAGTAAATATATACTCTTAAATAATGCAGAAAATTTCACGTGAATTATTAAATAACAATCAATTCATTAAATATGTAGGTACGTTCCAGTTTTGGATTAAAATATTTAAAAATTCTAAAATCAAACATTTTTCATTTTTTTTCATTTAATAGCATTTTGATGAAATAATGTTAAATTTTAGTTCATACTTTAAACCGCTTTAAACCGTTCGCACCCATCGATTCGACTCCGATTATACCAAAATATTTTTTTGTACTCATCACCTAGGAAATGTCATATTAAACACGCTATTGACAATCGGAAATGCAATTTCCCAGTGTAGTCAATCAGGAAAAATGCAAACACTGGCCTTTCTAAAAATGTCAGTAAAATCATCTTAAAAATAATAAAATTTAGTTTATAAAGTGTTACTTCCCGGAATTATAATTAATGAAACCCACCGAAAACCGCCAATATTTAAAAATAAAACTTGTGTGCAACTCGCCATCTGTCGGTAGTAGTGAGTAGAAAAAACATCGTAACCTCAAATTTAATGATCAGACTACAACTACAACTTGAATGTATTTGATTATAGTTTTATTCGTTACAAAAAACATTGTACAAACATCTTGCGGGAAGACACCATCCCAGCATTCACGTAAATTAAACCCTCGCTTCGCTCGTGTTTCAAGGAACCACTCATGTGAGATCAAAATTTGGTTCGTAAATAACTATTAACGGTTCAGGTTTGGTTTCGGGTTCGATAAAATAGCAGCGGTTCGTTCCGGTTTTCGTTCCTGTTCCGGTTCGGTTTGAGTCTCTGACTTCTAGTTAAAAAAACAGATAATAGTTCTTTTAATTTAGTTGTAAATGTAGCTTAACTTTATAATCTGTCCAAATTAAGCTGTTAAATTTTTGTAACATCCTTTCGTATTAAATAATCCAGCTCATAAAATTCCTGCCATATTATCTTAATCTTCTTCTCTCCCGTTATTTTTAATTGCGAGTTTTGTTTATGCCGTAACAGTAGGAAATAATTGAATTTGTCTTTTGATTTACTAGTGTCATAACAACAAACGGTACCTGCGAGTATAATATGCAAGTGCGAGATCTGAGCCTTGGTCGTTCTGAACGCAGCTATTCGACGAAGAATATTTTGCACGGTGTAATATTCCGCGGTCACCATCTGTTGTTTGCTTCACGATGGTGCGTTGTTCTTGGAGAACACGTACTTCACGTTAATAAAATAGTTGCTGTGGTTTTGATTTGACTTTAAGGTTTGCCAAGATTTTATTTTTTATGTACATTCCGGTATACCAAATTGATTAAAGAATCCTAATGACTTGGGTTGGGTTTAAATTAACTTCAAATTTTGCAACATTTTTACTCAGATCTGTATAAGAGAGGTATTTTAATCACTAATCATACTAAAAATTCGATAGTGAGTTTTCAATGAATAAGCACGTTTTAAGGTCCCTAGAATACGATTTTGATAGCAATGGTGTCTGTATGTGAGGATGGATAGTTGGATGGATGGATGTTGGAGGTACGATAACTCAAATACGACTGAATAAAAAAAATTGAAATTTTGTATACAATATTCTGATACCCTAGATTATATCTGATTTGTTGATCATGCAACCGGAAGTGGTAGTTTCTTGAAGATCTGAAAAGTTTTTCTGACATATCAAAATTTATGGATTAATAGGAACTTTTTGTTACTATCTACAATTATTTGAATTTAAAATTTTGTTTTTATCTACTTAGCACCATTTTTCAAGAATTTAAGAAGTTAAAAATTCTACAAATTTGTTACAATTTTGATTTACCTATCTATTTACCAAAGAAAACAAAAAATTAAATATTTGAGTATTAATGACATGAATTTTTGACTTATTAGCTGCGTTCAATGAACTTAGCAAATCTATGGAATTTTCTTTACGTTGATTGGTGTGGTGTACAAGTGAAAATTTAACTAACAAATTATGTCAACATTGCTAGCAAAAAAACTGCTCCTTTTGCTGCGCTAGCGATATTAAAAAAGATAGACAAACCATAGATAGTAACATTATCAAATACACTGTTGCACCAATCAGCATAAAGAAACTTCGGTAGATTTGCTAGCTTCATTGAACGCAGCTATTAACAAATAATTATGATAATTTCCCACATAGTAAGTAGTTAAGGTAAACCAATCATTTGCTTCAATTTTTTAATTCTAACCAATGACGTACATAATATAACGGCAAAAAATGTAAAAATGCCCTACCGATTGTTCAAAGGACGTTACATTCCTATGACTACCATGTATGACATTTGTTTGGATTTTGTATTGTCTTTAATAAATTTTAAATGAAAGTAAAAATGTCAAATAAATCTTTTTGTGACAACTTCTTACACGATGTAATATAAAAAATATCAAATATAACGTCAAAAACCTTACTTTTGGAATCAATTAATAATGAACTTGTGAAATGAAGGAAACTAAAATTTTGACACTCAGATTTTAGTAAAAAATTAAATATCAAAATAAACAACGGTTTCGGTATTAATTTTAAAACACGAGGGTACATTGCAGTACATTTCAGTTATCCCTGATGAAGTATCAAAATTGATACGAAATATTGGATTTTAAATAAAATTAACAAAAAATTCAAAAGTTTCTTCTAATTACTCAAAACCTAATAATCAAAATTGCCGCCATATCTGTTATTAATTTTATCATTATATACTTTGTATCTATCTTCAAATATACCTAGGTATATTTTAATCAATTATTTCTTCTAAATTCCTGATCTTGTATGGCCCATCGTTTGGAAGCCACAGCCAAACTATACTTTAAATATTCATTATGTCCTTTATTAACAATAACTCTTGTTTTCACAGTACAATATAGATTATTCTGTATTTTCAGAAAAAAAAGTTGGTGCATAACTCTATTGAATATATTTTAATATTTTTAATCAAAATATATCAATAACAAATCACTAATCTCCAAATTATAAAATATAATATACCCATGTCATATTTCAAGTTTGAACATCATCATTATCTCTTCTTCATCTTCCACTTTTTGTTGTGAAAAACCGGTTCTATAATTCTTCCCTACGCCGTTCAACTGTTTCACGTTTCTCCACTTTTTTTCCGCAGCGCTCTTTGTGTTGAAAGTAAAAACTCTGGAAGAAACAAAAACGCGCAACTAAATGCTGTGTACGTATTAATTAAATTCTTCGCTGGCAAGTTCATGGATGGTATTAATTAAGTGTCAGTCGAAGATTCCTGATCGTAGATCATGGGCGGCTAATCCACCTGTTGTGGATTCCTGCACACTTCCGGTTGGATGATCTATGGCCAGCAGTGGAAAAGATAAATGAGAGGGCTTCTTGGTGGAATCGTATTGGAGACTAATTGGATTATTATTGCTGGAGTGGAATTCGATACTTTATTTTATTAACTGAGAAGTGGCTAACAGCCACTGTTACTTATTCGTCAGGACTTTTATTGAAAGAAAAAAATTTCTTACTCAGGTTTGAGTCCAATCAGGTTCTATTTAACGGTCCAAAAATCATCCTTAGTGTACCTACTCTCCACTAACAACTAGGTATCCATGAGTTAATCGCACACACTGCAGAATATGCAGGAACATTCACAACTTCATGCATATAGTAATCGAGTTACTAATCCTAATATAAAAAGATTTTTTTTAAGTTCGTGAATTTAAAAGCGGTTTTCGCAGTTTGTGCTTTTTTATTCCCGTGTATTTTAGATGAAATATTATAATAAATTATACAATGGTAAGAATTAGTTTTACACAGATAAAATCAAGTAAATTTTTTAAATTCCATTTGGAAAAAACCTAGCTCCATCAAGGTAGCAAAACTATGATAGCAAAACAAAACAAAATTAGGCCTATATTTTATTACTATTTTATTGCTATTTAATTAAATATAAATCAATTTTATATTGTTAATAATTTTTTTTATTGTGGTAATTAATTAGTAATAAATTTTTCTGTAATATTAAAGTAATTTTCAATATTATTTATGTGTTTTTACGATATGGTTTTGCCAGCTTGATATCAAGCTGCCAAAACCCTTATATTCTTATAACTACTGTGGTAATAAATTTTTAAATGTGGTAATTAAATAGCAATAAAATAGTAATAAAATATAGGCCTAATTTTGATTTTTTTTGCTATCATAGTTTTGCTACCTTGATGAAGCAAAAAAACCTGGAAGTTTTAAGTTAAGTTCCTACTATATCATTGAATTAATAATGCCCTATATTTATTCAATGGTACTATATTATATCTAATCTAAACCATTAAAATATATGTATATGTGGGGCATCAGTCTGTATATCTATTCAAAATATATTGATATAAGGCTGCCACACACAAGTTGTATGTATGTTAATTAGTAAATTTAAAGATATAGTACCTACCTATTGAACAGTGTCAAAATTAGCATCTTATATTCACTTGTATAGAATAGTTATTTATGTAACAAGTACGCAAAATAGAATTTTAGAGGACGAATCTATTTACGGACGAGGCACAAGCCGAGTCTTTAAATTAGATGAGTCTTCTAAAACTCAATTTGTGTACTTATTACATACAAAAATATTTGGTATATGCCCTTCAGATTTGTTTCATAACTATTTATGGCTATTTGCACCGTCTCCACTTAAATTTTAAGTGTCACTTAAATGAAAAATATTGAATCGAATTAATGATAGCAATGTTATTTCTACGTTTGACGATGAGATTTTGATTCGAAATTGTTCATTTAAGGAAAACTTAAAATGTAAGTGGAAGCGGTGCAACTGGCCATTAAACTATTCTAAAATATAACTTTAAAATAAAATTTTGAAAAGCGTAGGCGATGAAACAATGAAAATCAGTGATAATAATCCTATAAAACTTAAATAACAGCTCATTACCTAGTTTACGTTATTTTAAAAGACAATAACTTTCGGCTCGTTGATAAATAAAAATAAGTCAACATTTTATTATCCAAAAATTTTATCCTTGAGTTAAAGTGGTCAACACCACCACTTTTTGTTTACATCTAGTTCAGCATTTCAGATATTACATTTCCAAAAACTAATTTAAAATATTAATTACTTTAGTCTACACGAATCTTCAAGTACCTAACTCAAACAAAGAATATTAATTTGTTAGTTTTTTATCGTGTCAAGAAATTTTCCTTATTCTGCTAATTAAAAAAAACATCTAAATTATCGCTAAACTATTCGTTCCTGCTACCACAGAATCTCCGTAGATAATTACATGTTGTTACGAAGGCATTTTTTCTTCCATTTTTCACACAACACGTAATAAAAAGTACTTATTCAGCATTACGTTGTCTATAATTATGTATAGAGCTATTAAAACGAAACATGAAGGATAATAAGTTGATTTATATGATTGAGAATATTAAAAAATTGATTGAGAAGTAGGTATTAAAATTCGTTTGGTATTTTAATCGTTATTGACCGACTATAGTTCTGACAAATCAGGTTCAAATCCAGCCCGGTACACATCCCAAAAATCATATTGTGAGCATTAGTCTAAATTATATCGTGTGTGCGGTTACCAGCCGTTAATTCACTTATGGTTGATATTGAAGAAAACAGCACAAATGTGGAATACTTGACTGCATTCGAACCTTGAATTGTCAAAACCATTTAGATAAACCCAAAAATATCAAAAAGAAATTTATGTTTTAACTAGCACGTATTACTTTAATTTACGTCCAAAAGAGGTGGTTAAGTAAAAATAATAAGATTTGTCTGAATTCTGAAATGTTCTGATTTTTTTTCATTCCTGCTGGATTTCTTCAACGAGCTAGAACTCTGAAACTATAAAAGGTAGCTGAATTCTGTTTACGGCATTGGATTCAGCAACATTTAATTGTACTTACAAAATATTTTTCAGCAGTCTGAAATTTATGTAAGAATAATGGCGAGCGTTTGAAAATGCCTTTTTTCTTTGTATTTTTTTCTGTGGTCTGAAATGTTGTAATAATAAATGAAATTTATATTTTTATTGGATAAAAACGTGATAAATATGTACATGGATGTAAAATTACGGTAATTTATTTTGTTGATAATTTACTGCTGGTAATTTACCGATTTTTATTACCATAGAAATTACCAGGTAATTAAAAAATATAAATTACTGAAAAATATTTTAAATTACTGTAAATTACCAAAAAAATATCGAGGAAATATAAAAATATTTAGAATGGAATTATACAAAATTAAATTTCAAATAGAAATATTAAACTGAAATATGTGAGACACGGAACATACAAATATATGACTTTAATATCAATGCATATTTATAAAAATAAAATAAAAATATGATTTTAAAACAAACACAAACATAGAACACGTGATATGGGTAGAAAATTTGTAAACTTTTATAATAAAAACACTACCGCGCGTCAAAAAATTTAAACGCAGTTTATACAATTTTTGTACATTATGCGTAATTTTTTTGGTAATTTACGGTAATCTAAATTTGGTAGGTAAAGTAGGTAATTTTCAGCGTTAAACTCTTGTATAATTCACTATAGTTTATTTACAAGAGTGATGCAAGCTATTTCACAAATAATTCACATTTTATTCTCAATAAATTTGCTATATTGTGTTGCGTGATTCAAGCGTATATACAATACCTCATAAAGGATACAGAAAAAACAACAATTTATATCTAATGCTACAAATAAATTTTCCTTATTTTTCCTGTCTCAATAAATCCATAAATATCAAGTACTCCTTATAATTTCCTAGTCATCTGAAAAAACAACTTTATTTACTCATTCTTCTGTTTAATCATCAGCCTACTACGACTTTGAGTGTCACGAAAAACAAATAAAAAACGAGTTGGTCTCCGGGCCAGCGAACTCTAGAATGGAAGATTCGAGTTCGATTTTGTTGAGAATTTTGTTTTGAACGGAGTTGCTTGGCAACCGAGGTGCAATGATGTTCTTACGAAGTGTCAATGAACAACGTTTTTATGTTACGTAATGCCAATGTCGTAGAACTTTTGTTTTTGTTTTATTTTTTATGACCGTCGTAAGGTTATTAAATGGACTTTTTGTTTTTTTATTTTGTTTCATTCACTGATAACAGTATAAAAGATATTTTTGTACTCATACATTGAAATTTGTTGTTTAGAGACTCCTAAGCAACTTCAGGAATGTCAATTACGTCACACGATCAGATAATTTCGAAAAAACACACCTATTTCTATAACATATAGGTATTAAAAAGCTAAGTTAAAATAACATAGTATAGTGTCTCAAACACACTGTTGCCTAATAATAATAATAATAATAATAATAATAGAAAATGTTGGAATATTAAGTGAAATCTAATTTTAAAATAATAAATTTAGTGCATTTGGTTTTGTTTTACGAATGTTGGCAACAGTTCTCGTGCGCAACAGTGAAACACATAATAACCAACAAACATCTAAGATAAGATTAAACAAGTATATTGAATTTAAATTTGCTAGAAAATTTGATTGGAAAAAGGTTGTAAAATAATGACAACTTTTATTTGTCTTATTCACACTGTTCTAAAATTTTGTATTTAAAATTTATTGTGTCATTATTTTACAACCTTTTTCCAATCAAATTTTCTATTATTTTTCACACTTGGGTGTAACATATTATTTCAATTAAATTTGCTACATTACAAGTGAAATTGGTAAGGTTAAACAAAAATTGATTCTTTTTTAAGTATTACCTAAAGTGAAGTGATCTTTTGTGTACTACACATATTACATAATTTGACACTATAACAATATAAGTATTGTACAAGTATCGACAACGACAAACAGAACACTGAACACAGTACAACTATCAAAACAAATTATTCACTGAAACAAAAAGAATTTTATTTTAAATTCGCAATGTTAAGGATAGGTAGTTTACTTGACGTGTGTACATTTTAAGTAGTATCACTGTTTTGATGGTATATTTGATATTTTGACATTTATTAGTATTTGATATTATATATAAACAATTATTACTTTCATTGTAGATGATTTGAAAAAAAATATTAAAAATAACTACCGACCAGGTAAACTTGGTTCCTGGAATTGTTTAAACACTCATCCGGGCACCTTACGTTTCCGAATTTGGTAGGTATATAAATAACTAATACCGTGTGTGCAGTTACCAGCCGTCAACTCACTCATGGTTGTAGTTGTTATTAGAGGGAAATTTTGTGCATTTAAACTAGAATCTATATCTATACTGAATATTTTTCAATGTTATTAATCTGTTAGACAGTTATTCTTAATACCACTTTTTCTTCGTTTAATCATGTGCAATGCGCAAAGCAAAAAGTGAAAAATTCCTTTAGATTCCAATCTATGTAACATATGTTTTCTGTTTAAACATTCAGATCTTATCTCTGAAATAAAACGGTACCTTCTGCCTTCTATTTCCATTTTAAACTCAATTTCCTTTTCTATATATTAAATTAATTTGATTATAAATTTGAACGTACAATCAAATTATCCAAAACTGGGCAAATTTAATTTAATCTAATGAAAATCTAATAGGTTTTTCGCCGACTCATCCAATAACAAAAACTAAATCCCAATTTACAGCACAACATTATAAGGATGTTTTACTCATATGTGTATGTGTAATATAACGATGATTTAGATTTTATCTTGTAATTATATATCTAACAACAATAATAATTGTATTACATTAATTTACTTCATCCTTGCGTTTTGCAAACCGAATGGCTTAACAATTGACAATAATTGTGTGAATTTCAAACGTAATTTTACGTATGTTTTGTTTTTATGTAAATCAAGTGGGCCTTGACTCGTGGGCGCCGTTTCGCAACTGTCACATAAACAAATATTATGTTTCATTATTTGACACGTTGAGTACTGTTATTTTTCGTAAGTTATTCGATGTGAATATTTGATAGTGGTTTTAAATCTGAATTTTTGAATTTAAATTTATGAATAATAAATTTATTGACCGGTGAGTTTTATGAGCGCAATTTAATTTTGAAATTGGTTCGGTCATTCAAATATATCGTAAACTAAAATTTATTAATGTAAAAATTATTTTACCCATCATAATTTTTTACTTCTATACGAGTATCTATATAGCTGTTATAAAAATCAAAAATGTAATAAATTTTGAATAAAACAATATGAACTGTTTTTCTGGTTTAAGAAGTTTTATTTGTTTATTTTCATAAACAAAATTACTTACTATTTTGGTCTTTATTTAGTACCTATCTAATTAAATTATTTATAATAAAACATGACGTTAATGATTAAAAAATCTGATGTAAACCTCTCGCCATACTCTACTATTTTTATTTTAATAATACAGGTAAATAAATAATATATAGGTACCTACTTACAAATATACCATTGTAGAAAGAAATTATAGTTTTAAATAATGTCATTAAACTTTATTATTAACTTTATTATTATCTTTATTAAAATAATAATACATGACATTTTATATTTTCATAATTATCCAAAATTTGATTGTCATTGCTAAATGATGTTAGATAAAGTGAAATTTTCAAATACAAATTGTAAATAGTGGCATTTAGTATACATTTTTAAAAAATTTCAGTAAAACACTTCAGATTTTCAAGAACTTCCGGTTGTACGATTAAAACCAAAGATCTAATAATAGATTGTAAGAATGTTATATACAAAACTTCAAATTTAATAGTATTTGAGTTATCGTACCTCGAACATCCAGCCATACAGACACACATCGCGAAACTATCAAAATCGTGTTATAAAACGTGAAGACTCACTATCGAAATTTTAGCATGATTACAACTCTTACAGAACTGAGTGGAGAGAGGTAAAAATAATAAACATGAAAATTACTGTAATAGCTAATTATAATTAAAATTACATTAACATTAAACATAATTCAATTTAACTGTTTAACGTCTTATTTAAAACAAATAAAGTATAATAAGTAAAAGTTAATGTCATAAAATATTATATAGTTTATCGTTTATTTAATTAATTTTACTTTCTACATATAAAAGTACTGTTAATTCATTCCATATGTTTTTATTTACCCGTATTATTATTATTATTATATTAATGTTTGTTTTTATTTTCAGGTATGTGATTTCACTCCTGTTCAGTTCTTCAGGGTTTAAGGTATTATTCTTATTGTTTTTATCTTATTATCAAATTTAAGATTACTGTTCTCCACCGTTATCTGAAAACAGAATGTAAAGTTTGACTGTATAAATTCAGCATTAGCAATTGCGTTAACAATGTGTTGTTAACAATTTAATTTAAATATTCGAGCTCCGTTAAGTGCGTTCACTTTAGTGTAATGTCTTATTACCGGTTGAAGATTAGTCAATGTTATCGGTACATATCGTGAGTGCAGCAAATTTTCTACAGCAAATAAACTTGTTTAGCACTTCATAAACTTGGAGATGGACTTGCTGGTAAATTTTATGTAAGTTACTTTATTAGCATTAGTTGTAATGATGTATTACATGTGGTAATAGAGATAGAACATAAGATATGTTGTAAGTAAACTACTTATACAGGGTGTCTCAGATAAGTTGTTCGACATGGGAATCTCGAGAACCGTAAGAGATACGTTAAATTAATTAGACAAAAGACTAGAGGGCCAATTTAGAAAAGTTTTTGTTTTCCCACAAAAATACATAGGTGAAAATGTAAATTTTGTCAATTTCGTTTTTCACCTATAACTTTATAACGAGGAATTCATAGTAGTCCTCAAATTTTTTGTATCATTTCATATGGAGTTGGCTATGACTCGTCTTAATAGAGATTTCCTTCTCGTTTCGATGATACACAAGTAGGTATATTGTGCAATTAATTTCATAAAAAGTTCCAAAATAGACGAGTGTTTAAATTAGATTAGTCCTCTTAAACTCAGTTTACGTACTACGTAGTACTACATACTCGTACATTTTTTTGTATATGCTCTCCAAACTTGTTGTAACTATACAAAATTATAAAATATAACTTTTTTGCACTTCCGGGACTAAAACTCTTCTTTAGTCTTTATTTTTAGAGACTAAGGTTCTAAATTTGATCCCAAGGGATTATTTTTCATATTTAATCCCGTTGTCAAGGAATTGAATTAATTAATCCCGTTGTCAAGTAAATACGTGCTATTTGTTACAGAGTATCTATGGTAACAATATAAATATTTGTCATAAAATTTACTGTCAAAATTACAAAATGTGTATTCTTTTAAACTATTTTGCATTCGTTTGAGGATGAAGTGCAAAAAATAGCGTATATACCACAGGACTAAAGTACGTTTAATCCCTCAGGTGATTATTTCCCTCACCTTCGGCTCGTGAAATAAACTTCACCCTCAGGATTAAATCATGCACTTTAGTCCCTCAATATATAATATACTATAAAATAAAATTTTGAAAACATAAGCGATGAAACATTGAAAACCAGTGAAAATAATCCTATAAAACGTAAATAACAGCTCATTGCCTAGGCAACGTCTTATTATAGGACAGGATCCGCTAAAATATTAGTTTGCGGACTCCAAGCAGTTCGCAAAATTACGATTTTGAAGAACACTAAAAGGGGTTTTATCAGATAAGTACGTTGAATTTCTCGTATTTCAATTAACATAATCTTGTTTTCAAACCTAGATTATTTTCTTTGTTTGCAAAATTGTGCAAGGAAACGGCATTGAGAAGTTTCTATTATCACAAGAATGGTTCCATAGAAACTATTTTCTTTGATATACCTTTGAGAACTATGAGAAAATCTTAGGGGTAACAATTTCAAATTACATAGGGTCACAATGCATTCCCATAAAGAGTGCCATGACCTACTTAAAATGACAAATAACCGTCATTTGTCTTCCTTCCAGATTCACTTTTGTTTCTTACCAGAGAACATCTGATTGTAAAGGAAATAATAAAATCGTAGAGTGCGTAGGTTTTTTCTAAAAATAATTGAACATGTTTTATGGAAAAGATTTAAATTTCCGACTTATGACCTTTTAGCTTTGCTATGGTATAAAGCAACAAGTAACATAATAACCAGAGGTACTCAATAGGTTTTCATATTATATTTACAAACTTGTGAAAGTATGTGAATGATTCTGTTTTGCAAAGTGGTAATGGGAAGCAAACAATTGCTAATCTCATGTAGAACACTTGATGTAACAGATTGGTAACAATTGAAAGTTGCTGCTCTGATTAAATCTTTTATCTAGAAGTAAATAGATCAACAAATGATACGAGATTCTAAACATAATTACATTTTTATTTCAAAATCCTGTAGAAAATAATAAAGTAATCACTTTTGAAACATGAATTTTTAAATAATCCTAATTACTTTTTGATATGACTATGGATATGTTTGCTTTCAGTTTAGTAATGCTATAAATCGGTGGAGAATTGACACAATATGTTTGTCAATAAGCACAGCTCACTGCATGTGATGATGTACGAACCCGGAATGACGTGGTTCAAGTCTTTTGGCCGACAGTGTATGTGATTGTCGTTAATTTGTAAAACATCTTGTAATTAAATTGCACTCGGGCGATTCGAGCTGATCAATTGATCGTCTTAAATGTGTCCTGGGTGCAAAAGAATCTCTCACAGCTCTCTGCATGTGATGACGTACGAACCCGGTGTTCCGTTGTTCGATTCTCCCGACCGGCAGTGCGTAATTGTCATTAAATTAAATTATTGTAAAACATCTTGCAATTAAATCGCACTCGGATGCTTCAAACTGACCACTTGATCGTCTTAAATGTAGTTTTGGTTGCAAAATAATCTCTCTGTTGCCGCTTTGAAGGTCGTCGCACGGATTGAGGAACTGACTGCACCAAGATGAATCGATATAATCGAATGGTTACCAACATGGTTAAAGAATTGACAATGACAACCCCGATCAGAAGTTGTAATTAGTTCATCGGTGTTCTCAAGTGGGTCTGCTGGTCACTAATTGCGCGAATTCATTCTGTCACTTGCTACCACTGTCACTTGCTTCCTGATATACCAATAAAGGACAATAAAGGATTTTCATGTAACAATATCTTTCATGTTTCGAAGCTCTGGTGTAGTCAATAGCCCATGCATTTGATCCTTGTTTATAACTGTTATGTTTAACGATGCTTTGCTATCACGCATGCGCTTCGCCCGTGCCTATGTTATCACCATGGCAACAACACAACTACAACTGCAGATTTAACAACAACACACGGCTAGCCTAGGCAAAGCTGTTAGTAACGGACATACACACACCTTCTATACACTACAGAATCGATGGAATTAACGATCATAGTTTACTGCAAATAAAATATTAAACAGTAGAGTGCAGAGTGCATGTGGTGTTTGATGGTGACGCCATATGGGATCGGGGAAATTTATTTAAAAAGAACGTTTGTTGAGTATCAACATCAAAAGTTCAGTGTAAAGTCCTGTTCACACAAGGATTCTTTGAGGATTCTTTCATGCGTCTGAATTCTGGAGAAAATAATCATAGTGAGAATTGGCTGTCAAATAGCGGCTTCACTAAATTGAATCTTTAATGAGTCTTGAGAATGAAGAATTTTGTAATTCAGTAATAGCTTCAAACCAGTGAATTTATGTTTTTCCAGGATTCAGAATCATGAAAGAATCCATGTGTGAACAGAGCTTAAAACCAGGGTTGTTGTAATTTTGCCCGGCTCAAAAAACCCAGTTAAAAAAAACCCAATAAAACCCATATTAACAAACACAACTTTTTAGAAACTTGGTACAATTGACTAATAGGTATACGTATACATATATTTTAATTACACATGCGCATTTATTGAATTCAAACAGGAACACAATATAAAATTAAAGATTATAGTACGAGTATAAGTAAAAAATACATTACAGATAGTTATAAACTTATATAAAAACGAAAAACAAAACGCAATAAACCGACAAGCTATTCCCCAAAATAATTCAAACACATTCAATGAGAAACAAACTGCAATCCGGAAAGTTCTTAAAATCCTATTTTTCAATTCAATTATTGGAGGACATCAAGCAAACAAATTTTAATAACCCAAAAAACAAAACAAAAAGACAAATAAAACCCAATAAAACCAAAAAAATAATCGGCTGGGTTGGGTTTTATATATAAAATCTTGGTTTTTCTCAACCCTGCTTAACAGGGTTACAAAATGTCTTCTGTCAAATATTACTTTATAATATCTATAGAATAAAGTACCTACCTATAACATGTATTGGCAACATTATACATGGTCCGGCACAAAGGATGGATGGTTTTTAAAATATCATAAAATCGGTAATTTTTACTCAAAAACAAATTTATTTACGGATTCGGGTTCGCAATGAAATAGCATTTGTGACAATTAAGTGTGGAAATCACATCAGTCATGTGGTGACCGTTTTTGACGATGCATTGCTGAAGGCATTCTTGGAAGTTAGCGTAGACTCTCTCCAACATTGCTTCCTCAACTTGGGCGACTTCCACGCGAATTCCCTCCTTCCACTCATCCAGAGTTGGGGTTGTGGACGAACTCTCGACGAGTTGAAGGTCCTTTGTGCCGGACCCTGTTATAAGTATCACTTAAAACAGAAAAATATATTTTTTTTGTTTACTTATATTTATATAACATTGTATTTTGCAAATTATTTTGTTTTCATCATATGTATATAAACATGGAAATGCGTATGATGTAGTTAGTTATGTTAATATAATATATAATTACCTTTTTACTTTCTTATATTAAAATTTTAAATTCAATTTCCTCTAAAGTAGGAAGACTATTTTTACAGTGTCGCAACTAAAACTACAAAATAATCATTTTTTTATGCTCGAAGAAAACTATATCTATTTTCATTAATATTCCAGCAGATGTTTATTTTATTTGTCCAGTATATTTTAATGACCATATTACACAAGAAAAAAAAAAGCTTTTACATTATACTAATGTCGTTAATAGACCTTATTCAGAGATCTCTACTATCTAGTTTAATTTTAATCGTGGGAGCTATTAAACTATAACTTTTCCTGCGTGCCAATTGTGACGTAAATTTCATTATAATTAGTTAAATGGACAATTTGCTTGTTTTTCTCTAATGTAAACAAGGTAATAAACAAATGCAAGTCACAAGATAGAAATTATATTATGAAACATGGCGCATATGATAATAATGAGTAATTATTTTTTTATTGATGAATCAACAGGATAATAATTATTATAATAATTTGGTCAACAAGAGATAAGGTATCATTTGAGTGATATTAAAAAGAGAAATTTTATATATCATTATAAGAACATTAAATTGATTAAATTTACATTTTATTATTGATTGCAGCATATTTAATATTATAATGCTAGAAAAGAAACTGTCCTCAAATTTTATACAAACTAACTAGTTCATAATAATGCATGCCATTAGTGTCTTAGAAATCTCGAATAAAATTATATTCCTTATGTCAATATATTTTATAAGGTATATTTTATTTATTAAACAGCTGTCAGAAATATTTTATTTATTAATTTATTGAGAACAAAAGTATAAATAATTATGCTTGGACTAAAAAAACAATACTAGAAGCTTTATTCTTCCCTAAGCTAGTTGAGTTATTTAATAAAGCATTAGAAAACTAATGAATAATTGTCTAGTAGTGGTAGACTAATATTTATTTTTATAACTTAAAATTTTACTAAGTTTTTCTGCTATTTATTTTGATGTTCATATTATTCAGAATCAATATTTATTTATTTACTTATGGTCACGAATTGATTTTATTCCGGAAGCACTTGACATGAAGTTAGGCGATGTTTTATTGCTTTAATAATAGTACTTGTCGAATATGGCGTACCAATGCCATATTATATAAATAAATACTATAAAACTTAACGATAAATGTAGGCAGCAAGGCAGCCGAACTGTGTACGGAAGTTGGAAATAAAAATATTTTTATTGTTCTTCAGTAGGTATTCGATGGCTAGTACTCCATAATCATACCAAGAAGTCGTAGATACTTTTTGCTAGATTAACAAATAAAATAGTTGGATAGCCGAGTGCGTTATGTGATCGATTGTGGTTCTGGCAATTTAGATTTTCTCCAGTCTGCTTTTATTTATAGTTTACTTGCACAAATTATCTCCTGTGCTGTCTCTCCACTAATAATAACGAAAATCTGTTGTGGCCACCAAAGTATTTCCGCGACTTTAAGTTTTGTTAACTTACTTTTGTAAAGGCTTTAATTTTATACTTCATTCAGCAAAATTTAAATAAAGCTTTCTTTTTCTCCGAAAAGTTGATATCAACTTCGGCATAATAACATGTGAAACAACAATTGCACCATCGTTTAAATGTTGTTTTTTATTTTTCGACTAGAGAGCATTAATTTGATAATAGTACACTTGACAAAATTTGAATAATTTTTAGAGAAACAATTGAAAATCGCATCGTAAATAACATTTTTAACAAAAGTTCTTCCATGTTGTATGCTATGTATGTCACGTTTTTATTAATTTTAAATAATTTATTATTAATTTATGTTTTAATGTTAATTTTAATATGTCACACTGTAAAAAAAATTGGTTTGACTTTCACCTCCTGATGATGACCCAGGTGGGGTGTGAAACCGGTTGAGGTTGAAATAAAGCAAATAAAGTTGACTATTTCCAATAATTGTTTTCATAAAATCATTTTTAACATTTCTACTAAACTTATCTATTTGAATAATTTATTAAAATAAACAAAATGACGATCGTTTAAATGTTATTTATATTCTTCTACTAGAATTCTTTTCCAGAGAGCTTTAATTTGATACTATACTGGATACTATTTTAATGAAAATTCCATTTATGATGTTGGTACCAGTGGTCGAATAAAGTTCATTAACGAATTCGAAGTCAGTGTAATAAAATATTTTTTATAAAAAGCTTAAATATAAAATTTCAGTCCAAAATTCCGACACGTTTTCAAGTTATCGTGCTTATAGACAGACCGACAGACAGGAATTTTTTTTTAATGGTTTTTTGGGTTTTGTAGCGTCTAAAACCTGATGATTCATTATCATCTCGAAATGTCAAAAAATCACGATTTCTATACTTCCCCTTATTACATAGATCGAGGAAGTAAAATGAATGGGTTGACAGCTGATAACTGCATACATGGTAAAGTAAATGACTCATAGTATGTATGTGAGGCTGCCACACCCAAGTTAGGTAAACGGCGCAATCGACTTTTAATATTAAGTAAACATTCACATTCACATCTGAGATTTGTTTTCTGCATTCTGGCAACTTTGATATTTGAGTATGCAAACTCCTAGGGCAATTTACGGTTGGATGGTGGCAGCACTGTTAGTTATGGTAATGTGCGGTAATAGAGATTACTCACAACCACACACAGAAACGCACACACGCAGCTTCTCCTCTCAGATGATCATGTTAGCCATGAGAGGACTGCAACTGCAAACGATTACTTAAGGGATTCTGTAAGATATGATAGCGTCGTTAAATTATGGTAGGTTGTGGATTTTGTTTTGGACGATTGATGTAATTTAAGAGCCTGAAGAAGAATATTTTTAGACCGAGTAATCTATTTATTCTGCACAGATGATAATGGTTATTAAATGCGAGGAGCTATTTTTGATGCGATATTGTAATTTACCTCAATAAGTTACTTTGGAATTAAGTAATTTGAATAATGAATATAACAAAAGTAATTTAGATATTCTTAATCGTTCGAACTGAAAAAAGGCATTTTGCGTAAAAATATAGATCGAGACTAGAAATCATGCAAGAGCGGCAAGAACTTCTTATTGGACTGGACATGGACAGTAAAAGACTAGATAATAATTCAATGATTCGTCTATAGGTCATAATAATATAAGAATTATTTGAAAAATGCAACTTTGAGGATTTTTTCATGCTTCTGAATCTTAAAAATAAGCATGGTGTGAATTGCCTGTCAAATAGTGGCACTGTTCTTCTACGAGTCTTTGAAAAGAATATACTTTATTGATAGCTTCGAAACAATTTTTTTGTCCAGATTTTAGAAGCATGAATGAATCCTCAAAGAATCCATGGGTGAACAGAGCTTTATACTTTTTTCGTACAGTAAACAAATTATTTTGGTTATGATTTTGTGTACCAATTCTTGTTCAGACCTTTTTTTTAGCAGTCAACGAAAAATCGACAATCGATTATTACCTAATATTAGTCATAATATTTATTTACCTAGATCAATGTGCATACATGTATGACTGATATTTCGAATATTTTTTCACTCCTTATTAAAAATATTACCTATTTATATCTCTGAACGTTTAAACTCTTATAATAACCGCTTATAACGTTGTAGCTCTATTATATTTTTAAATGTACCTACCTGTTTTTTAATTTATATCATATATTACCTACTTTAAAATGTTCCTGTTTAATAGATGTGTACCAGTCTCATAATGTTTTCTTTCTTAAATAAAACTGACTTAAAATTCACCAGTCTTTAAAATTAATAAAGCAATAACAACAATTGCATCAATTAATACACAAAGTAGGTACAACATTATTTAATTCCTCAACTTCCGTACGCTGGACCACTCTCTCTTTCAGCCGGAGTCTTCGCCCTCCGATGTTCAACTTTTCCACTTCTTCAGTCTCAGCCAGCCGCGGCAAGTCGTTTCCACAGCCAACCGCGACCGCTCGGCCGCTGAGCTAGTCAGTCCCGTTTTAGTCAGTGTTGTGTTGTAGAGAGTTTACTTCGTGGTTCGTTAGTGTACTAGTGCTGTGACTGTGAGTGATTTTAAAGAGTTTATCCCTGGATTTACAACGTGGACGAGGCGATCAAAGTGTGGTGAAGTGATAAGAAAGGTGTTGGTGATAAGATGTGTGAATTTGAATTATTTGTGATGGATCAAAGAGGAGATATTTTTTGTTGAAGGTATTGTTTTGTTTTTAAACGTGCAACAGATGAGGCGAGATGAGGCATTGAATTTTAGAGGACTGATATTCATACACGGATTCTTGGAGGATTCTTTCATGCTTCTGAATCTTAAAAAGAATCATGGGGAGAATTGCTTGTCAAATAGTGGCACAGTTCTTCAGTGAATCTTTCCAAAATAATATAATTTATTGATAGCTTCGAAACATTAATTTTATTAGGTTTCAGAAGCATTAAAGAATCCTCAAAGAATCCATGTGTGAACAGAGCTTTATACTTTCGTAGGATGAGCAGTAAACAATATATTTTGATTATGATTTTGTGTAGGTTCTGGTTCAAACCTATTTGCATCAATAATAAAAAAAAATCTTTAATCGACTATTTCCTAATATTTTTCCAAATATATTTATAGATTAATGAACAAAGCACATACATAAATAAAATATAATAAAAAATATATCGATCTTGTCATAGATTCGAATATGTTATTTTAAACAGCGAATGATGTAGGTACTGTTCACTAATAATAATAATAATAAGTGAAAATATACGATAATAATAATAAAATCATGAGTGAATTGACGGCTGGTAACCGCACACACGGTATAATATAGCTATACCCAAGTTGGATAACCGCACACCCGGTATATATCTACAGAGTACAGCGATGACTTACAAAGTATGTGGCTGTTATATTCAATAAGTAAAGTAAAAAGGCGTCATAGATGTATGTATAATGTACACATGATAATTACCTTAATCGATGATTTACAATACTATGTGAGGCTGCCACACCTAAGTTAGGAAAAGGCGTGACAAATATGTATATGTAAACTTGTTTCAAATCATGTTTACTTAAATTTTATCACCATCTACCAGTATTATTTTCAATATTAGTTGTTATAACAACGAGAGAAATTTTTCTGTTAATGTTTTGTTTCAAATTTCGATTACTATTACTTTCTTCATTGAATAATTCCCAAATAACTAAAAATCGAAAACAAGAAACACGATCCAGTCATCCATGACTTGGAATTAAACACCGTTAGAATACAAACGACCAATGAATTTATCAGAAACTAAAAATAGAGTCAATAAACTGAACGATAAGAATGACATCCAGGTAGTATTTCAGTTTCATAAAAATTCCATTCGTTGGGAAAACCATCCCTTAATCCGTGATGAGTCAGTTTATTAGGTAGCAACTAAGAACTAATTGCCATATAATAAACTCGAGTATAGAATTTGCTACATTTACCAACTAACGATTAACTATAATAATAAACCATTTGGCAAAAATTATTTTTCTCAGAAGAGAAATATTTCATTTTTAAAATTTATCCGTTTCTTATAGCAATAAAACTTAGATCGCTTTGGATAATTATAATACTATCTACTTATGACACATGTAGCCAATAACCAAAATAGAAAAAATTAAATTGATCACAAAGCTGGTTAAATAATGTTTTATTTACCACTATACTAAATAATTATTTATAACCTTATACAACAAAGTAAGGTAAAAGTAAGTCAGTCAGTTTTTGAAGAATTTATTTCGGCTCCTAAAATAATGACCTACAACTTTATATTAAAATCTTTTCAATTTCATCTGAATAAAACTTGATATCATCACCATCAGGGACAGGTAAAGTTACTGAAATTTAGTCAGTTTTTATCAAGTTTTTATTTATTTCTATTCCTAAATTCTTCCAAAACTGAACTGAATTTCATTAAATCGCATCATTATCCAGTCAAGAAGTTTTTCATTAGGTACATATTTATGATTTCATAAAAAATCTGGACTGTTTCATATATAATTATAAATTTTGTAAATTCAAGTTTTTTAATAATTCCTAAAAACAATAATTAACAAATATGGTATACTGAGGAAAGCGTTAAAGAATCTCTCTTTCTCTCTCCTGTAAGGAAGGGTAAACTTCTTCAAATTCTCTCTGGTTAAATTTAGACACCGCTCTCAAGTCAATTTAAATTTAAACTGACGTTAAATTAAAACACTTGCCTCATAAAATTCACTAGATTCTACTCTTATCTATGCACTAAGGATGTTTGAAATCTCGTTTGAAATTTAGTGTCTGTAAACGTCAAAAATATTTTAGTAGGAGTGGTATGTTTAATTTAAAATGAAATGATATGAACTAAAATAGAAGAGTAATATATTTGACGGTTTCTCAGATGAACAAGATTTTTTGTCAAAGTTTTTTAAGAAGAATTCAAGAGCAGGTAGCAAGATTTTTTGTTCCCATTTATCAAAAACCTATTATAAATCGATCTAAATCAAGATTATCAAGGTGAATAATTTTTTTTTGGAACGTCACTTGCTACTAAATTGTTTACAACCTGTACCATCCATATCTGAGAGATCAATTTGTTGAATTTTTTTTATAAAACAACTTTTAAAAATGGTACCTATCAGTGTATATGTTTGTTTTTAGTTTACTGTTGTTGATAAACAAAATTCTTGTATTATCGTAAAAATTGTTTGTAGGTACCTACTACATGATACATTATACAAACATAATAGTCTATTGATAACTAACGTACGTATATTAAAAATAAAATAGGAATTCATTACAATTGATACAATAGTTCCCTGACAGCTCTCTATTCAAATTTATCTTATATAAACAAATTAATTATTTAATACAGTCGTTGATAAAGTATAGTATTATATTTGAGTTCTAGTTGCAAATTTTCATTTTAATAAATAATTTCCATTAGTGTATTATACATACCTACATACATATCTATCACCCAACTTATGCCAACTTGGGTGTGGCAGTCCCACATACTGTGAGTCATTTCATTATACCGTGTGTGCATTTATTTAAAAAGTGAATAGTATAATACACCATTTTAATTATTATAGCGCCTCTGCCGACTGATTTGGGAAATACCAAAAAGCAAGCCAGGGTGCCAACTGTTTCTTATGTTTGTAAATAAGTTGGCAATGATCAGCCGGTTCAGTGCTGAAAATTTTATTTTTTTCATTCTAAAACATGAGTTGAAACACAATATCTATGCACTGAGGATGTTTGAAATAACTAAGCATATTGATAAAAATTATCTGACACTATATCAACAGAAATTTTCTGTCACTGGACCTGTCAGAATCCCGCTAAAAAATTTAAACTTTCAAAATTATTTTATCATAATAAATTAATGATATTTAACACGGGCAGAATTCGATACTTTGTTATTAAATATAACTTAAATTAAAAACGACCATGTGATTATATCTGCATAAATTACTATTTTACTTTAAAATTCACTTTTTCCCATTAGGAGACATTAGTTTCATTTCGGTAGTACTCCCTGAATTGTGACTGGTGATTTCTGAGCATGCGTATTGGGTAATTAATATGATCTAGTAACCAAACTTGTGGTGGTTAACTAAATATAGTATTTGCTTCTGTTTTAAATAGAAGCTTTTGCGAGAGCTATTGATTGGCAACTAGAAAAATAAATGTTACGGTTAAATCTTCTTTTAAGATTTTTCTGAAGGAATCTCATTAATAATTACGACAATTACTTAAGAAACCAAACCGCATATCACATATCATAACCATCCTATTCTTTCCACTCTAGTTATTCTGCAAGTCAGCATAGTTTCAATTTGAACCAGAACCAGGTTCTAAAATTCAATGCCACGTCTGTTCGCGACATCTTTAAACATCTTGGCTCTTCAAAACACTTGAAGCGAATTCCTCGAGTAATACTTTGTCAAATTAACCTCGATGTTATACATGATGTCATATGTGAGACGATAGATGTTGAATTATATAATTGTAATGTAACGTTCACTGTAAATTATAATTCATAATAATTGTGTTGGAAAGCCAAGGTGTTGGATGGTAGTTATTGTTTAGTTGATAAGACTTATCCAAAATGGCGGATTAATTTGTACCAGTGTTGCTTTAATAATTATGGTTCTTGAATTTTGAACCTTTATGTGTTTATTGTATTAGGTATTTTATTTTAATGCATTTCTAACAATCTAAAGATCTAGACTATCGTATACAGGCTGTTCCACATCTTAGACAAAAAATAAAAGGTATATACTGTACGACGTGCTGATCATGAAAAAAAGAGAATTTTTATAAAATTCACAAAAAATTGCATCGTATTACAAGCACACATTTTTTGCAACTGGTCGGTAGTTATTTTTAATAATTGTTTTCAAATCTTTTCCAATGAAAGTAATTGTTTACATAATATCTTATACTATAAAAAATGTCAAATTATCAAATATAACATCAAAACAGTGATACTTAAAATGTACACACGTCAAGTAAACTACCCTTAACTTTGCGAATATTAAAAAAAATCTTTTTGTTTCATGATCAGCACGTTGTACAGTATATACCCTTTAGGTAATTTTTTGTCCTAAATTGTGGAACATACTGTATAGACTTCAGGAATCCAATATTATGTTTTATTTATTTTTTGATTTTATTAACACATACGAGAACAAATATTAATTAAACGTACAGTGTGCGTTATGTGACAACTATGGTTCTGTTCTGACAACTTAGGTTCGAATCTAGTCAGTTATTGCCGCTGCACAAAAATCTCATCTCATCTGTAGTATACGCAATGTTGTAAATGGAAATGGAAATATTGGAAATTTCCGAAGGTTTTGTGGAAATATTGGAAACAATGGAGATATTCATTTCTTAATAATATTTTGTATTTAAAGTTTAAATTTTAATATTTATACTACATTAGTTGTCATAGGTGGCTGTAATAGAAAACAGGATGAACACTTGTTTTTTTGTCTTATTATTGCTAAAATAGTTGGCAACATGGCTACATTGCAACATTTCTACATTGCTACAATGAAAATGACAACTGACTGATTGGACTCATTTCAAGCGTTGTTTATTGAAAAAGTGAGGTGGAAGTGTAAAATTGGTAAAACTGTACCTCTTCTATTTTACCAAAAAATTGCTGTACGTATAGTTTCATTACCAGCTTCATCCGTATCCGTATAGCAATGAAAGAACAAAAATCTATCATTCTGAAAAAGATATTGATAATGGAGGATATCAAACTGATCATTCTTCCGATTCAGAATCACTGTTTGGGAATTATATCATATTTTTCTTAATAAAACAACTTTTTTTCTAATATTTCGAATGTTTGCGAAAATTTTCAATATTTCCGGAAATTTTACAATTACTAGATAGGTATACTACAATACAATAACAAACAACCAAGAATATCCGTGTGGTAAAACAGCTGGTAACTGAAATGGTAACCACATTTTATTCTAACGAATAATGACTCACAATATGTGAGGCTACCACAACCACATTCAAGTTGTGATTCATACAACAATTCAGGTTCGAATTTCAGTTTAATTGCTCAAAAATCTTCCCTGTAATGTACTCTCCACTAACAGCCATGAGCGAATTGACGGCTTGTATAACAATGACTCACAGTATGTGACGATACCACACTCAAGTTGAGCAAAAGCGAGATATTATTTTAAATTTTGAGTAGGTATACGTGTTTCCATCAAAAATTATTGAAATAATCAAATCAATACGGAATTGAAAACTAAATTATAGAAATAAAATAAATGACATATTGGCCGATTGGCCATTAAAGTTTAATATTCCGTGTAAAATTATTTTCCAATAAATAAAAGAAAATATTATAAAATTTTCCGCATAACTCAAATGTTAATGTAATGATAACTTTATAGCCATATTATTCAAATTAACTATTATTGCCGTATAAATGTTAACAGTTATTATTTATCAAATTACTTTATGTGATTTACAGCATCAAAACATTTTAATCAAATTAAATTATTTTAGTCCTTCATGCTTTCTAAAAGCGCACAAAGCCACCATTGATGTTTTACAATTTTCTATACCACTAAAAAAGCAACGGAAATATTTTTCACTTTTTCTAAATTGCCAGCCATTTAGGTCACTTCACACGATTTAAATTCTATAGTTTATAAGCCAGTGTTACACTAAGAAAATTTAGATAATGTTAATTTTTTGACTGGAAACAAAAGAAATTTCTTATTGTTTTAATTAAATTATAAAACAGTGGATTGTTGATAGTTTTGTTATTGTTTTTTAATACGTGCGACCTTCATTTGCTTGTTATAAACAGCGGAAACTAAATAATTATATATTCCGATTGTTATTTGATTGTATCTTATGATTTTATACAATGCAAATTTTGTTGACATTATAGAAGTGACCTACCTTCCTATCGATTTATAACTTTATTTTCTATTAAATAAAATTTTGATTTCAAATTGTAGAATTGTATAAAATGTATTAATTATTATAGTCGTATAGATATAGTACAAGTATTTTACAATGATTTTATTTCTTTTTTTAATTTACAAAAATGTGTAGAAAGCATACATTTTAATAATCACCAACAATATTGTTAATAATCTAATTGACAAATGAAAGTATTTACAATGACAAGGAAATCAAACAATATTTTATAATCATAGAAAGTGCAAGCAATATAAAACAATATTGATGATATATTATTTTTATGTGAAAAATAATCTTAATTAAAGGATTTTATGATAATTCTCATTGTTTCTATTCTATACTTTCAAAAATTAGACATGGGAAAAGATTAACAAGGAATTATATACAGATGAAATATTACAAGAATAATAATTAAGTTGGTAGAGAATCAACATAATATTATATTTTTTATTTTATAACAGATGGATAATATTTCAGTAACTGAGCAAACACTAGATTTTATCCTATTTATTTCTTATTTGTAACATACAGAAATTTCAGTACTCGTCATTTAAATCAATATTAAATAAGTACTTCCGTTTTAGCAAAATATTTGCAACAATATTATACAAATATAAATGTGGAATTTTAGCATTTTAAAGTTTTTAAAACTTTTAAGTTATATAAACCAAATAGTTATTTGGATTAAAAAGTAAAACTGTAAACAGTAAAAATTGAAGGGTATAAATTCTAAAAGGTCTAAGTTTCAATTTCACGAAAAATGAGATTTTTCTTTTAGAGAAGTAGGTACTTAGTATGAAAACAAGACGAGACGAGACTTGACATTGGTCTTGTCTTGGTCTTGAGTTAGTCTCGACAACTTGAGTCTCGTCTTGGTCTTGACAAGACAAGACTCAAAGTAAGTCTCGTCTTGGTCTTGAGTCTCGACAAGACTCTTGGTAAGGCCCCACATTAATTATCAAATTTTTGTATTTAAGATTTCATGAATATATAAAAGAATCAGTGCAAATGCGATTAAAAGATTTTATTATATTAATAGAGATATCAATTTAAAAAAAATTCAAATGTCACTTTATGTACAAAACTCATATCTTTTAGTAAGTTGATTTTTTTTCTGCAAAAAATATTACAAGTATAACACTTATATTATAATAGTACTACAATACATATTATTTACGTTTCAGTTTATTTGTATTCTTTTAAAATCACTTAGTTAAGATTAAACAAACCCGACAAACAACTTATTAACAATAATCATAAAATCCAAATAGACATTGGAAATTAAGGCTTGTCGACCCTCAACAAAAATTTCGCATCTGGTTTTTCAAATAATCTTCTTTTGGTATACAACCAGAACAAAACAGCCGGTATGTTCTTCAGAGAAGGATCATAACATTTACAACTTAATCCCTCTGGGTAGAATTCTAACATTCAATGTTTTGAAACGAAAACTCCTCAAGAATAGAATCTTTTAATTATGAACTGACGAATATTGAATATGCATGTAAAATTAAAATAAGCCACCTATGAAATTATTCAATATATCAATAATTAGGATAGTATACCTGTACCACAACCTAGTACAAAACCCCAGTTATTTTTTGTTTATACTTATTTTAATAAATTGTGGACTAACTTCTAAGAAAAATCTTATGAATTAACATACCGACTTGTACCGACCACCACTATAGGTATTGTTATTTAATTAGTAAATAGTCTTAATTTTTTCATAACTTATTGCAATGATTAATTTATAATTAATACTCGTAACTCCTTACAAGTTAATAGCAAAATCTTTTTGTCTAAATATATTATAATAAACGATGTAATTTTTAACATAGAAAGAGTAAAATTATAATTCTTATAAAAATTAATAGTGTGAACTTTGGGAATTAGGATCATTTAAAAACTTTAAAAATTAAAATCTCGCATACTATAAGTAATTTTCGTGTCGCATTTATACTTATGCTCATGGCGTTCTATAAACTATTAAATATAAGTAAAACATAAATAAATAGTTCATGAAATAATAGTCGAGAGTCTTGTCAAGACTCAAGAAAGTCTTGTCGAGACTCGATACTAGTCTCGTCTCGTCTCGAATTTTTTTAGACAAGACCAGGTGATGGTCTCGTCTTGACTTTTCGAGACGAGACGAGACGAGACCAAGACTGGTCTTGAGTCTTGTGGCAACACTATATTTAGAAATTTTACAATAACTTTTGATTAAGTTTTTTTTTGTTTTTTTCGAATATAGAATTTTGTTTCTTAGTTATACTCTTAAATTTGTAGTAAAAAGAGTCTTATATTTTTATAGGAATATACAGTTTAGTTGCTGATGCACATAAAGTCATAAAACACAAGTAGCTTTATAAAATATGTAGTTACTTAATTTTGTTATCACAAAATATGAGAACATGAAAAGTAAATATTTTTGTAATAAGAAACGAGAAATATCTATAAAAATTACTCACTGAACAATTAAGAATAACAACACATTTTAAAACATATAAGTTGTCACCATCACCATGAGCAACATAATCATGTTCTTCCTACCAATTACCATTATCAATGATTCATTTCTGAATTTCCATTTCATTGTCAAAGACTCAAAGACAAATACTTTCTCGTATGGATTACGCACAGTAATAAATAACATCCACGTAGGATTCATAGCCATCTATCTACATGCGTTTCTGAATGAGCGAGCGAGAGACATGGATTGGACGTTTGTCTGATGTCTTCGTTCTGACATAGAGATATGCGTTGCTAAGTTACGAGACATGTGCGTCTGTGTGCGTGAGGTTCAATGTCACATCAAGGCGTGCCGTGGAATAAACGACACGATATAGAGATTTATTACACGGAAGGTAGAAAAATTATTCGAAGGTAGGAAGACGAATAATGAGTTACAGAATCACATCATAAGTGCGTGAAAATAATATTACAGTTTATTGTTGGAATTTGAATGACAAAATAGTAACATGTCTATTTAAAGATTATGAGTTTGCCATTTAAAACATTATAGCCTCATTCACATAAGCATTTAGTTTTAAGATTTACATGTATGTTTACATTTAGTCATTTAGTAAAGTTTAAATTCATATAACATTGTGAATGCTCGTATTTAGTTACATGAATTTAAACTTTATCAAACGTAAACATAAATGTAAACTGTAAACCTTAAAACTAAATGCTTATGTGAATGAGAATGTCTTGATTTAATTGTGGAGAAAACTGTCAGTTTTTTTTATCAAACTGCCCATGTTTCAAATGTCAATTAAGGATATTCATGTATGCCCTGTTCACACGAAGATTCTTTGAGGATTCTTTCATGCATCTATATTTTGAGAAAAATAATCCTAGTGAGAATTGCCTGTCAAATAGTGGCGCCCAAAAATTTAGTATTCAATAAGTTTTTGAAAATAATAATTTCTAATTCATTGATAGCTACAAAACAGTTTTTTTTTTCAGGAGTCAGAAGCATGAAAGAATTCTCAAAAAATTATGTGTGCACAGGACAACTTGTGACGGATTAAAATTTAAAATATGGGCAATTTCATGAAAAAACAGACAGTTTGATACATGTCTAAAGGGAGAAACCGGTGACCAAAAGCGTTCGAATTACACTGTGTTGAAAAATCATAACAAGAATTAAAATTTGATATATTTGCACTTCGGCATTAAATTCCATTTGATTTTATCGTTTAAATGCACCCTATGTTATTAATTAACTATTTGAATTAAGGCAGAAACATACAAACTTATTAAATTTTACAAAATTCGTTTTTATCGTCGCATACCTACTTTAAGTAACAAAATTCAAGATTTTTAAAAGTATTAGAGTAAACATGTTTCTATTGAGCTCCTGTCTTATTTTTTCAAATTTGATTCAATTATACTGTAAAAATCGTATTTAATTACGAAGAAACTTTTTGCTCAAATAAATTTTTGCTTCTTATCGCTCGTACAAAATTTTAAAAAAATATACGACAGTAGCTCAATAGAGTTACGTTTTAGCTTTAATGTAAAATAAAACTGAGTAAATAACTTAAGGTATATGTACCTACGTCGAAAAAAAAGGAATTTTGTAAAATATATTAAGATTTTGCTTTTCCAATTCGTATTGGTTATTAAATAGCTAATTGGTAATCTAATATGCATTAAAATGATAAAATTTAATAGAACTTATGACGTTGTGCTTGTGCAAATATATGAAATTTCAGGTCTTGTCAAAATTAATCAACAATGTAATTCGAGCGCATTTAACCACCGGTTTCCCTCTTAAAAGTTCCATCTTTTAGTGTTAATAATGATGAAATTCCAATGATATACTTACTGTTACTACGATCCATTCTAACCCTGCCTTGTCGCAAGAGAATAGTAATTACGCCGTTAGTGAAACTGTTGTACATAAATCACATAATTTATTGGTCTGATAAAGCGCGGTCCAAAATTTACATCCCATTTAAATATTTCTGTGGAGCGATTTAGTGAGCCCGAGCAGATTCTTGTTCTTTAATGACCGTATTTGAATACGAAACTCTTACACAACTTGATTTTTCGCCCACATTTCAAAGAGATCTCGGGAACTTAACTGAATTTGGAGCCATTTTGGACCACATTGCGACATAGAAACTGAAGATTAACATAAGGATAGCTTTAAAAAGCTCTTAGAGCTTATATTTTGATAACAGGTCGTTGTATTAGCATTATAATAATAATTTGAAAATGACTGCTATCTAAATCAAATTTTCATGTTGTTTTCAATTTAATAATGCCATAAAATATTTACTACTGAAAATCGCATCACACAAATAACAGCCAATGGAAGAATTGATTACAGTGATAATAAATATAAAAGTTAAACGGAACTTTTTACTAGTAACTTAAAGAACAAAAAATGTAGGTAATTAATAAGTGAAAACTTTTCCCTCATAATGTCAGTTTAACTAAAATTTAAAATTGGTTAAATTGTCATTTACGGTGTAAATAAGCAATGAATAAGGTAAATAAAATAAATTTATTTATTAGTTGAAATTTTCTTGACTGGATTATTTATTTTAGGTAATAAAACTTGATGGTTTGCAGGTTACAGTCATAAAATGGATTTATTTTCACATCATTCTACCGGTTTCAGTCCCACTTGAGCCTTCCTAATCAGGAGTTCTATTAATTATTACATTTATATTACAATTAGAAAACACATGGACAAATTACGGTATAATTACTCAAAAATCACAAATATAGTAAAATAAATTATAGGCGATTTGATTAATACAACATTAAAATAATTATAAATAAATTTTACAATTATTTATATAGTCAATAAAATTATTGTACAACATGACTTTTTTGTTGTACAATTTTATTGACTATATAATTGTAAAAAAATGTATAATTATTTGTTTGTATTTATAAAATCGCCTATAACTTATTTTATTAGTTATATTTGTGTTTTTTGAGTATTTATACTGCAAGTTGTCCATGTGTTTTCTAGTTGTGATATAAATGTAATTCATTTTTTTAATCATTAATAGAACTCGTGATGGGGGTTCAATTGGGGTCGAAATCGGTAGAATGGTGTGAAAATAAATCCATTTAATGACTGCAATTCATCAAGTTTTATTATTACATGAAATTTAATAATGTTATATACGAATTTAGTGAATATTTCAAGTTTCTATTGTAAATAATTCAAAGTTCTTGCCGAATATGCACTCGTGCATTAATTCATGTCCAGAAAATTTTTATCGTGCATTCCAAGAACGTATTCAGCTCTCCTGTACAACTCAAGCTGATTAACACGTTGTTGAAGCACTCAAAAAAATTAATGCACATGTGATATTATAAGTGAATATTTTTAAATTACTCAACTTGAAAGTGTTGCAAGTAGGTATATTAAGCTCTGTTCAAACAAGAATTCTTTGACGATCCTTTCATGCTTTTCAATCCGTGAGAAAAATAATCCTGGTGAGAATTTCCTGTCAAATAGCGGCGCTGCTAAAGTGAATCTTCAATGAGTTTTGGAAAAGAATAATTTTCTAATTCATAGATAGCTTCAAAATGTGAATTTCTTATTTGCAGGATTCAAAATCATGAAAGAATCCATAAATGTATGAACAGGGCTTCATAGTTTATTTATTTATGATAGCCAATTTCTAGATATCAGTTTTCTCTGATGTCTGATGGCTAGACGTGTAAACTCGCATGTATAAGAGCACATCGCACACCTAATTGAAATGTGTTTCCTCGCTTATTACAGTTACCCATATTCACTAATAAGTGTAATAAGAAGCATGTTTTACCGCTATTAACTTAATAAGATATTTCACCCAGACGGCAAATATTCTAGAAAACATATCGTTATTAGCAGCATTCCTGCTAAATTAGTGCAGCACTATTGGCAGTTATTTTGTGTAATATTGTACGTAGTTTATGTATTTGCTTCGGTAAACTTATGTAATGGTGCTCATTGGTCTTGACCGATTTATCTGATGCAATTAGATGATTTTATGTTTACTTCCGTAAAGGAAATGTGTACAAATATGTACTTACTTTGTCTGATTTGTGCTTTAAATTATTACTAATTATTAGTTAATTAATATGTGATGTGGTACACTCATCAATATTATTAGTAATTAATTAAGTGCATTTCTACCTCACAACCTAGATTTTTAAATTAAATTTACATAGGGTCAATAACAGAGAAACTATAGTTTATTATTTATATGTATAAGATGGCACAAAAGTAATCACCTGATTGCCTGATTCCTAAGGCTGTACCTTAGTTTATAAATTTAAAAAATGGTTCTGTTTGCTGAGTACATTTACTTTAAACTTATATTTTTTCAAGTGTCCGCCGCCACATTTGATGCACATTCAGGCTCGTTTCACAGCATCTTCCATGACTTGTGTCAAAACTTCTGGCGATAAATTCTTCACTTCTTGTCGAATGCTCTCCTTTTGGGCGCCAAGGTCTGTGGCTTGTTCGTATAGATCCGTAACTTCAAAAAAACCCAAAGAAAGAAGTATGGTATGGTCAAATTGGGCGATCTTGCGGGTCAGTACAAATCACCAAAACGCTTGCTTCAGAATGTCCACTGTCGCTCGTGCTGTTCTCAAACCCAATTCATCAATTTGCGACAGCAAGAAGTTAAATATGGTTCTGTAGCGCTCATCAATTCTTTATTTTATCTATGTACTCGTACTAGTCATAGTAACAGTGTTACCACAGCAACGATATTCTCGACCAAACGGCTGCTCCGGACCGGCCACGTCTAATACTGTCCCGTGTTGAGCCAGTCTCCTCGAGGCGAGCGTCTAGACGTCGCAGTATTTGTTCATTTAATGCCACACGACCAGGGAATCAGTGGTTAAATTTACGTTATTGAGTCAAAATCACCAAAAACATTTTGACAAAATTGTTTTTCACTTATTTTTCTATTCCACTCTTTTCCTCGCTACTACGACTGCCTGAAACCAGACCAAAACTTGTACTTTACCGCATCCTAGCAATAAAATGTCAATTTGAAGTTGAAAAATACTGTAAAAGTGTTTTGGTTGTGAGTAAACTTGTTAGTTTATATTGATTTCAAGATAATGTTTTTATAAACATTTATCTGAGAAATAATGGATCTAAATAATGGATGGAAATAAAATAAATTTCTATCATGAGATATAACAGTGTTAAGTTTGCATAAATTGGCAATTTTGTGAATTTTTCGGAATTTTTATAAGTAATCATGTAAAATTTTAAAAAGGCACAATAATTGTTAATAATTGATTCTTTAAGTATATAATCCTTGTTGAAATGAAATTTTATCATTCTTGTACTAGCTGGATTTTAGGATGTAGACGGGCTTCTTAACAAATAAAAATTCTTTGGATTCTTTTAATGTTCCTGATCCTCCTCAATGCCAAAGGTTTTTAATTTAATGTCAAGTCCAGTGTTTCTGGTTAATTTATTAAAACCATTTAGGTTGTATAACACCCGGACTCATTTTATGTTTTTATAGTTTTTTTTTATGAGGAATTCTGACGCACATTCTGATGGTAATTTTATGCTTGAGTGATAATTAGTTTTTTTCTGGATTTGAGTACATATTGAGCTCAGGTTTCTAACAAGTATTTGATTACATTCTGTGAAGAAGAATGATAATACTGCGTTTAACAATGAATTAGAAAAAGTTTTATTGCAATAACGTGTTCAGGTACAAGGTGATATAAATATAAATAAACATGGATCATTTATTATTCGATGTGACAATGCCTGGTGGACAATTCTTTTAAGAGGAATTCCCCTGCAAACTAAAGTAAATGGAGATATGAAATTGACTCTAATTTTGGCCGCTTTGTTTGCTATTTTTTAAATTTAAAGATAAAAGATGTCTCAAGGTCTGTCTAATGCCATTTTTTAAATTTGAAATCTGCACACGTTTGTTTAAGCTCCAAATTTAGAAAAATTTGAAGAACTTTAAAAAATGGCACTAACTAGACATAAAATAGTCTGTGATGGCATCGCTTGATTCGCTAAATGTACTTTCAAAACTAATAGGACTTCCTCTTAAGTAATAGTATTGTCAATAATTCCAAACCTCCTAAAGAAATTTTCCATTTACATTTGAGATACATACAACACCATACCATCAAGCAACATAACAACACTCTACTAACCGCACATAACTACCCAGTAACCACTGGTAACCACCGCTTACACCACGCTGTTTCACTTTCCAGCGGCATTTGTTTCGGTCAGTGGTGCTTATTACGTATCACACGTGCAATCAGGGTTCGATCCCCGGCCTGTGATATTGAAATGTCACGCAATTACATTGTTACATGCTTCGCTTCGAGATAAAATTAATCTCGGGCTGGGAACAAGCCCGGGGCAAGTGGAGAATGGCGTGTTTATGAAATTACCTGGAAACTGGAAATCAAGTGCTACCGATAGGAAATGTTAAAAGTTGCTGGAGATTTCAATCGATAAGAGGATATTTTAAACTAGATAGACTCAGTTAAGTGTTAACTGTATTATTAATTTGTTTTGCTCATGACTTAACGGCTGGTATGCTGGTAACCGCACACACACACACGGTGAGGCTGACCTAATATAAATTTAATAGGGTTGATGGACAAGGACATGCACTATGTGACCGACTGTGGTTTTGCCAATTATTTAGGTTCGAATTTCGAATCCAGTCAAGCACAATTTTCAGCTTAAACGCAGAAAAATCTCTCCTGTGATGTATGATCCACTAACAACTATGATTGAGTTGATAGCTGATAACTGCACACACGATAAAATTTATATTTATACCAATAAGTTACACACTTACAGTATGCAAGGCTGTCATGCTTAAAGTGATCCTCTCTACCCATGGCAGAAAACAGTCAAACAGTCAAAAACATTATATAGCGTTTATTGTTTTGTTAAACTTGATAATAACAAATAATTTATGTTTGAGGGGACAACATAATTTTGGCATCCATATTTGTAAAAAAAAAACTGCAATATTTGTAAAAAAAATAAGGGCTTCGCTCACCACTGTAAAGCTAATTAACTTCAAATTTTAATATGTTGTCAACAAAGCTTGAATCTGCGAAATAACCGATCGAATTTATTAAATTCGTTTTAAAATAGCAGATATTTGTGTTAAAAAATAAAAAACATTGTCAAAATTCAAATTAACATGTTTCGATTTCAAATCAAAATTTTAAAATTCTGCATCGACCATTTTGTAGAACGTACTTTTATCTTCAACAATATCTTTAGATTATTATATTTAACAAAACAATAAACGCTGTGGAGTGTTGGGCGAAATCCATGTTTTTTGCTGTTTTCTGGCGCGGTAGAAAATCGTCTTAAGTTGGGTAAAATGCGTAATAGATATGTATGTGTATGGAACCTTAAGAAAAAGACCAAATCTACATGTTTGTACTGTAGGTAACTTAATTTCAGAATATTATTTTATAAAGCATACAAAAAATGTTTTACCTGTACATATTCAAAGCAGTAATACGCCTGTAAAACAAGATTGAAATAATTTTTAAAAAGACAAAAATTTATTTGTGTTTCATTTATAAATATCTTTTAAAACGATGCTACATATCTAAAATTAAATTCTATATATTTTAACATAATTAATTATAATTTATCAAACTGTCTTGTCAATTTGTTGATAAACACGATATAGTTCTGTCGTTCATTAACATTTTTGTGTTAATAAAATGGACTAATTAAATACATCAATATTTTTACGCTTACCTGCTGTCTCCATCCCACGTATTTGACTTAAAAAGATAGAAACGATGAAAAGGTGTTGACAGCTCTAAAATTTATTCGAACTATATCGCCTTCATACCATAAAACTAAAGTTCAACAAACTAAGCCTGTGTTAAGATAAGAAGCTATAAATTCTTGCTACAATTTCTAAAAATATGAAACATTTAAAATAAAACTTTAACCACATCTCAACACGTTATGGTGGTTTCTGTAAAAACTTTACCGCAAATGTGCAAAAATAATATCAAGTTCCATAATGCAGTTACAACCAGATTCTTTTTTATGTCTAAAAATAACTAGAAGGTACCGTTTTTATTCTGGAAATAACGTAATACCCGGTTTCCGACAGGCATATCATATGATTTTTTCACGTAATCATCTTTTTCCTGATGAAAAAATAATATTAGAAAAAAAATGTAGCGAATCACTCCATTTCCTGTTTGTTGCATGCTTCCGGAGTATTGCTACATGATCATTTGTTATTGTAATTTTATTTTCACTTATGTGATTGTTGTTTACGTGTGTAATCGGATATTCAAACTATTTTGTTGGTTTATTTATATTTTATAAATTTTTGGTCAAAGATTATTATTAAAGTTTCTATTGTAAACAGAATTCAAAAATAAATTGGCGGTGTCATAATGATTTTCTTACCGGGGCTCGGAGCTGTACTCGTGCATTAATAGGCATCTCCATCTCCACCAAGTAATCGAAATAAGTAATATTAACGATAAAAACATTAATTATGTCCAGTTACGACTAATAGGGAAGTTTTTAAATAATTCCATTGAAAACATATTATTTAAGATTTCATGACGTAGATAATATAGGGCGTGGTTTGTTTCATATGGAATGTTGTTATTGGCCGTAAATCGTAAAAAAACATGATGCCGCAGAGAATGTAACTACCATCTGTCATTGTTAAATTATTCGTGCTTGTTTCATTTGTGAATTTTATTTTATACTTACTTTTAACTGCTACAAAGTACAAAATGTGTTTTTAGCATAACAAGACGACTTTTTAATATAAACTAAATAATTTGTTTTAAGGAAAATGTTAGTGAAACAAACTGATTCAGTGCCCTTGGAGGTACCACCGACGTCATCACTAAATGCCAGACTTTAAAAAAATCATATAAGTGGAGGAGCCTATTCGTGCCCAGGAATTTTTTTATCGTGCATTCCAACAACATAATCAGACGTTGTTGGAAAGCACTCCGAAAATTTTCCGAAAAGAATTAATGCATATTTGAGATTGTAAGTAAAAATTTGTATAGGTACCTATTTATGTAATGCGTCGCGAGGAATTTAATTATTACCTGCGTAATAATGCTGAAAAGTTTAGTTTTTTCCTTAAAATTGAAGTAAAAATTCACATTTTTAGAATAACAAATACATTTTTGAATAGATACAGGTTGTCTCCAAATGCGTCGAATGCCACATTTTTAAATTTTGTATTTTTTTTTTATTCATGGCTAAACATGACCAATTTTAGCTATTTTGTGAATTTTTATACGTATTTTATCAAATAATATATATCAAAAAATTTAAAAAAGTGGCATTAGGCGTACTCGAAGACAACTTTTAGCTATTTAAATATCTCATTTGTTTCAAGAATCTTAATATTGAAACAATTTTAAATAGAAAAACTGAATATTGTTTTTCGCCATTTTGACGGCTTGTATATTGAACCAGTTGTAATTTAATTTTCTGAATTAAATAGTTCATAAAGCGTAGTATTTATTTATTTAAATTAATAATCTTATCCTTTGTTTATTTATGTGTAACAAGTCGCACAGTGAAATCCAGCATTCAGGTATCGACCCCCGTTATTAGTAACACAATCAAGTCTATATCTCTTACCATTTACTTAATCTGAAACCAAATTAAGAGAATTATAATTAAACAAATGACACAATAAATAAAAATAGGTTCCATTTTATATAAAATGAGATAAAAGATTTAAATTGTAATAATTTCATGTGTACGAACAGGAATGTTGATAGATGTTTATGATATTTATTTGTTTACGTTATTTTTTCATTGAAACCACATAAAATGTTTCATTTGAGGTAAACCGGTCTACTTATCTATAAACACGCGCAAATGTAGCGCATTCAATTCAATAAAAAACCTTTTTAAATTACACTCTTTATACCAGAGTTTCAAGTTCAAAATAAAACAACAAACCTAAGCTATCGATTGACTGAAACTGGCATTTCCTAGCGCCTGGCAGCTATAAGATTCTTTATTCTTTGCATAACCTGTGGTTGTGGTCAACAGCCATTATTTTTTATGTTGTTATTCACATAACAGCGAAATAAAACAGCATATCTTTATACCAATGTTTATGTGTCAGGTGTTATGTAGGTACTCGTATAATCGTAAAAACGAGAATACGGAGAATAAAACTGAAAAGCCAAATTCTAACCCTGATGAATAAAACATTAGATTATGGACGACCACGTTTGAAAAATAAAACGGTTAGGTTTTTTTCATTAAACGTCGTTGTATTAAATTCTATGACGTTATATGTTTCCTAGTGTCACAAGACCGCTTTATAATATTCACTCAATATTTAATAAATCAGAATTCCACCAAAACCGAATACCTAATAAAAAAATAAAAGGAAAAGTGAGTTCAGACTAAACAGGCGAAAGGATAGATGTTCGAGCTCCGCATGAATTAGGGATAGTTTAAAAAGCAAGCACGAGAATTAGTACACAATCACAAATGAAGGCATGGAAGGGGGTTAGTTTTTGATCCATCGACGTTTTGATGTAGCGGCATTCATCCGTTTTTCCGTCAACTATCCTAACTAGAGTTGGGCGTGTGAATAACTTTTTGGGCATAATCACGCACGCTCACGAAATTCAAAATGGAATCACGCATGTCATTTTACGTGAGATTCACGATCACTCACGCTCTCGTATTTGTTTTTATAGTCACGCACGACGGATCACGTTCGGGTCACGTTAAAATATTTCAATTAAATTTTACAATGATAACATCTTTTACTCCAATTTTTTCGACAAATATCTGTGCGCTATCTGTGTAGTGGATCGTTAAGGAGTATAAGTACCAATAACCCGTCATTATCATTTGTTTTATGTTGGTATTTTGCAAATTATGTATTATGTCGTGACTTCACGCCCGAAAAAATTTTGCTCACGCCCGATCACGCACGATACATTACACTCACGTTCTCGGTCGAAATTTGCAAAATCACTCACGATCACGCCGTAACACGACGTGACCCGAAAATTTCACGACCTGTGCTCACCTCTATCTGAATCCTGGAATAAATAAATTCTGCTTTGAAGCTATCAATGAATTTGAAATTCTTGTTTTCCAAGGCTCACTGAAAATTCAATTTAGTGGCGTCGTTATTTGACAGGCAATTCTATTAGGATTCTTTTTCTCAGGATTTAGAATCATGAATCAATAATCAAGGAATCCATTTTTGTACAGGGCTTTAAATAGTTCAACAATACATTTAAATACGTTTTTATCTAACTGTGTCTATATATTGCGTGCTAATTTTTTACTGTACTTTTTTGGCAATACAACTGTTAAGTATATAATTACCATAGCAGTTAATTAAAATTGTCAAACCATTCATTCATGACCATCAATGTATAAAATTTTGAATGGACGGTTGTTATGGTTTAAGATAATAACTAAAAAGCTTCAGGATCGTTTCGGGAGGAATGCTATAAAACCTCCTTAAAATAAACGTCGCAAAAATTATAACTATGTTTAACAATAAAGCCAGTCATCCAAATAAATAGGATTTATTCATATTTCCAACCTCAGAAAATAAATCTGATTATTACATGATCCTGAAGCCTTTTTATTATTTATCTTGAACTATTTTCTTCAGTTAATATTGCCATAACTTACTTGAAATACAAGTGACACTTGAACTAGTACTATTGCATTGATTTTTGTGTAATATTTTCTTCTCTCTCTCGTAATCTTCATACTCCGCGGTGCATGTCGCTAGGAAAGTTTAAAATGTACTTGGTGACGTCACCGTGGCACAAGCGCTGTCCAGTGAAGCCACGCGATACTTGTTTCACAGTACAGTGTTAGTGTATCTGCTATGCAAATGCAATTACAGTGTACGCCTGAGTGGCCATCACGAGCAGAGCTGAACAATGGCCGCTGCACTAAGTTCATACCGCTCGTGCCAGCAGTGCCGTGCTTTTTAGGAGGGGTAGAGAATTATTACTGCAATAGATAATTAAGTCGTACGCGGATATATGATGCACAGTCGATGCAGAAACATCAATTGTTCACTGTATAAAAGAGACGGCAAATGGTTCATAATTTTGCCACACAAATACATGAGCGTTACACGTGGAAAGTAAGTTTATACAAATATAGTCCAGTCAGGAGAGGTTTTGACTGAAGACTAATACATAACCAAATGAAATTTGGCATGTGAGTAGTTAAGAACATACAGAAACAAAAAAAAAATTCGCTCCACCTCGGTATGCTCCGCTTCCCACAAAAATTTTCTGTTGAAACTCAAAATTTTCTTGTAACGCATTTTCCTCGAAAACTATCAAAGATTTTGGAAAACAGTTTTGACAGGATGAAAGCTGAGGAAATTTGCTATCAAAATGATCTTTGAAAATTTTTCATAAGTAGCACCGTGTAGGCACCAGCCATTTAATATTCGATTGACTTGAGAATTTTCTGTATAGTAGGCGCTACATTGCGAATGACGTAATAAATTCGCCGCTACAGAATGAATGTGGTATAACTTCGTTAAAGAACATCATTTTGTAAAGATAAAAATTGCATTTTATTCGTCGAGGCTTCCACTTTCAATTGCACTAATAACATTTGAATTTCCGACCCCGTTTATACCGAGAAACTTGCTTTAAAAAAATCATAACTCAGTATTAGAAGACGTTCAAAGAATTCTCAATATTTTCAATATCTATGAATGAAATTGTAAACTCGTAGAGGATTATCTTCATCAAATCATCCCGAATCACATGCAACTATTTGGAGGGTTGTGTGTTGTACGTCCGAAAAAAAAACTGGTTTTTGCTATCTCATAGATTTCTTTATTTATCGCGGGCACGAGCATTTTTGAAAATAGACCACTTTTTGGCCCCGTAAATTGATTTTTAATGATCTTATCGTTAAGTACAAATCCTAATCAACAAGATTCTGTAATTTGTTTCATCAATTGTACTACTACGTACATGTAACAAATGTTTTCCTAAAAAAAGATCATAACCTATAAATAAAGAAGGTAGCGAAAACCAGTTTTCTTTTCGGACGTACAACACACAACCCTCCAAATATTTGCATGTGATTGGGGATGATTTGGTGAAGATAATCCTCAACGAGTTTACAATTTCATTCATAGATATTGAAAATATTGAGAATTCTTTAATACTGAGTTATGATTCTTTAAAAAGCAAGTTTCTCGGTATAAACGGGGTCGGAAATTCAAATGTTATTAGTGCAATTGAAAGTGGAAGCCTCGACGAATAAAATGCAATTTTTATCTTTACAAAATGATGTTCTTTAACGAAGTTATACCACATTCATTCTGTAGCGGCGAATTTATTACGTCATTCGCAATGTAGCGCCTACTATACAGAAAATTCTCAAGTCATTCGAATATTAAACGGCTGGTGCCTACACGGTGCTACTTATGAAAAATTTTCAAAGATCATTTTGATAGCAAATTTCCTCAGCTTTCATCCTGTCAAAACTGTTTTCCAAAGTTTTCGATAGTTTTCGAGAAAAATGCGTTACAAGAAAATTTTGAGTTTCAACTGAAAATTTTTGTGGGAAGCGGAGCATACCGAGGTGGAGCGAATTTTTTTTTTGTTTCTGTATGTTCTTAACTACTCACATGCCAAATTTCATTTGGTTATGTATTAGTCTTGGGTTTCAGTTAATTTTTGACTCTCCTGACTGGACTAATAGTAGGTATGCAAAAACATTCAAAACTTATTTGCTGAAATTTGTACACGATCACGTTAAATATTACCTATAAAAGATTAATCGTTGTTTCTTCTTTTGACGAAAATGTACGTACCTACAGTCAAATTATGGGTTTCTGTGAACAGTCTGTATTACTTTAATAAACAAAAAATTAAATTATCATCTGAATGAAATAGCAAAAACAATATGTAGATTTCTCCTTAAAATTGGTTTAACCCTTCGACCATATATAGGAATAGACAAACAACGCAAGTCTTTGTTGTGAAGCAAACAACTAGCGTAGCGGTGTGAAGAGGAGTATGACCTGCAGACACCTTGAAGTGTTGCAGTTTGCCTATTTTCATTCTCTGTTCCCTGTTCCTATCTGTTCCATGACAACAAACCAGAAGTCAGCAATGTGCAACGCTCTATCGTATCCTCACCTCCTTTCCCCGCCTGCCGCCTATAATAGCTGTTGCTCAACGCTACCGTACTTCTTGCCTACACAACATTATATACTACAGCATTGAGTGTTATCTGTCTATACCTATATTATGGTCGAAGGTTTAACTTCTTCGGACCCCTATTATTTTAAATTGTTTTTAGTGTAAGTACATTCTAAAATATAAACTTTATCATTATAATTGAAAAACACTACAATTCTAAGAAATTTGGTGTCCGAAGAGATTAAATAATCAGATTTTTTGAACAAAATAACATACGTTTTCGAATAGCTTGATGTTGCCTCCTCAAAATAGGCCATGTTTATTCATGCACATAAAAATAAATATCTTAGTTTCAATTTTTTCTTCAATTGTAAGGGGAAAACTAAACCTACTTTTCAGTATTTTAAAGTCTAGTGGACAACTACCTTAATAAAAATTTTTTGTCGAGTATTAGCTGTCATACGCATAATACGTCACGCAGTTTAGGGAGGTGCGAGGGTCGAGGATTTGTGACGAAATGTGACATAGGATTAGGGGATCCTTCACATTTTTATGTCACAAATTGTATTTAATTTTTTTCGATTTTGTAAAAGATGTGTTAAAAATTATTGTTTTTTTTTAAAAAAAAGTACTCGCTTCATATTATATTCGTAATAACCAATAAAACATGTTTTTGCATTAAAGTTGCGTATGTAGATATGAACCTTTTTTACTTGAAAAATTGAATTTTGTGTTTTTGTTACGTCACAGGGCCACAGGGGCGGGAGAGGGTGGACTAAGTGTGACATAATGTGGCAAGGAGAAGGGGAGGGATCTAAAAATCCTAAAAATCGCGTGACGTATTATATGATAGCTACTGCTGGCAAACTAAGATTGACGCATCACGTTCGCCGTAATGAGTCTGGTTATTGCTAATGATGTCGTTACTTTTTATGCCGTTTTGACTTGCCTCATTGTTCCGCTAAAGTACACTAGAACCAATGATGTCGCCAACAAGAAATACAAGACTTTATTCTTGTACTACTTAGTAAAAAATATTGAAAATAGAAGACAGAAACACTGGAAGAAAAGAGGAAAACCGGAAACCTTAAGAATATAATAGTGTTGATAAAAATTCATTGAATTCTTATTGATGAATTGTTTGAGTATTTTAATTAGAACTGCTATGATCCTATGATAACTACTTTGATACTAAAAACTTGAAATACCAAAAAAGTTATGTTAAATATTGGCACGCAATTAGATTAAATCGTGTTTTAAATATAAGTACTCTTGAACTATTACTAAAAACCCTGTTTACACATTTTCCCTTAAACTTACGCGTAAAAAAGATGGTAATGTAAAAATAAAAAATCCTTTAATGCTATCACATATTGACTATTTTTTAATAACGTAACATGCAAATAACTTTTCCTCTTATTCGTATTACAAATAAATACTATATTTTTGTATCCAAATTTATATACAATTTTGACAATTAACCTTTTCAATCTTCAAAAAATATCATTTCCGATGAAGATATTTGTACCAAAATCTAATGAGCTCTTCCAATTTATATACAAATGTAAAATACCAAAAATATCAGAATTTTTGGGTAATTCGTAAATGAGTTATACGACTTACACCCCTGCCTTGACCACATACACACACATACATACAGACATCATCGTGAAACTACCAAAAATTCGTGCTCATCCACTAAAAACTCACTACCCGATTTTTAGCATGATTCCAATTCCTTCCTTTACAGGTATGGCGGAAGGTAAAAAGAATTCATGCGTGAACAGGGCTTAATAGAGGTGATACATTACAGATAATGTAAAAATAGCGATGACCCTGGTATGTAATATTTTTGAGTTTTGTTTGGCATTTGCGTGGATTTTCAGTGAATTCCCCTTTGTAGTACCTGACTCTCTGAGGTGCATCGATTAGCCCATTTAGCATGGTAATTGGAGCTAATGAAGCTACATGACTGTGACTAACCTGCGTAAAGGTCACGTGATAAAATGCATCATTTGCTGTTCGTGTTCACCTTTCACAGCTTTTCATGTTTAAATAAACAAGTCAATATCGGTGTAGATATTTCCTACAGCTTATGACATTTTTGTGGATGAAAAACAGTGGAAGTAACTGCTCTTTAGCTAACTAGCGTAAAATAAATTAACGGGAGTATTATGTAAGGCTAGTTCGTCACATGTACGATTACTTAAGGAGGTTCGATACCGTTTTTGAAAATAATACCATTCATCTGAAAATTTTACAAGTTGAAGATGGATGTATTTATCGTTCACTGTTAAAATTTCAGATCAATCGTCCATACCGTTTTTTAAAAATAAATTTTTAAAAATTTCTGTTTTACATGGGAGTAAATGAGAATACATTTTTAAAGGGCTGTATAATCTATAAAAATAATACCACCAGAAAGAGATTTACAGCAATTATAAATCAGACATTAATAAATCATGAAACTAAAATTCAGTGGATTCTTCCACACCGTTATTGAGTTATTCAAATAAATAAAATTTAAAACGTGACACATAACTAAAAGAGCGATAACTTCGGCAACGTCGCAAATCATAGATTGGCGCGAAATTTAAAATACTGTTGGAAAGTAAGAGTGCGTTTATGTTGAAGCATATTATTTTATAAAGTTTGTAACAAATGATATTATATTTATATTTTCACAACAAATAAAATACACATACACAAGTCATTTTTTGGAAATTGGACACACTTTCGCAATGCGCATACAAACACCGTTACGAAACTATCGAAAACAAGTAGGAAGAACTATTTGAGTAAGAATTATTCGTGTTCATCTACTAAAAACTCTACAAGGGACATGACGGGTCCATGATCACTAAATTTGTTTGCAATTATTTCGTAACTAATTCCAAATGTCGCTAATCTTTTAATCATTCCAGAAGATCTGACTCTTTTTAAAGGCTGTACAGTAGAAATAATAATATCTGTATCTTTTGTGTACGTTTGTCATATACTTGATCAAAGCTTTCCCCATTACTAATTATTTCTGAAACAGAAAGATGAATTTCTACCAATTGTCAGGAAATGTTTTTAAATAATTTTAAAGTGTCTTGGAAATAATGAATGACTGGACGAAAACTATCAATTATGTTCTCATTTCTTATAGCTTGCATTAATCTTGGAGCGTCAAAAGAACAATTATTATGAGCTATTGCATTTACTACCTGACAACACTTGACAGTTAGGTTAGAATCACTGCAGCCAACAGTCAACGTAAAGCAGCTAAAATACTAGCGCTGTTGCCGTGTTTTCGATTGATTTTTAAAATTATGAATTTTAAAATATAAAATCTTTAGGTTTTAAAAATACAATTTAATTGAAAGATAGTAACAAAATATTTATGAACAAATATATTTCGCTATAAGATTTTTTATATTTTCGGTGTTTTTTACAACAAAATTTAGTGGGTAGAAGTTGTCACTCTGCAGAAATACAATAGATTTTTGTTTAGATCCCCTAGATAGATAATCGGTATCGAAACTCCTTAATTGGAGATTTAAAACCGGAAAGACAATAAAGTAGAACATGATCCTTAATTACTGTTACAATAGTTAAAACTATCATGAAATTTAAAGCGATATTTGTAATTCTAAAGAAAATTAACTTAAATATTACTGAAGAAATTATAGCCATCGTAGAGATATATGATTTAATAATAATATGCAATATTTATTGATAATAATAAACAACATAATACATTAGTTAAGTACTTATAATACCTTAGATACTTATAATTCATTAGTTATGTTAGATATAACCATAATAACATCAAAACCTTCCATAATATGCGAACTGTCAATTAATTGACAGATAAAATTGTTGATTTGTTTTAACATCGCTGTCGTTGATGATACAATGATACAATTAAGCTTTGAATATAACGCGAATATATCCGATTTTAGCCCCCTATAAATCGCATAATATTCTTGTTATATTAATAGCTAAGTTAGGTAGGTACTGTGTAACTTTTTATGTACGTATCTATCAAAAAAATATAGTATCTAAATGCCCTAGTGTAGAAATTTCTGTATTTCCTTAGCATAAATAAATTATTATTATTAAACATGAGTAAAATACCACACTTTATCTACGACAATATTGTATGGTGCGCCGTTTCGGACAAAATTATTAACATTATTAATATATTCAGTTGGTGTTAAAATATAGATTTGGTTACTAAAATATAATAATAATTGTTAAAATATATTTATTTTGTGTTAAAATATTATAACATTACTATTAATTATATTAAATATTATTTTGTAGTACACAAAATATTTTTTAACACAGTTACAAAATAATTTTTTCACGAACGGCGAGTGGTGTCCACGGACTTCTTAAATTATGGACGGCTGGAGCTGTGTAAAGGTACATCCACACTATGCCGATCGGCTTTGCAGATCGGCAAGGCCGATCAAGTGGGGACGTAACCGTAGGCCTCGTCATCGTGCCGATCCGCAAGCCGATTCGTTCCCGAGCAGTGGCGGTAAAGATCAAAGAAAAGCCGCGCGGCCTCTGATAGTGTAGACGCTTTTGTTGGTAATCCCCGGCGGAATTTGAGTAGTTTTGCTATAAATTGCGACATATTATTATAGGAAATGTTGTTAGCTTCAATTACTTCAATTTTGTGCATAACTACTTTTTGACAAGGGCTAACCGTCTTTGAGATATGAGCGAAAAACTAAAAACTTGGACTTTATTCGTCCCCCTTGACCCTCCTCTTCATCTAGGTCTGGGAACTTTTGTTATGTTTACCTCCTAATAGTTCAACACAACCCTAAAGTCAAAAATTAGGTACTCAGCATTTTTCTCTACGTCTAGACTTCTCTTTTGAGCGTTAATTGCGTCCAGACTGAAAGTGTAGTGTGGACGTGTGCCGATTCTGTGAGCCCGATCGGCTTTGCCGCGCGGCAAAACCGATCGGCATAGTGTGGATGTACCTTAACAGATGTATGCTAAATTGAACCTCGCGCATGACACTAAATTCGGGGAATTTATGGTACCAAATTTAAATTATACCAAGTAAAATCTGTTAAATTTAAACAAAAAAATAATTATTGTTATTAATGTTAGATTATAAACTCGTAGTAAAAGTTTTGAGTATTATAAAATATCGAATTTTCATATAAAACGAAATAATTTAAAAATGTAAAAGAGGTTATTCAAACTGACAGCAGTAGCAATCTCGCCTTAAGTAATCTCAGACATGACGTGCACGATTTGATTGCATGAAATTGTATGTCTGTGATTATGTAGTTCGCCTACGCAGTGGTTCTGCGACTGCCCGAATTTTGCTCCATACGTAGCATACTTTTTCAAGCCATATCCCATATACTCCAGCAGTCCATAATTTAAGAAGTCCGTGGTGGTGTCATTTAATATAGATTCGAGCTTCAAACATTTTCCGTCAGATGGCCCCTGTGTCGCTCCTATAGGGCACGAGCACGTTACACAACAAATGTAATCGCTTTACTAACTGTCAAACTGAAGATACTCTCTCCTCATAAATTTCATAAAAGTGCTATTATATTCAAGGGTAATATTACAAGAGATTATCAACGGTGATCTTCAGTTTGACAGTTAGTAAAGCGATTACATTATTTGTTGTGTAACGTGCCCGAGCCCTATAGAAGCGACACAGAAGCCATCTGACGGAAAATGTTTGAAGCTCGAATCTATATTAAATAACACCACCAGAAATTAAAACAAAACAATATCAATAATTCGTGTTTTAAACCATCAAAACTTATTCTTTCGAATCAACCAATTTGTTTGACATTTATTCGACATTTATTATTTCTAATAATCTGCTCCAAAATATTCTTGAGTCACGAGCTTTATCTTCTCTTCTTATTCGTCTGTATACTATACTTAACCGTAATTCTGAAAATAAAACGATAAACGCAACAAACTATCCCGGCCAGGTAGTAGTGCATATGAGCCAAGTTAAGCACTTGAATTATTATAACGGTACCTGTCGTATGAATCAATAAATCAGTTCACAATTAGATAACTCGCGTTTCTTACCGTTCTAGGAGAGGACGACGACGCTTTGTTCGCAAACTCTAAGCACCCAGGAATTTACCCAAGTTATTTATTACTGTACACCAGGTTATTTATTGAGGTTTGAATTGCTTGAAGATGAACAGTGAACACCAAAATTGACGAGGAGAAACTTATGTAAATATGAATCATTGTTAAATTATAATATCATACAATATCGTCCCCTAAAAAGCAGAATTTCGCAAGGGGAGCGCTTTATTTGCCCAAACTGTTTTACAGTCAAACGGCCATTTGGCCAAACTTTTATTCTTATAACCTGTTATTTCACCAAACGAAGTTTATCGTACACGGGTATTTGGCCAAACTGTTATTTAACCAAACTGGTATTTTACCAATCTGTTATTTAACCAAAACGTTATTTGACCAAATCGTCATTAGACCAAATCACCATTTAACCAAATCGTCATTAGACCAAATCACCATTTAACCAAATCGTCATTTGACCAAATTGCCAAAGCGACAGACGCTAGTGACATCCTTAGTACACTAGGAGATCCACTTATTTACCCAAACTGTTTTACAGTCAAACGGTCATTTGACCGAATTTTTATTCTTATTACCTGTTATTTCACTAAACGAAGTTTATCTTGCACGGGGTTATAAGAATAAAAATTCGGTCAAATGACCGTTTGACTGTAAAACAGTTTGGACAAATAAGTGGATCTCCTAATGTACTAAAGATGTCACTACCCCGAAACATTTTAACGTTTATCTAATAACGAGATACTTGCTTCTTGAGCACCGAAAACTGCAAAATATTGACAGATAAAATATCGTAAAGGCTCCGAGTGGTGATTCTTAAATATATTTTATAGACATTTTCAATTTCCCCGTATGAACATTTGATAGTTTTGATGACAGTTTCTAGCACTTGTATTTTATTTTAGCAAACTGTTGACGAAAACTTTCCTCATGTGAACTCGGCATGGGTACATGGGTAGGTTTATTTAATTAAACCATATAAAAATACTAATTGTAACAATTGTTCTAAAAATGACTAGGTACGTCATTTAAGAGCAATTTTCATCAAATTCTTTTTGATTCGTGATCAGTATCAGGATATAATTTAATAGTTGTGAGACACTTTGTAGATAACTACTTCATTATAAACTTGGTTTCAACTATCTTGTAGCTGTTTTGTTACAAAATATAAGTCCATAAGTTTATATCAGTATTACCAATTTAATGATACATATAAATCCATTGCAAAAAGAAATGTAATGCAATAGCTAGCAATTTATTACAAATAAATTTATAGACCTATAACAGATAAAGAAACAAGTTCTATGGTTATTAATATTAGATTAAGTTTCAGGTTTCAACTATAAAATATAGAAATGTGAGATATAGACATATTATAAATGTCATATATCTATGTCCGGATAATAAAATTAATCATGCTATTAAAATATCAGATGACTACATTACTTTATCTTGGATATAAAAGCTCCACATAGGTACTGTAAGTCTTTGCAAAGTACACTACAGGGAAGATTTTTGTGCAGCTAAATTGTAATATCTAAATTTTTATTGTACGACTTGTTTGTTATCTACGAAATTTTTGAGAACCACTGATTCCTGAGCAAACAGTTGTGTGTATGTAACGTACATTGTTTATTATAGAACTTTTCAAATTATATCTCGAGAAACAATAATTCTGTCTAAATGCCACATGTTCTAGAGATATGAGTTTTCTTCGGGCTTGAAGTCATTTTAAATTATAATTAAAATTGTTGTAGATTGTTTATGTTGTAGATTTGAAATTGAAAGTGGGTGCCTTGTTTAAATTTACGACTTGGGAATAATAATAAGAAATTGGAACAAATTTAACAAGACTATTTTATCTACGACTATAAAATAGTATTATTTATTATTAGTTATTAGTTTGGTTATTGAATAATAATAAATATTATTGCATTATGAATTTTTACTATATAAATGATTTTTTGATAATAAAATGTCTTGTACTATAGACTATAGCATATCCAAACATAATACAGTGGGTGCTCGGTTATGTGAATACTCCATTTATATGAACCATCCACTATAGTGAACAGTCAAAATTTAAAACATGAGGTTCTATAGAGTGAACACGGTCAATTTCGATTATGTGAACAGCTCAGCAGTGCTTGGTACAAAGTACAGATCTACTTGGTAGGTACATCTTAGTAGATAAACTGGAACTTCCCCTAAATACCAAGTTTTAAAACAAGTATTAGCTTCAGAGCTCCTTTTTCTATTTTGAAGCCTATGCGAAAGTAATATTTTTTATCTTAATTATTTACTTATATTACGAAAATGTAGAGATATGGCCAATATGGCAAAATGCTTGAGTGCTAAGATTGTGCAGACACAAATAACTAATTATCTTAATGTATTATGAATATGAATATACTTCGAAAATATCAAATGGTGTATTTAAAATACATTTTCGATTAAATGAACACTTCGATTATATGAATTGCCCTGGTTTTTATTAGTTCACATAACCGTGCGCCTACCTACTGTAATTTGTTTCATTATCACAGAAATCTTTTAAATTAAATAGATAATTGTAAACAATCGTCAATCTTATAGAATAAAATTAATTATTCCATATGTAATCGTACACTGTACTCTGTTCAACATTACGATATTTTAAAATTTTGTTTTAAATAGAATGCCACGAAACACAAATTTATGCAAATCATTATTTAAACAGTTTGAAGTTTAAAATGTAAATTTTAGAAAAACATAGTTTTATGCAATACCGTATTTTATCTATGTAAATAAACTAGTTGTAATAATAAATAAACATAAAGAAACTGCTCTAAATTTCGTAACGAATGTAAATTAACTAAACATGAAAATAAATAATGTTTACTGCTCTTTAAAATATATTATTATCTACGATGATTTTGATCCTAGTAACCGACAATTCTATTAAATGAATTAAGCTATAATAACGTCCACTATTCTATAATTGGTGTGAAAATCCTTGTGAATGGTTTTTCGTAAAATAAATTAATTAATCCGCTACTTATTTTAGTCAATATCGCGCAATTACGCATCGGTAATTGAATTACAAAAACTGTGTTAACTATTACGGTACTCGCTTATTAATTCGTGCGTATAAGTTCATGTATCATTACCTTTTTCAGGTAATAACCGTAATTTATTGATTTTGTTGAAGATTTCTAGTTATAATTGTGTCAACTTTTTAGTTGGCACTTCCTACACGTCTAGAAGTTTTTTTTAGGATAATTACGCGTCTGTTGCCCTGATTTTGTATTAAATTAACCGTTTAGTTAATTAATTCAGTACCTACTAGAAAATAATGAGAAATTATTGTAATTAGTGAATATTTAGTAGAAATGATAAATTTACTAATCACATATTTATATGTGTAAATATTTTATCAAGTTATCTAGAATCATGTATTTTGTATGTCATTAGTATAGATATACAAGGTGTATCATAACTTCGAGTACAAACGTTAATGGTATATTCACTTTGTTATGCTGATTACTAATCATAAAAAGAAATCAGAAATTGGAAAAGTTAAGGGTTAATTTTCTTACGCGGTCAATTTTAAGTACCACTGGATTCACATAATTACTATTAAAACTATATTTAATCAATGGCATTTTTATAGATTCAGAATTATTAGAAGTTTGGTATTTTAAAATAATTTTCAATTCAGTGACATGCGAGGTGACATGATAAATTTTCTGTTATGATAGGTACATTTAAATTTATTTTTTAAATTTAAATTATGATACATTAAAAAATATTTTTCCATAGCTCGTGTTAAAGTACTACTTTATCGATTATTTTGAGCCGATAAAGTAACACTTTAAACGCAAGAGCCGATAAAAAACTAGAGCAGATAACTTTAATAGTGTAATAATCCGAGAAAAGGATGGGTAACAGGGTTTTGCAGGACTGCGCCAGTTAGTTTTATACAAAACTAACAAAACATACTTGACACACACTTCACGTAACTATATATATTTATTAATGAACATTGGCTAAAAATATAACTACACAAAGCGATATAAACGAAACCACTACTACTTACTATATAAACGAAAAACACAAAACTACACTACAATCTGTTCGACATATAGAGTCACACTGACTCAACAGATTACTACTAATTACGTAATTGTACCAAACTCATGAGAACGGCGCTCTCTCAGCAAAACCCGTCTATGTACCGATCTGAGTCAGACGATCACTGACTCTACGTAATTATTCGAACTTAAACTTTGCTCGAGAATACATTTTCTCGAGCGTCTGAACTTACGGACTAACACATACTGACTGCCATACTTAAATTTTTCTTATACTTCTAGATACAGCTGCGTATATGGATCACCAATTGTAATAACACATTTATCTTCAAGCATAAACAATAATAACCGAACAGTATAATGCACTTATGCTTGAAGACAAAGGATCCATATACAAAACTAACTTAGTCATCTACACGTGGGAGAAGTAAATATAATAAATTTGGAAGATGTTGATTACTCATCAAAATTAGATCTAAATCATATTGCGCATTGTTACAATAGCAAGGGTAGATAAAGTATACTACCTACTTACTTAAATTTTTAGATATTTTCTTCATCCACTTTGTGAAAATAGTAGGTTGAAAAACATTACAAACAAACTCCGAAATTGTGTTCTAATAATAATTAAATAATTTATTTTAAAATTTATTTTCGTTGCTTGTTAATTACCTAACACTTTTCTCTCGTCGATAAAATATAATTTTATCGTCTTGTATAGAAAACAACTTTTTTTCCGTAATCAGCATAAGTATAAATCTGTATCAATCTTAACGTACGTACTGGAAGTTGACCTGTGTGTGGTCATAGTTGTTAGTGGACAGTGCAACACATTGCAAATTTTTGGTAGTTAAACTGAAATGTGAATCTGAATAGATTCGAACCTGAGTTGTCAGATCCACAGTCGATCACATAACATATTCCACTATTATAATTAGTTACCTAAAAACTTTGAACTCTTATATAAAATATGAGTTTATAGTTTTGAAACAACACTGAACATTTTGCTTTGAATTTCAAAGAAAATGTAGATCCTTAAGTAAAGATTATTATAAAAATGTGTCAATATACTTATATGACAATATAAATGTATAACTAGTAAAGATACTTAAACAATTACAAGACAAAACCGCAATGCGAAACATAATTACTTCGTAACAGTATGTGATATGCATTAAGATTATAACATATTGTGTAAGTAGCATTACATTAGATAAAGAATAAACATTAACATGTTAGCCTACTGTCTTTCAAGGCCTTGTTTCACTTACATTTCGTAAAGCAACACTGGTACAACTTACGCAAACGCCCAAGATGGATATGTCTGCATTTAGTTTCACTTTATAACACAAATTCTCTTACATAGGTGTGTGACAGACTTAAGTATAATGAAGCCTGAAGTATAATGAAGCCAATTACCTTCGAGAACCTCCGCCGGTTGATGGGCGGAGGCAAAAAGAAAAAGGAGAAAGAATCGTCGTTCAAAAGAAGCGACTCTTTTAAACGCATTTCTATACGTAAAAGTTACTTAGACCGGGGTGCAAGGAAAAAACAAGTTAAACGAGACGCTTCTGGACCTTCAACAGTACCTCTTGTCGAACCAATTGAAGTGTTGAACATTATAAAAGAAGTAGAAACACCTCCTGAAGAACCAAACAAGCGAATAGAAGGTCCAGGCCAAAGTGTAATCGCGTACGGGAACTGGTTACGTGGTGTACGTACGGAAACGTCACAAAACACGGGTATACGCGGTTGTGAACGCACCATAATCTACGTGCCAGCTTCTGACGATGCTCTCCCTTCACCTCCTGAGATCAAACAGCTGAATGCTTCGCCTGGTTTTCGTCGAAAAAGTCCAATTTTAAAACGAAAAGAAAGCAATGATTCTGCAGTAGAAATGTTCCCATGGGGGGATCAACTACAAAATCGTTCACCGCCGCCGTCTTTAATCCCAGACGCAAACGACGAAATGTGTTCGTTGTCTGTTTCGTTGGGAAGAATATGGATGGATGCACCTTTGGCGATGGCGCCCAGAAGTCTAGAATTACCTAGACCTGCAGGCCAAATACTCCCAGCGCATAATTCTTTAGACAGCGCATTAAAAGATCGCAACCCAATCGTGTCCAATAGGCTTCAAAAACCGCCTCCAGTAGTTCGTACTTTGTCTTCGACCAGTTCTGCGACAGCTAGTACCGGTTTATTTTCGAGTAAAGATTCAGGATTTTCTTTTTCGGTTCCTAAATTGTCTGAATATAATGCACCACCTGCAAAAAAAGGTTTTTTCAAAAAGAAAGGACCAAAACCAAAATTATCAGTCAGCCGGGATGGTTACTTCAAACGTACTAGTGGTGCGCTTGAAGTGCGAAGAAATAGTGTCCGAAGAAAAAGCAGTCGAAAAAGATCTTCGGGCAGAAAGAAGAAAAAAAATAATAAAAAAAATGATATGTATCAAGTTGTAGTAAACCGACCACCAAGATGTTTAAAATCATTGAAGTTAGACCCAATGATTTTTGTGCCACCAGAAAAACGTAAACCTTCAATTCGTCGTAAACAGTCTTTCAAATTAACTCTCCAAGAAATTCGTCCGTTCAAAGACGACTTACCAGATGACAAAAGCACCGATGAAGGTCTTTACGAGTGCATATCAAACTTCGATCTAACGGACGAGACGCCACCTAGCGGGCGAATATCTCGAATAAGTAACCACTACTACGATGTACCCTCAAATAATTTTCAATCAACGCTCTCTGATGATTCTCCGATATCGGAATCGTTGAGCCGCGCGGATTCAGATGATGACAGCACTAGCATGAAGTCTTCTTCAGGGTCCACTGGAAGTTGTTATCTTCCTGCTGGAGTCAAGAAGCAGAAGAAACCGCTCAGGAAGAAGATTAACAGGAAGAAAAGTGTTAAAAGTGTTACGTATGTGGCCAAGCCGAGTATTCTGAGAGCGCCGTCTACGCTTAGAAGGAGCAAGAAGAAAAAAACAGGTGAGTGTTTTTAAGAAATGCTTAATATAGGTTAATGATAACTTAAGTAGCAAAGTTTAATAATACAAAATCCTCATTATGTTTTAAAATTATTAGATGTTTTTTAAATTTTTATAATTTCAAGACCTTTAGTGTAATTCGCATCATGTTATTTATATTTAATTCCAATTAAGACGGTACACTTCTCACGATATAGCATCAGAATTTGGGCAATTCTGTCTATATTTTTCAAAATAAAAATCTGAAATTTAACATGAGAAATGACAAAGCATTATTTAATCAAAAATGCATACAATTGTTGCGACTACAGTTAGAGAAAATAAGAGTTAAATTTTGCATTTTAATCAGATACATGAACCGAATCGGAACAGAAAGGAAAACCGGAACGAACCGCAGCTATTTTTGAACTGAAAAAATAATTTGGCAAAACTGAAACCGAACTGATAGCTGTGAACCGGTTCGGAACAGTTTACAGCATTTATGGCCAGTTGCACCGCATCCACTTAAATTTTAAATTTTCCTTAAGTAAACAATATCGAATCAAAACCAAATTGCCAAACGTAGAAATAACATTCCTGTCATGAGTTCGATTCGATATTTTTCATTTTAGTGACACTTATAATTTAAGTGGAAGCAGGGGAAATGACCACTATTTAAATAAAATTCAAAAACAAAGTCACAATCTTGAATATTATAGCATCATTGGCTTTAAATATAGCTTTAAATTTCATAGGAAGTGTATAAGATACAAAATGTTGTTTTAAACGTATTTCACTAATTCTTTGATGATTCTTTCATGCTTTTGAATCCTAAGAAAAAGAATCCTGGTGAGAATATTCTATATTTATTGAAGTACCTTTGTTTCTTCTTCTTTGTCTTTATTGATAATAACAGGCAATGTGCTGCAAAAAATGTGGCTTATATAAATTGAATAATTCATATTCCGCAAAAATTATGAATTCTTCTAACCGGTTTAGGTAGCCTTGTCAACTGCTTAGTATTTATAAACAAGCCAGTTAATTATTTTCTTTATTAACATAAACATTTCACTCGTTAATCGATAAATTATTGTCCGTATAAAGTTTTTTATGAATGCGAGCAGCTGCGAATTTATGTTACACTATCAGAGCAAGTTCCTGACTCGAACTTTTTAAAATAAAACAACTGATTACTGCTGTAGTTTTAGAAAAATAAAATATTTCATAAAACTTTTATTATGCTGAATAAAACTTTTTATTAAATGTAGTTTGTAACTTTTTGCTGGAGATTTATATCCTTGCAAAAATATTTATTCATTCGGAGATGTAAAATTCATGCCATAGTGCAGGGAATCGTTTGAAAAATTCACAATCTATTCTTTGCTGCATAATAAAACCCTTGAAAGGATTGCTCGAATACGGGAAATGTTACTACGTCCTAGATTTGCTTACCTTCGTTTTATTTGAGAGAATTACTCTAGTTAACTGTACATTCCTAGACGATCATTATTTTCACAGCTCTAGGCAAATTGCAATTCTAAATCAAGGATGGCTCTGACTCTAACACTATCATGCATATTTTAATGTAATTTCTACTGACGCTTTTTATAAGTTGATGCTTCAGTATTTAACTAGAACACGTAATTTATGATTATTAGAGCTATAAAATTTTAATTGACTTTAAAACTAAACAAAAATATAATAATGGTAGGTACTAAAGTAGGTACCTATTCAGTTCAAAGGGCCGAAAAATATTTTTTAGTATATGGTCTCTAAAATCGTTACTTTGCGAACTGTTTGGAGTTCGCAAAATGATATTTTAGGGGTTCCAGTTCTTTAAAATAACATAACCTATAGGCAATGAGCTAATATTTACATTTTATAGGATTATTTTTACTGATTTATGGTGGGATTCTGTGCAAATCTATAAGTTTTACTTTGTAAATCTTTAAATATTGAACAAAATCACATCAATTTTTGTTGACAAATATAAAAATGTTCATATAATTATAAATTTCATTGCGATTTTATTTAATTTTATAGATCTGTAGCAACAATAGATTTTCACAGAATCCCACTATAACATTGAATTATTTAACAAATTTAATAGGTATTTAGATTTATAATTTTCCTCGTAACTTTCATTGTAATAAATTATTCAATTTTCTTTAGAACCGTTCCGTCCATCTTCCGATAAAATTTCTACTTTGTAGTTACTCAATTAAATATTAATAAATAACCATACTTTATTTAATCTTTCTTATTAAAACTATTACGAAATTAATGAAAACACCGCCGGCAGATTAAAGCGAAAACTACGGAACTAGGTATATAGTAAGTAATAATTAAATAGAAATCTTCGTTATTAAATAATCATCTATAAAGTTAAATAGCAAACTGCGAAGATTTACAATGCCGTTCACTGCCTCACCCACCAGAACTAAGGCGCACGCATCTATGAGAACCTTATTAGACATGAACAATGTTTAGAACCATTTCTACATATTGATTTATAATATAATATCTTAAGATATTTTATTCAATTTTGACGTTTTAAATTGCTATTATTAACTCCATAGCAACAACTTTAAATAAATGTTTATTCACAAGTGAATTAAAACTTTTTAAATCACTCTGATGTCATTATTTCGTCAAAAATGCATAAAACAATGACAACTTGCCACTGACGACTACTTTGATTTTCTTTTTTGTTATGTCAAAATAAATTTATAATTCATATATTTGAAATAACTTCGTGAAAATTGAATAAAATATTGTATAAACCACGTGAGATACGAATGTTTATTCACTCGAAGAAATTATCCCACTCGCCCTTCGGGCTCGGGGGCTAAACTTTCTTCTCTTGAATAAACATTCATTTATCTCACTTGGTGTATAAATATCTATTATTCATTATTATTAGTGAGGGGGGCTATTATAAAATCGTGTCTGTGATTATCACACTTGCCAGAAATCACTTGCTTTCAAGAATTATAAAATTTGTATCCGGGGTATTTCAAAGAGATTTTAAAGAGATGTTTTACCATCTACTAAAGGACTTATTTTATTACTTATGTTACTTAATCTAGGTACATAATAAGGGACATTCAAAGAAATTATTAAGCACCACGCCAGAAAAATTTCCCGGTTGTACAAGCTCAAAGTGCTTCGAAGTGCGCAGATTGAGGGACGTCATGGTGACATGTGTCAAAAAATTAAACGTCACATGACGTCTCCCAATATTGTGCGAACTTCGAAGCACTTTAAAGTTTCTGGCAGATATGATCAACCGGTAATGTGTTCTGGCGTGGTGTTTAATAATTTCTTTGAATTTGAATGCGTATTAAGCCCTGTTCACACATGGACACATAGATGACACACACATGCGACGCACAGGCAACAAAAGCAAAATGAAGAACGTGAGGATCGTTTGTGGCCTCAAAATTGATTTTTTCTTTACTTACATAGAAACCACAAAATAGCGGCGCCTCTATTTCACAAGCAACACAAGAAGTATTTCTTACTGTTGCACGTAAGTGTGTGTGGGGGGGGGAGGTCTTCTATATGTCTACTGTGTGTCCATGTGTGAACAAGGCTTTATGTATACCAAGTAACAGAAGTAATAAAATAAGTCACTTAGTAGGTACATATTAAAATATTTCTTTAAAATAACGCATTGTTTGAAATACCCGAAATACCCCGGAGGCAAATTCTATATTTACATTTTCTTGAAGACAAAACACAAAAAGTAATTTCTGGCAAGTGTTAAAATCAGGCACGATTTTATATTACGGCTCTTTAGTTATTACTATTATTATAATGTTATTATAAAATTGTTGTAGAGAGAAATGAAATTTAAAAAATTCAAAGTATAAAGAGCCATTTCGATATTGCAATCATGTACCTATTGAACACAAAATGTTCACCTCTTTAGATGTAATGATCTGATGAAGGTTATTAAAGTATGGCTAGTAAATATAAACTTCCTTTAAAATTTTAATGAATGAGTGAAAGTTACTACTTACTATAAAAGCGAAGATTTATTTGTTTTTTAAATGTTTGGTGTTGTAATAACCTACAAATCATATTCTAATTTTGGAACGACAAAGTACAATACTGCGGTTTCATAATTGAAGCTTTACATGTGTTCTCTAATTTCAACAATTAATTATGCATTTTACTGCCATTTGTTATGTAATGTAATTGTGTTACAAATCTATAACTAATATTATTGGTAATATACATACAATGTTCCAAACATTGCCATTATGAAATAAGATTTATTTAAGGAGGTTGGGGACTCCTGCAGTGGCGTACCCAGACATTAGCCTTGGGGTCGGATATGAAAATAGAAATATTTTTGATAATGCTCAACGCGCGTTGGCTGATATTGCAATTCGTTCAGTTGATAAATTTTTACAATAATTACTAATTAACTAATCAAAAAATGCTTGATATGCTTACATTTTTTTTAAATAATTTGCAAATGGATTTGAAAAAGTTCACAAAATCTTTTTTCATCATTTTATCACATAGTTTAAAGCATGCAAAACAAAAATTTAGTGAATTGCCATTAGAGTCCATGTAAAACGGGAGCAGTTTTAACATTCAATTAATGAAAAACAGGATAGACGAAAATTTTGAATAATTTTTTTTATAGAATCTCAATAGTGTAATAAAATGTAGGAAACTCATGCATCTGATCGTAGATAACATGAAATACTGACTGCTCAACATTACAACCCCAGTTAATATTAATATAGTAGTTCCAACAACAACATCTTACATAAACATCAGTTATTCATAATACATTCTTTAAATATTTTACATACGGCCATCCTGAAAACTTGGTATACCTTCATACCATATTCAATCAAATACAATCAATAGATCAACATCAATATCTTAAACCCTACATACATCCAATCAAATATAACTTTTACAAAAGGCACTGTATAAATTTTAACCTTTCATCACCATTTTGATATATGATCACTAACCTCCTTAAGGAGCCCAGCAGATTCACATTTCAGTTGAACTGCTCAAGAATCTATCCGTTTTATACTGTCCACTAACAACCATGAGTACCCGTCGTGCTGTAAGTTGACGACTGGTAACCGCACATATCTATACCAATGCCTTATAATTAGAGTGCGGAATATATGCATTTGCATATATTGTATTATTGTGCATATTACTATTTTTTTACAAATGTATGCATTTCATACAAAAATAGATCAAAATATGGTGTAATTTTTTTGCATATTTCAATATTTTTTGCATATATTTATGAAAAATGCATATAACTGCATATTTTGTACCTTTTAACCCAAAATTTCAATTTTTTAATAAATTTTGTATGTATAAAATTTATAATCGCTCAAATTTGATACCACCTAATAGTAGTTTTTACATTTATATTAAAGGTAGGTAGGGACACAAGTCGTATTCCAGAAATTATACGTTGTTTTGTTTATTTTATATGATATTTTTGTGCATTGTTGACAAAATGTAGTATTTTTATGATTTATAAAAATAAATTATTAGTAAAAATAAGTAAAATTATGTTGCATATCTGCATATGCATGCATATATTTGTAAAATATTGCATATTTGTTTAATTTTGTGCAAAAATTGAGCATATTTTGGCCTTTTTTCAATGCATATTGCATGCATATTTTGATCATATTTGCCTGCATATAATCCGCACTCTACTTATAATATAGAGGGATTCCACACCCACGTTGGGTAAACGACGTGATAGATAAGTATGTATACAACTGTTTGTTGTCCATTCCCTTTCATTTGAGCCATTAACCTTTTCGTCAATTCTGACACCAGCTCCAACCTCTAACTTGAACAAACCACAGACAGAGATCATGTTTAACTGTTGTCTGCTCGTTGTGATAGATCGGAATCGCGAACTTTCACCAATGATTGATTTTCCGAACTTTCCTGTAACGCACACCGACAAGACGAGACGATAGACGAGACGAGACGTTTGTTAAACCGACGCTTCGAGCTGTGAATGTCTGGAGATAACGTGGGAACAAAGGAACGGTTAGCGAAATCACCAAACATGAAGTTCAGAAGGAGCAGTCGATACGAGAAATTCTTGGGAAGAATTTAGCTATAGCATTATGCAGTCAAATTTATCTATTGCGCCTTTTACCCAACTTGAGTGTGACAGCCTTAGGCGGCGGTCTCACTGATCGAGTAGTATCAATCGTTTTCTATCGAGTAAAATTCAAACACATGTATTGTAATGGCGTACGTCGCACTGAAGCATCGTGTAGTTTGTTTTCCAATCTGATTTGATTTTTACTCGACGTTCGATGCTGCACGATGCCTTCACGCTTGCGTATATGTTCTATCTACTAATCTAATAGATAGTTTTACTTACATTTTAATAGTTTCATGATCATGTAATATGTAAACGATAATGTAAACCAGAATGCAAGCAAAAGATGTAAACTGTACTGTAACTGTCATTTATAATCATTCAAATTTTGTGGAGTAACAAATTTCATCTGATCATGGACAACAAGATACTGGAATATCAAAAAAGTATGGCAAGCCGTTTTAGTATTTAATGCTACAGTGACTTCATACTAATTTTAATAATGTACTTGGTGTAACAAAAAATAAATGTGTTAAAAATATTCGCATCTTATAAAAATTTATGTATTTACAATTTGAATGAATTAAAATTTACACGTATAAGATTCTGAACGATTTAAAATTTGAATGATTAAAATTTTATACGTATAACGATTTAAAATTTGTAAGTATTTAAAATGTGAATGAATTATAATTTACACGTATTAAATACTGTACGATTTAAAATGAACTAATTAAAATTTACATGTACAAGCAAATTGCAATGCATATCTCATAAGAAATAGAAAGAGATAGACAATACGTTAGTAAAATATTATTCAACTCTTTCTATTTTCTATGAGATACACCTTCGCAGTTTGGTTGTGCATGTAAATTATAAATACGTTCACATTTTAAATCGTTCAAAATGTAATACTTATAAATTATAATTCATTCAATTGTTAAATACTTACAAATTGTTAATCGTACAAAATTTTACACGTGTAATATTAAATTCATTCAAATTTTAAATCGTTCAGTATTTTGTACGTGTAAATTTTAATTCAATCAAAACGTAAATACATTAATTTTTATAAGATACTAATATTTTTAACACACAGTTGGCACAAACCCCGCAAAAAATACATATTTAAACATACAAGCTTAATCTGCAATCTTCATTACAATCCTGACACACTTATTTTGCCTCGTTCACAGTCATACAGGCTTTTTATTTGCCCAATCTTTCACATTTACAGCAAACCATCAGTAAAATGAATTATTTTAACCGAGATTTAACTATACGAATTTATGTCAAATACTCAAAACATTTATACGAATAGCAGAACTTATCTTCTCATTCTTCCTACTTGTAGTGTTGAATCAAGTCAAGTAGTTTCCTTTCTTGTTGTGGACACGTTGAACAGAATGTGAACCGAGCCCATCGAAAGGGAAAGCGTTGTAATCGTTACGATCATTCTGTTGCGATGTGTTCCAATGTTACGCGATGTTACGTCACGCAGACAATTAGAAATGGATCTTTCTCACGATTTGGAGGTGTTGATGATGGTTCCTTAGATAAACGCTCAGTTCCTTATTTGTAAAAGATCGACTGATATTTATTACTAGGAGATATTATTAAAAAATAAAATTTATATAGTCAGGTCCACATTCACATTTTACTGCACAAACAGCTATGAAACCAGTGGCACTCAACATGTTTCCTTTAAGTAAACCACCCTTAATTTTGCGAATTTTTGAAAAATTCTGTTCAGTTATCAGTAGAACGTGTTACATATACCCTTAAAGTTTGATCCATAAATACAGAAACACCCTGTATATGATGCATCATCGTCAGAGTACTCCAAAGGTTAGCATTTTTATTTATATTATAAAATATTGACGCACCTTAAGCTAGCAGGATCCATTGGGCACAATAACTTCAAATCATAAAAATTTATTAAAGGCAAATTAACTGCCCTATTTGAGGTATTGTTATTTATTATAAAATCATGGGTGTTGCCAACTTTTGCAATATTGCAATGGTAAAAAATTCAAATCTCAAATGTATGTAAAATGAATTAATTATTTAATGTAGTCGTAGATGAAGTAATAGTAATTTACATTATATGTGCGGTAGGTTCTATTTTACAACGCGTGGTTCTATATATTTAAGTACGACGCGAAGCGAAGTGCTTTAATAAAACCGATCGTTGTAAAATTACCTACCACACGCATAATGTATTTTATTTTTTGGCCATCATACTAACTATTTATTAAAAATATGTAATTTATATAAAATTTCAAGTTGTGAACATTGAATTTTAAAATCAAACCGTGTTGAAAAACAATCTTAATATATTATTATTTAATTATAATAATATAACAATATAATTAAAATGCATTTGAATCAGCAAATGTTACATTTAAAATTAAACTTTTTCACTTATTTCAGACTCTATTAAATAATTTACTGGGTAAACGAGCGTTTTTAAAGTTTTCTTTTCTATTACAAAGCAATTTTTTATTTAATAACCTCTCAATACTAAAAAGACGGTTACGTATTATCTAACCCCCTTGTAATAAACTCATGACATGTGTGTAAAATCGCAACTACCATAGACGTCAACGATGTGTGATTGTTATGTTTATGTCACGAGGCCAAAAATAATATTTACTTTTTCATGCGTTACCTGATAAAAACTACAATTAGTTAGTACAGAGCAAGAGCCCATTACTGCTGATGTTTTTTTTTATCAATGAGGGTCCCTCACGTACACAACTTTCCCTCATAAAAACAAAAGAATTTATCAGCTGAACGTCACCGAGGCCTACTTAATTAGTGCCATTTTTCCTTGGAAACAAAATCTGCTTCCACGGCACTCTTGTCTGCGTTTGTGCAGTTCTTCGTTTATTCAAAATGCAAACTTCATCAGAGCGTAAAACGAACGTAATAAGTACGACTTGTTGTTAATCTCTTTATTATGCAGTAAAGCACAGAATTCTGCACATGTTTTTGTTTGATTTAGTTCGTAAACTGTCCGTGTGTGTGATTTCAGCGCCGTTGTAAAGGTTTATGTCAGGGGGAATGAAATAGAGACTTTGCAAACATGTCATTTTGTTTTCTTGTTTTCTAGTGCTGGTTACGTTCTAATTTATGGAGTTATCTGTACGAGAGGTTCTCGAAATTGGAGACTATATATTTATTTTAATGAATAGTTAGATTTCTGTATTGCAAATAAATAAACTTATGTAATTTCATATGGTAATATGATAATCATGTAATGCATTTATGCATCTTAAGTGCACACAAATTTCGTCTGCTGTACCTATTCTATCCAGTAGTAAGTTGACTGCTGGTAACAACAAACATCAAAATAGTTATTTACATTATAAATGCAGTAGGTTTTATTCTACAACGCAAGGATCTATATTGAAGTACTACGCGAAGTTAATGTCCTGTTTGTACAAGGATTCTTTCATGCATCTGAATTTAGAGAAAAATAATTCTGGTGAGAATTGCCTGTCAAATAGCGGCGCCGCTGAATTGAATCTTCAATAAGTCTCGAAAGAGAAAATTTTTATAATATTATAGATAGCTCCAAAACAGTGAATTTTTATTTTCCAGGTTTTCGAAGCATGAAAGAATCCTCAAAGAATCCTTGTGTGAACAGGGTATAAGATAATTAAAATCCGAGTGATCTTTTGACGTTTCTTTTTTAATTAAATACCGACATAAGCATAGACCAAGGTTGGTCACCTTTTAAATAAGTAAAAATAGAATTTGTGGAATGCCTTTTAAACTTAAGCCCTGTTGACACAACTCAACATTACATCCCCAGTTAATATAGTAACATCTTACATAAACATAACTTATTCACAATACATTATTTAAATATCTTACAATGTTCATTAGTAAATTGAGAAAGAAATTTTGCAGTACACGTCCTTATTTTGTTTAGGAGATATGAATGTCAGCATTCTACATCACATTACATATTACTCAATTTTTATTAATTATTTTTGGACTTGTTAATAAAAATTTTGTGAAAATAGAAAATACGGGTCTCAAATTTTTATCTCTTCAAAAATATTTAATAAAAAAATATCATGCAAATAGCCCATTGCCCGTCAAATACCGACGTCGCTAAACTGAATCTCCAACGAGTCTTGGAAAAGAAGAATTTTTAATTCATTGACAGCTTCAAAATAGTGCATTTTTTGCCAGTATTCAAAGGCATGAAAGAATCCTTGTGGAAACAGGGCATGAGGTAATTAAAACTCGGGTGATCTTTTGATATTTTCATTCCAATAACTCTTAATTCTAGCTTATTGGCAATCCGTAAAATCATGCTCATAATGTGATTTATGTTTATAGTTTTAAATTCCCGGTTGTACTGTTTAGATTATGCGGTGTTATTTGAGCAAGGAGAAAGTATTCTCATTATAGTGTCGATCATGAAATGAAAGGCGTGTCTTCGAGTCATGTTCGTGATTTAAAAGTCAAGGGGATTTTTATAGCGGGCACTAGAATAAGATTACAAGTCATTCCGAAGATTGTTTATACAAAATACCGGCATAGACCAAGGTTGGTCACCTATTAAATAAGTAAATAGAATTTGTGGGATGCCTTTTAAACCTAAGACCTGTTCACACAAGGATTCTAAGAAGATTCTTTCATGTCTCTTAATTTTGAAAACAATAATCTTGATGAGAATTGGCTGTTCAATACCGGCGTCGCTAAATTGAACCTTCAAGGAGTCTTGGAAAGAAGAATTTCTAAATTGATTGATAGCTTCAAAATAGTTAATTTAGTTTTTTTTAAAATACCGGCATAGACTAAGGTTGACCACCTATTATATAAGTAAATAGAATTTGTAGGATTATTTAACTTAAGCCCTATTCACACAAGGATTCTTTGAAGATTTTTTCATGCCTCTTAATTTTGAAAAAATTAATCCTGATGAGAATAGCCTGTCAAATAGCGGCGCCTCTGAATTAAATCTTAACGAATCTTGGAAAAGAAGAATTTTTTTTGAAATCTATAATATACGAATCATTAGTCGGAAGACGGGTATAAAGAGATTTTTTAAACAGTTAACGCATTGAGTGTAATAATTTATGTAAAACTGGCATTTTTAGTAATTATTTAACAAAATACGGCAATGTTTTTTGTAAATTATATTCTATAGCCATGCAAGCACAACCTATAAGTACCTACATCATTGTAAAATATGAGGTCATCGATTTCAAAAACAAAGTCACAAAATGATTTATTGTAACATGCTTTTTGCTTTGCATTTCATAGCAAGAAATGGGGCTTAAGTTATGATTCATCCTGTACATCGATGTCTTGTAGTTTGTGAGGCTTTCATACTCAAGTTGAGCAAAACAAAAACACGTAACATATTTTCAATATTTATACTTAAGAATAAATGCCGGAAACAACACAATTCTAAACCAACTCATACATCTCCCACGAGCTCTATTCTTTTTTCTTCTTTACATTTATAACACTAACACAGAAAGCATTGTACAGCTTCTGCATCTCACAGAGAAAGTCAATCTGACAATCTTCTTTCCATGTACAGGACTACACTGCATTAATAAAAAATGTAATCATTACATCACACACAAGTTCTTGTGCCGTTGTGCCGGTTCCCTACTTGATTTCATTGCATTTGTAAAGAATCGAGCTTCGAGCTGAGCTGAGTGCAGTTTTAATTATACCGAGATGAATTCTACTTGGAGTAATGAGATAGTAATGATATCGAGATAGATAACGATGAGGATGAAATGCACTTTAAAATAGATCTTTGAATTCATATTCATTATGTTTATTTTCTTTGTTTTGTACATCTTATCACAAACTGTCGGTATAGCTCTGTTTACACACGAATTCTTTGCGAATTGTTTCATGCTTCTGAAAGAAAATAAATTCACTGGTTTGAAGGTTGAAGCTATCAACAAATTACAAGACTCATTATTGAAGATTTAGTGATGGCGGTATTTGACAGGCGACCCTTATTAAAATTATTTTTCTTAAGAGTGATTTCGGTGTGAGGTGTGGCTATTGCAGTCAAATAATGAGAAATAATTCTTTACAAATCGTAGATTTGGATGTAAATTACAAATCATAGTTATCCATTGAAATAATAGTTATTTATTATATAAGGGATAGAAATAACAGATTTTAGCGCAAGGTTTGTACAATCACACGACCGTAAAATCTGTTATCTATCCCGTGTAAAATAATACAATAATTTTTCTATAACTACTAAAATATTTGATAAATTAATTAAAATGAGCAAAGCATGGCATATTTTTCAAATGAATTTGAGAATAGTAGGTCGTTACTTGTTCTAATGTCATAGCATTTGTCTAGCCTTGATTGGTGACAAAAGTGCGACAAAACAATAACTGTTAATTTCTCAAGGGGTGGAAGTATTTGTATCACTGGAGATGAAATATGACGTTTCAACAACTGACAGCAGGTATGAAATGTCATCATTTTATATAGGTTATAGAAAAAAATAGATAATTTAATTTAGAATTTACACTGAAATGATACGGCGTCAAAAATATAATTTTTTTGTGCCTGGTACCTTTTACGTGCGATTACTCAACAGTGATTTCGGTGACACATAGTTTTTATTTTTTAATAAATACTTCGGATATTAAAAAATAACATATTCGTTTTCAAAACTTGTGTTGGGTTGTTTTGATATAAAATTTTCTAAACCTTTAGTAAAACTAGTGTTAACCTCCATATACAAAGTGCATTTTAGCGCGTTTTAGTGTCAATTTTAAATTCAATTATCTTCGTTATTCAATGGTTACGTATGAATTTTTGTCCAAACTTGTGACCACCCATGGATTTACTACCGTAAGCGGTCACAACTCACAATGCTTATTTATTCAAGTATCTTTGTGTAGCAATTAAAATGTGCATCTGACTGGATTCGAACCTGAAGTCTAAGAACTACAGTCTATCATTCTACGCACTCAGGTATCTGCAATGGATTAAATGGAGCTTTACCCAATGAAGAAGCTCAATTTAAATCACTTGTTTACTAAAACCGACGAAGTGTGTCGTGTAAAAAGCTTTTATGAATTATAATATAATAAGTTACATAAATGATTTAATCGATTAAATAATGCTAAGTCGTGATCAAATACCTTTCGAATTTATTCCAAAGCATCAATATCTTTTGCATGACTTCACAGTTACTAGGCAACGATTATACAATGTCTTATTGTACCTGTTGCAAGTTGGCGTAGTTTGAACCGTTCATCATCCTTCCGATGTTCTTTTCTTACTGCTCCTTGTCAAACTGCTGAATTTATTGCTGCTATTTTGTTTTATTTGTTTTGTTGATTAATAAAATCATGCTTTGATTTATTCTTTTGTTTGTAACTGACGGATAGAATGCAGTGATTTACTATTGCGTAATTTTGTATAAATGCAAATTAGTTTGCGAGCGAATTTTGTGTATTGTTTTGTTGAAATGGTTTGTATGGCGAAAAGGATTATTTTGAATTTACATGATTTCTTCTTTTTTGAATAACGAGGAACAATAACAATTGTTCAACCGTACCTATTGCTTACACATTGCACACAAAAATAATTCCATTATTTAGAGAAATATTTCATTTAGTAGATTTTTATATAGTTGTTCGCTTCTCTCAACATTTATCCTAACTTAAGTCATTGTAATTGAAGAGCATACACAAAACACATTTAAGCCGAACCGATTGGTTGTGAACCGGTTTAAAGCATTAATTGAAATTTAACGTTTTTACATCAAAAGGCTATTAAATTTTTATAAGTATCTTTGTATTTTCTATAATTCAGTCAAGTTTTAAATTTTTAAAGAAATTTATATTATGTTTTAGTCCAAAACTGAAACCAATTTTTTAAAGTAATTGCTTGATATTTAAAAATTCATTAAACCGAAACCGGAACTTGAACCGGTTTTTATGAAACCGAGAATCGGTTTACTTCAAGCAGAAATATGTAAACTGGAACAAAACCAAACCATGTAAAGCACAGTGTACCGCGAACCGAACCTGAACCGTTATTTTGAACGGTTCGAATCCCTGCATTTAAGCCCTGTTCACACATGGAATCTTTGAAGATTCTTTCATGCATCTGAAACCTGGAAAAACAGAAATTCATTTGTTTGAAGCTATCAATAAATTATAAATTCTTCTTCTCCAAAACTCATTGAAGATTCAAGTAAACGACACCACTATTTGACAGATAATTTTCACCAGGATTATTTTTCTCAAAATTCAGAAGCATAAAAAAGTCTGAACGGGACTTTACACAAACAATCTATTAAACATCATTTATTTAACGTATTTATCATAAGCACAGACCAATCATAAGATGTTTTAATACCAACATTATATATTTGGTGCACATTTCCAAAGACAGAATATTAATTTTTTGCTTGCTGAAAAAATTAACACAACCGAAAATTTACATATGAATAATATTTCGCTTCTCTCTGAAACCCCTTAATCCACATCTGTGCATTGTTTCGTCCCACACAATGGAATGCAGATGTCAGGTAATCGCAGAAAAAAACCATTACAGTCCTGTTAACACCCCAGGCGGGCGGAAGTGTTGGTACTGTGCCCCGGTGACCCCTGTGAACTCTACGTTATTATACAGTCGTACGCTTCAAATCAGGGGCGTACGTTATTTATGGGCATAGAAAAATGGCAATAATCATTGCTTCATTAGATGTATTAATGTTTTTTGAAGTCTGTTTGCCTTATTTGATCATGTATTATGATTTATTGGTGGAGCAAAAAATAAATCTTGACTTTATATTTTTTATATATTTGACAAGGGATAAACCACTTCAATATTTTTTAGTAATAATACCTTGTAGAGTGTCATTTACAAATAAGGTGAAAATAAAAAGATTTATCAGATTTTATTAAGATTTTACGGTTTTCCGGATTGTAAGATTGTAACAAATCTTATGAGATATTAATGATTTTACAGGGATTTTTAGCAAAGTGTACGAAGATTTTATAAGTGGTGTACCCTTCGATGTTGATTATATTTCACCTTCATATTATCAACAACATCAACACAATATTTATAAAAACAGTTTGGGTATATCTGATTCACTAAACTAAAATCTAATAATATTTTGAGCACAATATCAATATTCTTACAGAAATATTTATATTATACTAAACATGTCGAAAGCTTGGATCTAATGTTTACAAGTTTAGTTTACCTCGATTTGTCGAAGTAGTAAGTAACAATGTTTATAAGATAAAAATTTTTGTGTATATTTTAGTTTATTTAATTGTAGAAATATCTTAATTTCGTGTAATTGAACTTTCTAATGCGTAAAATGATATGAAATTAATAACACCTATTTTAAATTTAAGTGTACTGCCATAAGCAATTTAAAGAATTTCTGGGACACTTCTACCATCGTTAGAGTAGACCAAAGGTTAGCATTTTTATTTATTATAAAATATAAACGCACCTTATAGCTAGCAGGATCCATTGGGCAGAATCACTTCAAACCACATGGAAATTTAAAGGCTAATAATAATTAACAGCCCTATTGTCGAATATTTATTTTAAAAATCTTGGTTGTTGTCATTTTTTACAATGGCAAAAGAGATTTATTCTTAAATAAAAATAATTTACAAAATTCAGTTTTTATGTTGGAATATAGTCTCAAGGGGAAGGCCTCTTATATTTCAGAGACACACTGTATATAACTTTATTATCTGTTTTAATCCAGCATTGTGCCTAGTTCTCTTATAGTCGAAAGGAATAAGTTAAGTAATGGAAAGTGATAAGTTTTATATAAAATATGGAAACCGGATGTAAACTAAGAATCGCATTTAACTACAGGGTGTTCATTTTAAGTGGCGCACCATTGCTAACTCGAGAACTATAAGAGCTACGAAGTTGGTTAAATTAGCAACAATTTCAATTTTATATGACTACTTTAATGAACGTAACAAAAAAAAATTTAGACCAGTGGTTCTCAAACTACGGGGTACAACTTTCTTATTTCAAATGGGGACCTATTTTTTTTATTCGCTTATTCGATTCAGTATTTTTTTCTGAATTCAACGAGATATTAGTTTCATACCCTTGCATAACAAAAACATGAGAAAAAATTATGATAATTCAATTAAAATCTATTGTTACAAGAGTGCTGTGGAAGAAAACAATTGAACATTTTGTTTCATATTAATTGTTAGTGAAAAAGATTCTAGTATAACCGTTATACTACACTGATGAGACCAAATAAGGCCGAAACACGTGTCCATTACAGGCACCCGCCATTTTTTTCCTTAACATTTTTCTCATGTTTTTGTAATGCAAAGGTATGAAACTAATATCTCGTTGAATTCAGAAAAAAATATTGAATCGAATAAGCGAATAAAAAAATAGGTCCCTATTTGAAATAAGAAAGTTGCACCTCGTAGTTTGAGAACCACTGGTCTAAAAAAAAATTTGTTTCGTTCATTAAAGTAGTCATATAAAATAGAAATTGTTTGCTAATTTAACCAACTTCGTAGCTCTTATACTTCTCGAGATAGCAATGGTGCGCCACTTAAAATGAACACCCTGTATATGTCATGTATGGCATTTTGACAACGAGGCATTTTAAACAAGCTGCATAATTAACTTGAAACGTTTATTTAGTTAATTTTTACTTAAGTCGGAAGAAATCGATTAAGATTTAATCAGAGACAGCATTACGTATAGAATAATATTTTCTCTTCCTACTAGTTATCTCGTAGTTATCGTTTAATAATAATGAATAATCGTGCAATTACAAAGATTAATTCACAAATTGATTTAATGTTTCGTATTAATATATATATATAGGTACATAAACTTTCTTTTGCGTAATGCATTTCAATATTATTTTAATATTACTGTTTTACATTTGCCGGCTGGCTCTTTACCCAACTTGAGTTTGACAGTTGCACATACTACTGTAAGTCTTTGGTATAAATATAATATATTTGACCGTGTTTGCAGTTACCAGCCGTCAACCCACTCGGTTGTTAGTGGACAGTACATCGCAAGGGAGATCAATTATTTATAAGTTTTAAAACCTGGTCTACTTTTTATTACCACGTTTTTATTAACTCGCTTTCTTGTCTGTCTGTCTGTTCGGTACAAATTTTGCAATTGATTTTAAATAAATTTCATGTTGAGCTTGATACTTGAAACTTTAAACATAGCTCAGAACTAGATGGCAATAGGAGGGTCGCGATATCAATCCGTCATCTTGAAACAAAATGGCGGCTAATTATCTCAAAATGTACTACACTGATTGAGTTCAAATTTGCTACAGTATAATAGATAAGGATAACCCAGTGACCTCTAATAATTATGGACGGGAAAGCCGTATACTTTCAACACATAAGGGGCTGGCTCCTGCGAACTGTCATGGGAGAGAGTTCTTCCTTATCTTTTTTAACATGCCATCTCTTTCTAATGCACCAACTGTAGCATACTCTAAAATTTGGCAATTGCAATACTTTCGTTGGTTAGAAAGAGACAACCTCTCTGCATTGTTGCGGGTTGCTTACGATTTTTATGGAGCCACGGGCAGATGTTTTCTTTCCGGTCCATAATTAATAGAGGTCACTGGGATAATCATATTAAAATGTCAGTTCGCCATCTTGAGACAGTTATCTTAAAATGTACTGCAACGATTGCGTTCTAATTTAATACAGTAATAGCTAAGGATCTGTCTTGAAACATAGGTATATTGAAATGTTAGTCCGCCATCTTGAAACAAAATGGTGGCTAGCTATCTTAAAATGTAGTGCATCCATCGGGTTCAAATTTAGTACAGCAACAGTTAAAGATCTAATTTACTACATAGGCATATAACTATGTCAGTCCATCATCGTGAAACAAAATGGCGGCCAGGTATCTCAAAACCTACTTAACTATTTCACATGATTTGATTAACGTTTAATGTATTTAGTTACATAAAAATTTCACACACAGGACTAAAAAGCAGAAATTAATTATTTAAAATTGTTTATATACCACGTATAAAATAATTAGATTTAAAATGAAAAACATAGGACACATGCTATAGATAATAGTAAGGAGTGTAGAGAAAACTCACACAACAGTTCATATCATTTGCAGTGCAATAAAATTGATAGTGAACTATTCATGCATCAATTATCTTTTGCATATGCCCCACGTTTTTCATTTTAAATCTGATTTTATTCTTTTAGTTCGTTTTAAAAACGTGGTAGGTATATAAATATTTTCATTTCATAGTGTACTGCTTATTAAATTTAGTTAAGCAATCACTAAACACATTTGCATTTATTATTCACTTTGAATAATGTATGACAAGTATTGTTTAATAAGTAGGAGATTCTAAGAATGTACAGTACAGTATGTGTGAAATTATTTGCAATTATAAATATGTAAAAGATATATCGTTAAGGCACTACATTGCATATAAAGAAACAAGAAATTCAATTAGTAATATTCCAATACCAGTGTGTTGAACAATTCTTAAATAAAATACATGATTATGCAATTTAAATTCAATACTACTTTTATTAAATCAGTTTTATTGTAATTTGCCATTATTTTTAATTTATTAGACATGTGACATTTGATTCAGAAACAGTACTTATTTATTATTAGGTAGGTACTTATTATGAGTTCTGAAAATTTCTTTCAATCTATAATAATTATTAGCGACTTTATTAAATATAAAAAATACACAAATACCATATACCTACTTCATAGTTATTTATATATGAAGTAATGAATTTTCAAAACCGCAGTATTAAATTTTCCTAGGAATATAAATATCAATTAATGCTTGTGGTGCATATAATACTTTTACATTTTAATTATAATAGTTATTTATGTAACAAGTATGCAAAATCGAGGTTTAGAGGACGAATTTATTTACGGACGAGGCGAAAGCCAAGTCTTTAAATTTGGTGAATCCTCTAAAACTTAGTTTGTGTACGTGTTACATACAAAAAAATTTAGTATATGCTCTCCAAATTTGTTTAGTATCTATTCGAAATTATTCCAAAATATATCTTTAAAATAAAATTTTGAAAAACGTAGGCGATGAAACAATGAAAATTAGTAAAAATGATCCTATAAAATGTAAATAACAGTTCATTGCCCAGAATACGTTCTTTTAAAGGACTGAATCTCCTAAAATATTATTTTGCGAACTCAAAACAAAGTACCGATTTTAAAGAACGTATACTAAAAAAATTATTATTTATTAAATATGAGTTTTGAAAAATTTCTTTCAATTTTAAATGTCAAAATTACAAAATGTGTGTTTTTTTAAACTATTATGCATTCGTATGAGAGTGAAGTGCAAAAAATAGCGTATATATAGTTGATTCCACGTAAGTTTGTGATTGCGCAACATTATATCGTTTACACAGATATAATTTGTGACAAAACCTCAATTTTATTTAAAAATATTTACCTCCCTACTTGCAGAAATAGAAATTGTGGGTCCATTATTTGCATTTTACAAACCTATACATTTACGTTTGTCCTACAAAATCATTCGTATATTATTGCGCAATCACAAACTTACGTGGAATCAACTATATCACAGAACTAAAGTGCCTTTAATCCCTCAGGTGATGATTTTTCTCACCTTCGGCTCGTGAAATAAACTTCACCCTCAGGATTAAATCATACACTTTATAAAAAAATAAGTAGGTTGTAGGTACCTAAAAAAAAAAATTAAAAAAAATGTACTTTTAATTTTTTTAAATTATTTATTCTAATTTTATATTCTTCTTTTTCAGGTAAGCATTGATTTTCTATCTTCCCAATCTTCAGTCATCAGTTAGTAAGTTAAACTTTACTTTATCATTTAACAAAATATTACTTTGCCGCTCCTTGAATAATAAACAAACTCAGCAATTAGATTTCATTAGCACAAATCAAATCCTTCGGAAAATAACTGTTCCATCTAAAACTTAGAACGGTACTGTAATAGATGTTCAATTTGCAATCTGTGATAGGGAATCAAGCATCTGTTGGTGATTTTTGCTCTGTTATGTTGGCAGAACCAGTTATTGAACAGGATAAGTAATGTATGAGGTGATCCAATAAGCGTAACTGATAGCACTAGATTGCACTTTTGTGCATGAGACGGGCCTGTGATTGGTCGGCTGGAAGAATAGAGATAACTTTGTAGTTTGTTTCCTGCACTTGGATTTCAAAGATTTCAGATGGAATAATATAAAGCATAGAAACTCCTTTGATATTTTTCTTACAATAGACTTGGAAATATAAAGTTAACCTCGTATACAGTGAATTTATTTTAACGTGAAACATATGGGTTCATTTTAAAATGAAACTATTATTCTTGAACACTGGGCATCTGAAATAGTTCCAACTTGTACTTTTAATTGTTCCATGTATATGTCGTTTTTTCTGGTAGCAGCATTTGAGACCTCAATTAACATATTCAAATTTATTCCCTACGTTTCATTTTAAAAATAACGTTCTTGAGCCCATTTTACATTGAGCAATATTGCAGATGCAAGTGCAACTTTTGACAAGTTGCTTCAATATTGCATGAGTTTAATACAGAAATTGTACCTACGTTCAACAGGCCGAAGCAATCTTGAGGCAACTGTTGCATGTTCTAATTTTTGTAAAGCTAGCAGGAAATTGACAGTTATTTTAAGTTCGTTATTATGTTACCAACCTAACATAAACTTCAAAAAGATTTATTTATATTTGAAAGTTACTGGTTATTATGCGATTCTATCAATATTGTTGTTACAGACTATACTTTCTCTACGACTATAAATTTAATTGCATTAAAAAACAAAACCTAAAACTATTGAAATCCAAATGTATGTATTTATAAAATAATATTCTACATAAAATTAATAAATTAGTGAATCTAAACGTAATTTAAAGCTACCCACCAACCAAAAACATTGAACAAAGTTAAATTATTATAACTTGCCACATTTCATTCCATTACTAATTAATGACGGAATGAATCCATTCCGTAACAAGTGATAGAATGTAACCATTCCATAATTGAAAATGATGGAAGAATGATAACATTCTATAAAAGTGGTATAGAATTTTTTTTTACTTCTTAATAGTAAAATTAATAAACGCAAATATCGAAGCAAAATTCAGCGCGAAGATAATGGATAGGAACAATCAATGGACCTTCACAACTGCTATAATATATCACTGACCTCTGCCAGTAGTATAGTCCAAGCTTTTCAAATTTAAATTTACATATCGCGTGTTTGGAACAAATAGCGCTATTTGCCTCAGTTTTTTTTATCAAACACGAGAGCGTAGGCATTTTATTCAGGGTTAGATTTGAAATGATGGCCAGGGAAATTTTGACACGCATAAATTTATGGAGATAGGTTATCCAGTTTTTTAAAATACAGTAAAACGTTTATTATATGCTGATAGCCGAATGCGCTATGTGGTTCTGATAATTCAGGTTCGAATCCAGGCACGTACACATACCATTTTAACTGCACAAAAGTCTTCCTTGTGATGTACTCTTCACTAGCAATCATAAGTGACTTGCTGACTAGAATTTTACACACACAGTATAACTCACAGTATGTGAGGCTGTCACACTCTTGAAAAAAATTTATTGGACAATTTATTCATGTAGTCCTAACAACTCAAATTCAATCCAGTCAAGTACACATTCCTGTTTAACTGCACAAAAATCTTTCTGGTGGTGTACTGTCCACAAACAACCATGAGTGAGTTGACGGCTGGTACAATATACAGGCTGTATCATAACTTCGAGTACCTACCTACATATAGTTTTATATGTAGAATTTTTCAAAGAATCTAAAAATTTAGGTTATTGTTTGCTTACATGGTCCATTTTAAGTAGGTACCACTGTTTGAACACCTATAACTTTGAGTCAAGGCATTGTTCTTCGCGTCCTTGATAAAAAATTATTGTTCTTATGGTTAATCGAGCCGACAATTTTTTTCCAGCACCGTACAGATCGTCAAAGTTGGAAGTTTGTTTCCACTAAAAACTCACATGCATTCTCTTAAAGAAGAGACTTGAAACTTTCTCGCCCTCAAAGATTCGTCCAAATTAGTAGAAAATACCTACGCCGAGTTATGTTATGACGGTTTGAAAATTGGTAAAATTTTACGAATAACGAATATATTAATATTAACCGTTTATGCGTTAATCGCAAAAAACTAAAAAAGTAGGACATTTTTCAAAAATATTGCCAAAACTGCCACTCATCCGGACAAGCACCCAATTTTTTTTAGACTATTAACAACCATGTGTACTTCTCTGGTATATGTACAGTAGAATCGGGGAGACAGCCGAGGTACGTCATCAAAAAATGTAACTAAATTATGTGACGTCAGCTGTGAACATGTTTACATTAGTTCTTTGAATCGTAATGTAATATAATGTGCATGTTGCAACAATCACGAAATGTTGTTTTGAAAAAGACAGATTTAAGAAAAAATATATAAACCAAACTGGTAAAAAAGAAGCCAAAAGAAAATCAGAATCTCACACAGTAAATCAAACATATAAACGTACTATAATTCAGTGTTACCACTCGAAGAAAACAAATTAAAATTGATGGATTCATATACAGTAATTTAAATACATTATAAACTAATTTATTTTTATTTAATGATAATATAACACGTAAGCATATTTATAAAACTAATTATTAATTTTTGTGTACATTTGGTACAATTTTTGTTTTCGTTTCAGTTACTTTAATATTATAAAGTTTTTCACCAAATGATGACGTACCTCGGCTGTCTCCCCGATTCTACTGTATGACACACAGAAGTATGCTCAGCAAATGGACTAAAGTGTCTGGTTTTTTTTCCTACAGTGTATTATGTATAAAACGATGATGGCTACACCCAACTGGGTTAAAAGTCATTTTAATATTTGTTGAAATCTTCCTGAATTCGTCCCTGACTTGACTGAAACCGAGCCTGCAATAATGCCATATCAATTATCGGTTTCGCGTACAGGTCTTGTTGGATGCTGGTGTTTGTTACATCGCTTTACTATGGCGTAAGCTGATTTATTTATGAAAGTTCAGCTGCTTCAACTATTAGAATATCACGAGAACAACTCAGAGAAATACTGAAATAATTCACCTTCCGAGAACTTTGCTTACATTGTGCTAAGAATTCATAAAGACGAGCAGTATGGTTGGTAGTGTCATTATGATATTATTATTTATTGACAAAAAATGTTACATGCGTGAAAGTCTTGATGTAATTAAGGTTAGAATAATTATTGTTTCCTTAAATACGTGCATTTTATTCTGACACAAAACGACATCTATAATTTTTCTGCATGCTATTATGGTTCAAAAAATTCTTGGGCAAAAAAATTAAATTCCATAATCTTAATGTAGGCGTGCTACAAATTAAAAAGATTCAAGAATTCGATTTCATGTTTAAAAATAAAAATATCAACCCCAGGTGTAGGCGGGTTTTATACACCCACATAAGATTAAGTGCCAACCAAAATTTTATTTTAATTCTTTACTAGCTTGAAACAATTTAATGATTCTTTCAGGATTTTAATAAGAAACTGAACAAATTATTATATGATATCTCCCAAATTAATTCTTATCATTATGTTCATGTAAGGATTCTTTAATGTTTTTGAATCTTGAGAAAAAGAATCCTGGTGAGAATTTCCTTTTACAGCAGCGCCCCTAAATCAAATCTTCAGCGAGTCTTGGAAAAGAACATTCATTCATCCATACAATTAATTTCTTTTCAGGATTAGAAGCTTGTATGAATCCATGTGTATACAGGACTTTGGAACCCAAATTTCAATATTAAAACTAATTAATAAAGCCAAGTTAAAGACTGGAATAATTACCGAATTTGATTGAGGTTTTTTGATTATTTATATTGTTGATTGGACACACGTCATTTTTGACCAAATAGAATGCTCTATTTTCTTGAAAAAGGCAATTTCATAGCGATAAAATTTTCGAGCCATAAATTAATTTTGTAAAATTTAAATTACTCATGTCATAATTCCTGTGTAGAAACGACAACTCGGGTCAAAATTTATAATATTTATAAAATACCGATTGTAGGTAATCACATACCTAATCTTTCATTTAAAATTAAAAAAATTGTTTTAAATTAATTATTTATCGAAATATTTTAAAAAAGTATTACTTGCAGTTTGTAGATTGGTACTAAAATTTAATGGGTTAAAATCTTAAATACAAAATTTGAAATTTTAATGTTTGATATTTTTTGTGTTATCGTGAACGAAAAAATTGTAACATACGAACGAACGAACGCATACACACAAACCCACACACAGACATCATCGTGAAAATGTTAAATTCTTACTCTAGCGACTCTAAAACGTGCTTATCCACTATAAACTCACACTCGAAATTTTGACCCATCACAATACCTCCCTTATCGAAAAAGCGTCGATCATTCAAAATCATGATATTTTTCTAACCCTGGTATTACCCCTAATAATATTAAAATCTGTAGGTAATTCTTGTTGAATGGTTACAAATAAAATAAAATACATCTTCCCCTGAGTCCATCCCTGTTGTGTCTTCTGAAGCGTAAACTTCACCAACACAGTCTTCAGTCTTCATCTGTATCTTCATCTTTGATCTTCGACCACTAACACCGTGGCAGACAACGTGGTTGAATGTTGCCATCCTTGAATATACTTTCACGGCTGGAGGAGTGCTGTGCTATGCTGGCTTTACACTCTACCATGTTCTGTAACGTGTAGATGCTGCAAAAAGTGCAAAAAGAGTGAAAAGAGTAAAAAGTGTACATGATCGATTGGATTGACTGGCAATATGACATGCTTATGGCTGGGAATTGTAGGTAATTATGCTATGATGCGGGTAGAACATGTACAATGTTGGAAAATTATATGCTGGATTTAGATTTTAGACTTGTACACATTCCAGTTTTACTGCACTAAAATCTTCACCAATAATCATGTTAAAATATACCTACCTATCTATTTGCTACAATACAATGCTATTTTTGAATTTTGCTGTATAGGTATAGTTACCTATTTATTTTAGGCGAAAGTTATAAGTAGGTACAGAACTTGTTAAAAATTAAAAATAACACAATTAGTTAGTTAGAGAAAAACACAAAAGGAAATAGCCATTTATATCATTTTTAGAGTGCCATTGATATAGGGATGGTTTATCTTATCTACCATTTTATTTTTTTAAGTTAATAATTATGCAAAAATTTTTAAAACATTAAAAGTGTAAGTGAACACAGAAAGCAAAGTATTATAAAAAACATCCCTTGCTCTATGGTGCATTGAATTAATGCTATATGTGTAAATGGCTATTTCTTTTGCGGTAAAATATGCATCTATACCGATGACTTACAGCATGTAAGTCTGTATCACCTAAGTTGGCTAAAGGCGGGCTAAAAGTTTAAAAGCCTGCTAGATACGTTACATTTTGTCTACTGCTATAATTTATTCATTTCATAGGAAAGGTAAATGTGATAGAAGTTTTACTGGCAAAAAATCACAGGCAGTACAATACGTTTTATTGGTCAAGAACTTAGTTAAATATTTTATTATTAGAGATGTTCAGTAGAATTAGGAGTGCTTTTAATTTGCAATTATGTTTAACTCAATCAATAGGCGTTTACGAAAATTATACCGGTAGGGGAGACCGGGGCTGGTTTGGACACTTTTTTGATTTTATTTTTTCTATTTTTTTCTGAATATCCAACCTATTTGGTTTTTACGCAGATGTTTAGACAGGTCCTTTGAGAAGCTTTCCTGTTCATATGAACTTTCTAAGAGCAATCATTTTTCAGAACAGGGCAATTTTTGACAGCGCTGCATTTGTCCAAACTATCCCCTGGCGTGGGGATACTTTGGACAGCAACTGGGGACGGTATGGACATACAATTATAAACATGAAAACAGCGAATAAATAACAGAAATATCTTTAATTCGTTTCTTATTACCCAAACATTGGAAACCAAACAAGGAAAAAGAACAAAACATCAAAAAGATAATAAAGAAAAATTATTGCAAAAAAAAACTCTGAAAAGTCTGTGTTGAAGTAAAACGTTTCTTTAAACTCGGGACGCTTGACCACTATGGCTTTCGACAGGACCAAAATCACCTGCGAAAGTGTCACGAAGAAGAAATTTTTAGTTGTTGGTTGAAAACGATTTTAAGGTAGCAATCGCTTATAAAAAGCTACATATCCGGGGATAGATTGGACAGATGTCCCTTGTATCCCCAAGGTACACGATGAACAATTTCTCGCTATAAAAAATAATCAGTATATTGGATCTTTTTGAAACATACGTGCATATATTTCCATTAGTCACTATAACATTTTTAAAAAAAACGCATAGCCAACGAATTGATCGTATTGTAAAAAAACCTTACAATCTTACCTTGAAAAGTTACATTCGAGGTGTCAAAAAGTATTAATTTTGTCTTGATGTCACAGTTGTCGAGCAGTGGCCAAATGCTTTTGTAAGTTACTTCTTCACACAAATACCAACATTAAAACACATTCGCGGCAACAAAATCTACATTAGGGCAGGAAATTTAAGCATGTCCATTGTATCCCCGTGTCCAAACCAGCCCCGGTCTCCCCTATATATGTACCATTCACCAACCAGCTGATTTTTATTAGGTACCTACATACATGGATCTGGTTGAAGAAATTACGAACGCTTACGGTATAATGAATAATCTTAGTGATAAAAAGTATATTTATAAATATGTTTTCATTATATTATTAAAATTTTTAATAAAATACACAAAACATGCTAAGGTTTGACAGAACCGTAGTAAAATCACATTTTCTCGCACTTTTGACAACTTTCCAGGTTATGTTAAACAATTCAACTTGTTTACCGTCAAAGATAGTCGGTCCATAAATCGTAAACCTGGTACATGTATTCGGTAAATGCGGTATAATTTTCAAACGCAGGACAAACTAACCGATAAAATTTTCAAACGTGTTTGGTAGTTACGGTACAAACCGGTATAATTTTCGTAAACGCTTAATAATGACAATTTTCGATGGAAAATTTTGTCAAGAAATACATGGCAAATATTGTAAATCCAGCGAGCACTTAGCCACAAATTTAGCATAGAAATGAAAATCCTCAACCTTCACCATCCATATTACTCCCATAAATAACAGATTATACCACAATATTCCCAACCCAATATTCAAATTCTTTCCTCTTTCTTTATATTCTCTCTGACCCGGTGTAACCTCGCCATAAACAGGACGTGCCACGGCCTTGAGTTGAGTGCAAGTTTCGTTCGTTCGTTCGTTCGTTCACCGGGAACTCACAACTCAAATGAGTTTTGAGGTTCGAGAGCAAGTTAGTCGTAAAACGACAACAATCACGACCGGTAAACAGACATCGTCACGCAAACCGACCGTTTCTATGGAGATGATTTATCGTTGCGGGTTCAATTCGAGCATTCTTTGTTTATTTCTCGGAATAAAGTGGGAGAGGGAGGCTAAATACAAGATTATTGTTGGTTAGTGGAACAAATAATTTCTAAAACTGGATTTCTTGCGGTTTCATATTAAATCATCTTTGTATACTTACCCAACTTATGTGCCTACGTGCTGCCAGAATGGCCGGAGCGGTAGGGTGGAGAAAGAATGTGCCTAAGTTCTGCACAGAGCTGAGTCTAAGTTCGCCAACTTATTAGGTACTTGCCTTAAGATGCCCTAAAATCCAGCATAAAATATACTAACGTACCGAGTGTTTTGTGGCCAGTACAAAAATGGTAACATTTTATTTCAACAAGGATTTAATGGAGAAAAAAAATCAAAAAATTCCAATTTATGCAAACTTTACACGGGTATATCTCCTGATAGAAATTTGTTTTTAAAATTTTTAAAAAGGCATATCTGTAGATCCATTCTTTCTGTATTAAATGTTTATAAAAACTTTATCCTAAAGTCAATAATAATCTGACAGTTTACTCGCAACGAAAACACTTTTATAGTATTTTTCAACTTCAAAATGATGACATTGCATAGCTGTTTCGGGCTGGTTGTAGACAGCCGTAGTAGTGGGAAAAAGAGTGGAATAGAAAAAAAAAAGTAAAATTGAGAGTATTCTAGGAATTCGGAAAAAAACCTAGACGGGCCGCTTAACGCAACTGCTCGAAGACTTATTTTTACAGTATTTCAAGGTAGCGAAGCAGTATCTGCCAAAATTTTTGCTGATAATCTATGTCCGCTCGATAAATATTGTTTACCAATTTAAAATTCTTGAGACCGGCCATCTCTTATTTTGCGTACTGAACATGCGTACATAGACAGTAGCTGCGCGGGTTTAAGCACAGCTCTCTGCACGTGATGACGTACGAACCCGGAGTTCTGTGGTTCAAGTCTCTCGGTCGGCAGTGTGTGATTGGATTGTGATTAAATAATAATTGTAAAACATATTGCTTCAAGCTGACCACTGATCGTCTTAGGCCTAGTTGCAAGAGAATCTCTCTTTTGCTGCTTTAAATTTCAAAGGCCATCGCACGGATTGAGATTCTGACTATCGGTCGAAGTAGTTGGATTCCACTATAATAACATCTACCATTTTACCTTTGGGAGCAAGTCCTGTTTCTGTTGTATACGTGCAGTGCATGAAGATTTTTGTGCTGTAAAACTGGATTCGAACGCCGGTTGTTCGAATCACAGTCGGTCACATAAAGCAGTGAGCTACTACTGTAAAAAAAATTCCGCCTTCGTCATCTTTACCAATCAATTTCTTATATTTTAACCCCTCTTGGAAAATTCCACGGAACGCCACTGTGCTCCACAATTCATAAACCATAAAAACTTCCACTTAACTAACTCCTTTCAGTTTAAATTTACCTCACATAGAATCTCTTCGTGATCACGGCACACTAGGATCAAGGTATTGCCTCGTCCACCTGGTTATCTCCGCGCTACAGGCTAATCAAGTCACCACTGCATCTCAAGGTCAAACAAAACAACACCACGATGTGGTTTCACCTCGTTGTGGTGCAGCCAACACACCGGATGCTGGATGCGTGTTTTGTTTTGTTTACGATGCGCTGCTGTTTTTATCAGGGCTTAAATGGGACAGGCATTTTTTGGTGGTTGTAAAGAGTGAGATGTAATTATAGGGTAGAGTTATTAAAAAGATTTTATCAAGAAAGAAAGGGTATAGGATATAGGTAGGTAATTTGATATTAATTTGACACGAAAAGTTTTATACCTACATACATACATATTTATCACACCTGTTACGTTTTACCCACTTTGGGTGTGGCAGCTTCACATACAACGAATCGTCGCTATAGATATCAGGGACGTACCTAACTAAGGATGGGCCTGGGGGAACAGATAAGGATTTATATTTAATTGAGGCAAAAGAAATGTTTATGAATATGAACAGCGGATAGGTATAGATTTATTGCTGGTAAATGTTGTATTTTTTAATAGATATATGTATTAGTTTGTCAGTCTGAGTACTCGTGAAATCTTTGTCTATGCATACATATTTGATATCATATTTTTAACTGGGTACTGTTTTTTTACTAAATTAATTTCAGAAGGATCTAAGTCAAATTTCTTCAGCAGTAAAAAACATTTCTAAACAATTTTTTAAATATAAATTAGACTTAATTTTTTACTGGCTCATCCTTGGTCCACCTAAAAAATCCTAATTAAGTCCATGATAGATATACAGGCTGATTCACAACTTCGTACATAATATTTTAATGCCATTTAGTATTCAGCTTACTGTTCACTGGAAGAATATTTTAAAATTCGCAATTTGAATTTCTAGGATTTTTAATCAAACAGTCACTGTTATAATTTTAATTTTACGATGAAACAAATATACAAGATTTTCAATAACAAGAATATAAAATGTCTTTAAATTTTAAATTTTACCTGATACAGCACAAATACCAACCTACTATTTTAATTTATGTGAATAAATTACTTTTAATGTCATATTTGTTCATTTTAATGGAATAATGCAATTTATCACGAAATACTTAATGACAGAAAAACATTATCATATTTCAGAAAAACAACACACGCCTACTAAAAGGTGAACCAAACATTAAATCTTGTGGCGATATGACATGTTCGATAACGTATCGAACGGGGTTGAACAGATATTTGATATTGTTTATTTTCGTAGTTAGGTAACTGTATGGAAATTGTTTGTTTCGTATATGGTCGTGGAAAAAAAACATTTTCGTTTCATAATCAGTACGTTAAATATTAGCATATGCCATTAAAATTTAAATTGTGAATCACCCTGTATATTATACCATGTGTGCGATTACCAGCCGTCAACTCACTAATAGTTGTTAGTGGACAGGATCAGCTATCGACCCTCTAATAACAAAAATTTAATATAAAGAACAACTGTAAAACAAATCTAAATCAATTACTGTTGAATATTTTGCTAAATTGTCTAGAAATCTGTTTAAGTTCTGTCTAGAATGTTCAGCGAACATTGATTGGTATTAAACACATAGATACGTGAAGTTATGTACTTGAGGTATGTTTAAACATGTAGCTAAAAAACTTTGATTGGAATTCTAACGTTCTATACAGAACTCCGATTGCACGATAAATACTCGTACAAAGATATATTGTAGGTACGTGATCCAGTTTGATTGTATAAATGTTAACAACGTAATGATAAATAATATGCGACATTTTAAAAATGTTACCTGTAGAAAATGAAATTTATAGAGCTCATATTTTTAATGTTAATGTAGCTATAATAAAACTAACTTAATTACAGACATTATGAGTAGTTATTTCGTAGTACTGGATATCCGTACGCCTGTATGATATTCAACAGCAACCTGCCTGACTGTAATGTTTTGCTAGTTGCGTTCGCGTATATACGAAGTAATGAAAAATTATTACCTACAAGTACTGTTAATTATAATAATTACTAGCAATAAATTTTTACATATCATTTATTAAGTGTACCATGTTTACGCTAATTAATTATTTAATTATTAATTAAAATAATATATTATATCTTATTAAATAACTTAATACTCGTATGTGCTAGTTGTTAGTAACATTTTTTTAATATTCATCTTTCACGCCTTTTACTCAATTTAGGTATGGTATGGCACTCTCTCATACTTTGAGTCAATAATAAATAAATATATTTTACTGTGTGTGCGGTTACCAGCCGTCAACTCACTTATTGCTGTAATTGCAATTAAATTGAAACGATTATTACATTAGTGCAGTATGTTAATTGACTGAAATTACACCTATTACTTGTACTTACATGTAAAAAAGTGGTAAAGTAAAATTAAAGTTAAACTGAAATATCCTGAAATATTTTCTTTCCTGCTGAGCTAGAAGTCAGAGACTATAAAAGATATCTGAATTCTGATTGGATTCAGCAACATTTATTTGAACTAACAAAATATTTTTCAGTGGTCGAAAATTCCTGTTGCAAAAATGGCGAATGATTGAAAAAATATGAAAATTGGATAGTAAATTAAAATCCAACAACGTAATATAGAAACACTTATAGAAAACTATATAAAATTGTATTATATTATGTTAGAATATTTCATAAATTTAGACTTAATCTTCTCTCTGGTTGGCATATCGTTTATCATCCATTAATTGTCGTCCTGCCCTATCCTGCAAGCAAACACAGCAGCAGAGAGGCACTTTACCGGTTCAAGCTAAACGGTAAACGGAGCCGATTCCGATTTACCGGCAATTTCGCGCCTGAACTGTTGCCGATATCAAATCCGATTTGTTATGTGCATATTTATGTGCTGTGTGCGATCGATTGACTTCCAGAAAGAAGAACATTGTAGCAAGATTGACGTAGCTTTTAATTCGAGCTTTACACTCTAGACTTGTCAGAACTTTAGTAGACAGCATCAATTCTGGATATTTTATTAAAATCAGGGTATAAAACAAACTTTAAAAATCTGATTTTTTTAATAGAAATCACATTTTTAAATCCTTTATATTAACCGTCGTGCGTACCTACGGCAAAAAAACAAAAGTCAAAAATGACCCACTTCCCGGGATCCTATCCAGCTGAAATTTTGGAAATTGTCTTTTGTCACTTAACAATGCACTTTGGCACAAGAAAAAATCTGATGTGGACAGCACAAGACCTCCCGCCATACCCCAAACCCATTTCCCTATATCCAATCAATCTGAAATTAGGTACATAGATTCGTTGTGACCAAACATTTACTTTGGCACGAGAAAAAATCTGATGTGGTCAGCACAAGACTTCCCGCCATACTCATTTCCCCATATCCAATCATTCTGAAATTTGGTACATAGATTCGTTGTGGCCAAACATTTACTTTGGCACAAGAAAAAATCTGATGTGGCCACCACAAGACCTCCCGCCATACCCTACGCTTTTTAACTCTGAAATTAGGTACATAGGCTCGTTGTGACCAAACATTTACTTTGGCACAAGAAAAAATCTTATTTGGCCAGCAAAAGACCTCCCGCCATACCTTACTCTTTTTAACTCTTTCTTGAAATACACTATCTAAGAAAGAGTTACAATGAAAACAAAAATATAAATAAATATCGATCGAGTCTCATATATAAAGGATTTATAGACAAAAACTTTGTTTTTACGGGCTCATTTTTTTAAAAATTAAATCAAATTATTTTTCGAGGCGCATATCAAAATGCTTGCATTTGCAATTTTTGAACTACTTTAAAAAGCATTCAAATATCCAAGAATTTTCCAATTATTATTAGTATTATAAGTAACCGGAATAGTATAGATTTTCTGTAGAAATCTAGGTAGGTAGTACCTACGTACTTTTCTTATTGGGTTTAGTTCTGATTTGTATATTTTCATTTATTTATGCGACGATGTGTTTCTATCATCAGGTAACGAATAATAATATAATATAATTATTATTATTAGTGTGTTGAAAATTTCCTCATCATCATAAGTTCTTGTCAAATATTTTATTTGTAAAATAAAAATGTCTGTAAAATTGAAATTCAACACAAATTTATAATTTTGGTATGAACAATTTAACAGTGATAGCAACATAATAAAATAAAAATTATAATTAAATTTGACATTTTATTAAGCTATTTATAAAATTAGATAATATTTAGAAAATTTTGATTTAAATCATTGTTTTTAATTTAAAAAATTGTGTTAATTAAAAAGCGCTATTTAAATCAACGATTTAAATCATGTGATTCAAATCCCTGATTAAAATTACAGTATGATTTATAACTTCGTGCACATATTTTAATGGCATATAGTGCTGGACTCACTCACGGAACTGAGAGAATTTTTTTTAATATGCAATTTTAGTTTGCAGGTTTTTTAATCAAACAGTTTTGGTTTACTGTTTTTATATTTCATAAATTTGCTATTTTTACCATTGCACAATTAATTAAAATATTATTTTATTCGATTCATAGTCACTCAGATACACAATATATAATCAATAACACAGTGGTTTTAACAATGTGCTTCTTGAGAAAACTGCCCTTAAATTTACGAATTTAAAGAATCAGTGAGTTGGATACTACCATTAAAATGTATGCACGAATTTGTGAATCACCTATATTATAAAAATTAAAATTACACGAAGAATGATAAAACATTCGGTATCTAATCTATGTATATAACGAATAAATTCATCAAATCAAATAATCAAGTCAATGCAATATTATTTTGTAAAATAAGTTAATTATTTTATTATTTATTAAATGTAATTGTTCCGTATAATTACTCATTTCAATGATAATAATCTTCGCCTGCAATTCGTGTTCTAAACTGTTAATTCTTTCGTTAAACTCTTGTTATATATTATTATTTAAGTTCTCAAAACACATATTCCATTATAAAATCGTTAATAACATTACTAGAGGATATGTGTATGGTATGGACGTCAAAATAAACTTTAAAAAATACAAATATTTTTGTTTTCTGATGTTTATTTGGAACAATATGTTTCCATTACACGTATGTTTCTAATTAGAAAATAAACTCAATTTGCGAAAAGCTAGCTGAAATATTTATTTCACTATTAAATTTTTTATGTTGTAGCAATGTTACGTATATACTAGTTCATGTATTTTACTGAGCTTGCTAGTGAATTCCATCGAAGTTTGTATAAAATTGTATTTTGTGTACACATAGTCGTAGTTTTTGTTGCGACATTATCAGACTATTTTATTTCCCTTTCCCGGTTTTTATTTGAACATTTCCAAGCCATGAACTATTCAAATAACACCGAGTGATAAAAAAACAAAATGGTGGACGTGGACATTTCGTTTCTACTCGTAGATTCGAGAACCAGACATTGGGAATTGAAATCGTACAGCAATTACCTACTAAGTTGCCAGGAAAATGAATTAAATTAAATCTGTGTGCATCTGACAACTCGAATTCAGTTTTTTTGCATAAAATGTATTCTGCACTAACTACCTTGAGTGATTTGACGGCTTCTAACCGCACACACGGTACCTAATTATGAGAGTGTCTCACTCAAGTTGGGCAAAAGACGTGACAAAAGATAAAGATTTTGAAAATACTCATTAAATTTAGACTGAGAATAATCATAAAGGTGGCATTTTCGTCAAGAAGAAACAACGATTAATATTTTATAATTTTTACCTCTCGCCTCATATTCTATAAGAGAGGTATTGTAATGGGTCAAAATTTTCGAGTATGAGTTTTTGGTGGATAAGCACGTTTCAGGGTCTCTAGAATACGAAATTACTATTTTCACGATGATGTCTGTGTGTGTGTGTGTGTGTGTGCGTGTGTGTGTGTGTGCGTTTGTATGAACCGACGATTTTTCGTCCACGATAACGTAAAAAGTATCAAACCGTTTATAACCAAATTTCATATTTAAGGTTTTAATAAGTATCTTAACACCGGATAAGATTTTGGTAGAAATCCGCAAACCGGAAGTAGTACTTTTAGAAGTTTGGAAAAGTTTTCCTTAAATATATTGGTACATTATTTATTTATGACAATTTTTGCAATTAAAAATAAAAGGAATTGTGATTATCTATGTGTACAGTTAATTATAAATACAAATTGCTGAATCTGGAAGTATTTAACAATAAAATAAAGTACAATTAATATTCTATTTTTTTGAAATTCCAGTATCTTGTTGTCCATGATATGAAATTTGTTTCTACATAAAATTTGAATTATTATGACAGTGACAGTACAGTTGACATATTTTGCTTGCATATTGGTTTACATTATCGTTTACATATTACATGAACATGAAACTATTAAAATGTAAGTAAAACTATTTATTAGATTAGTACAACAAGCAGAATTAGGCGAGAGGTCGTGTGGTGGCCACAGCAGATTTTTAAAGTAGGTAAACGTGTATTGTGTGATTGAATAAATTATATACATAAAATAAATAATGAAAACAACTCAAAAGGCGGATTTATTTCTATTCCCCATCAAATTATGATAAGGATTGGACCATGAAAGTATAAAGTGTTTTTCACAAGATCAAAATAAATCAAAATTAATAATATTTAATATTAGTAATATTTCACGTGAATAAAGTTTAATTGTTGTCTAGTGACAATTCAACTATCAACTAATTTCCACGTGTTATCTTCATGTATTTGTGCGGCAAATTATTAACCATAAAGCGCGTACGGCTTGTCACATTAAAAGCAGGAAATCGAACCGAAAAATTGGGGTTCGGTTTCGGTTAACGGTTTTAACGGTAGTTAAATTTCGGTTTCGTTTATCTGTTACGGCATTTTAAAAGTTTTTTTAATTGATTTTGAATTCGGTTTCGGTAAATTTAAATTTGGTTTCGTTTCGCTTTCGGTTTTTTAATTGTTTCGGATCTAAATTAGATTTATTTTTATTTCAACATAAATGAAATTGGAATGTACTTGTATATATACTGTTCCTCACGCTAAGTAGGTATTTACTTAGATCAGGTCACAGTATGTAGGAGCCAAGAAAAATTAAATAATGAATAAAAGTATTATTTAAATTAAACTTTAATTCATACCGGTTTAAAATATGGTTTTAGAACCGAAATAATATTGATTTAAAACCAAAATAATATCGGTTCCGTTATGTTATAGGTTCATAAATGAACTCATTTTTCGTATCAGTTTTCGGTTTCCATATTTAATAAATATTGGTTTCGGTTTTCGGTTATGGTTCCATGAAATGTTAAATACCGGTGCGGTTTTCGGTTACGGTTTCGTTACGGTTCGGATTCCTGCTTAAAAGTCCTGGATATAAAAAATCTCTAAATAACGCATTATATTTTGAAAGAAAGATTTTATTCTTATTATTCCGCAGTGTTTGCAAGTCTTCCATTTTCGCATTTCCAGATCTCCATTCTCCGTCGTAAGCAATCTTGACTTAGATTCAGGTTTTCTTATTGTCTTTCTTCGCACGTAGTGAAAATGTTCTTGCGACACTATTTTCAAATTACTTTTCTGCCGAAACTCTGCAAGAAACATTGGGCACACTTGCCACGTATTTCAGCACAGAAATTATAACCAAAATTAAGGGAAAACAAAACTAGTTTCATAAACAGTAACTTTATTATAAGTATAATTACAATACATCTCTGTCTAGTAGCTTATGGATTAACACAAACAAAATATGAATATAGCATGTTTCAAAAGCGGTATGTAAATAACACAGTCTCATGCGAGGCATTAAATTTAGATTAAATAAAGCCTTATTCAAATCGTGTAATCCCTGCTAAAATATTGTGATGAATGTTGGAATTGTGTGTGTTTCGTGTGAAAATGTCAATATTCATAATATTAGCTTAGATTTAACTCGGGCTAAAATATTTGCCATAAGCTTAGGGTGTTTACTTTACCAAATAAATAGTTTAAGGTTGCAAGGTTCTTTCGTTCCATTTCTGTATTACCATCCGACGACTTAGACACACATACAAATTTATTAAATTATTATTATTAATTACGTATTATTATTACGTAAAAACGTAGTAAGTATAATGTATGTATAAATAATAATGGAGGTTTAAAGAAATACTTACATGATATCAATTTGCAGCATATGTAAGTTATAGGCAAGTTTAAAAAATTGTTAATTTTGGTAGTTTTATTACCTTTTTCATTGGACAGCCTGTATACGGTAAGAATAAAACGTTTATCTGCGCTAAAAAATGCAATTTTTAATTAAAATTTTAAAAAGGCACATCTGTGAATCTATTCTTTCTTTATTAAATCCTTGTTGAAATATAATTTTACCATTCTTGTACTGATCACAAAACACTCGTTACGTTAGTATATTTTATGCTAGATTTTAGGAGGTAGACGGGCCTCTTAATATTAAATCGTATTTTTGATAAATTTTTATTTATCTGGATCTATTGGAAACCATGTTATAGTTTCGTGGTCCAATAATTATTCTTATAATAATTTGATGTATATCATTCATACAATCACGAGATAAAATTGCAATATAGTGTTCGAAAAGGTTCAAAAATTATTTGTTGAAATATCTATACTTACACGTTTATGTTAAATATTATAAAAGATTTCTTCTTACAACAAAAGTGTACATAGTGATTTGCCACCTTAAGTTTAATAATAATTATAATCGATATTAATTACGAAACAACATTCCTACAACTAAATTATTGCAGATACTAAATGAATGTAAGTATTTGTCTCTTTCATAAATTTTAACAAAAACTTAAAATACTCACTCCGCTTTTTAATGGTATTGGTATCCTCAAGATTTTGTTGCGAATCTTACAAACAAATCAAATAAGAACTTTTTCATTTTACTTCTGTTTTCCAAAACTGGTCCAAGTTTTAAAAACTTTCCAGATATATTAAGCAAAGCAAATACTTAAATTTTAACTTGAACTTTTTCCAAACAAAGAGCAATAAAAGAAATTTAGATTTGCAGAATTTTTTACAATAATATCAGAGAGAAATTATTTATTATAGGGTTGGATGACTGGAATGGAGTATGAGATAAACTATGTTCCTGATACCTCAGGTTTGAATCCAGTCATTGCAGTTAAAATTCATAAAAATGTAATTACTTTTAAGTAAAAAAAATAATATTACTGAAAAATATGTTGTTAGTACAATTAAATGGTGCTGAATCTAGTGTCGCAAACAGAAATCAGTTATCTTTTATATAGTTTCAGAGTTCTAGCTCGTTGAAGAACAAACAAAAATTATATTAGAATATTTCAGACTAATCTAATTTTTACTTTATCACCTTGTCTCCTCGTAAATTAAAAGCAATATGTGTTACTTCAATATTTTTTGAGTGAATAACTGTAGCACTGTGTTTCTGACAACTCAGATTCGAATCCAGTCAGTTAAACATTCCAGTTTAACTGCACAAATATCTCCACATATCATAAAATACAGGCTGATACACAACTTTATGTATATATTTTAATAGCATATAGTGCGCAACTTACTTATCATTATCACGGAACTGAGAGAATTTTTTTTAAATTATCAATTTTGGATTCCACGTTTTTAAAAAAAAAATTGAGTCACTGTTGAATGAAATTTCATATATGTAATATTCTTCCCATTGCACAATTAATTAAAATTTTATTTTATTTCATATAGTTAATCAGATATCCATTATACAATCAACAATCCAGTGATTTAAAAAATGTGCTTCTTGGGAAAACTGCCTTTAAATTTACTAATTTTTGAAAATTTCTTTTTGTTCCATGGTCAGTAAGTTGAGTAGGTACTATATGCTATTAAATTAAGTGAATCGTCCTGTTAACCGATGAATTGCCATACCTATCTAAATTGGGTGGCATGATATTTTTGTTTCTAATATTTGTTTTTTGTTCCAGGTATGTGATCCATTATTTTACCATTCCAATAATTTCTATCGAGTCGCCATATTGTAAGTAATCATTAAAAATTATAACTTAATAAATATATCTTCGATTCCAAGTTCAAATGCATTAATCATGATGCACTCATCAAATTACAAAACAGACGTGCAACATAATTATCTACATCTTTTTATCTAATTAAATTTATCCCTGAATCATAACACAACATCAACATAATGCAAGAATCTCACACGTTTAACACAATTAACGATGAAACAAAAGACGAAGGCCACTGCAGGTATATTTAGCACAGCTGACTTGATTAGCGAACAGTAATTAAATTCAGCTAGGTATACGTTGTTAAGGGACAGCGCAGCTGCATTGTTTCCATGGCGTTTGTTTCTGAAGACATGACAGTCTGTTGCTGGAACAATTGATGGGGTAATGTTGCAGGATAATATTGCAGATTTTTAATTAATTAATTTGATATTTTATATTTGAGTATGATTTTTATGAAGCCTGTCCATATTTTATGTACGGTGCTCCGGGGTAACTGGGCCATGGTTTTACAACGTCAACTAAAATTTTTGTTTTTAATGATAAGTACATTATATGAGTAAACATTAACATCAGTATAATATGATATAATAAATTAGTTTCTGACACAGAATTAATAATTACCTATTGTACTCTATTGAAGAAAATTATATAGATGATTTTTTAAAATAATATATTACCTACTGCATTTTACAGCCCGTCTTATTATACCTGTAAAGGAGGTATTATAATAATTGTGCTACAAATTAGGTGATGAGTTTTTATTGGATATCTATGTAACAAGTAAGGAAACGAAGGTTGTTACCTCACGTATGTGAAATTTGCAGCACGAGGCGCAGCCGAGTTCTGTAAACACATAAAAAAGTAGCTACTGAGATTCCTTACGAGTTGCATACAATATTTTTTCTACTTTCGCTCGAATAAATGCAATTTTTTTAGAAATTATGAAATTTTGATATAAAACAGAAACATCCAAATTAGGTTATCTGTATACAAAAGGTCCTTCGGCGATTATGTTATTGCTATATTAAACTTAAATAGAATACTTTATTTTACTATTTAGTCATTAATTCGTTTTAAGTAGGTATAAGACAAATTTAAAATGACAACTGTCATATTATAATTGCTCTAATTGTCTACATTAGTACTGAAATTTAGGTGTATATCACTTATCTACTTTTTTTTTCTGGCTATATTTACAGGAAATACTATTGGTCAAAACCAATAAAAACAAAATATTATTAATCAAAAAGCAAGTTGAATAATTTATAGTATTATGCTCGATTCAGACGTACTCAATTATAAGTATAAGTAGTTAATTTAAAAAACCAGCGCTCAACGTTCGCACTTATAATTGAAATTGGAATTTTGGGAAAGCGCTGGTTGGTTAATTTAACACATACAGTGAGATTATAACGTGAAATATTGGATTTATCATATTCATGGTTACGAATTTGACAGTAATGTATTAGAGCGTTCTTTTTAAAATGAAACATAGAACACAGGGAATAAATTTCAATTTGTTAATTGGTGTCACACTGCTACTACCTGGAAATATGATTTACACTTTCAACAATTAAAAGTTTATGTTGAAAGCGTCCCTTGGAACTATTGCAGCTGCCAAAATTTCTGATATTGTTCAAGAAAAATACAGTAAAATTGATTCCCTATGTTTCATTTTAAAAAGAAGGCTCTAATACATTGTTGTCAAAGTCATAACCATATGGATATGAAAAATCCCATGTTGCACTTTAAAATAAACATATGCTTATAATTAAATATGTCTGAAATCTGAATCTAGCTTTACTTGACTGAAAACTAACATAAATGAATATATTATTGAATAGTTTTAAATTTATATTCACTTAGTATATCTCCACATCCTCTAAATTGATTTAAACTAATCTAGCGTAAAAAGCTTACTGCACATATCCAAACTAACTTATCAAATTAATTCCAAACCCTTTTACTTAATCATGTAATTACCATAAAGCAAAACATCAAAGCCAGTTCGAAACTTCTGCGAACATTTCCTGCTCTGCAACAATTAGCTAAGCGGCGGTGCAGTCTACACTGCTCTACACCAAGCTGCACCCGCTGCTCCGGTGTAATCTGACGTTATGTCATTTCATCCACTACTACCTAATTATGCTCCGAGCGAGCAGGAAAGCGCAGCAGAGGGCAGGAAAAGTTGTACTTTTTGTAGTTTTATCGCGAAATTCAACTTGCACGAACATCTGGGTAATTTGAATTGCGGTTTAAATTGCTAATAGTTGTTCTGGCACGTGCAGAATATTTTGTGCAAGATGCTTATTATTGAAATAGTAGTAAAATTTATTGTCTCATATCGTCATATGTATAGGGTGTACTATAACTTGAGATACATATTGCAATGGGATATAGTAATTTAACGTATCTATACTGATTCCGAAACAAAAAGATTTTTTTGGACTCATAATCTAGGAAATGATATATGAAGCACGCAATTGACAATCGGAAATGTCAATTTCCCAGTGTAGTCAATCAGGAAAAATGCAAAGAACACTGGCTTTCTTGAGCATTCTACAATAAAATCATCTTCAAAATAACAAAATTTATTTTAAAAAATGTTACTTTCCACGATTTTCATGTATTAAAACCCATGAACACCCTCGATATATAAAAATTTTGAAATAAATATGTGCAACTAGCGCGCCATATCTGTCAGTAGAAGTGAGTAGAAAAAACATCGTAACCTCAAATTTAATTATCAGATTACAACTACAACTTTATAGCTTTATTCGTTACAAAAAACATTGTACAAACCTCTTGCGGGAAGACACCATCCCAGCATTCGCGTAAATGAAACCCTCGCTTCGCTTTACTTAAGAAGAACATTTTTGGTGCCAATGGATACTATTTATTTTGAACAAAGAAAGAGTTATGTTGCTGGATACTTCAATTATTGTATTATGCAAACATAAATATTAATTTTTAATTACAACGTAATATTTAATATTAAACAACCAGTGGCCCAAAACTGTTTCCTTCACGAACCTTAAAAACTAATTTTCGAATTTAAAAAAAATTCTTTTTGTTCGGTGATTAGTACGCCATTCTAATGTACCTCAAGTTATAGTACAATCTGTATACATAGATATCTACGATACTCGTATCATGCATTTTACTCAACTTGAGTCTGGCAATCTCACATATAGTGTCATCCTGTCATCAGTATAAATATTATATATTTTTACCGTGTGTGCTATAATCAGCCGTCAACTCTTGGGTGTAGTTTTTAAGAAGTCTGAAAAAGGTCATCATGAAACAGTACCTACGAAGTAAGATTTAAGCTCCAGCCATATTGTTATATCCAGTAATAATAACTGAACTTACATTATACAGTGTTAAGTAGAATGAGCAACGCTTTGCTATGCATGTTGTGACTTACTCGAAACAATATAAATTTTTGAAAGACAAACATGTTCAATACACATTTATTGTATACCATTAGAGAATGCAAGTACGACAAAGATAAATTTGTTTGTTTATTAGTTCATGATACGGATGACCTTTTTCAGACTTCTTTTTCATCTCACAAACTATAGGTAACTCTTCCTAAGAGATCTCCATCAGGTGACAGTTATTGGAAGCTGTCAAATAGACATTAAATCTTGAAGAACTACGCTTCGTACATGGTTATATTTAGGCAATATTATCTAAGTATTAAAAAAATACAAAAAAATAGTCAAATACTACAGTCTGTCACAGTGTACGTATTGCAAAGTTTCCTTCGTATGTCTATCTGACAGCTTCTGAAGTCACCGCTATAGCGCTGCAATCTTAATCGAGATCGCCTATACTCATGGTTATTTTGTTAAAATCTGAACACTGAAGCTAACGAATTGTGGAACCTGCAAGGTATTCTAGAAATAGCAAAGAATTATTTTTGAATAAAATTATTTATAACATAAAAAATAATAGGAATTGCAAAGAAATAAGACAGTTGAAATGAATCAAACTCGAAAGAAAATTGGACTTTTAAAGAATAATTATAGAATTCTTAATTAGTTGTACTATTTTACATATCAAAAAAGATGACAGCAATAAATTTACTGTACTAAAGAGTCTTAATACAAATCAGGTATTTAGTGACTGAAAATTATCTTAATAATTAATAAACATAGATATAAATCAATGATTTGAATCAAAGTGATATGATATTATGCAGAATTCTAATAAGTAATAATATCTCATAACTAATTAGTCTTGGTATGATATCCTCCAACTCATTTAATTACTCTAAGTGCACACAGAGGTTAACATGACAATTTAAATCCAGTGTTCTTGGGACAATTCATGACGTCATGTACCACATTAACCAAGCCAAGTATCTTGTGTCTTTGTGACGTCACCACCACAAGCGCTGCCGCCTTCTCCTAACAAGAAACAAAACAAGACACTGTGGTAAACAAGTAGAGTACTACATTACCAACACGTGGCAGGAGGGCAGGAAAGCAGGATTATTTATAGGTGGTGGGAAGTCAATCACACCGGAAGTGATGCTGCGATTTGTTAACAAAAGAGGAGCGATGTTTCAGTGGGTTTCCTGTGTTTTAAATCCAGATTAGTTGCATTTTGTGAGTGCATTGTATTAACTCAAGTTCAAATCCAGTCAGGTGCACATTCCTGTAAAACTGCACAAAAAAAATCCTAGTGGTGTACTCTCTACTAACAATCATGGATAAGTAACAGCATTTTTTTTCGTTTGTTATGTCCGAATAATGCGTACAAATATATTTTTGTTTGGACAACTCAGGTTCGATTTCAGTCAAGTATACACATTCCAATTTAACTGCACAAAAATATTTCTTGTGCTGTACCCTCCACTAACACCCATTAATAATTTATTGCCATTATTTCTAAATTACAAAATATTTTTATTTCATACTATGACATAAAGTAACATTTTTCGGACTATTTGTTAAAATAGAACTTTACAGGCCTTGGCTGCAAAATTTTACTTTAAAGGCCTAAGCCGCTAAAGTAAAATTTTGTGGTTTAATAAAGCCATTGCCAGATAACCTAATTTTTAAAATATAAATATACCTGTCATTTGACCATTTGACATTTTTTGTATACAATGATAAAATGAAACCCAGCACTCGAAAAGAAATAGTATATATCTCAGACAAAACGTACTATTAAGGAACTCACAAGTAAATCCGACCTCGGCTAAACAACTTACTTGTACCTTAATGTTTTACTTTTTGTCCTAGATATATAAATAACTATTTTCTACTCCCATGCTTTAATTTACTTATTAAATATGCATTGTCTGTACATAAATGACATTCATTTCAATACAGAATTTTATTTACCTAGATAAAGTTTTTCAAACACCCAAAGTATATTTCATGAAAATTAAATAAAAAATTAAAGAAAGCATGGGAGTAGAAAAAAATAGTGAGCAACTCGTGTGTAAAGATTATTAATACACTCGTATGAATTACGACACTCGCCATGGCTCGTATCGTAAATTTCATACTCGAGTATTAATAACTATCATTATAAACTCATTGCATAATATATTATATTGAGAGTGAGTTATGTGTCCGACTGTTTTTCTGACAACTCAGATTCGAATCTCTCCTTGTTCTGTACTTAACACATACGGTAAAATATTTATCCATACCGATGTTATTACCATCAATAAAAATATTGCAACTTATTAGATGAAATTCAGCGAACCAGTTTATATACGTAGGTGGTAGTTACACTCCCAGATAATATAACCAGATGATAAACTTTATCTTCCTCACTATCTGTCGGATTCCACCTGCTCGTGTCTGGTATAAATTTAACTGTTCGAGTTCCACATCCAGAGCTTGCTCGATTCTAGCGCTAGCGTCGTTTCATTGAGACGATAATTTTATGACAATGGATCCGACGTTGCTTTTATTGCATCCTAAGTTTGTTATAGCCATTGAATTTTATTAATTCTTGGTTTGAATAGTTTGATGGCGATGGCGCAATTTTCTAAGGATATTAAAAGTTCGTGGAACAGTTTTACACTTTTTATTTGGAGGAATTTAAATTTTCTCAGATTCATTCGAAGAATTTGGATAATATTTAAATACATTTTATGCACGGTCATATCATAATTTGACACTTATACACGAATTTCTTTGACGTAAACGTCACTTTATAGCCCACGAACCACTTTATAGCGCAGTACGCCATAAATAATCGTCAAATTAATGCAAGCAGCTTAGATTTTCAATTTTCTTCATATAAACTACTAATAATTCTATAAATAACCATTTTCTATAATTAGTTGTAGCATTTTTTATTTAAATAACATCATTTTATTTACATTTAACATTATTATCTTGTAAATGTTTAATTCAATAATAACAACTTTGACATTTAGATTTTTGTTTATTTTTGGATTTTTTTGGTATCTTAGCAACAGTCAAAGAATTTAGCAATTTTTGGTAATATGAACAAGTAGGTAAATTATATTAATTAATTTATTAGACAATTCCACTCATAGTTTTTCATAAAATCAAAACACAGTATTTTGCTGAATTGTACCAATCACAGACGAACTACAGTAACAATTTTCAAATTGCCGCGAAGCGTTGCTTAGATATTATGTCAGTTGATGATTGTTTTAAAAATACATTACTTTTTTTGGAATAAATAAAATAATTCGAGAAATTGTCAAGCCGAATACCATACGTGACTATGATTTTTTGGTAATTTTTGCCGTCTGGTCACGACTGCTTGTTGCGGCGAAAATAAACACGAGTGCGTAGCACGAGTGTTTATTTTCTAAAGCAAAATCATAGTCACTAATGGTATTATATATGAAAATATTCAACCGTGCATAAAGTTGGGCTCTTAACGTGTTTTTAGCCCTCGGCTAACGCTCGGGCTCAAAATCACGTCTCAAGCCATAAAAGCTTCCTTACATCCTTAATACATAAATTAATAACTATGAAATAACTGAACACGAATCTGAGTTGTCAGAGCCACAGTTGGCCACGTTACAATCACTACAGTCCACGTAATTTCTATCCTTCACACTATACAATGTTTTGATATTTCTGTTGACTTATGTGACGTGACATTAGTGAATTTGGCATTAAAAACATAGATAGTTTGATGAAAAAAATGGTTGTATACCACACGTTTAATACACTCATAATATTATGAAGGTTTTTTTGTTACTCGAAGTTCTGTGTCTGACATGAGAACATGTTGACAAATTAAAAACATGTACAACAGTTGTATGTTCCACCAAAACACGTCATTTCCTCCTTCCGCTAGCTTATTAGAGGCCAATTAAAATTTTAAATTTCACTTTTTCCGTGGTTACCAAATTAGATTCGAGTTGATAAAAAATTGTAATGTTGCATTTACCTATTAGATATTTAACCACAGAAAAAAGATAAAATAATAGCATTACGCGTTTTACTTGAGTGTTCCAGACTCACATACATATGTGCAGTTACCAGCCATCAACTCACCCATGTTTGTCAATGGAGAGTACACGACAAGGGAGTCTTTTGTGCAGTTAAACTGAAATATTTATATTTACGTACCTGATAAAAACTTTTTCGGTGAATCTCCATTAAAATTTTGCGAACAAAGCAGTCGAGTTATAAACAAAAAACAAACTCCATAAAAATAATTTATTTCATCAGCCCACTTTCTAGAAAATAAACCAATTCGAAAAACAAAACAGAATATCGAATTGCGACAGATCTTACATGTCATTAATTAAACCTGTTTGTCTTTTTTGCTAATAACAACAAAGATATAGGCATTGCAACATTGCAATTATCAACTACACATGCGCAGTCGAATCCACGGTGGTGCATTTCGAAACTTGTGTTACAAATAGCTGAGCTAACGGTGTAAGTTTTAATTTACGATTGGATTTGCTTGTGATTTAATTTAGATTCTTTGTTTCACTGTTGTTGTTTGTCATTGTTGTAATAATTCTTATCTAATCATGGTTTGATATCAATGTTGAGTTGGAAAACACGTTATGATTTAAATTTAATTAAAACCACTTGGTAGAACTAGAGTCATAATTATTGTTTTCAGTATGTCAGTAATTTGTTGCAATGTTGAAAACTTTATTGTTAGTGCGGTAGTACGTATATCATTATTTATTACGCACATAGATAATTGTATTTCTTATATAGATAAGATATTACATCTATCAAAAGAAAGTCCAATTTTAAGTACCACTGGATTCGCATAATTACTATTAAAAATAAAAACACCTAAATAGAATTGCATTATTTTAGAAATAGAATGATTACAAATTAATTCATTAACAATGTTCTCTTAAGCTACATTTTTTCTGAATTCTTAGAATACTCTTAATATTATTTTTTCTTCTATTCCACTACCTTCTCAACTACTGCAACTGCCCGAAACTCGTACTTTACCGGATCTTAGATATGTAATGTCATTTTGAAGCTGAAAAATACTGTGAAAGTGTTTTCGTTGCGAGTAATCTGTCAGTTTATTATTGGCTTCAAGGTAATGCTTTTTAAACATTAAGTAGAGAAAGAATGGATCTACAGATGTGCCTTTTTAAAATTTTAAAAATAAATTTCTAACATGAGATATACCAGAATAAAGTTTGCATAAATTTGAAATTTATATGAATTTTTCGGAATTTTTATAATAATTTTTTAATTAAAATTTTAAAAAAGCACAACAAACTGTTAATTCATCCTTTAAGTATATAATCCTTGGTGAAATGAAATTTTACCATTCTTGTACTGCCCACAATACACTCGCTACGTTAGTATACTTTATGCTGAATTTTAGGCGGCAGACGGGCCTCTTAAGATATTTTGAAATTTTTTTTTGGAATTTTTGAAATATTCTTTTTTGTCCGTACTCTGCATATTGAACTATGTACCGTTAACGTATGTACTGAAGTTATGTATACATAGAGATTAATTTAAAATACTCACAAATGAATAGACAGATAATTAAGTTGATTTATGCTAGATTAAGACCTACCCAATTATAAGTATACCTAAGTGCTAAATTAACCAACCAGCGCTTCCACAAAATTCCAATTCCAACGTTTAGTGCTGGTTGGTTAAATTAACCACTTATACTGATAATTGGGTAGGTCTGAATCTAGCTTTATAGAAGCTAAGTATTAAAATATTTTATACCCATCAAAACTAACTTAGGCTATAAAAATATTGAAGCATTTGGCTATCGGTACCTACAATCTTTGAATTTTCATTGTAGAACAAATCTATGAAATACATATTCTACCCTATCCTGTAATACCTACCCCAACCTATTTTCCTCCTGCTGCATTATCCTTCCTGCTGTTCAATTCCTGCTACGCATGCCTGCTGGCACTTCTCACAGTCGCTGCTGCGCTTCGTACAAAGTCACGTCAGTCCCGGTCGCGACTGCACCACGTGCGGTGTAGCACGGCACGCGGTCTAACATGCCAGATCACAAGTCACTACCATAACAAACACCGAGAATTCAATATTAGTGCATTGGTAAAAATAATATTGTGCGGGAAGATCGAGTCAGATCAGTTGTTAAACATGCCAGATCATTCAAAACACACAAGTAACATGACAAACAGTGCAATTGTGCGGAGAAAAGTGCAGAAAAATTAAAAAGTGATGCATTGATCAACTAAAAATCCTGTGCGTTAATATCTTGTCAGATCAGTTGTCAGCTAATTTGTTAGATCATCTATCAGATCATTTTTTAGATCACTTGTTAGTTCTAAATCAGTAGCAGGATAGCCATGTATCATTAAATGTGAAGTACAATTTTCGGAAAATACTAAATATCGACTAAATACTTGTGTTGTGATTTTATTTTGACCAGATCACTCAAAAATAGTGAAAATGTCGTTGAATACAATGAATCATATCAATTATTATATGTGTTCTGAAAGAAAAGACTTTTAAACAAAGTATTGTTCTTGTATTTGTCTGTTGTCAAATCACTAACAAAAAGTGTTATTAAATATTGAATCATATCGCTGTGTTATAATGTTTAACAATTGATTAAACAAAGGATTGTTCAATTGTTCTGTAGTTTATGTGACAAAATAGTGTTAAACAAAAAATATTTTAATAAAAAGTGCGGTTTTTGAACAAAACATTTATATTTAGGTACCTACAAAACAATGTTCATTGTTACAAATTTAAATCGGGAAAACCTATGATACTTTTCTCAAATAATTGTGATATTTGTTTCACTATTTAATAGTTTATAGTAAATTAATTATTTTGAATGCACCTAGTTACAGTATTTTAATATATTTTATTAATTATATTGTTGCATTGCATTGTGCAGTTAAAGCGTGTAGTTCTAAACTAGTTAAATCGTAGTGCTGATAAAAATAAATTTTAATATTAAATTATTAATAGAATAACAAGTTAGTATTCCACATTTTAAAAAGGAATAGAAATATAAATTTTTATTAAAAGGCAAATTAAATATATTAAATAAAAAATTAAATAATTACTAATATATTACAGTTTATATCAGTGTTATTAATAATTAATATTTTAAAGCAGTATTACAAAACAATAAATTTTGTGATTTATTAAAAAACCAACTTACGCACAAATTAAACTGTGATCAAGCTACTGAAAATTGGACAAACAAATAAATAAATATAACAGTTAAAGCGAATCTTGCTGTATAAAACAATGATTTAATTCCACCGCCAACTAAATCTCCTATGATGGAAAGCCTATCAGCTGCTGAAAAGGAACGCGCTGAAAGGCAGCAAAGCCTGCTAGATCTAGAGGAGCTGTATGTCTGGCTGCAACAGTTTGAGGACCCCCCTCCTGCACCCCGGCCGCCACCGCCCCATCAATTTAGAAATGGTCAGTGGAGAGATTGTTTTTTTTATTTGTGGAAACGGATATGTATTTAAAATCGCCGGAGCGTAAAAAACAAAGGTTGCTGGCGTCAGGTTTATATTTAGATCTGTTACCTGTGGTGAATTAATTCTGTAGGGTAAATTATTGAGCGTCAAAAATGATCAAAACATGTATTTAGTGTAGGTTGCTCGCTTCGCTCAACAACTATTCTAAAGCCGAGTTTACATTGGTATAGTAAATGGGTTAGTTGCTTGTACCAGTAACTTGTAAGACAGCTACGAATCCAATGTAAACCTAACGGGCAAGTGCTGGTACAAGTACTTGTAGCACTTTGAGGACAGGCAAGTGAATAGCTACCCGAGCTATTTACTTACCTATTAGCCTTCCCCATTACGCACATTTTCACTGTCGCCACTACTAACCACGTCAACAAAAACTGTAGGGTTAGTGGTTAGTGTAGAGTTTTGATCTTTCTTTTCGAACGACAATGCATGATTACGCTGTTACGACAATGACAGAACTAGAACTAGTACTAACGAAGCAAGTAGGTATAGGTTTAAACAAATTTGTTTGTAAACACCTACCTGCCTTGTATCTGGAAAGTTGATTTGCTAGTGCTAGGCAAGTACTGAAGCATGTAGCTGGTACAAGTAACTTAACCAATGTAAACTCGACTTAAGAGGCCTGTCTACCACCTAAAATCCAGCATAAAATGTACTAACGTAGCGGGTGTTTAGTGGCCAGTATATGAATGGTAAAATTTTATTTCAGCAAGGATTTGATAGAGAAAGAATAGATCTACTCATACAGATGTGCTTTTTGAAAATTTTGATCAAAAAACTGTACTTGAATATAAAAATCCTAAAAAATTCTAAAATTTTATGCAAACTTTAGACCGTTATATCACATGATAGAAATCAATTTTTAAAATTTTAAAAAGACATCTGTAGATCCATTCTTTTTCTATTCAATGTTTATAAAAACATTATCCTGAGTCAATAATAATCTGACAGTTTACTCGCAATGAAAACCTTTTTATAGTATTTTTCAACTTCATAATGACATTCCATAGCTAGGATGCGGCAAAGTACGAGTTTCGGGCTGGTTTCAGGCAACCGTAGTAATGTAAAAAATAGTGAAATAGAAGAAAAAGTAAAATGAGAGTATTGTAGGTATTCGGAAAAAACGTAGACGGGCCGCTTAAGGCTAGCCGCATACAATCCAATCAAATGAAATTACAGTATAGTATGAGTAGGTACCTCCATTTGATCCCATAGTCGTTTGACAGACAACTAAACAGTCGAACGATTAAAATTCGATAGTATGTAGCTAGTCTAATTCAAGCGCCGTTGCCGTTGTATTTGAGAAGCATGTAGAAGATGGTTTTATACACAAAACATATTTAGGCAATCAATATGTTAAATAGTATATTTCATAACTAGAATCGAAAGTGAGATATATCGTGCGAGTGTAAAGTTTGACGAACGAGGTGCAACCGAGTGAAGCAATATGCTATTTACTTTCGAACGAGTCATGAACGCTATTTTTTAAACGACCACAAAAAACACATAATTTATAACACAACATTCAAATGACATTTCTACTGTCATTTCAAACAATCAATAAACAAAGCAAAAGCTGCCTGGCTATGTTGCCTTGGTCTCATAATTACGATACTCATACCGTGCTAGCACGATATTCAAATCATGCTAGTTCATGATATTTTCAGCTTTCTTCAGTAGGCTGCTGTCGCGATATTTGTTATTTTTGTAGAGGTCGTAAGCATTACATCAATCATCATATATTATATTTTTCTGACGACTCAGGTTTGAATCCAACCAGGTACGCTCTCTGGTTTAACTGCACACAAAAAATCTACACTCTATCTGTGGTGTACGCTCCACTACCAAAACGTGGTAACCGCACACACGGTTAATAATTTATATCTTCTGACAACTCAGGTTCGAATCCAGTTTCAGTTCAATCGCTTAAAAATCTCTATAGTATTACTCTCCACTAACAACCATAAGTACCTTTTAGTAGACGACTGTCAAAAAACCTTCAAATCTGGTGAAATACTCGTATTTGCTCTATATAATGTCATAAATGAAAACAGAAACGACAAAAAATTAATTACTTAAAACAATATCCCAAAAGATATATAGCGAAATTCCATTATCTCCCACTATTTTATCTAAAATCCCACTGTCACATATTCACGAGTAATACTGAATTTCATTTGAATTTTAAAATTTTAGAACCTTTGTTAATATAGCACGAAATTTCTCCTTTAAATGATGATTCATAAATTCTAAATATGCAAATTAATTTTGCGTTTTGCTGCACTTGATCGTGTTGGAAATTTATTTAAAAGAAAATTGATGTTTGAAAAGAAAAATAAAACGAAATGGATCATGGCAAGCACGATGATAAAGAGTTGACATTTTTTCGATTGTCGTTTTTTTGGGTTTGCTTGGAATACAAATCTATCTATTGATGTTTGGATTCGTGAAATATTTCACCAGTTCTAAGTTGATATTTTAAAATATATAAATGGGAAACTATCTACGGTTTCTAAGAGACATATTATGTCCTATAAGTTTAAACGATGAAGAAACATTTCTTCTGCAGTTTTATATTTCCTACATTTTTATCAGAGATTTACTTCCGTTATTTTCAACTTTTAAAAGCTAAATAATGTTCAGAGATAACAAAACTTTACTTGCTACTTAACGAAGCAGTTCCTAAGCAAGTAATATATGTTTACGTTTCTTCCACATATGTTCCATACATTAATTTTTTGTCTTCTCCGTGAATCATAAAATATTGTTTATTATTGCATGAAGTACGTCGATCATTATTTCACTGTAAAAAAATGTCGGATGACATAATTATAGAGACATTGACATTGGTATGGAATAAATTGCACAAATAACAGCAAAAACTCCTGGCATGGACTAGAAGTTCTATTCATAATTTGTGTAATCATATCCTACTATTGTCTTGTATTTTTTGTTGTATGTTACTTTATACTATGGAATAGAAGCTGAACACAGAGTATTGTGCAGTTTTCATTGTTCTTTTTATTAAATGATATGCAATTTTTAGTAAATTATGAACTAAAATACAGAGCAGGTAATCATATTTTTAAGTTTTGAAAAGAAAGTGAATATATTATTTGATACTTTTTAATTGACTATGTATTTTATTAATTTAAATTAAATTAGTTAATATCTATATACATATCTGATGTCTATTACGCATTTTACCCAAATTGGGTATGACACCCTTACATATTGTGAGTTATCGGTATTGGTCGAAAAAAATATACGACCAATTTTTTAGCATTGTTAAAACCGCAACTGGCTGATCTATAGAAAATATTTTACTACCACTATAATAGTCAGTTCTGTTAACATAAATTATACATAAAAAAAACCTATTGAACTGACTAGTGGTAGTAAAATATTTTCAATAGACCAGTCAATTGCAGTTTCAACAGCGCTTAAAAATTGATCGTTTTTTTGCCTACTGTGTACATTTTATCGTGTCTGCGTTCATCAACTCACGATTGTTCCTAATTATTATTAGTGGGGAATACACTACAGGTCGGATTTTTATGCAGTAAAACTATTAATGTGTATTTGACTGGATTCAAACTTTCTTAAGTTAAATTTGGTTTATTTGAAAATAAAGTTTTTAATAATTTATGTAACGTATATATAGGTACGTTGAAATATTTTGGTCCAATCATGAGAAACTATTTATACCGCTTTTTTAAAAAGCGGTTACCGGTTCATTTTAAGAATAAACTGAGCCCTATAAAACACAGTGAACCGCGAACCAAACCAAAACCGTTATTTGCTTTAGACACATTTCTTTTAAAATTCTAATTGCAAATACTCTAATCCTAAACCATAATTACAAACCATTATCCTCCAAGAAACAAACCCTTAAACTCGCCTTAAACCAAATCTTCAACCTTCTGAACTAAAAAATCTCTTGCCATTACGCAAATGTTTATTATCCCTCTTGAGAAACGTTTATTACTCGCAGGACTCAGAATCTTCCTGCGATACAGGATAACGGCTCACAGGAGACAACCTCAATTAAAATTGAGAATTTGAGAAAGTTACGAAGAGCATAACTCACACGATACTTGCGTCATCTTGAAGTTACTTCCCTGGAAATCTCTTAAGATGGATGCGAGTAATAAATGTGAGGGATGACTTCGAATTACGGGAAGAACAAGAATTATTAATTTTTTGATCGCTTGGAAGTTTATTTCTTATAAAGGAATGTGAACTTTGGCATTTTTCCTGTGACCTATTTTGAGCGATTTTATCAGAAATTTCTGGATAGTTTTATATAAAATTCCGGGAATTTTTTAGTGCACAAAAATTTGTATGATGTGCAGTGTAGTTTCAAATATGTAGTGCTGAAATTCCAAACTGTTTGAATCAATGTTTACATATGGATTATTTGAGGAAAGAATTCTGGAAAGAAATTCACTGTATTAAGCTATCAATGAGTAAGAAACTCTTCATTTCCAAGACTCATTGACGATTCAATTAAGTGACGCCTCTATATATGTGACATACTTTTTAATTGAGAAGCATAAAAGAATCCTCAATGAATCCATGTGTTAACAGAGCTTTAGTTCATGTTCATCACTTTTTGTTACTTTGTTTTATTTTAGTTTAGGTACATGAATCATAAATCTGACATTTTCATGAATAAAATGACACTATTATTGTCTATTTAAGCCCTTTATATGCATATGTCGTAGGCATATTGTAAAATTAGGCTGTTTATACAAAGCCTAGTCTTGTAGGCAGTATTATAAAACACCAATGTCACATCATTTTATTTTACTCAAGAAGGGTATTAGATGGTTTATTTAGTTCAGTTCAATCAACCAGAACTGAGTAGGTCTCACGAAGGGTATTGGGTTGTTTATTTAGTTCGGTTCAATCAAATTTGTACAAAAACCGATTATTTAAGACTCAAGAAGAGTATTGGGTTTTTTATTTAATTCAGTGCAATCAGAGTGTCTACCGAAATCGAGTTAGTGGAATTCAAGTAGGATGTTGGGTTGTTTATTTAGTTCAGTTCAAAGTTTCTAGCAAAAGCCTCAGCATATTGTTTAATAAAATGTTATGACATCATATACCGAGTCATTTAGAAAAAGACTAGGCGTTTTATAAAACGACTTAGGCGTTTCATTTTATAACTAGCCTGCGACACATACATATTATCTGTCATGTCTTTTTTCCATCTTGAATGTGGCAGCTTAAATTATATTATAAGTCACCAGTATAAATATATTTTATACCGTGTGTGTGGTTACCAGTCGTTAATTCACTCATGGTTGTTAGTGGTCAGTGCAGCACAAGAAAGATTTTTGTACAGATAACTGAAATATGTACCTAACTGAATTTAAACCTGATTTGTCAGAATACAGTTTTAATACACCAAGTGAGATACATGAATGTTTATTCAAGAGAAGAAAGTTTAGCCCCCAAGCCCGAATGGCGAGTGGGAAAATTTCTTCGAGTGAATAAACATTCGTATCTCACGTGGTTTATACAATATTTTATTCAATTTTGACGAAATTATTTCAAATATATAAATTATAAATTTATTTTGACATAACAAAAAAGAAAATCAAAGTAGTCGTCAGTGGCAAGTTGTCATTGTTTTTATGCATTTTTGTAGTAATAATAACAGTTTAAAACGTCAGAGTGATTTAAAAATGTGTTGAGTGATTTAAAAAAAAAATTAATTCACTTGTGAATAAACATTTATTTAATGTTGTTGCTATAGGGTTAATAATAGCAGTTTAAAACGTCAAAATTGAATAAAATTAATTTAATAAGATTTCTTTCATACTTTTATAATGAATTTAACATTATCTTTGCTCTAGGAAGTATGTTCTATCCAAGTGTCTCCCATTTGACATTTGACCACAACTATTTACGTGTAGAATTTAAATGTTGATCTAGTGACATTATTCGTCACTGCAACCTCGATACCCTATGATCAATTAGCACTTGAACTTATAACTTCGTAAATAATGACTAAACAGGAATATTGAATCAAATGTGTATGAACTCACTACTAAAAATATCTAGCAAGGATTTTTTTCGATGTTTACAAGGAGTAGATTTGTGTTGGCGTAAGAAAGACATAAATTGGAGTTTAGTATCTTTTTAAAAAAACTAAGTTGTTAAAGATACTATTAAATTACAATATGTAATGCAGTTCTTTTAGCAAATATTTGTCTAATAATAATAAATTATACAATTCTTTTGTTTTATGGTTTTTGGCCAATATTCCTGAATTGTAGTATATTATGTTGCTAAGAAACGATCCTTACATATTTTTAAAAAAACACAATTTATTTTTCCTGACAAATGTCATTTTAAATTTACTTTCAAAAATAATTAATGAATCATTTGGTACAATCTTAAGCCCTATTCGGACATGGAAATTTAATATGACAATTTACTCATTTGCATATGATTCGAAATCTCGCCTGACATTGTTTTAGTTAACATTTAATAATGTCATAGAGGTATTGGTTGTCAATAAATTCTGAGTACTAGTTATTAATTTCTGTTTTTTCTTTTGTGTGATAGCTCTGCCAATATTATTTGTAAGATTTGAGAAAGAAAACATATGAAACAATAATGCGCCCCCAGGATTCCTGCTATTGGTGTTTGCGGTATGCCAAAACAAATGAACCAAGTTTAACAAAACTTCATCGATTGTTCCGTGAAGTTTTCTTTTTTCTCTTATTCCTTTTTATTTGTTTTGGAAGTTCTTAATTGAACCTTAGCCCAGTGATAATTGAAAAAGATCCAGCAACTTCGAACACAAAAGTGGCGATTACGAAAAAGTTTCCCAATATTATTTTTTTGAATTGGAATTAATTAAAGATATTTTCGGTGACGTCAACTATCTGGTTGTTCATTTTCTTGCGGAAATTAAAACGTCTGAATTTGGGTGAATTATATCAAGACTGAAAAATGAGGGAGTAAATTTAAAAGAAGTGTCACCAACGAATTCATTCCCAGAAATTAAAATTTCAAAGAATCCTTTGGTTAGTTAAATATTTTTAGCGAGAAATTGTCTCTGATTGGTTGACACATCATTTTTGGAACGAAAATTTAATTTGATTTTACCATTTTGCGGAACGAAATCATTTTCGAAATAACAACCTTCATTAGACCTGTGGCAGTCACTAAATGTCAATGATGAAATGGCAAACTTACTGATGTAACGTACGTAATTTCAAGAGATAAATTACTTTGATAAATGATATTTTAGACTGAACTTACTTTTAAAAAGAACTAGGTTTTTATAGGAACTCTAATTAAAGTAAGGACGAAGAATTACTTGGAAAATCAATATATCGCAAAAAACTGACAATATGTTATACAACATTTTTTTTTTCTTACATAACTGACGTTTGGGTTTACACTTGAACCTTACATATATCATTACAAAACCGTTCATAAAAATATTAATTAAAGAGTACACAAAATGGTTTATTCTTCGTTTCTTAAAACAATAATTAATGGATATTTCTCAAGCCCGCTAGAGCTACGTCTCGAAGTTATTTTAAGAATTCTCGTTCGGTATAAAAACACACCTGGCATCTGTCATAAAACACAAACATTGCTAAATGGTTTACGGAACCTGTTACTGTTACCGAAATAAAAAAAATATATATGGAGACCTCTGTTTTCTTCAGGAATTTTCGCAATTTCATGCTTGTCAACCGAAATCAGTATTAGGGTACATGACAGTATTATTTCTTTCGTTATGAAGAATTAGTCCAAAATTAATAAATGCACGGGTGGGAACTTAGAATGATGATTGACATTAAATGTGCTACTTTGTTGACAGTTGACAGTCTGTGAAGTGTCACTTTTAGTGCGTAGGTAATAATAGATATTTACTTCACACGTGGGCAAAGTAAGGAATTACCCACGAGAGAAATCTTAACTCAAAAGGCCGAAGGCTGAGTGCAATAATTTTCTCGTGTGGATCATTCCTTTTTAGCCACGTGTGAAGTTTTATTTTAGTATTTTTTATAGTTCGAGATTTTGATGAATCTTCACGTTTTACACCCTATACTGAACCAAAAAAACATAATTTAAAAAAAGTAGGTCTGTCTGTTTGTCCGGAAGCACGATAACTTGAGAACGCGTACGAATTTTAGACTGAAATTTTATATTTAAGCTTTTTTTAAAAAGTTAGTTTTAAGTTCGTTAATGAGCTTTGTACGATCAGTGGTACCAACTTTATTAATTAATTTTTAAAATTAGTACTTTTTGAATTGATGAAAATATTGTACTTAATTTAATTTACATATTTACTTATAATAAATGCAATTAAAATTTTGAATTTTAATTTTAAATGTTAATCAATGACTGTTGTCACTTTGACATTGACAAATGTTTGTCACTTTGACACCGGCTGCGTTTAAAATTTATGATCGGGGAAAAAATATCAAAAATATGAACAATTATTCTGAAAAGTGTCAACTCTAAATAATTCCTCGTATATACAGGGTGTAATCCAACCTGTGTAACAAAATTTAAGGGTGTATACTGTATAGTACCTATTGCACGCACTGATCATGAATCAAAAAGAATTCGCAAATTAAAAAATGGGTCCAAGCAATTGAGACATTTTGTAAGTAGGTACCTACAAATTTTATTTTTTCCTATTTGTAAAATTATTATTACATTAATGTAATTATGATTCATTACGCTGATAACTATGGTTTAACTTATTTTGTATTTAAATGTGAGAACCAAAATGATATTGTTTTGCAAACTACTGTTAAATTTACGAATTTACAAAATTCTTTTTGATTCATGATCTGTACGTCCACTACTACTATACACCCTTAAATTTTGTTACACAGGTTGAATTACATCCTGTAGAGACATAATTATGAACAAAAGTATTTATACAAATTTGCATTTTTTAGCAAAATAGTTCAATAGTTATTATAATTCCTGCAAACATAATTTGATCTTATTGCATATTTTCAAATATTTGACTTAATTTAGCACGCAGCACAAAATAATCTACTTATTCCTGCTGTTTTAGCACAATTTCTGGTCTTCCTTTGAAGTATTTTTTCTGTTTTGTCCATTTCTCGTGTGATTCTAAAGTGATGTTTTGTTAGATTTATGGCAGATTGTTGCCTGGTTAGTCACTAGTTCGTTACTCCTGTCTGACGACGCAGACGAGTCAATTGGCATAATGCCACTTGTTAAGAGGAGAGAGAAAACCACCAAGTGCGTCTATGTAAAAATATTCTAATGTTCACTGGGGACTGTTGTCATTATTGTAACTTTAATAAGCTTTTAGAGAGTCATTAAAATGACAATGTCGAGCAATCATCGTTATATTTTATAATAATTGTTTATGTTGATAGCTGAGTGCGTATCGTTATCTTATCTTATCGTACAATCTGTTTTAAGATCTGATCTAAAAAAGATCATGAAAATAGATCTAAGATATGATTTAGATCATATTAATCGTGAAGATCATTATCTCGATCGAGACCCTTTTATAAAGGATATGATTTAACTGGGAATAGGGTATTTCGGTAATTTTTTGTTTTTTAATATAAATATTCGGCATAAAAAATAAATTAACACGTATTTTTACTTCCTTGTACGAAGTAAGGAAGTATTGTAATCGCGAAAAATTTCGATTCTCAGATTTTGACGGAAATATTCGTTTTGACCTTTTCTGAATCCATTATGACTAGTTTCGACGTGACGTCTGTACGTACGTACGGACGGACGTATGTGTGTCGCATAACTCAAATACGGTTAGACGTAGAAAGTTGAAATTTTGTATTTAGGACTGTTATAGCATCTAGTTGTGCACCTCCTATTTTTGGTTTCAGTCTACAAACCGGAAGTAGTACTTTTAAAAAATATTTCGATAAATATTTAATTTTAGACAATTTTTTTTATTTTAAATGAAAGATTATGTGATTATTACCTACAGTCGGTATTTTATAAATATTTTTGTATCTGCTATCATTTAAAAATAATTAAAGTATATATTTATAATTTATAGTATTTCGGTATCTTGTAGTCCATGATCGATTAACATTTGTTACTACGTAAAATTTAAATGATTATGACATGACAGTGACAATAGTAAAATATGCTTTATATCTTCTTCTGCAGTTTAAATAAAATGACTAAAATATATTTGTGAGTATACTAGTATAATAAGTTAAAAGAATTTTAATATTATTTTACATTTTAGTTATTAAGAAAAGTATGAACACACAAGGCGTACAAGGAAGTCATGTGGTGTCCACGTCAGATTTTTTTGTTTTATTATTTAGCTAAAAAAAAATATTTAAAGTAAATTTTCGTGGGCTGATGACGTATGCAGACTAACCAGTTCATGGTAACGCCACCAGATAGAAACTTGTCAAACACTTGACAGAATGATATTGCCATTTTCAGGTAGATAATATATTTTTATAATTAAGTGATAAAGTAAGTCAAATGTCATAAGGTAGCAAATAAAACACTGTTCTTAATTCTAGTTTTTCATTTGGAGGTTTATATTAATTATTTTAAATGTGCAAAATAAAAATATTAACTACTGTCTATGAAATGTCAAGACACTGATTTACCATACATTTTTTTAAAACTTCGTGACTTGCATATACGTCCTCAGGCCATGCGATTCAACTTAAAAAAATTTTTTTAGCTAAACGGAGCATTTTATCGTAAAACAAAAAATACGTATTTATTTATTTTTTTATGCAGAATAGTATATTAAAAAATCAAAAATTACCGAAATACCCATTATTTCAATAGATATGTACATAAAAATGAATACTTTGGGCATTAAAATAAAAATATTTAGCATTAAATAAATATATCTATATTTCAAATAATTAATTTAAAATTGAGCAATATTTTATTTATACTATGCTTATGCTTTAAGAATTTTTACCAATAACAGAGTATGTGGGCTTCAAGAAGGGAAAAGGTGTCTTTAATTTTGTTTAGATTAAGAAGAGTTTTCATGAAAAAATGGAGTACTCGTATATGGAACTCAATAAATAATCTGGATAGGTTGTAGTCCTTTATAAAATGATATGTCACAACATTGAGTGCAAATAGGTTTTTGGTGGCCGGTCTGCAACTCTATTGTGAGTATTGCAAAAGCATAACGACATTAATTGTCGGTACAAGATAACGATTAAGAATAAAACTGCACTGAAGCGAAACGACAATTAAACGTTTCGAAACAAGCGCCAACATCGTAAAAATATAAATAACTTTGGCATTAACAAGTGATAAATTTTTACGGTCAAAACAAACACAATTGCAAACTCAAACTCGAAAGCGTAAATCTAAAATTAATTTACTGATCATTAAAATATTTGCAGCCGTCAAACGGAAATCGGCAATCGGAATAGGAAATCTCGCCTCCAGTCATTCGCCTATAAATATTTGAACAGTGGAAGGAGTCCGCAATATGCTCGCGAAACTGAAAACCCAGAAAACCAAACCAAAAAATCTAATGTGGACAGACCTCTCGCCATACCCTACTCCCTACTCTATACAGGTGTATCATAACTTCGAGTACACACGTGAAAGGGGAATGGTATATTTTGTTTGATATTCTGATTACGAATCAAAAATAATTTTTTTTAAATTCGAAAAATTTATGGTAGTTTACCTGCATCATTTTTTGTAGTACTGCACTGGATTCGTTTTCCTATTAAAACAAGAGAAATAGGTAATCAAACATCTTAAATTACATAATACTAGTAAAATAAACATACAAAATTTAATTATTTTTAATGAAACAATAATTACTTCACGCAGTGGCAGTGGCAATGAAAATTTTTTGACTGGGAAACATGAAAATTAATGTTGTGATTTAAAAAACAATTATTTTTGGTTCGTAATCAGCATAACAAACAACATATACCTTTAACGTATGTACTCGAAGTTATGATACACCCTGTATACTTTACACATACATAGGTACTTACAAATATATTTTAGTCATTTATTCAACTGTAGAAAAAGTTATAAACGATGTGACACTGCCACTTTCATAATCAGTAATTTTTTTTAAATTCGATAAATTAAGGGTAGTTTACCTGCAACATTTTTTGTAGTACCGCACTGGATTCGTTTTCTTATTAAACACAAACAATAAAAGTAGGTAATCAACATCTTAAATTACATAATACTAGTAAAATATTTAATTATTTATAATGAAACAATAATTACTCCACCCAGTGGCAGTGGCAACGAAAAATGGAAATTCATTTTGCGATTTAAAAAAAATTCTTTTTGATTCGTATTCAACATATCAAACAACATAGGTATACCTTTTACGTATGTACCTGAAGTTATGAAACATTTTGTATAATCACGTTTCAGTTCGGTTAAATTAAAAATATTCTTGTTCTTATTCCTTATTCTTAAATTTTGAGCATAAACCCACCCTAAGTTCGAACCTGAGTTGTCAGGACCACATAGTCGGCCACGTAACGCAAATGAAAGACTTTAATTCTTATTTCTTTTCTTCAATACTCTTTCTTCTTTCTTTCCACTCTTATCCCTCTTTCTTTATTTGTTTTCTCAATGAGGCAGACACTTTGGTAGGGAAACTGTGCAACCGCACGCGTGTTCCCGATTTTCTACAACTTTTCCTGGCAATTCCCGCGTCCTGTGCGTGGTTGGAGGTCCTACAGGATCACATAAATGTTGCACACATGACCAGGATATTCGTCCCTAGGGAACTGCTTGCTTGTTGATGCCGCGGGTTTGAGATTGGACGTAAAATGCCAAAACGAAATGGTTTAGTATCGGAGAATAGACTAACGTACAGGGAACAGTAGCAAATATGGACCTCCACCATAACAGCAGATTATAAAGCCAGTCAATTATATTGAAAGGAAAACTCAAAATATTATTATTGCGATGAAAATTTTTTTTAGAGAGTTACAAGTTTTTTAAATATTTGAGATTTTACGTCACAATATTGCGTACTCTTTTTCACACATGTATGACGTCTGACTGTCATAATGTCACACATAACACAAAACAGTGAGTTCATTACTGAAATCCCCTTTGCTATCCATGTTCTATTTTCAATAATATTAAGGCTCTATATCGCTGCAATCGAATCAGAATTAACGATTCTGACTATATTGCTCAAAATAAAAATCTGACATGGACACCACATGACTTCCTTGTACGCCTATTAAACTGTTCATACTTTTCTAAATAACTAAAATGTAGAATTATATTATACAAATATATTAATATATAAGTACTACTACTATTGCTACTATACTCACAAATATAGTCATTTTATTTAAACTGCAGAAGAAGATATAAACGATATTTAACTATTGTCACTACCACTTTCACTGTCATGTCATAATCATTTAAATTTTACGTAGTAACAAATGTTAATCGATCATGGACTACAAGATACCGAAATACTAAATTATAAATGTATACTTTAATAATTATTCTTAAATGATACCAGATACAAAAATATTTATAAAATACCGATTGTAGGTAATAAGCACATAATCTTTCTTTTAAAATAAAAAAATTTGTCTTAAATTAAATATTTATCGAAATATTTGAAAAAAGTACTACTTCCGGTTTATAGATTGAAACCAAAAATAGGAGGTGCACAACTAGATGCTATAACAGTCCTAAATACAAAATTTCAACTTTCTAACTCTAACCGTATTTGAGTTATGCGACACACATACGTACGTACGTACGTCCGTACATACGTACGTACAGACGTCACGACGAAACTAGTCATAATGGATTCAGAAAAGGTCAAAACGGATATTTCCGTAAAAATCTGAGAACCGAAATTTTTCGCGATTACAATACTTCCTTTACTCCGTACAAGGAAGTAAAAATCTGAAATTTACCATTACACATCTGACGAAAAAAATAGTAAAAAATCGGCCAAATTGACTATTTTTACAAATTTATTACTACAATACGAGTATCATTAAGTATTTCAAAAATATAATTCTAAAACAGAGAATTGAAAGATAATTTCTATCAATCATACGAGTGGATCTAAAACGCAGGATCAAATTTTAGAATGCAATAAATTATATTTCTAAGGAATATATTTGCAAATGTATTCTTTCATAATGTAGTAAAGAAAATACAAAATTGTATTTTATATATCGTAAACTAAAAAAATAGTTCAATTTACTTGATTTAATTTTGACGCCAAGCCCACTGAGAAGGTTTTCGTCTACATCTACAACACAAAAATTAATTACAGCCTTACTAAAAATAATTAAGACTTAAAAATACTTCTATTTGCTATCAAGCAACATCAAGTTTCATAAAAATATATTTATAAATAGTGCACCACAGTACAAAATTCGCATTTGAATCAAATGGTATTAGTTTTATTTATTAATTATTTTAACATCTGTGATTTTCGGCATTGTTTTCTAGCCGGATTGTTTATAAAGTCAAATGAAACACTAGGTACCTATCTATATTAATTTTAAATTCTCCCACCTTATTTTTGCTGTACGTATCGTATAAGGCTCCAGTATTGAAAATATCAGGTAAAAATTTATTTTGCTTCTATCCTCTACCACGTTTCCATATTTCAATTTCCATCTCATATAAAAATCTATATTTAGGCCATTATTCAGTATTCATTGGCAAGCGGCAAATCTGTCAAGCCGGTGTCGACGTCTGGTAATTATTATTGAATGCGAGTCGAGGTTCGTACCGTAGCACAGCGTTCACATTTAGTTCTGTATCGATCTCTCGCTTCCTCTGCTTAATATATGACACTGTCACCTGCTGACACTGATTCCTGCATCCGGATAATGGACTTTTCACGTCAGATATCGTTTTGAATTATTACGTAGGTCACCGAAATATCTACATCAATTTCCAATTCGCCAAATGGAGACATATTCAACCAAAGAGGGGCATTTTCCTGGTTGGAATATTCTACGACTATTAAATATTATAATGAATACTATACTTAGTATGGATCCCTGGTTTTTTGGGCTGATAGAGAGACTCAGGTTCGAATCCAGTCAGGTACACATTTCAGTTTCACTGCTCAAAAAATGTCTTCTGTGTGTAGGTACTAGTGTTGTAAAAGATCATTTTAAAAATTTTCTAGATCGAAATCAAGATCTTCACGTGTAATATGATCTAGATTAGATCATGGATCAATTTTTATGATTAAATCTGTTCTTAGTTCAGAACAAAAATTAGAGATTTTTTAAGACACTAGCTAAGTATAATAATGAGTTTTCACATCATCTGTCATCTATCAAAAAAGATCAAAAAATATAATATTTCTTGAGACAGGAACCTTTTACGTACGATTTCTCAACAATTATTGCGGTGACTCACAATTTTTATTTTTTTAAATAAATATCTCAAATATCAAAGTATAACATATTCGTTTTCCAAACAAGTATGGGATGTTACGATTTATAATATTTTCTAATCATTTAGTAAATCTACTGCTAACCTCCATATATGCAATGCATTTTAGCGCGTTTTAGTGTCAACTTTAAATTCAATTATCTTCCTTATTTCAACGGTTACCTATAAATTTTAATTTTTATCTAAATTCGACGACTTTTAATGAATACTGTATATTAATTTGAGTCATATTTTGGATTGTCACTACTAGCTTAAGATAGATGAACCACTGTTTGAAATGATAATAACAGAACACTCCTGTTTTGTTATTCTCTTTTCGCACAGTGAATTCCAAATCCAGTTCTTAGCTGGGTACCTCGAAGAAACCCTCAAAACTCAGGATTTTTTACAATTCTTTATCCTATAGCAGAATGCAATAAGATCATATTTCTTTCACATTTATTTCATAGCAGAAATTTATAAATGGAAACCACAATCATAAATTAATTTAAACGTCAACTTTCCTGCTCTTTCCAAATTATACCACACTCAAATTTAGTAAAAGAAGTTATAAATAATGTACCATATTTCCATAATGAAGTAATGATGTGAAAAGTTATAGGTTATGACTGTTTTGACCAATAGAACTAGAATTATTCATTTTATCTGCGAATACAAAAATTGCATTCTCGATTACATTCCAAGCACTTCACTTTTCTTGTTCTTGTTCTTGCAGCATCCATTACAAACCCATCGCTCAAGCTTCAGGCTAAACTCCAGTTCATTTTGCAGGGTGTTTGCTGTCCCTCTTTCCCTCACTGTCCGTAATTATGCAAAATACCTCGTCGATCAAATCGTGCAGTCAGATGATGGCTAAGCACTGTACACATGCACAGCTAGGTTAATGCGACTAGCGTTAGGAACGCGAGTTCGTAATGACTTTATACTTTAACTGGCTAATGCTGATTGATTCCACTGATTAAATGCAAGAGCTGCTGAAGCTGGATTTGATGACGTGGAGATAAGTTTTGATGTGAATATGAGGAGAATTAATTTACGTGTACTGAAGTTGAGAATAGAATATTTGGTGGTGATGCATTATTACTAGATTGTCTTCATCAATTTTGCTGTAGTTTGAAAGTTGTAAATCCAAATTTGCTCAAAAATTACACAATATAAAACTACCTACGCTCGATCATATTGCATTGTTAGTTTTCGAGAAAAAAGCAAAAGAAAGAAACTATTTAGCATTATTTCAGAGTTCCATGGAACTAGGGCTGTTTCTTTTTGACAAAAAATCTTACCATTTTACTGCTTTACGTATATAATTTTGCATAATTATATTATATTACTTTACTAGCAGTAAAACAGTTTTTACTGCTGAAAGATGGAAATGATCGCCGAGCCTGTCATTTTTAATATTAAATTAAAATATATGTATCAAAAATATATTCTATATGTATTATTTTCATCATTTTAAAAACTATTTATTTTTAATTTTGATATTTAAATGCATGATATGACAGATTATTTTGTTTTAACGTATTTCACAGATAACTTAATTCTTAATTCACACTTTCTGTCTTTAACCGGGTTCCTTAAAAGCGCCCTCAATCGACCAAATTTTGCATTCTACTATCCCTAGCAACGAAAATTGTATTTCCAGACCTTGAATAAAAACCTAGGCGATGTTCACACACACAACTGTTCTGTCAAAAATTGTCTTATTATGATTTATTATAAGCCTTGGAAGTGTTACTCTGGCAACGTGAACAGTTTATTATGAATATATGACTAGCTACTACCTTGTTAAATTTTTACAAGTCAGCTGTCAATTTAACAGTCTAGTAACTTGTATATAAAGATTGATTTTTAAAGGGATTTTTATAGGGATTGATTAAATGACGTTTACAAGTGTGTAACAAGTAAAAAGTGTAATTAAACACAGAAAGGAAACTATTAAAAAAACAAAAGAAACATCTCTAGTTCCATAGTACTCTAAAATAATGCTAATTGATGCTACAAATGGCTTTTCTCTTTTGCGTTTTTCTTGAGAACAAACAATGCAATATGATCGACTTTGGACTTATATTGTGTAGTTTTGAATTTTCAACAAGTTTTGTGTTTAAAACTTTAATCTTAAATCAATATGTAAGTAACTACAGCAAAATTTGAAAAATAATGTTGTTTTTCCCATATAACAGATTTCATGTATACCTAGACACCCGATATATCTATACTGATGACTTTCAATAGGTATGTGTTTTTGCCAATCCTGCCTTACAATATGAGTCCGATAGACTCATCGGCGTTATACATTTTGCAATAATTGTTTGTTTATAAACAATAAACAAGAAATAAAAATGTTTGTTTACTATCAAATACAACATAACACATCGATGAGAGAATTTTAAAGGGACATCAAATATAATATTACCGAATTATGAGTATAATAGCTAAATATAATATTAAAATGAGTCCGTTGAACCTTGCTCGGGTAAGGGTTAAAATCACCTGCATATTTATTTTCTTCTTATTTTTGTGGCACCGATTACCGGTTCCCGGTTCGATTGACACGGCTGCATTTCTCAAGAGTAAACTGAGTAAACTTACAAGCGTAGCGAGCAAATTTGTCCGTGTCCTAGCCAAGCGAGATTTTCTTCCTCAGGGAAAACTGAATCTGTAGAATGCAGAGAAATGAAAATAAGAATGTGTGTATGTGACAAGAAATTGTGAGAGGTGAAGAATTTGTTATTCGATTATTTTGGCATCTGGTTTTGTCGAGAAATAGAGGGTGATGGATCGAGAAGAAAAATACGAATAAATAAATTATAGATCATTGTGCGTGATTTCGGTGTGAGATGAGGTCAAAACAGTCAAATAATGAGAAATGAATCATTAAAAATCGTAGATTTGGATGTATATTAAAAATCATAGGTATCCATTCAAATAAAAAGAATAATTGAAATTCAAGTTTACACTGAAATACAGTAAGTATGAGAGTATGACGTCAAAAATATAATTTTTCTTGAGATTGGAACCTTTTACGTTGCGACTTCTCAACAATTATGATTGCGGGATGACTCATAATTTTTATTTTTTTAATAAATATCTCAAATATCAAAAAATAACATACCTATTCGTTTTCCAAACATGTGTTGCGCTGTTATGATATAATATTTTCTAATTGTTTAGTAAATCTACTGCCTAGCCTCCATATACGTAATGCATTTTAGCGCTTTTTAGTGTCAAATTTAAATTCAATTATCTTCGTTATTTCAACGGTAACCTATATAAATTTTAATTTTTATCCAAATTCTACGACTTGTAATGAATGTTTTATATTAATTTGAGTCATATTTTGGGTTGTCACCGCCCATGGATTTACTACCTTAAATGCATAAAAATCTCCCGTGTGGTTTAATCGCATATAACAACGATAAACCTTAAGTCCTGAATTGTCAGAAAAGTCTGTCACGTTATACACTCAGCTGGTAAGTCCCATTACAATTTTGTAATTCGTATTAATTCAAATGTATCTTTATTATTTAGAATACGATACTGCAGTTTTTCAGTTTCCACATAAAATAAGACGTAAAAGTTGATATTAAATACAGATTTTTCATTAAAATTCCTGCAAGGTTAACTAATAAAACCAGCAGACAATATTTTCTTATGACATGCTGCGCTTTTCGCTATTTTCTCCGCAAATCAAGGTTTAGCTTTAGCGCTACTTTCATCACAATAACAAAGCAAGGCTAACATGATTCTCGTCTCCGCTCATAAACAAAATCATAACGTCCCTAATCCCGGGACTTATTACGACACTTAACCCCCGGTGACGTCACGGGAGAGTTTTATTCTTTTGTCTCCGCTAGCGTCTTAAATTCCACCGACAACTTTTTGCTATTAAATCCGACCCGGACAAGTTCTCTAAGCCTAGAAAATGGCGACGTTTGTAAAATATTGAAGAGATTTTTCTCTGCACTAAAATTTTCTGTGTGGTATATTGTTTAGAGCTTGCCGCGTGAGTAAATTTTTGTTCACGATCACGCACGCTCATGAAACAAAAAACAAAATCACGCTCAATCACGCACGACATTTTGCGTTTGACTCACGATAACTCAGTCAGAAATTTATTTTTATAGTCACGCCCGATCACGTAAAACTATTTTTTTAAATTTTGCAATAATAAGTTACTTTAAGCTTTACAAAATCGTAGTGAAAAGTAGAACTTATAGGCTCCAATTTTTTCGACTAGGTAATTAGAGTCCTGTTGATCTCTAACGAGTATTGCCGAATTAGACATTATTTGTTTTGTGTTGACATTTTGCAAAATATGTATTATGACGTGACTCATGATTTTTACTAAAGCAAAACAAAAATATCACTTCAGGTTAAACCGGAAATGGCAGCAACTTTCTTATTTCAAATGTAACACCCCTATATTATTTCAATTCTACATATAATTCTGAATCCAATAATCCAATGATGTATCAGAAGTCTAGATTTCATGCAAAATATCTCACAAAAATAATAAACTATCAAAGGAATAAGTATTTTTAATGAAATACAAACAAAAGATAACAAATTAAACAATTATAGAAGATGTTCAAAGTGGCCACCGTGACCACCATTTTCGTTTACACACATTCTAGATCTAGACCTATGAATAAGTGTTTAATAATAATTTTTTTTCAAAATCGGCATGAAAATCGTCATTTCCAGACTAATTTGCGGCATGAAAGTAAGATTTTCATAACTAGGCATGAAAATTTTATTTTCATGCCTAGTCATTTTTACTTTCAACTTTGTTTACTTGTCATGACAACTTTTTCTAAAATTTGTGACAGCTCTGATGATTTGTCACAGCTCTGATGATTTATGCAAACCTAATTTTTTTTATAATTTTAAGCTTAATTGCCGATTTAAAAAAAATAGAATACATCACGCGTCATAAAAATGTCTTTGCTTGACTCGGAGGCTTTGAAGAAATGCTCGGACGCTGCGCATCCTCGCATTCTTCAAACGCCTCCTCGTCTGCAATGAAACATTTTCATGACTTGTAATGTAATATACTATTTTCACCTATCGCATATCAATCGTTTTTACAAATGTCAAATTTTGTAACCTTTCTTAATTTTCTTTATTTTGACTTTTTCTTGAGATATTTTTCCTGAAATCTAGACTTGTAATACATCATTGGATTCAGAACCATACGTAGAATTCAAATATGTAAAATATAAGGGTGTTCTATGTGAAATAAGAAACTGTAATTACACAAGAACTTTTTATTTCGCCGGATAAATTTCTGTTTGACATCTCAACCTTGTCACCGTTGTCACCTGACAGCAATTTGACTCGAAAAATTGTTTTAAAATAAAATCACCTACGGTCTCGTGATTTTATTAAACAATTTTTTTCGAACTGCTAGGCAACAAGGTGTCAATACAAACAGAAATTTATCCGGCGAAATAAAAAGCTCTTGTGTAATTACAGTTGAATACAACAGAAGTAAGATATTTGTGGACCAAAATATGAACGTAGCACCGAATGGACTGCGCTATTATCAAAATTTCGATTAGTTACTAAACCACCGCATTGTTACCACCATCATTAGCATGGCAGCCAACTGTTGGTGCGGTTATCACTAAAATTATCAATCAGCAATCAGCTTATTGATTGGCGCAATGTGTTGAAATGGTGTAATTATCTACTAGATAAAGATGGCGAAGCTAATAACAGAGACAGCAACACGGACTGCGGTTGTTTTCAACGAAATGCAAATCGGGGTTGATGATTGTTAGATTGAAGTTAGTTGTGGTTCTGCCGGTTAACCTTGTTTAAAGGATTTTTAATTCCAAGTTTACGTGATGGATAATTATGTTGTCGAAGCGATCAACCTTTTATTTTGCGCGTAAATTGAATAATTATGAAATATCTAGCGAACGGAAATCGCTAATTTATTTTACGAGGAGTTCTGCAACACGATGCATAAATTTACTTTGCATAATTGTTCAAAATTTTGAAATTTTTTGCTTTACCTAGGTACCCTTGATATCTCAAAAACATTCACTTAATTTTGTTACTAACGAATTTATAAAGGATATTTTATAAAAGATTGTTGAAATATGAGAAAGCACTAAAGAAATGTTGAGATTATAAAAATCCTTTATAAAAAATCTGATGTGGACAACACACAACTTTTCGTCTTATCTAAAAAATTAATTAAACTTACATTCTTATTCACGTATATCGTAATGTCACCTGTCAATATGTTTTACGCAGAAACAAAAAATATCAGTCGATCATCATCGCAAAACTATCAAAAATAGGTTATAAGGACCTTAATTCGTGCTCATCCATTTAAAACTCACTACCCGATTTTCAGCAGGTTTCAAATATCTTTCTTTACAGGTATGGCGGAAAGTAAAAATGTATCCATCGTATTTTTTTGCTGAAAATTCGATGCGAGGAATTCAATGGTGACAAAATAAAGTAAGCGTTTCTTACCGTTTTCGAGTTATCGAAGGTAATCAATTTTCAAATATTCCTGCTGAGTTTTTCAACGCGCTAGAACTCTGACACTATAAAAGATAATTGAAGTATGTTTGTGGCATTGGATTCAGCAACATTTAGTTGTACTAACAAAATATTTTTCAGCAGTCTGAAATTCCTGAAAGTAAAATGGCGGGCGTTTAAAAAATTCCTGCTAATTTTTAATACTTGATTTATTAGTCAATTAAAGTGCGAGAAACACAATGTCGCAAACCGCACTTTCACAACTCGATTAGTTTTTGAGATATTCAGCCTGAAAGTTGCAAACTGAAAATATGAATAGGTAACCGAACCGGCATTGGTCTGTGAACAATGGCGCATCGCGACATGTCATGGGTAACTTGATCCCAGCTGGACCGAGAGTCAAACAGTTGAACGTGTGGGAGACATGGCCGGCGACTCGGGCAGGTCACAGGGGTTACGACCCCACAGGGATTAGTGTCAGCAGCCGTGGTTTATATTAATTGCTATTACAGAACTTCGAGCCAGTTAACGGTTATTGCTAAAGCGTGCTAGCCAATAAGGGAGCTGGTATGTTTTTTGGAATGTTTGTTATATTTTTATTACTTTAATGAAAGGGGTTACAAGAGGAAATGTGGGTTTTATTGAATTTAACATTTAATTCGATATGATTGCATTTTACAAAGTCAGTATTTATTTCTTAATACAAAATAGGTACATTGTAACATGGCCGAGTGGGTTATATGACTCACTGTGGTTTTTACAATTTAGATTTGAATCCAGTCAGGTAGAGGAGACCGGGACTGGTTGGGACATTTTTTAGAAAATGTATTCTAACGTTTTATGGGTAAAACGGTTAAAATTAAATTGTTAGGGTTTAATAAGTAATTTGGAGGCTAATGTAATGCTAAGTAGATGAAAATTGTTGTTTTTTAAAATTTAGCACCCTATAGCCTTGGGGTAGGTTGTTACAGCCTACGGAGCAAACAGTTACTGAAAACGTCTAGAATATTTTAATCACTTATTTTTAAGTGTGATCTTTACTTTTGACGCAGCTTTGGAATAAGGTCTATAATAATTATATTTAAAAAGTTGCTGAATCATTGATAAGTAAATTCTTATCCTGAAAATAATAAAAATTTCAAACCAGTAACTCAAAACTTTTGAACGGGGCTGATTTTAATGCATATCAACCTGCATCATTTCTCATTTGTATGTAAATTTCTGCCCCAATACTAAAATGATGAAATAAATAAGAACTGCACAATTACCTTTAAATAAACAAAGTGATTTCATAATCTAGGAACTTAAAGTAACAAAAATAACATAAATTCATGTAAATTATCTACGACATGAGACCAAAATTATATGAAAAAGAATAAAAGTTACAAACATTTTGTTTCGGTCACCACGTACGCAGATGTACTCAGTGACTGCGTAGACGCAACTAGAGTACAGGATGCGATAGTAGACAATTTACCCCCGTAATAACCAACCCCAGTCTCTTCTACACATTTATTGAATGAATTATGGTGTAGTTTCCAAAGAAGCTAACGGCTGCTAATCGCATTTACGGCAAAATATAAACCTATCTATACCAATAACTTACGAAATGTAAGGTTGTTACACCCAAACTGGGTGCAGCTTATATATTAGACTGCGAGTGTTACATCAGTTATCTTGACAAATTTTATAAATTTAGTTTAAATGTTTAATTTTACATTACACATGGATTCTTTGAGGTTTTGAAGCTATCAATATCAATGAATTAGAAATTATTTTCTCCAAGACTCATTGAAGATTCAATTTTGTGCCGGTACTATTTGACAGGCATGTTCTCAAAATTAAAAAGTATGAAAAAATCCTTAAATAATCCTTGAGGATTGTACAACACATTTTCCAAACCACTTTTCCCAGTGATTTTTTTCCAACTGCATATTTTCCGCGTAATATTTTTTCCAATAACAATTTTTTCCAGTGGTTATTTTGTAACTTAACCTAACATAACCTAAATTAAATAATAATTTCATTGGAAAAAATGTCTCATTGGAAAAATGCATTATTGGAAAAAATTATCATTGAATAAAACAGACTGGAAAAAATGGATAGGAGAAGAGACTCGTTACTCCCTACCATTCTTTTATGAAGTGGGTCATCGGACGTCGCTATGTTAAAAGCACAAACCAATATTTCTGAGGTATAACAGTTTACATATTTTATATTACATGCGACAACCAAAACACCATAAAATATAATGATAATCACCTACATCCTAAAATTCTAATTACACAACCTTGGTACCATTTCCATCAAAACGCCAAACTCAAGTCGTTGTGAAACAAAAGCTCGCCAAAAGCTCACCGAAAGCTCATTCATAAATAGCCCTTCCCCTTCTTTACTTCTGCTTCGTCCTTGTTCAGTCCTTTATACATCCTTCCCTCAACCCTCACGAGTATAAATAAGACTTCACCGCGCCGTCGCTTGTAATAAAGGGTGAAGCGAAATGAACGCAGAGTGGAAGTATTTACGATTTTGTAATCGTTCACTAATAGCTTTTCGGTAACACCCGGTATACTGTTATTAATGGAGATTGAAAGGCGAGAAAGATGTTATGTTTTACTGACTTATTTAAGGGGCATAAAATTTGGGGACTTTATGTTATATTGGAAAGGGGAAATTCGACAACTAAAGTAACTACCTACTGTAAGTTTTTGTTTGTTTTTAAATTGATTTATTTGACGTGTAGCGTGGAATTAATGAGTAAATCTAGCACAAATTTATGTATGTATGTATGTATGAACAAAGTAATGTAAACTGCATTTAGATGTTTTTTTTAGATTGGTACTTATGGCACTTAAATATGAGTTTAATATGTTTATAATTAAAGAAATAACGAATTTTGGCAGTGACGTAACTAGGAAAATGCACAGGCGGGTATTCGTCAGTAAAAAGACGCTACCTATAATAAATTCAAAATTTATTTAATATGAACTATAACAAATCTTAATCAAGAATGGTAATACAAATAAAGTTGTTTAACAAAAAAACGAAAAACAAAAACCAAAAAATAACAAGGGTTAGAAGTCGATATGTTGTTCGTGGTCTACCCCGTCGATTTTATTAGAGCGGGCAATTTTTTCTTGCAGAGTGGACAATGTAAAGCCGTACAAAACTTAGCAATAGCTATATATTTTTGAAAACAGAAATCAAGAAATAGGTAATAATGTAAGAAAAGCAAGCCCTTAGTTACGCTACCGAATTTCGGGGTCCACATAGAATTAATGGAATTTCTACATATTGTAGCATTGTAGGAATTGCTAAGAATTTCGAAGCCTGTGGCAACCTCACATAAATATATATTTTACCATGGTTGTTGTAGTAGAATGTGTAATTGACTAGATTCGAACCTGAGTTGTCAGAACCATAATCGCTTACAGGTTTAAAATCAAGTTTTTAAATTTAAATTTAGATTAGATAAAATCAACAAAATAGTATTCTTGCCAACACAGTTAACATATTCCACCGCCTTGCAAATATATAAATACAATTCCTAATAATAACCTCACCAAATTTATTTTCAAATCATGCACTTGTATAACTGCATTTAACATATTCCATCCTTAACCGAACCGTCAACTGTTTCATACTCCTGTCATTCTAACAAGAACCAATTTACATAAAACAATAGACAATCACTATTCGCTAGACACAGTGTGACGTCAGAGGCACGTGACCACCAACCATCCCTTTTTATACCATGAGTCGTGGTGTGCCATGCATGAATGACGATGGTGTTTTATTTATAGACGTTCATTTATTCCTCCGGTGTTTTGGATGGTAGGTGGCTATGACTTGGAATAGGAACTGCAGTTGTATACAGAGACGGACTGACTGAAATAGATGGCCTACTTAATGTAAATTTAGAGTGCGGGCTGTTTGAGTTTTAAAAGAACACCTTTTGCTTGTTTGGCGATGATTGAAATATTGAGAAATTTAGCATACTTACACATCTATCACGCCTATTACCCAACTTGAGTGAGGTAGCCTCACATACTGTGAGCTATCGGTATAGATATATATTTTACCATGTGTGCGATTACCAGCCGTCAACATTACCGGGGTTCTGTTTTTTTAAGGAAACGAGAAAATAGCGCCGCAGACGAAAAATTTTTTTGATTCAAGATCAACGGCTGTTTCATTAAAAGTTTAGTTTTTCCATATAGGCGAAATTACGTATATTTGACCCTCTTTCACGAGTAGAAATTAAAATAAATAACAAATTTTAAAAATGAAATGAAAATTGGGAAATTTTGGTATCTGTAATTTGGCAGCCAACGATTTCTTAAACTTTTAAAGAACAAACTCTCTCAAGGGATGGTATGTGAATATTGTAATCATTATGCGATACATTAATTTACTGCCATGTGTATCTAACTGGATTCGAACCTATGAGTTGTTAGAACCACAGTCGGTCTCAGAACACCAACAATATCGTAATGTATTAACTAAAATCACATCCATTACTTTAATTTACGTGCAAAAGACATGGTAAAATAAAAATAAGATTAGTTTGAAATTTTCTGATTTTTTATTCCTGCTGAGTTCTTCAGCGAGCTAGAACTCTGAAACTATAAAAGATAACTGAATTTGCTATGCACCACAAGCCACATTTTTGTGCTATATATACTGGATTTGAACCTGGGTCATCAGAAGTACAGTCGGTCATATAAACTAAATTTACTGATCACGAAACTGGAAGAATATTTTTTCAAAATTCGCAGATTTGAACCTGGGTCATCAGAAGTACAGTCGGTCATATAAACTAAATTTACTGATCACGAAACTGGAAGAATATTTTTTCAAAATTCGCAGATTTGTTCCACTGTTTCCATATGGAATTTATTTAATTTTTAACATCCGAATACATAGTTCTTGCTTTTTAGTCCATGGGCCAGCTAGCCAAATTCAAGATTTCGGTATAATTTGGGGGTACTAAGTTTTCTTTTAACCATAGTTATATATGAGTATAAGGATCATTAAAAACCATGATTGCCATCCTCAAGTGGTAGCTAATAGAAATGGCGGCCAATACAAGATGACCGGCGTTGCTTTTAAAAAACGGCTATATCTATGGAAGTAATGGTCCGCTTTCAACAAACTTTCGATCGTATCATTTTTAAAGTACATTAAATTTGCAACAATTTAAGCCGAACCGCAGCTCTGTACGTCCAATAGTTTCCGAGATATGGCACTTCTAAAATTAGCACTTTTTTCAAAAAAATGAAAGTTGAGAAATTTTAGCTTTTTTCGTAATTTTTGTGTTTAATTAACTGTAATTTCTGAATGAAACAAAATATTGTCTTCTTGTTTCTTTCATTAAATTTTACGAACATTTCCCTATAAAATATGTTATTTTAGAAACTTTTGAAGGCGTTAATTAAGCCAAAATATCAATTTTTTTTCGTGAGAAGTATTCAAATATTTTGTATTTATTGTGTTAAATGAGCTGTAACTTCTGAACGGATAAAGTTATCGACTTCCGGTTTATTGAATTAAATTCTACGAATATTTCTCAATAAGATACAGTATTTTAAAATCTTTTTTGGGTATTCATTAAGCCAAAATATCAAATGTTTTTCCGAGAGAAAATAGAGAAATTTTGGCTTAATTAACGCCTTCAAAAGATTCTAAAATAACATATTTTATAGGGAAATGTTCGTAAAATTTAATGAAAGAAACCGGAAGACAATATTTTGTTTCATTCAGAAATTACAGTTAATTAAACACAAAAATTACGAAAAAAGCAAAAATTTCTCAACTTTCATTTTTTGGAAAAAAGTGCTAATTTTAGAAGTGCCATATCTCGGAAACTATTGGACATACAGATCTGCGGTTGGGCTTAAATTGTTGCAAATTTAATGTACTTTAAAAATGATACGATAAAAAGTTTGTTGAAATCGGACCTTACTTCCATAGATATAGCCGTTTTTTAAAAGCAACGCCGGCCATCTTGTATTGGCCGCCATTTCTATTAGCTACCACTTGAGGATGGCAATCATGGTTTTTAGTGATCCTTATACTCATATATAACTATGGTTAAAAGGAAACTTAGTACCCCCAAATTATACCAACATTTTAGCTGGCCCATGGACTAATTGTATAATGAATTAAAATTAAATTTTATTCCATTCATGGTTAGTCATATATCCATTAAACCCATTTCAGACATGGATTCTTTGAAGATTCTTTCATGCTTCTGAATCCTGATGAGAATTGCCCTGTCATTTAGCAGCGCCGCTAAATTGAATCTTCAATGAGTTTTGGAAAAGAAGAATTTCTAATTCATTGCTAGCTTTAAAACAACGAATTTGTTGATTCAAGGTTCAGAAGCAAGAATAAATCCTCAAAGAATCCATGTGTGAACAGGGATTAAAGGACAGATGCGAAATTGAGCTTCGAAGAAAATGCACTTTTAAGTGTCAATTTATTTAATGTGGCCATCTGCTTAAACAGTATCAAATTAGGGTATCCACATAAACTAAGGTAAAATTTCATTAGAATTGTCAACTTTATTAAGGTCCACCTCTCGTAAAATGGCCCTAAACTTCTCAATTTTCCTTCGCATTAATAAACCTAACCCCTTTCAATGTAGGAAATTTACGCCTTCGTCAATTTGGCTTTACGACTTTAGAGATCTCGCAACTGATCTAGAATGCGAGAATTTTTATTATTAATGATATATTTAAGTAGCTACATATTTACGGCAACTTTAAGTACCGATCGTTAAGAGTTAAATAAGAGCACCTAACACGTTTGTGTTTATTTATCGCCCCCTTAAGATAGGCACTAAATATCCATAATGCGCTCTGAAAATAAATTTCGTCGCATAAAATTTTTATCGAAAGAGCACTGGGTTTGTGCCGAAAAAAATTGACTTTTCTTGGCGAAAAACAAAATTTGTTAGCTGTAAAATACATTACAATTTTTTTTTAAGTCATACAATAATTTCAACCTTAACTCCGCAAAATCGTAGTGAAAAGTACTACTTCGTCTGTCACTATCAGTGTTGGCACGTTTAAAACATTTCGTTTTATACAAACTTTTAAATTAAAACTTGTTTAAAACAAAGCAAGATGTGTTTAAATCACGTTTTAAATATATGTTTAAAACACGTTTAAACCGTTTTAAACATTTTTAATACTTTATCTCCGTAATAAAACATACATATTACAAACAAACAAACAAACAAAGCTCCAATTGCTAATAATAGTGTATAGTATATACTATTTCTCACTAGATGTCACTCATAGACATATCCTGATAATAAATAATAAGTATAGGTATGGTAATCCCCAGCATATTTATCGCCATAATTTCAGAACACCTTGCTGATTAAAACACTGTTATTATTGTAATGGGTCAAAATTTTCGAGTATGAGTTTTTGGTGGATAAGCACGTTTCAGGGTCTCTAGAATACGAATTTACTATTTTCACGATGATGTCTGTGTGTGTGTGTGTTTGTGTGTTTGTGTGTTTGTGTGTTTGTGTGTTCGTGTGTTTGTGTGTTTGTATGAACCGAGGATTTTTCGTCCACGATAACTTAAAAAGTATCAAACCGTTTATAACCAAATTTCTTATTTAAGGTTTTGATAAGTATCTTAACACCGGATAACATTTTGGTAGAAATCTGCAAACCGGAAGTAGTACTTTTAGAAGTTTGGAAAAGTTTTCCTTAAATATATTGGTACATTATTTATTTATGACAATTTTTGCAATTAAAAATAAAAGAAATTGTGATTATCTATGTGTACAGTTAATTATAAATACAAATTGCTGAATCTGGAAGTATTTAACAATAAAATAAAGTACAATTAATATTCTATCTTGTTGTCCATGATATGAAATTTGTTTCTACATAAAATTTGAATTATTATGACAGTGACAGTACAGTTGACATCTTTTGCTTGCATATTGGTTTACATTATCGTTCAAATATTACATGAACATGAAACTATTAAAATGTAAGTAAAACTATTTATTAGATTAGTAGAATAAGCAGAATTAGGCGAGAGGTCGTGTGGTGGCCACAGCAGATTTTTTGTTTAAATAATGTTTTTTTATCAGTTCAATCAACTAAAACTGAGTATGTGGGTATCAGGTATCACGAAGGATATTGGGTTGTTTATTTAGTTCATTGCAATCAGAGTTTGTACTAAAACCGAATATTAAATATTCAAGAAGGGTATTAGATTTGTTAATTAATTCAGTGCAATCATAGAGTGTCTACCAAAACCCAAAACCGAGTCTGTGGAATTCAAGAAGGGTTGTTTATTGGGTTGTTTATTTAGTTGTGTTCAGAGTTTATATTTAGAAAACGACTCGGCGTTTTATAAATCTACTGATTTTATAATTAACCTATGCAATTATATACATTCAAAGTTTTTTACCTTTTTTAAGCACATTATGTTTTATGAATATAGTTGAATGTAGATGATATTCTTAAATAATCATCTTAGAATTCAATTTATATTTTCCATGTTTGATTGAAACTGGAAACTTTTTAAAATTTAAAATAAGTTTAAGATTAAATGAAGTTCATTAATCCACAGGAAGTTTGTGTCTTTCGTGAAAATAAATCTGCAGAAACAAGTCTTCCATTCCTCGGCTCATATTTTCATATCTCCGTTGTCGAGGACATGTTCATATATCAGTTTCTTTCGTTTAAGTTTTGCAACAGTATATAAAATTTATCCTTCCCTGTAGAGCAGTTTTGCTTCTTTAGTTTACACACTCGCACATTGCCTGTATAAACACGCTCTGTATGTAGGTCACATCTGATATACCTACACAAAAAGAAACGCCACTTGCTGAAACGAAAATTAAATTTTCAAGAAAATGGCCACTAGGATATTGTCATGATTCATTTCTTCTTCTCTGTGCGTTCTATTGAGAGAGTTATATTTTTTATCTACAACCGTTAGTAAGATAAATCCCTACATAAGACACTATTGTATTATGAATTCATTATTCAACACTATTGTATTATGTTGTGTCATCACATGAAAATGAAAGGTTAGGTTAATATTTTATTTAATAAAAGTTTGAAAAATTGTAAATCTTGAAATGCTGATCCAAAAATAAGGTTTAGAAGTACTCAGCCGATCACCGAGCGTTTGACTCGTCTGTTTTACGTCGTTCTACCACTGAGTTTTTTGGTGTTCAGATTCTTATAATGGAGTTTTATTTACTTCTGTACGAACAACGCCGGTTATGGCTGAGTAACATAATTATATGTATATTATCTTATAATAAAACTTTGTATTAAAAAGAAATGTTTTCGATTACGTCTTGTTGACTATTGTTTTAAAAATTTTATGTATTGCTGAAGAAGGGCAACATTCTGGGCCCGAAACGTCCACAATAATAAATACGACATGACTCTTTGAAGTCGTCAATTTAAATAAATATATTTTGGGATCCATAAGCCAACCTTTCCTACTTTTAATAAAAGTTTGTAAAAAAATTGATTTTTTAAAAGTCGTAGATAAAACGTCGTATTTGAGTCGCACTTAATGGCAATAATTCACTCGGATGATTACGCTCGCCTTTAGTTCGTGCATAAACTTTCATCCTCTTGAATTATAGCCTATATTATGAGCACATTAAATAATATATTATTATCCACAACTGTCTTGTAAAATTTTGTTTTTAAAATTACTAGGCTGGACATTTTCAATTTTTATTATGGCTTTTGTCCAATCTTCTTGTACCTTATAACATAGTCAAACATAATTTTTTGTTTGCTAAATGACGTGCATAATATCAAGTATAAAATATAGACATATTCGTTATCATGTCAAATTGGCATATAATAGTTATTTATGATATAAGTGTTAAAAGTGACATTTTATTTTGTGAGACGGGAAGTTTAGGGCACGACGCGAAGCGGAGTGGCGTAACCCTTCGAACAAAATAAAAGCACTTTTAATACGTATATCATACACTATTTTTTCTACAAACATCGTTTTATATTTTAATATAAGAAATAATTTATTTAATTATTTTTGACAGTTCAGTAACAAAAGATATTTATATAGTAATATAATGAAACACGTAGTCTATGAATTCAATAAAAATTGAGAGTTGTTTATTATAGTTGTTTATATATAACACGGCCTACTGCTGTTAAAAATGCAATATTATAAGACGCCGTGTTAAAAGTGAACTGTCAATCACTTTTAACGTGCGTTAAAAGTAAACTGTCAATCACCTTTAACGCACGTTAAAAGTAAATTTCATCTCTTAATAAACAACTCTCAATTTTTATTGAATTCATAGACTACGTGTTTCATTATATTACTATATAAATATCTTTTGTTACTGAACTGTCAAAAATAATTAAATAAATTATTTCTTATATTAAAATATAAAACGATGTTTGTAGAAAAAATTGTGTATGATATACGTGTTAAAAGTGCTTTTATTTTGTTCGAAGGGTTACGCCACTCCGCTTCGCGTCGTGTCCTAAACTTCCCGTCTCACAAAATAAAATGTCACTTTTAACACTTATATCATAAATAACTATTAATACGTTGCTAATATGTTACTTTTAACACTGTGCCATAAAGTTTCACTTTAAACTTGCCAAGCAACCGTTAAAAGGCCCGCTTTTAACAAACGTCGTAGATAAAATGAATTAATTTTTTGATAAAGTTTAGTATTCTACCATAATTACTCGTATATGCGAATATTATTCAATCTATGATTTTCCAATATATTTCGATATACTCATATAATCGTGAATATCTCTAAAACTACGACTAAAACGTCTTCAATATCAATCTTTCGATAATTAAAAAGTTTAGAAGGTAAAGAATAGCTACATTTTCTACTTTAACTCTAGCAGTAACAAACAAAGTACATTAAATTAGTACATTCTTTTCTTCCAGATCTGTAGCTCAATACAAACTCAATGCAATCTATTTCAGTTCAGTGTTAAACAAAATTACATTGAATAGTAAGAAATTTCAATAAATCTTCATGCAACGTCAAACCCTTCGATAGAATTTAATTAGAGAATTCTTTAATATAATTTAAATAACCCGTGGCTTTAACTTCGTATCGGAAATAGAATTGAAACAGAAAAGTCTCTATAGAACTGGAATTAAATAACGAATTCATTATTTTCTTGTGGAAAGAAGATAAATCGATGTTTAAAATAAATACATATCGCGTATTTTACTTATGATTTATGAATCGTCGGTTTATATTATACACTGTGTGCGGTTACTAATTATTTTAGTGGAGAGCACACCACACGGACAGTTGAACACAAACATAAATTATAGTTATTCAAGTACTAAGTTTGCAACTCCTGTTAAACATAATTTATCTAAAAGTCTGACCGATCCAAAACAATCACCAATCATCCAAATATGTGTCTAGGGACCCTAGGGTGTTGGTGACAACCACCATCGGCTCGAGACAGTTCTACCAACTGTGTAAATAATTAAGTTTCCCCAACGTCTACAGCTGTAAACTTACAGACCCTGAAACGTGTTAAATTCACTCGCTGCTAGAACACCGAGAAATAGAACAGAATGTTTAGGAGCTGAAGCACTTTAGAGGTTATGTTTTTTTCTGTTTTTACCGAGTTAAGGGCGCTTGATGTTTCGATGGCAAGATGTTAAGAATTTAAACGTTTTTAGTTCTACAGCTACAAGAAAATTTCTCTTCGGGATGTAATAGGTTTATAAATGAACTGAATTAAATATGAGAACGAAATATTGAGTGTATTTGTAAAGTTTACACAGAAATGTGTATCAAATATGTAATGTACGTACTCGCAAAACCGTGTCATGATTGGTCCAAGCACGTTAAAAAAATATATTATCATTCAGTGATGATATAATTGTGCGTTGTATTTTAATGTCTCGTTCATTATCATTCTAACTAGATATTCTTTTCCGGTTGTCTATATTTAATGAATTAGTCAACAATGAACAATATATTATCAACTGCAGTTCTTGTAACTACTTACTTAATTTTAAAATGAATCACAAAAATTTAGTAGATCTTGACATATACATTGACTTTAAAAAACAAAGAAAGTAACATACTTTTTTGCTTAAAATTAAACCCTGTTCACACGAGGATTATTTGAAGATTTTTTAATTTAAAAAAATAGCAGCGCCGCTAAATTGAATCTTCAATGAGCCTTGGAAAAGAAGAATTTCTAATAGCTTCGAAAGGGTTTTGCAGAATTCAGAAACATGAAAAAACCCTCAAAGAATCCATGTGTGAACAGGGCTTTAGCAAAGAATATACAGAAAGGAATAAAATGTTAGTTCAAAACTTCAGAATCAATTTCTTTTATTATCCATCCATAACTTTACGAAGTAAAAGACCAAATAGTTAAAATGCAGTCTTGAAAAGATTGAGATAGCGTAACAATGATCAGATAATAAAATTTGAATACAGTCAGATGTAAATCACATTTAAAGACGTTTCTTCGTATTCCGTGCTCGTCTAGGGTCATATATCATCCGTGGACGTTTTACAGGGACTAGAATTTTCTTTCTTTTTAATAAAAGTACGAAACGGCGTACACATATTTCATGTTGTCTCGCGTAATGCAGCATAATTTCTAGAGAATTCAACGGACGTTTTGTTGCAGGGGACATTACTCAGAAAGGATATGAGAAGAAACGCAGCAGACTTCTTGCACCCTACACCCCCAAGCAGACATCACAACGTAAGTTAGATTTTTTTTTTGCTTCAGCAGTTGCTATTGGCCATTTCAAAACACATGCATGAAAATCAAAGATGCCACAAAATCCATGTAATATTATTTTTATTATTTAAGGCCTCATTCACATAAGCATTTAGTTTTATAAGGTTTACATGTTTACGTTTGATTATTTTACACACGTCATTTCTGGCCAATAAGAATGCATAACTTTTTCGAAGAGGGCAGTTTTTCAGCGATAAAATTTTATAAAACCACAGTAGGGTAACCATGGTTACATTTTGTTTATTAAATGTTTTTAATGTTGTAAACGTCAAAAATAAAATAATATACAGAGAAGATACTCGTTCGTGAAATAATCAAGCAAATATAATTCGAGTCATAAATTTAATTGGTAAAATTTACTCATAATTCCTGCGTAGAAACGACAACTCGGGTCAAAATTGACTCTTAAATCACGACAGCGAAGCGAATTTTGACACTCGTTTGTCCGTTTCTACGCAACAACTATTCGTAAATTTTACCGATAAATTTATGGCTCTTATTATATTACTTATGATTATATCTAACTAAATACGAACATACACTGGGCTTGAAAGTAGGACGTTTGAATGCTCGTATTTAATTATATGAATTTAAACTTTCTTTCGTAAACATAATAAATTGTAAACCTTAAAACTAAATGCTTATGTGAATGAGGCTTAACGCCAAGTTAATAAATCACGTCATTGATATGAACCAATCGAAAATTGATTATAAATTCACCTGAAAACTTAATAACCCAAGCTGTCATGACATGACGATGACATTATTTTGTTTGACGTTTTATACAGAATGTATTAAAAATTTGCAACAAATGTTCCCCAATATTTTGATAACAACCAGCCTGCATTTCCAGTCCTTGAATAATAACGTAGGCGATGATCAAACTGCTTCATTTTATTTCTCATGGCACTCTGTAAACAGCACAAGTATGGAAAATTTAATTAACTGTTATCTCGTGACAGGAACGTTTTATTATATTATTTTAATTGATCTTAGTAACTGAGTTATTGGTTCCAATATTGAATTTGGTTTTGAAATGGCCAATAGCATAATCAAGTTATGTTTAAGTTTAATCTCACAACAGATTACCTACTCTACACATGCAACTAATTTTAAAATTTATTCTTTTCAAACCACAGAATCTAAAAATAAATTAGATTCCGTCGTTGTTGGAAAATATAACCACGAAAATTTTTACAAAGTCAAGACCGATATGCCTTCTTTTAACGCTTATTTATTCTCTTTTCTTTGCTTAAATAATTGCATTTTGTTTATTAATAAATATTTGTTTCATACTTTCTGTTTAACAGCTAATATTTTTATGATTTATTATTTGACAATCTTTTGAAGTTATTACTGTTATTTTAGTGATTTATTAACAAAACATAAATCATTTATATCCCACCAGCTTTACAACAGCGAGTGGCTGTTGGAATATATTTTTGTTTGCGTTATTTTCAAATCAGTTCAGTTGATGTTGATAATAATTACTGTTTGATATTCTGTTTGCATTATTGAATATTTTGTTTGTTTTATCCATACCTCATTTTCTATTTATTTTATCACAAATCAATGCACATATTGGTATTCGGAATGTGATTTTAAATTACTAACACTTTTACAGATTTATTTTTAATACTAAAACAACTATCTAAACATTTATTTGCACCACTGCATAGCTAGCACAAAATAACGATTGATATATGGATATCTAAAATATATTTTGACACATAAGTCAATTAAAGTGCGAGAAATACAATGCTTTGAAGATTTTAAAATATTTATAAAAATTCCTGCTGAGTTCTTCAACGAGCTAGAACTCTGAAACTACAAAAGATAATTGAATTCTGTTTGTGGCATTGGATTCATCAACATTTAATTGTAGTAACAAAATGATTTTCAGCGGTCTGATATTCTTGTAAGAAAAATGGCGGGCGTTTAAAAAATCCTGCTGATTATTTTTTCAATTTTTTTTAAATACTTAAGTTATACATTAATCAAAGTCTGAAAAATCAAATGCCATAAGTCGCTTAGTTTTTGAGATATGCAACCTCAAAGTTACAATCTGGAAGAAGTGGAAAATTGGGATAATTCGAACACTAACGAGATATCAAAACGTGGTTTGCGGCACTGGACTTCTAGTGGTGTAAAAATTTATCTGCTTTTAAGATAACCCTATTCTAGTAGAGGGCAGTGTTATAAAGTTTGCACACGAGTGAGTCTGAATTTATCTAGTTCAAAAACTATCTAAGATATCGAAACGCTGTTTGCGGTTCTTAAGGTTTAAGTCCATTTACAACCATTTATCAGAATTTTTCAAGCCTTTTCTGATATTTTTAAATGCATCTTTAGTTAACAGGAACAGGATTCATTGGGTAGAATCACTTCAAAGCCATATGGAAAATTAAAGGCTAATTAAGTGCTCGTATAGCAAAATCGAGTAGGAGTCAAGAAAGGTATTGGGTATATTTAGTTCAATAATTAGAGTTTCCACCAAAAGTTGTATATTTTAAATTTTTTATGTATTATTTTATTTGAATAATTATTTTAATGGTTTTATCTGAGAGACTTTAATGATCCTTTAATAACAAATTGTCGGAGTGTTTTGGAATTTAAATAATTTTTACTTCCCCGGCCTATATAATAAGGAAAGTATTAATTATTGTAGTCCTGTTCGATATTTTGATGAATCTTCACGTTTTAGACCATACTGAACCCAAAAAACTTAATTTAAAATAGTCTGTTGGTCTGTCTGTCTGTCTGTCCGAAACGCGTATGAATTTTCTACTGAAATTTTATATTCAAGCTTTTTACAGAAAAGATAGTATTAAGTTCGTTAATGAACTTTAAACAATCACTTGTGCCAGCTTTATTATTTTTTAAAAAATGTTTTGAATTGATGAAAATATTGTAAACATTTGCGCTTTCAATATTATTATTTAATATAATTTACATATTGCTCGTATTTTGTCTATAATTTATAATAAATGCAATTAAAAACTCGAATTTTAAACGTCACTTTGACATTGACAGCTCTCACTTTCACATTGAAAACTTTGACACTTACAGCGATCATTTTGACATTGACTTTTGTCACTTTGACACTGCCTACGTTATTTCAAAATTTATTTAAATTTGCTGAATAATGAATAAAATTAAATCCTTAACGAAAGTAAGTTATAGTCGGGAAATTACTATAATGGCCACAACAGATTTTTTTAATGTGGATCCTACTTCTTATATCTTAAGTTTGCAGCACCCATTACTTAAAAAAAAAAATACAGAGCCTGAAATTCAGCAATAGGACACTTAATTAGACGTTTGTCATTAATTATCCATATGGTTTAAATTGATTCTATCCAATGAGTTCTGGTAGCTTAAAACCCTGTTCAATCATGGATTCTTTGAGGATTCTTTTATACTTCTAAAGTCTGGAAATGAATTCATTGCTGAAGCTATCAATGAATTAAAAATTCTCCATTTCCAAGACTCATTGGAGATTTCATTTAACGGCGCCGCTATTTGACAGGCAATCACAATGAGTCATGTCCTCAAGATTCAGAAGCATGAAACAATCCTGAAAGAATCCAAGTGTTTCAAAGCATTAAGAAGTTAATAGCTCATCTTAGTATCCATATATCATTCTACTTCTGGTGACGGTGTCTTTGTATGTGTGTGTGTGTGTGTGTGTTAGCGGGTGGCGGTTCCGGAGGCAATGGAGGCGGTGGAGGTGGCGGTGTGCCGGTCTCAGGAGGCGGTGGTGGGGGTGGGAACAAACAGCACACGAGAGCGCGACGCACACAGCGCCGCGTCACGCACAATGAAAAGAGATACCACTCAGGTACTAGTCCCAGCCTCAGTGGTTCTGAGTGGTGTGCGCTATGAGAGAGAAAGAGAGAGATAATAAGATTCTGATACAATATTTGCTCAAAACGTATTTTATTTCCCATTTTTCCTAAGACGAATCCAGTCTAGTAGATTCTCCAAATAATTCTCTATGAGGTAGGTACCTATACTTTGTATGAATTTTTTTTTAAGCCTTAGTTAAATCGATGTTCAAATATTTTTTCCTCAGAAAAATAGTGAAATTATTTTTATTTATTGTGTTTCATCAACTGTAGTTTCTGAACGGAACAAAATATTGACATGTTTCTTATAGAAAAATCTTCAAGAAATCGAATGAATCATTCTTGTGAATTATAGCCATTATGTGCGAGTCAAGTTCGACGTTTTATCTACGAATGAATCAAGTCAATATTTTTATCCATTCAAAAACTACAGTTGATCAAACACAATAATGCAAAACAATTTTAAAATTTTACTATTTTTCCGAGGAAAAAATATTTGAACATCGATTTAATTAAGGCTTTAAAATAAAATTCATACAAAGTACCTTATAGCGAATTATTTGGAGAAATGCAGGTATCCGCAGATTAATATTTTAATTCGTTTAGAAATGCCAACTCAATAATATCGAAGAAATCGAATGTTGAAGACCGTAGTCCATATCTTGATTCATTCAAAAGCAGTTTTGGTTTAAAAAAACAAAAATACGGTTTTACTTAAAATTACTAGAAATTGCTCAGTTATATTTTAACGATTTTCTCGAGAACTATTCATCTTAGAAAAAATTCTTTTTTATGGAAAATGTAGGAAACTTTCTCTAATTTAATTTGGTCTAATTATTTTTTCAAAAATGTTTAATTATCTACCAAATACAAGGAAAAAACCGAGAAAAACCCGGTCATCTTCCTTTTATCATTCATTTTCACACTTGGATGTAGTCAAATATTTCAATATTTTATTCATTTTACAATTTTGTATCACGTTACCTCCTGACGTAATATTGAATGTAATTACTTGAATGGTTTAAATGGTCAAATCTTCTTCTGCAGCAATTACAATATCGTTACCTTCCTCATCATCATTTTGTCAACATTCCCATCATCATCTTGATTCTTGAAACCGAATACCTCACAGTTCTCCTACGAACCAATATAAAAACGCACGAACAACGCGAAGTCACTCATGTATCTCTCTCTAGCTCACTGCGCTCTGCCACATCTGATTCTTATTCTGTGCATGTTGTTGTGTTGTTCTTGCTGTTCTCGTCTTGTATTGCATGTCTGTCGAGCATGTGTGTTCGCACGGAGATCCACTTATCTCGACTTAGACACTTCTGTCATTTCACATGGGGACACGTATGAACCATTGGAGAGTGGGTTTCATTCACTCGGAATTTATTATATGGTGGTTAAATCAATCAAAAGATTGGATCAGGTATAGAGCGGTAGTAGATTCATGATATTATGTTTTGCAACAGAGCCATTTTTTGAAAAACGCAAAATATATAGGTTGTTAAATTATTGTATTTTTCCCATCCAACAGGATTCACTCATTACAGAATGGTAGTTGATTTTATAGTGGAATCCAGCCACTCGAACCCATTATTTAAATTATTTCTTGGTTTATAAGTATTTTTTTTGAATCAGGAATAACTATACAACTATTAAATAATACATTCATTATACTCTTGTTTTCAGTGAGTACTATTTTATATTATACACAATAAATTAAATAAGTGATAGGTATTTTAAAATTACTTAAGTAGATATTTGACTCATAAAACTTCTTGTATTATGGTTCTAAGCCAATTTCATTTCTATGCTATAGCATATCATGACTAATCATAATCTATAAGATAACGTACCTACATATAATTTTCAAATATTTTAGAATTGTGTTATTTAATTTATCTTATAAAATTAAATAATAACTTGCCTTTTGCTCGTGTAATACACTTTATAGTCGAGAGTAATTGCCCGTAATTGCCTTTGCTAAACTCTCATTGATTAATATAGGTACTTTAAATTTTGTTTGTCCATAACTCAAAATTTTCTTTTATGCCAATAAAATTTCCAAAGCAATGGACAATTTGTTGCCGATATAGGCAACTTTTATCACAATCTTCTTTGTTCCAAACAACTTATTAATGGTAATTTGTTAAGCTGCAATATCTAAACTAATTCCACTTAAAAATTGCAAAAAAGTGCTTATAACAAAGAAGTTTGTTGCAATTTCTAACAAAAGTTGTCGGTATCGACAATTTGCTGCCGATAATTTCTGTCGTAGGCTCTAGACACACATGCATTATTTGAAAATTCTTTCCTGCTTTTGAGAAAAAGAATCATGGTGAAAATTGCCTTTCATATAGCAGTGGCGCTAAATTGAATCTTCAAAGAGTCATGAAAAAGAAGAATTTCTAATTCATCGATAGCTTCAAATCTGTGAATTTCTTTCCCAGGATTCAGAACATGATAGAATCCATATATGAACAGGGTTTTAGATATGTTATGATTATTGGCCAATAGAACTACTTGTAATATAACATATTCAAACAGTCTGTTGCTGAATAATTTGACCAATATAACTTATTATACTCAGGTTTTTAATAAAAAATTCTTCTTGTACTATATAATAATCTATGAATCAATGAAAATTTCTGGGCTGGTTGTTTGATAATAAATTAATTAAATACAGTACCTACTGGAATTCAGCCAATTTATTTATCAACAACCCTGACATTTCGATCTTCGGAAGATGATCTTGGTAAGATCGAAACGTTATGAGTTGTTTACATAAATTGACTGAATTCCAGTACTGTCTTTTCAATGAGCATTATTCTTTATTCATGAAGCTAGTTTATCTGATAACCGTTAGATGGCAGCACTTGCAGAGTGGTACAAGTTTATATTTCACATATCGGTAAATTTGAATTGTTCTGTGAATTTGACGAAATGATATTTTGAATTCACTACATTGCCTACAAAAATATCAAAAATCTCACATTTGTAGTAGGTAAACATTTCAGTGAAATCTGAAAATTTATTTTTATGATGTTGTAAATCATACAAATTAAAAAATTTTACATTATAATCTCACTTGTGCATTAATAATTCCCAACAACATAATAATCGGCTTCAGTGGCACACCAGAGGCTGATTAGTGATTACGTTGGGTCGAATGATTTTAAATAAAATACATATAATCACAACAAACATAAATCTTAAACAATGGTATTTACACCCTACTTTTCTCGTCTTTTCTGACAAATATAATTCAATTCTTCTTGGATATGCAAGGCAATCATCGTTTTAAATCATGTACACTGTTATCAATGGACCTAGAATGTTTTAATTTTGCCCCAGGAACATAATGTTCATGCATACCTATACATTTTAAAATTTGTACCCCTCAACTACTGGCGTCGCCCAGCGGATATTTTTTGCAACTATTATGATTAAGGCTCTATCTATTGCGTAAAACATAACTTAGGTACATAAATTGCAACCTGGTGACAATTATCATTTAAAATCCACCGTATAAAACGAATTAACTATTCAATACAATCGTAGATAATATACAAAACAATACCAAATTGAAATAATTACACTCCTCCTCTATGGTTCATACTCCCCTCTCTCTAACCGCTAAGAAGGCCGATCGAGCTGACGTTTGGACATCATCACCATGGCGTGTACGTATCTCTATGTGTGTGGTTGTGTGTGTTAGCGGGTACGGGGAGCGGGGGCACAGCCTCTAGCCGTGGAGTCAGCCCCGCTACACGGGCCATGCGGAAGAACAACCGGAGAGTTACCCGCAATGAGAGCCGGTACCATTCCGGTAAGTCAGGAACACCGGAGTTTGTGGGGTGTAAGAAAAGTTGGGAAGTTTGGATTGTTTGTGGTTTGGTGTCATGCAATTATTATTTATATGTTTATTATGTGTACTGTCTGTTTGACTCATTCTAAAAACTATAATATTATTATTGTTATTATAAAGAAGAAAGTAACTGGACTATTATTTTTATTTTCGTAGAAGGCAAAATAATGTGTATACCAGTCACAGTCACTGTATTGGGCACTTTCATGAAAATAAAATTTCGAACCAGTTCGCATCCATCCATGACAATGGAACTGCAATGTAATTAGTAATAGTTATTATACTGAGAGTGGCACACTTTGTTGTTTAAATTGTCAAAGCACGAATCAGATCATTGATTCCTGCAACAAAATTGCAGGTTATTTAGTGCTCGCTTTTGTCTTTTCTAATATTATTATTTTTATATATACAGGGTGTCTGTTTTTAAATGAACCAGCATTTATCTCGCTTATTTGTTGATTTAGCGTTTTTTGTCAAATACATGATTTATACAGTATCATGTGTAGTAAATGATAGCGGATGTGAATCCTTGGTATCACTTCCGGTTTTTGAGGAGGTCATAGCAACTTTCAAATTTCAAATGAAACATTGTATTTTTTATTACGAATTTGAAAAGTACATTAAATTTTCTTTACGGTGGTATAAAAAAGTCATATGTTGTATTATTAAAATATTAAATTACGGGCACTTAAATTATGCACCTATGAACGCTGAAATAAGTAAGCCTTGCCGCGAAACAAAAAAAATAGTTGAAAGCAGTTACCTGTCAACATTTTGAACATCTTTTATAAAATTAAAGTTAGGTACTCTCGATGTACTCTAATAAATTAATTGTTTCTTAATTATTCATAATATGCGTTTTCTTTATTATAATTAGATTTAAGAGATATTTTATTGTAATTTACATTGATTGTTGACAGGTAACTGCTTTCAACTATGGTTTTTGTTTCGCGGCAAGGCTTACTTATTTCAGCGTTCATAGGTGCATAATTTAAGTGCCCGTAATTTAATATTTTAATAATACAACATATGACTTTTTTATACCACCGTAAAGCAAATTTAATGTACTTTTCAAACTCGTAAAAAAATTACAATATTCCATTTGAAATTTGAAAGTTGCTATGACTTCCTCAAAAACCGGAAGTGATACCAAAGATTCACATCCGCTATCATTTACTACACATGATACTGTATAAATCATGTATTTGACAAAAAACGCTAAATCAACAAATAAGCGAGATAAATGCTGGTTCATTTATAAACAGACACCCTGTATATAAAATATTTTTATCTTTTTATATTAATTTTTTCTGTAATTATTATGGTGAAGCGTGCAACTACTTTTCCCTTAAAAATGCAACTTTCAATTTAAAAGCATACTTTTAATACATTTGCAAATTTAGCGGAGCGGTAAAATATTCTCGCCTCAGGCGGCAAAATGTTACGCCACGGCCCTGAAAATAAATCTATTTTTGAGGCTCTCAACTGCACTAAGGTACATTTTTTGCAACTTTAAAATTATTTTGAGAAAACTTCACGAACAAGTGTATTCTCATAATAAATTATATTTAAAAAGAGAATACAATAGGACTTAAATAAACCAGAATGGTAAGCCGTTTTCTTTTGAAAGCAATTCATTGATTGCTGTACATATAATTGCATTTTTCCATTATTTGCATTTTAATTTTGTAAATACGACTGCAATTGGAATTTCCCATGAAAATGCTATAAAGGCAGACAATTCCCTTAAATAAATGATTAATTTAAATGTTGTCGCCCCGATGTAATTAGTTTTAATTAAATTGCAGATGTGGAAAATACAACGTGTGTTTTTTGCATTAATATGCAGTTCCATAACTGGCGAGAGGTTTTATCTAGCGACTGAATTTTCATTTTAATTTATTCGGAAATTAACTACAGAGAATTAATTTTATCAGTACTCTGATGGAAATTATTGCACATGTGCGCACAGTTTTAAATAATTTTCATTGTTGGAGATGTTTATTTTAGATTTTTACATTGTTTTAATCAAAATGTGGAATATCACTGATAAAATATCGATTTCATAACACAAAATAATAAAGTTTCATTTATAATTTATCCATTCTATATTTTTAACAAGTAGCTTTTTCTCTTATGCAAATAAAAGTATATTATTTATCAAGTGTTTAAGAATAGTATTAATATAACTGCAATTATTAAGAATTTAAGTATGGTAGTTTAAAATAATACTGCAGTTATTTAATGAATTAAATATTTTAAAGGCAAAAATATAGATTGATATTTAATTTCATAGATTCCTGTTATATTATTGAAATATATCAATAAATGCAAGAAGACCAAAATTTCACTTTTTTTGATACTGGTATAAAAAATTATAAATTAAATAAATATTTTAACCAGTTCCTTTATAAGTAAACCTTTCTATAAGTTTTTAATTAAAATTTAAACTTTTTAAGATTAGTTCGGACAAAAAATGTACCTATACCTATGGACCTTTAAAATAAAAGGATACATAACTTTTCCTTTACCTTTATGATAAAATTAATGTTATTTTACATTATTTAGTGTGAATTATTTATGTTTCAAAATCCTGTAAACTCTTTTGTTAATATGACACATTTGTGTTCCATAATATTTGTATGAAAATAACAAAACATAAATTATTTAATCTCAGTTTAAATTGCAAATCAATTATTTCAAAAACATTTCCATGATTTATCCAAATACTTTGTTTGCAAAATTATTAATCGGTAGGTACTATAATTAATTTCACAATATATGAATTATATTCTACACATCTACAATGTAATAATACATGTATACACTGAATTTTGACGTCATAAATACGTGTTTACTGTTTAAATATTGACCAGTCTATGTAAGCAAATTCTAAACACATTTCTGATTGTCATTAATCATTTTGTCAAGCATATAGGATTTCACCCGAATCTTTTATTCATACTCAGGTCCGAAACAAATATTTCATTCTGATAAAGAAAATGCATGATTTTAAGAAGAACGTTTCGCAATTTTTTGCTACATTACACTTTGAAACGTCGCTCAAGCGTTAGAATGATAAAATTGTAAAGGGTAAACCACTTAAAAATATTTATACGTATTTCAAACACGGAGCAGTGATATTCGAAGATGACTTATTCAATAATGTAACTCAGGTTAGAATCTAGTCAGGTACAAATTCCAGTTTAACTTAAATGTAGTTCTGATTACACTTTGAATTTCAAAGATCGGCGCACGGATTGAGCTTCTGACTGCACCAAGACGAATCGGCCGAAGTGGTTAGATTCCACTATAATATCTACCATTCTATAATTGGGAGTAAATTCTATTGAATGGTTACCAGCAAAACAAAATAAAATAAGATATCACTGTTCCGTTGTGCACTTATCCTAAGAAATTTTCTGGAAAATAATCAGAATCATCGAAATTTTATACAAACTAGGAAACTAGTAATATGTTTTGATATTGAAGTGGTTTACCTTTTAGTTTACAATTAAAAATAAGTTTCTTGCATAAAAGCACCAATTCTTAGCTTTATTTTATGTCTAGCTTACTATAGAAACTTTTGCATGATTTTTAATATTATGAAGAAAGATTATTATAAGATGATTTAACTTCTTTTGCTTTTAACAGAGGTGAGACAAGAAGCAGTCCAACAGGCATTAGCTGCGATGCAAAACAGACCCAAACCATCTTTACCGATGCCTTCCAAAAGAACGTCGGTGATGGCTAGGAGCCCGGACAGAGAACGACATGATTCAGGTAAAGAATAGATTTATTACTGAATGTGGTTCTGACAATTCAGGTTCGAATCCAGTCAGGTACACATTCCACAATAATCTCCCTTGTTGTGTACCTACTCACTAACCATGAGTCAGTTAATGGCCGGTAACCGCACACACGTTGCAAGACCCATGTTATGTAACAGACGTGATAGATATTATGTTTCTCAGGTGAGAAGATTTTTGTGCGTATTTAAAGTTTAACAGCTCAAAAATCTTCTCTTATATTTACTAATAACCATGAGTGAGTTGACGGCTGATAACCGCACACACAGTAAAACATAATTATACAAAATTTGTGTCTCATGTTGTTCTGCCAAGTTCACGCACCTAATAAGCAAGACTTAACTTGTCCACTAGTTATCTTGTTCAGACCTACGTAGTAAAAAGAAAAACATTTTAGTTGTAATCGTTGAGTGGACCTATGAGCATCAAAATCAACATTAGTTTACGCACTTGGCAACTTGGGTAAGTGACAGCCTCATATATTTTGAGTCATCAGTATAGACATAAATTTTACTGTGTGTGCTTTTATCAGTCGTCAATTTAAATTTCAGGCTGGTTTATAATGGATGTAGATGTAAACTATTAATTATTTTGTATTCTGTGAAGTTAAACTACTTATAGGCATTTCTATGTTATGGTTCATAATGACAAGGAGTCGTAACATAGAACTTTTCAGATAATACAGAATAACTGGTTACATGCATTGTAAACAAGCCTTTACTCATGGTTATTAGTGGATTTTATTATAAAATTGTACAAAATTTGCCTGTTTGTTTGTTTTCGATTTTGTCAAAGAAGGCTAAACCAATTGAATCGAAACTATTTTTATATTGTACACCGAGTCGTAACATAGAACTTCACAGATAATATAAATAACGAATCTGTTACATCCACTAAAAACCATCCTTCAAGGCGGCATTACACGGTGCCAGTAACTTGTTCAAGTCACTAAAATCCAGCTCTGGGTTTTAGTACTTGCTTGGTGTAGACAGATATTTTAGCACTAAATTCTATCATTGATTTTAGTTATAATGAAGTGAATAGTTCTTTATTACTGGAACAAGTGGCACTTCCACTCCTACTAACTATCCTGTCAACTAAACTTGTGTGGACATATTTTTAGTACTGCTTCCATCGTTAGTTTTAAGTAACAAAAATTTAATACAGCCCTCTTGAAATAAATAGTATATTATTTCAGGAAGATACTTCAACAAGTTACATTACAGCTATTTAATGTAGACACTTTCTTCAAAATCACTCACTTTGAGTACTAGATTTTAGCGACGAACGAATTACTGGGACCGTGTAATGCCGCCTTTACTCATGGTTTTCAGTGGATTTTATCACAGAAGCAGGAGAGTGTACAAAATTTTAATCTTTAAATTTAAAACACTGATCTTTTATCAATCCGCAAACACAAAATCTATTTAAATTTGCGAACCACCCTTGCAATCTCTCCAAACAAACCTTTGTCCATCTTATCTTCCAACTTTCAACCAAGCATAGCTCATTCTGCTGTCGTGAACGATGTTAACAGTGTGTGATTTCTCTCCGTAGCATCGTCGTCGGACGAAGACAGTCTGGTAAACGAAGTGGACGTGCAGAGTACCCCGGAGCGTGCCCGAGACAGACAGATGTTACCTCCACCGCAGCCGTTGTCCGACACAAGCAGCACGGGGTCGCCGCCCCCCTTGCACCACCGCCCGAGGCTTCCGCCACCCAACTGGGACCAGAGGAAACAAGAGATCACGGATATTAGTGACGTCATGCACAACCTCAGACCTTGTAAGGGATAAATTGTTTAACTGGTTGGTTGTTTGAAAAATGGTGCTAGTAATTGAGATGAAATATTTTTTTTATTGTTGCGCATAGTTCTGGCTAGGTAATAGGGTATATAGGTATTCATCATATCTTAATATGCGAATTTTTTTGGTAGTCATTTAATATAAAAATTGCTTTATAAAATTGTACAGAATTTGTCTATTTGTTTGTTTGTTATTGATTTTCTCGCAAACGACTGAACCGATTGAAATGAAACTGTTTTTAAATGGTTAAACATCTTTCTGGCTACGTTATAGGTTATTTGAATTTGATAACAAAATAATGACCAACTTTATTTGACCAGTTTATTTAAGTTTAAGAAATCTGATACGGCTAGCACATTATCTAATTCTGCTGTTTCTACTAATCTAATACATTTACGAGTAATAGTCTTATGTACACCAATAAACCTAGTTGCAGAAGATATCAACTCTGTCACTGTATACTTAATAAATAATTAAAATTTTATATAGATACAAATGTCATATAAACATGGACTACACGAAACTGGCATTTCAAAAACTAAAATATTAGATAATAATAATAGATAATATTAGATAGATAGATAATAATAATAGATAATATTAGATAATCTTATTTTCCTTCATTTTTTATTGCACATATTTCATAAATCAATAATTAATCAAGTTATTTAAGAACTTATTCATAGAAATGTTTTTTCTGTTAAACATTAAATACGTTAATATTGGTACGAATCGTGTTAAATGGCCGGTGGCTTTTTACCAAAAATAATTACAAGTCCAAGAATCCAAATAAAAATTGCCGCGGAATTTTGACTTTTTCAGAATTTTTTTTAAAAGAGAATTTGAAGGTAAGATATGGTATGAAATAAAATATGGTCTGCGGAGAACATCCCTTCATTCCTTCAAACATTAACATGACATAAATCAGCTCATAACTTCATTTGGCTATCGGATTTTGGATTTCTAAAATTTTTCATTTTTCACATTGTGATAATCTAACTATATTTTGCCATTCAACAACATTTGTACCCATTATTAGCGTAGATATTTAAAGACGAATCGGTCGAAGTGCTTGAATTCCACTATAATAACATCTACCATTCTATAATTGGGAGTAAATAAAAAAAATAAAATTAATAGGGCGGATAGCTAAGTAAATGACTGACTGTAATAGATAGATTCTTTCATACGTCTGAATCCTGCAAAAAATTATCATGGTGAGAATCGCATGTCAAATAGCAGCGCAGCTAACATGAATCTTGAACGAGTCTTGGAAAAAAATTATTTGTAATTAATTTTTCCCAAGATTCAGGAGCATGAAAAAATCCATGTGTGAACATGTCTTAAATAACATGATTTATGAATTCTTCCAGACACGCAACCTCCCGACGTAACGCACAACACAGCCGGCACGCGTCGCCCGGCGAATGCCGACCGGGTCAACCGCTACGCTTCCTCGGCCTCGGACGACACCATCGGCACCGGCACGGGTCGCTGGAAGGTCTCGGCTAAGATCCAGCAACTGCTCAACACGCTGAAGAGGCCGAAGCGACGACCGCTGCCGGAGTTCTACGAGGACGACGACATCGAGCTCGAGATCGCTGCCAACCCCAAGGACCCTAACGCCCCCAAGCCCGAGGGAGGCTGCATGACGGCTGCTGTCGGGGAGCAGCTGGTCGTGCCCAGTGGACTGCCGAGGAATCTCGAGTCCGCGGTCCAGAGGTATGGGTCTGCGTCGTTTAAGGCGCCCGTGGCTACGGTGCTGGATCCGAATGGAAAGCTGACTATCACGCTCACTTATGGTAAGTTGGATTAGATAATTAATAAAGTACAAATAATTAATGTTTTGACTGTCTTACTTTAATCTAATTTGATAAATGTTTAAATTAGAGTGTTGAGAACGTGCAAAAAATATATGTGCCCAAAAACAGTCAGTTTTATATTTTTGGTAAATAATATTAACATCGGCAAGTACTAAGCAATCATTAAATAATATCTCGACTTCCTTAAGAGTAATAAATTATCATAATGAATATGGATTCCTGGATTTACGAAATAATTGCTGGAATTTTTAAAAATTAAAGATTATGACGTTTTGGATACAATTTCAATTTCAAAATTATTAAAAATATTTCCTAAATCATTCTTGAAATTTTCTACTAAAAACTGTTGGAGTTTATGGAGAATTATTTGGATTTCTTTGATAGGAGTTACAAAAAATTACTGCCTAAATTAAAAATTCAAATCTGGAATCTGTGAATATGTGTACTAAAGAAAAATCATGATTGAGACAATATACGCACATCCCAGGTTAAAATTACGTACGTTCAATCAATCTTTAGAAATTCCAGTAATTCTTGTATTTCGGAGTTTCTGCACTTAACAAATTTTTTAAAAATACCTGAATTTAAAATTTTAAAATTAGATATTTTGTGTTTGTCAAAACATTATTTAGCAAATTCTGGAATTTTCATACTTCGAATTTTTTGATTTACCGAAATTATTTAAAAAAGTTCTTGTTAACAGCTGCGTAATTAAAAAAATATATTTTATGTATCTATAGAGGGTATATGGTATAACCAAGTCTTCTGCGTACGTTACATCAGTCTTTATCAAATAGACTTATCGAATTTAACGAGGAAATTAATAAAGTATTCCTGGACTTGCTCGAAATTGCCTAAATAATAAATTATGTCTTATGGCTAGTAAAAACTACGTACGTGACATCATTAAGTTTTTAATTTAGAACATTTTAGGAAAAACTAAAAATTTAATTTTACAATTTTCTAATTGAACAATTTATTTCTTGCAGGAAAACTCCTGAGCCGATCTCAGAAAATAGCGTATACATTATTAACCAAAATGTTCACTAAAAACGGAGACGTAAGTCTGAAAACCGGAGACCGAATCGCGCTAGTGTATCCCAACAACGATCCCATAAACTTTTTGTGCGCATTCTACGGTTGTTTGCAAGCGGGAATCGTGCCAGTGCCAATAGAAGTACCTCTAACTCGCCGTGACGCCGGTTCACAACAAATCGGCTTCTTACTAGGAAGCTGCGGAGTACAAGTCGCACTAACTTCAGAAGCTTGTCTCAAAGGCTTGCCGAAGAGCGCATCAGGCGACGTAGTCGCGTTTAAAGGCTGGCCAAAGCTGTTCTGGTTCGTAACTGAACACTTAGCTCGCACACCTAAAGACTGGTTACCGCCTCCTCGTTTAACAGACGATACCCCTGCCTATATCGAATATAGCACAGACCGAGATGGATCAGTCATGGGTGTAACTGTCACTAGAGACGCCATGCTATCACACTGCCGAACTTTAACGATGGCCTGCAACTACACCGAAGGAGAAATCATGGTTTGTGTTCTTGATTTTAAACGAGAAGTAGGCTTGTGGCATTCTGTACTTGCTAGCGTTTTGAACGGAATGCATGTTATATACATCCCGTACGCTTTAATGAAAATCAACCCTGCTTCATGGATGCTTATGATCACTAAATACAGAGCTAGTATAGCTGTTGTCAAATCTCGCGACCTACATTGGGGTCTGCTAGCGACTAAGGATCATAAAGAAATTAATTTATCTTCGTTGAGAATGTTGCTAGTAGCAGACGGTGCCAATCCATGGTCGCTTAGTTCTTGCGACCAGTTCTTATCAGTATTCCAAAGCAAAGGTCTTAGACCGGACGCTATTTGTCCTTGTGCATCTTCTAGTGAAGTATTAACAGTTTCTGTTCGCCGACCCGGCAGAGCTGGAGTAAATGCAACTGGACGTGGAGTTCTATCCATGTCCGGACTAAGTTACGGAGTAGTTCGAGTTGATCAAGAAAACTCTTTAACTTCTCTAACTCTTCAAGATTGCGGTCAAGTCATGCCTGGTTGTATAATAGTTGTTGTGAAGATGGAAGGACCAGCACATTTATGCAAAACAGATGAAGTAGGAGAAATTTGCGTCAATTCTAGCGCGACTGGTAGCCAATACTGGGGACTACAGGGTTTAAGCAACACAACTTTTAAAGTACAACCACTTGGACTCGATGGAAAAGTAATTTCTGAAGCCGAGTACACACGGTCAGGATTGTTAGGATTCTTAGGACCTGGAGGACTTGTATTTGTTTGCGGATCCAGAGATGGACTAATGACAGTAACAGGACGTAAACACAACGCGGATGATATTATTGCTACTGTGCTAGCAGTCGAACCCATGAAGTTTATCTACAGAGGAAGAATTGCCGTGTTTAGTATTAAAGTTCTGCGCGATGAACGGATTTGTGTTATTGCCGAACAACGACCTGACTGCAGTGAAGAAGAGGTAGTTTATTTTTATTATAATTATTTGATTAAGGTTTATATTTGTGTTATATTTGTAGAGCTTTCAGTGGATGTCTCGAGTGTTACAAGCCGTCGACTCAATCCATCAAGTCGGGATTTATTGTTTGGCACTCGTTCCACCCAACTACCTTCCTAAAACGCCGTTAGGAGGAATACATCTTTCTGAAAGTAAACGCCGGTTTCTTGAAGGCACTCTCCATCCAGCTAACGTGTTGATGTGTCCACATACTTGTGTGACAAATCTTCCTAAACCACGGGAAGTCCACTCAGGTACGTACCTTTTGTTTATTAATATTACTTATTTACTTAAACTTATTGTTGTTCTGCATGAATCATGTTCATTATTAAATGCACATTCCTAAAAAGATTAATGTTGGGTAAAATAGATGTTAAATCTGAGTCTTTACTGTTAAAGTTGAAGTTTCTTTCTTGTTGAAGAATTGTTCATAGTAACTGCATTTTAGAGTATTTCATAAGTGATGTGATTAATTTGTAAGATCATTTTAATCTTGGTAGCACTTAGATATTTCTGTATTCTCAAGTAATTTGCTGATTTAAGCTCACATCACTGCTGTTTTATATTGTTTTGAATTTGTAAACGCTTAAGAGCGCACTTTAGCCCAATAATTTAAACATACATTGATTTTAAAATATGAAAATTATAACGTCATGTCAGAAAGGGAATAAGAGCCAAATTAGTTAATAATTATTATTTTTAACATATAAAAGGGAAATTATTTTAAGCTTAGTGTTTTTTTATAATAGTATTTCAAGGAATTTACCGATTTTTATTACCATATAAATTACTGGGTAATTTAAAAATATAAATAACTGAAAACTATTTTAAATTGCCGGGAAAATACCAACAAAATACCGGGAGGAATTAAAACCATGAAGAATATTCAACAACGAATTATTTAGTGAATATATAAAATTAAATTTAAAATAAAATTTCAAATGGAATTAATTAAATTTTTGGTAATTTATCCGTAATTCCTTTAGTAATTACAGTCGTTTACAGTAATAAAAATCATGGTAATTTATTTCGTAGTTTACTCGGTAATTTACACATTTACATCCCTTATGGGCTACTTGCATGATTTTTTTTATTAAATATTTTTAAAAAAGAGAATCTTACCACTCATATTATTTTTTATTTTAACAAAATTTGTATTAACTCGGTATTAACAAGTCCAAAAATAATTAATGTAAATTAAATAATATGTGATGTGACGTAGAAATCTGCCATAATGTCCTAGCAGAAAAATGTCTTTCTTAATTTACTAAAAAAACATAATTTTTTAAAATAAAATTTATATTTTTACCAATGTTTTCCATCTAACATTAGGTACATAGTGATAAAAATATCATTTTTAATACCATGCAAGTAGCCCATTATGATACGTTGTTTGGTCTTATTTTTATTAAAATTAGATTGGTCCCTTTTTGATAAGCATGAATAATGACTCTTGAATAGAGAGACTTTGCTATTGAAATCTTTGGCAGCTACAGTGCCCTCTTCTAGTATTATAGTCTTTCACGTATTATAAACTCGACTCAGTATATCAATCATTGTCATTGTGCAATCACGGTGACTAACTCTGACTTGTTGACTTGTGCTACTTGTGGTGGAGCCACGAGCTGCGCAGTGTTGTTGTTTTGCTTGTGCAACTAGTGCTGATTGACTGCTACATGCTGGTTTGTTTACCTGGCTTCCTAGCAGCCGACTGTGTTTCAGACGTCGGTCCGGCGTCTGTCATCGTGGGGAACCTGGTGCAAGGAAACCGACTTGCCAGCGCCCAAGGAAGGGATATGGGGATTCATGATGAGGATAATACTTCCTCTCAAAAAGTGAGTGCCTGTTTTCATACAATCACTCAGTGGCCTCAATAATGCCCTGTTCACACAAGGATTCTTTGAGGATTCTTTCATGCTTGCAATAATCCTGATGAGAATTACCTGTCGAGGCAGTAGCTTCGCGGATTTAAGCACAGTTCTCTGCTTGTAATGACGTACGAACTCGGAGTTCCGTTGTTCAAGTCTCCAGGCCGATAGTGTGTGATTGTTGTTAAATTGTAAAAACATCTTGCAATTAAATCGCACTCAGGCACTTCAAGCTGACCACTTGAGTGTCTTAAGGCTAGGCTATGGCTATCGTAAACTACAAATTTTTATTAAATTTGAAAGTAGCTTTAAATGTAGTCCTGGTTGCATAAAGAATCTTCGTTGAGTCTTGGAAAAGAAAAAAAATCAAATTCACTAATGGCTTCAAAACTGAAGATTCTGAGCATGAGATAATTCTCGAAAAATCAATATGTGAACAGGGCTTAAGGCTATACACTTGCTATGAAATTCAAAGCAAAATAGGATGCTACAATATTCAAGATTGTTACTTTGTTTTTAAAATCTATGAACTTATATTTTTTGATATGTAAGTTTATAAAGACTGTCCCTAAGGTGCCACATGACGATATTCTTGAAATACCTAATAAACTCTGGCAATTAATTTGTGAAATCAATCAATTTCGTCAATTTTAAAATTTTCTTTAACTGATTTTGCATAAAAACTTTTTGTGGCACTCTTGAGAACAACGTAAGGATTCGATTATATCAAACAAAATTTAATTGTATATGCATTAAGCAATAATAATGTAAGAATCTTGAATATTAAAATGCAAAATTGAACTCCTTTTTCTCTAATAGTTGTCGCAGCAATGTATTGTATGATTTTCTCGATTAAATAATGTTTCGTCATTACTAATGTTAAATGTTAGATTTTTATTTTGAACAATATAGCCAGAATCGATGAAATTCTAATGGCTATAACCATGGCAAGTGTACCGCCTTAAGGGGTCACTGGTTTACTCTTTCGACACATGCTATTATTTTGCCTTTTTCTAGCATCAGTTCATATCGGAAATCCTGCGATGGCGCGCTCAAAGTACTTCTGATCATGTCATCTTTACTTTACTAAACAGCAAAGGAGCTGTGGCTAAAGTGTTATCCTGCTCAGAACTTCACAAAAAGGCGGAGCGGATAGGAAACCTGCTTACAGAAAAAGGAAGAGTTAACACTGGAGATCATGTTGCATTGATTTTCCCTCCGGGATTGGATCTAATATGCGCTTTCTATGGTTGTTTATACGTTGGAGCAGTACCTGTCACCATTCGCCCACCACATCCACAGAATTTGCAAACTACTCTTCCAACTGTTAGAATGATCGTGGATGTTAGTAAATCAGTTTTGGTTTTGTCATCGCAAGCTGTTATTAAACTGCTACGGTCTAAAGAAGCCAGCAATGTTGTTGATATCAAATCATGGCCTGTTATCTTAGATACAGATGATATGCCGAAGAAGAAATTACCAATGATGTATCGGGCTCCTACTGCTGAAATGCTGGCTTATTTGGATTTTAGTGTTTCGACAACTGGAATGCTAGCTGGTATTAAAATGTCACATGCAGCTGTAACTTCGCTGTGCCGGTCTATGAAACTGGCCTGCGAATTGTACCCTAGTCGTCATATTGCCCTGTGTTTGGATCCTTATTGTGGTTTAGGTTTTGCTCTTTGGTACGTAATTCTTTTTAACACAACAACTCCTTACTTATTCATGATTACTAATTATATTTGATGTTTGCAGGTGCTTGAGCAGTATTTATTCAGGACACCACTCTATTCTCATACCTCCATCAGAAGTAGAAGTGAATCCATCTCTTTGGTTAAGCGCCGTCAGCCAGTACCGAGTTCGAGACACGTTCTGCTCTTACGGCGTGATGGAACTTTGCACAAAAGGATTAGGTTCATCTGTTAATCAACTAAAAGGTCGAGGAGTTAGTCTGAGCTGTGTTAGAACTTGCGTAGTTGTAGCTGAAGAACGACCACGCATCAATCTAACAACAAGTTTCTCCAAACTCTTCTCAGCATTGGGTCTAAGTCCAAGAGCAGTATCAACATCTTTCGGCTGTCGCGTAAATGTAGCAATTTGTCTTCAAGGAGCTTCAAGTCCTGAACCTTCAAGTGTTTACGTGGATCTTCGCGCGTTACGCAACGATAGAGTATCATTAGTAGAACGCGGTAGCCCACACTCTCTTTGTTTAATGGAGTCTGGTAAACTGCTACCAGGAGTTAAAGTCATCATCGCAAATCCAGAATCAAAAGGACAATGCGGCGATTCGCATCTCGGAGAGATTTGGGTGCAGTCTAGTCATAGCGCTAGTGGATATTTTACTATCTACGGAGACGAAAGCGATTACGCTGATCATTTCAACGCACGACTGGTAACCGGTAATACTGGAGAAGTATACGCACGAACCGGGTATCTCGGATTTTTAAGACGCACAGAAGGCACATCACAGAACCTCGGCGGAGATGAAACAAGCCTTGGAAGCCGGGAAAGTGACACAGAATCACTCAGTTCACAACAGTTAGTTAATACAAGTACCGATGCGCCTGAACTACATGACGCAGTATTTGTAGTTGGAGCTTTAGATGAAACGATCATGTTACGAGGCATGAGATATCATCCTATTGATATTGAAAATAGCGTCATGCGGTGCCATAAGAAAATGGCGGAATGGTATGTATTATTATTTATATAAATTACTGTATTGAATTTAATGCTATAGTTTTTTGAACAGTGCGGTTTTCACATGGACGAACCTTCTGGTGGTGGTGGTCGAGTTAGACGGCAACGAAAGCGAAGCGCTGGATTTAGTTCCACTTGTAACAAACACAGTTCTAGAAGAGCACCATCTTATAGTCGGTGTAGTGGTCGTGGTGGATCCAGGAGTCGTTCCGATTAATTCTCGTGGAGAGAAGCAACGTATGCATCTTCGAGACGGCTTCTTGGCTGATCAGTTAGACCCGATCTACGTGGCGTACAACATGTGAACGCACACAGCCTACGCACAACATTCATCGCTCATTGCCATACAAATCGTGATTTACGTATTTTAAGTATTTATACAAAGTGGCCAAACGACGCAAGGGCTCAATGACTGACAAAGTGTTGTGAATACTTTCTCAATTATTGTGGTAACTGTATATTTTAGTCTCTAGCTGTAAGCCGTGTCTGTGTTAACCCCATTTGTAAACTGTACATATTCACTTGTTATAGTCGTTTGGTCTGAGCAAAGTGACACATGTACTATCCTTTAGTGTATGTAATATAGTTGTTAATTAGATAGGATTTTATAATATTGTTAGACTGTACAGAACTTATGCTTTCGATACTGTACTCTTTCGCACTCGTGCAATACCTCTGCTTTAGTTTTTCAAAGCAGATCATTTTACCGTTTGACTTCGTTATTTAAGCAGCAACTTCATCCACTTGAACAGATGTATTCTGCACAGCGTAATTCGTTACATCTGCATTAATGGTATATTTTAGTTCTGTAAACATCTTGTACTGGGTCTAGTCTTCTCATTGTCGGTGCCATTTTAGGCAACTTCCGTAGACATTTGAATAGTAAATGCCTAATTAAAGCTCACTGGAGTTTTTTTGGAATTTTGACTACGTCATTTTTATAAAAACCTATGGCCTGTATTTTCATCGACTTTATTTCTATGTAATAATTAATTAATCTTGTGGGGCCAGTTTTGCAATAATACATTACGCAAAATTGTTTTCTTATTTATAAGTAGATAGATTACGTATTTAAATTATATAATAATACAAAAATAATAATAATAATGTGAAACTGGTCTAGTTGTTCTAGCTTCATAACAAAAATTATATTAAATGGTTTTTGTCACAGTTGCGTTTTTTATGTATATATTTATATATAAATCATTATATTATAGAAAAGTAATAATAGTACCTTTGCATTATTGAAAAATAAATAATCATTTTATGTAAACCTTGTAGTAGTAGTTTCAGCACAACATTAACTACACAATGAATAGATAGTAAGTACAAATGATAGTTAAAATTCCATTTACAACATTTTTATTGTTGTTTTTATTACACAAATTTAAAGTAACAGTTAAAAAAAAATATTTACTATTTAACAATCATAAATTAAATCTTAGATTGTTGTTACATTTGATATTAGTAGGTACACTGTTTATTCTAAATTGTAAATAATGCAAAAACTGCTACGTTTTATAAATACAAAAAAATAGTTTTCCGTGTATACAGTGACGATACAACAATCAGATATTCCGCTAAATATAATAGTCAAAATTTAAATTAATATACATTAAAAATCGATATTAACATCAATATACACGAAAAATTAACTATTACAATATTTATTAACTGTTCAAAATACATGTTGGTACCGAGAAAGGTCTGAAGCTGGGATTCCAAAATTTAAAATACATATATTTTATTAATGCAACTGCACGAGTACGCCATCAGATCTAGAAAGAAACAAAACACTGAGCAAGAGAGAAACAAAATAACAGCGAATAACAACTTACGCCGTCGACAGGATCTGCTTCATCAGCTGAACTAATATCATCGCCGAATTCGATATCTTCATCGAGACCATCCTCCACGAATGTGACAGTGTCATTAATACGAACAGTTTCGGGGAATTCACCGTACGTTTTTAGGTTCCTAGCCTCATCTGGTGTATACTTCAAGATTACATCGGCTTTGGCATCTTGGTAGTCTCGAAGGCCGATCAGGATAATATCGCCTTGATTTATCCACACCTATCGGTGAGTTACAGTTTATAATTGTTTTAATGAGGAATCAAACTTACTAACCTTTTTCCTAAGTTTTCCACGAATGTGACATAACCTCTTTGTGCCGTCAAAGCACATAGCTTCCAATCTGCCATTGCCTAACATTTTTGTTACTTGTGCATATTCTTGGCCATCTTCTTTGAATACTAATTCACGTTTTTCAGTCTCGTTTTCATTCTTACCCCTTCTGCGATTTTTTCCTCCCTTTCCTTAAATTAGAATGTTTTTCATGTAACATGTTGAAATACAATGACATTTCACTTTTACATATGTCAAAATTTATGTTTTAAGCCATTGATTATGAAAAAAATTGCACAAATTTTATAGAGATTAAGATATATTGAACAGGGTAAAATAAAAATTAATAAAAAGCATTGTGAAATGACATCACATACGCACATTTATTATATGTCTTAATAACGGTGGTATATAGCAAGTTTAGTATCTGAGTATGAAGAGTTATATATACCTTTATTCTTCGGCATTTTGAATTTGTTTTCACTGACTTAGATGTACAATTTTAAGAAAATTTATGTTTTAAGCCAAGAACTGGCCTGTCTTCGTGCACAGACAGAGCCGCGCAAAGGACTGTGGGTACAGGATTGCTCAAAGTTAGTAAAATTTTGATAATTAAAAACCCTATTTTCTATTTAGCAAAAATATACTGAGATTTCTATCAATATTTCTCCCATATGAAGGTGAAAGAGATAATAATGACGTTTGTTAAAATAATACAATTTATTTTGCTTACTTTTAACATTAATTTAATAGTCGTAATTTGAATGTAGGTAGAGATTTAGAGAGTTTAGGTAAAATACGGAAGATTTAATTAATTTGCATTAATTGACATAAAACAGTTGTTTTAAATTGTTATCTAAAAATCAATCAAACTATGGAATTGAAAAAACGTGATCAAGGCGGAAGAAGATAAAAGAAAAGACGTACGACGTCAGAGAGAAGCGAACCTTGCGCCACCTACTTCCGGTATTTCAGAAGAACAGTCATTCGTGTCAAAATGGATTCTCTATCTCAACGCGACGAACATGAATCCTGTGCAAAAAGATTGAAACTCGATTTAACCGAATCAAAAAGTAGTGTTCTGTGTGATGGAGGTGCTTTTGGAGACTTTTCTGCGTTCAAAGACATCCATATCGATGCTTCAGAAGGTAAAATTTGTAAAATATGTTTGATTGTTTAGCTAAAATATTCCAAGGAAAATGGCGCTGGGAACAAAATCGAAGCGCCAGACATTTTGTGGGAGGGGCGTCCGAAGGCTAGGTTGGGTGCGGCTGTGATAATAGAAAATTATTTTTAAATACCACAAAATAAATCGAATATCTTTTGATTCCCCCAAATTTAACTTTTCATGTCCTTGAAATTTTATATGTTTAATTTCGTTATTTTACAATAATTATGTACCTACTTTGGATACAAAAATAAATATTTTATACAAATAAATTTGTACTATTTCTTTTAATTCTTCAATATAAATATTGACAATTAATCACATTCAATTTTTTATCATTCTCTTATCAATTTTTATTCAGCTTAATCCAAATGGATTCGACACCAGCGCCAAAGTAATTCACGTTTATTGTGCAGGGAATTTTAAATAGTGAATTTTGTCATGCCATCGGAACAACGAAATTTGAATTTTCCGCAAAGAAATATTAAATTATTTCATTTGCCCTTTTTTCATCTTGTAAGTAGAGACAGTATTTTAATGGCTTTATATAATATTTCATTATTAATTTAGCTATTCCATGTAGTAGCCTTTATTATTTTGTTCACACATTGCATATTCACAAAATAGTCATTTGTTTTAATCAGATGTTGTATTGTTCAAAATTTGTCTGCGGCTATAATGCTCTGTTCACACATGCATTCTTTCATGCTTCTGAATCCTGGAAAAAAATAAATTCACTGTTTTCCTAAATTCATTATCTGAATTACAAATTCTTATTTTTCAAGGCTCAAGATTCAATTTAACTGCACCGTCTCACCATTCTTTTTGTCACGATTAAAAGCATGAAAGAATCCTTGTGTGAACAGGACTTAAAATAATTTTTTCATTGAATATTTAATATAATCATAGTCGTAGATAAAGTATTCTACTTATTCTTAAGGTCGATTTCTATCGTCAAACTCTTGTTGAATAATGTAGTATTATTTTATAATGTGACATCTTCTTCAGGGGTATCACCAGACTGTGATTCTGGCTACGATGCATCAACCATGGAGTCAACTTCGTCACTTCTCATCACATCACCAAACGGAGACACATTCGACACCACAGGAGATACTCATGAGTCGTTGTCTGAGATGGCGGATCCAGACTTGGAGGACGACAACGTCAGCACCGTCAGCAACCTCTCAGATCTGTCTGGACTCTCAGACCTGTCCGGACAAGAGTGGAAGCCCTTGGCCGGGTCCATTCTGTGGGTAAGTAGCTGAAACAACATCCAGTGGCGTATTTTAAAGTGTACTTTTTGTATTAATGCATATTACGGAACGTAATCTTATAAGAGCGTTTAATCAATCAATCATTCAATTGTGCGTCAATCGTAACTATATTTTTATTACTGGTACATGGTTGTTACATCAAAATTTTGTGGAATAGGTACAGAAACAAATGTCCAATGGAATAGACCCGAGAACGTTGTTGTCCAACCTTGGCACGGACCCAAACAAAATTCCAGACTACATGGATGACGTCACATTATGGAAACTTATCCTAAATATGATGGCCGAACCACCTCGCAGACACAAATTGAGGCATGTTAACACACTCGACGATGTAGTCCGATTATTAAGAGGTAATATTTTTTACTTTTCCCTAAAGTGTATTTCGAAAATTGTATCATTCGATTATTCAAAAATTGTATTTTAATATAGGGCGTTCGGAAAAGCTGTGATAAGCAATGATATTCCATAAAAAAATTAAATCTGCTGTAGCTGCCACAGTACTTTCCCGACTATAAATTTTAATAACTTGCTTTTCGTATAGACTTTAATTCAGCAAAATTTAAATAATTTTTTCTTTTCCTTCGAAAGATCTAAGTTGATATCAACTTCGACATAATTTTAATAACATGTAAGAAAACAATTGTCCATCGTTTAAATGTTGTTTTTGATTCTTTGACTAGAATTATTGCCCAGAGAGCTTTAATTCGGAGAAACAATTGAAAATAGCATAAATATCATTTTTTTGCATTTCTACTAACCTTATTTTCCCGAGAGATAAACAAATTTATTAAATAAAACAATTTACGATCGTTTAAATATTATTTTTATTCTTCTACTAGTATTCTTTTCCACATCGACTTTTTTTAAATCCATGATTTTTGGGTTCAGTATGGTCAAAATCGTGCAGGTTCATCAAATTCTAGAACTGTCAAAAAATCACTATTACAATAATACTTGCACAGGTCGGGGAAGTAAAAATTGTTTAATTCTAGTCAAATATTTACAAATTTAAACGAAAAACCCTCGGAAAAACCGTAAAAAAATTGTATTAGGACTTTTGTCTCAGAATCAATCAAATAATCACAAGTTTTTCAAAAACTATATTACTATTTAATTTTGATACATACCCAACTAGGGTATGGTAGCCTCACACATTATGAGTCATCGGTATAGATGTATATTTAACCGTATATGCGGTTACCAGCATTGTACATATTCATAGTTTTTTTATTTTCTGTAATCAAAAAGACGTTAATCTATACCGGGCGTAAGAACTGTCTAACATATTTTTCTCAACAGGTGCAAAGAACATAATCGTACTGACTGGAGCCGGCGTTTCGGTTTCCTGTGGCATTCCGGACTTCCGGTCTCGCGACGGGATCTACTCGCGACTAGCAGTAGATTTCCCCGACTTACCAGACCCGCAAGCAATGTTCGATATTCAGTATTTCAGCCAAGACCCGCGACCGTTCTATAAATTCGCTAAAGACATATACCCGGGGCAGTTCAAACCTTCTCCCTGCCACAGATTTATCAAACTCCTCGAAAGGCATAACAAGCTGTTAAGAAATTATACGCAGAACATAGATACGTTAGAGAATGTCGCCGGCATTGAAAATGTCGTGGAGTGTCACGGGTCCTTCGCTTCGGCGACGTGTACCAGGTGCTCGTATAAATGTGACGCTGATGCCATCAAAGATGCGGTTCGTGAACAACGGATTCCCATGTGTCCTAAGTGCTTGGAGGAACGGGGGAATGTGCAATCTGAGGAAGTCGAGTATAAACGTAAGTTGTTAATAAACTTATATTTGAAAGGCTGGATCATGATGGATGTAACCGATTACTAATTCTGATGTATCAGTATTTCTATGTTACAGTTTATAATAACACGGAGCCGTTGTTCCATTTCTTGGATTATATACTTTAAATTCAATTAATTGCGAAGAACTAGAAATTTTTTTCACAAATTTGACAATTTAAAAATTATCTAAATATTGTTAAACAAAATAACAACACCGCACACTATGAGATGCAAATTTGGCAGTCAAACATAAAGCTTTGTATGCAACAAGTACATAATTGGACTTTATAGACTCGCCTTAATTATCAGCCTCGCTTGTTGCGCTCGCTCTGCCATAAACTTCGGTTCGTCTAAAGAAACTCCTAAATTATGCACTTATTATATAAATAGCTATTTCACAAAATGAATCAAAATTTATCAAAAATACGATTTAATAGATTTTAATTTGATTAGATTTGAATAGATTTTAGTGACCCTATAAAATTCAGTATTTTGTTAAAAATACTTATCATGCATTTGTGCAGTATAATTTCTAACCATCTGTCGTCTCTTTTATTTTGAACAATAATTGATGTGAATCTTATATCCGCGGACGACTTGCCACCTTAATATACTATGATTTGTTTGTTTTCTTGCAGATATGGTATCACAGGGTATAATGAAACCAGACATCGTGTTCTTCGGAGAAGGTCTTCCCGATCACTTCCACGAGGCAATGGCAGCGGACAAGAACCGTTGCGACTTGTTAATTGTTATAGGTTCTTCATTGAAAGTTCGTCCTGTTGCACTAATTCCCAGCTCTTTACCTGAAGATGTGCCCCAGATCCTCATCAACAGAGAACCTCTGCCGCACTGTCACTTCGATGTTGAACTTCTCGGAGATTGTGATATTATCATCAACCAACTTTGCCACATGTAAGAAAGATTCATAATCTTTAAACTCCTTTAAACACTATTCACACTAGGATTCTTTCATGCTTCTGAATCTTGGAAAAAAAGAAATTCACTGTTTTGAAACTACCAATCAATTCGGTATTCTTCTTTGCCAAGACTCATTGAAGATTCAATTTAGCGGCGCCGCTATTTGATTGGCAATTCTCACCGGGTTTATTTTTCTCAAAATTAAGAAGCATGAAATACTCCTCTAAGAATCCTTGTTTGTTACATACATCCATCAAACTTGACAGTGACAGCCTTATGAGTTATAAATAATATATTATATCGTGTGTGCGGTTATCATTTGTCAACTCATAAAAATTCGTGGTTTTGTTCCCTCTTAAATTGAATTTTTGTATACAACATTTATCACGCTTTTTATCAAACTTGAATAAGTGGAAGCCTCATACTATGAGACATCAGTATAAATTTACTTTACCGTGTGTGCGGTTACCAGCCGTCAAATCATGAAGATTCATTGTTGTTAGTGGAGAGAACACCACAGCAGATATTTTTGTTGCTTCTTAAATTGCTGTATTTTTATTACATACATAATCTATCACGCATTTTACCCAACTTAAGTAAGTGACAGCCACAAGAATAGATGCTTGTGCGGTTACCAGTCGATTCACTTAGGGTTGGTAGTGGAGATTATACCACAGGTGATATTTTTGTATTGTAATTGTTGTATTTTGGCTCCAGGTTGGGAAAGCCGTGGACAGAAAGCTGTTGGCGGCCAGAACCTTTGCGAGAAACCACACAACTCTTACCTCCAGAAATCACACTGCCCTCGCCGTCAACACGAAGATTCCCCATCGAAAATACAAACGCACAAGTAAGTGACAGCTTCGAAGACGTAGACAGTCAATTATTAGCTTCTAGTACAGAGTCTTGTGATATTGAAACAAAAACTCAAGACTCTTTTGTAAATAACGTATCCGAGCCCAACTTCACAAGCGAAGATTTAAAAACAACAACGAAAGAGCGACATATATCGATAGATTCAGCCCGGGATTCCGGCATCGGTGACAGTTCTTGCTCTAATTTAATCAAAGCAGAAGAGGAAAGCTACGACAGTTCGCACGTAGGAATGGGCAATTTCTGGGAACCGAAGTTAAAACGGAGTCTAGAATCCCGCCTTCCTGAAAATAGTTATTATTTGGTGCCACCTTGTAGATACATCTTCCCAGGTGCTGAAGTGTTTTATGATCCAGATGAAAATTACACCTTTAGCGACGATTCGTCAGATTCAGAATCATCTGATAGTGATTCTGAATCTGATGATAATAAAACTGAAACTGAAGAAAATGGAAAAGCAAATGATGCGCCTAATATTGATTAATTTTATTTGTATAAGACATGTTCATTTCAACAAGATTTGTTTATTTGGAACCAAATTTTTAATCTAAAATAATTTTATTGAATTTTTTAGTTGTTTTATGTTCATTATTTGTTAAATAAAATAAGTAATATTATTTTCCAGAGACTGCTATTGAATGAAATTTATTTTTTGTACTTTTATTTTAAAAATTAGGCTTGTGATCTCTGTTCCATAGAAAAATGGTGTGTATTAAGCCCTGTTCACACAAGGATTCTTTGTTGATTCTTCTGGATCTTGGATAAAAAGAAATTCAATGTTTTGATTCTATTTAGCGCTGCCGCTATTTAATACATATTTTTTTAGGATTATTTATTTCCCATTTTAAAAGCATGAAAGAATCGTCAAAGAATCCTTGTGTGAACAGAGCATTAAGAACTTCGAATGTTGTGGTTCTGTAATACATTTTGAGGTTATCTAATTGCGTTAAAGTTTGCCGTGAAGAACACGTACATCTTTAAATCGTTAGATAAACGTTTGTCCAGTGAAAGAGTACCTTATTTTTACGTTGTAAAGTTAGATCGTAAGGTTATTTATAATGGTAAACTGTGTTTTATAGTTATAGTGCAAAAGTGTTTAATTTATTGTATTTTATACTGATGAGAAGAGTGGACGGGTGAAGATGTATTTGTGAGTACATTAACAATTATTTCATTTGCATTTCTTTTGACTTTGTTACCATTTTATACAGTACTATTATTTAAAGATCTAGTTTTAATTAATTTTAGTGTTCATGTTTAAAATTAATTAGAACAACATCTTATATGACGAATTTTAAGGTTAATTAATTTACAATGATAGTGTTGTATAAAATTGTCTTATTCTTGCATATTAAAGAGATCATCTCCTTATTGCATAATAAGGAAATTATCTCTTCATATTTTTTGTGTTTAGCTGTTGGAAAGTTCTGTACGTGATACAACAAAAGTTGGGCGAAGTTAAAAACCCCTGAACTATAACTACATTTAAGATGTCAATGTGCATTGTGTATTTTAATAGAAAACGTGTGTTACATTCAATTCTGAACATAATTGAGACGAGTACAAATATATATTTTATTAGTTACAAATAGGTATCGTCATAATACATTGTACAGAGTTGTTCAATAACTTAAAACCGAAAACCCGAACTACATAGCTTATGTCATGCTATGCCAATGCTACATCATAAAATTGAAAATGTTTATTTCCAATGGAACCGATCACCTAGGCTATGTACTTGCAGTTATACTCGATAGCAGTTCTTAGCATCGCTTATAAAATGTATAAAAGCTTCATTCACGTAAGTAAGCATTTAGTTTTAAGGTTTACATTTATGTTTACGTTTAAGAAAGTTTGAATATATTTAACTAAATACTAGCATTTACAATGCTTGAAAGTGGGACGTGTGAATGCTCATATTTAGTTATATGAATTTAAACGTAATCATAAGTAAACCTTAAAACTAACTGCTTATGTGAATGAGGCTTAATTTTTATAAATGCATTTTTTGAATAACTCCTGTCTTATAATATAGTGAATATATGATATAGCATTGGTATAGCATGACATAAGCTATGTGGTCCGGGTGTAATTCTGCAAAATTCTCTAGCTCTTTGGGTAATTCTTATGATAACTTACGAATGTAAATATTAAATATAATACTGTATAATATTCTCTCAGAGCATATTCTGTTTTGTGTGTTATTTGTGTTTTGTGTCTTAGAGTTAATATTTTATATGTATGAACAAAATTATATTTATATTTTAAATATTCCGAGGTAATTATATACAGAAGAAGCATTTTCTTATTATTGATATTATTACGGATAACACTTGTTACGAGAAGAATTGGTTTGCTCTGATTGAAAACACTCAGAAATGGTTGTGCATACATTATGGTATTTTTTATAAAAAGAAAAAATTGAAAAATATTCCCTATTTTCGCTTTTCACTACTCAGTGTAACATTATTATAGCCTTAAAGTTTAGCTCATATTTAACTAGACTTGTAAGTTATGTATATAGATTTATATTTTGTTATTGATTTGTGTATAATTTTTTATTTATATTCAAGGAAAATTGTCGACAGTATTTTGTTGTTAAATAAAATTATTTTTAAAGTCATTAGTGAAGTTTCTTTGTATTTAAAGTTATAAAATAAGCAAAATATTACTGACAATTTTTTCATAGATTTCAAATGGTTCTGGTTATTATATAGAATTCCTATAATTATCTCCATTTCACTTAGTTTCTGATTGATCTGAAATTAATATTTATATTGTTATTTAATTGTGTATCAATCAGAAACCGATACCATAATTTATATTATATAAAAATTGTCATTTTGTTAAAGTTTTATTATTATGTAACCAACCAAATTATAATTTGCATCACCTTTATGTATATAGGTGCATCTAAACCATCATAAATGTTTCCTAAAGCAATACATTTCTTCTACAAATTTAATAGTTTTATTTTACCATAACTTACAATAAGCCGATCAAAAATTACAAAAATTTAATTATTTTCCCCACAACGTTATAAATAATACACACAATATATGTTTGTTTTTAGATAAATATTGTTATGAATTACCTAAAAGTTAATAAATTAATGAACTTGCTTTTTGACCGATACAGTTTCTTGTATTATAATTTTTGACCAATAGAACAGCATTTCCAAAAAGAAGAATAAATGAGACAATCCTAATCTGATTGCTGTTTTAAAATGTATCTTAAGCCCTGTTCGCACGAGGATTCTTTGAAGATTCTGAATCCTGAAAAAGAAGAAGTTTCAAGATTCTGAATCTAGAAAAAAATCATGGTTTTGAAGCAATCAATAAATTATAAATTAATTTTTTTCAAGACTAATTGAAGATTTAATTTAGCGGCACCGTAATTTAACAGGTAATTCTCACTAGAAAGAAGAAAACTTCTTCTTTTCCAGGATTCAGAATCTTGGTAGAATCTTCAAAGAATCCTCATGCGAACAAGGCTTTATAAAATGATTAATTTTGTACTATAAGAAATTTCTAACAGCATTTACTAATATGGTTAAGTAATATTTTAAAAATGATGGGTAATTCTAGTTAAAATACTGTTATTTTATAATAGATTCATTTAAAAAAGAAAGAAAGAAATTAAGGTCGTCACATGATAATTTTTATTGTCGACCACCTTTCCTTGTATTTGAAAGTGTCCAATACTGTTAATTTATGCATTTCTATTTGATCGACAGCAAATTTTGATTTTATAATTAAGGTTGCAGAGTGTTTAATTTCCGGTTTAAATTTCGCGGCTAAAAATAAGCCGTGATTTGGCAATCGATTTGCGCGCTCTAGCGGCAGCCGTACGACAAAAGTCATTTCAACGCGCATATAAAAGCAATGACAGGTGTTAAGCTGTCAGTTGGAAGTTTAAATTACGCGTGATAAGGTGTATTTCATTTCATAAACATCGTAATTGTGCAAAATGTGTGGTAAGTCTTCTAATGTTACATTTATTAATTGTCTAGTTGCCATTGGATTTATAACCTAAAACGATTCACACGAAATGTCAAATAAATTTTATTTTATTAATTAAAAATAAAATAAACGCGATAACATTATTGCTACGTTCGTAAAATTAATAAATGCTTTCCATTACGTGGTATGTACTCAAAAATTTTAAAAAATCTTGCCACATTGAATTGTCGCCGAAAATTTGATAATTTATCATATTATTAGATGTGCATTATTACTTAATAAACATATTCAACAGATTTTTTCAATGTTTGGCATTTATAAAGTGAAAGCTAATGGCATAATATGTTAAGGTGTGGGAATAACGTAAATATTTTTAATGTTATTCTTCGGTACTTGGTGAGGTAGGGACACAAGTAAAAGTAGTTTTACTCGCCTACAGCACAGTATCAGTTTATATTTCCTGCTAAGAGATTATAAACAAAATTGAAGCACGAAAATTGTACTTGAAAGAGATTTTTTACAGGATATATACATGGTAACATTTATCTGTATTCATCAATTATTTTTTCTTATCGAAAGATATTTTTATCAAATTTAATTGAACTATTTATTTGTATGGATTAACTACATTAACATTTCTAGTAAACGCCAACTGTTATTCTCTCTTTACTAATTTGGAAAGTAGAAAATGCTACGTTTGTTTGTTTTGAGCTGGCAATTGTTTCGAATTTGCTTCTTAAATGCTACGTTTGTTTGTTTTGAGCTGGCAATTGTTTCGAATTTGCTTCTTAGACTGCTTTAATCAAAAATTTGCTCTCTTGTACAGGTGATTCACAACTTCGAGCTTTTATTTTAATGGCATATAGTGCTCAATTCGCACTTATCACGGAACTGAAAGAATTTTTTCAAAACTCGCAATTTTAATTTCCAGGTTTTATGATCCATTAGTTTTGGGCAACTATGTTTTTAACGGAATTTCATAAATTTACTATTCTTGTTATTGCACAATTTAAAATTTAATATTATTCTATTTATAGTTAATCAGATATAATGCATTATACAGTCAACAATCCAGTGGTTTCGAAAATGTGCTTCAATGTACCTACGAAATTTAAAAAATATTTTTGTTCCATGATCAGTAAGTTGAGTTCTATATACCATTAAAATATATGCACGAAGTTGTGTATCATTTTGTATAAATTAGCCTGTCCACTATACACATTCTAAATCTATATTTTAAGTTATGAATTATATATTTCAATATACAATAATTTATGTTTGACAGACGCATAACTATTTAAAATTGCACTTAAAACTTAAACTGTTCAAAAATTTAGTTGTTATTTATATGAAATTTATTTGAAATATAAAAAAGGCGCAAACTTTATAAACAACAATTATTATAAAATTAAAATGAGTATAGTAGGCGCAAATATCGGAAGTTGAATCAAAATATTTAACTCTCAGGGTTAGATTCAATAATTTCCGCATAAGGTGCGCCAATTTTTTTTCGCCTTATTCTTGTCACGATTTTGTGTAATATCTAGCCACCACCTTAGACCTATAAGATTTGCGATCTGTCACAGCTGTCGCAGTCAGATGTTTTATTTGATACATGGCTTCCTATGATGACATTTTGATTGAAAACAAATAGACATTTTGTCTTTTGTTTCGACGTGAGTCGTGAGTTGTTTGAAAAGTCATGACGCTCTTTGAGTTTACAATTTGTAATCAAAACTTTAACTAGAATCATATTACTTACCTACCTATCATATTGATTTTTTATGTTATTATTTTATATATAATATGCACGTATCAACTCAAAATACATTAATTAATTTTTAATAATGCTATACCTAATTCTTTATTTAAAATTTAGGCATTTTGTACTTTTGCAATTTCTAATTTTAAAATTTACTTATGAGTAATTTCCAACGTTATACTCTCGTTTTTAGCTCTCGAGTTAGTTGTTGTCAAAAGTATTTGCATGTAAACTCAAAATTTCTCTTATAATTAATTTATGACATCATTGAACTTTACACATTCTTTCAATAATACTCGGAAAAAATTCTCATTTAATTTCTTATCACATAGCTGATCTATTTTAAAAAGGAAATCACGATTAATATTGATCTTTAACACCGATAGCTATTTTAATGTACTTTGTTAAACATATTTATCATATTTTTGTTTGAACAAAGTGTAAAAAGCCGGATATGTGTAATTTTAAATTAAAATTAGATAAAGTTAATCCGATGTCATTGTCTAACTTTTATCTTAGTTGTTATCTTTGAGAATTGCTTGTATGTTTATAAATCCTTACATTTTATCCGATATTATCAGAATAGTGTATTGCAAATCTAATCTTCAAGTTTTGCCTTTTGCGTTAGTATAGTGATAAAGATTTTAAAAATGTGATAATATGCGGTACTTTACCAATCGATTAGTACGACGTATTTGGATTAGCTAATTGTTTTAGGAATCGAAAATTAAAACAGTTAACAAAATCTTAATAATATAGAAATATTAGATATACCTATAGGTAGTAGTAGGAGATTAATAATTTTTTGCATTTTTATATTTAAGATGTATAAAATTGTCCTGTTATGGTTTATTTTGAGAAAAGTTAATAAACAAGCTAAAATACAGGATGTATCATAACTTCGAGTACCTATACATATACGTAAAAGTTACATACAGTTTGATATGTTGATTACGAACCAAAAATAATTTTTTAAAGATTAAAAAAAATTTATGCTACTGAACTGAATAGATAATTATTTTAAATTTTAACAAGGACAATTTAGACTATATTTCAATACTGAATATTGTAACATTCTGTTTCATAGCAATGAACAATAATTGCTCTATAGAGCCTTAAAGAAAGTAAAATTTATTTATTGCATCAAGCCTTGTTCACGTAATAATTCTTTGATAATTCTTTAATTTTAAGAAAAATAGGTCTGGTCAGAATTAGCTGTCAAATATCGGCACCGCTAAATTGAATCTTCAATGAATCTTGGAAGAAAACAATTTCTTATTCATTGATAGCTTTACACCAGTGAATTTACTTGTTCCAGGATTCAGAAGCATGAAAAAATCCTCATGAATCCATGTGTGATCATGGCTTATAGAAAGTAAAGTTTGTTGCATATACTTAAGTTTATTAATTTTTTTATCCTTTTTCACATTTCACCTTTACAATTATGAGCGGTAAAAAACAACCTTCATTTATCATCCATATCAAAGTAAAACAAATTGTTCAACTTTTTCTTTAACGGTTTTTTCCTACGCAACCTAATAAAAAACAAAATTATTTATAGAAATAAAAAGTGAATCCTTGAGTGGGCAGAGCCGGTAGAGCCACCTAAGACAAAAGATTTTCAAGTTCGCTTGTTGACATGAAGGCAGCTTTGTATCTTTTCTCATTAGGAAATTTGCTTACGCTAGAGTAACGTGTAAAAGAGTTGTTCAGGACTCTGGTGTAAGAAAGACCAGTTATCCTTGGCATTCTGGACAACGACTTTATTATAAATTATTGCAAATTTTGCAAACCTGAAAGTATTCAATGCCAGCATACTGCTTAATTCATTCATTTGGAATTTGAAGCCGCCTAAAGGTTGCAATGTCAATCTTTATCACAAGGAATTCATATTTAGTTGATACAGTTTTAATAAAAAAATGTATAAATATTAACTTATTTGATTAAAGCGACTCAATTAAAAAATATGTAAATGTACAATTTAAAGAAATGGTTAACTTCAAAGTTAACTGAACAAAACAAAATATATTCAAGTTCAAGGACTATAAAATTGAAAATTCGGATGTGGCCAGCACACGACCTCTCGCCTATACTAATCTAATAAATAATTACTTACCTTTTTATTTAAAGACTTTCATGTAAACCACATATCGAGCCGAGCCACAGATATAAACTAAGGTACAAAATCTGTCACTGTCATCATAATTCATAAATATGAAATTAAGATGTTAAAGGTTAAAGGATTTTTTTTTCTAAAATTTGTCACGACTCTGATGATTTATGCAAACCTAATTTTTTCTATAATTTTAAGCTTCTATAATTGCCGATATAAAAAAAACATCACGCGTCATAAAAATGTCTTTGCTAGACTCGGAGGCTTTGAAGAAACAAGCCTCCTCGTCTGCAATGAAACATTTTCATGACTTGTAATGTAATATACTATTAATTCGTAATCAGTAGAGTGCGGATTATATGCAGGAAAATGCAAGGGAAAATGTGATTGAAACAGGCATTGAAATAGGGCCAATATAATTATGCAGATATGCAACTTAGTTTTATTCATTTTAACTACTTTATTTATCAGCAAAATTAACTACATTTTGTCACTTTGCACAAAAATATCACATAAACAACTTATAATTTATAATAATTTTATACCATATTTCAAATTTAAAAAAATTAAATTTTTGTTTAGAAGGTATAAAATATGCAGTTATATGTGTTTATAATAAATATATGTAACAAATATTGATATAGGTTATGCAAAAATTTAAAACTATATATTTTGATCTATTTTTTGTACGTAATGCAAACATTTGTATAATATTATTAAAGTTTATCATACCAAATAATAAATGACATTTCATATTTTAAATTTTTATAATTATTTGTCAAAAAGTCAAAAATTGATTTGCCATTAATTGGATTAACACTCTAATATTTTATTTTTTGTTTTCATTGGCAAGCAAATAAATCAAAATTATAACAAATTTGTAGAATTTTTAACTTAATGTAATTGGAAAATGGTGCTAGATAGAAACAACGTTTTAAATATAAAATGTAGATAGATAACATTTAGTAGGTAAATATTCATTTTTATTAAAAAAATTCCTATTAATCTATCAATTTTCAATTTTTTTTATTCAGTGGTATTTGTATTTTCGTACTTCCAACATCCATCCAGCCACACAGACATCATCGCGAAATTATCAAAATCGTGTTCTCGGAACATCAAAACGTGCTTATCCATTGATAACTCACAATCGAAATTTTAGCATGATTACAAAACCGAATGGCGAGAGGTAAAAAATACGAATATGCACAATAATACAATTATGCAAATGCAAATAATTCGCGCTCTAGTAATCAGCGTACTCGAAATTATGATACATTCTGTAACCGATTCTTTAACACAATTTGACACTCTGGTTTTAGCTCCACAGCAGAACAATATACTAGCTACTAACTTTTAAAGTAAAAAGTTTCGCTTTCTTAATTTCAAGACCATTCGATTAATTAGCTTTATCAAAGTATTGGGGGTCACTGCTCCATTAATAGCCAAATAAAACTTCCTTAATCTAATGAAGTATCTGTAACATTTGAAATCAGGAACAAGTAACACGAACGTGTAATTTTAATATCAATGTTAAACAACCTTTCACCGAATATTGATAGCATTGGATGGACCTTCGTATTTGAGACAAAAAGACGTTTTGAGACACATTAAATTCAAGGATTTCTGGTAGAAGTGAGAGTCCTGCTCTTAAACTTGAGATTATGTCTGAGGTCTTCACCTAGAAATATAAGCTTTCTTTTTACTGTTAATACATTCAAAATTTATATAAAATATGTATTATTAATACGATATACTTTCATAGCTGTTACATTTATTTTAATTGGTTAAATTTGTATTGCGTCATTGGTGATTCTGTTATTTGCATTTGCATCTTACTAAATACCTCGCTAAATACTAAATGTTTTCGTTTTAACTGCAATTAATTTCCATTGCTAGAGTCTACTGTATAAATTATTAAATAGCAAAGAAGACAATTTATATTAGTAATGAATGTAGGTAGGTACCCAAACTTAATTGTGCATAGCAATATTGTATTATTTGCCAAATTATTTAAATACTTATACTTTAACTTTAATATTTGCATGTTCAAATATAAAAACAAGTAAACATGCAATAATAACAATTTTTTTAAAATGTACAATTTTACCTCTCCTCATATTCTATAAGAGTGGTATTGCATGCGTAATGGGTCAAAATTTGGAGTATGAGTTAGAATACGAATTTACTATATTCGAGATGATGTCTGTGTGTGTGTATGTGTGAGTGTGTGTGCGTCCGTTCGTATGTTATAAATTTTCTTTTGACGGTATATCAAAAAATATCAAACGTTAAATTACCAAATTTTATATTTAGGGTTTTAATGCGAACCTTAAGAGCCTATTAAATTTTGGTAACAATCCATTAACAGGAAGTAGTTATTACTCGCCTAAAAGCGCCTAAGAGCAACTGGGCTAAGGGAAAAACTAAGTTGGATGACTGCTATATACACTATTTCAAGGTAGCGAAGCAGTTTCTGCCAAAAAATTTCATGATAATCTATGTCCGCTCGATTAATATTCGATACCAATACGAAATTCTTTAGTTCGGCCATCTCTTATATATAGGTATACTATATTTACACATAGAACCAAGAGGAAAGAGAGTTGTGGCGGAAGGCTATGTGCTGGCCACATCAGTTTTTTTAAATAGCAGATATAAAGCTAGATTCAGTCCTATCCAATTATAAATAGGTATAAATGGCAAATTTAACCAACCAGCGCTCAAAATTCGCACTTACAATTTATTGAAATTGGAAGATTTTGGAAGCGCTGGTTGGTTAATTTAGCATTTATTCTTATTGGATAGGTCTGAATCTAGCTTAAAAGTGTACAAAATTTTAGCTCTTTATTTTCAATAATTGGTTGTTTTTTTTGCTATATTTCTCATCCATTTTCTCTCGCATTCCATTCTCTCGCATTTTCTGAACCCTTTTTCTGGAAATATCCAAAAACTAATTGCTATTCCACACATGTCAAGAATTCAATGTACTTATTGTGAATTGTTTGCATTTCCAATGAGCAAAGAAAAGTAACTGTAAATAAGAAAAGCCTTGATTACTTTATTACACTTACTTGGTGTTAGTTGATCAGGTTGACGATAGTAATAGTAAAAGTATTAAATATCAATAACATAACTGCGTGAAATTAAGTAAGAATGTACAAGGTCGATATTAGAAACAATATCCTTAATATATACAGGATGTTCCAAGTCGAGTGTAACAAACTTTAACAGCTTATTCCTGAGGATATTTTAAGCAAAAAATGTCACTGAACATGGGTCCAATTCTTTCTGGTTAAAAAAATAAAAATAACGCGAATTTTTTGAAATTTTTTGTAATCAAGACATTTTTGAAAAGCAAATAGTGTTATAAAAAAATTTATTAGTTTGACAGCTGTCATTTAGAGACATTTACAATTCTGAATTATAAATGTATTTTTTATAAGTTACAGAAATAATACGAGCAATATTTAAATTATATTAAGCATTTATATCTATAACTTATAATAAATTCATTTTTAATCTCGAATTTTAAGTATAACTATACATAACAGCTGTCAAACTAATTTATTTTTCTATAAAACGATTTGCTTTTCAAAACTGCGTATGGAGTCATCAGTATAGAAATATATTCTACCGTGTGTGCGGTTACCGCTCAGTTTTAAGGCCCCGGTATACCTACTATAAAAGTGTCGTTCGTACTTTACTAATAACTTAATTCTGGTGCACTTTAGAGAAAAAATTTATTTACAAAAAATGTCTATAATTTTATGCTTAACATCGGATTGATTCAAAAATTTCAAAATTCTCAAAAAACAAATTTCAAAATTTGATTTTTTTTATATAGAAATTGGGAATAGTTTTTGAAAAAATATTGACAATCCGATGTTAATATACTAATGTAGATTACGTGTAATTTTTTTGAAAAAGATATTTCAATCGTAGCATGAGTTATTAGTAAAGTACGTTTTTTGATGTTTTTCTAGACTTTCCATTATTCAAAACAAGTGCGAAAAGTTAGAAAAGACGATACATATAACTAGTAGGTATACTGTAAACTGTAACCAAAATTTGGTTCATAAAGCACTCGAAATGCACGAGTACCTAATTAATTTAATAAGAAACTACACTACTACTACTACACGCTAAGTATACTAGCACCTTAAAATAGTATAACTGTAAACTTAATTTTAAAAACGCACATAAACGAAAGATTTTCTATTAACTTCTTGTATTAATTATTAGGCTTATAACTATATGTTACGCAATTTGAAAGTTTGTTTTGTATTCGACTCGACTTGACATATCAAGAGCAGATTTTGAAGGCAACTGGCGCCAATTCCATAACTGGTTTCTTCCGAAGAAAATAAAAAGTTTTATTAGATTCTAGAAATTTCTTCATTTTTCAGTACAGTCAAAATATTAAAAATGAAATACAAATTCATGGCAATCACAACAATCTTGACAGCAGACATTTCAAATTTGTCTTAAAGGATTCTTTCATGCTTCTGCATAAAAATAAATTCACTACCTAGTTTGAAGCTATCAATGAAATTAGACATTTTCCAAGATTCATTGAATATTCAATTTATTTGACAGACAATTCAAATCGGAATTATTTTTTTCAAAATCCGCTCCTGTTCTGCTTCTAATTTTATTTTCAAGGATATTTTTTGCTAAATTTTACTACTGATGTTAAAATACCAAATACTAGTAGGTAATATGCAAATTTGATATTTTGCATAAGATCTCAAAGTCAAATTATTATCTATTTCCACGACAAACTTTATTAATTTCTCCGGTTTTGGAATTAATTTCCCTACTAAATTATTGAGACATGTATGTAATTAATATTTCATATATAAAAAGTTTTCTAACATGCAGTAATACATTTTTTATCTATGCGGCAAATTGTAGACATTGATTTTGTAATTTACGTTGGCGTAAGAAATAAATTGTTACATAAAAATACTTTTTATTTGTGGTAATAATAAAATTTTTAAATTACTTAATCGTTACTGATAATATAGTATAGTGAAATTATTCCAAAATTTTTTGAAAGTAAAGTTAATCAAGTAATAAAATGAACAGTAAAAAAATAGAAAACTATTAAGTCAAATTTATTTCATCTATTTGTAATCAATCTCATATACATTCTTAAGTATTTATTTTAGTAATAAAAGGCCATGAACTTCAAAATAATACAAAAAATGTCATAAATATAAAAGTTAACTGTTTCCTTTAAATTATAAATTCTAATATATTGTGCATTTTTATAAGGTAGACATTATGTTGGGTTAGTCAAGGTTTTCTTGTAAAAATACACTTAAATAATTATCTTTGTTTAAATACATAACAAGTAGAGAAAGTGTAATTAGCTATTTACTAAATATTTACATTAATCGATATTTTCACACAAATAACATTTTAATTTGTAAACAATGCGTTTCACTTTGCAAGGTAACTAATTGCTAACAAGGTACTTAAAAATTAATTTGAGATATTCATAATTATTATTTCCATATAAAAAGAGTTACCTACACGATATGTGTATCATTCGATTAACTAATTGCCATATAATTTCGAGTATTATACTATACCTACTTTATATCAAAAACTAGTGTTTATATTGAATAAATAATTCATTTTGTAAATAATAATGTAATTTTAAAATGATAATTATAAAGCCCTGTTTACACATGGATTCTTTGAGGACTCTTCCATGCTCCGAATCGTTTGAAGCTATCAATGAATTACAAATACTTCTTTTCCAAGTTCCAAGACTCATTGAAGATTCAATTTAGCGCCGCCGCACAGGCAATTCTCACCAGGAGTCTTTTTATCAAGATTCAGAAGCATGCAAGTCCTCAAAGAATCCATGTGTGCACAGGACTTACTAAAAATTTTATTAGTCAATCAAGTTAGATGCCAATAGTGAAAAGCACTGCTAATTTGAAAATGTATTATTTAATACCCAAGTAACAAAGTCCACAATTTGGTAATATTGAAGTCACTAACTGATAATCATATTCAGACGCTTTCTGCCGTAGAATATCCACGTTTCCATGAGCAATTCATTCTGACATCTTAAGACGTTAATCTTACAATATATGTCTCTTATGGTGTTTATTTGATCATAATGATAATCCTTTAATTTGTCGTTGAAATAACGACAAGAATGGATTAGAAAAATATTAGTATGTAGTAAAACATGCCCATTACTTTAAATTTATAACAGATTTACAAAATTAATATTAACTGTACAGCTTTGTTAACTATGGTATTTGTTGCAAACCGAAAACTTTATTGTTATTACTATTTGCTCATAATCGTAAATAAAATTAATACATTAGTGCAAGATAAAAATTTATTATTCTAATAAATTAAAAATGAATTTGCTGATATTGTATTACGTTGCAAAATAAATTATGATGCAATACAAATCCGCTTTTTCGTTGTTCCTACTGATTGATGTCAGCTTAAACAAACTATGTAACCTTTAATTTTTGCGAGTATTCTCTTCTATGTAATTTAAATTGATTTCATCTAAAGATTATGCTTGAGCAATCTCAGTATTGTCTCTAAAGTCTTAACGAATGTAGGAGAAAGTCAGTGTTATGCAACAACGTTATTAATATGTTGCCTATATAGATTCATATCTGTTACAGGAATTTTCGCGTATTTGAACTACTTGACCCCCAAAACAAGGAAGGAGATTCTGGAACTTCTGATCAATGGGCTCAAGCGCCTTGAGTACCGTGGGTATGACTCCGCAGGTAAGAGATTAATATATAATAATCATATCAGGTTCGAATCCACACAGGTCAAATCTCCCATCCCATGTGATGTTGGTACTTGGTTGACCATTCCAAACCAGAAAACGAAATGTCTAGAATATTCATTCAAAGGAAAATGCATGCACAAGATGATTCAAATCTAGAAAACTTATACGAAATAAAAAAACCTGCATTCAAAGATTCACTTACATTAAAATACAAATCTAGAATTTTAGATTCGGCATAAATACAAACATGGGAAAATGGAAACACAGAAAGATGCACATCAAGAAAACTTAGTTTGTCTCTTCAACTTCAACACAGGAGGGATACACAAATTTAGTTGAAAGGATTGAACAATCCAATACCATTTTCGAGTCTCACATACTCGGTTGTAATTAATTTTCCTAGATTTGCATCTTCCTGTATTTACATTTATGTTAAATCTAAAATTCTAGCTTTGAATTTTCATGTGAATGATTCTTGTAACGCAGGTATTTTATGATAGGTATACATTTTCTAGATTTGAATTTTCCTGTGTATGAATATACTAGAATTTTATTTTCTAGTGTTGAACCCATTCCATAGGTACTGTCTACTAATAATCATGAATGGGTTGACAGCTTGTAACCGCACACACACAATGTAGCGATTGCGATTGTTGAGAAATTAGTACTGTTTTTCTGGTAATTTTATTGTTGTTATGAAATTATTATAAGAACCTAGATATAGTTTTTTGCTCAAATAATTTCTAAATTTAATTTCGAAATATGAAATTTTTATGTACTCGTATAGGTATTATTTTAATACGTACCTTCTGCATTTTCTAATTTGTTGCAAATTTTATACGTCAAAATTTGAATAATTAATTATTAATTTTGCTTAAGTAATAGGTACATATTTTGTTTGAGTCATAAAAATTTATGAAAGTTCGATTGTATTGTAATGACTGATAATTAATAATATCTCACCTAATTAAAAATGTAATTAAATTTGTTTTTGAATTAAACGTGAACCTTTAACTTACTACGAGTACATTATCAAAATATGAACCAGCATTTTATTACAATAAATGCAATACAGTTATACCTTTTCCCCAATTTGGGTGTGACAGTCTTACATTTTGTAACATCGGTATAGATACATATTTTACCGTGTGTGCGGTTACCAGCCGTCAACTCATTCATGGTTGTTACTAGAAGTAGAAAGTAAACCACAGAGAAGATTTTTGGGCAGTTGAACTGCACTATGTGCCTGACTGGATTCGAATCTGAATTGTCAGAACCACAGTCACACAGCAAAATAAAAATATCTGACAACCTTTTCCTTCTTAATTTGTCATATTTTGCTTCCTATATAATTTCGCAGCAGTATCCTTCACAAACATTCCAATCCTGGCACGCCTTCATTCCTCGTTCGCCCGATTAAAATTCACGATTAATGTTTAAATTATTCTTTTGTCAATCTTAGGTGTGGCCATCGATTCTCCTGATGCTAAGGACATGATGCTGGTGAGAAAAACTGGCAAAGTTAAAATTCTGGAAGAAGAAATCGCATTGAGTAAGTATTTGAAGATATAAACTCTGTATTTTCGATACTGTAACACCAACAGAACTATATAGATACAGACAAATTGATTATAAGAATTGAAATTTTACACTAATTCATATGATACATAGTTATTAAAAACAAAAAAAACTTGTTCCATGGTACATGACTTTTTTTCTTTTGCGTTTTTCTCGAGAACTAACAAAGTTTTTAATTTTGAACAAGTTTTGTATTTACAATTTAAAACAGGTGACTATATAACACTCTAAAATACAAAGACTACTCTATGCAAACATTGCTTTGTGCAAACACAACTTCATACAAATCTCTTAAATCCAATAGCCTAAGCCCAGTTTTCACGAGGATTCTTTGAAGATTCTACCAAGATTCTGAATCCTGGAAAAGAAGAAGTTTTCTAGTGAGAATTACCTGTTAAATTGCAGTGCCGCTAAACTGAATCTTCAATGGGTCTTGGAAAAGAAAAATTTATAATAATTTATTGATTGTTTGAAACCCATGAATTTTTTTTTCAAGATTCAGAATCTTGAAACTTCTTCTTTTCCAGGATTCAGAATGTTGGTAGAATCTTCAAAGAATCCTCGTGCGAACAGGGCTTAAAACAGCAGAACCAAAACTGTAGAAACTGTGTTTGAGTTACTTCTGATAGATGGCAGCAGTGGTTGGTAACATCGTGTTAAAATTTTTACAGCAGTACTGTAACAATGGTGAATTAAACGTAACACCATTGACTAAATAATAATAAATGGTAACACAATGTAGGGTTTTTTAAACTATACTGGCCTGCGCGCAGCTTGTTGGACTGTTATGAGGGGTGGGGGGACCGCAAGGGGTGCACTGTACTCAAAATACTAGTACCCGTACCTGTTAAGTTAATAATTTTGCATACTTATTAAAAACAAAAACTTGTTTCATGCTTTCATGGTATATGGCTTTTTGCGTTTTTCTCGAGAACTCACAAAGCAATATGATCGAGCGTGGTCTCATATTGTGTAGTTTTTAATTTTGAACAAGTTTTTTTTTACAACTTTCGTCTAATATGTATAGGTCACTAACTACAGCAAAATTAAAAAAATAGTAGGGACTCAAACCGCACAAAGTAACGGTTCAGGTTCGGTTCGCGGTTCACTTTGCTTTATACGGTTCGGTTTTGTTCTGGTTTTCAAATTTCTTGGTTCGCTAAAATAACTGCGATTCGTTCCGGTTAGAGTTCCTGAAAAATGACATTTTTCCCTTATATAACAGATTTCAAACAAATACCTTGTTATTTATTGTTGATTATTGCAAGATAAATTAGCTTGGTGCTATTCGGAATAACATTAATATTATAAGGATTTTGACGCATCGTTTTATAAAGATAGTACCTACTTGCTAAGCTTGAAATGTATTTTTCAGAGGAGAAAGATTTCGAATTCGATGGCATCACCACCACCCATTGTGGTATCGCCCACACCCGTTGGGCCACTCACGGTGTTCCCAGTGAATATAATTCCCACCCTCAAAGGTCCGACCCGCATCATTCCTTTGTGGTGGTCCACAACGGCATCGTCACCAACTACAAGGAAATCAGAACATTCCTTCTCAAGAATAACTACAGCTTTGAGAGTGACACTGATACTGAAATTATTGCCAAACTGATCCATCATTTCTACAAAATGCACCCGAATTACTCCTTCAGAGAGCTGGTCGAAATAGTAGTACAACAGTTGGTAAGATCAACAAATTGTTTGCTATATTAGATTGTAAATTCTAAAAGTAAACTTTAAATTATCGACTGTTATATTGAATAATGCCTCACATAGTGTCAGTCATCGGTATAGATATATACAGGGTGATTCACTTCGTGCATATATTTTAATGGTACCTACTTAACTTACTGATCGTGGAACTTTTTTTTTAAATCGTAAATTTAAGGACAGTTTTCGCAAGCAACACATTTTTGAAACTACTGGATTGTTGATTGTGTAATGAATATCTGATTAACTATGAATGGAATAAAATTGAATATTAATTAATTATGCAATGGCAAGAATAGTAAATCTTTGAAATGCCATTTGGAAACAGTGATCCAAAACTGTTCAATTAAAAAATCTAGAAACTAAAATTGCAAATTAAAAAAAAGTTCTTTCTGTTCCTTAATAAATGCCATTAAAATATATGCTGGAAGTTGTGAATCACCTGTATTTTATTATGTGTGCGGTTATCAAAGTGCTATCTAAGTATAAATTTACTCGTCAACTTACACCATAGTGCACATTATATTTTGAATTGATAGCTGTAAGATTGCGAATTTTCAACGTGTTTCTATTAATTATCAACAGAATATTATGTTTTGATATGGAGATGTTTCACAACATCAGAATTAAAATTGATAATGTTATATAAATAAATAAATAAATTAAATTTCGACAATATGGCAATTTAAGTCTATGAGACACTGATAGATTATTTGAGGATTCTTTCATGTTTTTGAATCCCGGAAAAAATAAATTCACTGTTTTGAATCTATCAATAAATTAGAAATTCATCTTTTCCAAGGTTCATTGAAGATTTAATTAAGCGGCGCCGTTATTTCACAGGCAATTCTCACCAGGATTATTTTCTCAAAACTCAGAAGTATGAAAGAATCCTCAAAGAATTTTGAATAGGGCATCATGTAGTATCTACTAAATACTCTGTATAGTACAGGAAGTTCTACTGACCAGAAATAATAATACAAAAAATAATATTTAATAGTCGTAAAAAGCATGCATATCTATCATGCCTTATATCGTTATATCCAACTTGGATAGTATAGTAGTATAGGTGTAGTGTGTGCGGTTATAAGTCGTCAACCCACTTATACCACATGGGAAATGTTTTTGCAGTTTAATGTTTTTTTAGGAAGGAGCATTTGCTCTTTGCTTCAAATCAATTCACTTCCCTGGTGAATGTGTGGCAACTAGACGCGGATCCCCACTTTTGGGGGGAATCAAAACTAAGACCCGTCTAGCAACCGACCATATCCCCATTATGTACGGCAAAGGTATGTTACTTTTCATTTTGTTGTCAAGTACTTAATTGTTGTTACTCTCAAGTAATTATTTTAATATTTGATAACGTAAATATAGTCTTGTTTTGTAGACTTTGAACAATCCTTTGATAATATTTTAGCTAAATTATTTTGTTTGTAAATATAAATTAGTAAATATCACAATAGCTGTAAATACGCACTAGGTATCATGTTCGGTAAAGGTAGGATGCGGTATTTTCTCTCTTGCATGATTTTCTACTAACTCTAAAGGCTGGGGCTCTTTCTTATTTACTAATAAAGCTGCATGCGTATTAATTTGCTAGAAATGGGTCTAACTACAAGTGAAACAGGTAAAGGTGTAGAAACTACCTCTTTCCTAATTCCGTTCACGGGTGAATGCTGGCATGTTTTGATTACATAATTAATAAGGTGTCTAAATTGTTAAATATGAACTAATTATTATAATTACTTTCTTAGGAAACGTGCATGCTAGCATGTTTTTATTTAGTGCTCTAAATCCATCCTCGTTCCATTTTAATTTCATTGCGCTCTTGAACTAAACACAGGGGGACCGTCTATCCATTTTAAAATATAGTTTCAACACTTACATTTTTATACAATACTTATTGAAAAGATCTATGATGTATCATAACTTCGAGTACATTCGTAAACGGTACATTCAGTTTAATATGCTGATTAATGCCGAATTATATGAATTATTCAGAAATACGAAAAATTAAGAATATAGGTAGTTTACATAAACGGTCCAAGTACTACTGGATTCGCATAATTACTATTAAAAATAAATTTAATGAGTACCTAGATATAACTACATTAATTTATAATTATTGGAAATTATGTTAAAATCATTATTAATCCAGTAGCTTGAAAAATATTCTTTTAAGAATTTTTGAAATATTTTGTTTGATCCGTAATCAGCAATCAAACAAACTATATATACCCTTAACGTATGTACTTGAGTACAGTACATTCTGTATAAGTATAACTATATATTGTTGTGTTTTTCTAATTTTTGCATTTATCAATGCAATAGTTTAAAAAGATTTTCACTTCATGTTATTATAAATTATATTCTTAATAAAATGAATGCAATTGGTTTTAAATGACCTTAACTATAAGTCATTTTCGCAAAAATGCTAGGTAGACGATCCCCTTAAAGATTACAATATTTGCAAGTATATTTCATGATTGTGATAGTTGAACAATAATATATTTGTATAATCAACAATATTTTATATGTGACAGTTTACTTTAAACTGCTTATTTGTTATGTTTTGAATAATTTAATTAAATGGAAATGTTTTCTTTCCAATTTCCTTTGCATGGTCGTGTATCCTTCCGTCTCCAAAGATGACACCATCAAGAAAGGTATTTCTTTTTTTAACATTTTTTTCCCAATCCCTATGGGAGCACAAACTTGCAACCAAATTTAACTACTTTCTTATCTGTACAATATGTGAAAACACTATTTGTTTATAGTTATCTGTTAGTTACTAATATACCTATTTTATTGGAACTACTAAAATGGGAAATTCTTATACTTGTTATATTTGGTTGTTTTATTATTTGTATATTATGTTTTATTTGTTTATTTGACATGGAATATAATGCATGATCTGTTTCCGTTTTTGTGATGCACTATATTTTGTGTCTGTACATTGTGTTGTATGCATGACGTCTCTTTAATGTATTATACACGATTCTAAATTTACATTAATTTATCTACGGCTACTAAATAATACATTCATTATTGATCGGATATCCACAGAAAATGGGACAGACTTTATACTTAGAAATTAGAATTTGTATTCTCAATTTATTTTAGAGAAAAATGTGCAGTTTTGTTTAATAAAATTGTGCCTTTGTCCATTTTTTCTGTAGATATCCGCTATAATTATGTTTTTGATAAATAATACTATTATTAGTCCAGTACATGAATAATATAATAAAAACTCTCAGATTTTGACCAATAGAAATTACTGTAATACAACAGTATCTTAATAAATAAATATTGTGTCATTTGCAAAAAATAAATACAGAATGATTCACAACTTCGTGCATATACTGTAATGGCATATAGTGCAATTTTAGTTTCCAGACTTTCAAATGGAATTTAATAAATTTTATTTTCTTGCCATTGCCCAAATAATTTAAATTTAATTTATATCCACTCTATAATTATCAATCCAGTGGTTTGAAAAATGTGGTTCTTGCGAAAACTGCCCTTAAATTTACGAATTTCTAAAAAATATATGCACGAAGTTGTGAATCAGCCTGTATATTTATTTCATATTTATAAATTAAAATGTATTATTTAGTCTAGTCAGTATAATCGTGGATAAAGAATAGTATTTTAGCCGAGATTAATAAAATAATAGCACATTCTAATAATTACGATAAATTTCTGAAGAGATAATCAGTAAATGGTTCTTAAATAATATATTTTTTTGAATTTTATTTATTTTAATTATGACTAAAGTAAATATTTATTTGATTTAAGAAGTATATTGAATTGTGTATAATGCATTAAATTAAAATGTTCTACAATGTTTGTTTATTTATCTAATTCATAGTATTTCTGTTTTTGTTTGATTTCCTTGGCACTTCAATAGAGTCGGACTCCAAAACACAAGGTATAGACCTATGTAATAATTTTATTTTGCTTTTTCCACATAAATGTGCTTGAATCTGTTGCTTATGCTTTCTGCTTGATTAGAATTTATTCGTAAATGTTTGTTAAAGTAAAAGAATATGGAAAACATGTCTTCCAGTATTTGGTACGTATTTGCAGGTGGTGGGCGCGTTAGCTGCCAAATTTATGTTATAAAATTAATATTTGCAGAACAGCAAATGTTAATTTTACTGGTACAGTGTAAAACTTAATATTTTTTGTTTCTTCTGTGATAATTTTATTCATCTAATGCTAATTTTCTCAAGTCTGTATTAAGTTTTACACTTGAACAACATTAGAAATTGAACCTGTTACTATTAATTTGATTTTAAACAGAACATAGACCTCATGGTCGCACAGAACTGCCAGTTATTCCAAGATCTGACTCTACATCAGAGTTCCAACCGTTGGAAGACAAAGAAATCGAATATTTCTTTGCTTCTGATGCTTCAGCAGTCATCGAACACACCGATAGAGTCATCTACTTTGAGGTATGTATACATTTGCAACTAAAATTCTATTTATATGTTGTTAAAATAATTCAATACAAATTTGATTCATTGGATTTGAACATTTAGTAAAAAATATATTTAACATAAAAAGACAGTTAAGTTCTAAGTTATGAATGATGAATATTTTAGGACGACGATGTAGCAGCAGTAAAAGACGGAATTCTATCCATTCACCGTCTTCGTCGTAACATGGACGATCCTCACGCTCGTGAAATCACAACTTTAAAAATGGAATTACAACAGATCATGAAAGGCAGCTACGACTATTTCATGCAGAAAGAAATCTTCGAGCAACCCGAATCAGTCATCAACACCATGAGAGGCCGTGTCAACTTCGAGAACCAGACAGTATTCTTGGGCGGTATTAAAGACTATATCCCAGAAATCAAACGATGCAGACGGTTGATGCTGATTGGCTGTGGTACTAGTTACCACAGCGCTGTTGCTACTAGACAGCTGTTGGAAGAGTTGACAGAACTGCCTGTTATGGTGGAATTGGCCAGCGACTTTTTGGACCGTACTACACCTGTTTTCAGGGATGATGTCTGTTTCTTCATTTCTCAGTCTGGTACGACAATCTTTTAAATTATACCAATGGGGTCGTTTACTATTTTCAGTTTAAATATTGAAGATAATACATATTATTAGTAAAATTACGTATTTTACTAATAATACAGTTATACCTAGTCAAAGCTACGCAAGTAGTTAATAAAATAAGCATTTTTGAACGCATTCCAAACAGCAATATAGCGAGTGGCAGTGTGACGTCAAACATTTGACCAATAAGCAAGGAATGTTAAGCCTTGCCTGAGCCACATGGCCACACCGTTTTGAACAGAGTTGCTTTAAAAACTATGTTTGATTTTCATTTATATTTAATATTTAGTACTAAAATTAGGCTTTTTGGACTTATTTGACAATGAATAAATTGCAGCCCAATGCTTCTTTGCAGACCGTTCCGTTACTAATGATGACTGTCTGAAAATAGTTTCAGACTGCTGCTCATAAAAATTTGTTCCAAGTATTTATAAAAGTATATTTTATATTATTTAACGAGCACAGAATGTAGGCTATAATTCAAGAGAATGAAAGTTTATGCACGAGCTAAAAGCGAGTGTATAATCATCCGAGTTAATTATAGCAATTATGTACGAGTCAAATACGTCATCTACGACTTTTAAAATAAAACATTTCGTTACACACTTTTATTTATTAAAATATTAATCTAACCTCACATTTTGGAGAGATGATAGATGACATTTGTGTTGAATAATGGACTAATAATACAATAGTGTTGAATTATGCATTCATAATACAATAGTGTGTCTTATGAACGGGTATATTTTACTACAGTTATCTACATAATGAATGTATTATTCAATGGTCGTAGATAAAAATTTATTAAGTTTTGGTTAAATTTAATATTACAATTTTCAATCAAAATTAATTCTAAATGTCAAGTTTGTTTACATTTATGTTTGTTTTATTTAATTTCTTCATTTTATATGATGATATAGATGAAAAATTACAAAGTTTCTGTTAGTTGATATTAAAAATCGTAGAAAAAAGTTATGTGTATGTCTGGCTGAAATTATTTTAGCAGACTTCGACTAGTTGCAGCCCTCGTGCTATCGTGCTATAATTTCTAGCCTCAATCTGCAAAAGGCTGCTTTCAGCCCTTGGCATTCAAATAACTATTTTTCAACATTATTACCTGAAAATTCATTTAAAACAATTTAAATAGTATACGACCCCATTATTACGCCTTGTTCATGCTTTTGAGAAAAAATTCTGGTGAAGTTTACCTGTCAAACAGCGGCGGCGCTAAATTGAATCTTCAATTAGTCTTGGAAAAGAAGAGTTTTAATTCATTGATAGCTTCTTTTCTTCCAGAATTCAGAAGCATGAAAGAATCCTTGTGTAAACAGGACGTAAATATTAATGATTATTCTTCTAGGTGAGACTGCCGATACTTTGATGGCGCTTCGCTACTGCAAACAACGAGGTGCTTTAATTGTTGGCATCACAAACACAGTCGGAAGTTCAATTTGTCGCGAATCACATTGCGGAGTTCACGTAAACGCAGGCCCCGAAATCGGTGTTGCTTCTACTAAAGCCTACACCAGTCAGTTCATTTCTTTAGTTATGTTTGCTTTAGTTATGAGCGAAGATAGACTTTCTCTCAGACCACGCAGAACCGAAGTAAGTCTTCAATATAATAATACAAATATTTATTTATGACAAAAATACAGGTTGTATCATAACTTCGAGTACATACGTAAGGGTGTATACAGTTTGATATGCGGATCACGGATCAAAAACAATTTTTCAAAAATTCCAATAATAAATTAACATAACTGCTAATAATTTTAATAGACTATTTCCATTATGACATCATTTGACTGCAGCGCTGTGGCAGATTCGGAAATTATTCTGACAGTAATTACAATAGCTTTGATTTTGGTTATGGTTGTTTGTTGATATTTGTAATTTTAATTATAATTATGGATAAAAATATATTACATTATTTAAGAGAAGATGATTTGTCCGAGGCAAAATTAAAATACATTACTATAAATCAACATTCAGTAGCTAAAATATAACGATGGCTTGAAAAACCGTGTGCACAACGAAAGATTTAAAAACTGAATATTTACAATAAAATTTATGTATTATTCTTTATTGTAATGTAATGCGAACCTTCTACACCGTCAAAATACTAATCAAATCTAGCGTTATTTAAATACGGCTGTTAGAATAGTTCAGCCAGCAACCGCTGGCGCCACTATCGATTCCTAAATGGAAATCGTCTATTGTAAATGAATGTAATTTAATCACAGCTCTCTGCATGTGATGACGTACGAACCCGGAGTTCCGTGGTTTAAGTCTCTCGGCCGGCAGTGTATGATTGTCGTTAAATTGTAAAAACATCTTGCAATTAAATCGCAGTCGTATGCTTCAAGTTGATCCTCTTTGTAGTCCTGGTTGCAAGAATATCTTCGTTGCCGCTTTGAATTTCAATGGTCGTCGCACGAATTGAGATTCTGACTGCGCCAAGACGAATCTGTCTGTTGATTGGATTCCGCTATAAAAACATCAAAATCCTATTGAATAGTTACCAACAAAATAAAATAACTTCTGATAATTTAATTTTAAATGAAAGTCATTATATTAGGTGTTCATTAAATTTATTTTAAATATGTAGTAATTATGCGAACCCAGACTTAAAATGGACCGTATAATTTCTGAAAAATTCTTTTAAATTCGTAATAATTAAATCTAACTCTATATATCGTATGTACTCGAAGTTATGGTACTCCCTGTACTTATGAAGAAATATTTTGTAATGATTATTTCGTAGATCATTGCTGGACTTAAACAATTGGACGAGCAAATCAGGAAAGTGTTGAAGTTAGATGAAGAAGTACAGACCTTGGCTAAAGATCTCTACCAACAGAAGTCTTTGTTGATTATGGGTCGCGGATATAATTTTGCGACTTGCTTGGAAGGCGCACTGAAAGTTAAAGAGTTGACGTACATGCACAGTGAAGGTATCATGGCTGGAGAACTTAAACATGGACCTCTTGCTCTTATTGATGATTCTATGCCTGTTATGATGATCATCATGAAAGATGATCCTGTTTATGTCAAGTGCATCAATGCTCTTCAACAGGTAAGATTACTCTTTCAACTGGAGACCTATTCTGACAATACCGTTAAAATATGAAACATTCGGCTTATTTATTTGGCTTTTGTCTGTGAGTATATAGCGTTTTGTAATTTCTTTGTTTTGATCAATTAGCCTTTTTGAAGACTATTATTGTTAATAGTGTTTTTCTTGTTTTGTTTAGTTTCACTTATTTACTTGTTGTTTTTACCTCTCGCCTCATATTCTATAAGAGAGGTATTGTAATGGGTCAAAATTTTCGAGTATGAGTTTTTGGTGGATAAGCACGTTTCAGGGTCTCTACAATACGAATTTACTATTTTCACGATGATGTCTGTGTGTGTGTATGTGTGTGTGTTTGTATGAATGTATGGACTGACGATTTTTCGTCCACGATAACTGAAAAAGTATCAAACCTTTAATAACCAAATTTCATATTTAAGGTTTTAATAAGTATCATAACACCGGATAACATTTTGGTAGAAATTCGCAAACCGGAAGTAGTACTTTTTGAAGCTTGATAAAGTTTTCCTTAAATATATTGTTACATTATTTATTTATGACAATTTTTGCAATTAAAAATAAAAGAAAATATAATTATCTATGGGTACAGTTAATTATAAATACAATTTGCTGAGTCTGGTAGTATTTAACAATAAAATAAAGTACAATTAATATTCTATCTTGTTGTCCATGATTTGAAATTTGTTTCTACATAAAATTTGAATGATTATGACAGTGACAGTACCAGTTGACATCTTTTGCTTGTATCTTGGTTTACATTATCGTTTACATCTTACATGAACATGAAACTATTAAAATGTTAGTAAAACTATTATTTATTAGATTAATCTCGAGATTAATAGAATAAGCAGAATTAGGCGAGAGGTCGTGTACTGGCCACAGCAGATTTTTTTCCTTGTTTTGTTTGTTTGTTTCTTGTTACTCTAGTTTTCTGGGTTAGTGTATTGTTATAATTTGTAGTTTATTTGTTACAAAATAATAACTACCACCGTTGATAAGTCTCTAACACCAGCTACTGAGGTGGTGGTAACTCTTACACTAGACATGACGTCATACTGAGATTTCGTACTCAATTCTCACAGATGGCAGCACAAGTATCACCAAAATACTTATCAATTCACTATTGATAACTTCACAGAATAGTCCTGAACCTTTTGTAAATTATGGACCATAAAATAGAACAGTCATTCTGATCTTCTAAATAATATATTGTAAAATTTAAAAAAATATTCTTAGAGATAAAACAAAAATATAAGTGCCTGAAATGATTATTTTCTAACGTAATATTTAAAACTGCACAGAAGTATGTTTAAGATTTTTTCAATTTTATTTGAAATTATTTTTAAATTTAGAAACAGTACGGGTGTAATTTGGTTTAATAATCTAATAATCATAATAATATTTACATAATCCATAATAAAATACAAGCAATTTAACGGAATCGTCAACACAAAAAAATGAAAATAAAGGATAATAAAATATTTTTAAACAAAGGGTAAATAAAATATAATTTCAGCAGCATGGGTACGTACAGTAGGCAGGGTTGGCAAAAAACATGTTTTTTTTTATTTTAAACAAAAAAAACTGTTTTTTTTTGTTTAAAACTGTTTTTTTTGTTTAAAACGTGTTTTTTTACTGATTTAAAAAAAACATGTTTTAAACACAAAAAAACAATGTTTTAATCAGCAAGGAGTTCTGAAATATGCATCATTACGCACTATGGCGATAAATATGCTGGGGATTCCCCTACCTATACTTATTATTATGGCTATATGGGTGACAACAATAGTGAGAAACAGTATACAGGTTGGTGGAGGTGAAATGCGAACATAGGGAACATACATGACAATCGAACTTTCATGCCAGGTATCTTGATATATTTTGTAGAAGTGTCACAAAACGAAGTATCTAATGTTAATTTGTGTGGCAAAAAGAGTAATCAATAACAGAAATAATAATAAAATCTAAAAGTGCATGTAAACTTTCTCGTTCTGCTCGTACACATACATTATTATGCAAAGAAAATAAAAATTTCAATAATATGACAGTTACTTTGACATTGACAGTACTTATTCCACGTATATCAAGATGCCTAGCATGAAAACTCCATTGTCATATATTTTCCTATGTTCGCATTTCATCTCCACCAACCTGTATGTTATAGGTACACTATTATTAGCAATATGAACTTTGTTTTGTTACGTAGTTAAAGTATTAAAAATGTTTAAAACATGTTTCAAATATATGTTTAAAACGTGTTTTAAACATGTTTTAAAAACTTAACCCTGACAGTAGGTATATTAATTTTTGCTCAAATTTCTTCAAATTAATTTTCACATATTCCTGAATTCACTTTGTGTAAAACGTTTGAAACGAATTGAAAAAATTAAATTATCCGCTCGAAAAAAATAAATCATTCACTCCTTCGTCGCTTATAATTTGAAAATGTCATCTTGTCGATACAAGAAAATAATCATCTTGTATAAACAATAACAACTATATATTTATTTTTTTAAAATCGATTAATAATATTCTACACAATCTGGATAACAATATTAAACAAGAATATCGTCTTGTGGCATTCTAGGGACAATTTTTAAGGCGCTAAATTTGCCACGGCAATACTATCAGAATTTCATCAATTCTGGGTATATTCTTCAAAATAAAAATCTGAAATTTGACATGATATGACTGATGACAAAACATTATTTAATCGAAGAAATCATACATTGTTGCGAAAATAATTATTATAGAAAATAAGAGTTATTTATTGCCTTTTAACATTAAAGATTCTTACTTTATTAATGCATATAATTAAATTTTTTTGATATAATTGATTCCTTACGTTGTTCTGAAGAGTGTCACAAGAAGTTTTTTTTTGAAAAACATAAAACAGGAAGTTAAAAAATATTTTAAAATTAACGAAATTGATTGATTTCACCGATTTTCACTAATTAATTGCCAGCAGACTATTAGGTATTTCAAGAATATTGTCATGTTGCAGTCTTTATATACTATATAAGTCGCAATCTTGAATATTGTAGGATCCTATTTTGTTTTGAATCTCATAGCAAGCACTTACATGTAAAATAATAGTTAACAAATTTATCCACTGAAAATTCTAGCAAATATGCAATGTTTTACACAAAAAATCTTTTTAAAATCTTAGGTGACAGCCCGCGAAGGCCGCCCGATCCTAATCTGCCAAGAAGGCGACAAAGAAACCAGTAGCTTCGCCTCCAAAGTGCTTGAAGTTCCCCGCACTGTAGACTGCCTCCAAGGAATCTTAACCGTGATCCCCATGCAGCTGCTCAGCTTCCATCTTGCTGTTTTAAGAGGCTGCAACGTTGATTGTCCGCGTAATCTCGCCAAGAGTGTTACTGTAGAATAAAAAGACTGGTGTAAATGATATTGGGAGAAGAGCATACTTTAAATGTTCAACAAGGAGACCATTTGTAAGAGCCACTGCCATTATAACTAGAGGTACTCATCTTTTAGTATAGCGGGCTACTTATAATTAAGTGTAGAATGAAGCATTTAAAGTAGGCTTATTCTATTTGCCACTTAAAGCCCTATAAACACAAGGCTTCTTTCATGCTTGTAAGTCGTGAGAAAAATGATCCAGGCGAGAATTTTCTGTCAAATAGCGACGTCGCTAAATTGCATCTTCAATGTGTCTTGGAAAAGAAGCATTTCTAATTAATTGATAGCTTCAAAAGAGTGAATTTTTTTTCAGGGTTCAGAAGCATGATACAATCCTCAAAGAAGCCATGTATGCACATGCCTTTGAACAGAATTTGTATAACCTCAATTAAATATATTGAAGAAGCTTTCAGAACCCATGTTTAATAAATAAATAGTTTTTTGGGTTTATGTTCTAAACTGGAACAAAAAATTATTTATTTAATTAATCTTAAGCCCTGTTTACAGATGGATTCATTGAGAATTCTTTTGAATCCTGAGAAAAAATTCCTGGTGAGAATCGCCTGTCAAAATTTGGTAGTCAATTCAATTTTTCAATTTCCGGCGCTGCTATTTAATAGCAACGCCTTTAAATTGAATCTTCAATGGGTTTTGAAAAGAACAATTTCTAATCCATTAACATCTTCTAACCTATGAAATTCTTTTTTTTTTCTAAGATTCAAAAGTATGAAAGAAGGCTTAAATTGCATTCACATAAGTATTTTTTAGTTTTAAAGTATACATTTATGTTTACGTTTAAGTAAGTTTAAATACATCTAACTAAATATGAGCATTCTCAGTGTTTGTAAGCGAGAAGTATGCTATATAACTTTAAACTTTCCTAAACGTAAATATAAATGAAATCTTAAAACTTTGCTGATTTTTTTCGGTGAAGTGAACTGATCCTGGTGGCAAATGGAACGAAGCAAGTGTCTCAATGTTTTTTTTTTGTGAGATTAGATTTGCAATGAATTTTATTATTGTGGAAATTTATATAAGCAATTGTACATTCAATATTTATCTTATTGTTTAAGCACAAATTTTAACATTCTATTATGAAAGTATTAAATTTATCTTCTGATTTTATGGCATGTTGTGTATATTGTTAAATTTTATTTTTATTACTATAAATATCTCATTACAATTATTTATTTGTACGTAACCATTCCAATTACAAAATAATTGTTGTGAGATGGCATAAATATAATATTTTAAAACACTACGGTCAGTTTTATTTTATTTGCAATAAAGATGGTGTTAATTTTAGATATTCATCATAGTAATATATTTTTAAATATAGTTTGTTCCTATTTTTCTATGTTGAATAGTCAAAATTGACTAATAAATTAATTATTCAAATTGTTGTGTATGGGTTATTCCCCTAATATTATAAAACGTTTTAAAATCTCATGTAAATGTACTACAATATTGATCTTTCTGGTTTTATCCTACATGAAGCGTCTATATACATTTATGCGTATAACGGGAATAAACCAGTTCGGCAGACTTCGGAATCGTGTTGCATTAAAAATAAATTTGCATTCAGTATAGTTTAGCTTGTTGGAGCGATAAGTATTATTATGCTAATCTCAGTGTTTTAAAAGCAACAATCAGATATAAAATCGTTTGTTGGTGTAATTGTTGTATTTGTGTGAATATTAAATATCATTCGGGGAAAGTCCGATCTTGACATGCGCGTTTGAACGTAAATCTAGTGAACGGCGAGCAACTCCAAGCAGTCGGTTTTCGCTAGCACTGCGACAGCTATGGCGGTGCCAGTGGCCTGTACACGTTTTAGTGATAATTATGAACTAAAAGAAGAATTGGGCAAGTAAGTAATGATGTCTATTATGATTGTGTGTGTAAAAAACACCCCTGAAAGGTGCAAACGCTCTGGCTCAAGTATTAGCCACTGACATATAAATGGACGAATCCAGGCGCAAAAAATATTTCAAAACCTTATATACCAAAATAAACTTGATTTTGTTGCGGTCTTCAGGTTTCTTATTCGTGCGAGATATAATTTAGTGAGCGATTAACCTAAGATATTTTGCATTGCTCTTTCACGAAAAATTGTCTTTTGGATATCTGCATTGGGTTAGTAGAAAATCAATATGTAGCTCTACCCTTGTAGAATCTCACGACAGGTGGTTGCTTCTTTACAATTTCATAATTATTTCAAAACTATCTCTACGTCATTTATATTCATCGTTTTGTTAATATTTGAGCTTCGGCCGTACCCAGCTTTATTGACCCGTTTTGCGCATCGTTATTGTCAAAACTCAGTTTCGGATTTATATGCGCAAATTTCAAACAAACTTCATCGATATTTTAATAAGTTTGTTTGTTTATGTATAGTTTATTTTATATATTATGTCATTTGTGTATAAAAACTTGTGAGTGGTTGTATAAATTAATTTTCCCACGTTTCTTAACCGATGTGTACTAGCCTTGATACGAATACACCAAACACTTTTAATTATTTTGAGTCGATCGATTGGTTGATTTTAGCGCGTTTAGACTAATTCTCTATTATTGTAAGTTTCATTTAGTGGAATAGATTTCGTGTATTGATTAATGTGATGTTTGTGGGTCCTCATGTACGACATTACGGACATACTGACAGACACTGCTAGGTCGGTCGCTTGCAGGTGACACTTTGCTTATCATAACATGTCAGTCAGATTCCTGTATTCAGCATTTCTTTGCAGAAGAATTTCACAGAATATTAGACGCGTTACTTCGCTATATTTAACAGACCACTAACATTTTAAACCGCTCTCATCTAAAATTATATTTATAGATTATAATGCGAACAAGCACTTGTTTCTCTTTCTAATTATTCGCATGAATCTATATTTTAAATTACATATTATTCAACGAGCGTTTAACAATAATATACACTCGTTTATCAAAAAAACAACAAATAAATTTTTTATTCCATTTAAATTATTTATCACACAATAATTTAATTATACTAGGTATAATACTGAATAATTAATTTTATTTTATATTGACCCAAAATTATGTATTATGCAGTAGCGTGTAGTATTCGGTGTAGTATGTAATGATTTAGTGGTTATGTGTAAGAACAGCTTATGCTGAACATTGCCACTTTAAATAAAACGTTATTAAATAAATAAATAAATAAATTATTATTACACATGCCTAAGGAAGTCGATCAAATAAATATGAGCCGCAGGCGAATATATGCAACACGAATATAATACTTTATTAACAAAATAGTACATTTCTTATTTATCAATACTTATTGTACATTTTTTACAACTGCATACTCAAAATTAACTGAATTTATTTTTTGATCATTTAATTTTCTTGTAGTTAATAGTTTGTTGATTACTAACACAAATTTTTCATTTTACTGTATGAAATAAATAAATAACTTATGTAGGTAATTATAACAATTTAATGTGTTACACTCTCTTTGAATACCTACAAATTATTGTTTTATTATTTCCGTTATTAAATTATGGATTCGTGAAACATAAGACTGGTATTGATTAAAACGTTCATTAAAAATTAAGAATTTCATTAATACAAACTGAGATTTCGTTTTGTTTCCAAATAAAAAATTAAAGCCAGATTAAAACAGGCTCCACAAACAAAAATATTGCATTATCTATAATTGATTATTGATTTAATGAATTTATAGGTTACACTCGTTAATAATCTAATTAAAATTTCCATACTACGATAAAACTATTTACTAAGTTCAAGTTATCCATGATCCATGGTATGTATTATAGTAGTGTACATCTGCAATTATGAGATATATTATTTATAAACTATTAAAATGATAATCAAAATGACATCTGGCATGCTACTTGATCAATAATATTATTTGTTTGATTATACGGAACGTATTTTTTTCAAACTATTTATAAATATATTATCGTACCTAATTTAAAAGAAAATAATAATTATGGGATGCTTATATAAATATGGCAATAAATAATACAACATTTTTCAATACTGAACAACATAGAATATTGTGTTCTACTTTTGATGTTCTTTTATTCAGTAATTCTTGTTATTGTCATTATTTTGTAGAATATAATCAGCTTACGTTTATTAAAACAGGGACCAGAGATGTTGTTATTAAAATTGATGAAATTGTTCATGTTACGTATATGTTAATTTGTTTTGTTATTTAGAGGCCATTGTTATTAATAAGATCGATTTTATTTACATAATAATTATAATAGTTTTCTTATATTGTCAATTATCGGATTATACGAGGGATTATATAAGAATGTAAAAAAATCATTTACAGGGTGTTCCTGCACCAAACTTTAATTGGTTATCTAGGTTGATAATTGATTGAAAAGGATTTTAATTCGCAAAAATAAGGGTAGTGAAAATTTTAGTGCCACTGGTTTGAATGTTTGAAAGTCCATTTAAATATTTGTTTATTGTGTTATTAATTAAATAAAATTACTATTATATAATTATCCGATTGTTTTAAACGGTTTTAAAGTTACTCACTAAAATGATTTTTTTTTCAAATTACGAACACCTACCTATTTTTTGAAGCAATAATTCATACTCCTTTTATTAATGTTTTTGGCCAATAGGAATGGTCTGTATTATACGGTATTATAGCATATCCAAATATAATGTTGTTAGCTAACGTTGACAAAAATGTAAAAAATAATATTTCTGATATATTTCTGATGATCGTAGAAAATATCAGTGATCTATTTGAGTTTAATTTGGTAATATTTATAAATATCAGGATAATCAATCACGACACTCGCTTTTAGATCGTGTAGTAAATTTTTATTCTCACGATCATGACGTCATTAGTATTTTCCATCGTAAAATCATCTATGATAAAAAGAAGAATACTACATTATCTAGGTACCTACACAAATATTATTTTTCAATACCTGCACCGAAAACGCTACCTTTTGTCTCTATTATTAGGAACGAAAGTGAGGTATTTTCAGGTATTTCCGAGGTATTTCTGACCGGTCAGTACTTTTCCTTCCGCTTTGTGAGAGATTTCAATTGATTTTTTCCCTCCTAGGACGGAAAAGTCCTTTTCCTGTCGCTTTATGCGGTATTCCTATTGATTATTTAGATTATTTTTATTTATTTCATGGTATTATTATACATTTCCAATGTTATCATCATCCAGTTCATCCTTTTCTTCAACTTCTAATTGCTATAATAATCATCTTCGTCAAAATGTTTCCTCAATTCATCATCTGTTAAACCACAATTAGAAATTTTTCAGAGTATATTTAATAAGACATCACTTTTTATGTTATAAGTGAGGTTATGTATGCAAGATAGCTGGTATGGGACTTAAGGTGGCTTTTCGGTGCAAGTATTGAAAAAATTATCGTGTGCATCTTGGGACAAAAGTGCTTTCCTGCCACTTTTGCCCCTAGTTGCACAATATACTATTTTTCATTGACTGTGTGAGTTTACACTTATGTGAACTGTGAACTCGATGTGAACTACTGCCTGCATCAAAAATATTGCGTTATAATTGAATGGTTTTAATCTCTAATGGATCACATTCACATTCGATGTTCAATTTTTCTGATTGCACGTTTGTTTTATAAAACAAATGAATAACGAAACAATCGTCTGCCGTGCGTGAAGTTTCTTATCGTTAATATAGGTAATCAATGTATGCATTTATAATAGTAAAAATATGTAATCGTTTGAATTATGTTGATGAATGCAAATATATTTTGCGTTTTTAATTGTACATTTATATGCTAATTAGTAGCAGCGCAGGTAATTGTATTGATTTGTACTTGCTGTATGTAACATTTTAAATTTAAATTAATAATCGTCTTTAAGCAAGAAACATTTATTGTGTTAAATCCTGTGATAGTTAGTCAATTTTTTTTCATCTGTTAATTAATGTTATGAATAATTATTACCAATCTAACTATTGCTACAAAATTTCAAAAGGCGTATACGTCATTTTACTTATATACTACTATGGAATTTAGCATTGAAGAGATGGCAAAATAAGTAAATTATAAATTTATATTTATGTTAAAAAATTTAAATATTTATTTAGTTGTATTATGGGGCAATCGTTTCTTGTGTGTACTTATTTCTTACTTTACATCAATATTCATATTTTATTTATACTATCATTAAAAGTATTAAGCGTAAACTATTATAGGTCATTATCTGAGAAATAAAGAAATGATTTTGTCTATATGGCTCATGGCTATAAAGGAGTACAAATTTGTGTGCAGCTTTTATTTTATATTTTCTTGTAATAAAATATTAATTAATTAATTTTTTTAATTTATTTTTTTATTGCCTCTGGACAATGGGCGAAATTCAGCTAAGGTTGTTCTTCGATCTAACCCTCGCGCAAGCCCTTTTTACATTCACCAGCCGGTGCCCTAAGTTTTGTGGTGGTTCAGTTAATTGTATCCCAACTTGGAATGACAACGAGAGTAGATACCGATCTAAATCAACCAAGATATCAACCCATGAAAATTGCACACTTGGTTCGGAATAGGTATTCATTGTTACCTTCCGCTTTATATTCCATAAAGGGAGGTTTTGTGACGGGTCAAAATTTTCGAGTGTAAGTTTTTAGTGAATAAGCACGTTTTAGGGTTCCCAGAATATGAATTTAAATTTTTGTAAATGATGTCTGCGTGTGCGCGCGCACGCTCGTGTGTGTGTTCGTATGTTACAATTTTTTCGTTGCCGATAACTCAAAAAATATCTAACATATAACAACAACAAAATTATTTGCGGTTTTAACACAGAATAAAGATATCTTTATTCTGTGGTTTTAACACGAATCTTAATTTTGGTACCGATTCCCAAACCGGAAGTAGTACTTTGCTTAAATATTTAGATAAATAATTAATTTATCACAATATTTTCTATTTTAAATGAAACATTATATTTTTTCATCTACAAAAATTAGTATTTTGAAAACATTTCTGTACATGGTAGGTACTAGTATTTAAGAATTAAAATATTATTTATAATTATTTAGAGTATGAAACCTCAGTATTCAGTATCTTGTAGTCCATGATCGTATAACATTTGTTTCTACGTCAAAATTTAATTGATTATGATACAGTGGCAATAGTGACCTGACACATCGTTTATATCTTCTTCTGTAGTTTACATAAAATGATTAAAATATATTTGTGAGTACCTATAAGTAAAAGGTGTAGGTAAAGTATGGCGGAAGGTCTTGTGCTGGTCACATCAGATTTTTTAAATCAATGCTGTGTAGCACATCTAAATATAATAAACGTACAGTCGAATTTTGATAACTAGTATTTTGAAAACATTTCTGTACATGGTAGGTACTAGTATTTAAGAATTAAAATATTATTTATAATTATTTAGAGTATGAAACCTCAGTATTCAGTATCTTGTAGTCCATGATCGTATAACATTTGTTTCTACGTCAAAATTTAATTGATTATGATACAGTGGCAATAGTGACCTGACACATCGTTTATATCTTCTTCTGTAGTTTACATAAAACGATTAAAATATATTTGTGAGTACCTATAAGTAAAAGGTGTAGGTAAAGTATGGCGGAAGGTCTTGTGCTGGTCACATCAGATTTTTTAAATCAATGCTGTGTACTGTGTAGCACATCTAAATATAATAAACGTACAGTCGAATTTTGATAACTTCATGTTCAAATCCAGTCAAAAGTTAGTTACAAATTTCAGTTCAACTGCATAAAAATCTACTCTGTGTACCTAGGTACTTAGTTGAAGTTAGGTAGAAGGCGTGATAAATATACTATAGAAAGCTTTTCTAATTTTCGTGTTTTTCTCTTGATTTTCATTCGGCTAATTTCCCGTTATCACAACTAAAAATTTTCCGATAAAAAACTGTGAACGTAGTTCTACCACGCGCATCTTCTTTCTATGGAGCACTTGTGAGAGATAATATCTTGTTTCATTGTTTGCCGGGGGAATTTGCACCCTCGCGCTATTTGCTCACGAGCTAGAATCGCTTGCTTCGAGCCCGGATCGTTCCTGCTGAGTGTGGCGTATAAAAACCACTCCCCAGAACCCCGACCCACAAACATGCGAGCCCTGCAAAAAACAAAAGAGTGGCGAGACGCGACAGCGCGAATTTTAAATTTTTAATAGAGGAAAAAGTTTTTGTTGTAATATAATTCAATAGACACTTGTATTCTTTTGTTAGTATTTTGTTATTATGTTAAGTTTAAAGCAGGGACTCGAACCGAACCGTAACAGGAACGAAAACCGGGACGAACCGCAACTATTTTAGCGAACCGAGAACCAAACCGAACCGTCAAAAAATTATTTGGCAAAACCCTATTCGGAGCCATATGTTCGGAACGGTTTAAAGAATTGATTGAAATTGAAGATATTTTTGTCAAAATATTATTAAATGTTTATAAAAATTGTTGTATTTTCGGTTCGGTTAGGTTTTTAATTTTTTAAATAAATTTGTTATATTTCAGTCCATAACTGGAACGAATTATTTTGCTTGTTATTTAATAAATTATTGAACCGAATCCGAAACTTGAACCGTTAACTATGGAACGCCGTATGGGTTTTTATTCAAACACATGATCATATTTTTTATTCATAATGAATTTTAAAATCTTATTTTTAAATACAGATTTAACACACATCACATACATATTAAAAATTAATTGAAAATATGTCTGTCATATTATAAATGAATTTAAAATATGTCAGACATATTTTTAAATGAATTAAAAATATGTCAGACATATTATTAAATGAATTTAAAATATCTGTACACATATTTTTAATGCGAGAGATATAATTTTATGTCAGACATATTTTTAAATGTCGTTTTTCCACATACTACTACGTGAGTAAGACAGAGACAGAAAATTAAAAATATGACATACATATTTTTAAATCATTTAATAATATGTTAGACATATTTTTAATTCATTTAAAAATATGTCAGACATAATTTTAATTCATTTAATAATATGTCAGACATATTTTAAATTATTTTGAAATATGTATGTGATGTATGCTAAATCTGTATTTAAAAATATTGTTTTAAATTGTCTTATAATTAAAAATATGACAGCGATATTTTCAAATCATAATATCATATGGGTTGTTATTTAACTTCATAGTCATATTTTTTATTTGAAAGAAAATAAATAACTATATTTTTAAATAAAGATTTAACACATATCTCATACATATTTCAAAATCATTTAAAATATGTCTGACATATTAATAAATGAATTAAAAATATGTCTGACATATTTTTAAATGAATTAAAAATATGTCAGACATATTTTCAAATGCGCCATCTCTTGATTTTTCAGCATGACGTTGGTGTTGTTGCCAAATGTCTCAGTATCAAGTAATGTATAAATTGAGACAAGTTGTGGTATGTTTTGGAACTATTTCGCTCAATTCACTAGTGTAATGTAGATGGCGTGGCGGTCTAAATTTAGTGCGCGAATTAATATTTGAATTTGAATATGATTCGTGAATCAAATTAACATTTTTCGCCAACTTATTTATTTAGTCAAATTATTTTGTCACACGTCACAGCATAGTATGCCATTTTTCATATGCATATATACTGAATAATTTATGGTTAATATGAATTATTCAGAAATGAGTACAGGAAATAACGAATAAAAGTAAATTCAAAACAGTATTTTATGTGGAAAATAACAAGATGTACCCAATAATGCAATTTCAAATTTTTAGTTATATTATATTTGCAATCAAATCTCATAAAAAATAACTATGAAAAATAGTTATTTGTTTAACTAGCAAAAAAAATAACAGATTATTTACTGCCGCGGCTATAGTTTCATAGCCGAGCTTAAGCAGTAAATCTGTATTTTTCCCTGATTGTTGTTAATTAATATTTATTTAGTGATTAACAATTTAACCAATTTTTAATTTAATGTCAAAGTGACAGACGTCGGAAAATTTTCCGCTTATTAATTTCAGTTAAGTTACTCAAGCGCCTAGTAAAAAATTTCCGAGAAAATTATTAAATAACCATGGTTACTATTATTGTAATCAAATCATCCATTGGCTGTTATTTGTGTCAAGCAATTTTCAAACTAATTTTACTAGTTTCACATAGTTCAAAATGTAAAATTATGTCAACTGTCACCATAGTAATTAAAATTTTAGATTGAAACAAAAAATAAGATATTATAATCTTTGACATTTGGCAGAACATTTTCTCTAACAACCACGAAAACATCTTATATCTTTTTTGGTGTTATTCCCTACCTAATTTAAAGTCATATTGAGTAAATGTAACACCAAATTTTATAGTACTGTCTTTATACTGTTTATTTAAATACTTACCTACATAATTTAACTATTACTTTGTTAAACCCGCTTTTATTTATTTTGACCAAGTTTAAGTTTTTGGTATAGGTATATTGACTTGTTCAGATTCAGATATATTATGTATTTGCAATTCGCAGTAAAGTGTACGAATGTTCTAAGACCCCACCTCGATAATTTATAATAATTCTTCTTAATTTTACAAGTCAAATGAATGAAATATTGTGGCTATTTATCCCATAAAGAAGATATTTTTAAATTCAGGTATTAAATTTACGGCTATAGATAAACTTTATATTTAAATTCATTGATAAATTTGCGCTCTTTTCTTAACCATTTGCTGAGCGAAATAAAACTTATACTTACACTTCTCGATGTTGAGATATTTGGCAAAACGCTGACGTTACGCAAAAATGAAAAATGGCACACACTATGCTGTGACGTGTGGCAAAATAATTTGACTAAATAAAGAAGTTGGCGAAAAATGTTAATTTGATTCACGAATCACATTCAAATTCAAATATTAATTCGTGCACTAAATTTTGTCCGTCACGCCATCTACATTACACTAGTGAATTGAGCGAAATAGTTCCAAAACATACCACAACTTTACTTTACTGAGACATTTTTTGGCAACAACGCCAACGTCTTGCTGAAAAATCAAGAGATGGCGCATTTAAAAATATGTCTGACATATTTTTAATTCATTTAAAAATATGTCTGACATATTTTAAATTCATTTATAATATGACAGACATATTTTCAATTAATTTTTAATATGTATGTGATGTGTGTTAAATCTGTATTTAAAAATAAGATTTTAAAATTCATTATGAATAAAAAATATGATCATGTATTTAAATAAAAACCCAAACGGCGTTCCGTAGTTAACCGTTTCATTTCAAGAAAAAAATATGAAAACAGGACCAAAACCGAACCCTAAAGCGCAATGAACCGCGAACCGCACCTGAATCGTTATTTTGGGCGGTTCAAGTCCCTGTTGGTTTAAAGTGAAATTTAATTTATTTTTAATTAGAATTACTGTCAAATTCAATGCAAATATACAGGCTGATACACAACTTCGTGCATATATTTTAATGGCATATAGAAAATAGAATTCAACTTACTGATCGTGATCGTGGAACAAAAATAATTTTAAATTCGTAAATAATTTGAGGATTGTTTTTGCAAGGAACCACTGGATTCTGGATTGAAGATTGCATAATGGCTATCTGATTAACTATGAAGGGAATAAAATAAAATTTGACAGTTAAAGATCAAATAAATCTATGAAATTTCAGCGAATTAGCGAATTAAAAAAAAATCAGTCAGTTTCATTTAGTTATATTTTGTAGAACTGTACCTACCTACCTTAAATTTGGAATGGGCACAAATACATATTTATTCTTTATTTTATTATGTTCCATTACAAATTATATTTAAGTACAAACAAGTGCAATAATTATTGGGCTAATTTAACCTGAACAGTAACAAACTCTTTATATCCATGAAAAAGTTGACGATCTTCTTAATACGGATACAGATTATTGTGCAACAGAAACATTTATCCATTTCCAACTCTTCCCTAGTGAAAGATTTTTCTTCTCATCGCGATTGCATTTGAAAATATCTCTTTTTTACGATGATGTGATATCTATGTGTGTTTTTTGTTGACACGCGTTTCGCATGAAAATCTGTGTGTTTTACTCATGTACGCAATGCGACGAACGTGCGTGGAAATATAATTTCGGTCATTAACAGTCTGGCTTTGTAAAACTATTTGCTATGGAAGTTAGATTCGTTGCGATTGAAAATCAGCAATTCTTACTCGCGATACAATACATAAATAATCCTAGAATCCTACTCGCCTTTACACAACTTGGGTGCGGCAGCCTCACATCAGAGAGCCATCGATATACATATCGAAGATTTTACCCTGTGTCAATTTATTCATGAATGTTATTGGAATTATATTTTTTAGCACTTACTGGCTCTGTTTCCAAAGTAAGTAGTAGGTTTTATTTACAAATTAGAAGGCGGTAAGCAATTTTAGAAGGCGGTAAGAACTAGTGATGGCACGGATTGCTGTTTGACCGGATCCCGGAATTCCGGCGGCCGGATCGTTCGTCATATTTCGATGAAAATCGTAACTAGTTTGGCCTCAGTCTGTTTACTGCTATACTGTACACTGTAAACGCCCCGCGAGCGCAACCCAGTTGATAAAGTTATTATTTATCCACCATAATTTAGAAAAATGTAATTTTGAATATTAATTAGTAGCTTGATTCTAACATGTTACATTATTATATTTACCTTTAATTTGTTTGAATAACTGCTTATTTTGTATATTCTACCCATTTTTATTAATAAATTTTTGTTTCTTACCTATATCTAATAAAATAATTCAAAAATAATAATAACATCCGGCCGGATTTTACACACGATCCGGCCGGAACCGGAATTCCGGCCAAGAGGCCGGAACGGCCGGATTCTGTATCAAAGCCAGATCTTCGTGCCATCACTGGTAAGAACTCATGAATAAGACGGTAAGCAATAAACAACAACAGAAACAAAAATCCAAAAATAAACATTATTTTCAAATTTAATTTTATTGTATCGATCGGTTTCGGATAACGGATAATATTGGAAACCTCGACTAGGTACGTCTCGGTCTCCAAACATTATCCTCAACCGGTAAACTGCACATTGACACTTAATATACTATTGATTAATCAAACAAAATTTGTTTATACTTTATTTATATCTGTCACAACTTGTACTCTACTTGGATGTGATGTGGCAGCCTCACCATACACAGATTTATTGGTATAGATATTATTTTACCGTGTGTTTATCAGCCGTCAACTCACAACTCAATAATGGTTGTTAGTGGAATTAATGTTATAAATTCGTACTTAGATAAGTCGAATTTTTGGTTAAACAAACAAAATTTGTAAATACATGTTATATCAATAGAAAAGACAGTAAGTACTGGAACTCAGCCAATTTATATAAAATAACAGTCTCAACGTTTCGATCCTGCTAGGATCATCTTCAGGAGTTGTTAGTTGGCTTTTCCAGAATATGGTTGTATACCTTTGACGTGTTTTTGGGAAATAGTTATTTTTTGGTGTATTTTGTTACTTATTCGCCCCGATGAAGGAATACGTGTTGCTGAAACATTGGCTTAATAGATAAATAAACATCTTGACTGCATTCCTGTCTAATTTTTAAATCCTTTATATTAAGTTCACCGTCCGTCATTTCTGTCTACGTACGGCAAAAAAACAATAGTCAAAAATGACCCACTTTGTCACCTAACAATGCACGTTGGCAAAATTTCAGATTCTCCGCCATCTTGAAACAAAATGGTGGCTAACTATCTCAAAATGTACTGCACCGATTGCGGTCAAGTAATAGCCAAGGATCTAACTTATGATATAGATATATAGATATATGATATAGATATATCTTGAAACAAAATGGCGGACAGATATCTCAATATGTACTGTAACTATTGCGTTCAAATTTGGTACAGTAATAGCTAAGAATCTGTCTTGAAACATAGGTATATTAAAATGTTAGTCCGCCATCTTGAAACAAAATGGCAGCTAGCTATCTCAAAATGTACTGCACCGATCTGGTTCAAATTTAGTACAGTAACAGCTAAAAATCTAATTTAATATATAGGCATATAACAATGGTCAGTCCACCATCAAAAACTGAGCTGTAAAAATTAGTACTGGAAAAGTGTTTACGCGGTGAAAACGAAACAAAAAATTTAAATAAATATCGATCGAGTCTCATACTATAAAGGATTTATAGTCAAAAACTTTGTTTTACGGGTTCATTTTTTTATATCACAATATTGCATGTTATATACTTTTTATATTATTCGTCCCGTGTTAGCAAAGCTAAAATTTGTCTTCCTTAGTAACAAATTAATAATACAAGGAACCGCAACAAAAGAAAGTCTACCCCAGTAGTTGTAAATTATTCAAAATGGCGTCGGCAGGAAACAAAAGAGGACACTGCACAAAACAAAACACTGGCGACCAAGGGCACAGAGTGACTTTGTGACCTCATTTAGAGAGAGGAGTAAATTTATTTTACAAAAAGTTCCATGAAATATTCGCTCGTTTCCAAAAAGGAATTAATTTTTTTTTATGTGATCGACTGTGGTTTTAACAAGTCAGGTTCGAACACAGTAAGGCACACATTCCAGTTTAACTGCACAAAAATCTCCCTTGTAGTGTGCTCACCACTAACAACCATGAGTGAGTTATTATTTATTATAATATTATAAGTAATTTATACCGGTGACTCAAAATAAGTGAGGCTGCCACACCCAAGTTGGATAAAAGTCGTGACAGATATGTATTTCGTTTTGAGATCCGTAGATTTCAGGTTAGATAAGAATATTTGTTTTGTTAATAATTAACAAAGGCATCCATCATTGCTGACATGTATATTTAGGGAAGTCAGATATATTTTTGCTATAACAATTTCAATGTGATTATATTGTAACAAACTAACAATAGGAAATAATATAAAAGGTATTGATTATTCGATTGGCTATTAAAATATAAACATATAATGCTTTCGTAATGAATAATAATTATATTGTGTCATCCCGAAATAGGAGATATATAGTCACGAAACAAATACCTAGAACCTAGTCGGTTTTAATGGATTAATTTGCATATATATTTTTATACACTACACGCAATATTGAATAATATATTTATTGATATTATTTTCATGACAAAGCTTACTTTCATATTAATTCATATTATAATTAGAAAATGAACTTCACTATAAAATTAATCTTTACTTCTTTTGATCATGAATTTATTGTGTTTATTACAAGTATGCTATTTATAATTATTATTATTGTTTTTATATCTATGACGCATGTAAAATAGTATTTAATAAAAATTAGCGTTATTTGTAAAACATAAAACAAATTATCCGAAACAAATTTATAACTTGAAGACAACAGTTGATTAATACAACTTTTAAAAACATAAATAGGTACATATCTAAACAAATTAATTTATTCTGTAACTTTAAATAAATTACAAAGATAAGATACAAGTAAAACTGCACATCATTTTGCTTGTAAAAAATCTGATGTGGCTACCACAGTACTTCCCCGGCTATAAGTTTTAATAACAAGGCATTAATTTATTGCTTCATTTAGCAAAATTTTAAATTTTTAAAATACGTAGGTGGTGTCAAAGTGACAAACGTCAATATCAAAGTGATAAGCGTCAATATCAAACTGACAGTTTGTTGTCAATGTGACAGTTGTCAATGTGGCAGCAGTCATTTAGTGACGTTTAAAATTCGAGTTTGTAATTGCATTTATTAGGTATATGTTTTAGACATAATACGAGCAATATATAAATTAAATTGAATAGTAATTGTGAAAGCGCAAATGTTTACAATATTTTTATCAATTCAAGTATGAATTTAAAAAAAAAAATTCATAAAGTTAGTACCACTGATTGTATGAAGCTCATTAACGAACTTAAACTAACTTTTTTGTAAAATATAAAATTTCAGTCGAAAATTCGCACGCGTTTTCAAGTTATCGTATCGTGCTAACAGACAGACAGATCGATAAGCCGACATACCGACTTTTTAAAATGATGTTTTTTTTATTCAGTGGGTCTAAAACGTGAAGATTCATCAAAATTTCGAACTGTGAAAAATTCACGATTACAATTTACTCCCCCTATTATATAGGCCGAGGAAGTCGACCTCCTTAATTTAGGTATAAATAAAAAATAACTTGTAATAAGATATTTGCTGTAGCAAAAATATTGAAAATCTCGAAACGTAAATAAATTTTCAGTAGTGATTCATTCCATATCGCAATATAGTTCTTTTGCCCCCACATAATTTGTGCATGTTATCAACTTTTATTCCATGCATTATCAAATGTCGATAATATAGAAATTACTCATTACACAGAGTAAGCGAAGAATTCAAGGTTGCGATTATTATTGTTTTTAATTTAATGAAAATTTGTAATATAGAAAATTAACAGCGCCGATAAAAGGACAACAAAAGAAAAATGATTATGCATTTAATTTACTTGTCAAGAAAATGCTCATGCTTTATTAATTATAATAATTCATTAGCTCAGTAAATAAAATTGTTTTACTGTCTAATAAATAGCGAAACTTAGTTCGCGTGCGAATTGTTTACAATGTTGGATTAAATTAGTTTTATCAGATAATTGTATTCAGTTTATGGTACCTTATACTTATTTACTAAATGTTGTTTTGGTATGCTAATTTTTTGCTGGCATTTACTTTTTAACTGTAAACTTATTTAAGAGATTTAAGAGTGCTGACAGACTACAAAAAATATTTCAGTTATTTTCTATAATTTTTTCGTAGAAAATATGGAGTGATATTTGGAAAGATTATTTAATAACATATTATTGTAAATTGTAATGTATTAGGCATATTATTATTAATTCACAAAATAATAAGTCACCCAATATTATTAATATTTAAAAATGGTGAATTTTGGTTTAAATTAAAACAAACAATAATTCCATTGGCTGTTATTTGGCGATTTTTAGGTAAACTTCATGTTTTGGCCTATATTGTACTTGCCAACTTGCCATTATTGTATTTGACTATAAAACTTTATTTTATCTAGACTGTATTTAATAATTTAATTAGTTTTATAAGATAAATTTGAAATGACAGCAGTCAGATTACAATAGATCCAATTGTACCGAATTTCTATTTTATTTATAATATATACATTACTTCTCCGTAAACAATTATAAGTAATATAGTAGATGAAACAATTTTTTCTCTAAGTAATGTACTCCCAACAAATATGTTCCTGAATCCGGCACTGCTGTGTGCCCGCGCAATTTAAATACGATATTCGGTAAAATGTATCTGCAAAGGTCATATCATTGTAGGCTAAATAATTTCAGTGTTACAATGTCGTTCTATTTTTGTTTTCATTTTCATCGATTATGTGAACATGAAGTTATGTTATGGATGGCGTGCGTTGTCTTTGCGGCGGGCCGATGTTCAACTGTTCGCTAGCATTTGTCTTATTTTATGGCCTACCGAGATCGCCAGAAGCTTTTTTGTTTCGAGCGAAGCTGTTTTTTGACATTTGAAAATGGGTCGGGGTTTTTGATGACGCAAAAACAAGGCAGATTGCTTGGGGTTGTTTATGACGATTGCACATTTTTATTCACGTGTTTTTATTAATACATATGTATGTAGGCGTGATGGATGTGTATCTATCACGCCTTTTATTCAACTTGGGTGTAGAAGCCTCACATATGGTATGAGTTATCGTATCGCTCATTGGTAGATTAATTATTATATCAACCATCAACTCACTTACGGTTGTTAGTGGAAAGTACATTGCAATTGCAATTAAACTAGAATTTCTACCTGACTGAATTCAACATAATATACTTACATCCACCACATTAATATAATAATGTATACAGTGCGTTTATTTGAACGTGTAACGTGGGATTTATCATATCCATGGTTTTAATTTTGACAGCAATGTTTTACAGCGTTCTTTTTAAAATGAAATATAGGCAAACAATTTAACTGAATTATTCTTGAATAATATAAGATATTGGGGTAGCTGCAATAGTTCCAAGGGACGCTTTTAATATAAACTTTTAATTATTGTTCAAAGTATAAATCATATTTCCAGATAGTAGCAGTGTGACACCAATTAACAAATTAAAATTTATTCTCTATGTTTCATTTTAAAAAGAACACTCTAATACATTGCTGTCGCTGTCAAATTCGTAACCATGAATACATGGATATGTTAAAACATGTTTTACGTTAAAATAAACGCACTGTATGTCGCAGGCTAATTATAAAAACAGTACAAGAATGATACAATTTTATTTTAAAATTTTGATCAAAAAATGGTATCTACATGCTTATAAAAATTCCGAATAATTTAAAAAAAATCCACTTTATGTAAACTTCACACAGTTGGTTATATCTTATGATAGATATTAATTTTTAAAATTTAAAAAAGGCACATCTGTAGATCCATTCTTTCTCTATTAAATGTTTATAAAAACATTATCCTGATATCAATAAAAATCTGACAGTTTACTCGCAACGCAAACACTTTTACAGTATTTTTCAACTTCAAAATGACATTGCATTGCTAGGATGCGGCAAAGTACGAGTTTCGAGCTGGTTTCAGGCAGCCGTAGTAGTGGGGAAAAGAGTGGAATAGAAAAAAAAGTAAAATCGAGAGTATTCTAGGAATTTGGAAAAAACTTAACTTAATAAAGAAGCTAATACCCTTTTTGAGTGAAATAAAATGATGTGACAATGTGTTTTATAATATGCCCACATGCCTAGGCTTTTTATAAAATCCTAATTTTACAATGGCTATGACACACTCCTGTTAAAAAATTTTTCCCTGTTTTTTACTGTCCACTAACAACTGAATTCTGGAAAAAAGAAATTCACTATTTTGAAGCTATGAATGAATTAGAAATTTTTCTTTTCCTAGACTCAATTTAGCGGTGCCGCTATTTGACAGGCAATTATCATACCAGGATTATATTTTTCAGAGGCATTAAAGAATCTTCAAAGAATCCTTGTGTGAACAGCTAATTAGTAGTAAATTATTTTAAAATGTCCAGTTATAATAATTAAAGTAGCAGTTTAAGTTACAAAAACAATCCTATCGTAGCATTCTCTCATTTACCTCATATTTCGCCGGCAGAAAAACATCGATTATTTCCGCAACCTCATTTATTCATCACCGAAAACAAAACGTTGTACAGTCCATAAAAACAACACACAAATGACGATGTACACAGACAGACACACGGATTATAATTAGAGTTTTTGTGTGTGTTCGGGGTAGGTTTTCCACGACTGTACTTGTGCTTTGTAGGTTACATTACAATTCTGTGCTCGGCTCGTCCTACTTCCTGTTCCTGTGTTAGCAGTGTTGCCACCCTTGTATGTGTGGAACAAATATCCCCACCAGTACTTCCGGTGGAGAATTCGTTAATTAACAATGAGCTCTGTTAGATTAACGACGATTGCAGGGAGGTTCTGATTTAGGGTGGAAATTTAGATGTTTGAGGAGGATTTATATCTTATTTTATTGTTTCATCTTGTCTTATTCTTTAACCGTATATTAACATTAAAAGACATGCTTTTAATGCGTACCTAAGTCATCGGTATAGAAATAGTATATTGTACAACAAGAGTGGATGTGATGCCTATATCGCACGAGAACGAGTTTGCAGTCACGACCCCACAGGGGGAGTGTCTGCAAACGTTCGCGTGCGATATAGGCAATCCACTCGAGTTGTACAGCCTATTTTGTCTACGAAATATGGTTTTTGCAATAAAATGCACTCAATGTGATGCCAAAAATTATTTAAAAGTAGGGTTACATCAATTATTTTGTGACATATGACATTTGAATAATTGTTGCCAACGTAAAATCTCTAAATTTTATTTGCTTTTTTAGCAATAAAATAATGCTTTTAAACATAATTAATTATTAAATAACAGTTGATTTAATGTTTTTAGTAATTATTTGTCATAATAAAAACATAATTTGCACGCATTAACAATTTTTTGACGTATTTGACTTTGAATTTCATATCCACACCTGGTGTGGATATCACATCCCTATCCACACATGATAGTATGAAGGTATGTTGCCAATATCCAGTAGGGAGTAGAAAAAATATTTTACCGCTCGTTTTACCGTGTGTGCGGGTATCACTCACTTAATGCCCTATTCACAGAAGGATTCTTTGATAATTATTTCATGCTTCTGAGTCCTGGAAAATAAAGAAATTCACTGTTTTGAAGCTATCAATGAATTAGAATTTTTTTTCCAAAACTCATTGAAGATTCAATTTAGCAGCGCCGCTATTTGACAGGCAATTATTCTTACCCAGAATTATTTTTCTTAAAATTTTAAGCATGAAAGGATCCTCAAAGAATCCTTGTTTGATTTATTGATATGTAGGTAACATGTACATAAATATCAAAATTAATTAATAATATTAAAATTAATTTATCATAAAATAAATGGTATCCTAATTAAAGTGTAATATTCTACTCGAATTTAATATGGCAATTATTCAAATTGTTATATCATTTGCCTTTTTACCTCCCATTTACTTGTAAGGAAGGTATTGGCATCATTCAAAAAATCGGGTTGTTAGTTTTAAGTGGATGAGCTCGAATTCTAAAATTTTGATACTTCTGTCAGTGTGACAGATGAACAGACGTATATTTTTTAACTGAACATAATGTAACAAGGTAATAATAAAGTAAAATTTTTATTTACAAAGAGTTTTAAAAAACTAAGAACTATAAAAAAAAATTCAAAAAGTTTGGGAATTATGAAATTTATTGCAAAATTATAATTAACGCAAAACTAAAACCAAATTCAAATATTACAGTGCTGGCCACATCAGATTTTTTCGTCAAGGCTTGTTGAGTGTTTTAGGTTGATATCTAAAATTCGCGTGGTACAAAATGTACACTAACAGACAAAAAGATAAATGTTGAAGTTATTTTTAGTTGCGGTTTTGATAATTGGCATATTCATTAGATTACACCATGAAAATATCATTCAAGAAATTTTTATGAGTCATTTATTTGTTATAAAAATTAAAATATAATGGAAAGCAGGAAAAGTCAACAAAACATATCTTATTCTCTGATATTTTCTGAATATAGAATGAAATTGAATATTTCGCTATAATATACATTTTAATTGTACATTTTATCGGGAAGAAAATTGCAATTTTGTTGTGAGAATCAAATATCAATTATTTTTAATTGCAAACTGAGCGTTTTGAGCAGAAGGGATCTTTCAATGAAAATTTTAATAACGAACATAACCAATTTAATAATATCGAAGAATGAGAAATCCTTTCTTTATTTATATTTCATGCTGAAAATGTGAAAATCGAGCTGAAAATAATAAGAATGGTCTTATTCATTCTTTTGGAAACTGGGAGAAAATTTGATACGGTTTTTAAAAAGTCTTCGATGAATTAATAATGCGATAAATTTGTTTCACTGATAAAACAGCTTTAAAGTTATTCATGAATTATTTTTATATTTCGAAGTATTTTTTCCAACCGTCAGTGGAAAGTGGGACACGATAAGAAGTGATAGCCGAGTGCGTTATGTACTTCTGACAATTTAGGTTCGAATCCAGTCAACTACACATTTTAGCTTAACTGCACAAATATCGCACAAAGTACGTTATGTTCGAATTACGACAACTATACCAGTTTAACTGCACAAAAATCTTTCTTGTTGTGTATGCCTCAGTATAACAACCATGAGTGATTGACGGTTGGTCACCGCACATTTCTATATTGATGACTGTCACACCCAAGTTGAGTAAATGGAGATTTCGTATGTTAAGTATTTACATTTAAAATCTAGCCTAATATTTTGTGACGTAACGAGTGTTTTGTGGCTAGTACAAGAATGGTAAAATTTTATTTCAACAAAGATTACCTATTACTTAAGGATCAATAAACAGTTGTGCCTTTTTAAAATTTTATTTAAAAAATTCTCAAAAATGTTTCACGATAGAAATGTATTTTTAAAATTTTAAAAGGCACATCTGCAGATCCATTCTTTGTCTAAAAACGTTATCTTAAAGTCAATAATACAAGCTGACAGTTTACTCGGAACGAAAACACTTTTGTAGTATTTTTCGGATAGACAATCAGCACCAGAAAAATAAAATTCTAGAATTTTTATACACAGGAAAATGCAAGCACAAGAAGATTCAAATCTAGAAAATATATGCGTAATAAAATATCTACATCAAAAGATTCATTTGCATAGGAAGATACAAACACAAGAAGATGCAAATCTAGGAAACTAGTTTGCGGGTAACCATTCAACATTAGAAAATAAAATATGTCAACTTTAAGCGGCCCGTCTACGTTTTTACCGAATTCCTAGAATACTCTCGATTGTACTTTTTTTTCTATTCCACTTTTTTCCCACTACTAGAGCTGCTTGAAACCAGCCCGAAATACGTACTTTGCCGCATCCTAGCAATGCAATGTCATTTTGAAGTTGAAAAATACTGTAAAAGTGTTTTCGTTGCGAGGAAACTGTCAGGTTCTTATTGAATTCAGGATAATGTTTTTTTATACATTTAATAGAGGAAGAATGGATCTGTGCCTTTTTAAAATTTTAAAAATTAATTTGTATCATGATATATAACCGTAAAGTTTGCATAAAATTGGATTTTTTAAAATTTTTTCCCACATACTCGGTTTTGCTTATAACTTGTCTATATTTGCATCTTCCTGTGTTTGCAATTATGCCGAATCTAAAATTCTAGATTTGAATTTTCCTGGGAATGAATCTTTTGATGCATGTATTTTATTATGTGCATGCATTTTCCTGTTTATGAAAATTCTAGAATTTTATTTTCTGGTGTTGAATGGCTATTCACGAACTAGATTTCTAGATTTGCATCTTCGTATGTTTGCATTTATGCCGAATCTAAAATTCTAGATTTGAATTTTCCTGTAAATCTTTTGATGTAAATATTTTATTACGCATGTATTTTCTAGATTTGAATTTTCCTGTGCTTGCATTTTACTGTGTATGAAATTTCTAGAATAATGACATGGCATTTAGGATGCGGCAAAGTACGAGTTTCGGGCTATGGTTGCGGGGAAAATAGTGAAATAGAAATAGAAAAAAAATGCAATCAAGAGTGCAAACAGGATTTAAATTGTTTCGAAATAAATTTAGGAAGTGTGTTGTGTTGTTACTAAGGGCGAAGTAAAGGTTACACCACGTGTCGGCCCAAACCTAAAAATTTCCAATTAATTTGGTTTGTCGTTTGTTGTACAACATCAATGCGCTCTTTGCTCAGTCCAGAGCTTCCGTTTGTGAGATCTACGGTCGGGGCAGACACACGAGAACGCTCGCTCGCGAGTTATTGACGTATCTTAACAATTTTCCTCTGGAACGAGATTTCATTAGGAATACGTCAGCAGAAATGAAATTAGCTGCTATTGTGGACTGGCGGTTAACAAAGGCAGAATGGCACACATATCAATAGTCACAATATGCACAAAATCACGTTGGCAGTGGCAACGCGCTGACGTCATCGCAGTCCTGCTGGATTATTTAGCGCAGGTTGCGTTGCCCTCATTTCCATTCCAGACATTCACTGCAAAGTGATTGTCATTATTTTTTTTCAAAATTAATTACCTATTTTATTTTTACAGAAAAAATATCACCCAAGTTACATCAATTCCAGAAAATAATGTTGTATCGACGTCATAAAGTTCGTCTCTGACCGTCGTGACGACGTCTCAGCGAGTAGCTGTTTAACGTCAAGTTGACATATGAAAATTAATTAAAATTTAATTAAAATATATAAAATACTGATTTATTTGTTATTTTTAATCGATTTTAAATCTAACTTTCTTCGTTTATATGTAATATAAGTTACGAATGCTTGGAAGGGCCATAGAAAATAATATTTTATTCTTGAAATTTCCACTTTTCTTGCACCTGAGTATTATGAAGCAGATTGCAACCCAATAAATTTGGAACCCCCATTTTACGCAAGTTTAAAAAAATGTCATAATTTAGGACTAATTTGTACCAAAAAAATTAGAATTTGTACCCACGCCAGTCAGCCGGAATACCGCTTTGAAAAGTTGGGAGTGTTAACTTTAATAAAGACAATATCACGATCACGATCTAATTTAAGACTAATTTGTATTCCGGGTAACTGGCGTGGGTACAAATTCTAAATTTTTTTTCTACAAATTAGTCCTAAATTATGAAATTTTTTAAAATTCGAGCAAAATGAAGGTGCCAACTTTATTGGGTTACAATCTGCTTCATAATACTCAAGTTGAAATATCAAGAATAAAATATTATTTTCTATGGCCCTTCCGAGCTTTCGTAATAAGTAGAATCTTTAGAACAAATTTTTATTTTATCTGAATCTTGCTGGATTTGAATAATCTATCAAGGCTGGTTTATAATGTATGTAACCTGTAACTTATTCTGTGTTCTGTAAAGTTGAACTAGGTTCCGTGTTATTATGAACCGTAACATAGAATTGACTTTGTTCTTCGTACTAGAAAATATCAGAATAATTAACCGATTACATCCATTATAAACCAGCCTGCACACCTTTTAACCGCTTGAGTATGACAGCCTCAAATATTGTGTCTTCGGTATATGCAGGCAGTGGCGGATTTAGAAAATTTTGACATGGGAGGCACAAATCTGATACAAATTGTTGCTATATGTAAATTGAATAGAAGTTTTAGCTTTATTCTATTCTAGCGCAATCGGTATGACTTAATTACGTTCAACAATAAATTAATAATATTAACTTATTATAAAATTACAAAAAAATTCTAAGTCAAAAACCTTCATATTATGTTATATTTATTGTAAAATGTCTAAGGAAGGCACGTGCCCCCCTAAATCCGCCACTGTAAACAGGATGTTTCACGAAAAACGGTACAGAGGCGTTTAGCATGGAAAACTGTTCTTTGCCCGTCATTGCCTCCTAAATTATTTTCAGAGCGTGAAATTCTACACAATGGGGACCTCCACCATTACAGCAAATTAGAAATCCAGTCAATTATACTGAAAGGAGACCTCAAAAAACTATTATTGCGATGAATTTTTTTTAAGTTACTAGTTCTTTAAATATTTGAGATTTTATAGAGTTATACGTCTACGTCACAATATTGCGTTTTCTTTTTGACTCTCTCTTTTGCACATCTATCCAATTCTGAATTATTTCTACGTGTATGACGTCTAACTGTCAAGCTAACACAAAACAGTGGGTCCATTACTGGTATCCCTATTACTGAATCCAAGTTTTAATTTCAATAATAAAGAAATACACAATCGAAATGACAAAAACTCAAAAAAATCACCACGTCACTTATGTGAGGTTATAACAGGAATTGAAAGATATGTTGAATGACATAGGTTTATACGCAGGATCAAATTTTAGAATACAAATTTATAAATTATGTAAAATTCGCCATTTGCGTAATTTAAAAAAATTATTTATCAAAATACCGTAAGGTGTTTTGTAAATTTGATTCTAGCCGTGTACGGACAAGCTTAAATAAGTAAGTACACCATTGTAAAATATGAGATCATAGATTTCAAAACCAAAGTCACAAAATGACTTAATATAATATGTTTTTTTGCTCTGAGTTTTCTAGCAGCCATGCGCCAAGAAATCAAGTTTTGAAATAAGAGTCCGTGGTATCAAATTTACATCTGGTTTAAAGTGTGTCAAACAGAAGTTCCATATTTTTCAGAAAAGTTGAAAAATGCGTCTTTTATTCCATAATGTAAACATGAAACAACATCTTCAGTCTTTCATGTAAACATGAACAAGTCCTTAACACACAAAAAGTTTACTATCACGAAATACGTTCACATTTTCTAGAGAATATTTTCAGTAGAGCATCTTTCATTAAATTGAGAGGAGCATATACTCGTATTTTTCTTATTTTTACTCAGTTGGCTTCTGATGCAAAATCAATCAGCCATCATCATAGTGAAAGGAGCATATTTAGATATTTAAAACGTTGAATTACTAATAGGATTTCAAAGATTGTAGAAAAATAATCTTAAAAATGTAGCCCGTATTTTTGTTCAAATTTCTTTGCTACAGCAATACTTACAGTTTATTTTATATAAAATTTACATTTCAAAATAAATTGGTAAACAAGCACAAAGTAAATGGTAGTAGAGATAAGATAAAATACTGATTTTTCTTGTTATTATTGTATTCAAATAACTACTCCAATAAAATTGTAATAGAATCAAAAAGGCATAAAATTCTTCTTCGGTAAATTACTTTTTCTAAGTTTCCTAAACCTATAAACCAGTATTACCCGTACGAAACCAATTTCGATTCTTTTTCTTTCCTTTCTTTACATATGTGATGAATCCAAACAATGCTATTGCAAAAAATTTGAAACCAAAAACTGTTTAATATTAATGCGTACAAAATTACATGAGGGATACTGTTACAGATGCGCAATCTTCCTAGGACATAAACCGTAGGTAGAGAGAGGTACTCCGTATACAACTTCTAATCAATAATTTAAATGCGAGCACAGAAACAAGGCAAGAAGTTTGTGTCAAACTTGAATCTTAACAGGCCCGTCTACCTCCTAAAATCCAGCACAAAACGTACTAACGTAGCGAATGTTTTGTGGCCAGTACAAGAATAATTGTAAAATTGTATTTCAACAAAGATTAGGTATATACTTAAAGAATCAATTAACAGTTGTGCCTTTTTAAAATTTTAATAAAAACATTGTATGATTATAAAAATTCCGAAAATTCTTACAAATTTCCAATTTATGCAAACATTACACGGTTATATCTCCTGCTAGAAATTTATTTTTAAAGTCTGTAGATCCATTCTTTCTCTATTAAATGTTTATAAAACATTACCTTGAAGTCAATAATAAACTAACAGTTACTCGCAAGGAAAACACTTTTACAGTTGTATTTACAGTTCTATTTTTCAAATGACATTGCATTGCTAGGATGCGGCAAAGTACGAGTTTCGGGCTGCTTTTGGGTAGTCATAGTAGTGAGAAAAAGAGTGGAATAAAAAAAAAAGTATAATCTAGAGTATTCTAGGAATTCGGAAAAAACCTAAACCGACCGCTTAAGCCAACATTGAATATTTGTTCCTTTTCTTCTTTATTTCTTGGATGATTGTAAAATACTGATCAATATGAAGAACTAATAGTTTATATTTAATGAAGGGAAGCTGCTTGTTTTAAAATGTGAATTATTTATTTATTAAGTAACAAGGTGGATTTATGATCACAAAATTTAAGAATAAGAATAGTCTTAAAGTTAAAGCAGTTATATCATATGAGTCGGTTTATGCGGAAATAAGAATAAGGAACAAGGAATAGAACATTTCAGAAATTGCCGCGGCCTCTACATTTACAACTCGAAATTTGGTGAAATTCGGTGTTTCTGAAGCTTGTCATGGCAATGTATACTTGAGTTCATCTAAATGAAATTTGGTGCACTCGAATTTGGATTCGTACAAAGTAGCCAAATCCTAAATTTATCTATTAAATTTAGGGTTCGTTCTGTTAATTATAAATAAAAATATATTTATTTTATCGTACAAACAGGGAAAACGCTTTTGTTTAAAATGACAAGAAATTGCTCAAATACTTTCACGAATTTCTCGAGAACTGTACTAGAAAAAATGGATATACCATTTTATCTCAAATGTTATGCTCTACAATTTTCTATATAACCATTTTTTCTCGTGATATTAACCAAACGAGATGAATAAAGATAACTAAAAATGGCGGACATTTTTTCAAAATGACGGCTGTCTCTGGTACTTAACACTTTAATTGACATGGGTGCCAATTTTCACACTTTAATCACAAAATAATACTTATAGTTTATATAAAATTTGTCCTATAACCGCCGGGCTATCCGGGTTTTATTGATCAAGAATCAAATAATTAAAATGTACTTATTTTTAATTTTTCCTCTTTTCAATCCTGCTACGACAGCAATGCCCTCTATGCAGTTTTCTTCCCCTCCTTTTAGTCCTGTTGCCTGTTCGTGCACGTCGCTCTCTTGTGACCTTACAGGGCGTTAAGGTAACTGAATTTCAGTCGGAAAGTCTTTTGGGGATAAACGTCTTTATGTTGGTAACGTGCGAGGCTTCGTAATATAAGTGGTCAAATTTCAATGCTTCCTTACTGGGTTTTAGTTTTCTCACAGAGAAAAAGAAGGAGAAGATGAAGAAGATATAATAAATAAATAAAGAAGATTTTTTGTGTTCAATTATTTTAATAATATGACATAAAGTAGACTTCATATTTTATTATTCGCTTATCACATACAATATAAATTTCAAGACACACAGTAATAACTGATAAGTAAGGCTGCCACACCCAATTGTATACCGTATGATATTTATTTAATTTAAATATTTGCAAAAGATGTTGCAATGTTCACTGTATAATATACATTTTTTTATGTTTTTTATGCACGGTCGTATCAAAATTTGACAGGTATACACGAATTTCTTTGACGGGATCACTTTATAGCGCAGTGCACTATAAAAAAAAAACATCAAATTAATGCAAAAAGTTTATATTTTCAATTTTCTTATATAATCTACTAATAATCTTATAAATAACCATTTTCTGTAATTAGTTGTACAATTTTTTATTTAAATAACATCATTTTTACATACCTACATTTAACGCATAAATTATCTTGTAAATATTAATTCAATATTAATGACAACTTTGACATTTAGATTTTTGTTTATTTTCGATATTTTTTGGTATCTTAGCAACAGTCCAAGAATTTAACCATTTTTGAGAATTTGAACAAGTAAATTAAATTAATTAATTTAAAACTTTATAGCGCAGTGCGCTATAATGAAACGTCGAATTAATGCAAACAAGTTTAGATTTTAAATGTTCCTCATATAAACTAATATTTCTATATAAATACTTAACCATTTTCTGTAATTAGGTGTACAATTTTTTTATTTAAATAACATCATTTTTACTTACATTTAAAATAAATTATCTTGTAAATGTTTAATTCAATAATGACAACTTTTGACATTTTCATTTTTGTTTATTTCCGGAATTTTTTTGGTCCAAGAATTTAATAACTTTTGATATCTAATTTGGACAATTTGAACGAATAAAATAAATTCATTAATTTATTAGAAAAGGTTCAACCGCCCATAAAGTTGGGTATATGTACGAGTACCACGAGCATAACTTGTTTTTATGGCTCTTGGCGTGTTTTTAGCCCTCGACTGACGCTCGGGGATCAAAATTACGTCTCACGCCATAAAAGCTTGTTTACTCCCTTATTATAACTATATATTCATACTGTTACATAAACATACATTTTTCGAACTATTTATTGGCCGCAAAATTTTACTTTAAAGGCTTATAAAAAGGCCATTGCTATAGGAAACCTAATTTATAAAATTAAAATGTTTCTGTATTTTGATATTTGATCGAAAAGGTAGAGTATGAAATAAAATTTGGTATGTATCTCAGACAAAAAGTATAATTAAGGTACCCAATCAACAACTATTGAACTCTTGTTAAAATGCTGATACAAAACTACTATACTTAAGGAAATTCACTTTAGACTTACGTATGTATAAGTAAATGCGCAAATACTGATGTACTTAGCAAATTTTGATAACAATTCCACAATAGATAATTTTTTATCCTCATAAAATATGTTTCGTTCTACTCAACGAAATAAATTAAAATTATATAGCACGTGTACTCAAATTACTCCCAGTAATATTGTTTTAGATTTATAGTTATGTATCACGCAAAAATTTCGAATTAATTTATGCGTATTTTGCAACTGTACAAAACATACAATAATATAAATCATAAATTTGATAACGGCTTTGTTGAGTCTTCATGGCCATAGTTGACATAATTTCCTTTATTGCAATAAAATCGACTTCAAAATAGAAAATAATATTATGCTAGGTATACGATAGATTGATTCTAAATTAAGGAGTTTCGATACCGATTATCTATCTAGGGGATCTAAACAAAAATCTATTGTATTTCTGCAGAGTGACAACTTCTACCCACTAAATTTTGTTGTAAAAAACACCGAAAATATAAAATATCTTATAGCGAAATATATTTGTTTATAAATATTTTATTACTATCTTTCAATTAAATTGTATTTTTAAGTCCTAAAGATTTTATATTTTAAAATTCATAATTTTAAAAATCAATCGAAAACACGGCAACAGCGCTAGTATTTTAGTTGACTGTTGGCTGCAGTGATTCTAACCTAACTGTTGGTGTCAACACAACTGTCAAGTGTTGTCAGAGGTAGTACCTAAATGCAATAGCTCATAATTGTTCTTTTGACGCTCCAAGATTAATGCAAGCTATAAGAAATGATAATTTAATTGATAGTATTCGTCCAGTCATTTCCAAGACACTTTAAAATTATTTAAAAACAGATTTCCTGAACGTAGATCTAAAAAGCAACAACTAACTTTAACAACTTTGTCGTCGGAAACATTATCATTATCTACAAAGTATGCTCATAACGCTGAATACGAGGCTGAATATGATGTCTATTTATTACAACAATTGATAGAAATTCATCTTTCTGTTTCAGAAATAATTAGTAATGGGGAAAGCTTTGATTAAGTATATGACAAACTTACACAAAAGATACAGATATTATTATTTCTACTGTACAGCCTTTAAAAAGAGTCAGATCTTCTGGAATGATTAAAAGATTAGCGACATTTGGAATTAGTTACGAAATAATTGCAAACAAATTTAGTGATCATGGACCCGTCATATCCCTTGTAGAGTTTTTAGTAGATGAACACGAATAATTCTTACTCAAATAGTTCTTCCTACTTATTTTCGATAGTTTCGTAACGATGTTTGTATGCGCATTGCGAAAGTGTGTCCAATTTCCTAAAAATGACTTGTGTATGTGTATTTTATTTTATTTGTTGTGAAAATATAAATATAATATCATTTGTTATAAACTTTATAATATAATATGCTTCAACATAAACGCATACTCTTACTTTCCAACAGTATTTTAAATTTCGCGCCAATCTATGATTTGCGACGTTGCCGTAGTTATCGCTCTTTTAGTTATGTGTCACGTTTTAAATTTTATTTATTTGAATAACTCAATAACGGTGTGGAAGAATCCACTGAATTTTAGTTTCATGATTTATTAATGTCTGATTTATAATTACTGTAAATCTCTTTCTGGTGGTATTATTTTTATAGATTACACAGCCCTTTAAAAATGTATTCTCATTTACTCCCATGTAAAACAGAAATTTTTAAAAATTTATTTTTATAAAACGGTGTGGACGATTGATCTGAAATTTTAACAGTGTACGATAAATACATCCATCTTCAACTTGTAAAAATTTCAGATGAATGGTAATATTTTCAAAAACGGTATCGAACCTCCTTAACCTAAATGTTATTTCAAATCGAATATTTTGCCATAAATATGACATTAAAATAATACTAAATTATTTATTATTATTACTACCTGAGTTATTTTATGATATTAAAAGTTTAAATAGATTAATTTTATAATTTAAAAAAATAAACATGTTTACGTAAATAATTTTAGAGGTATACACACGACACTTGCCAAATAATTTTTTTGAAATTGCATCTCCTTTATACATATCTATCACGCCTGTTACCCAACTTAGGTGTGGCAGCCTCACATATTGTGATTCATCGGTATAGATATATATTTTACCGTATGTATGGTTATCAACAGTCAACTCATTTATGGTTAGTGGACAGTATACCACAGACCACAGGAGACATTTTTGGGCAGTTAAACTGGAATGTGTACTTACCTGACTAGATTTAAACTACGTCGGTCACATTATACATTTATTGTTAAATTATAAAGTAAATTTCTTTAATAAAAAAATATAATATTCACTTAATACTTATCACATATTAATATTTCTCTCCGGTATTTTTTGAGTGCTTTCCAATAACGTCTTAATTAGCTCGAGTGGTACAGGAGAGCTAATTACGTTGTTGGAATGCACGATAAAAAAATTCCTGGACACGAATTCATGCACGAGTGTATATTCGGTAAGAAAATCGCAATAACACCGTCGCTCTATTTTTGAAATCTTTTTACAATAGAAACTTGAAATAATCACTAAATTTGTATTAATTACCTTATTAATTGCTTACTTACATGCACTCAATATGACAATTTACCCAATTTTTAATCAAATGTCAAACTGACATAATGACAGAAAAGTTTCCACTTATTAATTACAGTTATATTTCTCAAGCTATACCTACTAGTAAAAAATTTCCGCTAAATTTTTATATAACACTGGTTACTATAATAGTAATCAATTATTCAATTGGCTGTTATTTGTGTCATGCGATATTCAATAAACTTAGATTTTTGCGCCCTAGAATTTGTGCCACAGGTGAAAATATTTTATAAGCTGGTCTCTGTTATTTCTTACAATGGCAAGCTAAGATCAATATTCCTAAATAAAATACAACAAGAAACAATACAAACCAAGACAACCTTGGGCAAAAAACGTGAAAAGTAAACATAAGAAATACAGAGAAGCCTTGTCATTTTCCAACGCATAAACAGAGGTTTTTTTGTTGTAATCGTCACCCAATTAGACGAGAACACTTTTAGCTTTTAACAAATGCAACACGTTGAGAACATATCTTTTTAGAGCGAGTACACAGCTTCTTTGATGGCAGAAAAGTGGTGTACATTTATGACACTTGCTCATATTGTTGACTATCAGTGGCGTTGCAAAAAGGGGGCACATTACCATTAGTTTAAAAAAAATATTAGTTTTAAAATATTTTGAAATTTTGTGTCATGACGGCTGATAACTGCACATTGTACAAAAGTAATAGTAATCCTTGATAAACAATTGAAACAAAAATACAAAATTGACAGATTTACAGTACAAAATACAAGATCTCCTCGTGTAAATAGGAAGTGTTACGTGCTTAATTGTAAGACGGTTTACAAATGATTGAAATTAATCTCCACGGGATGCTGTGTATAAAAAGTATTTTGACAGTTATTTCGAATTAAAAATATAGCTGTCATAAACCGGGTCACGGTAAGAAGAGACATCTAGCTGTCAAATATGTCAACTAGCCCACTTAAGACGTCAACTTTTCGCAATGCTTTTATATGATCGTGACATCACCTATATACGAGTATAATACACCGTGATCTATCCCAATGACTCACAGTATCTATGTGAGGCTGCCACACCCAAGATGAATAAAAAATGTAGTAGATATGTATGTAGTTCAGATGCTGATGAAATTTTTTATAATCCCCTGGGAAAAATTCTGCCTACGCCGCTGGGTGTTCTTGTTTATGTTATACGATCGTCATATGTTTCTGTTTGATGTTAGTGTTTTATTTAGCGAAAACGGAAATTGTAGTTGACTGCGGAAGAATTTTATTATCGCGGTATTCGTTATTCTTTTGCTTTGAAACACCTTTTAACTGATTAGGTTTTGATGCCGATCGATCTTTTATTATAAATTTATTTTAAAATTGATTGCAGTTAATGTAATTAGTTTTGTATTCTTATAAATAAGTTCAAGTAACAAGAAAATTAAGAGGAAATTAAGGAAAATTCCGGCTAGAGGCTTTTAAGTCATTATTTAAATTAACGCTAATCGGTTTCTAATCCTGTCAAATTGATGAACGAAATTAAAGTTAAAACAATTACTTACTTAGTTTTAAAAGGGAAGCTGTTTAATATGGAACGCAGATAATATATTTTCTGAATAAAATAAATTATATTTACATATTTAACGAACTTATTTGTGGCACTCATCGGTATAGATTATTTATAATTATTTTACCGTGTGTGCGCAGTGGCGGATTTAGAAAATTTTGACAGGGGGGGCACAAATCTAATAAATTGAAAAATGGTATATTACAATATAGGTACCTAGGTATATATGTGTTGAATAAAAATGTTAGCTTTATTCTATTCTAGCATAATCGGTACACTGTAAATACAATTTCTGTAAAATTATTATAATTGTTACTGGAGCCCAAATTACCTAGGTGAAATATTGTAAATTTACATAAAAAATGTAATTTTGTCTAACACTATGTTAAATTAAATATCTACACAGAATTTCCATATTTTTACTTAAATTATGTACTAAATTTAATATAATGTAACTTATGTGTATGTAGTTTTACATAGTTAAACAAAATTTTTTATGTAAATTTACTATATTTCACCTATGCAATTTGGACTTCAGTAACAATAATTGTTAATTATTAATTACTTATTATTATAGTAATTTTACAGAATTTTTTACAGCGCATTACTTAATTATGTAAGAAGAATCAACAAGTTGATATAATTGAAAAAAAAGTAATTATAAATAATGTAATTGAAAATGCAATGCAGGCGAAATGTATTTAGTTCCAAGACAGAGTCTACCTTCATAAATTATGTTGTGTTTATTGTAAAACGTCTACTCACAGGGGGGCACGTGCCCGGGTACCCCATCTAAATCCGCCACTGTGTGTGCGGTTATCAACCGTCAACTCATTCTTCTTTGTTAGTGGATATAGCACACCACAAGAGAGATTTTTGTACAGTTAAACTGGAATGTGTACGTGAGTGAATTAGATGGAACTAAGTTGTCAGCACTACAGTCGGCCATCCTTGTTCACACAAGGATTCTTTCATTCTTCCGTATTTGAGGTAAATTCAGTTAAGTAGAACTCTGCGCGCAGTACGAATTCTCGTCTTCGAAAGAGAGGCATAGATGATGAACAAGAGGAAACTACGCTACTGTCTGGTGTTCTACAGAACATCAGCTTCAAAATCTGTTATTCTCATGTTGACGTTCGTAGTGTTTTGCTTCGTGTAACGCTGTGAATTTTGTAATTAATTGTGATTGAGTTATATTTTAGTTTTCTTTGAAAATTAAGTGAAGTGCAGCGTAGCATTATACTCGCTAGGTCCACTTTTGTAAAACGGACAGTACATGACAAGCTTCGCGAATTGAGAATTGTCTGCCAAACAGCGGCGCCGTTAAAATGATAAGTAGGAGGAATGAATTTGGAGCGTCTTGCTTTACGTTTTTTATTAAATTTATTATTTAAAGTCCGGTTTCCAACATGACCTATAAGTAAAAATAGTAATTGTTATTACAGTTTGGTTTAACTTTACTTATTTATGTTTATTGTTTTATTTTATTGTAGTCTTTTGTCCTGTCTTACTCGGTCGACTTTAAATAATAAATTTAATAAATAATATAATAATCTTTTCTTCAAGATCTTCAATAAGTCTTGGAAAAGAAATATTTGAATGATATAATCCTCCAAGAATCTTTTTGTGACCATTAAAATGAATTATTTAATATATGTTGTAGCAGGTTTATAATGGATATAAGTAACCGGTTACTACTAATTCTATATTCTGTAAAATTGAACTATAGGAGTACAGGTATTTCTACGAGTATGTTACGGTTCGTATAATGTCTCGAAGAAGTTGTAACCTGGAATACAATAGAATAGTATATATTGTACAACAAGAGTGGATGTGATGCCTATATCGCACGAGAACGAGTTTGCAGTCACGACCCCACAGGGGGAGTGTCTGCAAACTTTCGCGTGCAATATAGGCAATCCTCGGGCAATCCACTCGAGTTGTACAGCCTAATTTTTCTACGAAATATGGTTTTTGCAATAAAATGCACTCAATGTGATGCCAAAAATTATTTAAAAGTAGGGTTACATCAATTATTTTGTGACATAATGACATTTGAATAATTGTTGCCAACGTAAAATCTCTAAATTTTATTTACTTTTTTAGCAATAAAATAATGTTTTTAAACATAATTATCTATTAAATAACAGTTGATTTAATGTTTTTAGTAATTATTTGTCATAATAAAAACATAATTTGCACGCATTAACAATTTTTTGACGTATTTGACTTTGAATTTCATATCCACACCTGGTGTGGATATGACATCCCTATCCACACATGATAGTATGAAGGTATGTTGCCAATATCCATTAGGGAGTAGAAAACATAAGTAACCGAATCAGTAACATCCATTATAAACCAGCCTTTATTGTTTTTGTAGATAAAGTATACAGTGTTCTGTTTGAGTGTAATAGGTATGTTAAGTACTCATTCGAATGATTGCACCTTCTGTAGGTAAATAATAATTCTTTTGAGTAATATAGGGGTAATTTTGCAAGTATCTTCTCTATTATATTTACGTGTTTGTGTGTCAACGCCCGTGTATCTTTTCTCTGCTTACCGATGTCTGACTGCACATATTTGTTGAAAATAGCGGTGGTCAACCTTTTTGGCACCGGGACCTATATCGAACTAAAAATATCACTAATAACTAAACTAGTCACTCTCGGTATCAAAATACTACACTCCGCTACGATTTTGATTTAACTGCCGCTGGCGGTTTTGTCTTGTAGAAGAATGGACTATTCCTGCAACGAAATTCATCAGATTTTTACTCTTTTTCAATTAGGTCACATAATAAGACAGCCATCTTTTGTCACAGCATTACATATTATTTAGGTACTTGAATATATTAAACAAAATTGTTTTCCAAAAATGAATTTCATTTATCGGTTACCATATTTAAAAAGTTTTACAATGGTTTTGGTTTCGGTTTCGGTAAATTTAAATTAAAAATTTCGGTTTCGTTACGGTTTAGAATGTTTGCTCCATTTTTATATCAACAGAAATAAACATTTTGAAACTAACAAGACAATAGTATAAAAATTGTATCGGTTTTAAACCGAAATAATATCAGTTCCATGTCAGTTTTCGGTTTCCATATTTGAAGAAATTCAATATTGGTATCGGTTTTGCGGTTACGGTTTCATGAAATGTTAAATATCGGTGTGGTTTTCGGTTACGGTTTCATTACGGTTCGGGTCCCTGATTTGAACCCGATATATCACTCATTTTATTAATATTACAAATAACATAATATAGTCTTTTCAAATTATCTTGACACCCACGTGCGTTTGTACGTTCTAAGAAAACACAACTTATTATATTCTGTCTTTGTTCAGCACACACACTTTTCATATACTGAAATGTAAACGTAGCGGCAAGGAGACGTGGCTAAGTTCCAATGGCAAACCAAGTTGCAAGTCAATTGTTTCAAATTCTGTCAAACTGACGTTTACATTTCGAAATTTCAGATACATTTATCCAAAGTAATACAAATAATAGGAGAAATTTGATAATTATTTTAAGCAATAATAGAGAGAGCACAAATGTTTTTAATAATTTCATCAAGTTTAGTACCATTTTAAAAAATATATTTAATTTTGACAGTAATTTATAAATCGGTAAATCGAGTAAAATTGTAACTAAAATCTTACATTTTGATCGTACGATTATTTGTGTCTCGAATTCATGTGGGTGTCAAGAAAATTTGAAAAGACTATAAAATTTTATGTAATATTAATCTATGATTGTTCCATTTTAAATAATATATTAGAAAGATACAATAAACAAGTAGTAGCTAGGTATATAAAAATAACTCCAGTTATTAAAAAAGTATTGGCGCATGAATCTTGCAAAAAAAAATTCTCATTTACAATATCAAAATCATAATAATATTAAGGGATAAATAGATTTATACTATCAGTTCTAATATTAAATGGTAAATAGTTCGAAAACGAATAAATATAACAATAAATTTATAATGAGAAAATTAATACATTATTTGCTATTATAATTATACTAACAATATAATTATATACTGTATTTGGGTCATTCCATGTAGGTATTTAAGTTATTTATTATTAAGTATTATTATTTGGATGTTTGAAATATCTATTTTGTCTTTTAGAATTAAAATTTTAATATCATTTGCAAATCGCGTACTTAATAAATATTTAAATGAATTCAAGTGTAATTTTTCCCGTTTAAAGTGTTTATTTCCCCTTTCTGAGTGTTTTCCCAGATCTCATTACTCGTTAAATATTTAATTTATTAATTTGTGTTTTATTTTAGTTGATGAGCTCAAAAGAAAAGTTTCAGTGATGGCGGGCACTGGAAAAATCGTTAAATTCAAGAGTTTATTTTTCATACCATCGGCTAAATTTAGTCGTTTAATTAAAATACTGAACAGCAAGTCGTTCAAAATTAGAAACTGTATTTCTAGGTTAGGTTCTACACTTGCTAAAAGCTTAAATGCGAAACCGTGGAGTCATTTATCATAAACTTGTTATCCTGTTAACAGGTTTCAAGCCAATCATTTAATCAAAAAGGTTTCATTCCTCTTGTTGTAAAAGAAAATTTATTTAACACATCTTTATCGCGCCTTTTGCCTGACCTGAGTGTGGCAGCCTCACAGATACATATGTGTTGCAATTTAACATTCGTCAGCTTACTCATGGTTGTTTGTAGAGCGTACTCCATTTATCAAACCCTAATTGGTCACATAAAGCCTTGTTTACACATGGATTCTTTGAAGATTTTTTTAAACTTCTGGAAAGAAAAAAATTCACTGTTTTGAAGCAATCCATCATAGCTGGGCAGTACTCAAGTACTTTTGTAGGTACTTAAGTACATTTTTAAGTAATTCAGTGATAATTGAGATTAGTAATTAAGTATTTTTAAAATTCAGACCAAAATACTTGAATTTCAAGTATGTAAAGTACTTAAATGGTACTGAATACTGCTTTAAAATACTTAAGTAGATATTTTTGTAGTACTTAAGTACATTTTAACTACTTAAGTACAACAAATTTGTGTTTATTTTTGTATTAAAATTTAAATTGTTGTGATTAATAACTTTATTTTCTCCTCCAAGCACTGCAAAAATATTTGCGGACGCACATGCAAGTACTTGTAATGTACTTGAAAAATACTTAAGTACCTACTTTTATGAGTACCTACTTGTACTGAAGAATGAGTACTTTCAAAACGCTGGTACTTGTAGGTACTTGATAGCAAGTACTCGGTTGCCAGTACTTGTACTTAATTAAGTATTTTCAAGCCAGTACTTGCCCAGCTCTGCTATCAATGCATTAGACATTTTTCGTTTCCAACACTATTTGTAGATTCAATTTAGCGGCGCCGCTGTTTGACAGGGAATTCTCACCATTATTCTTTCCTCAGGATTCAGATGCAAGAAAGAATCCGCAAAGAATCCATGTATGAACAGGACTTTATGTAACCAATTGTAGTTCAAATGCAAAAACATTTATAAATATTAATAGGGGGCGGTGCAGATAAGAGGCTACTTGATCTATGTACTTACTGCAGCATTTCTAAATATATTTCGTATCTCTTTACGTGAAAATATGACCGTAAAATATTAACCAGTCCTGCGATAAATTCTGTAAAATACGAGCGTATATCGAAGTGACAGCACCCGACGCACTGAATAAGGAGTCGAACTCGAGTCCTGCTGATTTATAGCCCAAGTAGTTTAAATTTCAAAAGTGTTGCATATTTGCCCGATAGAGAAATACTGCTATATTTTATGTCTCTCCTAGGAATGGGTTCCCACCTACAGTCAAAGTGCGCTAAAATGACATTCTAATCTGATGACGTCACATTCTACGTTTACATTGTATTTTTAAAATATTATCAAGCGACAAAATTGGAATTCGATTCACTTTATTACTAATTTAATAATAAAGCACAATCATTCGATTTATTATTTATTAAAAATGTACGTAATTTATTACATTACATGCCGTGAAAAAACTAATTCTGTTTACAGGTTTGACATTTACGAAATAAGCACACAATTGAAAATCGTAGGAATGTAAACATAGTTGGAAAAATAACTGCCTGAATAAAGATTTCACTAACGTCACGTGTTGTGTATGTTACAAAGTTTATTTAAAGTGGTATGGCAGCTACATTAAACATTATGCTTGAACTTAATTCATACATTCGAATGATTGGAATGCCATTCTTAGAGTACTTTGATTGTATTTCTTTTACTGTATTTTAAATAAATTAATCGTTCTGTAAACTAATATCCTTAGTTACCGAATGATGAAAACACATCTTTTATGAAACTGCGTTAATCAATAATAGTATTTTCTGCAACAAGTGTGGAATGAAGCATATTCAACTTCAGTGGAAAATTTGTGAGACGATCCGTAGGCGAGTTTCACGGTTCCACGAGAGTTGAATAGCCATTCCAAACGTGTTGCAAATTATTCTTTCTCTACGACTATAAATTTAATTTATTGTATTAAAGAACATAACCTAAAACTATTAAAATAAAAATATATGTATTTATAAAATAATATTCTAACATAAAATTAATAAATCGAAACATATTTTAAAGCTACCCACCAACCAAAAACATTGATTACAGTTAAATTATTATAACTCGCCACATTTCATTCCATCACTAGCGACGGAATGAATCCATTCCGTAACAAGTGATAGAATGTAACCATTCCATAATTGAAAATGATGTAAGAAATGATAACATTCTATAACAGTCGTAAAGAAAATAAGTACCTAAACAACGATTATTAAAGGATAGGTTTTGACGGGACACTTCCTATTGTTACCATTATCCAGAAATGGTCAGATTTTCCTCCCTAAAATTAGTTCTATAGATCTCACTAATGCATCACTACCCCCGATATAAAATAACAACAAATGTACAAATTTTGGGCTAAATGAAGCTTATGCTTAATATTTATAAATTGTATAAATAATGATTGAAATTCATTTAATAAATAATAATAATGGTTCTAAAACATATATTTGAAAAGTGACACAATTCTGACATTTGTTTGATTGACAGGTAGAAAATTTAGTCAAATGAATTATTTTATTTCAGTGTTTGATAAAATTTCATTTTGTGCTAAATTATGATAAGAAGAACCTTTAACAATTAATAAAGAACCATATTTTAAATTTTAGAAACTTATGTCTAAAATGTACGATAGCGATCTTTACTGCATCATTCCACCCTCTCAAAGCACACTAGAAACTAGAAAGGGACTTTTTTGACCACGTTGACAGCTCAAGTGTCCCAACCTATCTTCTAGTAACCGTGACCTAAACAATAACAATAAATTAATTAATTCTGAAAATTTCTTTCAATCTTGAAATTTCTGTTGAATCAAAATTGGCAGATTAATTTAAATTGATTTTGGACTAATCAGCAGAAGTTGAAAAATGTATTTACATAAATTTCGGATTTAAATTCAGAAAATAACTGCAGAGTTTTCAAATGAAACATAAATAAAAATTGATTAAAGACAGCTCAAAATATAATACAGGATTAATTCAAATATACAACTTTTCATTCGAAAAAGGAATAAGCTAGGAAAATAATTCACTGCATTTTGCATCTACGAGTCGAGTATATTGAATAATTTAAACTAAGTATTGTATAAACTGGTCATTATTTAACTGTAAAGTAACAAAGAAGTTTACAAATATTAGTTGCAACAGCCAACAAACAGTCTTTTTCAATGTTGTGTTAAATGTGTAAACTAAACTTTGTGTTTGTTTTGTTAACAACTACGAACATTTTACAAAAGAAAATGTCAATAAACAATTCAAGTTTTAAACACATGATTATGTCAATATCAATATGTTGAGCATAAGACATGATATTCTGAAAACCAAAACAATAACAATTTTTACTTCTATATTATACGTCAAAGCCAGTAGGCATGTGTGGGATTCGATTTTCGATTTCCCATATCGCAATTATTTATTAATACCTTTTAATAGAAAATATTGCCATTTGAAGGGCAATTTTTTTACGCAACGTGGAAAATAAATTGAAAACCAACAGAAGAAAATGAGGAAAACAAATGTTATTTCTAATGAAAATAGAATAAAACTTTATACAAAATGAATCGCCTTCAGAAAAAATTTAAAATAATAATAAAATTGATTAATTTGTTTGGATCCCCACTTCAGCATATAAATCGTTATAGCACTCTACGCAATTAGCTTCATTAAAACAATAATTTTATAGTATATTACACAACGAGCTAAGAAAGTAAGTCATTTCATTACGAGAATGAATGTTGAAATCACACGAGTAATGAAATTTACTTTCTTGCGAGTTTTGTACACTATTTTACTCACGATCACCAAAAATAAGTAAAAAAAAAATAACAGAAATTATATTTTATTTGTTGTTATGATGAACAAATTTATCAAAATGAATAACATTATAAATATTCACTAGCATTCTAAGCACTGAGTTCTAAGCGATCTTACGTGTAACCTAAAATCTAACTGTCACTGTCAATCGAAATAAACGAATTCAGTATTCAGTTCACAGAGTTACCAACCGTTCTTTTAATAATAAATTATTGCACAAAAATGTGAATTTAACTTACTTACTTGTAGTTATTATATAAAATAGATTTTATTTCGCAATATACATTTATTTGTATGTCCTGTTATTGGGCCTTTGTGCCTGTTGGACATTTACTTTTAAATAAATAAATGTATTATTTATATTTATTTTTACTTTTTTATCAAAGTTCTTGCTTTTTACCTTAAATACACTCAAATTATCATCAGTTGGCAACGCTGCTGTGCGTTATGCTAACACACTAGTGTGTTAGGGCTAATCTGGTATTATCAATTTTCGTACACACCTTATCGTGTGGAATATATAAGTTTCTTATGTGGTCGTGAGAAAATATATTTGCATTGTACCTATTCGGAAACTGCGCGGAATGAGAGCTATCTTTTGTCTTTAGTGTTTTAGTTTATTATTGTTTTCATTTTGCGCAGGCTTTAATTCTTTTCTAAGGTTCACATTAGGATATTTATTTATAAAAATAATCATTTAAATTATTATTTTACAATTTTTAGAGGATATTTCTGAAGGCGTTCCAATTTAAAAAAGTTTAATTCTATGCTTTTTAGTGATTAGTTTCAATTGATTTTCTTATTTATAAAATTGATTTGTTTCCCCATTTAATTTTGTTCTAAAATTGTAAGTCAGGTATTCAGTTTCATATTTAGAAACAGACAGAAATTGACAACTCGAAACAAATAGGTAATAAATATGACACGTGTCAATCATTAAAAGTTTGTACATTACGCCTTATGTTTGGAGTTTGCAAAGTTATGTTCTTATGCGTTGCTCTTAGTATACTTATGTATTGAACATAGTTCTTAAGCATTAAAACAGTCGGTGGAAATGAGGCACATACTACATACTATACAGTTTGTACTCGTATTATTAGGTCTGTGGATTGAAAAAAATTTAAAATGGACAACTAATACTGACAAGTTATGGACAAAACTAGCACAACAATGTTATGCATTAAGACATTTAAGTAAATTCTGTAGTGTTGATATTACAAGAAATTTCTACTTCGCGTGTATCCACTCCGTGTAAAAACATGGAATTTTTGCAATGGGGCGTGTCATCAGATCTTAATAGAATTTTTTTAATACAAAAGAGTGCAGTTAGAATTCTTACCGGAACTAAACCCAGAGATTTTTGTACACCTCATTTTCTAAAGCTTCACATTTACTCCAGTCAATTTACGGGTTTGGTTGTATAATTCCTGGCTACAACCAGATTTGGTAGTATAGGTTTTTTGGGTCGCTGAATCCAAATTTCGGAAAATCGCCCGTGGAAAATGCGCGCTACACCCTTAAATTCTCACTGTGAGCCTTAATTTAGCCATAGTATGTTTTTCGGGTCGCTTAACCCAAATTTCGGAAAATCGCCCATGGGAAATGCGCGCTTCACACTTAATTTTTTTGCTAATTTAAGGGTGAACTTTTCTTTTGGTGACGATTGTATTACGATATATAGTGTATTTTATATTTTGTTTATACTGTGTAGTGTGTATTGTGCTCTATTTTTGTTTACAATAAATTAATATTATTATTATTAAGTATTGTGATTATATTATACCGTGTGTCCGGTTACCAGCCGTCAACTCAGTAATGTTTGTTAGTAGAGATTTTTGTACAATTAAACAACAAACTGTAATGTATATCTGACTGGATTCGAAGCCGAGTTGTCAGAATCTTTGTTTCGTATCTTGTTCCTGTACTTCCCGGAGTACCTATTTTCAGTTTTCTGTGTATATATTGTTCGTTTATTTAGCGATGTATCGGGCCGGGAATTAGATGTATAAGGTGATGTGAATCACCGGAATCGCCGTTATCGTCGGTTAGTGTCGACTTGCCCGGGTTCTATTCTCGGAAGCTTAATTTATTGAATCAAGATTAACCGGAGTCGGCTGAATTCACCGGAACTCAACACGGAATTTATCCGATATAATTGCTAACATTTCTACGTTTTTCTCCCACATCTAACAAAAGGATGTCGGATATTTGATTTCACTGGAATTTAGAGTAAAAATCTCCAAATTCGTGTATGGTGTGAGGTTTGATACTTTCGATATAATATACCTTATGATTCAATGCAAAAAACCAAACACAACACTAACTGGGCTACAAGACTCACTCGGCACTAGGTTGATCACGACGCGTTTCCATCTTTATACCATGTTTGAAATAACGAAAGAATTTTGACAGTTAGGGGGGTTTTATCGCTCAGCTCTGCTAGCTCACAAATCCTCGTTATTTCCGGTACTCGCGCTGACAGCCTATGAGTACATGTTGTCTCTATTTATCTAATTGCTATGTTTCGCTCCATTCTTGTTTAGAAAATACTCAATTTGAATGTTTAACGCGCATGCAATTTTTAATTTTATTTAACAAATTACTCAACTACTATTTGAAAATTTTATATAATAATGTGATACAAACATTTTAATTTGCAATGCAATAAGAGTTATGAGGAGTTTTTCTCAGAATTATTATTATTTAATTGAAATAATAACAATTTAAAAAATTCGACATTGTAGCTAGTTTTTTACTGCCTGTGTCTTTATACGGTATTTTTTTATTTAGATTTATAGGATTAATAGGTTGGGAGTAATTTGTTAAATACTTTTTTACCTTCCGCTTACCTGTAAAGGAAGGTATTGAAATCATGTAAAAAATCGGGTAGTGAGTTTTTAGTGGATGAGCACGAATTAGGTTCCTTACAACTCATTTTTGATAGTTTCTCGATGATGTCTGTATGTATGTGTGTGTGTGTGTGTGTGTGTGTGTGTGTGTGTGTGTGCGTGTGTGTGTATGTGTGTGGTCCGGGCCGATGCCGGATGTTGCATAACTCAAATACGAATTATCCAAAAATTTTGATATTTGGTATTTTACAATTGTATACGAATAGGAAGAGCTCATTAGATTTTGGTACAAATATCTTCACCGGAAGTGGTACTTTTTGAAGATTGAAAAGGTTAAGTGTCAAAAATTTCTATAAATTTGAACAAATATAGTATTTATTTGTAATAAGAATAAGAGGAAAAGTTATTTGCAATTTACGTTATAAAAAAATTGTCTTTATCTGGTAGCATTAAAGAACTGCAGTAAAATTTAAAAAATAAATTTATCAAATAAAACGTTGAAATCTTGTAATCCTTGTTCGGTTGATTTTTGTTTCTGCATAAAAAATATTGACAGATGAGACGGGTGACAAGTTGGCATACTAGCGCTATATAAGTCATAAGTAAGCTATTAAATGTAGTAACTGAACGGAGGATTGCTTCAACACAGAAGAGTTTTCGTGTGAATGAATCTTTTGATTCAGGTGATACTAATTTCTGTGTTTGAATATTTTAGATTTTTATTTGTATATTTTAAATGGACACCGGATTGTACGTATACATTTCTGTTTAAAGTCTAGATATGGCGGAAGGTTGTGTGATGGCCACGTCAGATTTTTTACTGTGATAAAAGCACCTTAATTGGGACGTGGTATAGGAGTTTGTTTTACACCAAAACATTTTCGATGTACAAAACAGCGCCAATAGTCCACAAAAGGGAATAATACAAAAAAATAGCCAGGTACAATTTAAAAATGACAAATCAATTAACAAATAACGAACATCAATTACAAAGACTGGAATCAAATTAATTGACACCACATTTGAATTGTGTTTACGTAATCCGCTTTTGGCAACAGCATATAGTATAATCAATATATAGAAATACATTAATCTATCTGTCAAAATTCTTTCGTTATTTCAAACAGGGTATAGTGTTGTTTGGTTTTTTGCAATGAATCATACATTATATCGATATTTGTATTAAACCTCACACCATACACTAACCTGGATATATTTCTTATTGACGAGAAACGGAACGATTTTGTTTTATAATATTATTGTGACAATGAACTTCGGAAATTCAGATATCATTATTTATAAAAATCTCCTTTGTGGTGTACTCTCTACTAACTAATAACCGCACACACATGGCTGCGTTTACCGGAAGCCCAACACGGAATTTATCCGATATAATTGCTAACATTTCTATGTTTTTCTCCCAAATCTTACAAAAGGATGCCGGATATGTGATTTCACTGGAATTAAGAGTAAAAATTTCCCTTGTGGTATGCTCTCCACTAATTGATATCATGATATCCACGGAACACGCAATTTATTCTATATATAATTGCTAACATTTCTACGTTTTTCTCCCACATTTTACAAAAGGATTTCGGCTATTTGATTTCACTGACATTAAAAAGGAAAAATCTTCCTTGTGGTGTACTCGTCACTAACTGGTAACCGCACACACGATGGCTGCGTTCACCGGAACCCCAACACGGAATTTATTCGATATAATTTCTAACATTTTTACGTTTTTCTCCCATTACAAAAGGATGCCGGATATTTGATTTCACTGGAATTAAGAGTAAAAATTTCCCGTATGGTGTATTCTCTACTAACTGATAACCCGATGATAACCGCACACACGATCGCTGCGTTCACCGAAACTCCAACACGGAATTTATCCGATACAATTTCTAACATTTCTACGTTTTTCTCCTATATCTTCTCTCTACTAATTGATAACCGCACACACGATGCCTGCGTTCACCAGAAACCAACACGGAATTTATCCGATATAATTGCTAACATTTCTATGGTTTTTTCCTCTATCTTACAAGAGGATACCTAATATTTGATTTAACTGAAATTAAGATAAAACGCATCCCCTGTGGTGTACTCTCCACTCTATAATTGGCAGTTAATCCTGTTAATAATGTGGAGTTGCCACATCCAAATTGGGTAAAAAGGTGTGATAGATATGTACGTTGATATAGTTTATTCGTAGTTTAAAGAAAAATACCGATAATGCAATTTTTATTTAGCATCTTGGTTGTGGTGTGTGTCCACTAACAACCATGAGTGGGTTGACGGCTTCTAACCGCACACAAGGTAAAATATATTATATCAATACCGATGACTCACAACATATCTGAAACATGTCCTATTCATAACGGAACAAATACAAGAAAAACAAAAGCATGGAACGAATAATATTTTTACAAAAACCACAGTGACACAAATAACGTATAACGCAATCAATAATTTATTACATTTTTATCAAACTTCGCACTATACTGCGTTCTAAAACTTCGAAAATCGAAACATGAACCTATAAAGAATAAAACAGTTCAAGGAAACAGAGGATAAAAAATGTCAAGGAAAATCATACATTTTTTGTATTGTCAAATATAATTAAATAATTTTAGTTTTCATCACCGAGTGTGTATTGTAAAATTACTACTGATTAATATAATTGCTACAAAAACATCTAAATAAATGTTTCACAATTATTTAAAAAATGTTTTTTAATATTTAATATTTAACAGAGCTCTTATTCTAAGTGGTTAACAAGCATGATAATTACTTAAGCATATGTTTATTATTTAAAACACACATTAAGATTATTAATAGTACTTTAAGTACAGCTCATTTAAATAATTTCATAACAGTTTGTTTAGTGATGCGTATATTTAAAAAATCCTGTTGTTAAAAGGTTAAAACAGCATCCGGAAAATCCAGAAAAAAATTGTTTATTTTGTATTTCGATAAATAATAATGTTTAATAATTCACATATAGATTCTTTGAGAATCCTTTCATGCTTCTGAATCCTGAAAGAAAAATCTGATGTGGACACCACACGACTTCCTTGTACGCCTATTAAACTAAAATGTAGAATAATATAAAAATATAATAACTGTATTTGATTTATGCGAAAAAAAAAATACCTAGAGTAAAGTGCACTTTTAGCACGAACGATCGCAACCAAAAATATGAGGTGATCAACTAAATGCAACATGAATCTCAAATACCTACAAAATTTCAACTTTTTACGACATACTGTTTTTGAATAATGCGAAAAATACCAAATACTGCCCTTTGGCACGGACGATCGCAACCAAAAATAGGAGGTGCACAACTAGATGCTATAACAGTCCTAAATACAAAATTTCAACTTTCTACGTCTAACCGTATTTGAGTTATGCTATGCGACATACAGACGTCCGTCCGTCCGTACGTACAGACGTCACGACGAAAGTCATAATGGATTCAGAACAGCTCAAAACGGATATTTCCGTCAAAATCTGAGAACCGAAATTTTACGCGATTACAATACTTCCTTTTTACTCCGTACAAGCAAGTAAAAGCACTGTTTTGAAGCTATCAAGAATTACAAATTCTTTTCCAAGACTCATTGCAGATTCCATTTATCGGCGGCGCTATTTGACAGGCAATTCTCACCAGGATTATTATTACCTGACTGGATTCGAACCCGAGTCAAGGATAATCTAAGCTAACTAGATCCTGCATTGACATTGTTCACTGCACCTATGCGTTTAATTGCTACATATCCCTGTAACATTACCCATTAATTAGTGTCTAACCCTACCCCACTACTACTAGCAAACTTCACAAATTATGCCACACTATCGGATAACCGTGTTTAGTTGATAGTTTGATATCAACCTCATAATTAGTGCTACAGATTTATACTCTGCCTCTGCAAGGGCTTGATACGAAACTAAGCAAAAGCTATCGGAAAACTTTAATAGAGAAATGTAATGAGAGCTTAGTTAATTGATGTTTAAGAGGCCTGTCTACCTCCTAAAATCCAGCATAAAATGTACTAGCGTAGCGAGTGTTTTGTGCCCAGTACAAGAATGGTAAAATTTTATTTCAACAAGGATTATATGCTTAAAGGATCAATTAACAATAAAAATTGTACATAATTATAAAAATAACGAAAAATTTATAAAAATTTCATATTTATGCAAACTTTACACGGTTATACCTCATGATAGAAATTTATTTTTAAAATTTTAAACAGGCACATCTGTAGATCAATTATTTATCTACTAAATGTTTGAAAAACAGTATCTTGCAGCCAATAATAAGTTAACAACGAAAACACTTTTAAGAATTTTTTAAATTCAAAATTACATTGCATTACTAAGATGCGGCAAAGTACGAGTTTCGGGCTGGTTTCAGGCAGCCATAGTAGTGAAGAAAAGAGTGGAATGGAAAAAACCGTAAAATCTAGAATCTAGGAAATCCAAAAAAGTTTAACTGCACTCCCCTGTATTGAGCTTTGCGCTGGTAACCATCCATAATGTGACACACAATAAAATATACTGAACAGGGGCAGGTCTAGGAAAAGTGTATAGGAGACCATGGAATGTAAGAAATAATTGTTACTTCCCCGACCTGTGTAATAGGAGGAAGTATTGTAATCGTGATTTTTGACATTTCGAGATTTTGATGAATCTTCACCCAAAAAACATAATTTTAAAAAAAGTCGGTCTGTCTGCCTGTCGGTCTGTCCGTAAGCACGATATTTTGAGAAAGCGTTAGAATTTTAGATTGAAATTGTATATTTAAGCTCGGGAATGAGCTTTATTCAACCAGTGGTACCAACTTACCAATAAGCAGAATTTTTAAAATTTTTATTAAAATACTATCGAGTATGGGTATCAAATTTAAACTCTCGGAAAAAGAATTCTAGTGCGGAAGAATGAAAATAACATTCAAACGAATAAGAAACAGTTTGGTAGCACTGATTTACTAAACTAAAATCAAATAATATTTTGGTCACAATATTCTTCTAGAGGAATAAACTAAACGTGTAGAAGTCGTGTTTGCGCTGAAACGTATATTTGGAAATTCAGTTTAAGGGTGCGCTTAAAAGTGCAAAAATCCTAACACGAAGTATGTAATGGTCATGTTTTTAACCCCATGGTAGACAAAATCGTATTATACGTCATAATTTGATTTAATAAAAAATGTATTTTTTTTCTATAACTACTAGGGCCACGTCAGCCACACTTTCAAACTTTTACATGGCTCATTTTGCATATTTATGCTTTCTGCATAAATTTCGGATAAACGATGTAAACTACAATGAAAATTATATATTATATTCATTCCTAATTGCCTTATTCAAAAAATAATGTCCGTAATAATAGTTCATTTTTCATAAAATTTCTCCCTCTTCTTTCATTTCTACTGTAAATTATATTTATTTTCAGGTATTCTTATTTAGCATAAGGCAATCTAGAAACTCTAATGATTCTATTGATATATTTTTCATGCCTATTGCTTGTTCCTATTTGCAGAAATTTGTGCAGATAAAGTGCATAATCTGAAAACGGTTTCAAGCGCGATCTTAACGCGGTTTGTCGCACTGCATGTATCAATGTTTATAAGATAAAATTAATGATTTTGTGTGTATTTTGATGATGTATTTAAATGTAGAAATATCTGAAAACTGCGTTGTAATTGAACTTTTTAACGCGTAAAATGATTAAAAATAATAATGACTATTTTAAATTTAAAGTGAAGTGCTATAAGCAATTTGAAGACTTACTGGGACACCTATAGAGGATGCACCATCATCCGAGTACAACAATTTATTACAGGTTAATGTTTTTATTTATTTTGAAAAATATTGACGCACCTTACGCTTGTAGGACCCATTAGGCAGAATTACTTTAAACCATGTGGAAAATTTAAAGTAATTGTCCAATTGCTGAATTTAAGGCTCTGTTATTTATTTAAAAAAGCATGGCTATTGCCAACTGTTAGAAAGGCAAAAAAGATTTATAATAAAATTAATTTACAAAATTAAATTCATTTGATAGTACAGCAACAATTGTGTAGCCTATTAATATCTCGTTAAAAAAATAACAGTCAGAGATAAAGTATAAAGTACAATAAAACAAAAAAACTCGTCTTCGATAATTAGTTCCAATTTTCGCCACCGCCGGGATGTCGCCAGCGGTCTAAACTTTTTGCCAGAACTTTTCTTGAAATTAATTCTGAATGTTATCTAAGTTGTGATAATTAGTAATAAGGCCCAAACCGCAATCCGCAGCCGCATAGTCGTAATAGGGAAGGAAATTTTATCTCCAAATCGGAGTTAGCAGTTTTAGAGTAAATTTGTCCCTCTAGAGATACTAATCTGCATTTGTGTGAAGTTATTTATTGTGCGCCATTTATTGTCACATTTCGTACATTTTGCATTTTGTGTTCTACTGACGATGAAGATGAAAAGCGGCAACGTTGGATTTTAGCATTTTAGTTAAATTAGGACGCGTTATTAAATTAATGTTAATTTGGTCACCGTAAAGTGAAATATTTTGTTCTGTTTTAACATAGTTACGCGATTTGTTTTTTTAAATTAATTTATTTAAATTATAATTATAGTAGAAGTGAACATACAAATATATACAAACATACCTATCACACTCTGAATAATGTAATTCGCATTTTCGGGGGTAATATAACAAGTGCTATGATTATCATCGGTGATAGCATGAGTTGGTCGATGAAAATTGACCGAGTGCGCAGCACGAGTTCAATTTTCTGAAGACTAACGAACAACGAATGCTATCACCTATGATTAATCATAGACCGAGTTATATTTGGGAAGAATATATAATGAATGGGACCAAAATGTTTGGATATATTTTTTTAATAGCTGCCAAAAATGTTTTAAATTCTGTTTACTTTTCTCAATTTGACGCGTTCTTCCCTATTATCTCTATCCTGACACATTTTAAGTATGAATTTTGATAAACAGCAATTTCAGAGTGAGAAACTGACATTTTGTAACTAATAAACAAAACAGTTGACATGTAACAGCGGTGATAAGAAATATCTTCGATTTGATAGCCTCTTACTGCCCTATTTCAGCCAATCAAATTAGTCAAATATATACCACGTGATACATGAATTATATATTCGTAGAAAAAAATTCTTTCAGTCCCATGTTTAATAAGTTGAGTAGGTACTACTGTACTTATATGTCATTCAAATAAAAATATAAACAAAGAATAATTATTTTAATCAAGTACAATTTAATATATTTACAGGAAACTTCAAGTTCTACACGTGTAAATATCTCTAATGGTTACCTTTGTCGGTGTCACCTACATACAATTTGTTATTTTTCTAAAAATACTTCCTCGTTCTTCTGAGGTAACTTCCTGTGATGTGAATAAAGAACTAAGAACTCATTTTATTTTACCGTGCACTTCAAGTTTGAAGTTCATGAATAGATGCTTTATTCTTCCATCGATTTCAGAAATGAAAATTATTATTAGTTTGTTCTTCACTTGGACTTGTTTCGGTTATTGAAACTGAAATTCACAAGTGAATTGAAATGATTTAATATCAGCAAGCAAATATTAGATGTCAAACTTAATTGAAATTTCATATTATAAACTGTAAGATAATATCTCCTAATAATAGTTTATTTTAATACTTTTGACGGATAAAGTTTGTTGTAAATATTTCAATTCATTCTAGTGTTGGAATGTTGATCACGTATCTTATTGACGTTATAAAATTGATTTATATGTCTCAGTTGACCCTAATTTGACCATTACAACAAATTATGTCTATTATGTTTGTACACATACCATCAGAAATTTTTATTAAACATGTTTAGGTATGTTGAATATTTTATTAATATGTAATGCATGAAGTACATTAAATCTATAGGGATTTCTGTGTGCATCTATGATGCGATTAATTTAATTATATTGAAGTAATTATGACGTAAATAATAATTAATATTTTATATTTTAATTACTTGTTAAATTGACATGTTTTGCTATTTTTAAATTAGTACCTAGTTATTAAATTATACGAGTGAGTTGTTGCCAATGAAATTATTTACTTTTCATGTACCTATACCATTTTTAAGATATAGTTAAAATCAAAATCAATTGATAGCTGAGTGTAAAATGTGACCGACTGTGGTCCTGACAACTCAGGATCGAATTCAGTCAGGTACATATTCTAGTTTAACTGCACAAACATTTCTTCTAGTGTACTCTTTACTAGCAACCATGAATAAGTAACCGTAATAAATATATTTCCTATTCCTATGTAAACGTCATTTAATTAATCCCTACATTACCTTTGAAAACGAATAGTCATAGAATGTACATAATAAACGGTTTATGTTGCCACAGTAATACTTCCAAGGCTTATGAGAAATCATATAAGACTTGACAGAACAGTTCTGTCTGAATGACAGAAATGAGTTATAATTTTTAAATTTTTATTTTGATTTGCAAATGAGTAACAAGTAAAATGTTGTACAATACACGCAAGGTAACTGTTTTACTGCTTCAAGGAAGTGACAGGGCTCGCTGGTTATTTTCTTCTGTCACCAGTAAAAACTGTTTTATCTTTTTAGTAATGTAATATACCATTACCGACGACTTAAAATTTATGTGAGGCTGCCTTACTCAAGTTGAGAAAAGGAGTAAGCGCAAAGCAAAGTTCATACGAAAAAAATTTCCACTTATAATATCACATTTGCATTAATTCTTTCTGGAAATTTTTTTGAGTGCTTTCCAAAAACGTCTTAATTAGCTCGAGTAGTACACGAGAGCTAATTACGTTGTTGGAATGCATGATAAAAATTTCCTGAAAGAGTTAATGCACGAGTGCGAGTGCATATTCGGTAAGGTATTTTTAAATTCTTTTTACAATAGAAGCTTGAAATAATCACAAAATTCGTATTTAACATTAATAATTATGTATTATTTACCTTCTTAATTGCTTATTTACGCTCGAAATGACAATTTAACCAATTTTTAATTTAATTTCAAACTAACATAATGTATAACACAAAAGTTTCCACCTATTAATTACAGTTAAATTTCTCAAGCTACTAGTAAAAAATTTTCGCTGATTTTTATATAACCATGGTTACTATTATTGTAATCAATTCTTACATTGGCTATTATTTGTGTCATGCGATTGGCCTTCAAAGTTTCCTAAAATAAAAAACAAGTGCTAGAAACTGTCATCAAAAAACTATCATACCTACCTATGGGAAAACGAAATATTTCTATAAAATAAATACATTTAAGAATCTATACCTATAGCTTATATATTTTATAGAAATAATTAGTTTCCCTTTATAATGGCATTTAAAAATTTTGATGACAGTTTTTGGCACTTGCTTTTTATTTTAGGAAAATTTGGAAAAAAAATTTAAGAAAAAACTTTTCTCGTGTGAACTGGGTAACTAGATACCTATGTAGTATGTTTAAATAATCTTTGGTACAAGTATAAATAATTTTCATCATTTCTATCAGAAAATTTTCAGATCAATCTCATCTGCCAGAAGCTGAAAATATCGACAATAAATAATTCATTGCTATCAGTTGAGCAAGTTGATTTTTCATTTGGTTTGACAGAGCAATCCACTCTATTCTTAGCATTTGTTTCCATTTATAGATTTCCTATCACGTATTCATACCAACCTGACAACAAACTAGTAACTAGTTGTAAAGTTTGTTAATTTTTTATCACGCGTCCTGAATTTTCCATAAATGAAACTTGATTGAAAATTTAAAATTCAATTGTGCAGTGTGCATTTCATTTTCAGCGCTCTACCGCTGGTTGACGGTAATGCACGGAAATTAATTTTCGATATAAATATTTGCAATTTGCAAATGTCAGTTTTAAATTTAATGGTGTTGTCATGTACATTGATGACCTGTTTTTATTTTAAAAACGCAGAAGAGTTCAGTTTTATTGCATTATCAGAATGAAAATTTTTGGAGTTTGCATTTTTTATTATATTATACGCCTTAAGCCATGTTCACACAAGGATTATTTGAGAATTTTTAAATAATTCTGGTGTGAATTACTTGCCAAATAGCGACGCCGCTAAAATGAATCTCGAATGATTCTTGGAAAAGAAGAATTTCTATAATTCATCTAATTTCAAAAGGATGAAAGAATCCATTTGTGAACAGGGCCTTATGTAACCGACTGTGGTTCACACAATCCATAGATTTGAATTAGTCAGACACACGTTACAGTTTAACTGTACAAAAATCTCCCTTGTGATGTACCGAGTGATGTACTGTCCAATAACAACCACGAGTGAGTTGAATACTACAAAATGCTACAAAATTCGCCAAATAAACAAAAAAAGTAGGAGACTTCTGAAAATTGGAGAGTTATAAAAAAATATGTAACATTCAAGATTCCGATGAGTCCCGAGAAGCAGAAAGTGTGCTCGAGCCGCCATATTGAAAAAAAAATTCAAAAAAACTCTGTAGGTAACTTCAAATTTTATGGTAAATATTGTTATTATAATATTGTAGCTTATAAAATTTCCTACAAAAAGATGCTTCTTTTACATAGAACTAATAGTTTACGAGAAAAACGAGAAAATATATTTTGGTAGAACAAAGATAATTAAATCATGCCTTAACTTTGTTTCCTGACACAAAAACGGTTTTTGTCATTTCGATTTTGTTTAATATTTACAATTTTGTAGATCTGTAGCAACTAAAAATTCACAGAACCCCGCTATAAATGAGTTTGTTGATGTCTGTAACTGCTACGGTAAATAAAATATTCTACCAAATGTTATATAGAAAAAATCTGACGTGGACACCACATGACTTCCTTGTACGCCTTGTTTGTTCATACTTTTCTTAATAACTAAAATGTAGAATAATATAAAAAATTCTTTTAACTTATTATACTAGTATACTCACAAATATATTTTAGTCATTTTATTTAAACTGCAGAAGAAGATATAAACGATATTTTACTATTGTCACTGCTACTGTCACTGTCATGTCATAATCATTTAAATTTTACGTAGTAACAAATGTTAATCGATCATGGACTACAAGATACCGAAATATTAAATTATAAGTATATACTTTAATTATTATTAAATGATAGAAGATACAGAAAAATTTATAAAATACCGATTGTAGATAATAATCACATAATCTTTCATTTAAAATAAAAAAAATTGCCTAAAATTAATTATTTATCAAATTTTTTTTTAAATTTACTACTTCCGGTTTGAAGATTGAAACCAAAAATAGGAGGTGCACAACTAGATGCTATAACAGTCCTAAATACAAAATTTCAGCTTTCTACGTCTAACCGTATTTGAGTTATGCGACACACATACGTCCGTACGCACGTACGTACGTACGTACGCACGTACGCACGTACGCACGTACGTACAGACGTCACGACGAAACTAGTCATAATGGATTCAGAAAAGGTCAAAACGGATATTTCCGTCAAAATCTGAGAACCGAAATTTTTCGCGATTACAATACTTCCTTACTCCGTACAAGGAAGTAAAAACAATGTTTTTAAAACTTTGCTGTAGCTAGTGACCTATACATTTTAGACGAAAATTGTAAATACATAACAAACAAATTAAATTAAAAACTACTCAATAATATGAGAACAAATTCGATCCTATTGCTTTCTTAGTTCTCTAGAAAGACGCATTTCAGAGCCTACCTAACCTACCATGGAAGAAGTGATGTTTTTACTTCCTTGTACGAAGTAAGGAAGTATTGTAATCGCGAAAAATTTCGGTTCTCAGATTTTGACGGAAATATCCGTTTTGACCTTTTCTGAATCCATTATGACTAGTTTCGTCGTGACGTCTGTACGTACGTGCGTACGTGCGTACGTGCGTACGTGCGTACGGACGTATGTGTGTCGCATAACTCAAATACGGTTAGACGTAGAAAGCTGAAATTTTGTATTTAGGACTGTTATAGCATCTAGTTGTGCACCTCCTATTTTTGGTTTCAGTCTACAAACCGGAAGTAGTACTTTTTAAAAATATTTTGATAAATAATTAATTTTAGACAATTTTTTTTATTTTAAATGAAAGATTATGTGATTATTATCTACAATCGGTATTTTATAAAAATTTTCTGTATCTTCTATCATTTAAGAATAATTAAAGTATATAATTATAATTTAGTATTTCGGTATCTTGTACTCCATGATCGTTTAACATTTGTTACTACGTAAAATTTAAATGATTATGACATGACAGTGACAATAGTAAAATATGCTTTATATCTTCTTCTGCAGTTTAAATAAAATGACTAAAATATATTTGTGAGTATACTAGTATAATAAGTTAAAATAATTTTTAATATTATTTTACATTTTAGTTATTAAGAAAAGTATGAACACACAAGGCGTACAAGGAAGTCATGTGGTGTCCACGTCAGATTTTTTTTTTTTACTTTCCTTTCTGTATTTAATTGCAGTTTTAATGCAAAATTATTAATTTAAAAAATACATCCCTAGTTCCATGACACTCTGAAACAATGCTATAAATGCCTATTTTCTTTTGCATTTTTCTCGAGAACTAACAAAGCAATATGATAGAGCGTGATCTCATATTGTGTTTTTAATTTTGAACAAGTATTGAATTACAACTTTCGTATAAAATGAATAAATGACTAACTATATACAGCAAAATTTAAAAAATTAATGACACAATATCTGAGATTGCCACACCAAAATTTGATGTACAAATTTATAGAATTTGCGCAAAATTTGTAAATAGTTTTTGTAACAAAATGCTAAACGCGTGTTAAATTTTTCAGTGAGTAATTTACATTTCTAACAAGGTAATTTAAATTGAATCCACCCCTGTCTTAGATCTGCATTCCGAGCGATTTATCGTGACATTCTTAAGCAATATAAACTTCAATTATGTAAATTAATTTATTCTTCCAGCAGTTTCAATGACAAGATTCTACATTTATTGTTGTAGGTACCTCTATATCTCTGAGCTATTATTAACTACAGTCTTTGAACACCATTCCAAAAGTTTTATTTTGTTCTTTAGCCCGTAATTTTGTTTCATATTTAAGTGCTTTGCTTCTGGTGCACCTGGAGCTAATTTCATCATATTTAATTCAAGAAGTGAAATTGTTGCTCGCTCAAGAGTTTGCTGCTACATTATTATGCCTAATATGTACTTGAACATGAGTACTAAGAAAATATAGCTATTTTATGTAAAAAGGAAAATAGCAATAGTACAGAAAAATTGTCAAATGTTTCAACTAAACCTCAAAAACACAGTTTAAAATTTATTAAAATTGTGCGTTTATACTTCTCAATAATTTATTTTGTACTGAATTTTCTAAAACAAAAAATCGTGAATCAACGCTATCATATTTTCGATCGTGTGTGCGGTTACCAGCCGTCAACTCACTCCTTGCTTATAGGTAGTTGTTAGTGGAGGCAATAGTTTCAACACCAGAAAATAAAAATCTAGAATATTCATATGCAATACCAGAAGATGCAAACCAAAGTAAAAAGTAATAAAATACTTGCATAAAAAGATTTATTTTCAGAAGAAAATACAAATCTAAAATTGTATATTCGGCATAAATTCAAACACAGGAAGATGCAAATCTAGAAGAGTTAATGTAAAAACTGAGTATTATGGGACAAGTATAGTACTGAGTTTTTCATTTAGAACAGTGTTGAAGAGTCAAACAAATTTATCCAATGATAAATTTGTTGATGTACATTTCTTGTGCGAGTAAATTTGTATATTACTGATTATAAATTAATTATATTAATTTAAATTAATCCACCAATAATTTGTTATCATCAAGACACCTGGTGAAACAATCCCGTTTTCTAATTGATTGCTAAACATTTGCCAGTTAATCAACTGTCAATTACTTCACTAAATAAACATGAAACACGTTGTATCTTTGTAATAAGCTCTGAAAGCTCAAACTTGGCAGCCATTTTAATTACACTGCTAATGAGAATTTCTTATAAAATGTCGCGTCGTCCGTTTCATTTGTAGGATTGGTATCGACAGCATTTATTGAGTGGGCAGGCAGTAGGCTGCTGTCATTGCCTGAAAAATGAACATCGTTTGTACTTTTCAGCGCTTGCTTTGGTATTCTATTGAAGGAAGCAATACGAAGTTTACGTAAGACGCACAATGGAAAGATATCGGTCTTTGTTTCAGTTTGATTGGCTTCATGAAACACGCGGTACTGCGGTTTAATTAATACAAGGATGTTGCAAAAAAGTTCACAAAAAGAGGTGATTTAACATCTGCTGATTCAGGAGCTAATCGATGAGTGTTTTTTTTTCGTGTAACAGGTACTTCCCTTGTTTTAACGCTTTTTACATTTTTCCGATCACACTCAACCTGGATAAAAAGGTTTTACTTACGACTATTAATCTCGATTAATACACAATACATTCAAAAAGCCTGTTTTACATTATACTTTTTTCGTCTAGATTCGTGCTAGATTTGTCGTTTGATTTCCATCCGAGATTCGTTCGATTTTCATACTTTATTTAAACTATTCGTATACAATCGGAATTCTCCGATTTTTACCGAAATGGTCCAAGTTAGGCAACTTCAAAATAATAAATAATATTCTTACTTATTCTGACAAGTGACAATTTAAGATTTGGAGGTTAGAATTTATAATGGAAAAAATATTAACACAACTTGAATAACACGTACAAGTGCAAAACTCATAAACGTCAACGTGAACAAATCAAAACAAAATATCAAAACTTTAAATTAAAATATAATATCACGACATCCAACACACGGCCGCGTTTTGTTGCAACTTGGGGCACCAATAGAAAATCACACATCGTAAAGCTAGATTCAGACCTACCCAATTATAAGTGTAAGTTACTAATTTAACCAACCAGCGCTCAACGTTCGCACTTATAATTGAAATTGGAATTTTGTTGAAGCCTGGTTGGTTAATTTAGCACTTATACTTATAATTGAGTAGGTTTGAACCTAGCTTAAGTTCGCACACTCTAGGTATATCCTGAAATTAGTAATCGCAATCGGAGCCTTTAAAATGTATATCTTTGAAATTGCTACTCAATATAATCGTCAGATACAGTATAATATTCTATATAAGTTTAATACGAATTTAATACTAGTATTTCATTCGAGAGATTATGAAACTTGCCTGCGGCTCGTGTTATTATTATTATGAACCATCGGTATAAATATATATTTTATCTATACGACCATTGAATAATACATTCATTATCTAGATAACTTTAAGATAAACACATCCATAAGACACTATTGTATTATCAGTCCATTATTCAACACAACTGTCAATTGTCAACTGTCATCACCAAAATTTAAGGTTAGCTTAATATTTAATGAATAAAATTTGTAAAGAAATGTTTTATTAAAAAATTCGTAGATAAAACTTCGTATATGTCTCACAAATAATGGCTATAATTAACTCGCCTTCGACTCGTGCATAATCTTTCAGCCTCTTGAATTAGCCTACATTATGTGCTCGTTAAATAATCCTACTATTGTTTACACGTGTGTGTCGTTTCTCTGTCAACTCATTGGTTGTTAGGTTGTTAGTTATCATTCTCAAATCTTGGTCTTATTTTCGTTGTACCTTTCGAACGTTGAAGCCTTTTACTGAGTCCTTTCTGAATTCGGATTTCAAAGCATCAAGGACTGGAATCTCCAAAACCATAGGCCATTATTACATTTCCAGGATCTCATTTTGCCATTTCGTCTTGAAGTCTTTATTCAGAGTTCATGTTCTGCGCGTATCTTATTCATGTAGTACTTGTATAGATACTGACAATATTCCTCCCGTACTTGTCTTCAGTCTTCGCCTCCGGTCTTATCGCTCCGGGAAGCCTGACTTACACCGGGAAGCTCACATAGATTGTAATTTGTCAGATCTCTACAATGAAATTTGGTTTATATTAAGCCCTGTTCACACATTGATTCTTTGAGGATTTTTTCATGATTCTTAATTCTGAGAAAAAGAATCATGGTGAGAATTGTCTTAGAGCTGGGCGCGGGTGAATTTTGTGGGGTCACGATGGATCACGACGTGACCCGCGAGAACGTGAGTAATTTTAACATTTTGAATCGTGATTGGGCGTGAGTCACGATATAATACATAATTTGTAAAATGTTAACACAAAACAAATGGCTAATTCGGCAATACTCGTTAGCGATCGGACCCCGCACCAAATACATGGGACCAATAATCTCGGTGAAATTTTCTGTAACTTTGGGAAATGACAGTTCTCGAAGTCTAGAACAAACTTTCAAATGCAACATGGGTCTGAAAATGCCTTAATTTCTCGCTATCCACGTCTTAAAGTCCGAAAAAAAAAACACCGGGAAACTCATATGGAGTTTAAGCGGCCCCTCTGCGTTTTTTCTGAATTTTTAGAATACTCTCGACTTTACTTTTTTTCTATTCCACTCTTTTTCCCACTATTACAACTGCCTAAAACCAGCCCGAAACTCGTACTTTACGGCAACTTACCAATGCAATGTCATTTTAAAGTTGAAAAATACTATAAAAGTATTTTCGTTGCGAGTAGGTAAACTGTTAGTTTATTATTGACTTCAAGGCAATGTTTTTATAAACATTTAATAGAGAAAAATGGATCTACAGATGTGCAAATTTTAAAAATAAATTTCTATTAGGACATAATAAATTGAAAATTTTTATGAATTTTTGGGCATTTTTTTAATTAAAATTTTAAAAAGGCACAACTGTAAGGGGATTTTATCGCTCAGCACTGCTAGCTCACAAATACTCGCCATTTCAGGTACCCGCACTGGCAGCCTATGTGCTATGAGTACATGTTGTCTCTATTTATCTAATTGCTATGTTTCGCTCCGGTCTTGTTTAGAAAATACTCAATTTGATTGGCTAGCGCGCATGCAATTTTTTAAATTTTTTATACCTATACTAATGTGATTCAAACATTTTAATTTACAATGCAATCATAGTTTTTCTCTTAATTACTATTTTTTAATTGTTTATAAATGAAAATAATAACATAATTTTAATGTATTTTTCTTTATATGTTTGTTTTTATTTTTATATTTATAGGTTTAAAAGGTTGGGAGTAATTTCTACAGTAAAATTTGGTTCATATTATGTGGTCTGGTCAACTGTGTTTCTGACAAGTCAGGTTTAAATACAGTCAGGTACACATTTCAGTTTAATTGCACAAAGGCGGTGTTGTTCTCTTCGCTAACAATCTTGAATGAGTTGACTGCTGGTAACGGCACAAGCAAAATATAGCTATACCGATGACTGACATATTACTCAAGTTGGGTAAAAGGCGTCAAAGATATGTAATGTGTATGTCAATTATAAGTTTGATAACTTTTCCGTGCCAAATTAAAATTTAATCAAGTTGCAGTCGGATCACCTTTGCGTCATTTTTAAAATTTCACGAGCAGTCTACCTCGTCACGTGACCTAGTGACCTATTTAATTTTGATACTACAGAGTTTAAATCGTTCATCTACTCTACACGGATATGGGCGCTTGAAAAATATCCACTTTGTTCAGTCACTAGAAAAAAATCGCCAACGATGAGATTTTCTGGCTTCAGGGTTCAAGCACTCGTTCAGTCGTGTTAGAAATCGGGGTAAAGCCGGGTTTACACTGGCGAGATACCGTACAGCACCCTTCAAAAAATCCCACACGAGGATTCTTATCATTTTATTAATTTGTTTCATAAAAATGTTAGGTTGGGTTTATGTTTGTGTATTAGTGTATTTAGTGGAATTTTACCTTGAAATATGTTTTTGCCTCTGTAAAAAAATTAATATAGGTATATATTTGACTAAAAACAGTATTGTTTCGGTTTTCGGTTCATTTTGAAATGAATTTTTCTTAACTATTTCTGTTAACTACATCTGTTATTTCATGTTATCTTTAGAATTGTTTGCTTAATGGGTCATTGTTTCTCATCTACAGGGTGGAATCGAAAGTTGTTCACAAAGTTGTAGAAGACCAAGGGGGCCATTTGATTATAGAATAAACATTTTTTTAAACCACTGGTTCTCATTCTCAAGTTACAGCACAAAGTTATATTTTTTCAAATGGGATTATACATATTTTTATGCCTATTTGATAGCGTATTTTGTTCTGAATTTAACCATATATTAGTTTTATATCGTTACATAATAAAAGTATTGAAAAAAGCGATTGAAATTTAAATAAAGTTTTATTTTAAAAATTAATTTACAGCAGGCTATGGATGAAAACAATGAAAAAAGAAAATATTGAAAAAAATGCGATAGAAATTATAATATGTGTAAATCAAAAATTTATGTTTCTGCTTTTTAATTTTAATTAAGTTCCTCAAGCTACTATAGTAAGAAATTTCTGATAAATTTTTATATAATCAAGGTTACTATTATTGTAATCAATTCTTCCATTGGCTGTTCTTTGTGCCATGCGATTTTCATATACCATATACCATTAGTGACTATGATTTTGCCGGCAATTTTTGCCGTCTGGTCACGACTGCTTGTTGCGTTGAAAATATACACGAGTGCGTAGCAATAACAAAACATACTTTTCTCGTACTTAAAATGTGCTAAAAGGATTGTTCTACGGAATATTTAAAAAAAACTGCAAATATTAAAACCATTTTATCATGTTAAAAGTTTGCGTAACTACCCCTCTTTTCCATAAGTTGATGCATTTATTATTATCAAAATTAGTTGTGGCAGCCTCACAAATTGTGAATATTTTATTGTGTTACTATAGCCGCCAACTCATTCATGGTTGTTATTAATAATAGTTTTTGTGCAGTTCAACCTGACTGGATTCGAATCTGAGTTGTCAGAACCGCAGTCGGTTACATAACACATATTATTCGACTTCAAGGGTGTGTTGTTTTAGTCGTAGATAAATTTATTTCAACAGGGTCTTATTTGTGCTTGTGTCTGGTTTATTTTTATGATCATTATTAAAGAATGTTTGTAAACAGAGCATACTCGTAGTTTAATAGTTTTATTATTTTGTTTTTCAAGAAAATCGATGTGAAAACATTTTCCTAACTCTGCGACGTAGACAAGCTTACAACAATTATTATTAAACTTTAAATTTAATCTAGATGAAATTAGTTGATAAAGTTTTATGACAACGTCTGTCTTTCTTCTCTAGTTAGCTTTGCAATCATCATTGTAGGGGTGTTTCTAAGACAAATTTATAAAATTTTCATCTAAATCAAAGTTTATAATTTATTTAGAAACAGTAAAAGTGGGTTTATGCTCAAAATTTTAAGAATAAGAATAGTTTTAAAGTTAAAACAGCATTCATTTGTTTGTAATTTTGTTTCAATTCCATGGCTATCACTACAAATGAGTAATATTTATAAAATTTTAAACATGAATATTTCGGTTAACAAACCTGTAAAATAAAATGTGAATACTGATTTAGATGCAGAATTTCCTAAAACTTGTATTTGAAGTATTTTTGTCTAAAATTAACTGGTCACTTTTGAGCAAGGTAAATCAGATTTTCCATGTTAAACGCCTATAGCCCGCTTTTTGATTTACACCCTGTATGTTCATTTTAAGTGGCGCACCATTGTTATCTCGAGAAGTATAAGAGCTATGAAGTTGGATAAATTAGCGAACAATTGCTTTTTTATAAGAACTATACTTTAATGAACGAAACAAGAATTTTTAAACTAGTGGTTCTCAAACTACGGGATGCAACTTTCGTATTTCAAATGGGCACTTTTTTTATTTGACTATTCGATTCAGTATTTTTTTTCTGAATACAACAAGAATAACAAAAACATGAGAAAAACGCTATTCAGAATTATGAAAATTTAATTTAAACAGTGCTTTGAAAGAAGTTAATTGAATATTTTTTTCATATTAATTGTTAGTGAGAAAGAAATTACATCCCATTAAAATATATGCACGAAGTTGTGAATCAACCTGTAATTTTAATGTATTGATTACAATTAATTCACTTCTTAATTTTAAGAAGAAATAAATTAAATATGAACTAAACTATTTTATGAATGCATTACTTAATGGATATAGTGGTATTGTTTGAATCCACAATTCAAATTCAGGGCTATTTATAATACGTGTGAGTGTATTTTCTGTTTATAACGGCGCGATAAAAATACATTGTGTAGATATTCTTGTCGGGTTAGATTTAAAATGTTTCTTCCGCATTTGTCAACAAGGATTTGCAAATACCGTATCATTTAGAATTCTAGAAAATGCGATCAATGTGGGCTCTGCTTCAGAGCTTCTTCGAACTTTGTAATTCTCTCAGGAAAAAACATCACCGTCTTCATGTATAATTCATTTTCTTAAATGACAGATATCATTGCCTGACGAACGAATTATCTTTCATACTTCAGATTTAAGGCACATCTCTTGCTAGAAAATTCAAAGCAAAAAAGCACGTTACAATAAGTAATTTTGTGACTTTGGTTTTGAAATCTATGATCTCAATTTTACAATTATGTAAAGAATGAAATTTACGAGACGCCTTCCGGTATTTTGTTAAATGATTTCCAAAAATTACTGAAAAGGCAAATTTAGCATAATGTTTTACAGTCATCAACTGGTTAACTATCGACTGCGCCATGTAATGTTATGGTTTTTGGGTTTCGTCTATAATATTAACTAACACTAGTAATTGTAATTTATTTAATTATTTATTAAATTAAGATTAATACACAGCTACTTCAGCCACATTGCAACCATAGATTACAACTCCTACTATATCAGAAACCAATGTGTTGCATCAACTCGCAACAGTGCCATCTACATGGATTGGTGTTTTTTTCACAATTTTTTTTTATTATGTTACTACCTTGAAAAGCAAGAAAAAAATGTTCACGGTTTTGATAAACGTTTTTTCAGTTATTGAAATAATTTAAATATTAGTGATTTTAATAAATTTTAATTGGAATTTAGAATTAAAGTACAGTTGTAGAAAATATGTTTGTATTTTAGGCGTTCGAATAACTTATTTAACTCGGCAAGCCTCGTTTAATAAAATATAGTATAAATTTTGATATTTTTAGGTACGTTATACCAAGAGACATCAATAATAATTCCATCATTTAAACTTTTTTGAATTTTTAATAAACTAAGTAAAAGTGAGACTAAAGATATTAAGAGGCCGATTACTATCAAATTTCCCGGGTTGGTTAAATTTCCCAGTAGAGATAGATACGGGTCGTTAAATTTTCGTAAGTAAGCGTGCATGAGTGACATGTAATGTAATTTTTTCGGTCGTACAACAATGGAAAATAAGACAGTATGGTTGGTCTAATTTCTATTGAATGAAATAATCACAGTAAAAAAAACATATTTTGAACAATTTTAATCTATTATAATTTCAAGACCAAGACTTAATGCAGCAAGACCAAGAATATAGTAATCAAGACCAAGACAAGATTTAGGGAAACAATACTTTTCAAGACCAATACCAAGACTAACTCGGTCTTTTTCTCGGTCTCGACTTTCCGAAGCACTAATTCCAGTACACAGGCAGCGCACAGATTTGTCGAAAAAATTTGAGCAACTAACAGTTGTTCATCTATTTATGATTTTGCGGGGCTAAAGTAAATTATAATTGCAAAATTTCATAGAAATATTTTAACGTGACCCGAACGTGTCACGTCGTGCGTGATCGGACGTGACTATAAGAACAAATTCACGAGCGTGAGTGATCGTGAGTCAAACGTAAAATGACGTGCGTGATTGGACGTGATTCCGATTTCAATTTCGTGATCGTGCACATAAAGTTACACGCCCAGCTCTATTTCCCAGTTTGACACTGCTATTGCACCTTTTCACACTTGGGTGTGGCAGCCTCACATACTGTGAACCATTGTTATAGATATATAAATTTTAATGTGAACTCACTCATGGTTGTTATTGGAGCGTACACAACAGGAGAGATTTTTGTGCAGTTAATTGAACACTCGGGCATGCAGCCTATTTAAAATTATTAGTTTCTTATTATTTATTTTGGGTGACCAATTTCCTACGAATGTTTTATTTGTGTATCATGTGAAATAACAAAGTAAATCGTGCTAATATTACACTTAAATGAATTGATGTTAGAGAATGAGTTAATAATATAAAATTAGGATTCGTAACTGAATATTCTTGTCGATTTTACGCTATTTAGCTTTGAAATAGTCGTAGTATAAATTATTTACTTTATAAATAGCATTGGCAACAATTCTAATGTTTTGCTTGACAGTGGAGAGAAATGTATATCATTATATTAAATGATGGTAACAATCACAAACAATAATTTTACAAAAGTGTTCATAAAGTATCCAGCAAATTACGTGTTTATCTGATAAAACATCGCTGATTTAAAGCTGCTGATATTTTGCCTGTTACTCTTTAGAAAAAAAATCAGAACGCCTTTATTTTAGAATACTACATGCACATAGATCCATATTTTATTAGACTCTGTTCGCACAATGATTCTTTGCGGATTCTTTCATTTTTCTTAATTTTGAGAAAAATAATCGTAATGACAAATGATGAGAATTGCCTCTCATTGATAATTTCAAAACAGTGAATTTTGTTTCACTTTTCCGACCTATGTAATAAGGAGAAATATTGTAATAGTGATTTTTTGACAGTTCACAAAAATCATAATTTAAAAAAAGTCTGTGTGTCTGTCACTGTCGTTCTGTCTGAATATTGGATAACTTAAAAATGCGTTGTAATTTGTAATTTAGGACTGAAATTTGATATTTAAGATCTTGAACCAAAAACTGACTTCAAGTTCGTTAATGAGCTTTATTTAACCAGTGCACCAGTGGTACCAACTTTATAAACTGAACTTTTTATTTTTATTAAAATACTATCGTGTGTGGTATTAAATTAAAGCTCCCGGGAAAAGAATTCTAATAGAAAAATAAAAATTACATTTAAACGATTTTTTAAAATAAATTATTCAAATTATACCGAGTTTGGTGTCAATTTAAAGCTCTCGGGGAGATAAGTTTAGTAAAAATGTAAAATTATGTAGAATTGTAGGAATTAGCCTTAGAAATTCTTCATTATTTACCTACCTATGGATTCCTAAGGCTAATTCCTACAATTCTACATAATGCCCATGTCACACCTGTAATACTTGTATTATGTATGATGAAAATTCTCGTCTGGATGTAACACTTGTATGATATAAATAATATGAAAAATTGTATAAATTAATTGAAGTAACAAACAGTTTCGTCTGATTCTGTATGACGTGTATGACAGAAATAGCAGCGCTTCTATTTTTCGTCATACACAGGTTTGATCATACATGATACAGTGTATTATAGGTGTGACATGGGCATAATATAAGATTTTGGATCCAATATAACCTATAAAAATGTAAAAAATAACATTGATTTCCAATTGGTTCTCCAAAGATTATTTAATTTTTTTCAAGTGTATTATCAAATTAAAATTTTCTGAAAAAAAATCAAGTCGAAGAATCAAAAACAACATTTAAACGATGACCAGTTGTTTTTTCACAGATTATTCAAATTATGCCGAAGTTATCAACTTAGATAGTTCGGGAAAAAGATAAATTTATTTCAATTTTGCTGAATAAAGCATAAAATTTAAGCCTTTACGAAAGCAAGTTATTAAAACTTATAGTCGGGGAAATATTGTGGTAGCCACAGCATATTTTTTTAGGATTCAGAAGTTTCAAAGAATCCTTAAGAAACCATGTGTGAACAGGTTTTTTTAATATAGTCGTATATAAGTAATAAATATCCTGAAAAAATAGTGTCACAATATGCCCGTGATTCCAATTCTTTTTGAGCTGTAATCCGATATTCAAATTCTAAATCCAAATCGCGTTGAGAACTGAGAAGATTATCCGCTATTATTTCGCGTCATATTCGTGAAAAAGTCACCAGAATGTCAGAAAATATCACCAGGTTACTCAGTTTTCCCCTGCATTTTCCACCTAACATCCCAGTTCGCGATATTGATTCTCCAAAAATAGCTGTCATTTTCTTGTTTTTATTTACACTAGAATTTCTGCATTGCAATTTACGAGTATGTCCGTGGAGCACTCATATAAATCTGTTGAATCTTTATATTGAAGCCGAGTAGAGTAGATGCGGTACTTTGCGTATATGTATATGTTTACATGTGTTTTTACATCTTGTTTGTTTTTCAAATAGCTGTCGGATGTTTTTAGACAAGGTAATGCGATCGGAAGATTGTCACGAACACAGGGATTTGAATAATAAGACCGATGTTTTTATATAAAACGTAAACAGGATAATCATATTTTATTGTAGCCTCAATCCTACGTTCTTTCGATTATTATATTCAGTGTTGTGACAGATCATTTTAATATGATCTAAATCAAATCATAATAGATCAATTTTACACAAGGATTTGAATAATAAGACCGATGTTTTTATATAAAACATAAACAGGATAATCATATTTTATTGTAGACTCAATCCTTGATACAGCTACGTTCTTCCGATTATTATATTCAGTGTTGTGACAGATCATTTTAATAAGATCTATTATCATATATCAAAATAGATCAATTTTATGATTGGAACAGATTTGGAATTTATAAGGAATCTTTTTTTAAGATCATAAAAAAGATCAATGTTAGACAAAAAAATTAATTGTAACATAACATTACATTAAAAAAGAAAAAAATATAGGTCATAAGCAATTGAATCTACAGTTTATAATAAAAACAGATTATAGTATATTGTGTATCAAGTGTCCAAACAAGCATCTTACTTTGTGTGTTTTTTTTGCGGCCCGACCCGAAGGGAGCATGCAAAAGCATTTCGACAAGTGTTGCACACTAAACTTTTTCTACAACTCTATATTTAGTACTTACATTTTCATTAATTCATATGCACTATATATGACATTTCACTTTGACACATTGACATTATTTATGTTTGATAAATCATAGCAACATGCATTTTAAAATCATTATGATACGCTCATGCTGCGTCTTCGATTAACATTCCCACACGGTCGTTCTACTGTTTGTAAGATGACATTGTCGAAGAGTGCAGTAAATCAGTAATTGTCGGAAGTGCGAATTTCGGTGGTAACCGTAAAAAATATTCAATATTACTTAGGTAGGTAGTCTTACTAAATTTTAACTTGTATAGCGAGCGTAAAAAAAAATCTAAAAATCGGATCTTTTTTACATTCTTGTACGGAGTAAAAATGAAGTATTGTAATCGCGAAAAATTTCGGTTCTCAGATTTTGACGGAAATATCCGTTTTGACCTTTTCTGAATCCATTATGATTAGTGACGTCTGTACGTACGGACTGACGTACGGACGTATGTGTGTCGCATAACTCAAATACAGAAAATATTTAACTTTGGTTTAGGATTTAGGGGATTTTTCAATATTTTTATTAAATATTTTTGAAGAGATAAATACTTGTGACACGTCGGTATTTTGTATTTCGACAAAATATTTATTACAAGCGCAAAAATTTGAATATTTTATATGTGACGTAGAATAATGCTTCCATTTATCTTACCGCAACAATGATTCAATGATGCCATAGAAAAATTTCTTTCTCAATTTACTAAAATCATATATTTTCTTTTAAATAAAATTTATATTTTACCTATGTTTTCCATCAACATTTGGTACATACCTTACGTACTAAGTTATATAGTACAATATTTAAATAAATTGGATATATGTCTGACATAATCACTATACAGGGTGGTTCTGAAGTTAATGTCATAAATTTAAGGGTAAGTAGTATGACATGTGTAAATTACGAAACAGAAAGAATTTTTTTTTAAATCGCAAAATTTATTTCCATGTTTCCCAGACAAAAATTTTTTGTTGCTACTGCCATTAGGTGAAGTAATTATTGTTTCATTAATAATAATTAAATTTTGTTTGTTTATTATACTAGTATTATATAATTTAAGATCTTGATTATCTACTTCTATGTTTGTGTTTAATAGGAAAACGAATCCAGTGCAGTATTACAAAAATTGCTCTAAGTAAACTACCCTTAATTTTTCGAATTTAAAAAAAATTCTTTCTGTTTCGTAATCTACACATGTCATACTACTTTCCCTTAAACTTTTTACATTAACTTCAAAACCACCTGTATATCCGATATATTGATATTTATTATAAATATCATGATATTTTTGTGCTCTATTAATTAATAGTCAAATATAACGAATCATTTTACAGTTTTCTAACTTCCCATCATCCTCATCCTCACTTCTTCATCTTTCCTGTTGATCATGGTAGCATCCCCGTGGTTTTTGAATCAACCCCTAGCCCTAGCCTAAAAGCACGCAGTATTGATTTTGTATTCGCGCGGGGGTGGGGGAAGATGACGCAAGACAAGAAGTAGAGGAAGAGATCACGGCGGCTATGCCACGGATGTCGCGGTTCTATTGTCAATTGTCAATGTGTAGGTGACGAAGTCAAGGGGCAATTAGCAGGAGAAAAAGGGATAGCAGGAGAGGTGGAATAGTTTTTTTATGGATGAAATGGCCAATTAATGCCACATAGTTCAAGAATAATTTTTTGTATCATATTCAAATTTAAAAAAATGCAGCTTCAATATTATATTGATCTGTACACAGGTGTACCATAATTTGAGGTACATATTAGAATGGTACTTATCTTAGATACTGATCACGGCACGGAACAAAAAGGTTTTTTTTTAATTCGAAAATTATTTTTTAAAATTTGTGATGGAAACAGTTTTCAGCCACTGGTTGAATAGGTAGTTTTAACGTTAAATATTACGTTGTAACTAATTAATAATTATGCTTGCATAATACAATAATTGAATTTAGTTTCTAGTAACCGGCGACATAACTGTCTTTATTCAAAATAAATAATATTCAGTGGTACCTACTAAAAATGTTCTCCTGAAGTAAACTACCCTTATTTATAGGAATTTCGAAAAAAATATGTTTGTTCCAGAATCGGTATACTAACACGTTAAATACTATGCCATTATAATATGTACCACACGTTATGGTTTATGGTACAGCCTGTATGCCTGGTATAACCGAACACACAATAAAATACTGATGATATGATATAGCCGCCGAGTGCATTATGTACCCGGTTTAGACAATTCAGGTTCGAATTCAGTTAAGTACACATTGAAAGTAATATTTTAATTTGAGGCTATTATACACTTGCTATACCTAAGTAATAGTCTGCTGGTAATTAATAAGTGAAAACCGATGAAATCAATCAATTTCGCCAATATTAATATATTTTTTAACTTATTGTTTGATGTTTTTCCAAAAAAACTTCATGTGACAACCTGAACCTTCAGAACAAAATTCAATTGTATGCATTAATAAAGTAAAAATCTCTAATATTAAAATGCAAAAATTAACTCTTATTTTCTCTGATTATTGTTGTCGGAACAATGTTTTGTATGATTTTTTCGATTAAATAATGTTTCGTCATTACTCGTATTAAATTTCAGATTTTTATTATGAACAATAAAGCCAGAATTAATGAAATTCTGATGCTACTGCGGCAAGCGTAGCGCCTTAATTTTGTTTTTTCAGTTGACCTATTTTATTGTATCAAAAAATTAAGACACTTTTACTTAAAACGCCAGAAATTACATACACAAACACAAGTAGTATAAATTTAACAGATATGATTAGACTTTCGCAATTTAATATAAAAGTATTGATTATTAAACTGGAAATAGAATAATTAATATTTATAAACAAGATTAATTTTGTTAGGTAGGTACCTAATAACGCATAGTAAATTAATGTTTGTTTGCTAGTCAGTTGCAAGTAGGGTCAGTTGTTTATTAGACGTTTAACGAGAAGGTACTCGTGTAGGTGGCTGTTTTTTATTGTTTTATTTAAATCGTGGGTAGGTACAAACATTATTTTGACTTGATGTATAATAAAATAAAAATGTATTATTAATAAAATTAGTGCAATCAGAAAAATTCAACTTTTTTCTATTGATCGCTCCTTGTTCAAATTATAAGAAAATAATTATGAACATGATTATTAAAAAGTGACAGTGTGAAATATTAGAATGTTGGCATAAGAGCGCTAAAAAATTGCAGGAAAATTTTCTAAAATAAAAAACCTGTGCTAAAAACTGTAATCAAACTATCAATACCGTTCATACATTATACATTTTATAGAAATAATTAGTTTTGTCGTATGAACGGCAATTTTTGATTACAGTTTCTAGTATTTGCGTTTTCTTGCAGAAAACTTTTAAGGAAAAACTTTCCTCGTGTCGTGTGATCGTTTTTGTTGAATATTGTAAAAGAAATAAGCTTAATGCTTAATGAAAAATAACGTCTTTTGATAATCATGATCCATTTATGAAATTTGAGCGAACTATACATATCAAAACAAGAAAGTACGCATAACATACATTTATTATTCCTAATGAACCACAAATAATTAGACTGCTCTTAGGAAATTATCATTACCCCGAATTCATTGTCGTTACAATCAAGACGATAATATTATGAACTAATTACCAATTAATGGCTTTTATTCTCCGAAGTAAAAAATCGAAAACAAGTGGCCACGTGAGCTCGTATTGACAAAAACGGAATGTAGGTTGGTAACCATGAAAGCCATGATTCAATTCCAGACACGTTTTCCCAGCTGTCAGATGTTTTTGACAGAAGAGAAAACAAAGAAGCTAATAAATGTAAAGGGAGTTCGCAACAGGTTTTGAATATTTAACCTAGATGCGAGATGCAACATGATGACAAGGAAAGTTTAACGACGACAGTGATGGGGCAGGGGTGGGGGTGTAGCCAACCACCGAGGGTGGAACTTTGTTACAGCTTCGCCAAAAAGGATTACTGTATTCTGTATTGGCGGTACAACATTTTATTTGGGGTTGAAAATATTTGAACTTTGGACTATAAGTTTTTACTTTGACGAAGTTTGAGCACCTTGCAAAATATTAATGAGATTAATTTAAAACTGCTTAGTATACTGAACTAGACACCCTATTAAATAATACTGTAACCGCACACACGGTAAAATACTCTATTCGCTCATGGATTCTTTGAGAATTCTTTTATGCTTCTGGATCCTGAAAAAAAAAATTACTGTTTTCAAGCTATCTGAATAATACTCCTTGAAAATTCAATTTAAAGCCCTGTTCACAAATGGATTCTTTCCTGAAAAAAAATCAATGTTTTGATATTATTATGAAAATTCTTCTTTTCCAAGACTCATTGAAGATTCAATTAAATGTGTTGGAAGGTCGAAATAATGGGTACACCAGCCACAAAAGTTGTAGAATTTGTTATTTATTTAAAACTATTGTAGTATGGTTTTAACCTAACTTTATTTTTTATTTGTCATTTTTACTTCCTTGTACGGAGTAATAAGGAAGTATTGTAATCCCGAAAAATTTCGGTTTTCAGATTTTGATGGAAATATCCGTTTTGACCTTTTCTGAATCCATTATGACTAGTTTCGTCGTAACGTCTGTACGTATGTATGTACGTACGTATGTATGTACGGGCGTACGTATGTGTGTCGCATAACTCAAATTCGGTTAGACGTAGAAAGTTGAAATTTTGTATTTAGGACTGTTATAGCATCTAGTTGTGCACCTCCTATTTTTGGTTTCAATCTACAAACCGGAAGTAGTACTTTTTTCAAATATTTCGATAAATATTTAATTTAAGACAAATTTTTTAATTTTAAATGAAAGATTATGTGATTATTACCTACAATCGGTTTTTTATAAATATTTTTGTATCTGGTATCATTTAGGAATAATTAAAGTATAATATTTATAATTTAGTATTTCTGTATCTTGTAGTCCATGATCGATTAACATTTATTACTACGTAAAATTTAAATGATTATGACATGACAGTGACAATAGTAAAATATGCTTTATATCTTCTTCTGCAGTTTAAATAAAATGACTAAAATATATTTGTGAGTATACTAGTATAATATGTTAAAAGAATTTTTTGTATTATTCTACATTTTAGTTATTAAGAAAAGTATGAACAAACAAGGCGTACAAGGAAGTCATGTGGTGCCCACGTCATATTTTTTTTATACTGTATCGCTCAATGTTAAGGGTCTCGGTGTCCTAACAAAATATTGCGTGTTTCGAGATGTAGCAGTTTCTGCTTTACTCATTGCATATTAAAAATTTGAATGAAAAACAGGTACTAGATGTTTGTGAAATAATTCATCTAGGTTTATGCTCAGTTAGAATTCTAATTCTGAAAAAATCTTTGGAATTCATATAAAAAATTTTGAAAAAATGTTTTAACCAATTTTTACATGCTTTATCTTATGCTTAAGAGATTTATTAGAAACTGTAACCTAATTCCATTTTTCGTCTTTAAATTTTGTGTGTTAAATAAGTCAATCTTCATTTTGTACTGTTGATACTTTGTCTCTAAATTTTGAATTGTTTAAAATACCATGTATGTCTGTATATTGTTCTCTATATTGTAGTTGCCCGAAGAAGGCTAAAAACGTAGCCGAAACGTCGACTTTATGAATAAATAACCAAATCTACAACTTTTGTGACTTGTGTACTCGTTATTTCGACCTTCCAACATCAAAATTTCAACAGTCAAGATTCAATTTAACGGCGCTGCTGTTTTACAGACAATTCTCGCCCAGGATTATTTTTCTCAAAGTTAAGAAGCATGAAAGAATCCCCAAAGAATCAAACACAATAATAATTCCGTAACATATTCCAGTTAACTGCACAAAAATCAACCCAGTAGTACCCTGTGGTGTACTCTCAACTAACAGTCTTCAGTACCGTATGTTGACGGCTGACTGTATAATGCCCTGTTCACACGAGAAAAATTTTTACTAAAAAGTTTCTTGAAAGTAAAACAAGTGCTACTCATAAAAAAAAAACTGTCAGTATCGGCCATGCGGGAAACCGTGGAGGAAACTAATTATTTCTTGAAAATATATTAAAGCTAGTGATCTTAAATATATTTAATAAAAATTATATGGTCCATATGAACTTTTTAGTTGTCAATCGCCCACAATCAATGACTCACTGTGAAGAAAAAAAATTTGGGAATTAGTAAAGCGTTTGGGTCATTGCGAAATCGAAGAAGGTCGACAATTTGAACATTTGTTATAAAAATCGTAATAAACGTGGAAAAACATTAGAATTAATTAAAATGAAATTCTTGAAAGACTTAAGACATCGGGTTTTGGTTTATGGCATGTGTTTATTTTTTCATTACCTTTAAAATAAGGTGAAAGTCGACAGGGGTTGCTATTTAAAAATGTTGGGATGGTCATCCTCTAAAAAAACTCGACGTTGCATCGAAGTTCTGAACTATCTAAGAATGTACCTAGTTTTTATGACTCTTTATAGTGATCCCCAAATTTTCAATTTTTTTTCTTCAATCGTTCAAAACTTTTGGGAAATCCTATATATGATTATGTGTAAATGTGTATATCGATCGAATTTTTGTTAAAATTAATTTCATTAATTAACCCTAATTAGTACGATAAAGTATGTAATGAAATTTTGTTAAAAGGCTCCCTAATGCATTATAATTTCCTCTAGCCACAAAAATCAATTTTAATTTCAGTTTGTCAAATTCGCCATCACCTTCGTGTCTATAACAATTTCGCGTTGAAGGTGCGACTTGCACTTTACTTTATTGGCCTATTATTGCTCTATTGACAGAGTTGACGTTTGGTTTGCTTCACTTCAAATTACCCCAATGAACTTCTTTTCCTCTGTTTGTCGTTATGATTGATGGAAGTTTGATCCAGAAATGAAATTCGCATTTCTTCGATTCAAATTGAAATATTTCATTTGCTACTTTTATTACATGTTGAATTAAACACTTAATGTCTAGCTGGATGTCTGAAACAAGACAAGTTGTAATAATCTGTCAAACAATTGAGATTGATGCGAAGAATAAAAATAGTTGACGATCCGACAAAGCATAATATATCTACGAGTAGATTTATTCTTTTATTTTACATTTTATGACGCATTTTCCCAACTGAGATGTTGGATGTGACAGTCATCTTAATTGTCAGAACCACATCTTTCAGGATTCTTTCATGCTTCTGTATTTTGAAAAAATCTGATGTGGCCAGCACATGACCTCTCGCCACAACTCTCCTCCTTATTTCTATGTTCTTAATATACACGATATGAGAGATGGCCGGACTAAAGAATTCCAAATTCAAATTGGTATACAATATTAATTGAGCGGACAAAGATTACCTATTATGAAATTTTTTGGCAGAAACGTGCTTCGCTACCTTGAAATAGTGTAGGTACATAGAAGCTGTCCATCTCGGTTTTTTCTCTGTACTTAGTTGCTTTCATGCGAGTAATAAGTTGGCAAATTGTGACTCTGCTCTGTGTAGAACATAGGCACATACTTTCTCTCCCTTACCGCTCCGGACAACTCTGGCTGCAGAAACAGTGCGTAGGTACTTACAAAAATAGTCATGCTATGAAAATTTTATAACAAGATGTATAATGTCACCGATGTCATATTTGCTGTCACTGTCATAAACATTTTTCGTAATAACAAATGTATCGATCATGGATTACAAGATATCGAAGTTTCAAACACAAAAGATATAGACAAATTTATATTAACCCGATTTTACGAGTAGATAATAACATTTTCTTTATTTAGAATTATAAAAAATTGTCATAAGTAGGTACTAAATTCATCGAGATTATGAAGAATAATTGTGTGGTAAAGTACTACCTACTGCCTGTTAATGGAATACCTGAACCTAAATATAAAATTTGGTAATTTAATGTTTGATATTTTTTAAATACGGTCGGAGAGAAAACCGTAACATAAACGAACAAACGCACGTACGCACACACAGCCATTATCTCGAAAAGAGGAAATTCGTATTCTAGAAAACCTGAAACGTGCTTATCCACTAGAAACTTATACTTGAAAATTTTGATTTATTACATACATCTCTTATGTGAAGTCTTGAAAATTAATTCATTGACGGTTTCAAAACAGTGAATTAAGAGTACTACTTTGTTTCCTGGATTCAGGAACATGAAAAACTTCTAAAAGAATCAATGTTATGTTAGGCTATAATTTTTGATATATATTTCTTGATCTTTTATAGTAAAATAACAATTGTAAAACCTGAAAAATCTCCCTTGATTTATCAGATTTTTTTGAAGCTTCATCGGATGGTGAATTTGGTTCCGTGTCGTAATCAGAATGGTAGATGGCGTTCAGGTCGTAACCGCAAGCAAGTAACCGCATAATCGATTATTTAATAATTAATTACACGTGTTTGTCGAGATTACAAAGCGAACATCAATTTAAATATCTCTGCTTACACCAGCAATTAATTATAATTCTAGATTGTTCTCGATGAACCGCCTGACTTAACGCACTGCCCTGCCGATAATCACAACCTCAAATATCAATAGTTTACCCAGAGTTACACCTCACACACACACACAATACCTTAAACCGCACACACAATATAGAGCAGTTGTTATAGCGCAGTGTGACCGACTGTAATTCTGACAACTCAGATTTGAATTTATTCATTTAACTGCACAAAAATCATCCTTGTAATGTACTCTCCACTAACAACCATGAGTAAATTGACGACTGGTAACCGCATATAAGATTTTTAATATTTCTATAGAGCGTGCTTTATGTGATCGACTTTCTGACAACTTTAGATGCGAATCTGTTCAGGTACACATTACAGTATAACTGCACAAAAAATCTCTCATGTGGTGTATTCTCCGTAAACGCTCATACAATATGATATATCTCCATCTTCGGGTGATATTGATCAGAATGTAGAAGTTTTGTTTTTATTTTTAGATATTTCTGGGAGCGAAGTATTTTATATATAAGTAACTATTCGTTTGGAATTTTGCTGGCTTCTCAAGAATTTAATATCATGATAAATATTTTAAAATACAGACGGTTTTAAAAACTGCCGTCTGAGAAGATATTTTTGTATATTATTTACTCATCAAATGCTTCATTAAAATATTTTAGATATTTACAAAACCAATACCTACAGAAAATAATTGTTTTGTCCACGACTATTGAATAATATATTCATTATACCACAGAACTCAGGTTCGAATGCATTCAGGTATACATTAAAGCCTCATTTCCACCGACTGTTTTAATACTTAAGAACTATGTTTAATGCACAAGTATTAAGAGCAACGCATAAGAACAAAACTTTGCAAACTCCAAACATAAGGCGTAACGCACAAGTATAATGATTGACATGTGTCATATTTATTATTTTGTTTCGAATTGTCAATTTCTGTCTGTTTCTAATTATGGAACTGAATACCTTATTTACGAAATTAACAGTTCTTCCGTTCCTTAATATCGCAAAAATGCCGGTAATGATTTAATTACAAAATTCAACAACAAATGTCAAATCTGTCGAATTAGTCCTTAAACAAAATAGGTAGAAATGGCCATCTAATAAATAATCATTATGCATTACGCCTTATGCACAAATCATTATGCTTATGCATTAAGCACTAAAACAGTCGGTGGAAATGAGGCTTATATAACTGCACCACCCCAGTTTAAATAAATTATCGTTATAATTTATAAAATGATGGGTTAATAAAATAGAATTATATAGTACACGGTACTAGGTAATTTATAATCTCGTATCTTGTATTTATTCTGTCTACTCGTGTTATTGATTGATTTAAGCATTTGTTAGCGAATGTCTTGACTATTGCATGCGCATTGCAATTACGATAAAGTACACGATACAGTTACTAGGTTGAATTCTGTAGCACGAAACGGTTTAACATAATCCACTGGAGATTATTACTTAATAATTATCTTAGACAAGAAGAGCCGTCTGGCAGTTTAAGGTCAATCTAGAAGCCATACATGAACATACGCAACTAACTCTCAAGTACCGATAACTTCATAACAGGTACACCTTGACGTATACAAAACACTAGAGCAGTACTGCGAAAGTGGATGCCCTTTTACGAAATTTGGGTGTCTCTTTATGAAATTCAAACACCAAGATTTATTTTTAAGTTTTAAAATATAAAATGAAAATAATTCTATACCAAAAGCAGAAAATTAATATTTACCTATATTATGTTTTTAAGGGAGCATTATAATAATGTTTACTTTTGATGGAACATAATATTTTTTTGCGATTCTTGCGGCAAATGTAAGTACGAGCTTGCCTTATTATAAAAAATAAACAAAAGTCCCGTCCCGATTAACAGATCGTAATTTAAAAAATGTTTTGCTTCTTGCGACCATTAACATTTAAAGAAGGTATTAAAACTTGTAAAGGTTGTTTGGACTGTCGAAACTGTTAAAAATTTGAATTCGGATAGGTATACGTCTATCCGAAAACTCCGGTAACCCGATATACTTAACCGATATCCGGAATCCGTTATGCGTTCCCTTCCCGGAATCCGGTGTCTGTAATTCGGGATTCAGAATACGATATTCGGTATCCGGAATTCATCTTCGACATTAATAAGAATCCGTATGCGCGCAATCTGTTGGCGAATGTTAGCCAGATGAGACCGATATCAAAATACAATGTTACTAGTAATAATTATTAAATATGTCTAAATTCTAAATAGCCGTTTTATTTTATGATCTGAAAAAATTAGTCGAGTTTTGTGTAAAAAAATATAGAATATATTCGTAGCAATTTTTTTAAAATTTAGATTTGTATCAAAGCATATAATTGTTTCTATATTTGCTTCCACGTGCTATGCTTTTTTTAACATTAAACTTTATATAACATCTCTAACCGTCTAACCAAATAATGATCTATTATTATGTACGAGTTTTACAAACTATCCACCGTTTTATCTGAATTTTTGTTCATCCGGAAACCGGTTTTATTCGAATACCGGATCTATCCACAAACCGGCTTTATCCGGATACTGGTTATATCCGTATACCGGTTTTATCCGGATTCCGGATAACGGTTACCGGGTTATCTGGATAACGGATACCTGGATTATCCGGATATCGGGATACCGGATTAGCCTGATACCGGTTTATCCGGTTTTAAAATCCGGATACCGGATACTTCAAAATCCGGTTAACCGGATATCTGGAATACGTTGACAGCCCTAATACTAATAAAACACCTTCCGGAATTTCGATAAATAATTTCTATTTTCTGAAATAATTTTTCTTAAAATTTCATAAATAAATTTTTCATGCCATTGAATTATTTTAACATAAGTTCTAATACTTGTGGTAATTATGCGAATACAGTGGTAAGTACTTATTCTTATTACAAAAAATAGACTGTGTAAGAAAAGAAACCTATTCCCTTAATTTGTCGAATTTCTGAAAAATTATTTTTAGTTCGTAATCACTCGAAGTTATGATACATCGTGTAAATGTTTCTGTGAAATTAGTTGCAAGAAAAGCAATTCGCCTTTGTGTTACGAATGCCTACAGTGTCCTGTTCCTGTTTGATGTGGCATTGTCCTGAAGGAATAACTTCAGGGACTTGTGGTTTTCTTGGTTCTTTTAACCAGGAGAATCATTTTAATGCCTTTGTGTGCCTCTGAATAAATCTACTTCCTTTAAGAAAATCTCTACTTTTTGCACAAAACGAAAATAGGTATTTGTCGTCGGAAATCTTCTGTCATTTGTTATTTAAAAACCCATTAATTCTCCTGATATCAAAGAAGTTTTCAGTTCGAGATTTAAACTTTTCATTTGAATAGGAATCGGCATAATTCTAACAATTGTAACTATTATTCCAAAGAAATAATATTAAATAATTTTAATACTCATGTGTGTGTGTGAAAATAAACTATTCGAATCGCAGGCGAGCATTGTAATCATTAGAATAATAATTAATTCATTTTAAGGGATTTAATAGATTTGTATACGTTACTTTATTAACAGGCAGTAAAGGAAGTTTAGTAATTTTTAAATTTATTATTATTAACTAGATAAAGATACACAAACTAATAAATGTATTACTTTAGTAGCAGGGCCGGCGCCCTTATGCCCTGTTTACACAACGATTCTTTGAAGATTCTTTAATGCTTCTGAGCCCTGGAAAAAGAGTATAATAATAATAATAATAAGCTTGATTTCATTGACATGGTTTACATGTATGGAAAACGTCAGAAAATCAATAACTTATTACATTGTAATACAAGTGTGGAAAGGACTTCATTGAAAAATTAGTGACAGTTGGAGCACGAGCATTAGCGAGTTCTCCTATCATACGAGGTTTTCAATGACACTTTCCGCAAATGTGTTACATATTATTTTTTCTACGAAAGTAGAAAATATTCAAAATTAATAAAAAAAATTTGAAATCTAATATTATCAAATTTAAGAAAAACAAATCAGGTAGGCTTGCTATCATAGCTAAAAACAATAACAATATCTAAAAACTGACAGTTAATCTTTGTAATTTTGCATTTATGGTATGATTCATGATAGAAATAAAGGCAAAAAGTAGTAGTGACTGTGAAAGTTAGTATACATTTGCACCCCGTCGGACATTTTACGGCAATTGTGAATCTAAACTTTTGTCTCGCAAACCTCTCAAGTAAAAAATATTCCGACAGCTTTGACTTTCCAGTAATTTCTAGATCAGCAAAATTATTTATGTCTCCAATACAGTAAAAATTGTTCATTTGTATACTTATTAAGACAACAAATAAAGTGTTTTAGGTATCAAAAATGTATATTCTTTTTGAAAAATTCGTACTCAGTGCACAAAATGAGTGTGGAAATTATTTTCAACACTCAATGTTTCAAAAGCCTACTTTTAATAATTTTAATATCTAAAAACATGTGAATTCGCACTTTCGTAGAAAAAATAAATTATCTGTATTGAAGCTATTAATGAAATAGACATTGTTCTTTTCCAAGACTGATTAAAGATTCAATTTAGCGGCGCCGCTATTTGACAGGCAATTATCACCAGGAATATTTTTCTGAACATTCAGAAACGTAAAAGAAACAATATTATACATCATTGAAATAATATCATAAATATTTAGTTAGTTGAAGTATTTGACAGATACAAAAATTTTAAAAAGATAAACATGTATGATCGCGGTTCGGAAAATGTAGTTAAATTGTCATAACTTTTCCAGATTTCCAACTAAAGACCAAATAAGGTACCAGAGTGGAGATATTTTTGTTTTCCACTTAAAAATGACGTAATATAAATACTGTAATTCTATTGGTTATCAAATAATTAACGCCATAACACCATCATTGAAATTGTATAATAATTAGTTGAGTAAATTACCTAAAGCAGAGACAAAAATTTCGTCGTAGGTAATCTTCTGAAATTAATTGTGTATTTGTAGTAGAAAAAATAAACTAAAAATTCAGTGATTTACTTTAGATTTAGAGGCGCAATTTTTTATAATAGAGGAGGTCCGGACAAAGTTACCTCGTAAAGCAACAATTCTTCTTGATTAAGACACTTCCACTTCCGGGTTCCTGTTTCCGGTATGACCGGTATCACGTTACAAAATGGCGGCTAGATGCGCATTATGCTACAATTTATTCATAGAGATCTTATAATTCCGACATACAGTAACTTATTACTGCCAACGTATTTCATATCATGTGCATTACAAAATACACAAATCTTGCTTCATAAACTTCACGCATATAAAGCCCTGTTCGCACGATGATTCTTTGAAGATTCGACCTAGATTCGGAATCCTCAAAAAGAAGGAGTTTTCTTCTTTCTAGTGAGAATTACTTGTTATTGAATTGAATCTTCAATGAGTCTTGGAAAAGAAGAATTTATAATTTATTGTTTGGTTCAAAACCATGAATTATTTTTTTTTAAGATTCACAATCTTTAAACTTCTTCCTTTCCAGGATTTAGAATCTTGGTGTAAAAGGGACGTCGTAGAATGTAAAAAATGTTTGTACGACATATTTTTCAAACCATTTTTTCTGGGGTTTTTTTTCAGTAGGTAGGTACATACTTTGATTTCCAATGGCATATTTTCCGCGAATTCTTTTTTCCACCTAACCTAAATTAAATAATAATTTCATTTGAAAAAATGTGTTATTATTGGAAAAATTACCATTAGAGAAAACGTACCGGAAAAAACAGATTGAAAAAATATTAGGAAATAGTGACTCCCTACCGTAAAAAATATTTTATTTATACATTTGTTTATAGTATCAACATCAACACAATAATCAAAAAACAATTTGAGTATCACTGATTTAATAAATTAAAATTAAATCATATTTTGAGCACAATATTCTTATAGAGCTTATACAGGAATAAACTAAACCTGTTGAAACCTTGTTGGCATTAAATTAGGAACCGAAGTTTGCAAGTTCAGTTTAACGCGGCTTGTCGTAGTGCCATGATGTATCAATGTATACAGGCTATCCTATGTTCAAGCATGGGGATTTCGAGAACCATATGAGATATGAAGTTGATTAAATTAGACAAAATTTGCCTCTTTAGGGGGCCAATTTAGAAATGTTTTTGTTTCCCCACAAAAATGCATAGGTGACTAGATATACGCAAAAATGTAAATTTCGCTAATTTCGTTTTTCACCTATAACTTTTTTGTTTGAATTGGTACAAGTTTCTAATTTGTACGTTTTTAACGGGGAATTCACAGCAGTCCTGAAATTTTTTTATCTCTTACAGATTTCGAGAAATTCAAAACAAATTCAAATTTTCATATGGAGCTCATAGTTGGCTAAAAATTAAATGCAGTCCGTTCCACACTCATACATTTTCTTGGTTCAAAATTTTTCTGGTTGTTGATTGTTAATGTCAATGTATGATGTATGTACAGAAGGTTGGCAATACTAAATGTGCGTCTACTGCGCAAGTCTAGTATGAAACTTGGATGGAAATAGGACGGAGCTATTTTTTAAGTCGAAAAAAAAAAGGTTTCTAGTATGAAACTTGGATGGAGTGATGGAGATTTTCGTGTTTTACATTCTCATATTTTGAATTCTAAAATATAGTATAAAACATGTCAAAGTTTCTAGCCAAAAAAGTATAATGTAAAACAGGCTAAGTCGGAAATAGACGTTTTTAGTATGAAACTTGGTTGGAGATTTTTATGTTTTTATCATATTTTGCATTCTAAAATCTAGTATGAAACTTGTGAAAGTTTCTAGCTGAAAAAACTATAATGTAAAACAGGGTTTAGGCTGTTTTGTAGGCGCCAATTCTAGTGAAATTGCGCGCTGCCTATTTGTAAGTAATTGAATATGTTAACTCGATTGGATTGATTCACGCCACGTACTCGCATTGTCGATTTAAATTTCTATTAATCAAAACGCGTGCCCGACCATGTGTCTCACTCAGTGCGTCATTAGTTCGTGCATTTCAATTTATATCCTGAAGCTAACACCGATCAAATGTCAACTGAAAACTGAAACGACTGAAGCCCCACAGATCTAACACAGTAAGAAACTTTCATGTACAGGTCGCTATCAGAGTAATTGAAAATTAATTGTGGCTTTGTTTTAAATTAATGAAATTTTGTTATGTCTTGAAATGAAAATAATAATGGTAAAATGATTGTCAACAACATAAATTAGGTTAAGTGGACTTGTATAATCTTAAGAATTGCTGTAAATTACTTCTCTCATTAAAGTGATATTGTGTAACAAACATACTACTTATAAAGCTCTATTCATACATGTATATTGTTTTTTGCCTATGAATCCTGAAAAAAATAAATTCCCTGTTTTGAAGATATCAATTAATTAAAAATTCTTTTTCAAGACTTATTGTAGATTCAATTTAGTGGCGTTGCTATTTGACAAGCAATCTCACCATGCACACAGAGGAAAAAAATGTAATGAATAATAAAACAATTGCCTATCTGCACTACATATTGTACTACAAATGGGAACAAACACAAATTGTATATTAAAAATTTATATAATATTGTAGAAATGGTATTGGTATTGTTTCACATTTTAAAACAATATTTCATTAAAAGGTTAAATATTAATACTTAACTTTACGGAACAAGTTTATTATAATAAATTGCATAAATTGTTTAAGATTTTAATACAATATTGTAAAAATATATTGCATAAATTGTTTAAGATTTTAGTATAGGTAGCGGTAACCGGTTACTTGTTCTGTATTATGTAAAGTTACGGCTCCATGGCATTATGAAGCGTAACCCGAATCAATCTAAATATATAAATCGATGATAAACTTTAGGATAAATTGGCGGCGGGATTGGGATTCGAACCTGAAGACCTAACAACCGAAAGCAGAAACGATGCCACTAGACCCGAGACTAGACCAAACTGCACTCATGAGTTAAGAACTTTGTGCTGATAATATAAATATTGATCAAATGATGTAATAAGCTTATTATAACACAATGTTTAAAATACACAGTTGCAAATATTTGTTATTTATATAAATATATTTATGTTAATGCCTAAATTCAACAAAAAATAATAGTTACTAAAATTAATTTAAGAATGAAATAACATGTTTTTATTTTCTATTCATATTGTTTGAAATATTATTAAATTTATTAAAGGAAATATTAAAATAAGTATTCATTACTGTGTAGTATTTAAAAATTGTTATGCATATTTGTAAAACAACCAGTTAAAACAATTCTTAACAAGTTTTTACAACAACGACATTAAAAAAATCATAAATATTATATTTAATTAACTATACAACAATTATAATAATTTAGGCTACAAAATTTTTAAAACAAAATTGTATTAAAATTTCAAATGTGATTTTTCTCTGGACGTGATTATTTTTTCAGAATTCAGTAGCCTGAAAGAATCCTTTAAAAAAACCATGTATGAACTTTAAAATCATAATAAAAAAATGTAACAGTATATAATCAGGGCATGCAAACGAAAAAAATCGATTAAATGTTACCTGAAATCGAGAACGATATTTTTAAATCGATTTTTGCTCTGAAACCGGTTAACTATTTTTCAAAATCAGTTTTTTTATTTCAATTAAGCAATTATTTTGCTCTCTTTAGAAACGGATTGAATAATCTGTTTAAAGATTTGGTTAATAGTTACCGGTATATTAGTAAATTAAAATTACGGTTTCTGTTAAAAATTACCTTCTGGCATCAAAAATTGTGGTTAACCGGTTATTAAACAGGTTACTTGCCCTGATATTAATTATAGTACAACAAATACTGAACAAGGGGTTATATTAATTACCTTTTTTCTTTGTTTCAGAGGTGCGTTTTCAGTAGTAAGAAGATGTGTCCAAAAGTCAACAGGGCTCGAATTCGCCGCCAAAATAATAAATACAAAGAAATTATCAGCCAGAGGTAAGTTTTATAAACTTGTTTATAAATCAAAATGTTTAATGTTCTTCGTTCATATTTTATGATGTTTCAGAGCATAAAAAAGTAATTAAACTTAAATTTCAATTTGAGATAACATTTTTTTATTACTTCTAAAAAATTAATAAAAACACGGTATCGATTTTTGTGAAAAAAAGATATATTTGTTTGCGTGACAGACGTAAGAATAACTACATTAAACTTTCATGCTCTGAAAAAATTTTCTTCAGTACTGCGTGGTACTTACAAAAGAATCGTTAATAATTCTGAAATGTTAATTATTCTTTTTGATAAGATATAAATATAAATATTATAAGAAATAATTCATGTAATACAGAAATTCGATTTTTCATAAATAATAATGACACGTTTTATCGTTTTAATTTTTTTTTCTCTCATTTGATTAGTTAAGTAGGTAGGTGATATCAATTAAAATTTTGAATGCATTGCACCTAAGCCACCTAAGTTTTTGTATATCGTCAAATGCCATGTAAAATTCGCGTGTGTATGTTTACAAAACAATATAAAAACAAAACAATGAATTAACTGAATGTGGTTTAGAGTAATTACTACAAATGTACGACGTTATTACTGTAGTAAATTAGTGTACCGAGTATTTTCAGTTCGTATTAGTTTAGAAACCGCTACACTAGTGCGGGTCCGGTGCCCACATACCACGAATGCATTGCGTTTTGCGTGGCCAAATCAAATTACCAGTGGCGCACTAAAGCTGCGTTCACAATCGTAATGGGAGCTCTCAGGCGCTGGTGTTCCATTCACTTTTGGAACTACAACTACCCCCTCTGACCCCCTCCTTGACCAACATTGATTTTAAATATAGAATGTCCAATTTCTAACCTCCTAAAATATACGATTGAAAATCATGCTGTTGTGTTTTAAGATGCATAAAATAAATTGCATAAAGTATATTGGCCGTAATCAATTTCGTACTTTTTTCAAATTTTATAATCCTAAAATGTCTTGCGCAGTATCAAAATATCACATATATTATACTATGTCCACCGCACAGATAGAGTAGATGCTCCTCCCACAAATGTGCGCGAAATTGAAATACGGTATTGCTATTGGTAAGCCAGTTTTAAACTGCTAGGCAAACTCAACTGCTGAGATCGGTCATCAAAAAAATCGTTCGTAAATAAAAATTGTACTTCATATTTCTTTTAAAATTATGTTATACATAAATGATAAAATATATAATTCTTCCATATTTATTTCAAATAAAACTATTTAATTTTTCTGCTTTTTGTACTGCGCAGTTTTGGCTCTGCCCACTAGTTTTATTACTCTATGTGTTCGATGGACATAGTATAGTAATTTTCCATAACAGTGTCTACACTGTAAATCTTCGAGACATAAGTGGGTGGCACAAAACTGCCATCTAGAATAGTTTTGCGTGAAAGCTCCCATTCGTTCGTAATCGTAATTCGGTGAAATTTGTGAAGCTAGTCATATGGCAATGAGGTCTTGCAAAAGAAAAAAAAGTATCTTGTTTTTTCTTTAATTCGAATTAGCAAGTTTTAAATAGTCGTTAGGTATGATTTAAGTTTTAAAATTTTTGATTATATATTATGAAAAAACACTTCAAAGTTGAATGTATTTGAAATGTCGCCAAAATTGTGACGTACGTAAGCCTATTCCAAGCAGAGCCAATCATAAAACAAGAAAGTGTAGGTATTTCACAGAACTTATATTTTAATGGATAGATCACTTCAGAAATAATTGAATATGGAGAAAGTTTATATTATACACTTGGATAATCTATTGTACGGTTAATTAATACAATTTTATCAAATCTTTATTATTCAATTGTTATTTTTATTTAAAAATTTAATTTTATAATTTTCTGACCATTGGGTACCATTGGATCTATGGATGTTTTGACATTTCAGTTTCTATTGCTTAGCTGCGAAGTCTGCTACTTTCTGATTGGGTAGCAATAAAACAGGCCTTCATACGTCACTGGACAAGGGGAGAAGTGGTGCAATGCAAATGATTTTAAAAGTTAATTTTTTCAATAATAGAGATAAATTTTGCCTAAAATACGAAATACGGGTCTCATGTTTTTTATTATTCTTTCTATTAAAGCAATAAAAAAAATCAGTGCAAGACCTCATTGTACTTGCGTTCATCAAACTGAAATTCGGTGCACTCGAATTTCAATTCGTAGAAAAGTATCTAACTCCAAATTTCTCTAGTAAATTTAGGGTTCGTTCTATTAAATAAGAAAAAACTATATTTAGCTTGAATGAACTCATTTCATTTTGTTGATGTTTCGATGTTTCGGTTTTGACTGACTGATTTTCACTATCTTGTTTTATTTTGTTTCAATTTATTTCACCAACAAAAACAAACTTAAACTTACACTTATAAAATAAACAGCAAACAGCTGATTTATTGTCGAGTAGTTTTGGCTAGATGCTACAAGTCACAAATTTCTACAAATTAGAACTGTGAACAGTCAAATTAATTTCTTCAGATTTCAGGGATACGAATTAAACCGAATTTCGTCTGTGAACGCAGCTTAAAATCGCAAAGCGTGATGTAGTTCTGATTTTTTAATATGTTGTTAAAGCTAATACTCAAATTTATTTTATAAAATGAATAAATTATGCAATATAATCGTATATATGGTATAGTATAATATATCAAATACTAATTTGAAATTCGAATTATTGCTATACTCGCCTATGGCACATGTCTTCTTATGGTTAAACTCTATTTGAATAATACTACACTATTTGTTTAAAGAATTTATTATTGAAAGTTTTACTTTTACTGTTGTTTTTAATAAAAATTTGTTAAACATAATACCTATTCAAAATTCGAATAATTACGATACTCACCTACTGATCGTTTCTTCACATAGTAAACTGTCGTTGTATAGGGTTCTATTAGTTTAACAAATGTATTTTTATTATTGTTTTTAATTTATTTATTCAACATAACAAAGAACAGTTTACATAATTTAACACTTATTTCAAATTATTATGAAACTCACCAACGGCTTGTGTCTTTTCATGGGTAAACTCTCGTTGACTAACATGCTATTAATTTAAAAAATTATTTTCTATTATTATTGTGATCAATGTATACTTTATCCAACATAGTACAGTTACAGTTCAATTTGTCAAATATTACTCATTCAAATGATTATGAGACTCACCTACGGCTCGTGTCTTTTTATGGGTTAAATTGTATAATATACTATTTGGTTGAAGAATTTATTTTTAATATAGTAAATAAAATAAATAAGTATAATATAGAGATTACAGAACTTAAACCAAAAATCCATTTATTTAGGCATTTATTTTTATTATTGTCTTAGTGCGTTAGTAAATAATGACATATTGAGAGTTTTATGAATTTTGTACTATTTTCAGATTTTCAAAAGCTAGAACGAGAAGCAAGAATATGTCGAAAATTACAGCATCCAAACATAGGTAACGTAAAGTAAATTAGAGAAGAAAATAATATTCCCTAGTTAATTTAATCGCTGCTTAATAACTTATACGCTCCCCATTAAAGTAGTTCCTTTACAGGGGACTATACCTTAAATAATATTCAAACATATTTAACAAAAAACCATAATTACCCTTATAATAACATCTGTAAGACCTTATTGAATATGATAAGAGTTATATTTATGAACAAACGTTTGTTTTTGTTTCAGTGAGATTACATGATAGTATACAGGAAGAAAATTTCCATTATTTAGTTTTTGATTTGTAAGTTGTTGGTGTATTAACATAATTATTATATTTACGGGATCGTCTACCTTCCATTTTTATAGCAAAATTATCAATTTATATCAATTGCATTCCATTTCTTAATTTATTTACATAATAAAACATAATAAATGTATGGATCTTTCTTTCAAAATATGAAAATTAAATGAAAATGCAAAAGGAACAAAATTTTGCATCAATATTTCAAATACTATGAGTATAGTCTGTTTTTAAACAAAATTCTAAGGTGATTTCTATGCTTGTGATTGGCTGGAACAACACCGTTCTTACACTTGATACGCTGAAATGTCAGATTGAATTGGCATGTTTATGTTTACTGCCAAAATGTCGTTTAGAAATACATTCTTATAATTTGATTTCAGTATAATTCAATAACTTATGAATTAAAATTGACATAAAAATTAAGGTTTTATATACAAATCCTTGTTCACATATGGATTCTTTGAGGATTCTTTCATGCTTCTGCATCCTGAAAAAAAAACATTTTTAAAGCTATCAATGAATTAAAAAAGCTTCTTTTCCAAGACTCATTGAAGATTCAATTTAGCGGGGCCCTATTTGACAGGCAATTCTCACTAGAATTCTTTGAGAATTCTTTTATGCTTTTGAATCCTTGAACAAATAAATTATCTGTTTTGAAGCTATCAAAGTTCAAAGAATTAAAAATTATTCTTTACCAAGACTTATTGAAGATTCAGTTTAGCGGCTATTATTTTTGTCAGGATTCAAAATCATAAAAGAATCCATGTGTGAACAGGGCTATAATGATTTCCTGGATTTTTTAAGAGTGTAAATCTGACTTTTGTTTTCACTCCAACAGACTATAAAAGATTAGAACGATGCTATGTTTATTATAAATTTAAAAACTATTGAAATTTTTATGAATTTTTTTTTCTGGAGAGGGTAGATGTGTCCCTAGAAGGCATTAATAATAATAATCCACAATTTTATCTCGTTAGGGTTACGGGAGGCGAATTATTCGAAGATATAGTAGCAAGAGAGTTTTATTCAGAAGCAGATGCATCACACTGTATTCAACAGATTTTAGAATCTGTAAATCATTGTCATCAAAATGGCGTAGTTCATAGGGATCTTAAGGTATGAATAAGATCTAATAAACTACGGTATGTTACGTTTACAGTGAGCTAAAATTGGGTATACTCTTGAGAGGCTACGGTGTATAGGGGAGACCGGGGTTCATTGGATCACTTCTCTTTTTCCTTCCTCAACGTTTTATTTAGTGAAACCGTTTGTCGCGATTAGTCAAAAATATGGCCGACTTTCGTCTCGTCCCGGAATTTCCACTCTCGTTTCATTTAGTCTCGAAATTTCTCGACTAATCTCTTATGGAGTCGAGAGTCTCGAATCAACTTGGGTCTCGTGTCGGTCTCGAACCTGTATATGAAATTTACCTTGTGGTCTCGTCTTGAATTTCGTGACGAGACGAGACGAGATCGAAACTAGTCTCGCGGCAATACTAGTTTTGTCGTTCTGACAATTCAGGTTCGAATCCAGTCAGATACACATTCCAGTTTAACTGCTCAAAAATCTCCTCTTTGGTGTACTGTTCACTAACAACCATGAATGAGTTGACAGCTAATAACCGCACACACAGTAGGTACCTACTGACGTACTGACTCATAGTATGTGAAGTTGCTAAACCCAAATTTGGTAAAAGTGTGAAACGTTCCTATCCTGACACACTTCTTTTACCACATCCACACACAACATTCATAATTCTTTTTGTTTTTAGACAAGTTCTTTTATTCTTTTCACTCGGAATCATTTGTAATCGCAACAAGTCATCAATATGATAACAATTTTAATTAATTTATTACAACATTTAATTAAAATTTTAGTCCAACAATGTTCTATAATCGTTTATGGTATTTTTTTATTAACAAATAAATATTTTAATTCATATTTACTTATTTGTATACCACTTTTACAATCAACCCCGCTCTCCCCTACATATTATAGAAACGATTGTCAAACTGCCGAAGTTGATGGTAATTTATTTAACTCTAATAGAGGATATTCAACTAGAAATCGATGATGGCGCGAAAGGTTATTTGGTGATCGGTTCTAAAAAAAAATACAATACAGTACCAGCTTACAAACTTACAGTTTTCAAATTATGTATTGTGCATCCCGTAAATAAAGATCATAAGAAAAATGTAAATTTTATATCATTTATAAAACCTTAACACGTTTCACAGTTATATACTTAAATTTTGCCCTAGGAACATCTTTTTCTCTTAATTTCGTATTAAAATGGATTATTTACACTTTATTTTCATATACACAATGCTTTGTAAGAATACTTCCAAAACTTGCCACAACGATGCGCTACAATCGTTGACGTCACCACGAATATCGTCTATTATTATTAATTAGAGAGAGATAGGTAACCACCAGCTCAGTTTGATAAATGATTAAGAATGAAAAATGCCCATCGTAGTCTTTCCGGAGTATGCCCTGTTCTAACTTACAGTACGTAACATTTTTTATAACATCAAAAAATGCTTCTTAGTGCAAAATATAATTTATGTCAGTAGCTTTTATTTAGTATTATTTATACTTTCTAATATTAATTACTATACTTACTTTTTATTTTATGTTAGCATTATAAATAGATTAACTCCAATACTTGGCTAATAAATAATTTTAACCCATTTTATCAAAAACTAATTTGAAATTTTTATCCACTTAGATACCTACATTATAAATTTTCATGGAATAAGAAAACTACTGAAATTCAGCCACACAGTTTATTTAAATTAACCTCTACCGGTTTCTACGTCACATGCGTCATGATCAGGTCAGGAGCTACAAGAAATGAACACAGATTTTATTTAAAAATTGCATATTTTGAACAAACAAATGAACTTACACGTGATTACTGATTATGTTAAACTGTGTGGTTGAAATTCAGTTTTTATTTACTGTTGTGTTTAATTTAAGCCCAATTGCACTTTTTAAATATTATTTTATATGGACCAAAAATGAATTCAAAAATCCAAGTGCAGTTTTAAAAAAATATTAGGTTGGTAGGTTAGGTACCCTGCAAAATTAATTACAATATCAAAAAGCAAAAACAGAGATCTACCTTTTATCTAAAATTCTTTTATAACGTTATTTTATATCTATACTTTAATGACACTAATTTTGATGTAGATTTTCATTTCGATACGAATTTTCACTTGCAATATCCCAAGTGCATGGATTTTATTATATTATTATTATATTTAAAAAATATATTAATATTATATGCGTGTATTAGAAGACCAAATTATTTTTTTCTATTTTATAAATTAGTTTCTTTAGACTTGAACTGTTTTTTAATTTCATATCTTGATAAATATAGGTTTTGAGATTGATTTGAGCAAAGCTTATGTACTTTATGATTTGTGATTTGTTATAATTATATTATGTTGCACATTTATTGATGTTATAAGAAACTGTTTTAATTTCAATGTGACCAGTTTGTGTGTTGTGCCGCTTCTGTCAAACTAACATTATTAGAGTTGATTACAACAATGAATAAAGTGATTTTCTCCCGTAGCCAGAGAATTTATTGCTGGCTAGTAAAGCGAAAGGTGCAGCGGTCAAGTTGGCAGACTTTGGTCTCGCGATTGAAGTCCAGGGTGAACAACAAGCGTGGTTCGGATTCGCCGGAACGCCGGGGTATCTGTCACCGGAAGTCCTCAAGAAAGAACCCTATGGCAAACCTGTAGATATCTGGGCATGTGGCGTTATACTTTATATTCTATTAGTTGGTTATCCGCCGTTTTGGGACGAGGATCAACATAGGTTATATGCACAGATCAAAGCAGGAGCTTATGATGTAAGTTCACATTTTGTAAGGAACCACTTTCGTTCTTCCTTTCATGTTCTTAATTTATTATTCTACAATCTTCAATCTTTTTACCAATGTATCATCCTTCTTCCAGGCTCTACACTTGCTATAAAATAATAGGATGTTGCAATATTTAATATTATTACTTTGTTTTAGAAATATATATTCACTTTTGTGAATTGTGAAATCCAAAGCAAATATTGTGTCTGTTTTTAACATCATATAATTATGTATTTATATAGTAGGTACCTACATAAAAGAAATGTGTAGGTAAAGATTGTTCGTAGGTTGTCACAAAACGATATTTATCTATAAGAAACAAAATTAGATTTTCTTGCACTAATAATAAAATGATGTTAAATATTACAATACATAAATAAATTGTACACTTACTAGGAAATGGATTATTACAATATTCAATATTTTTTAAATTTAATGTAAAATATAATAAGCAAGTAGGTACATAAATTTTTGCCCCTAACTAAATGATATTCTAAAATAATAATTAATGTTCTAGTAATTCGTTCAACTGTCAATTTGATCAGTGTTTAAATATATAGCTTTCTATTTAATTTTTCTGAAAAATACTTCTTCTGGTACCATTCACAACAATACGTGGAATAAACTATATAAATTAGAATTATATTTGTATTTTATGTTTATGCACTAGTAAAATAATAATCTCTTGTATAGGTACCTATTTCAATACAAAAATTAACAGAACACTTTGCTTCGGAAATAGGATGTTACAATATTTTAATATTGTGTTAAAAAAATTTAAATTTATATACCTAGTCATATATTTTACACAAAACCACATTATACTTAATAGTCTATTAATTAATTAATTAAAAGTAATTATTTTGAGATTTTTTATCTTTCTCTTAGGTTTAATGCCCTGTTCACACGTTGCTACTTTGAAGACGCATACGTGCTACTGTAGCATGAAAAGAAATTCAAATCGAAACAATTACCGCAAAAAATCGCTATCTACACACACAACGATCAACGATGTGAAATTATCAACGAGTAGTTCTTGATACTTTGATGCTACAAATTAGCAGCGCTGCTATTTGACAAGCGACTCAGATTTTTTCTTGCTACAGTAGCACGAATGTGTCTTCAAAGTAGCAACATATGAACAGGGCATAATATTTTAACACCATTTAGAACTCATTTAGAACAATACGAAATCATAAAATAATGAAACAATGATTATATGGTTAAAGGAATAATAAATCTATTTTTAATTGTTCTCATAACAATGAATTGTTCAATATTTGTTTATTAATCTTCGTTTAAAAGTACAGTTTTTAATTTACAATTAGTAGGTTAGGTACATATATAATCAGAATCGTTAAAATTGATTTTTACTTAGCTAAAAAAGTAGATTTTAAATTTATTTTAAATCGACGACGTTTCGGTTATGGGATGTAGCCATCTTCAGGTCGACATGTTGGCAAGTCGATGACATTGTTGACCTATAATAATTTTAAGTTATTAAAACTGTATTAATTTTAAATCATTATTGTTAACTAAGGACTTGTACAGACCTGAAGATGGCTACATCCCATAGCCGCAGCGTCGTCGATTTAAAATAAATGTAAATACAACTGTAATCCAACTATCCAGTTATTACTTCCTACTTATGCTACTCGTATAACAGTAACAAATGTAGAGCCTAATTAAAGAATCAATTATAATTTAGTAATAAATGTGAGTGAGCTAAATGTTAAATCCGGCGCTATTTGTGTAGTACCCGAGCCCCGAATGGGACACAGTAACACCTGAGGCAAAAAATTTAATCAACCAAATGCTGACAGTTAATCCCGGCAAAAGAATAACGGCAGCGGAAGCCTTAAAGCACCCATGGATTTGCGTGAGTGTCATGAAATAAGACCAGAAAACCGGACATTACAGCATTTAAACATGTGTTTTATTTTCTAGCAAAGAGAAAGAGTCGCTTCTGTCGTTCACAGGCAAGAGACTGTGGACTGCCTCAAGAAATTCAACGCTCGCCGCAAACTTAAGGTAAATAATCATTAACATTGATTATGACAGCAAGTCGTACGCAGATATATGCGTTACAGTCGATGAATTTTGCACTACCTATATAAAAGAGACGGCAAATGGTTAATAACATGCGAAAAAAACACAATTTTCTTCTCGCGAAATAGTGAGAAAAGTAAGGTTTCCCTCTCTAGAGAGGAAAGTAAGCAGTGTTACCACCAGTATTATTTTACAGTTAAATATTTTTAAAATTGTAAGTAAATTGATTATTTTATTGAAAATTCTAATTTGATAGTGATATAGTACTGTAAACTATTTGGCATATTGGATGCAGTAAAATATTTTATTGTATTTAAACGTCATTCTGACAGATGGTAGTTATAACCTAACTTCTAGTTATACGTTTCTTCAATTTCTTCTACATTTACAATGTTTTTAAATATGTCGTGAAAAAAATGTTGTGTCTAACACGAGAGAAAAGCTCTTTTTCTACTCTCACTCGTGAAACAAACGTCGAGCTCGATTGGGAAAAAGAAGCGCTTTCCTCTCCAGTTGGACAAACAACTATTGCCGGACAATTACATAAGGTTAACACGTGAAAGTTGTTTTGAGCACAAAATTGAATTTTATGGGGTCACTTTATTCCCGTGTAATATTAAATCGTATTTTTGATTACTTTTGATTCACATTGATCTTATGAAAAACATAATACTTTCGTGGTCCAATTATTATCTTAATTTGACCGAGTATAGAGATAAATCAGCCCTTTATAGTGCTGTTTATATTATTTTTTTAATGTATAAAATTCATACAATCACGAGCCAAAATTGCAATATAGTGTTCGAGATGGTTCAAACATTATTTGCTGATATTTGTACACATTTACGTTAAATATTATAAAAGATTAATCGTTGTTTCTTCTTATGATAAAAATTTGCCACCCTAATTAAGAATGCATAATGTGACCCACAATGGTTCTGACAACTCATGTTCGAATCCAGTCACTTGGATTTCAAAAAAAAATTCTGTGTAATGTTGTACTGTTGAATGAATGAGTTGACGGTTTGTATCCTGTTCACACATAAGGATTCTTTCATATTCCTGAATCTTGTAAAAAAAATCACTATTTTGAAGCAATCTTCTTTACCGAAACTCATTGAAGATTCAATTTAACGGCGCCGCTATTTGACAGGCTATTCTCACCAGGATTTTTTTTCTTAAAGTTCAAATTACAGAAAAGAATCCTCAAAGAATCAATTTGTGCGTATCGCCGCGGCTTTATCTAAAATTGAATATCTGCTTAGAGAAAAATTATCCTGGTGAGAATTTACCTGTCAAATAACGGCACCGCTGAAAAATAATAATTTCAAATTCATTGATAGCTTTAAAACTGATTTTTTTTTCAAGCTTCAAAAGCATGAAAGAATTCACAAAGAATTCATGTGTGAACAGGGCATAATGTTTGCTGTTGTGTTTTAGGGAGCCATCCTCACCACAATGTTGGCAACCCGTAATTTCTCAAGTGAGTATGAATTTTCCTTATTCTAGTCCTGTCTTCCATGAAATATTAGTTTACATTACAGTTTATTAGTAGTTTATTTTCGTAGTAAATTTCATGGAAGAGGACGCAAATGATTGTTAGGTTCTATTTAAGTATAATAATTAAAAATATAAAATAAATAAAACACACATCGACTCTTTAACACATTTACACTTGCGGACACGATATGATATGATCCTTGTATATAAATATAATCCTATGTCTTTCTTTCTATAAACAATTAATTGATCTCATAAAATTTGCATATGATAATAATTTTCTTGGTGTTTGTAAATCTCTTTGTTTCATTTCAACTTTACCCTAAGTAATCTTTAGTCTGTTATGTTTATTTGTTCATTACTGGAAGCACAAGCTACTTTTAATTTTCTTTTGTAAATATTTTTAAAATGCTTGAAATCTTGTTTTTCTCCTAGAATAGACAGAGATATTGTGTTAGTCTAGCTTCTGTGGGTTTCAATGTACCTGTTTTTAAAAAATTCACTTTTGATCTGATCATTGAAGCCCCAATTAGGACAAATTACACAAGCATGCTGTTTGCAAGCATCTTCGACTGGATTCACTTTTAACATTTGACTTCTTTATTCGTCTACGTCAGAAATTCGATGTGAACACTATCTTTCATCCGAGTAGCACAATTTTACTCCGAAACCCAATACTTGTCTACATCTATTTCGTTCTTAGGGCTCTGCACTGAAACATGGTCTTACATTACATAATATTGTGTCCTGGTTTTAAAAATCTGTGTGTTCATATTTTAAAAACTATAATATTTAAATACCTACTTAATAGACTCTGGAAATTGATTAAAATAGTCAAATGCATTATGTGACCGACTATTGTTCGAATCCAGTCAGGTAAACATTCCAGTTTAAGTGCACAAAAATTTTCCTTATGGTGTACTCTCTATTTACAACCATGAATTAATTGACTGATTTTTACCGCACACACTGTATCCAAATTGGTATGTCATTTTTTAACTACATACCTATTTAGTTTGCTGTTTGGTTTTCCTTAAAAAATTCTGGCACCATTCAGAACAAACGAAAAATTCTTTGTCGTTTCAACATGTGTATTGAATAAATTAATACTTTAATGCTTGAATTAATATTCTTGTTAAATTTGTTTAATAAAATAGTAAAAAGTGCAGAGACTTAAATTAAAATAAAGAGTATCCAGACGGTGATGTTTATAAAAAAGCTACATTTCTATTTAAAGAAATGTGGCTCAAGCTCGTAACACACGGTCAAATATTTCATCAAACTGTCAATGTTTTGAATATTTCATATTTTAGCCAATTTTACATCAATAAGTTTCATATTTAAAACATTGACAGTTTGATTTAAAAAAATTGGCTGTTTGCCACAGGCTTTATGCGACAAAAACTACAAGATTTTAAAATTAAAATTACTATTGAGAAATGTTGTGGTTTCTGTCTCAAACGTTTCAACACAAAATCAGTGTCGATAGATAGGATTAGAGTAGCAGCTGGAATAGGTGCTAGACAAGTGACTACACTATATCTTAGATTTAGTTGGTAGAACTGTTGAGTAGTTGGTAACTTTGTTTTGTCTCGTTGTGGCGGACATGTTTGCGTCACCTTACCTCACCTTACATCACTCTGACGCAACCAGAAAGTGGTAAGAACACTGCTGCTTTCCTGCATCATTCATCTACCTTCATCAGTTTTGAACGCGCGCAAAGATCATTCACGAGAAACATTTTTTATCTATAAATCACTCCATTTATTACAAAAACTATCTAATTTATAGGTTACGATAGTAACATCATAATGCAGATGAAATATTCTAACCTCATTTCTAAATACATTTGAACAAATTCTGAATAGTTTCTATTATCCAATATGACAAATGTGTTTTTATTACATATATATGGTTAAAAGTAAATATTTTTATCTTATTTTAATGATTTCGTTGTGAATGATCTTAGCGTGTGGGTCTTGCCAGTGTGATGAAGCTTTTAGCATGCTTTTCTTTGTGTTTGTCATTACACCTATCTAACCATTCACTTTACCTAATTTATGCATTTCATATTAACGTTCTTCACAATTCACGTTCCATTATTCACTGGTCATTCGTTGTTACATTTAATATTTAAATTTAAATTGATTATTTAAATTCATGATCTAATAATTTTGATTTTGTTTACTTTTCCATTTGTTTGGAAATTACTGGTTCTATAAGACACGTTTCTCTTATAGAATATTATCATAATTTTGGTAATATTGTAGTTAACACAAAATTGAATTATATTGATGTATATTATTGTTTTTGATAGATTCAATTTTGTGTTGTCGAATTTGTTGGAGTAAAGTGAAACTAAATTTGTGTATCTGTTAATAGGTCGAAGTATTATTGTTAAGAAAGGCGATGGATCACAAGTTAAGGAATCTACAGATAGTTCTACAACTCTAGAAGATGATGACATCAAAGGTAAAAAAATGTGCACCATTTTAGTTTCCGTCTTTATGTTACCACCAATCATGTTGTGAACTTTTTTCAAATAATTATTTGAAATGGGTTCGTTGTGTATAAAATGTACCAAAATTTCGACGTCATTTTTTAATTATTTGCGTTTTACCACTGGTTTATTTTGTTTCAACATTGAACAGTTAGACAAAGATAAAAATCTAAGTACAAATGTATATTAAAATCATCTCAAATTGTATGTACATAATGCATGTTTTATATTGTTCATTTATTATTCCGTTGCTTGTGTTTTATTTTTTCATCGTTCTTCGTACACATTTTACCTTGTTACTAGCACAAGTACATTACCTACTTTATCATAACGTTTCAATATTTCTTAATAATTCCATACATTCCATGGTATAACATTTTTATTTTTTATTTATCATTTTTCAAATTTTAATGGATATTTAATCTAAAGCTTTGCTTTGGTTCCTAAATTCAGTCAAATTATTGGCTCAAATTTGCTTCTATAATATATTGAATTTTTAATAATGTATTTTATTGCATCCTAAATGTTTAAGCAATTATTTAAATTTTATGCTTAAAATATTCATGAATTATTTAACTGTTGCATCATTATGCAGCAGTTAACTTTAAACTGAATTCATACAAAACTTCACACCACGACAACATAGAATTCCAACCTCACTTTTAAATTTATGTAACATCTTGAATAGTTTCTGACGAAATTATATTATCTTATTAACAAATTTAGTTATGTGCGAATGTTTTTATGAATTCGGTTCTAAATGACAAGAGTTAAAATTGGAGGTAACCTAACCTAAGAAGCTAAATAATGAAAGTAAATATGAAGATGAAGCATTTAGTGATGCAACAATTGCTTTTATATGAATGATATTACAATTACATTCGGCGCAGCGGGTAATGTGTTTGTGTGTATGTGTTCTGGGCTCGCTGCGTATTCGTTCATTCATTGCAAACGATCAGAAGATAAAAAGGGAGGTGTGGATCGCAGTTCAACTGTGATTGCTAAAGAACCCGAAGGTAAACTTGCATTATTTTGTTCACATTATTCACAATACTCACTCTTAATAATCTCAATAAGAACATAACCCAAGACGAAAATGTGTATTGTACAGTTTTACTTATACCTTATACGTGATTTTGAGGCTAATCAAATAACCTGAAGTCGCCATCAAAATCATGGATCTGCTTGTATCATTGTTATTACCTATACATAAAACTTGCATATTTTATCCAGAACTATTGAACAATAAATTCGTTACACAATATTGATTGTTTGCAGTAGGTATATAATGTGCTCTATTACTCATTACTTACTCATTAGTACGTTTAAAAAAAAAATCTGATGTGGCCAACACATGACCTCTCGCCGTACTCTACTATTTTACTAATATAATAAGTGTGTGTGAAGGTACTTACTCACAAATATACCATTGTAGAAGGGAATTCGGGACTTGTTTTTTGTTTTTTGTTTATCATGACCTTATAAATAATAAATGACATTTCATATTTTCAATTTAAGGAGGTACACTCGACATATGAAATAATGAGAGAGTTTAATGAAACTTTGCAAAATTAATCAAAACATTGCAAAAATGTTACCTGAATTTTTTCATAATTTTTCACCACGTAGTTTATCCAAAAATAAATAATAAAAAATCTGACGTGGACACCACATGACTTCCTTGTACGCCTTGTGTGTTCATACTTTTCTTAATAACTAAAATGTAAAATAATATTAAAAATTCTTTTAACTTATTATACTAGTATACTCACAAATATATTTTAGTCATTTGATTTAAACTGCAGAAGAAGATATAAAGCATATTTTACTATTGTCACTGTCATGTCATAATCATTTAAATTTTACGTAGTAACAAATGTTAATCGATCATGGACTACAAGATACCGAAATACTATAAATTATAAATATATACTTTAATTATTTTTAAATGATAGCAGATACAAAAATATTTATAAAATACCGATTGTAGATAATAATCACATAATCTTTCATTTAAAATAAAAAAAATTGTCTAAAATTAAATATTTATCGAAATATTTTTAAAAAGTACTACTTCCGGTTTGTAGACTGAAACCAAAAATAGGAGGTGCACAACTAGATGCTATAACAGTCCTAAATACAAAATTTCAACTTTCTACGTCTAACCGTATTTGAGTTATGCGACACACATACGTCCGTACGTACGTACGTACGTACGTACGTACGTACAGACGTCACGTCGAAACTAGTCATAATGGATTCAGAAAAGGTCAAAACGGATATTTCCGTCAAAATCTGAGAACCGAAATTTTTCGCGATTACAATACTTCCTTACTTCGTACAAGGAAGTAAAAACTACATTTTACATGGCCTCTTATGGGACTACTTTTAAATCAACGTAAAAAGCATTTAAGGAAATGAGAGAAAATTACAGTTGCTTTTTTAAAACGTACATTATTATCTCATAGACCGGATAAAAGTAATACAAGCATCATTTACCACGTAATTAACAAGAATTCTTAATCGAAAGACTGACGTTTATGCCTACTGGAGAATATTGGCGAGAACATAATATAGATGCGGCAACGTTGAAAAGCGTGAAATTTGAATTTAACCAGAAAAAAAAAACATCTATCTATAATCACAAGTTTTTCACAAGAATGAAAGGTAATATGCACAAATGATAAATAATAATCCATACCCAACGATTTAAATGAAATTTCAAGTGCAGAATTCTCTTCAGCTTACATTTTTACTATCTGTCAGATTGACATAAGACCGTGAAAAATGACATGTACAGCACAGCGTTGCCGTAGTTTACACTGGTATTTAGCCGAATGAAATCTTATAAAATAAACAATTTTTACATAACAAAAATATATAATATTCTTAATTAAGTTATTTAAATCTCATTTTATTAGCAAAAATTCAAATAGACTGCGTTTACATACAATAAAAAAAATTTTTTTTATTTTTTATAAGTTGAAACCCTGATATGAAATACATTGCGAGTATAGGAGATGCCTCTAACCTCCCACCACTCGAGTGTACCTCCTTAAATTTGTCAAAAAGTCAAACATTTATTTGATATTAACACTCAAATATTTTATTTGTTGTTTTTGTAGAATTTGTAACTTCTTGTAATTGGAAAATGGTGCTAGATAGAAACTACGTTTTGAATACAAATTGTAATAACATTTAGTATACATTGTTATTTAAAAAAGCCTATTAATCCATAAATTTTGAGGATATTCCAGAAAAACTCTTCAGATCTTCAAGAAACTACCACTTCCGATTGCACGATCAACACCAAAATCTAATCAGATCTAAGCTAGGGTGTTATTTACACAAAATTTCAATTTTTTTATTCAGTGGTATTTGAGTTATAGTATCTCCAACATCCATCCATCCATCAACACACACAGACAGACATCATCGCGAAACTAACAAAATTGAAAACTCACTATCAAAATTTTAACACGATTACAATATCTCTTACAGTACTGAGTGGCGAGAGGTAAAAATTATTCAACTGGTTCTTTGACCAATAAAACTTCTTGTATTAGGGCTTTTGGCCATGAATAATATTTGACTAATCTGAATTACAATTGACGCTTTCTGAATTACAATTGGAAAAGGTGTACCTGATGTACCTAAATTTTTTCTGACAGCTGTCGGTGCAAATTTATTTTATGGAATAAATAAATTATTAAATATAGTGGTGGATAAAGTACATATTATATAAGTATTCTACTCGAGTTTAACATGGCAAATACTCATTCAGTCATTTGAATTATTAACACAAACACTCACTTTTGGCTCGTGTAGTAAACTTTCATTCTTGTTAGTAATAATGGCCATTCACACAAGGATTCTTTCAAGCTCCTCAATTCCGAAAAAAAATATACTGATTTGTAGCTATCAATAAAATAGAAATTCCCCTTTTGCAAGACTTATTGTGAACTCAATTTAGCGGCGCTGTTAATATGACAGGTGTTTCTCACCAGGATTATTTTTCTCAAAATTAATCCTTCCGTGAACAAGACTTTAAATTCTCATGGAATAATATAATATTATAAATGTGCTTACTTAATTTTGATGACCAGTTCAAAGGTTCAAAATGTGTATTCGGAATAGGTACATACATGTAAGTTTAACTAATAATAACAATGATTTTAAAAAAATATTACGTAGATCCGTGTTTTGGTGCAACTTCAGATGTATGATTCACCTTATCACATGTTCAGGGCACAAATTGTGCCAATAGCTAATTTGCTAATTAACATTTTATCACTTTTTTATCTAAACTGCACTATGTGCTCTCTAATATGCTGATTATACTTTCAGAATTAATTGTTGCATGCGGCATGTAATTGTAGTTCAACAATTCTGACTATAGTTGTACATTGTTTGTAATTGATAAATAATTTGAACGGCAAAGTTTGGCAGCATTACAACAAGATTAGCTTGGCACAGTTTCAAGTTTATATTTGTTACATTTTTTTACTTAAGTTAATTAACCCATTCGCAGGTTTATTACCTATATTTTGTAGTTTTGTGAGTTGTTTAGTGTGGTTAATTATTATTATGTCGGCGCTTGCTTCGATTATTGCTGTGGCAACCAAACATAACGAAAGTATGCATAATCGTTTTGTATTAACCTACTCAAATTCTTTTCAAATATTTCTGATTGTATGCATAATCATCTTACAAAACTCATTTCATTTACTCGAAACATTGTCAACGAATCGTAATTTGAAACAGTCATACATTTATATAATATTTAAACAATCTATTACAATTTTCCAACTCAAATATATGAAGTTCTGTGTCTCTCCTGACGGGAATAACTTCAACACCAGAAATAAAAAGTCTATAATATTCATACACAGGATAATGCAACACCAGAAGATGCAAATCAAAGTAATAAAATACCTGCATCTAAAGATGCACTCACAAGAAAATTCAAATCTATAGTTTGAGATTCGATATACAAGCAAACACTGCAAGATGCAAATCTTGTAAAGTTATAGTCTAAACCGAGTATGTGAGACTCAAGAATGGCACTGTTCATTTAGTTCAGTTCAACCTAATTTGTGGCACGGCGCATCTCTTGCTAAAGAACTCAATGCAAAAAAGCATTTTACAATAAGTCATTTTGTGATTGGTTTTGAAATCTTTGATCTCATATTTTACAATGATGTACTAAAAGGTTGTGCGTACACACACGGCTATAGAATGAATTTTACAAAACACTTTCCGGCATTTTGTTAAATTATTTTAAAAATTACTAAAAGGGCGAATAATTTTTTAAAGTTAATTGATTAATTGTTTAAAAATAGTCTCTCTATAGCTGTCTTCCGCCTAATGTACATTATTTATTAAATAAGAAAAAATTAATTTGTCTGTATTAATAATCGTATAAATTGGTTTATTAAATGATCAAAATTAGCTACAAGTTTCGCTAATAGCAATTTCATGATTCTTTATGTTAAATTTTAGTTTGATATTTTTAATAATATAACCAGAATCGTGAAACTTCTGGATTCACAAGTGTGCCGCCTAAAACGGTGTGCGAATGACTTTATCTTGATTATAAAATATATGAACTTGTCATAACAATCAAAGTACGCTGTCAGTCGGTGATACTAGATTTCTGCTCAAAACATTTTTCATCAGAAAGTGATATCAGTATTGAGACAGGCGATTAAAATTCCTTCAGTTTTCTAAAGAACTAATATATAAGTGAATACATTTGCTTGTCATATTTTAAAAACATACGTTTTTCTATTTCTTAAATCTTTACGTTTTCTCAGAAAAACAAACACCTCTGTTGTTTTATTAAATATTGATATAAATATTAATTGACATTATTGCCAAATATTACACTATTTAGTAAAGCCGTTTTTCATAAAACTGTTACTAAAATTGTTATATTTTGGAGCCATTTTAAAGCTATTATTACTCGATTCGTACGCCACCTTAGAGAGACAAATTAGTTTTCTAGATTTGTATCTTCCTGTGTTTGCATTTATGCCAAACTGTAGAGATGAATGTTATTACTTTGATTAGCATCTTGTAGTGTTTAGATTTTGTGGTGTTTTTGGACAATGTTTGATAGTGATGGTTGTGCATATGGTCTGAACATGGTGGTATGATTGGCTAGGAAGTGGGACACCCCCACAGTCGCCTCTTCGGGTGGCAACAACTGTCAACTCTCCATCCGGGTCTGTGAATACGAACGCCGCGTCTTGTAAACCTGTAGCTACTCTTACCCTAGGACAGGCTTTAGTGCAAGGGGTTCAAGGTAGAGGGTACAACATAGATTAATCTAACAGTTAGACGTTGTTTTTACTAACGAAATTATGTGTGAAACTAACTCAGTCTTGAATCCAATCACTTCAGTTTATCTGCATAAAAATCTTCACTAACTCAACAATCATGAGTAACTGATAACCGCACACATTGTATAATATATACAGGTTGATTCACAACTTCGTGTATAATTTTTAATGGCATGTAGTGCTCAACTCACTTATCACGGAACTGAAATAAGTATTTTAAAATTCGCAATTTTAGTTTCTAGGTTTTTTAATCAAACAGTTTTGAACCAATCTTTTCATATGGAATTTCATAAATTTACTATTCTTACCATTGCATAATTAATTAAAATTTTATTTTATACCATTCATAGCTAATCAGATATCCATTATACAATCAACAATCCAGTGGTTTCAAAAATGTGCTGCATACGAAAACTGCCCGAATTTTAAAAAAAATCATCTAGGAGCGACTGAATCGAGTCATGAAACGTACTTTATGATTTGAAAAATATTTAAATTTTAATTATCCCTTAAAATGTTTTAATGTTCCAAGATACTTTTATGTAGGTACCTATCTTAAGTAGTTATTTTAGATCTTTTAAAATAGTACTTATTTCTTAGATACTACTTAAGGAAATAGTTATTTGTTTAACCAGGCAAAAAATTTAAGATTTTCTGTCGCGGCTAAAGTTTCATAGACGAGGTGCAGTCGAGGCTATGAATCTAGCTTAGGCAATAAATCTGTATTTTTGCTATGTTAAAAACATTATTTTTTCGCAGATTTTTATTAATTAATATTAATTTAGTTATTATTTTCAATATTTTGACAGATCTCGCCATCAAATTATGTTGCTATGCGCGATTGTTTGTTAGGCGATTTCTATGAAATCACAAACTTGTTATTTATATTTTCAAATTTTTTTATTGATTCTCCATAGCAACAATTAGGTACTAAAAGTGACATTTACAGCTGTCAAATAAATAGCACTTTTAATGTCAATCGGCGAAAAAAAATGTATGTATGTAGTTCATTAATGGTCAGATTTTTTTATTAACTGTCAAACAGTTATACTACTGAATACAGTGACGTAACGTGTACGTAGTTTCGGCATTTTTTGAACAGTTGACAGTTTGATGAAACATTTGACTATCTGCCACAGGTTTTAAAAAGTATCTTTCTCAGCTCTAGTTCGTATAATATGCATACAAATTTGCTTTTAATATTGATCCACTGAATGTCATAATAGGAATATTCTTAAAGATATTTATCTGGCTTCTTTATTTACTAGTCATGCCACTAAAGAATTAGTTAAGTAAACATAGAGTTTAAATATAGACCATTTAGTACGAACAACTAATTGTGTTGTACAGAAAAATCTTTTATCTTAAAATATTTTTCTCCGAATTAGATTGTTCTATCAGTTGATCATATTATTCTGCCAATGTATTGGTTGATTTCTTGATTTAATATGATTTAATTGTGTTGTGTTAATTTGTGTTATGTTTGTTTTCTGCATGTGCATTTTTAGTACTGATAGATTGTTGTGCTGAAAATTCGATTGATCCTGTCAGTAAATGGGTGGATTGCACTATAACATGCGATAATAATTTCAAAGCTGATTCTTACGAGACAGGTGAGTTGAATTTTGCTTCTTTCTAAATAAATAACAACTCAAAATTAATACAAAAGAACAACAATCTTACAATATGTCATATTATTTGAGGATAGTTTGCACTTGTGAATAAGAATTAACCATTTAACAATTTACAGCTTTGATTATTATTTAAAAGCATGTGCTTTATGTGCAGCATATGATAATCTTTGTTTCGGCATGCTTGCTTTTTTGGAATATCGTCCACTTCACACTCATTTGTTAGATGATTCTTTATTAATGGAATATCAACGACTTAATTCTGAAGATTTTGATGGTAAGATTTTTTTACTCTTTCCTTTCTCTTTCCACGAAGGATAAACCACTAATAAATATTTTAAATCAATGCAGTCTCAAATTAATTTACAATTCTTGTATGATGATTTTTCTCGTAATTTATTGACAATAGAACTTCAAACAAATCAGTCTGTTGCTATCATTTGAAATAAATTTTAAAAATGAATTAATTATACAATTTTTTCGTAGGTCTATTCGAGTTTAATATAACAGTAAACTTAATACTATATTAATAAAATCTTGGTGGTTTACCTTTTGCTCTGTTTAATTTTTATATCAATACCTACAAAGTTTCTTCTATTTTTACCCCTTTCTAAAAATGTGTCTATATGGCTTGATTATTTTATGTAGCATGATATTAAATTAAATGTTAATTTGCGCTTAAATAAATACTTCCAATCTAAACTGACTTAAATCTGTAAAAAAAAAACTATTAGAATATTTCTTTAGTACTTAATTTTGCCTTTCTGTGCTTCGTATTATAGAAGAACCTAATGAAAACCTAGATTTCTAGAAGACAAAATGTATTTTTCACTAGTACCACTTAGATTATTTGTGCTGTAATATGTTGCATTGTATAATCAGCATAAGGATTTTTGTAAACATTTTTGAGGTATTTTAAAATGTGTTAATAAAAACAATCAACTGGAAGCCGAATAAATAAATTTTGAGACTAAAATGAAGTGATGCATGTGAATAAAAATTAATAATAAATACGAAATCCCATGCATGGTTGCTATATTAATGCTAAACTAACCGCTTGTATTTTATTTGCGATTGTAGAAATAAGGATTGTGTGTCCGAACAAGACGTACTCACAACTCTCAACAAATTCTCAGAGTTCAGGTATGACAGCGTTCAACTTGCTGGATTTCTTTACTTCCTCAATTTTTCTAACAGTTTCTCTTTTATTACATTGTACATACGTCAAGAAATAACTTCAAGACTAACACTTAAGTTTGACTATGGAACATAGCTGTTCAATTCGCAGAGTTAGCATGAATTAACTATCTATCTGCTATACTTAATCTGTATGATTTCTCAGATATTTTAGTTGTGTACTATAAACCAGTGGTACTTGATGTAATCCTAATATAATTTGTAGTCCTACATAGTGTTTGGTAGCTCTTTTCTTGGTTGCTGTTTAACATTAGGTATGTTTTTTACTAGCACGAAGACAAGAGATTATTAAAATGACTGAACAGCTGATTGAGGCGATAAATACAGGAGATTTTGAAGCTTACACGTAAGTTTATTATCAAATCTTATCAGCAACATAGACAATCATAAAATTAATTATTCTTTTTCTGCAGAAAAATATGTGATCCTCATTTGACGGCATTTGAACCTGAAGCCATGGGTAATTTAGTAGAAGGAATGGACTTCCATAAATTCTATTTCGATAATGGTAAGGTTTCCAATTTATTTAAAACACGACATACTTCAACATTAAATTATTGTAGTATATTTTGTAACCATACTCTATTTGAAATAATGAAAAAAATTTGACAGATAGATTCTTGTGATTTTATTGGTTGCTATGTGCCGTTGTCAATAGCGGTTTACACAAACAAAATTCAAATATTACGTCCATAATTGGCAATCGTGCGTTATTGTTGTTGTTTTGTCGTTTTTAAAGGTTGACTGAATATTTTCCTGGATAATTCTTTAACGATTTGTGGACCATTTTTAAAATCAAAAATGTTTTGGCGTAAAAGAGATTCCTAGATTAACTGTCAAAATTTTTTCGTTATTTCAAACAGAGTATAGTAGAAAAAATGAATACTTTTTGTATACAAAAATAATACTATTCTAGTATGTTTTGTAAACGGTACTCTATTGAGAACTATCTAACTGCACGAAAGGGTACTTGTTTTTATTTACATCGATTTGTGTTGCCTTTTAAAATGAGTGTTGCAGAACAATATTATATTAAATTAAAAATATCTTGCACTAATACTTTTGGTTGCTACAATCAATAATATTTCAAAACAGTACTCTTTAGATATCAGCTGTATGCATGAGCAGTAATGCTGCTTCTTATCGGTAGTGATAGTTCTCAATATTAGCTTTGAATAAATAATTTACTACAAGAACGGCAACGTAAGCAATAGAATACGTCACACGAAAAAAGTTCTAACAACGGCAGTGCCACCTGGCACTCGGTACATGAACTGTTTGTTCTCGGTTTGTTGTAATCAAATTAAAAACAAAACTGTAGTGGCACTATCATTATATAATGTAAGAAAGTAATTAATATACATCGGAATTTATTAATCTTACAAACCTGTCTACATTATTTTTCATATCTCTCTATAGTTAAAAAGTAAATAAAAATCAATATTTGATATTTCTTTAAATTAAAATATATCGTCCAAAATTATATTATGCCTTCATCATGCCAAAATTTTGTCTCCCATTACCTCCAGCTTCTAAGGTCTATGCTGTAATGCCTGTGGCACACCGGCCGAGGAGCATCGAGGACCATCGAGTAACTCCTCGATGAAACGATAGAACGCACCCCGTCCTCGACGAAAAATAGGGGCGCCGCTATTTTCATCGAGTTGTTCCTCGATGAAACGAATGTATCTCATTTCAGACGTATCTTTGGATTTGATTTCGCGCAAAACTTTGATGTATTTGTCACCGATTAAATAGAAATCCATCGCGGACGGGTGCGTTCTTTCGTTTCATCGAGGAGTTACTCGATGGTCCTCGATGCTCCTCGACCGGTGTGCCACAGGCATAAAGGATTTTTTATTACCAAAGTGGAGTATTATTTTTCGAGGCGCTAGCCGAGGAAAATTACCAAATTTCATATTTTAGGTCGTTATACAATTTTATAAGGGAGAAACCGATGACAGAAAGCGTTTGAATTACACACATACAATAATTTTGATATTTTTGCTCTACAATTTGATTTGTTAAGTTTAATTTGATGTCAAAGCACATGCACTTGTTCATAAATTAGTTAGATTGAAGGAAGATAAGACAGTGTTAGTAGATTTTACAAAATTACTTTTCATATTCCCTGGCCTAAATTTACAAAATTCATGTTTTTTCTATATGGCAGAGTAAAAATATTAGGAACAATTTGGTTTACTTAAAGTGACGAACCTAGTAAAATTTATTCATCGTAATTATATTAAGTGACAATTAATTTGTTAAATTCGTAGAGATTTAATTTAAAAAACCGGGATATCATGTGCTAGCCACATCAAAATTATTTAGAGGCGTAGAAAAATTGTTAATATTGTCAATTTAGATAAATCTATTTGCAGAAAATGTTTATGCTCTAGTTGTTAGGAAGAAATTAATTGTAGAAAAAATTATATTTCTATTTTTGATTTAATTGTTTTAAAAGACTTTGAGATTTATATTTCCAACAAGAAAACAAATTATTTTATTTAGGTATTGTATAACAAAAATACCTCTCTGCATTTCGTATCAGACGCTCTTTCCCAACTCATTACTACATTCTCTCTCTCTCCTGCAGTAATAATTTCTCGAACTCCCGCTAGGGGCAGCCTAGGACGGCTAAAAATTTCTGTACACTTTATGCCCTGTTCACACGTTGCTACTTTGAAGACGCATACGTGCTACTGTAGCATGAAAAGAAATTCAAATCGAAACAATTACCGCAAAAAATCGCTATCTACACACACAACGATCAACGATGTGAAATTATCAACGAGTAGTTCTTGATACTTTGATGCTACAAATTAGCAGCGCTGCTATTTGACAAGCGACTCAGATTTTTTCTTGCTACAGTAGCACGAATGTGTCTTCAAAGTAGCAACGTGTGAACAGGGCATTAGATACATTGGGTTGCCGTTCTTGTAGTAAATTATTTATTCAAAGATATTAGTCAATAAGAAAAAACAGAGCCTCTATTTTGTAACTAAAAACCGAAAACGAATTCAATATGGTGGAATACGAATCACTGACAATTTTACGATTCACGTCAAGCATAATATTCCAGTAAAATATGCGTGTTCGTGTAGTCACGACCACTCGAATAGCATTTTCGTATAGATTTTGTAGAAAAGGCGACTGCAAAGTATTTGGCAAAGTGGTTGGAATTTTCTTATTCTATTATTATTATTATTATTATTTCGTGTGTTTATGTGATGAAATAATATCTGTTTTTGTGAAAAGTGTTGGGCAAAAACTGCAAGGCCGTCAACACTACACTTTTGAATCCCCATGTTCATCTTTTGGGCGACGATGCTGCCTGCATTGCGTACGTGCGTTTGACGCAGTACATGGACAAGTAAGTTGACAATTTTGACATTTGAAACTAGTGGCACAATGGGCACAACCATTGATATATTGACAAAATATTATCTATACGCTTTTTATCCATCTTGGATGTGGCAGCCTCATACTATGAGTAATCGCTTTAGATTATATTTATTATATCGTGTGTACGGTTACCATCCGTCAACTCACGGGTACTAAACACTCATGATTGTTACATTATTCCAAATTGTCGGTTTGTCAAGTTTATGTTAATTCTTATCTCCTATTCACTCATGGATTATTTAATGTTTCTGTATTCTGGAAAAAAGAAAATCACTTTTTTGAAGCTATCAATTAATTCAATTATTTTCCATGACTCATTGAAAGGTACTTATCTACTTATCCAATTTTTGAAAGCTCGGAGCAAGAAAATTAAGCTACAAGAAAATTCTTGCGTAGAGTCATAAAACACGAGAAAATTCAGAGAAAAGAAAATGCATACCTACACAAAAAATGCATAAATAGAAAGTTCAAATCTAGAATCTGATGGATGCAGAAAACGCATGTACCTAAAGGAATGTTCAAATCTAGAAAAAAGTGTTGGAATTTTTCCAGCGATTGTGAAACAACGGTTTAGAAAAATTTTAGTTTAACAACAATCTATGACATAATCCTCAAAGAATAAGGATAGAAGATGTTAATGAATGTGTTTTGTGTAATAATTTGTAGACAGGGACACGCACACACCCACCAATCAGAGGAGTCCCGTGTGTGGCACAAGAGAGACAACAAGTGGCAGAACGTGCACTTCCATCGATCGGGGGGCTCGGGGGGCGCAGCGTTCGGGTTCAGTTCGCATAAATAGAAATAAACCTCGCAACGCTGATCACCACCATTACTACTGGATTTCAAATTTGCGTGCAATCGTGATTTTATACATGTATTTATCACGTTAGGTAATACCTACTTATTTTATTTCATTCGATAGTGTCTCTTTCAATTATGATCTTTTTATGAAACTTTTTTATTTCCTCAAATGATCTATACTGCTACTGTGTAGCGTAGTGTGTAGGTTGGATTTGTTTTTAATTTTTAAAATGTAACGGGAATGTGCATTAAGGGTTTTTATCACGTGCAAAACTTGCCTTCTCTCAAGAGCTATGTAAAACATAGGCCAATTAGTTCTAGTTTGGCTTACCTACTTTAACTAGTGAAACATCGAGTCCATGTCTTTACATCAGACTTATCTACTTCGTTTAAATACAACTTTTTCAAGTAGCCAAATACCTACCTAATGTTAACATATTTCAATCTTTCTATTGATGCATTATTAGTTTATATATGATATACATAATATGAATATGATAGTATACTTTATTTATTATTATTTATTTTTTACTCTTATGATCACAAACTAAGGAATATTTAAACGTTGTTAACATATATACATAGAAGTAATTTATAAAGAAAATGTGCAATTGTGTAATATTTGTATATTGTTGTTCCGTTGCCATAATATTTTATTGTTACGATATGATTGGAATGTGTTTGAAGTTTAACGATTTAAGCACAGTACACTAGAGTATTTTGTTGAGTATTATAATTGTTTGTGTTGGAAGATTGGTAGTACATTTCGCGATAATTTGCAAACATTACATGGATTGCACGTGCATATTTAAAATGAATTGTGCTTTTGTAAAGAACAATTTCAAGTGAAACTGGTCGTTTTGGACGGATTTGTGTTGCCATCTCCGAAGCGATGCAAATGCGAAACACCATAAATTCACTGCATTTTGTACGTCTTACATATTTGACTGTTTAAAAGTTAATGTTTGTATTATTAAAATGTTCTAGCTCTCTTGAAATATTCAATTATAATCACTGTATAACGCTAATTTTCACATCGTTGTCTGAAGAATTGTATATTGAATATCGACATGGTCGGTTTAGTTCGACGACTTGAGTAACTGTAAATTTACCATGCCCTTTGAATGTTGATATCGTGTTCGTTATTTTTATAAGCCTTCTTCAAAGCGTTTCATTCTTTTGGAAAGATAAAGTTCTATAATGGTGTATTTTTAAATCTATTTATAATGCTATCAAACGACTTGTTTAAATTAAATAAGATTTTTAATCAAATCGCTTTTTCAATGTATTTGCTGTGAAATACCATTTACTAAGATTATCGAATTTAAAATTATAACTTACCCATTTCATGTCTAGAATAGTTCTCCTCTTTAGTAAAATTTGTAGTTGATATGATAAATAGTTACTTATACATAAAATACTGACAAAGATGATCTTGGTCTTAATACATTTCCAAATTGTTTGGCCTAAGTACATATAACTTACAATATTGTAATTACTTCAAATTACTATTATCGACTTTACTATATTTAATAACGTTCACATATTTCATGATAATTATCTGTGTGATAATTATTTTACATGTAACTTTATTTCATATTCCATAGCGCAATTTAAATATACAAATATTTGTGCACAATTATATTTGCAGTTATTTATTTATCGATATATGTAAAAATTGTATTTTCAGTCTTATAATATTGTCAGTACAAATGATAAATGAAATGTCTAAATCTAAAGTGTGAGTATTGATTTTCGAGTCACGAATTCATTTTTATCTATAGTTCACTTGCATGATTTTATTTAGCGTAAATAATATTGTATTTTCTATATGTATGTACATATACTTGTTTGCCATATGGTCAGAATAAAAGTTATTAAAGATTGCTGCTTTTTAACGAATATACAATCAATAGCAATTTAAATTAATTGTTTCACTTTGAATAATTGAATAATATAACTATTGTTAATATTATTAGCTCTCTTCAGACATTTATTCAGTATTGTGTTTGTGTATAATGTATTAATATGTATATATGTTTATCTTGTCTCGAGTAAATATTGTTTAAACTGTAGCAACATGTACATGACATTCTTAACACTTTCTCATTGGTGTGTTTGTTTTAGTTACATAATAAAATCTTTGCATATATAATACTTTGCTTGTATTTAGAGTTTAGCGATCAGAATCTAATGTGTTTGTATTCTTATCCCCTAATAAAATGTTTGTAACATTTCTTTAACTGGTATTTCAGACAGTTCAATTTATTTCCTTTATATGAACAATGCGTTGATTGTATATTTTATATAATCTTTGCTCACATAATTAGGTCTAACTGAAAATACAGGCATTTAATCTACGACTATTAAATTATAATAGTTTTCCATTTAATTATGCCATAAAATACTCTAGTTAGAATTTTAAAATTATTCAACTTGCCTTGTGACTAATATAACTTTTATGTATTATTATTTTTGGCCCATAGAACGTCGTACCATATCCAAAAATTAAAATATGCGATCAAACAATTTTAAATTTATTTGTTTTTAAATATAGTATACTATTATGAAATTAAAATTTTGTACGTTTTATGTGCAAATAATTAGTATTGACCTAATATACGTGCACGTGGGTATTTTTTTACGTAGTTTACCTCAAATTTCATTTTATATTTAGGAATTTTCTATCACAATTCCACGATTGTGACTTTAATTCCGCGAATTTATAACATCTGGAACACGTCTATTTTTAGTAATTGAACTGTGTTCATTTAATCAGATCTAATTTTTATATTTGTAGAATAATTTAGATAAATTATTTCATTAATACTACTGTTATCTTTTTTATTGATTAGAGTATTGCAAAAAATAATGCATTACAAAAAATAGATAATTCTTGAGTAGATGGATGAAATTAAATAACAAAATACGTTAATATATTTTATTAAATTTCTTAACAAATGGTCCAGCCGTATATACAATAAATTACAAAAATAAATATCATTTATTTAAAACAAATAAAATCTTCGTGCTTCAATATCCAATTACTTAAATATAGGTTTATATTTCAAAATAAATTACCTATCAACATAGTAATACAAATTAATTAAAATTGAGTAATAGAGTAAATCACTAATTTGTATTACCCACATGACCTATAAACAAAATACTGTCTTAATTTAAATAAACAAACGAAAGATGATCATGGCATTTTCTGGAAACATCGAAGGTAATTTTACAGACACGCTAATTAATACTAATATCTAAAAAGTGTTTCATTTCTTTGTATCTGTTTCGTCGTTCAATACATATTTTTTAACCATGGAATAAGCTAAACCTGCAGTTAAACAGGCGACAACTGTTCCTTGGGCTGCCACACGGAGTTGCATTAAAAATACGCTGGGACTCATGTTTCCGCGGTGTTTGAATTTATAAGCCCCAACTGCACACGCTATTGTCAGCCCAGCAATGCCTAAACAAACAAAATATACTTCAGTTCAGTAAATATTAAATCAATAGTAAATTTACCTATTGGAAAAACAGGCATTTCTTTGGACTTTCTTGCCAATCTTTCGGACTTTGATTCATCTTCGTAGTCGAATATTTGATTTCCAGACATGATCCTGGAAACAAATCAATTTTTCATCAGCAAATGATGTAATCTTTGAAACTGTGTTTAAATTCTAAGAAATGTTGGAACTAACCTTATATTTTCCTCACGTAATCGATTCGCGACTATTTTATGTTATATCATACGTAACAAATGAAGTTCACTGGTACGTAATGTTTCTGACTCAACGTCTCGTGTAACTTAAATATGACAATTGTTGGCGGGACGTGATAATAGCCTCGTCGCGAATGCCTGTTTCGTCACTTTCTGACCTTCCCCACCAATATTACGCATGAAGTTCAAACATTTCATGTGAAAAAAGAAAAAGTTGTACTTTGGTACATCCAAGGGGTACATCAATCATTTATCAAGAATTTTGCTCATTCTTTGCTCTACAATTTAATCATTTTTTGTAATTTTCCTATGTTGTGTGGTTGCGGTATTCATTCATGTCAATGTCACAAACAGCTGATTCAAATATGTCTGACAATGTCATTTGTAGAACTTGTACTAATACAAGCAATTCTTTAGTGCCCATTTTCGTACATAAAATAGAAAATGAGCTAATTAAAGATATTCTAATTAATTGTACCTCAATTAAGGTAGATAATTGAGAAGTTTAAATGTTATTAATGAAAATACAGGTTTCAGAACATGATCTCCTACCACAAAACATTTGTAGTACATGTTTAGATATACTTGTTACATGGTATAAATTCAGGAAGAAATGCGAAGAAAACTATTTAAAATTGAAGAATACATTGGTCTCTAAACAATTCAAGGTACTGCAAATATAGAATTGCACCCAGGGGACAACCTAATGTTCCAACCTTACTTTTTCATATATTTGGTACAATTTGTGTCTAAACGTAATTTAAATATATCTTTATGGTACAAAATATCTATAAAACTGCACGTAAGCTAGTATAATATAGACCGTTACATTTAAAACTAATATGAAATACCATTTTGACAGTTGCCTTCTGACATTCATTTGTTATGGTTTCGTCTTTTGTTTAACAAAATCTAAACAAAATTAGATGTTATTTATTTTTAGGTGAACATTGAAGAAAGTACCGATTCTGATTCAACAAAATCATTTACGGATAATTGTACCAATAATACAATCCAACAAAAGTCGAAATTACAATGTGACTTATGTGGGAAAACATTTACCAAGAAAATAAGCTTAGTTTATCATTTACGAATACATGAAGGACAAAAAAACTTTAGTTGTACAAACTGTGATAAATCATTTGCAACATCTTCTCAATTATCTAGTCACCAAAGATCTCACAATGGATACAAATCTCATTTATGTACAATATGTAAGAAAACATTTTCCAAATCTTCTAATTTAAATGTCCACATGTTGATACATCAAAATAAGAAACGATTTTCTTGTGCTGTTTGTGATAAAAAGTTTTCACAAAAAGCACATTTGATTTCGCACCAAAACTCGCATAGTGGGCTCAGACCTTTTGCCTGCCATTGCGGTGCAAGTTTTGTGACAGAAAATAATTTAAAACGACATGCTAATATTCATTTAGGTGTTAAGAATTATTTATGTAATTTTTGTGGGAATTTCTTTCTTTCTTGTAATGATTTAAATAGACATTTAGTCACGCATGCACATAAAAAGAAGGAATTTATTTGTGATGTTTGTTTGAAACGTTTTACACGATTTTCGTCTTTACAAAGGCATAGGAAAACAAATCACAAATAAAATATATTTGAATATTATTTTGTGCTTTTTTAAACAGTTTTTCCAACTCCAAGATATAAAGGTATGGAAATGGACAAAATATTATTGTGATTATTACATTTATTAATGTTTATAGTTCATTTTTTTAAAGAATTCTGTGTGAAGAAGATAGGACTCATTTGACCTTGATATCTGATTGGTTCAAATCGCGGGCAAGTTTACACAGACGAAATTTAGTTGTCCATCTCAACTTTTTCTATTTATCTCTCTCTCTCAAACCGTACATGCTACATACAATGTTTAATTATATTAGGACGTAATAATATATTTAAAAACTACTATAATGAAAATTGTTCATAAAGTAAGTTTTTAAATATCATTTTAATGAAACTCCCATGCATACGTTTACATCTGAATTACCTTTGTCATTTTTTAATTTAATTTTTTTAATATTTTGATTTTCTAATCTTCATTTAGCGATTTTATAATATTTATAAATATATTATTTAAATGCACTTACATTATTATTATTTGAAATCATTATATTTGAATTTAGCACCAAATTTTGTAACAAGATTGAAAGTTCTTCACATAGTTCAGTCATTAGATATAAAAAAGGTGTTTCCGTGCAAAAGGTTGAGGAGTTTTGAAACTTGGTAGGATTGTAGACTAGGTGGCCCTAAGTTCCCGCCGCCATCTTGGAAATATGGCGGCCAAAATCAGTTTTTGGTATATAGCTCCGTTCCTGTAGGTTTTAGAGAAAAAGTTTATATACAAAAGTTGTAGAGGACTAAATTTGCTACAAAATTATTTCTATACTTTTTTTGTCAGGGTAATACTTTACGAGTTACAGAGCCGAATAATGGACTGAATTTTTAAAAATCGCAGAAAAGCTGCATTTGCATGCAATTTTTTTCCAATTATGTGCCAATTAGTGTACCTAAAGTTGTTTCTTGCAATTAAGTAATAGGTCAAGCTATAGGGATTTAAAGCAGCGTTCTCGTGACAAAAATACTAGTAGCAAACCGAGTGTGCGATGATATAAAAGATAATAAGCAGATGTATAGGTATGTGTTCTTCACTCGAGTTTCCGGTCCATTTGTTAGTTATTAACAATTTATTGCAAAAAGAACGCGATTTTTGTCTATTTTTGCATGTAACTTTGAAACTAATGGAGCAATCGGAATGCCCCAATGAAATGATTTGTAGAGAATTAAAATATCTACAAAATGAGAGGTCGAACGTCTCAATCGGATAATTAGGTCCTGAAAAATTTAGGAAAAACCGGAAAATTAGGCGTTTTTTCGAAAATTCATAGCTCCGTCATTTTTTGAGCTGGAGCGCTAAAATTTTGAGAGAAAGTAGGGATTATAATGTTCTTTATGCCAAATGTAGGTGCTGTCGGATTATTAGTTTTCGCGAAATCGCGATTCAAAGTTTGCAGTGCGCTTTTTTCCGGCAGGCCTGTATGCGTTACCGTAAGTCCGATAATAATTTTCAAAAAATTTTGAAAAGTTGACATCGTGCACTACAAAACGTATATTTCAGTTTTTCGATCAGATGCCTGGAAGCATGCTAAAAACACTCGTAAAGTTCGCGAAAAACGCCGCGCGCGCGCTCGCAGTCGAGTGGTAGGGGAAGGAGTAGCGGCGTATCTATGGTATTGGTAATAGGCGCACTCAGCCGTTTTTCGCGAACTTTACGAGTATGCTTCCAGGCATCTGATCGAAAAACTAAAACATACGTTTTGTAGTGCACGATGTCAACTTTTCAATACTTTTTTGAAAATTATTATCGGACTTACGGTAACGCATACGGTAATGCATTTTCGGTTTTCCCATATGCACCCGTTAAGTTAGGTTAGAAACGGCCTACGGTTTGAATCTTGTTTGTGTTTGTTATTTGATATTTCATATTTGTTTTTTTGAGTCTTTTTACTTCCTTGTACGGAGTAATAAGGAAGTATTGTAATCGCGAAAAATTTCGATTTTCAGATTTTGATGGAAATATCCGTTTTGATCTTTTCTGAATCCATTATGACTAGTTTCTTCGTGACGTCTGTACGTACGTTATAGCATCTAGTTGTGCACCTCATATTTTTGGGTGCCTACTCAAATCTAAAAAACTCAGAGCTAGAAAATTCAAGTACAAGAAAATTCTTGTCCGGAATCATAAAACAAACGAAAATTCAGAGACAAGAAAATGCTTACATAAAAAATGCATTCATAGAAAATTCAAATTTGGAATCTGATTGATGCAGAAAACGCATGTAAAGGAATATTCAAAACTGGAAAAAATATGGCTGCGGAAAAAATCGGATTCTGGCTAATATATAAACTAATCTATGCTAACAAAACCCTTCTTGAGTCTAACAGAACTCCGTTTTTTTGACATAAACTAATCTATGCTAACAAAACCCTTCTTCAGTCCAACAGAACTCGTTTTTTAAACGGCCACAACGCGTTGTTCAGCTGACAGCTTGCAGCCAACTTCAGGTTTGGCCGCCAAGTAAAGTTTCTGTGTTTACTTGATTCCAGTATGTCTTTTCTATTAATGTTTTTTTTGTGAATGAATTTTCCGTAGCTTGGGATTTCGTGATTTTTATTATTCCTGTCAAGAATATTCTCTTCTTGAATTTTCTAGTTTATAATATTCCAGTGTTGAAGACGTTCCCCTATTTTTGGTTTCAATCTACAAACCGGAAGTAGTACTTTTTTCAAATATTTCAATAAATATTTAATTTAAGACAATTTTTTTTATTTTAAATGAAAGATTATGTGATTATTAACTACAATCGGTATTTTATAAATATTTTTGTATCTAGTATCATTTAAGAATAATTAAAGTATATATTTATAATTTCGGTATCTTGTAGTCCTTGATCGATTAACATTTGTTACTAAGTAAAATTTAAATGATTATGACATGACAGTGACAATAGTAAAATATGCTTTATATCTTCTTCTGCAGTTTAAATAAAATGACTAAAATATATTTGTGAGTATAGTAGCAGTAGTAGTAGTACTTATATATTAATATATTTGTATAATAAGTTAAAAGAATTTTTTATATTATTCTACATTTTAGTTATTAAGAAAAGTATGAACAGTGTAATAGGCGTACAAGGAAGTCATGTGGTGTCCACGTCAGATTTTTTACACTGTAATATTATTCTGGGATTATCCTGTTGTATTGCAGTATAAATAAATTATTATTATTATTAAAAGAAAATGGATTTCCATACACATGTAAATTAAAAAGTAGAATTTATATGCTTTTATCTACAACAATAGAATAATGTATTCATTATATACGTGAAAGTAGTATAATAAACCCCTCCATAAGGACACATTATGAAATAATGAATTCATTATTTCACACTGTTAAATAATGAGTACTTTATTCTCTCGAACTGTCAAACTGCCATCACATCTGTTTTAATATTAGAGTTACATCAAGTTATCATTTTATGACGTTGTAAGCAGAAACAGTAAAAATAATAAAAATTTGTAAAACGCTGTATATGACTAGCCCATAATAGTTCTAAATTACTATCAATACAAATTTGTAGTAAGAAAATGTTGTTTTATTTAAAAAGTTGTAGATAAAACGTCGTATTTGACTCGAAAATAATGGCTATAATTAACTCGGATGATTTATACACTCGCCTTCGGCTCGTGAACAAACTTTCATCCTCATTAATTATAGCCTACATTATTTACTCGTTAAATAATATACTATTAAATATGTTTACATATTCAGTAATAATATTTTACAACACAGGCATACGATATTTTCATTAATTACTATTTATAATAATTTAATTTAATTAATATCTATTTTGTATGTCATTAATAAAACGCAGCTTGCAAGTGACAGTTCGATGATAAAGATGACATGATATACCTAGAGTACCTAAATAGACTAAAGCTAAGTTTCCATGCATGCGTTTCATCCGTAACTGCGCGGACACAATCGCACGCGTAATGACGTATGTAAAAACGGACGTTCCTATGCATACTGAACGTTTCATCCGTTTTGACGTTTAATGTCAACTAAATTAATTAATTTTATCTCATTATTATTTAGATTTATAATATAACAAACCATAAAATACCTTCTAAACACGGAATTTTATATGTAGAAGTTACATACCTACACTAAACAGTCAAAATAAAACGACGTGGCACTGAAACGGATCCGTTCTACCGATCAAGTAGAAAGTAGACGAACTCGGTCCGTCGTTGATCCGCTACTGTCTTGATTTTCACGAATTTAAATTTAGCGAATCAGATCTCTCGACGGATAAAACGCGACGGATGAAACGCATGCATGGAAACTTAGCTTAAGTACAGACAAGGAGTCCAAAATGGTTTATCTTTTGTTTTCAGTTGTAACTGTATTTCTGATGTATACAAATATATAGCTCTGTTAAGATGACATAAAAAATTAAACATTTATTCCTAAGACGGTTTAAACTTAAACATATTGATAGAAAATATATCTACATAGTTCTAAATAATTAATTTTGATTACCTCAACGCAATTATTTAGTTCCACATGTAAAATATTATACCGTCATTTTTGACAACGTCAATCACTTAACGTTAAACATCACTCCTATTGGCGGGAGTTCAAGCATACATTGGAGCAGTTAAGGTACATTTACAACCAATTTAGACCCTGCGTAATTTTGACTTGAAGTGGAAATTGTGCCGACTTAAAATTTATATCATTTACTACCACTTCGCTGGTTAAGTGAAAATACGACATGCCATCTGTTGTAACATCATGAAATGTTATTTTCTTAGTAAAATAAGTATCTGTCATATCGCAAATTTGACGTTTGGTAAGAAACAATTAGTCTTGCATCTTGTGTTCAACATAATATCAAATATTTAATTTACGGTTTCAATTACAAACAAAATTAATGAAAGTAATTCAGTAGTCAGTACCTTTCTTCTTACCCATATGTCAAATTCAAAATCTATGTTTTGTTTACAAAGTGCAGCGCCTCCCATAATCGCAATGTGCATGCGAATTCACTCTTGACTTGAAGTGAAAGCTAGCAGCTTGCAAACATTGAGTTGAAGTGCAATTCGGGTCCGAAGTACGCAAACTTCAAATTTTGGTTGTAAATGCGGTAGTTGATTCACGTATGCCTAACTTACAATTTCCACTTCAAGTCAAAATTACGCAGGGTCTAAATTGGTTGTAAATGTACCTTTATACTTTACCTATTTTAAACCTGTAAATTATGTACGAAATTGGATTTTTGTATTACTATTATAAAAATGATAGTATTAGCTTTATATAAAAGATATAACTTTTGACAATATCTCTAAAATTATGAAACTATGAACAAATTAAGTATTTTTTTACAATTTTTATTAATTACTTAAAAACCAAAGCAACGATTTTTTTTATATTTTCATATCTTATATAGATGTATCTTGCCTGTTTGCACAAAAAATATGAATTCATAAGACCACTATACTTTCAAGTTATAGGTAAAATATTTTAATTTTTGAAATCTAAATTACGATGAAAAATTATATTTTACCTATTAACTTGAAAGTATAGTGGTCTTATGAATTCATATTTTTTATGCAAACAGACAAGATACGTCTACATGAGATATGAAAATATAAAGAAAATCGTTACTTTGGTTTTTAAGTAATTAATAAAAATTGTAAAAAAATATTTAATTTGTTCATATTTTCATAATTTTAGAGATATTGTTAAAAGTTATATTTTCTGTATAAAGCTAATATTATCATTTTTATAATAGTAATACAAAAATCCAATTTCGTACATAATTTACAGGTTTAAAATAGCTAAAGTATATCTGCTCCAATGTACGCTTGAACTCTCGCCACTAGGAGTGATGTTTAACGTTAAACAATTTATAAAATAGTAACCAAAGAGCAACATTAGAAAACAATATGTAACTAAATATTGACATAAAAATATTAAATTCTGAGAGTTAAGTAAGCTGAAAAACAAGTGCAAACACAATTTGGACTACCAATAGAAAATGACCAGTGCCTTGTCCGTACTCTTAAAGTATCGTTTACAAAGACTTATTGTAACGGTAGTGCAGCGGTCTTGCAGTTGCACAGGGTTTGGCCGTTTGGCAAACGCAAAGCAATGGAAGCGTTCACAATGACTTAACGCGTTGGTAGTGTCGGTGCAATGTGTTGCTATAGTTTGTAAACTCCAAACATTTACAACGCACAAGCACCGCACCGCCAAGCAACAGCCAATCAAAATTTAATGTGGAATTTAAAAGGTGGCGAAAAAATTTGAATTATGACAAATTGTCATTGGAATTGTCATTGGCTTCGAATTTACCTATTTTCATAGATAAATATGAGTGTAGACAGTAAATTTGCTGAATTGTTGGTACAATATCCAGCAATTTGGAACAAAAAATGCTCATTGTACTGAGAAAATATAAAAAAAGAAAGTAAAATTCTTGCATTCAAGTTTTAATTTACAGGTAATAATTATTTCTTGTTCTGACATTTTTATCAAATTAAATCTTAAAATATTTTTAGGACAGCAATTTCAATTTATATGCAACACAACAGAATACTGTATTACCTACAACAACGTCACTAAGTTTTTATATGAACCCTCTCCTTACCAATGCAATACCAATGCAACACCGCTCTAACAAGGCAACGGCACTAAGCTCTATGTGAACGTAGCTTAAGTATCGTTTACATAAGACTTATTGTAACGGTAGTGCAGCGGTCTTGCAGTTGCACAGGGTTTGGCTAACGCAAAGCAATGGAAGCGTTCACAATGACTTAACGCGTTGGTAGTGTCAGTGCAATGCGTTGCTATAGTTTGTAAACTCCAAACATTTACAACGCACAAGCACCGCACCGCCAAGCAACAGCCAATCAAAATTTAATGTGGAATTTAAAAGGTGGCGAAAAAATTTCAATTATAACAAATTGTCATTGGAATTGTCATTGACTTCGAATTTACCTATTTTTATAGATAAATATGAGTGTAGACAGTAAATTTGCTGAATTGTTGGTACAATATTCAGCAATTTGGAACAAAAAATGCTCATTGTACTGAGAAAATATAAAAAAGAAAGTAAAATTCTTACATGCAAGTTTAAATTTACACGTAATATTTATTTCTTGTTCTGAAATTTTCTCAAATTAAATCTTAAAATATTTTTAGGACAGCAATTTCAATTTATATGCAACACAACAGAATACTGTATTACTTACAACAACGTCACTAAGTTTTTATGTGAACGCTGTCCTTACCAATGCAACACCGCTGTAACAAGGCAACGACAATAAGCTCTATGTGAACGCAGCTTTAGTCTATTTAGGTACTCTACATGGTACAAGAAGACAAGGTATGTTCTTGCGCATTCTCTTACTCTCTCATGCTTGGGTAATCTCTCTCGCACCGTGGGCCAGCCGCCGCCATATTAGTTTTTTGTTTACATCTGTCACTGTCACATTCAAAGAACATGAGTTTTATAATCTTCGACACGTAATATGTCATAATAACTGTGGTCATAATCAAGAAGAAATTGTAGTTAGAAAACGTTTTTTTTGTTAATGTACACAAGAATCGCTGAAAATCTTCATTAACATGTTTTACAACATTTGAATAGGAGGCGGGATAAAATTAAGATGGCGTCGGCTGGCCCACATGCGCGAACTGAACGAAAACGCGTCCGCCTGACGAACATACCTTGTCTTCTTGTACTCTAGATATACCTATCGCACTATTCACTTAGTGGACTGATTGGAAAAGATAGAACTTTGGGAGGTTTTCAGATTACACAGTGAAATTGGAATTTTGACGAAGCGAACGCTGAGCGCTGGTTGGTCAATTATGCCTAGTGCACACGGGGAAACTTTTCACAAAGTTTCCAGAAAATGGAGATTTTCTTTGAAAAACTATAAATATGTTTATGATCACATGTCACATTTGACAAATAAGAAGTTAGTTGCACTTGACAATGTTTCCTGAAAACGCCTCATTTTAATAGGCACCGTTAAAACTTTGAAGTTTTCGGAAACTTTTTCCAGGAAACATGTCAAAAAGTTTCTCCGTGTGCACTAGGCATTAGGCACTTATACTTATAAGTGGGTTGGTCTGAATGCAGCTTTATGGACCTCCAAAGTTTGAGTCCAAAATTGGAAAAAAATAAAAGGTTAACCTGATTGTACTCTCTCGTTGTATTTGACAACCACATTGCAAACTGCAATGTTTGTTTGGTTGCATCAGTGGTTGCATCTTGAAGAACAAATAATAATACTGAAGTTGTTCATAAAATATTATGTAGGTTATTTTGTATCTGTATGTTGGTAAGATAGCAGCAGATATTCACTCCACATTATACCAACATGAGAGCATGAAACTCTTTTGACTTTAACTTCATATTTGGCCAATTTTCATTACGTAAATATATCAAAAGTATGTTTTTCTTTCTTACAATAGTGACTCTTTACTCAAATTTGTGCTTAATTCTGTTGAATTATTTGAGTTGAAGGTAAATATATCACAAATCTAGCTTTAACCTCTGTTTTTTACAGATGTTGCGAACTGCAGTGGCACCCATTTGCCACAATTTAAATGGAAATTCAAGCAACACACTTCGCGCAATTACTGTGGCAGTAAATCCATGTAGATCAGCATCAGCTGTAGCAAATCCTAAACCGGGAAGCCCTGCACAACAGTCAAAACCTAGGCCATATTCTCCGTTCCAAAATACTGGCAACTGGGCTGAATATGCTCTTGCTAGACTGGATGACTTACTGAACTGGGGAAGAAAAGGTTCTTTGTGGCCTATGACATTCGGGTTGGCCTGTTGTGCTGTAGAAATGATGCACATTGCTGCTCCTAGATACGATATGGATCGGTACAGAGTTTCATTCGTTGTTTTGCAGTAATATATGAAGTTTGATTGCAGATATGGTGTAGTGTTTCGTGCGTCTCCTCGTCAATCTGATGTGATGATTGTAGCAGGAACATTAACTAATAAAATGGCTCCTGCATTGCGCAAAGTTTATGATCAAATGCCAGAACCACGATGGGTTATTTCAATGGGAAGCTGCGCTAATGGAGGCGGTTATTACCATTATTCTTACGCTGTTGTCAGGTTTGTACATTTATCTGAATCTTATATTAAAAGCAGTATTTTATGAATAATCTTTTCAGAGGTTGTGATCGAATTGTACCTGTAGATATTTATGTACCCGGTTGTCCGCCAACTGCTGAAGCTTTGATGTACGGAGTTCTACAGTTGCAAAAGAAAGTAAAAAGAATGCAAGGTATACAGATGTGGTATCGTAAATAAATTAGAATAGTCTATTATCTAAACAGTTAATTGAATTTGGTCTTAGTTTTTGTTCAACATAAAACTGAACGAATGTTGTAAATGATAGATCACGAACTTGTAAAATATGTTAAATAAAGTAACTGATAACTTATTAATTTGTTTGTTTTTATATTACGTGAATATCACTGTCACTGAAACTGGAACACAGTAAATAAAATGCGTGCATATAATTTTTGATTGAAGTTTCTAATTTATAGAAACAATATATTACATCACTTTTGATTCTCAGAGAATCGTACACATAAAAAATTGCTTCCCTAAAGAACATTAAATACACCACGATTTATCTACAAATATCGAAATGTCTCTCGCGCTTTTCTGCAATGAGTTTCATATCTACACGAGTTTGTTTATCTTAATATTAAATACAATACAAGAATGCTTACACTCATATCTCATTTACAAGCTAATTAATATGTCACAGTGGTTTGGGTGGTCGCCTCGCACCGAAAGCGCGCAGTGTCACGTGATTTTGATTCGCTGATCGAGTTAACACATCAGGTTTAAGGCACACAAAACAACGCAACGGAAATTATGTTACTTAACCCCATTCGTACAGAATTACACGGAAAATAAATAAATATACATCTAAATCATCTCGTTACAGTAACAAAGTAATCATTACACTCTTGTGTTTGTCACGTGACATTGGTGGCTCGACTTTCGGATGCATGAAAAATATAAAATAGAAATATTGATCGTAATTTAAAAGCTAATATATACAAATGTATAGGCAGTCCATTTTAGAAGCAACCCACAAGGAGGATACTAGCTCCAATCGATTGCAAAACGTAAAAATATTACATGTCTTGAATACAAACAGCTGTTGACTAGTGGAACTATATTTCCCCTTTGTAGATTTTCAGTCAAGCAAGGGAAACTTGTTTGCCAATAAATCAAGTAGAACGTATATACAAAACAAAACAGCACTACAGTAAAATTTCTATATTGACATAATTTAAGGTTCTTTTTAAACAAGATTCATACGAAAAATTATGTTTATTCATTAATGTACATATCAACACAAAATATTTATTCCATTTACAAATATTTATCATTATTATTTATTATAAAAGAAATTAAACACAAAATATCGAAATTTTACTGTAGAATGTCGCTGTACACATAAAACACAATTTCAATGAAATTTTAACATACTATTATGTCTCTAAAATAAATAACCGTCGGCAACAGAAGTTTCCACTTGCATTGCACCACTTCAATTAAATAAAATAAATATTCGCGTATAAAACTAATTATAAATACAACTGATACTTCGATTCGCTATCGGGACTGTGAGGAATCATCTTTCTTATGTAAGTCCGTTGTGGGGGGTGTAGCACACAACTTATGAGGTGGCGGGCCAGGGCCGGGGCGCATGTGTAAGAGTCCCGCGGGCGGTGGGCCCGCGTCTTTGCCCCGCAGGTGGGCCGGATGACTCGCGTACGCACTGAACAGCTTAGCGCGCTCTTCCTCAGCCCGCATGGCTGCCTCCATTATCGGGTTGTAGCGTAGCGGATCGAACCGATACGGGTCTCGGAACGGGTCGGGGCCCGGCCAGTGCGACGCTGGTGGCGGAGGCGGGAAGTGTGAAGGAAGGGGTCCACCTAGCGACGGAGGAAGCATAGATCGCGACCGATCCAGCATTGAATGTGGCTGTAGCGACGGATGCCGGTTCAAGTACGGGTGGTACCTCGGGTCGGTGCGGCCGAGCATGACCACATCTTCTTCTTTAGTACGCGGTTCTTCTTTCACTCGAACTTCGTTCATATCACTGGTGCCGTTCCTCAGCGGCGAGCGGTCTCTCATGGCAGCGGCGGCGGCAGCTTGTTTGCTGCTCTCTGCTAGACGTTGCTGATGCAACATTCGCTCACGTTCTCGTTCCCGCTGTTCTCTTTCTCGTTCCCTTTCCATCTCCCTTCGTTCCATCTCACGGCGTTCTTTTTCTCTTCGTTCTCGCTCGCGCTCTTGCTGCTGTTGTTGTTCGAGTTTTCGTTGTTTTTCTTCTCGCTCTCGCCGTTCTCGTTCTTCTCGCTCGCGTCTTTGTCGCTCACGTTCTCGTTCCCGCTCTCGTTCTTCTTGTTCCCGACGTTCGAGTACCGCCGGGTCAGGCTTGAGGCCCCACGGAGATTGCGGCACTGGCGCAGGCGGGAAGCGCTGCAAGCGGCTCCACGGATCGTGCATCGGCCCCAGGGGCGGCAGCTCGCGGCCTGGGTACGGTGACATGCCGAATGGTGAACCTGTTGCATTGAATGCCGTGCCGTACCGACTGAACGGGGACATGCCACTTGATGCGCTGCCATTCACTGTAACAAACGAATTGTTATAATTAATTATAAGTTCAAGTTGATGGAGTGGTGAAACTAACAATTCATTTTACCTAGATGAGCCGGGTTACTGAACAGAGATCCTGGATGTGGTTGATGATCAAACTGAGGTGGTCGATGAGCACCAGTCATAGAAGGAAATGATAACTCGTGTGGCCGCGCTGAGTGTATGAGGCTCCCTGGGAATATGTGTGACGGCGGCCGAAGCAAATCTGTTTTTGTTACGCCGGATTTTACTTCTGATTGCTGCTTCTGTTGGTGGTGGTAAATTTCCCATGCCACACGGACATGCATGGCATTCCATTTCCCGGATTTCTGTATTGAACAAAGTCTATTATTATAAAGATACTTATAAAATAAAAACTAATAATTAAATTTAAATTTTGTAATAAATTGAATAATATTATGAAAGGTATGTTTGTTTATTTGAAAGCGTTAATGAATGGAGCATGCAGATATGAGTTTGCTCAGCAACCTACCACAGGAGGTTTGGGTTTCGGAGGAGCATCGCCGATGGGTTGCTGTGGAAAGAAACACAAGCGTTAGGTTTGTGCGGCATGCACATGAATGAGTTAGTCGCTCATGTAGATGACGAACATGCCACAGGCATGAGCTCTACACACATGCAGAAGACTCTTTCCTGAATTCATTAGGAAAAACTCTTCTGATAGTGATTTTCATTTTATATGCGTATATCGTACCTTGGGTTGAAACGTAGGTAAATGATTAGGTGGAACAAAAGGTGTAGGGCCTCCTATACCAGGGTGCAGCAGACCTGGTGAGTATCCTGGATAACTTGAGATCCCTAGATTCTGGCGGTAGAATGGAGAATCTACACTTCCCATTTTTGGAATTTCTTTGAACTGTACAAAATATAATGTTAGCTAATGTTCTTTAATAGATACACTGAAGAACTTACCAGTGGAGTAGGGAAGAGTGTAGAGGAAGGCGGCGGCGGCAGCAGTGGCGTCGTGTGCTGGTGTACGTGGGTGTGGTGGTGTTGGTGTTGATGCATCTCCGTGCGCAGGTACGGGGGCGGACCCACGTTTAACGTGCGGTCCTGGGAAGCCAGGAATCTGTTGTCCAATTCGCGCCGCAGCATATCTGCTTGATCTAGAACAATCATCATTAGTTGTGCAAATATTACTTTACCCCTAACATAGAATAGGTATTGAAATTTATATAGGGAGTATAAGAATAAAACAATGACGCAACTTTCCTACAGTTATTATAAAGGTGGATTCATGCAGCCATTTAAATTTAGATTTTATTTTATTTTATTTAAAAGATAAATGTGTGTAACTCAATGGAGGCATTCATGCACCATTCTCATTTATGTTTTCAAATGCGACATTTGTCAGAATTTGATAGATGGAAATTATTTCAATTATAAAGTCAAATTCAACACAGTTTAATAATGGTCATTACTCAAGAGAATGAAATCTTATTACACGAGCCGAATGTCGCAATCATTCGAGTAAAACTAAAAAAAAAACAGTGTATTTTCCCTCTATAATTTTCTGTATTCTAATAATTCTAAGCTTCACACAGTAGACAATATAAACTTACTTGATTGGAAAAGTGACTCGGCAGAGAACGGGTTAGGATTGGGGGCAGGTACGAGGGAACTGGCAGTGGAGACAGGCGGCAGCGGAGGCGGCGCGAACATCGGCGCCGGGTATGTGTGAATACTGGGCAGCGGCGGCGTGGGTCGTGGAGGCGCAGCAGCGGCGGCAGGTGACGAGCTGACCGGCGGCGGAGGCGGAGCACTAGCAGCCCACGTAGGAGCCGCCGGCGCCACCGCTGGCACCGCCGCCGCCGCCGGCTTGGTGAAGGCAAGACTAGAAGACACAGTCGGAGTGACACTGCCCCGCGACAAGCTGCTGACATTGCTGCTGTACGAGTCGCGCTCCCTGGTGGGGCTGTGTCCGCGGGGCGAGGCGGTGGACGTGGAGGTCGTCACCGCGGTGGTGGGAACCGTGGCCGTGGTGGCGGCGCTAGCGGGCGCGGGGCTCACCGTGGCGTAGGGCGCGTACAGCGGGAAGCCTGGGTGACTCGCGGGCGCCACAGCCACGGCCGGGCTGTCCGTGCGGTGAACCTCGACAGGGGTGTCGATCACTGGTGCTGGCTGTGGCTGCGGCACGCTGGGCGGCGGGCTCGGAGGCGGTGGTGGTGGGCTCGGCAGCCGAGGCGGTGGCGGCGCACTCACGGTGGCTGCTGCTGCCGGCTGGTACTGGGGCTGTGGTGGAGGCAGTGCAGCCGCCGCTGGTGACGGTGCCGGAGGCGGTGGTGGTGTAGGTGCTGGCATTGGACTCGCACTGTCGCTGTTGCCGATTGATGGAAACTCCAGCTTGCGCGTCGATGGCGTCGACGCGAATAGCACTGAACCCGCATCGGAACCCTGCAACAAACATTACAAATTATTATGAGATAGTACTAAGTTACTTGACAGTAGAAATTGATAAGGGCAACGTCTTCAACACTTAAATATTCAAAGACTAACGAATGATACTTCTTAATACTAAAGAAAACACAAATTAAATATAAAAAGAAAATTCATATCAAGAATTCAGTGGACACAGAAAATTCATGGAATATTCAAATCTAGAAAAATATTTTCCGCCTTTATTACGCAATCGCATGTGCCAAATTCCCACGTGTTCTGCCCGAGTGTCCAAACGAGGAGGGGGGCTCCTGGTATTCCCACAAGCTACATGCAGCGGCGTATTCATTATGATAGGATCAGTACGAGTATAGTTTAAAAGCCTACAGCCAGTTTGTTGTTAAACAACAATTATTTCTAAACCATTGTTTCACAATCGCTGGAAAAATTTCAATACTTTCTTCAAGATTTGAATATTCTTATTCATGCGTTTTCTGCATGCATCAGATTCTATATTTGATTTTTCTATTTATGCATTTTACAGCATGTAGGCAGAGCTGGGCAGTACTTAAGTACTTTTGTACTTAAGTATCATTTTAAGTACTTCCTGTGTACTTAGTACTTGTACTGAAGTATTTTTGTAATTCAATCCAAAGTACTTGAGTTTCAAGTACTTTTTGCAAAATACTTGTACTTAGGACTTAAAATGGTACTGAATACTGCTATAAAATACTTAAGTACATTTGAAATACTTAACATCATATTAAGTACTTAAGTAAATTCAAAGTACTCAAGTATATTTAAAGTTTTGACCCACTAAACGTGAGCCTTCATCAGGAGGAAACGGAAATTGACAGGTTATAAAAATACAATGATTATAATAACAAAAATAACGTAACTTAGCAACAAAATTATTAAAATTTTTGTAGTATATTAGGTAGCCATGTTCTGCTGATTATTCTGCTTCCTATATATTACAGAAATTTTAATATTTTGTTACTAACTTACAATATTTTTTGTTATTATAATCTTTGTATTTTTATAACTTGTCAATTTCCGTTTCCTCCTGACGAAGGCTCACGTTTTGTGGGTCGAAACGTTGAGTTTTAATAAATATACATAACTTCAATAAAAAAAGTTGTATTTTTATTTACAATCATAAATTTCCAATTCTTAACAAGTAGAATATGGAATTAATTTAGAAGATGTTCTAGGCGCTATTGAGTTGCGAGGGTTGAATAAAAATTATTTAAGTGTAGATATACACGCAATTACATCGGGTACCTATACGAATATATAAGCAAGTACTTGCAAAATACTTAAAAATTACTAAGTACTTTTTATAAGTACTTGTACTTAAGACTGAGTATTTTCAAAATGGCTGGTACTTAGTACTTGCTGTCAAGTACTTGGCTGCAAACACTTGTAGTTAATACTTAAGTACTTTTAGGCAAGTACTTGCCCAGCTCTGCATGTAGGTACCTATACATTTTATTGTCTCTGAATTTTCAGGTGTTTTATGATTCTACGAAAGAATTTTCTTGTAGTTCTCAAGAATTGGGTAGACACCTCTAAGTATAAAATTATTACTGTATGGCAGCATGACAGTCATCAATTTATTGAAGCTCAAATCAAAAAACAATAAATTGATGACGGAGATCCAGTAGTATTTTTATACCTATTACAAATTATTTTTATGAAATTTGATTATAGTGCAGCTCAAAACAATCAAGCGAGAGGTGAAGCATAACAAACAGGTATTAAAGTCAGTGGAGCGTGTAAGAGCTCTGACGATGTCGAATGATCTCGGCTCTTAGCGATGCACGCGCCAAACTTAATTGTGTTTTAATGAATCATTAATGTACAGCTATCTGTGGGACTCATCCTAGCGAGATATTAATTGCAAATATTTTAACAAGCAGCCTCGAGCTGCAAACGTCGAGCGCTAACAAACTTGTTAAGGTGATCTTCTGCCATGCACAGACAACAGTCAAAAACATTAATTTCGCACGCTATTTTACAACGCTAGTTGTTTTGTTAAACTTAATTTTAACAAATAATTTATGGTAGAGGTAAAAACATAATTATTTTAATTTATTTAATGTGTGTCAACAAAAATTGGATCTGCGAAACAACCGATGGAATTTATCAAAATAAAAATAGCAAAAACAGCCACATTTATGTCAACATATATTTTGATTTTAAAGCAAAATTTTAAAATTCTGCTTCGACCGTATTACCAATATTTTATCTTTAAGAATATTTTAAGAAAATTATATTTAAGAATGTCCTTGCTATATAGATAATCTATAATTTCGACAGCGAAAACATAGCATCGTTGTTCCATTATATCTCATTTAATTTATAACATAGACGAATGAAAAAAGAAATTTTTGTGTTAACAAAGACTCAATTTATGTCTAACATCATCAAAAATAAAAAATTGCTCTTTGTTCATCAGAAAAAAATCATAAAAAATAGAAAAATTACTGATTTCAGTCCATAAGTTAAAGAAGAAAGAAATCCAAGTTTTGGCTATTTTCTGGCATGGTAGAAAGTCGTCAACCTCCTAAAATCCAGCACAAAACATACCTACTAATATTGCGATTTTTTTGTGCTCAGTACAAGAATTATATACTTAAATGATCAATTAACAGTTGTGCCTTTTTAAAATTTTAATAAAAACATTGTACATGATTATTTATAAATATTCCGAAAAATTTGCGAAAAAAAACATAAAATTTATGCAACCTTTACACGGTTATATCTCGTGATCTAAATTTATTTTTAAAATTTTAAAAAGGCACATCTGTAGATCCATTCTTTCTCTATTAAATGTTTATAAAAAACATTACCTAGAAGTAAATAATAAACTAACAGTTTACTCGCAACGAAAACACTTTAACAATATTTTTCGCCCTAGTATCATGCAGCCGTAGTATAGTGGGGAAAAGAATGGATTAGAAAAAAAAGTAAAATCGAGAGTATTCTAGGAATTCGGAAAAAACGACAAAAGCTGTGAGTGCCGCGCGAAATCCATGTTTTGGCTGTTTTCTGGCATGGTAGAAAGTCGTCTTCACATTTAAAAATAAGTTAGTTGTGATGTTGACGTTTAAATTCCGTGTAACATAATAATGCGAATATGACGCTTATTGCATTATCAGTGATGCTTCATTAGTTTTCATTAGCTCATGTTTTATTAAATCCCGCCGCAACATCAACTGGCAGGTTCTTGTGAAAGAGTTAAAGTAGATGTTGAACATCAGCGGCAGCTCCAGCGTCGGCGCAATTAAAAACTCCGCGGCCACAATCGATAATCCCGCGCTGCAAGCGAAGATGCAACGCAAACGTAACCCAGTTTCAGCTTCAGCTACAGGAGTTCAGACACAGAGTTGACTTGATTCTCCGGAGATCAGGATTACGACTCTCTTAAACTGTTGTCGAGGATGTTTATTTCTTTTTATACCTCAGTCAATTATTCATTATACTAAAAGAGACCTAACTTCATCTCAATAAAATAGCTCGTTACAATATTCACTATTGTGTCTTTGATCTTATAAAAAGTATTATGTACTTTTACTTTACAAACAAATCCTTGAAGAATTCAAGAGTGATCCTAAAAAACATAACTATTTTCTGGTAACTTAGTAAAAACTGTTAATCAATTTTAACTACTAATATAAATTGTCCAAATAATTTTTGGAACATTTATTTAAAATTACAATCATATGTCGAGTGTGCTATCAAATTAAATTTCAGTTAATATTGAAAGATCGTCAATTGTCTTAAAACAAGGTAATGTTGGTTAGTTAATATCGATTGAGGGAGGTATCAAAACGATTTCAATAATTTCAAAAAAGGCAGTTAAACATTGAAGCATAGTCAATATTGTTTTCTAAAACAATATTATATGCTCATAATCATAATACTTATATCGAGAGAGGTATCAAATTAAATAATTTCAAACACGACTATTAAACAATTGTTAATTTTTCTTTAACAAATCAAATGTGGCATCAAATTAAGTTAAACATCGAAACGATTGTCAATTATTTTATAAAACAAATGATATTCAAATAATATCAGAGCGAGTGTGGTACCAAATTAAAAACAATTTAGCTGAAGTGCTAAAAATACGATTAGCGCGATTGTCAATTATCCACAAAATCTTAGATTCATCATTGTTGCACTATAAGAAACATTTTAAAGTTTATCTGATAATGAGTATGTGTGTCTGATTGTTGGATGTGAATGTAACTCTTAGTGTCTTAGTATACAGTGTACGGTACGGGGGATGAAGTAGTAATGGCATTGGCTCTCGTGTAGTGCTCTGTAGATGGTTCACGCTTTGCTCTGCTGGTTGTGAAGTGGCATTATCACGTGCTGGCTAAATCACATGCGCTGTGTGTGTAGTGGTTTAATGCGCAAGTGAGAGGGATGAAGAACTAGACCAGTATTTGTCAAACAAGGGAGGCATGCACCATACAGAAACGCCTGAGCAAGCAAAATTATACTAATATTTAACCTCAGTTAAAATTCAAATTGTTGTACTCATTTGTTGAGTTTTAGCAGAAAATATATAAAGGTTACTGATAAATCTACTGAAAAGCTTCAAAATTGTAGTCTATATAAATTATACATGATTTATTACTTTTATTTAAACTATATAAGGATTATACTTTATTGCTTTAAAAAGTTGTAAAATTGTATCTGTATATCAGTGCAAAGCACTGCTTACAGAATTCGCAACTAATATTATAAATAAATTAATGCACCTATATGATAGATAACAAAAACAAACAGCTCCTTAAAAAATGTAGTTATTCATCTGAGTGAGTAATACAACTGTTCATAAATAATACAAAAACATAAAAAAACTGAATTACTATATTTATTCAACGATTGTTTGGAATTAATTATCAGCCCTTATAAAAAAAAAATGGCTGAGCGCTTGCGGCCAATTGAAAAATCCTAGGAATAAGGAACCTGTCATTCCTGTCATTAAGTTTGTCTTAGAAAAATAGGAATAAAAATAATAGTTATTTTTGAAAATTATTGTTTGTGCAGCTTAATTTAACTCATTAATATTCTCAGTTCGAGGTGTCAACAATTTGGTGATAAGTGATTTTCCTTATTTCTAGGATTCATCAAGAGGCGTTCATCACAGCGCCTCCACAGTTCAATTTTTTGGCCTATTGTTATTTTTGTTGTAACAGATTACCATTACACTTAAATTTGGATTTTTATTTTCGAGATTTACCTACCTTAGCAACATACTGTTAGAAATGCAATAATACAGAAAGTTGCTGTAATAGTACACAGTACATCACATATTAAATTTAAATTTCAGCACTCATATCACAGACTACACATTTTAGTACCTAACGGAAGGATGGCAATTCCCAAAAACATGTTTCTCGTTTTAGATTATTATACAGATTACTCATACTATTTTCTAAAACATAACAAACCAACGTAATTGAATAAATACACATAATAATATCATCGTTAGTAGGTACACTTATTCCTTTATCATTAATTCTATTTTAATTAATAAACAACAACAACAACAAGTGATGCAAACCTTCTGTTATTCACTTAAATATGATAAATTTGATTAATGTGAAATATTTTTGGAAGCACTGCACTCCGTCTACGTCTCCGTAACAGAGTTGGTTATGTCGTAAGTGCAGGACAAATGCACAAGTCGACACGGTACATTGCCTACGGATTTCCTTTACGATATTGCCGTCTGCTTGCTCCGTGATCGCCCCTTTTTATGGAGATACATTATTCCGTTTATTGTTTTTTCTCCCAGAATTATACGTTGAATTTTTTATTGCAGACACATTCAAGTAAATATTTAGTATAGTGCATTTTAATTCACATAACCGAGTGATGTATACTCGTGACGTGAAAGAGTTGACAGCTGGTAACCGCACACACGGAAAAGTATATATTTGTATCGATGACTCACAATATGAGACATGAGACTGCCACATTCATTTAGATAAAAGGTAGAATTGTTATACTAATTATTACTAATATATAAAACAAATGCATTAAGCCCTGTTCACACAAGCATTATTCATAATGCTGGTGAGATTTGACTGTCAAATAAAGGCGCCACTAATTAATTGAATATTCGATGAGTCTTGGAAAAGAAGAATTTTTAATTCAATAATAGCTTCAAAACAGTAAGTTCTTTTTTCAGGAATCAGGCACATGAAATAGACTATGGTTCTGACAAGTAAAGTTCGAATCCAGTCAAGTGCACATTCCAGTTTAACTGCATAAAAATCTCCCATAAATGAAAGGATGGATATGTATGAATTTGAAATGAAAAATACTGTTTGACAATATTGAAAGCTACAAGAAAATGTAATATTTTATATTAGAATCTGTTGTATTGAAGAAATATGAGACAATAAAAATAATAGGTTATGATATTCTGCCTCAACGATTCGGTTTTTATGAAAAAGTAGCAAAAAGCGTACATAATTCAAATGAAACTTACAAGAAAACAATAAATGGAACCGGGAACAATATCTTTATCTCGAGAAAGAAGCTTCAGAAAAAGCAAATATATGCGAGACGAAATTCGCAGTGAATTCGAAATAAAGATTCAGAGAATGTCGCAGATGAGGCATATAAATAACTTGTATAAAAACTGCGAATGGAATGATGAAACTTTGAGCCCGCCAGTCTGCTAAATCGCCGTAATTCAATTCTTTGATTTGGCAAATTATAATTGATGGCCCCAGAGCAGAAAATGACATCCATGCGCAAAAGTATAATTCAATAAAGGCACAATTTGCTTCATTAATAATTCAATTATCATGTTGAACTGTTAATTTCGTTGATATTTATTAATTTATTTAATGTAATTATTAATTATTCAATGCAAATTAAGCGTGAAATTGTAAAGGTTTGTGAAATGTATAATTGGAGTAATTAATTTGGCCTGGTTTACTTAATTGATCTGTCTTGCTAATGCGCTGTTTATTGATCAAATAATGGAACATAATCACATATATTTCCCCTAATACTACACAAGTAAATGACATTCAATTTATACCCGCATATTATTTCCATGAGCATATTATATTCATCGACAAAACAATAGTTTATGACAAACAAAAGATAAAATAATTTAAATGAGTATTTTCCGAGGTATTTTCATAAATTCTAGCAGAATATGTACTGTGAGTATTTATCTTGGTATTTATTAAATAATTCATTTATTTACAAAGAACTTTTTTTAAATGAGAGTTCGTTAGGTTAACTGACTCAAATTTATTTTAAAGATTATGATTAAACAACAGATTATTACTTATTTAGAAACTATATTTAGTAGGAAAAATTAACATTAAGTACATCGATTGTGAATTGTTTTTTATGTATAGGTAGGTACCTATCAAAAGATGCTTGACAACGATTGTCGCTTGTTTTTTTAAAATAACAGATACCTATATGTTTATAAAAATTATATCAAGTAGGTACCAGGTTAAAAATACCACAAAGAATAGTTGAACAAAATAATATTGTAGCAATTGTCAATTGTTTTCTCAAATCAAAAGACAGAAGAATGCAAAATTAAAAATAAAATCGAAACGATTGTTAATTTTCCTTATTAATTAAAAACGTAATACTGCGAATGTTTTTAATTAAAAGGTAATTTAGCAAAAGTGTCGTTATTAAATTAACAAAATCGGATAACATTCAGAAATAGGGGATGCATATTTTGTAAACATTTCCTAATGAATATAGAATTCACCCCGTGAAATTCCTCCTCGTATAATCTTGTGAAGCAAATGAATTGTGAATGGGCAACGCGGGGTAATTAGTGGAAGTTGGCGGCGGTTTGCGGCTCGCCGGCTGCGGCTGACCGGGGCGGCGGGGGCGGAACACCCTCCTGTGGTCTTGAAAGAGTTCCGGGGAACATGTATTGATTTCACCGGCACCCACAGCCGGCCAGAGCACGGGAGCGGGGCCCACCATAGCCGTCCAGAGGGGAATTCACAACGATCAAATTTCGCCGAAAATAAAGGCGTCCGGATCTTAATATAGGTAATCAATATTTTTTAATACTACAATACTAGTATATTAATATGGTTAGTAAAAAGTACATTCATTGGTAATATTGGTATAGATATAGATTATATTATTTCAATGTGTATCGCAACCAGCAGTCAATGCACTCATGGTTGTTAGTGGAGAGTAGGTACACCACAGTAGAGTATTTATATGCAGCGGATAACTATAACTAAGTGCGTTATGTAGCTGACCATGTTACTTACAAATTACAATTCAGGTTCGGATTCAGTCCGATCCTCATTTCAGTTTAACTTATAACTGCACAAGAATGTCTTCTATAATGGTCTCTCTACTAACAACCGCATAGTATCTACTTGTGAGTTGGCACACGCACACGATATTAATATCAATACCAATATGTGAGGCTGCTACACCCAAGTTGGTTAAAAAGCGCGATAGATAATGCCCATGTCACACCGGTATGGCATGAAGTACGGAGCTCGATGAAAACGCGTCTGGCATTTTGCCACATGAATATCTGTCAGGCAGGTAGCAACAAAATCAAATAAGCGACGCGTAGCAGACAAACCTGTAATAAATGTTATAGAAACAATGAAATAAACGTCAAAAAAGTCAACGAATATGACTTAGATTTACGTTACCTGGTATGATAATAATATTGTTCATCTTTTAAGTGCTTCAAAGATATTACAAGGTATTTACATTATTACTGTTATTATTATTATTATTCGTAAAGTTATAAAATTCCACTTATGCATTCTTATTTGGGAACGAATTCGCTCAACCAACAACACAACACCTGTACACGAAGTGTGATTATTTAAGGACATAGGTATTTAATGTGTAAGTACGTATAGTAAAAACCAAGTAAATATCTTATTAATTACCGTCATGCAGTATTGCTGTCACTAAACAATTCTTCGAAATTGACCGATAGAGGCGCGCGTGTCGTTTGTGCTACCCGCCTATCAAAAAGCCATATACGAAAATTTGAATATTACTATGTTCATATTATATTTTGAAGGTTTTTGAAAATTATATTTCACAGCTGAGAATTAAAATTAATTAATTCTTTGTGTTCATTAACACAATATATTGACAAAGGCTAAAAGTGTTATATTCTTATTATCTAATTACTTACTGTTATTATTTTAACATCAATTATTATTCACCATGTTAAAAATAATATTGAATAAAACGTTATTCATTCATTTCATCGAGCACCGTGCTTCATGCCATGCCGGTGTGTGACGTAGGCATAATATATGTATTAGGTATGTTTTGCAGTCAAACTGGAATGTGAACCAGGCTGGATTGAACCTGAGTTGCCAGAATCACAGTCGGTCACAAAACACACTCGGCTATTCATCTTGTTTTAATTACGATTACGATAGGCGTGTGGTGGCTTTTGTAGAATTAAATTAAATTTTCGTTGTTTATATCAACATAGAAACGCTCATAAAATAATATCCTATTTATACCTGTAATGTTATGCTCATATTGTATTTATGTTCGTGTCGGTTATGTTGTAGAAAGGCCACGTGTGTAGTGAATGTTTGTGTAGTGTTGCGCCGCCTATGGGGTAGTTGTCTGTCCTGTGGACGTTTTATGATCCGTGCACGACGCTTGTCGTCGCTTTATCTGCTCGCATAGTCCCGGCGGAACGCAATCTGCTATCTGCTTCTCCACCGCAGCACAGCACAGACGTCAAGTGACTTGCGCGCTTGTCTGTCAGCACATTACGTGCTCTGAGGAACTCGTTTTCTCTCATTGTGCGAACTGTTGTCGTTCATTTTTCCTCTGATGTGTCATTTATCCGCACCGAGGGGAACTGATTTTATACACAACGTGAACGCGAACAATTCACTCTTTGTCGTGAATCTGTTCCCTTCCTCATTTATTTAAGTGAAAACCAAAAATCGCTTGCTTTGCTTCAAAAATTAAATTATTATAATAGTCCGTTTCAAAGAAGAAGTAAACGAGGAGTAACAACAAAGCCAGATTTACATTCTTTATGTCCTATTCACACAAGGATTCTTTGATGATTCTTTCATGTCTCTGAATGGTGAGAAAAATTATCTTGGTGAGAATTGCCTATCAGATAGCGGCGCTGCTAAATACAGTGAGTCTTGGAAAAGAAGAATATCTAATTTATTGTATATAGTCCAGTAACCTAGTACATCGTAAGTTGCATCAAGTGGTGGTAGTAGGTTTCTATTTTTTTTCTTGTATAGGATGTGACTGAGATGTAAAATCCAAGTTTTCGACCTCGGCAACCCTCCGGAACACTTTTGAATATCTCAAAAACTGCTAAATTTTTGCACTTTTTTCGGATTCTTACCATTTTGACTATGAAGGAACACGATTTCGACAAAAACCATTCTATACATTTTTAAATTGTCTACAATCTGAAACCAGAATGGGCTCGGTAGCCCTAATAGTTTCCGAGATACAGCTTTTCAAAGTTTGGCAAAATATACAGATTTGAAACACCAACCGTTTCTCTTCTACAAAAATTTTACTATATTCTCTCGGGGAAGAACTTTAAATTTCAGCTCAAGAAAGACCATTGAAAATTTTTGACAGAATGTATCTTATAGAAAAAAGTACGAGGAATTCAGTGCTGCAAACCGGAAGTCAATATCATTATTCGTTCAGATATTATAGTTAATTAAACACAATAAACAAAAGAATAAACAAAATTTTTACTATATTCTCTCGGGGAAAAACTTTAAATTTCAGCTCAACCAAGGCCACTGAAATTTTTTGACAAAATGTATCTTATAGAAAAAAGTACGAGGAATTCAGTGCTGCAAACCGGAAGTCAATATCATTATTCGTTCAGATATTATAGTTAATTAAACACAATATACAAAAGAATAAACAAAATTTTTACTATATTCTCTCGGAGAAAAACTAACTATAATATCTGAACGAATAATGATATTGAATTCCGGTTTGCAGCACTGAATTCCTCGTACTTTTTTCTATAAGATACATTCTGTCAAAAATTTTCAATGGTCTTTCTTGAGCTGAAATTTAAAGTTCTTCCGCGAGAGAATATAGTAAAATTTTTGTAGAGAGAAACGGTTGGTGTTTCAAATCTGTATATTTTGCCAAACTTTGAAAAGCTGTATCTCGGAAACTATTAGGGCTACCGAGCCCATTCTGGTTTCAGATTGTAGACAATTTAAAAATGTATAGAATGGTTTTTGTCGAAATCGTGCTCCTTCATAATCAAAATGGTAAGAAACCGAAAAAAGTGCAAAAATTTAGCAGTTTTTGAGATATTCAAAAGTGTTCCGGAGGGTTGCCGAGGTCGAAAACTTGGATTTAGCATCTCAGTCACATCCTATACAAGAAAAAAAATAGAAACCTACTACCACCACTTGATGCAACTTAGGCCCATTATAACCATGACAAGGCTACTGGACTAATAGCTTCAAAACAGAGAATTTATTTTTTCAATACCTGCACCGAAAACGCCACCTTCCGTCCCTATTATTAGGGACGAAAGTGAAGTATTTCTGACCGGTCAGTTCTTTTTCTTTGATTTTTAGATTGTTTATTTATTTTATCTAAAGTTATATCATCATCCGGTTCATCCCTTTCTTCAATACTTCAATTTATTGCTAATCATCTTCGTCTTCAATTATCAAAATATTCTAGAAATTCATCTGTTAAACCACATTTACTTAGATATTTGTGAAAGTATATACAAGGCAGACAGCACAATCAAAAGACATCACTTTTTTTGTTGTAAGTGAGGTTATGTATGTAAGATAGCTGATAGGAGACTTAAGGTGGCTTTTCCGTGCAATATCGTGTGCATATCGGGAGAAAAAGTGTTTTAGTTGCACAATATACTTACTACTTTTCCTCATAATCAACGTTTGTAATATTCGCAAGGGCATTTCAGTTGTAAATGTAAAAAATTATTAATGAACGTAAGTATTAGTATTTTTGAAAGCAAAGTTTCTGTGTCTAAAAACAGCTTAAACAGCTGTCTATGACTGTGCTCGATTTTTTGGGTTTCTGGGATGAACTGTGATGTACGTTACTAATTATAAGTATTTTTGTTGTTGTGAATTTCGTGTGCTTAAATGTGTGTGTCTTTGGCAGTGATTTTTTATAAAAAGTTGTAGTTCCCTGGCCGCGATGTCATTAAAAAGCAGCGCCTGCTCGTGGGTCAGGTTTTATGTTTATTACAAAAAGCCTCTGCGCTCGCACGTAAGTCGGCGTCGACTGAGCGTGTAACCGTAGCTCGTATTCGTTGCGACGGGTATTTGCGCTTGTTTAATTTCAATTATGCAGCGCTAAAATGAGCAGTAATTTAAATTGGATCTGTGGCCGTTGCTGGTCGAGGTAGACTAGAGTCGAGACCGCCGCGTTGCACTTTTTTTACCACTCGTGGAAAAAGTGCTATAAGAATCTACTGTTCCAACTGATTGAAAGGAAAACGATACCTCGTAAAAAATTAACTGTTTGATGTAGAACGCACAAAAAATTAATTTACGCGAGAAACACACTGTCAAACAAACCATGATTTATACCACATACATTTAATTACGCCTGAAATATTGGGACAAGGTTAATAAGATAATGATTTTCTTTAAGTCTGGTTTCTTTAAAGATTCTTTCATGCTTCCGAATCCTGACAAAATAGAAATTCACTGTTTTTAAGCTATCAATTAATTACAAATTTTGTTTTTCCAAGACTCTTTGCAGATTCAATTTAGCGCCGTCGATATTTGTTAGGCAATAGAGGTTTCCACGATTTTTGTTAAAGTAGGTAGACATTAAAATATTAGACCAGTATTATTTCTTTTTGACAAAAAATTACTAATAAGTCAGAAAAAAATTCGTAAAATTTTAAAAAATAGGTACTGCGATAAAATATACCGTGTGTGACGGTGTGACGTCATCGGCACTGAGAGCATACGTTCACCGCGCGACAAGGACCGAATACGAGACGTAGGTCTTACCTTATTTCACTAAACGTCCGTCGTCCATTCCGTAGTCAAAACGACCAAAAACGAACTTATACACGAACAAATCTACTGACGGTTTGATCTCACTGCCGTTTGTGTCACACGTGGCGCACGTTTCAAAAGAGTTACATTTTCATTTCAATAAAAAGGTAATATATCTATCAAAATTAACAATTATTATCACTTTCCTATAACTTATATATGCTGAAAATTGATATCCAATAAGTATTTCTTTAAAAGCCGTACGCTTGGAACTCTCATTCTCACCAGAGTAATTGTCCCAGGATTCAGAAACATCGAAGAATATCCGAAGAATTGTGAGTTTAATATTGATTAGGTATTTAATATTCTCTTGTCATAGTAAGTTAAGTACTGTGTTGTGTATGCAGCAAATTAAAATAAAATCCATAATAGCATATAATTACAAGTATCCACGTACATTTCTAGTTATCTAGGCTGTATTTACCTCTATCCACTATACAATTACCTCCTGTACTACCATTACTATTACTACATGTTAACATATCAACAAACGTTTAAAATTATCACTTATTTATCACAACAGCGCATTGACCCTGAGGTTTAGCACGGTTGAAATAGTTAATATCCCGGAGTGTTTGCGTTGCTACTTACACGCGGACCTAAGCGTTAAATATTTGATTATGTAATTCGTTTTAGTGGACTGTCGCACTCTCCTGAGGATTTGTCACTAGGGAGGGATTATACCTAACCCCGAGGGATGAGGGTAAAACAGAACCAGATGGCTGATTGAGAACGTGAGTCATGAGAGAATGATCGTTAATTATTGTGTAATTTATATTATTTAATAGACGGTTCATTATGCTGGCTCTTCACTTGAACAATTTATGACGAACTGAAGGTTTTAGATACGAATAAAACAACGTTTTTGACTATTATAATTCAAGCTAACATATTTTTTCATTAATTATCAACAAGTATATATTTATATGTTGTCATAGAAATAATAAATTCATAGATCAAGGTAGGATATCTTGAATGTTCCATTTGAATATCCAACACGAACGCACAGAACGCACCGAATGAGCAAATGCAAATTTGGCCACTCAATACCTCCCGCCGAACATGAATACAACCTCGAATACAACAAACAGAACGCTATCCATCGCTTGGCGGTAAACTGTACTTGCTCAAAAGAACTGAATTGTGCGTGTTACTCAATGGAGACGAGTTTTTGTTACGAAATAGTAATACTAAACTTAAAAATCTGCTGTGGCCACCACAGTACTTCCCCGACTTAAGTTTTATGAACTTACTTTTGTAAAGGCTTTAATTTTATACTTCATATAGAGCAAAATTTAAATAAAGCTTTCTCTATCCCTGAAAGATTTAAGTTGATACCAACATCAGCATAATTTGATTAACCTGTGAAAAAACAATTGCACTATCGTTTAAATCTTATTTTTGATTCTTTGACTAGAATTCTTTGCCAGAGAGCTTTAATTTGATAAGGTAACACTTGGCAAAATTTAAATATTTTTTGAGAAACAATTGAAAATCCCATAAATGTCATTTTTAACATTTCTATTAAACTATTCTACCTATTTGAATAATTTGATGCCAGACTCGATAGAATTTTAATTAAAATAAAAAAGTTCAATTTATAATGTTGGTAGGTACCACTGGCACTGGCCGAATAAAGGTCATTAAGACTGCGTTTAAAGCCCTCTATGAAAAAACGTGGCCAATTTTTGAACAAACCAGAGTTTCAAACCATCTATGAAAACACATCGCCACCATTCCCTAATGGGGTAGAGCTATTTACCTAAAGATGTCACCGTAGTAAGACAGCACATCAGTCAGGTAGTACGACCCGCGTAGGGTTGGTAAGGGGAATGGGGAATGGGCAAGGGATGTACGCCAGATGGGAAAGAACCGAAAGAACGCATTGCACCATACATGCACATAACACAATTCTATTCGGCTTCGCAAATTCACGAACGGTGATTCCATGCCTGTTTCCATACTTACCCAAATAGTCTGAATAATATTTTTAGAATGATGTAAACTGTTCTGTACATACGAGTAAAGAAAATAATTTCATATTTATTAATAAAGCAAAATATTTTAATTTCAATTAAAGTCTACAAAACAATAATAATAAATTATCAGTAAATTTTTCTACAAATATATATTTTTGCCAGTTCTAATAATATAAAATATAATACAATTTACATAAAAATACAGTACCTACCTACGTAAACAATAATTTTTTTTATTGTTTATATTTAGTTGACCTTGAGTTTGATAAAATAATTATGATTTTTTTGTAACATGTGCACGCAAAATGAGCTTGTTTAGAGGGAGCAAAACGCATTTTTGTTCCCTTGAGATATTTTGCTCCCTCTCTATTATTTTCGAAAAGCGGAGTAGCGACCGTTACACTGAGGGAGCAAAATATCTCAAGGGAGCAAAAACGCGTGTTGCTCCCTTTAAACAAGCACGTTTCCGCACATTTTTCTGTGCACTCGTTACAAAAATTATCGTATGCACTTCGGGAGGAACGCTTTTGCTCTCTCGGGTGAATTGACAGCACAAGACTGATTCAGTCCTGTGTTGTCAATTCACCCGCGGGAGCAAAATCGAGTTTTCCTCCCTTGGTGCATAATGTACTATTTTCCGTTGATATCTGTAATTGTTGAATAGTGTACGAGTATGTTTGGTAGTGTGTATTAATTATATCAACAGAAAATATTAAAGTTTTTTTTATTAAAAAAAGTCAGACATAAAATCCAAAATTGGAGTTCTACTATCAGCTATTTCAGGAAGAATATAATTTAAATAAAAATATTTTAGTTTTGGTAACATTACTTGCTGCCGTAAAACTTCATCTTTTTCAACTTTTTCTACGTAGGTACAGGTCGACATTAATGAAATAACAATATTCTTTATTATTTATTTGATAAAAGTAATTATGGTTTCTTTTTAACATTTTTTTTGCTTCAGTATTCAAAGTTTCACTGGTATTACTAAAAAAGAAATGAAAGTTATACCTACAGTTTTTGTTTATTTAAAGTAGACTTAATTTACACATATACAGAAAACGATACAAAAGTATTGATTTAAACAATTTCATTATTCAAGATTTGTACTAATAAAATCAATTTGCTGTAGTACTTGTTATTTATTTAATGTAAAACTTGAAATTTTTACATAATATTGTATTTGTATTAACATAATACCTATCATATTTTGTTGCTACATTAATAGGTACCGATTCAAAGTCAAATATTTTAAAAAGAATTTTCAACACCTTGTGCAAAAATAAATAAAAATATTACTTTTAATTCTGCGTCAGTAAGAAATAGTATAATAACGATTGGAATATTAGTCTATTTTTAGAAACAAATAATAATCTTAGGGAGGGGGTAATTTTTGCCGCACCCTCTCCTTTCAGTTAATTAAATTAATGTTTTTTCGACTGTTTTTTTATTGTAATGTGTAAAAAATACTCGAAAGCTCAGTTATACAGCATCTATTTTTCTTACATACCTAACCGACGTTTCGGTTAGCACTGGAACTTTCTTTTGGGTCTAAAATTTACAACAATCATTACAACAATGTATATAAAACAATTACCTAAAAGATTAGGTATATACATTGTTGTAAATTTTAGACCTTGAAGGTTTAACTGTAAACCGAAACGTCGGTTATGCAAGAAGATTAAATGCTGTATTACTGAGATTTCGAGTTTTTTTTACACTTTACACCTTTCAGTAAATTTTATATAGTTGTAGTAGCACAATGCATCTTCAAATATCTATACATAAATTACAAATTTTATAAACACTTGAAGCTTGTAGCAATATAAAAAGAAAAAGTGATAATTATGTTGGTACACATACTATTTGAAGAAAGAATTTGATTTCTTGAGTTGTAATAAAAAATAAGTAATTTAGAACTTTGAAACTTTTTTTAAGCTTCCACTTAGATTTTGCAACTCTCGACTTTTTATTTTTCTTATTAATTTTGCTTGGAGCAATTAAAGATTTGCGGCCCATATTTAACAATAATAAGCGAAACTTAACTCTTTAACAATGTACAAAACGATATTGTCAAATCAAGATCACAAGTGAAAGTGAAGGTTTTACCCTTCCCTTAGCAAGCAGCACAATTTATATACCTATACAACTGTTATTTAACCGTTAATCCATGGAAAGCACCTTATTCCAGGTATTGAGCAGTAGATTGTTTTTCGATAGCAACACTAACAGTTATTTCAATTTCAATCCTATAAATCAAACTTTAAATCTTGGAAAAACTTCTGTATTTGAATTAGCAGAGTTTTCCCTCAGCAGCACAAACTATAATAATCTTAACATAACTGTTATTAACCCCGTTAATTTCAAAATAAACTTTTAATCCTTTAAATCAAAGTAAATCTTTTTATATTTTATCTTAACATAACTTGTTAAGCCCGTTAATTCAAAGAATAAAATGTCAACTGTCAATCTGTTTGTTTTCCTCCACAGTTCGATTTTTCGCCTATAAAACGCTTATAAATATCTCAGTACAAATTGCAGTAAATGAAAATGTTCTCGCTTCAACTACCTGGAACAAATTTGAACAGCCGGGTCCACTACCGTCTACCGGTCTCTTCTTAACCGACCGATATCCTAGTGACAAGAAGCTGAACTATTTACTCGCTAAAATGCATTATGGCGGGCGCTCAGCCCTACATTTTTTTATTCGTACAAATTTCAAAATCTGTTGAATATATACGATTTTTGAAATTATATTTATAAACAATATCATATATTCTTTGTTAGGAGACTAATTTCAATACATTTATTTTTCTAGTACTGGAGAATTTAATTATTGTATTAAAAATTTAAACAATAAACAAAAATGTTATATATGGTGACATAGATATTTAAATACTAAATACAAATTTGAAAACCGGATCCCTTTAAGTGCAATAGTTCTTGAGATTTGTATGCTTGAAATTTTAGTGCACTTCGAACGCAGTCTTAATGAACTTGGCTAAAGATCTTAAATAGGTAGGTACGTAAAATTAGACTAACAGACCCACAGTCTTTTTTTTATTCTTCTACTACAATTATTTTCCCGAGAGAGAGAGAGAGAGAGAGAGAGAGATTCAGTTCAAGTTGGTATCACTAGTTGAATAAAGTTCATTAACGAACTTAAATCAAACTTTTCTGTAAAAAGATTAAATATAAAATTTTAGTCGAAAATTTCAGCGCTTTCTCAAGTAAATTATTGTGCTTACTTTTTTAAAATTGTTTTTTAGGTTCAGTCAAAAATCATGATTACAATACTTTCCTTTACTACATAGGTCGGGTAATTAAAAAAAATATGGGAACACTTCGAATATGCATAATACAAACAGTCCGAATGCACCGATGTTTTTTTTCGAAGTGTGCGTTCGGTTCTTGTTCAGCGTTCTGTGCGTTCGGCATAAATTGTTCAAATGAAGACACAGCATTACAGTTTTGTGTCATGTTACAACAAATATTAGATTTTATTATATAGAAAACAGATGTAAAAGCTTATAAAGTTCATATTCACAGTGAAATCAAAATATCTAGTTACTTATTTTTGTCTGTCATGTCACCTACCTTACGTCGTTGTGAGATTCGTCAGAGGCTATTTAGACACGTGTATTATTTATAGCACTTGGGTTTCAGTTACCGGCTTTGAACTAGTTTTAATTATACGCAGACCAAGGCAGAGAGGAATGCAAATGTCTTGTGCCTTGGAAACAAACCAAGCTTCACGCAACGTGTGTGAGATTGCATTCATTCATTGTTATTTTTATTTAGACATTTTGCACACGAATAACTGTTAGTTTTGTAGTGATTATTTTTACTACACATAAATATGGTACAATATGCCAAAAGCATTAAAAAGTTACGTAAGATTGTCAAAGTTGATAAATACTATTTCAGTTTCAATTATAGACGAGATGTGTTTACAAAACAACTTGGTTGGCGGTTTAATTTACTTTTATGTGATTTGATTAATTTAACGGAAAACATTGCAAACTTGCCAAGTAAATTGTTATTTATGTGCACAAAAAATTGTAGGATGAATTTACGCGCACTATGTATAAAAACTACATCGTATTTTCAAAAACAAGCTATGTTTTGTTTGTAATGAAGTATAATGAAGTAAGGACGGCAGTTTTACTTGTTAAACATGTATCTGTCTAGGGACTGCTTTACTTTACTAAACATGCAATGGAACTATTTGTTCCTGAGACAATAAAAGCAAAGGATAACGACTGGCAGGACTACTATGTTGCCGGGATAATGATTCTTCCCAAGAGATATATAAACACTACTGATCATTAAAGCGTGTTGGAAAAATTATAATCATAATAAGAGCTTACTTTAGATAACACAATATTTATTACATACTTGTCACGCCTTTTGCACAAGTTAGCAAATAAATATTTAACCGTGAGTGCTATTATAGCAGTCATTAACTCACTCATGATTGTGTAGTTAAACTGGAATGTGTATACCTGACTGAATTTGAATTCGAGTTGTCAAAACCACAGTCGGCCAACAAACTAAGCTCAAAAATTGTAGATACTTTAAAGTCCTGTTTACACGTGGATTCTTTAAGGATTCTTTCATAAAGAATCACGGTGAGAAATGCCAGTCAAATACGCTGCTAAAATGAATCATAAGCCAGTCTTGAAAAAGTAAAAGTTGTAATGTGTAGCTCCAAATCAGTGATTTTTTTTTCAGGATTCAGTAGCAGTGTGTGTGAAAAAGCTGTAGTGAAATAAATTATTTTAAAATTTGGAATAATTAAAAATAATTGAAATGTAAAATGCAATTAACCGTCGAACAAATCAGTATTGTAGTTATATCAGATTAATTAAAAATGTAAATAACACAAAACCAAATGAAGCAACTCTCACTGGATATTACAACAACAAACTGCACATTTTGTATTCTCAGCGAAGTTTAGTGCGCTCTTAAAAGACAATTACTCGATAAAGGAAAAGAAGTTTTCCTCGAAAATAAAACCCACAGGGAGTGGGCGTCATTTTACGCGAAACGGAAAAACTGCGACCTCAAACTTTACGATAATCGCAGACATTAGCGACAGTGAATCTTGTTAATTCGCCCGAAGTCGTTTCGCCCGCCGTTACGAGATAGCGAAGTCGTAACATAACAACAAATGATTTTAACGACCGCCATCTTGAATTTCCTCGCAGAGCCAGGGCTTACACCGCTCTGATTGAAATTTTATTTTATTCCCTGCCATGATGTTCATGTTCAACGTGCATTAATAGTATATTATTTGACGAGCACATGTAGGCTATAATTCAAGAGGATGCATGTTTATGCACGAGCCGATGGCGAGTGTATAATAATACGAATTAATTATAGCCTGGATTATAGCCATAATTCGACGATTTATCTACGACTTTTTAAATAAAACATTTCTTTACAAATTTTTATTCATTAAAATATTAACTTAACCTCACATTTTTGTGTGATGACATATGAGAGTAGTCTTGAATAATGGACACATAATATAATAGTGTTGAGTTATGAATTCATAATGCAATTGTGTGTCTTGGAGAGGTTTATCTTAATAAAGTTACATAATGAATGTATTATTCAATGGTCGTAGTTGTAGATAATAGTATATTATTTAACGAGTAAATAATGTAGGCTATAATTAATGAGGATGAAAGTTTGTTCACGAGCCGAAGGCGAGTGTATAAATCATCCGAGTTAATTATAGCCATTATTTTCGAGTCAAATACGACGTTTTATCTACAACTTTTTAAATTAAACAACATTTTCTTACTAGAAATTTGTATTGATATTAACCTAACCTCAAACTTTGGTGTGATAACAATTTATTATGGGCTAGTCATATACAGCGTTTTACAAATTTTTATTATTTTTACTGTTTCTGCTTACAACGTCATAAAATGATAACTTGATGTAACAGATGTGACGGCAGTTTGACAGTTCGAGAGAATAAAGTACTCATTATTTAACAGTGTGAAATAATGAATTCATTATTTCATAATGTGTCCTTATGGAGGGGTTTATTATACTACTTTCACGTATATAATGAATACATTATTCTATTGTTGTAGATAAATAATATTATATGCTACAACGAGTGCTACACTACAATGTTTCTTGATTCAATAAATTATATTTAACAGATTATTTGAATTCCTCATACATCAATTACAATGGCTTGAGTAAAGGCTGGTTTAATGGATGTAACCGTTTAGCTATTCTGTATTCTGTCAGTTGAACAAATGCATTTTCACTCGTATGTATCTGTTTCGTGTCATTATGAACCGTAACATAGAAATGCCCGTAGTTCAACTTTACAGAATACAGAATAAGTAACAGGTTACATCTATGATAAACGAGCAAAGCAAGCGGCCTAAGTCTAAGTAATAATTTATATTTAATTTATATATCTGAAATAAAATACCTTACAGCATATTTTAACACACCCATATTTACCTATATGAAAAATAAGTTGAGTTTGTTTATTAACGATTGTGGTATCTTGTGTTCGTATTAAATAAATAAAAAGTGTAAATATCTTTGCTACGGAATGTTAATAACTGTATTACAAGTTAAGTTATGTGTCAGTGTTTTTACTTTATAAGATAGTGATTAGTGGCAAGATATAAATTTCTCTCATTAAATTATTTAAACCTGTTGCTTATCTTAAGTGTTGTCCAAATAAGGTTGATTATGTTGTATTACTTTAAACATAAAATATTTACAAGTTTCTAACTTCTAGTGCTGTTTCAAGTAATGAGCAATTTATTCCAGCCACGCAAGTTGCACTATATTTCACATAGTCGGCCAATATTTTTGTCCATTATTTATATGTATACACAAAAATATAGGTACCTTAATATGATACACAGTAAAAAAATCTGACGTGGCCATCACGCAACCTTCCGCCATATCTAGACTTTAAACAGAAATGTATACGTACAATCCGATTCCCATTTAAAATATACAAATAAAAATCTAAAATATTCAAACACAGAAATTTGCATCACCTGAATAAAAAGATTCATTCGCAGGAAAACTCTTCTGTGCTGAAGCCATCCTCCGTTCAATTAGTACATTTAATAACTTACTTATGACTTATATAGCGCTAGTATGCCAAATTGTCACCCATTTCATCTGTCAATATTTTTTATGCAGAAACAAAAATCAACCGAACATGGATTACAAGATTTCAACGTTTTATTTGGTAAATTTATTTTTTAAATTTTGCTGCAGTTCTTTAATGCTACCAGATAAAGACAATTTTTTATAACGTAAGTTGCAAATAACTTTGCCTCTTATTCTTAATACAAATAAATACTATATTTATCCAAATTTATATAAATTTTTGACAATTAATATTTTCAATCTTCAAAAAATATCACTTCCTGTGAAGATATTTGTACCAAAATCTAATGAGCTCTTCCTATTCGTATACAATTGTAAAATACCAAATATCAAAATTTTTGGGTAATTCGTATTTGAGTTATCCGACTGACAGAAATCCGACCCTGACCACATAGCTACACACATACACACACACATACATACATACAGACATCATCGTGAAACTATCAAAAATGAATTGTAAGGACCCTAATTCGTGCTCATCCACTAAAAACTCACTAACCGATTTTTAGCATGATTCCAAACCTTCCTTTACAGATAAGCGGAAGGTAAAAATTAATAACGGTGCTGTTAAATTTAGTCTCCAATGTGTCTCGGAAAAGACGAATTTCTAATTCCTTGATAGCTTCAAACTGTGAATTTCTTTTTTCCCAGATTTTAGAAGCATGAAAGAACCCTCACATGTAAAACAGGACAATCGTATTAGTGTAAGATATTCAAATCATAACCGTTGAAAAAAACATTCTGCATGACATCCCCAAAGTAACAATGTCCACGGGCCATAATGACCATTACCCCATGGCTGCGCATCCCATTCATGAATAATAAACAGCGACATAAGTTGCCAGATCTCTCGTTCCCTTCTCTATATGTGAGAGGCCGGGGGGCTTTATTCGTATCACAGTCGTGTGCGAACCGTAAAACTTTTATTTGGTCGTTACTCCGCCGCGAGGGTGAAACTACCCCCTACTGCCACGACACAATGTCGAGTTAACATCAGAGAATAATACAATTAGAACACGAGGGTAAATGGCCACTGCTGCTAGGGGTTGATCTGATTAACGTGCGTGATTTCTAAAAAGGTGATAATTTTATTGACTATAATACAACGAGAATACACTTACGTCTGGCCTATGACACACGGTCAGTAGCTTCGACCATATATAGGAATAGACAAACAACGCAAGCCTTTGTTGTGAAGCAAAGAACTAGCGTAGCGGTGTGAAGAAGAGTATGACCTGCAGACACCTTGAAGTGTTGCAGTTTGCCTATTTTCATTCTCTGTTCCATGATAACAAACCAGAAGTTAGCAATGTGCAACACTCTAACGTGTCCTCACCTCCTTTCCCCGCCTATAGCTACTGCTCCTCGCTACCGTACTTCTTGCCTTCACAACATTGTATACTACAGCATTGAGTGTTATCTGTCTATACCTATATATGGTCGAAGGTCAGTAGTTTCATCAAACTGTTAACTGTAAAGCCACGTACAGACTTGAGCACTTTGCGCGCACGAACGGTTACGGTTTGCGCGCAAGAATGCTCTAGTCTCAAGACGAATGGCTTTAAGCTGCGTACTGACTTGAGCATTTTTACGCGAACGAACGGTTTGCGCGCACGAATGCTCAAATCAGCACGTATAGGTTTTGTCTGTGCTCGTACGGTCTAAGCACGCACGAACGCTATCCGTCGCTTTGTCGGTACTCAAAGAATTTCCGTGAATTTACACGCACGTTCGTGGCAACAGACGGAATAGATTTCAGTTGTTACTAGATGATATTGCAATGGAGTCATCAAGAAATATAACTGCACTATTGTTTGATGAACAATATTATAGGATGCTAAACACTTCTATTTACTTTCTGGAAACATAAAATTAGATGTTTGGGAAGAAATATCATAGTAACAAATAATGAAATATATCTAAACTGCCAAATACGACGTCCATACTGTGCAAGCATACGCGCGAAACTTCCTTACCGACAAGCGACGTAGTGAGAGCATTCGTGCGCGCGAACCGTTCATGTGCAAAAATGCTCAAGTCAGTACGCGGCTTTACATTCTTAGATATTTTTTAATGTTTTTGAATTCTGAAAAAAGGGAAATTTACCGTTTTGAAGCCATAACCAATTAGAAATTCTCCTTTTCCAAGACCCATTGAAGACTCAGTTTAGCGGCACCGTTACAATACTTACCATCAGGTTTTTACGGTGTTAAAAAACTAATTTAAAATGAAACATAAAGCCCTGTTCACACATGGATTCATTCATGCTTTTCAATCTTGAGAAAAAGAATTATGGCACCGCTAAATTGAATCTTCAATGAGTCTTGGATTCAGAAACATAAAAGAATCCAAAGACAAGATTTGCAGATGCTTTGCCATTTAGTTAGAATGTGACCGACTGTACGTATGAGAAGTTGACCCACCCATACTAGCTCACTCTGTCAAAATCTATCGTAATCGTTAGTTAAGTTTAGTTTTGTAGAAAATTGCGTTAGTTTTGAAAGTTTATACGTATTTAAAAAAAATAATATTTGGGTGGACTATAACTTCACAACAACCCAACCCTTTATTCGAAAGTGCGAGGAAAACACATTCATAACTTTTAATTGATTAGTTGATGTAAGTTGTGATGTGAAGTTAGCTCACCCAAATATTATTTTTTAAAATACCTACGTACACTTTCAAAACTAACGCAATTTTCTACAAAACTAAACTCAACTAACGTAAAACTAACGATTACGATAGATTTTAACAGGGCGGGCTAGTATGGGTGGGTCAACTTCTCATACGCGTACCGACTGTGGTTTTGACAACAACCGCATGAGTAAATTGACGGTTGCTACAAATCTACAAATCTGTGGAATTATTTAACAGGTCAACGTAATGTGCACCGTGCGTGCTAATCAAATAGCACTCTGTATCAACAAATGAGGCGTGAAACGAACCGATGTTCGGTTATTACAGCCTGCATTACCGTTACCGGTTCGCCTGCTACCGGACATTCCAACCTAACATCATACACTGCGGCCATATAATCACCAGAAAGATCCAACTGAAAGCAATATGAGAACATATTCGTGAAAATATTATTAAGTATTTTATTTTTATTTACTTATATTGCCTCGACAATGACCGAGTTTTATAAAACTTTTACCATAAAATTCATCTGACATTTAAACGTCAAATTTTAGTTCTTGGGACTGGAACACGCCGCTGTAAGCCCCCGTAAAAATATTGGAAATTTTCGATTGAATGTAGCAATTTGAAGTGTCCGCTATTAGCAGTAAAAACAGTCATTTCTTTTTGATATAATAAAGGACGGTGTAAAATTTACAATGCTGTTAACGCTGCTTGCAGTGTCATAAAGCAGCAATTTTCTATACCAACAATTTAATAGCTCAAGTAAAGATAATATCAGTAAATAAACATGGCTGCGTATGAATCTCTCAACTTTTTTCTTGTGATTAAATAAAAAATCCCGCCATAAAATGCTACTGCAAATAGCTGAATAAACATTTGAATAACTTTCTTTAATACGTGTAAAAAGCATCGAAGAGGCCGTAAAGGTATTAAAATTCCTGCTTAACTGCTAAATAAAATAGCCACGGAACAATAACAATAAAAATGTCGTGGATAATGTTTATACTTTGATTTATATTAGCGTATAATCTCAAGTCATTTACGGCTTGATATGAGTTCGCACCTTTATTGTTTTTAGGTTAAAGATAACGGATTATCTGCACTCATAAAATATAGGAAATGATAGGTTTCAAGTATGATAGCTTGTTGGAGCTAAGTGGGCGGTTTGTGATAAATATACAAGATAAAAATGTACAGGACATAAATTTTAAACCGCTTTCTTAGAATTTGCAGCTGCTAGTGTCTAACATTTAACATTGCTAATTTATAATCTAATTCAACTCTTTGTTATGTATTTTATGTTCCTGATACAATTTATTCTGACTACATAATTACATACATACCTGTTACCCATCTTGGGTGTGGCAGCCTCACATATAATGAGTCATTGATAAATTGATATACAGGAAGATTCACAACTTCGTGCATATATTTTAATGTGATTCCAAAAATGTATTTCTTGCAGAAACTATACTTTTAAATTTACGGATTCAAAAAAAAATTGTTACATGATGAGTAAGTTGAGTAATACTACATATATTATTATGATTGTTACCAGCCGTCAACTCAATTTAAAACCAAAATAAGTAGGTAGGTATCCATAAAAAATCAGACTCAAAAAACAAAACTAAAAACTATTATTATTGTAATATGCTTATTTGTATTCTTTGGTAAATGGTTCAAATGTCTCCTTTATAACATTTGAACAAAACAACAATAGACTTCTCTCTCTCTCTCTTGAGGGTTTAGCTCACAAGTCTCGGTCAAGTAGGCTAGTGTTGTCCAGCTTACAGAATTACAACCTACAGGTGATTAAATCGTCCTTGAACCAGTGTCGTACATGCCAAAGGGCACACTGAGTTTATAGCGACTATAAACTAGAAATATTACTAAGCTAATAAAGGTCAGGTGTTGCGTATAAAAATCTGTTGACTGCGCTTATTATATTACAATGTTTATAATAGATAAAATTTATTCTGTAATTAACTATTGCAGTTGAAGTTAATAATGTTTGATATTTATGGATGTTTTATGGTACAAGGAACATAAATAAAAATGGTTGTTTTGTTAATAGTTTGCAGTCATTATGCAATAAAAATTATTTTAATGGGTCGTTTCATTAATAACAATAAATATATAAATTTAATACGCCTATTAAATAATATATTCATTACATGTCAGTTTTCAGTTTTTTTGCTAATAATTTTTTTTGTAATAATAAAATAATAAATTGTGACTGACTGCGGTTTTAACAATTCTTGTTTGAATCCAATTAGGTACACATACTAATCTCAGGTAAAAATATAAATTTTATTTAAAAAATTCTGTTTTTGAGTAAATTGAGAAGATAATTCTCTGAAGCGCGAAGTAAATTTAAATCGAAATGTAACTTTTAATTTGCACATTGAGATTCTGTGAAAAAAACAAGTTCTACCTAAAAAAAAAAAACAAGTTCTACCTAAAAAAAAAAAACTTCGGGGGTGGGGGTAACCTTGGAATCTTAAGGAAAAAAATTTAAAAACAGGCGATTTTGAATTTTACAAAAGTTATCGAATGATACCAAACCAAACTTTGCCTCGGGGCGCGAGGGCTTTCAATTTAGTACCATTGGGTATCCTTTGCCAAATTAATGAACAGGTATGTACTTTTTATTTACCAATTTTCAGTGTAATTTCTCGAAATAATCGAAAAAAGTTTAAAACAAAACCTACCTACCTAATTTTAGTCGTACAATCAGAATCTTTTTTAGATTTTTGATCCGATGCTTAGTTTTCGAGATATTCCCAAACCCAATTTAAAGTGGACCAGCCTGTATATCTCTTCTGTGATGTACTCTCCACTAACAACCTCAAATGAGTTGACGGCCGGTAACTGCATTCTCGATATTACCGATAATTTAGTGTTTGAGCCTGCTACATTCAAGTTAGGTAAAAGGCGTATAAATAAATAATTGTAATTTGTATTTATTAAAAATGTGTGAAAGCTCCTTAATCCAGATAGGTATAAATAATGGAGTTGGGCAGTCATTTGGCATTCTGAGTGTGTATTACAAATTTACAAACACAAAACACACATTTCTCACAACGCAGCCCACAGACACATTAACCATGTGTTTGGACACAATTACCCGTGTAAAACAGAATAATTAACAGCAGCAGCGCCAGGCGGGAGCTTGCGGTACTAAACGCGCGCGCAGGCACAAAAGGAAACTAATTATTCATTCCGCTACCGGATAACGAACGATTAGCAGATTAAAAGCAGCAGATAAGAGCACCTAACAGACATTTACATTATTATTAATTAGTTACCATCAAAGACCTTTTACATTTATTGTAAATTATACGCAAATGCGCTTGTTGTTTGGGTTTTGACCGAATGGATTAAAAGATCGACCATTCAACGTTGGTATTAATTAGATCAATCTGGGTAATTATACGTACATATTTAAACTGTTGTTATGTTGGATACCACTTTGTATATCTACTACGTGATTTTGTGTTTGTCAACTCGAATAATTCGGAGTTAATAATGGACAGGGTAAATTTGCTCGCTTTAGACAAATTTCCATAACAGGAAATCACTCCTAATTTACTAATTTGTTTCATGTACATAAACTACCAACATTGCGGAATTATTTAGTAGTTAATCTCTGCTGCTAATACAAACATTATACGTCAAATACAGAAATTATGCAATCATTTTCTCTATACCTTCACAAGAGAAAATTCACTTTTAAAATACATTTGTTCATTTGATTTTTTACCCAACTGGGGTGTGGCAGTCTCACATGCAGTGAATGTGATTACCAGCCATCAAAACACGGATATTCATCTCTCATTTGTTATGGATAGTACACTACAGCAGAAATTTTTGTGCAAATAAACTGAAATTTGTATACCTGACAGGATTCGAATATTTTAGTACTTGGCTATCCATTTCATTTATTATACAGGGTGTTTTTTTAGCTCTACACGAAACTTTAATGAGTTATATAATTTGATACGGATTATAGAACAAAAAGTATTTTTTTAAATTAATCAAAATAGGGTAAGGTACATGACGAGAACATTTTAAGTATCACTGGATTGATAGTACATTTTATTATTTGTCTTATACTTATTTAAACTAGGAGAGCAATCTGAAGTTGAAGTGATCGTTTTTGAATGGTTGATGTTACACCAGTTTTACACCAAACAAACTTTGTATAGACTAAACATACGAGTGCTCTCCATCTTGATTGTGTTTCGAGCAGAAACTCTTGTAGGGTTGTAGCCTCCGCCATTAAAACTCATGTTCGAGCGGCAATATCCTGCCTTATTAATACCATAATATCTCAATCTGATCAATTCTTCCTGCGGTAAAATTTTATTGGTAATTTTGCGGGTTTCGTCCTCGTAAACCGAAACAGCAAAGCCTACGGTAACAAATTCCTCGGCAGGAGTTTTTGGGTTTTCCTGCGGCAATAATGCGCCCTGTAGCAGTGTACGTGCCGGCGCATAAAGCAAAGCAACAGCACAACATTCAGCAGGAATAACTCCTGCTGCCCGGCAGGAATAATGGCGCAAACGTGCGTTCACTGAGAAATGCCAGCACGGAAGTCGAGTGGTTAATAATGAATTTTTCATTCCCGAATTTGCTCATTTCTCAATTTTGGTGTGGTAGCCGTAGCCGCACATGCTGCGAGTCATCAAGATATTCAGGGTGACTTCGTGCATATATTTTAATGGCAGTGCCTATACCTATGGTGCTCAACTCACTTATCACGAAACTGAAAGAATTTTTTCAAAATTCGCAATTTTAGTTTTCGGGATTATTAATCAAAAAGTTTTGGGCCACTGTTTTTAAAATTTAAAAATTTACTATTTGTGCCATGGCCAGGGTTGGAAAAAATCATGATTTTTTAAAATAAATCAAAAATCATTGATTTTTTTGAATTAATCATGATTTTTTTGATTTTTTAAATTTTCTTTAATTATAACACTAAATATAGCTAAAGTAATTATTATTTAACCATTTATATGAAAAATTACTTTTAAAAATATGTAGTTTGGATTATTATTGCACATTTCAAGTTTTTAAACGAATTTCTTAAACTATACACTTGACTTATGATTCCATTGAATGGATTTTGTTTTTTGTTTAATATTATTTCAATTATTAATTAAATATTGAAATTGAATTAAGACACTTATTTTGTTCTGTACCAGAAATATAATTAAATTAATACAAAATTTTTCAAAAAAATCAAAAAATGATTTAAATCAATGATTTTTTTGAAAAAATCACTTTGATTTAAATCAGGCCATTTAAACCCTGGCCATGGCACAATTAATTTAAAACCGAGTTTAAAATTTAATATGTATTAGGGTTTTCCAAAAGTCCCGGAACATAATTTTGAACGAGTGAAAAAAAATTGAAAATTTGGAGATCACTAGGGTCATAAACTACATTCTTAGATTCGTCTTAGATAGTTTAGAACTTCCATGCAACGTGGAGTTTTTTTTAGGGGATGACCACCCCAACATTTTAAAATAGCGACACCTGTCGAGTTTCAACTTATTTTAAAGGTAATGAAAAAAGAAACACTTGCCCGCATAAACCAAAACCCGATATCTTAATTCTTTCAAGAATTTAATTTAATTAATATTTCAATGTTTTTTGCACGTTTATTACGATTTTTATAACAAATGTTCAAATTGTCGACCATCTTCGATCTCGCAATGACAAAAGCTTTAGTGATCTCCAAATTTTCAATTTTTTTTCTTCATTTGTTCAAAACTTTAGCTCCGTCCCGGACGTATGAGAAGTTGACCCACCCATACTAGCCTACCCTGTTAAAATCTATCGCAATCGTTAGTTTTACGTTAGTTGAGTTTAGTTTTGTAGAAAATTGCGTTAGTTTTGAATGTTTATACGTATTTTTTAAAAATAATATTTGGGTGGGCTAACTTCACAACAGCCCAACCCTTAATTCGAAAGTGCGAGGAAAACACATTAATACCTTTTAATTGATTAGTTGATGTTAGTTGTGTTACATATTACGTTTGTTTTGTTATTCTAAGCTGTCAAATTTGAGCCGAGTGGGTGGGCCAAAATCACGGTTCCCCAGCCCATTGCAGAATTTCACGCGTAGATTTTACATACGTTGTCACCGTGGTTAGTTGAGAATAGTTTTGACGAAAAATACGTTAGTTGTGCCATAATTTGCCCGTCTTAACCAAAATAACCATTTTCGCTAACCGTACGGACTTGATGCTACTATATATCCTTGTTTTCTGTAAAAATAGGAGGCCATTCAGGAATTGTTTATGATTATTATAGCAATTGTACAAAAAGTAAATCATTTTTTAAACTAATACAAGAAATTATTGTTGTCATGGTAGAAACAAATGTGTGGTTATGTATGGATGAATTTTTGCGCACTTTATTTGTCATTATAATTTTATTATTATAATCTCAATTTCTACACCAACATTATATTATAATAATTTGCATAAAACATTTGTACATCTTAAAGAAGAACTGATAAGATTTTTGTAAAATTCTGTTACCGGAAATAATACTTTACTTGAATACCTACTTGTTGCAAAAATCTTTTTAAAATAATCTGATCTCAAAATGACAATTTAGCCAATTTTTAATTTAAATATCAAACTGGAATGTGACAGAAAAGTTATGCATTAATTAATTATTATAGTTAGGTTCCTCAACCTAATTGTAAAAAATTTCCGCTAAATTTTTATATAATCCTTGTTACTATTTTTTAATCAATTCTTCTATTGGCTGTTATTTGTGTCATGCGATTTTTATTTTATTAATTCAATCTTTTATTTTTAGGAACTAATTTAATTGTTTTCGGATAATTACATAGTTCTAGAATTTTAAGAATATCGCTCAATTTGATTTGCTAATATCAAAATTTTTTCTTCTTTTCAACAAATATACCTAAATATAAATTATTGTAAAAAAATGTATTACTGCAGTTTTTTTATTTTGCAATAATTTATTTTAATAAATTGCTTCTTTGTTTTTATTCAGTAGCGTTTGGCTTACTGCATGCACACTAAAAAAGAAAAGGTAAATTATATTTTGGTAAATACGTCCAACTATTGCATTCCTCACTTTGAAAACTTTTGTACCATATTATTTGTCAATCATAAACTAAATTTAAAAAAATCTGGTAAATTCCAACACTGCTGTTGGTTGTTGCCTTCTATTTTATTTCCAATTTTATATTGTAAAATTACAGCAATCAATGACATAATAGCATCAAGTGCGTACGGTTAGCGAAAATGGTTATTTTGGTTAAGGCGGGCAAATTATGGCACAACTAACGTATTTTTCGTCAAAACTATTCTCAACTAACCACGGTGACAACGTATGTAAAATCTACGCGTGAAATTCTGCAATGGGCTGGAGAACGGTGATTTTGGCCCACCCACTCGGCTCAAATTTGACAGCTTAGAATAACAAAACAAACGTAATATGTAGCACAACTAACATCAACTAATCAATTAAAAGGTATTAATGTGTTTTCCTCGCACTTTCGAATTAAGGGTTGGGCTGTTGTGAAGTTAGCCCACCCAAATATTATTTTTTAAAAATACGTATAAACATTCAAAACTAACGCAATTTTCTACAAAACTAAACTCAACTAACGTAAAACTAACGATTGCGATAGATTTTAACAGGGTGGGCTAGTATGGGTGGGTCAACTTCTCATACGTCCGTCCCGGGATTTTCAGGAAACCGTGTATAATCAACAATAAAGTGGTTTCATAATTATTATTGTCGAAAATTGTGCTTCTTGCGAAAACTGCTCTTTTACCGAATTTGAAAAATAGTATATTGTGCAATGTATGCATATGAAGTTGTGAATCATTCTGTATATTTTAATGGCTGTGCGGTCGCAATAGCCGTCAATTTATTAATGCGATTGATAGAACAGTTTTTTTGTAGTTTACTATTAATATACCAGTTAATAGTTTCTTGTTGAAATTGGGCGGTTAAAAACAAAACGAATGAGGTTTAGGTAGTTTGTAGTAATTATGAAAATAATCTCTCACGTAATTAAAGCACAAATCACAACACAATCAAGCGCTGTTAATTTAAATGTCAACTTAATTTATCTCGACACGCTACGCTATATAAGCTGACGTATTTATTAACTTTACAAAATATGCCAAACGAACCGTACAAAAATTCACGCACCGACTAAATGTCAAACAAACAAAGTAGGAATATTAATAAGAAAAATATTATATAAATGCCATTAAGTAACTGAATGAATAATTAAAATTACTTGTATAAGGAATTATTTAGAAACTAATTTTTTTATTATTTGTTTGAATTTTTTATCAAAGGTGTTTTCTCTTTTAATGGACAAGAATAAAATATAATAAGAAGTGTGGAAAGTTCTGCCGCTAATAAAAATAAAATATCTATCTCTTAATAATTTATTTGACGTTTTAATTATACATCAATTAATAATTCATCAAGTTGAAGGCAAATTAAAAGTCAAATGTCACCAGAATCAATTAATATTCTCTCAAGTCAATACAGCGTTTCAATTAAGAATTTCCTCAGAACTAATGATCGCTGAAAGAGATATTTATACGTTCCTTTATTAATATTCATTTTTATTGACGTGAAATTTATGAAACATTTTTATGATGGCCTATCTGGAGTTAATCAGCTGTACAAAGTGGCACAGAATATTTTATAACCCAACCTTCTTTTTTAACTCGAATTTAGATGTTAACGACTGCTATTAAAATTTAAGTGATATCGTAATATGCCATTAATAATACTTTCCCCTGGCATTTAATGCTTTTCTTTAAATATTAATGGCGGACCATTTGGCCCGGTCCATAAGACAGATGCTATCGTTAAAATTAATTTTTATTTGCTATGCAAATTCAATTAGCTTTACGTCTACGTTATTTTTTCCGAAATATTTTTTAAAAAATAATCACTTTCGATTCATCTTGGTGCAGTCAGTATCTCAATCCGTGCGACAATCTTTGAAATAAACCAGAGCTACTTATATTGAAGACGATCAAGTGGTCAGCTTAATTTAATTGCAAGATGTCTTACAATAAATTTAACGGCAATCACACACTGCCGACGGAACTCCCGCGCCTTGACGCTAAAGTAGTTGATTGTTGTAATCTAGAATTTCATTGTTATAATCAATATTTAGATTATTATAATATTTTCATCGTTTCATCCATAACAACTGTTCATTGTAATAGAAAATAAATAAGCTCCTTCTGTATGTCACTCAAGTTATAAGATTCCGTGTAGGTATCACCTTACATCCTTTTACAAGATAATCTTACAAAAAGGCCAACATACTGGTCGGTAAGTCCATAACACTATATCAACAGTGCGATTTCATCATCGGCAATCAAGTACAATTCAATCCCATTACAGAAACATAACTCGTTGTGTCTTACACAAGTATTCACTATACTATAAATATGTCTGCTTTATGTGGGGAAACCTTACATGGCTGGCAAAGCGAATACGATCGAGACAACGTACAATCAAACGTTTAGGAAACACGGTGCCTGCGGCGAGGCAGGGGCGGACTGGCCCAGCAGATGAAATTTCAATTCAGTTAGTAAGTTAACAATTCAGTTTGGTGTATTATAAGATTCTTTATCTACAACAATATAATAATGTATTCATTATATACGTGAAAGTAGTATAATAAACCCCTCCATAAGGACACATTATGAAATAATGAATTCATTATTTCACACTGTTAAATAATGAGTACTTTATTCTCTCGAACTGTCAAACTGCCATCATATCTGTTTTAATATTAGTGTTACATCAAGTTATCATTTAATGACGTTGTAAGCAGAAACAGTAAAAATAATAAAAATTTGTAAAACGCTGTATATGACTAGCCCATAATAGTTCTAAATTACTCGGATAAATTGTCATCACACCAAAGTTTGAGGTTAAGTTAATATCAATACAAATTTGTAGTAAGAAAATGTTGTTTTATTTAAAAAGTTCTAGATAAAACGTCGTATTTGACTCGAAAATAATGGCTATAATTAACTCGGATGATTTATACACTCGCCTTCGGCTCGTGAACAAACTTTCATCCTCATTAATTATAGCCTACATTATTTACTCGTTAAATAATATACTATTAAAGTTGATTGCTGCTTGATGCATGGATTTTAATTTTTTTTAAAGATGAAGCTGTCACATTCAAATAATTGTGAAATTCAATTATTTGGACCGGTAAGATCTCGAGTAATATTAACACAAAAACATTGATACTTTCATGACAAAATGAACAAGAAATTTTTAGATCTTTTATGGTAGATGCAGGGAACTAAATTAAGAAATTGCATTATGAAATTGTTAGGTAAACTAAGAAACAAGACATAATTGTTTCCTATATAATCGTTCTTCTTAGATAAATTATTTTATTTTATAATTTATACTAAATTTCACGAGACTTTTCATTAAAGGGACAAGAGTTTATGTTGTTTCAAGCGTCGTGATTGGATTCTCGAGCACGTGATGAAGTCGTAAACCAATTATAGCGTTATGCATACGCGAGTGCATACGTTTGAGAGCTAATCAGAATGCACGAAACCACGTGGCCATGTGTCCCTTTAATGAAAAGTTTCGTAGAATTTAGTATAGTTTAAACCAAACTACCTATATAATAGATAAATATTTTACAAAAATGAAATAATATTTCTCAAATTTGTTGTTTCTATTTTACTGCTCTCCACAAAATTTCTATCACTCTATTGATAAAAAATATCGTCTCTTTCGTCAGTGTCAAATTCAGAAACAATTTTTATTCTGAAATCTCCGTATCCTAGTTCAGGTTTTCTCGAGTTGAGTGCTCTTGTAATACAAGAACAGATCCGTGTTCGACGATGTTTGAGTTGTAGCCATTACAATTGCCCACTTTCCGACAAGAGGTGACTTGTTAACTGGACTTGACACCCCCTTCTGGTATCGACATCTCACATGGGGACGTGTGGGAGAGAAAACTGTAGTTGATATATATTGTTGTGCACATTTTGAATGCATTTTTCTATTGGCCGAAACGCCGTAACTGATTATTTAATAAGTATTGCTTTAATGATTTATGTTAATTCAATTTATGTAAGGAAAATGTCAACAATAATGCCAATTTGTATTTAATATGCCTGGGAAAAAACTGTAATTATAAAATAATGGCGCACATTTTATTCTTTTAGTTATAATCATGATTATATTTCTATAAAGTTTTAATGGCGCTGTTAGAAGGTCAAAGTTTTTATTGCTTTTAAGATATTTTTAATAATAGCAACTGCATTTTCTAATCTTGATTACACGGACGTTAAGTATAGCTATAAAACAAATTTACTTATTAATTATAAACGTGGTAATTTACTTTAATGCCTTTAATTGCTTCCTGTACTTTACAGCGAATGTTTAAACATTGTCTGTAACCATGTATTTCAATTATATGCACCATAAACCATTCGTTATAATGCATTATTATTTATCAAATTATACGATGCGCGCATAAAATACAACCATAACATAATTATACAGCGCTAACTCGCGAACTATTGCTGCAATTTTTTATGAACATCTATATTAACCATTTATCCAACTTAGGTGTGGCAGCCTCACATTTTATAAATCATCGGTTTGCGAAAATCAGCCGTCAACTCAGGAGAGTACACCACAGTGGAGATTTTTGTACAGTTTTAGGCGGCAAATCACTGTACATTTTCTTCATAAGAAGAAACAACGATTCACATTTTATTTAACGTAAACGTGTGCCTACAAATTTCAGCAAATCGTTTTTGAACCTTAACACTACGCGCAATTTTAGCTGAATTTTATATATTAAATTAATAATCAAAACAGCACTAAAAACGTGGACTTCTATTTTTCCAGTTAAATTATAAATTTTTCACAAGAATATAGTTTAATCGTTGTTTAGTAACCCCATAAAATTAAACGTGCTCAAAACTACTTTCAACGTGTAACCCTCATGTATTTGTGCGGCAAAATTAACCATTTGCCGTCTCTTTTATATAGTGAACAATTATTGATCATCGACCGTGAATCATATATCCGCGTACGACATTATTAAATTAGGAACACAAAACAAATAGTAACAAACCTAACTAACAAAAGAGCAATTTGCATGAAGTTTGGCACATATAATTCAACAAATCATTCTCTTGTAATGAACAAGACGCCGGTTAGGCACACAATTGCGGCAACCGCAAACACTAACCGCACACGGAAGGTTGACAACATGAGACAGCAAAAACCGAGCGCATTATATCCGAAAAACAAACACGCTGTCAAGTACTCGCACTCGTACCTGTTTAACTGGGGGCGGGGTTAGTTTATCCTTGTTGCTCTTCTTCTTCCCCTCCGCCTTCTCCTGGTCCACATCTTCGTGGCCAGAGTCTTGCAGCCTCACTATGATCGCTATTGTTGCCGGCGGGCCCCAACAATGGGGCGACAATCACCAATAAGTCAATCAACAATCAACGCTGGAGAACAACAATGCGGTGTTATTACGGTAAGAATAAACGCTGATTATATACAGTCGTTGTTGTGATTGTGGTCTGTTTTTAAACAAAAAGGAGTGAAAACAAAATTCTACGGTGGTTTGTATGTTTGTGATTGGCTGGAGCACCGCCAGTTTTACACTCAATAATGTCCAAATGTCAGATTAAGTTTCATGTTTATGTTTACTGTCAAAATGTTATTTCTATAAGCTATACAAACAGATTTTATCTTAGTTTAGGTATAGGTGAGTAAATTAAAATTGTAGTAATTTTCTGTAATTTTGAAGAGAGTAAATCTGACTTTTGTTGTTTTGTTTTTAAGTAAAAATAAAATTCTAGTCCGGTTTTTCACCCAACACGCCGAAATGTTAGATTGAAGAGTCGTGTTTATGTCAACTGTCAAAATCTTATTGGAAAATTTATTCTAAGCTACTAGGTATTCGTTCTGCTAATTTGATATCAATATAATTATTAAATAATTTTTGAATTACAATTTAGGTGATTTAATTGAAATCCTGGAGTGTAAATCTGACTTTTGTTTTTACTCCTCGCCCTGTTCACACAAGGATTCTGTCATGGTTTCACATTTTGAAACAAGTAATCCTGGTGAGAATTGCCTGTCAAATTGCGGCGACGCTAAATTAAATCTTCAATGAGTCTTGGTCTTCTTTACCGAAAGAAGAATTTAAAATTCATTGATAGCCCCAGAACAGTGAATTCGAGTGAATTTATCTTTTTCCAGGGCTTGAGTGAACAGCATAAGACTATGATATGAAATGTAATTTTTAAACATAGGTACTGGCAGTATTAGGTATATTACTATTTATAACTGCATAATCTCACGAGTACCAAACTGAATGAACAATAATAATTTTTTTGGCATTGTAGCATTACATTTGAGTAAAATGTACTTTAACTGTTAGACCGCTTGCGTAATATTTATATTATCAAGAAAGTACTGTTATTTTCGCACTAAAACGATAAACTCACTATCGCTTATAAAACCGCTAACAATTTTCCAGGTTTCTGATAGGTATGAGTAACAATATTCGTTCAGCAAGTTTAGGTTTAATTGTCGCCCAACAATCAGCGTTTACTCTTACCGTCGTCACTTCAACAATGTACACAACCACAACAATCACTGTAATATTCACTGTTTAACATTTACAACGTACAATTCCGAGAAACACGTAATGGAAAACTGGGCGCTTGTTCTCGTTTCACACACAGTTGCACAGAGTGATTGCATGTCTTGTTTTTCCACTTTTTCCTCGAGTATTTATTTTGTGGAGGAAAAGTAGCGTGTGTCGAATCAATTTAAACACTTATAAACTGCACTGCATTCCTTCACTGTTCACAATTATTCACCTTAGTCACATAATCACAAGTATTTTGTGGTTGACAGTTCTCTACGAATGTATGTTGACTGGAGCGCTGCACGTCTTCACGCGGCGAATTCTAAACTCAGACTGATGGTGGCTTGCGCGTAGGAATACACGCGCATGCGTACTACTTTTTCACTTGTCCCGGTCGCAGCCAACTGTTCCAAAACATCAATCTATTTATATTTTATTACCATTATACTAATGGAATTTATAAACCAGTGTAAATATTAACTGGTAAATAAATAATATTGATATTTTTCTGCCAGCCGCCTGACTAATTTTATTTGTTACAAGTTAATAAAATAGATTTTAGTTTGTCATTTTATAACTAACCCGGTACAATTAATTTTTAAGTGTGCTGTGTTTGTAACTACAAGGCCAGGTGTAAATTGCCTGGCTTGTACTTGTCGTTTACTACTTAATAGTAAAACAGGGATTTGACACGCTACTTAATTAAAATTACAGGACCAGGGGTGGCCTTTATATAGGCAGAGGGGTACTAAAATAAATTTACTAAACAGACCTATAATTTAATTGCCACTTAATCGAAATATAATTAATTTGTTAGGTATTTGTTTATTTATACAATATTAGGTAAAGAATTAATTGTTTTAATTTTAGGTACATTTTGTTAAATAAATTTATACTAATTGAAACAGTGGCTATAAAAATGTGTACGTCATCAGAGTGCAATTTATTTGACGAATCAGTTGTCATGTAGTAGTCATTTAATTTTTATCCTTAAAGCCCTATTCACACATAGATTCTTTCATGCTTTTAAATCTTGAAAAAAGAGAAATTCACCGTTTTGAAGCTATCAATGAATTAGAAATATTTTTTTCAAAGACTCATTGCGAAGATTCAATTAAGTGGCGTCGCAATTTGACAGGCAATTCTCATCAGGATTATTTTTCTCAGTGTTCAGTAGCATGCAAGAATACTACTTGTGTGAACAGGGCTAAGTTGTGAATCACTCTGTGAATGTAAAAATGAAAACCGGGTTTCTGGCTGGTAACCGCACACAGCACAAATGTTCTTGTGATGTGAGCAGTGATACGCGACAAGAGATCGTTTATTACCCAGATACCAGCACTAACTTTTTATGTGTTTATTTACGAGCAAATTATATGCCATAATATAAATCCTGCGCAGTGCGCGTAGGAACCATTTTATTAGCTTTTATTTTATGAAGCTAAGCGTTAAAAATAAATGACACATCTATTGGTAGAGCAGTATAAGTTTAATGTGCACGCCAGCTTGTTTTAGTGCTGTTTTACTGCACACTACGCGCACGCGTGCTGTAATGACCACAGACATCACAACCACGGACGGCGGGGAGCAAAGAGCTTCATTTTGTATTCCAGACACTGTGGAATTATTAATTACTTCCCTTTTGCTTCTTATACACGAGGAAGCTGTCATTAGTAACTACTTTACATATGACGTTATTTGTATTCCTGTATTGTATTTTGTACACAACAACACAACACAATCATACCAATAATTAATATACCTACCTAAGTACTACTCGAGTAAAATAAATATAGTTTCCAATAATTTTTGATATGACAACTGTACTGTTATAAAAGACAAATATCATAACTTCGAGTAGGTACATATTATGGTACTGTGTGTGCATAGTTACCAGCCGTCAATTAATTCATAGTTGTTAGAGGAAACGAGAAAAGTACAGCACAGTGAAGATTTTGAATTACTTGAACTGATTTAAATAATAAATTTAAAATCTTATTTTAAATATTCATTCGAGGAAGTAGCTGTGTGTAACAAAGTCAGTCATTTGTCTAATAGGTCCGAGTTACTAAATAAATATAAGTAGGTAAATAAATGTGTGTTTTGCTAATACTCGTTTTAATGATTTAGTACTTGTAGGTTGGGTATAAATAGGGTAGAGTTAGGGTAACAGGGAGTTCTAGTTCAGTTGCGTTCCGGTTCCAGTATGAGAGAGACAGATAAGAAGTTGTTAACTTAAGATGTGTTCATTATTATTAAATATTAATAGCATTGTGATTATTTATTCATTAGCTTATTAAATATACTTGTATATGTTTTGTAGCTTAACTATTAATTATTGATACTAGTTTCCCAGTCTCGACAAAGACTCAACTTATTATTGTAACCCCAATTTGGGTGTTATACTGCTCTCTGCACGTGATGACGTATGAACCCGGAGTTCCGTGGTTCGAGACTCCTGGCCGGCAGTGTATATGATTGTCTAAAAACATCTTGCAATTAAATCGCACTCGGATGCTTCAAGCAGACTACTCGATCGTCTTAAATGTATTTCTCGTTGCAAAAAGAAGTTCTCCGTTGCCGCTTTTAATTTCTCAGGTCGTCGCACGGATTGACGACACGGAATAAAATTAATCGGTCGAAGCGATTGGATTCCAATAGAATAACATCTATTTTGTAATTGGGAGTAAATCCTGTTGAATGGTTACCAACAAATAAAAAAAAAACATCTGCTGCATTTGACACAGCTATATTTACAAATTTGAGTCTCGTAAAAATGCGGATGAAAATTCGCAGTCCACATTTCAACGTCAAAATTTTCTTCCTCCATCGACATCTTCATAAATAATTCGTCGTGTATTTGATTTGATCGAAGGCGCGAGTAATAAACACAATGTATTCACTCTGTCATCTCATTTTCAGTTCGTAGTTCGCGTACTAACGCGGTATCAAACGCTATTTGCGAGATTTTATTGAAAATAAACCGCGCCGCGTTGTCGGTTTCATGTCGAAAAGGGACAGAGTTTTACATTTTAGCACAAAGCAGCAAATGGCTGTTGCATGTGATAAGAAAATGACGCCGGATTAAGTGGAAACACGGCAGTTAGCGGAAGACCGACGACTTTATTTTACTTTGACAGTGGCGTAGATAACTTCTTTTATTATTATGCCCCGTTCACACAAGGATTGTATCATGCTTCTATAATTGCCTGTCAATTAGCAGCGTCGCTAAAATGAATCTTTAACGAGTCTTGAAAAAGAAGAATTTGTTATTCATTATTGATAGCTTCAAACCAGTAATTTTTTTTCAGGAGCCAGGAGCATGAAAGAATGTTTGTGTGAACATCAAATAATGTTTCTAATACAATATAAGTAAACGAGAGTTTAACGATACTAATGAACATGCAATCATTCGAAAGAACAATTCATAGTAGCATAGTACCTAACTATACTTTGTCCCAGAATTCGGAGGAGCACCTAGAAAAGTCCCATTTATACAGGGAACATAAATTGAAGTATAGTTTGGCGGCAAATTTGAATCACTTACAAATCAATGTAATATTTGAATTACAAATCAAATAAAAACGATTACCTTTCATTTTTATTACTTGTTCCTGGTTTATCCATTGTTAACCTTAACACTTTGTTATTTAATACAATTTACACGCAAATATTCTAACCTATAAAAGAACTGTCACATTTTGTAAACACTGGAGGTATAAATTACTGGGTGTAAATATGGCTCAGAAATGAGCAATCTGATTGGTTGGAAAAACGCGGCAAATTTAATAAGCTCCTCCGAATTCTGGGACAAAGTATAATTAAGGTAAATAATAATTCAAAAATAGATATAAAAGTGTATAGGTATTATTTAACGAGCACATAAAGTCAAGAGGATGAAAGTTTTATATCTACAAATTTTTAAATCTTAACACATTTTTACAAATTTTTATTCATTAAAACCTTAAATTTTGGTGTGATGACAGATGACAGTTGTGTTTAATAATGGGGTCATAATACAATATTGTTGAATTATGAATTCATAATACAAGTATGTCTTATTGAGGGGTTTATCTTACTAAGTTGCCTACATAATGAATGTATTATTCAATGGTCGTAGATTAAATAAATAAATTTAATAATGAATATATTTTTGAGGGGCACATGCCCCTTTTTTCGGCTGAGAACGCCGCACTTAGTGGTTTTATGCTTGCATGACTCCGTATTATTTTGTCTTAAATGACTGGTATAATACACAGTTTTTTAAATCAATATTGAAAATTACAGGCATGAAGCATGATAGATATATCTGTATATCGTTGTACGCTACTAATAATAGTTTATTTGCTATTTTCCTGCATTATTATCTTCATTTTTATTTATTTAATATGCGCTGTTTTTCTGTCTGATTTACTTAACTAGTTCCATACTGTGTAATATTTTATTCCCCGTATAATTTGTGAAATTGGTTGCAAAATAAATGAAAAAACAAGAATAATATCGCATCGTAAATTTATTATAATTAAATCTGCTTTTTAACAGCTCATGGTTGAAACATCAATAAACAAAATTTATTTTCTGACTAACACTACATTTAAATGCTAATTAAACGTTGCCACGTAAAAACATTTAATAAATTGACGTTAATCAAAATATACATTCACTGGTTAACATAAAGTGTCGTGTTTACTATAACGAGCAAATAACAATTGATATATGAAGTTGTTAACACAGAGATTTGCTAAGCGAAAGCCAAATAGAATTATTAGAAGCTGAGATTTTACTATTTTTGTATTTTTGTTCCGCTACATAAATAGTATTTACTTTATGACTCAGAACAGAACGAGTAGTAAAAAAATAGTTATTTATGTACCTACTTAGAGCACTAAGTGATAAAAATAACAACTCTTGGGTAGCATATTTTTTTAACGAGAATTTAGCTATCATACTATATAAGTCGCAAGCGGGTGTTTTATTATAGGATACTACTTTTTTACTAAACTATTTTATATAGGGTGTATCATAACTTCGAGTACTGGGTACATACTTTAAGGGTACCTATATTATACGCACAGTTTAATATGTTGATTACGGATCGAAATCAAAAAGAATGTTTAAAAAATTGCATAAATAAATTATTTTAATGTTTTAATGAATCCTTAAGTTAGGTATATTCAGACCTATCCAGTTATAAGTATAAGTGGTTAATTTAACCAACCAGCGCTCAACGTTCGCATAATTGAAATTGGAATTTGGTGGAAGCGCTGGTTGGTTTTAATTTAGCACTAAGAGAACATTTTTCGCCACTGGATTGATAATTATTTACTAACCTGTAAAATTGACAGCTAACTTGGTTAAATTTAATATGTTCATAATAAATTGTTCACGTTGCCACAGTATACTAACAAGGCTTATGATAAATCATAAAATAATTTTTGACAGAATAGTAGTTGTGCGTGAATTTGGTTATAATTTTTATTTTGATTTACGAATGAGTTAAGTACAAGTAAAATGTTGTACAATACACATACAATAACTGTTTTACGTTGCTATAGTAATTTAATATATTATTACATTACTTCTAGAATTCTATTTTTTTGTAATTTATTAAATCTGTAACAATTACTATTTTCCTAAATTAATTTAATCTTACTTAACTCCGAATAAAATGTTGTATAATTTAGCCACTAACCAGAAAAATAGTCTTAATTTAATTCCCAATATTTTGTTTGAGTGAAATCAATTTTTATTATTGAATTATTTTAAAAACCTGTGAAATTTCCTCCGGTAATTACTTTGAAATCCCTGTAAACGTGAAATTCATGAACAAGTGACATTATGCGATCTTGTCGGGTAAATTTACCGCGGATATCTCGACAAGGCAAAGAAAAAGTAAAATAAATAACCCGCGGAGAATTTTACCGCGTACATGCAAGTTTCAGCAGATAGAATCTTACGATAAATGCAAGAAAACATTCTCTTAAATGTATAATTTAAACATATTAATGCAAATGAGTGCCGCTATTTACATATCTGCCGGAGTGTGCTATGCTAGGTAGCCAGCGCCACCAGCTGCGAGCGGCGACGTCGGGAACTACGTGCGACGCTCAGCCGGTAAAGCAGCGAGCGAGCTACCGACACCACAGAGCACAGAGCTTTTTATCTGGAATGCGGAGAATGCCACAAATCTGAAGCCAACATAAATATTTCAAGCGTCACCCAAATTTATGTGTGGTAGCATCACATACTGTTAGTCATACATATTTTATGTAGGTATGATGATTCAATTTTTTAAATAAATGTACAATAACTTTCATCAAATTTCAAATCATATTCATTAATTTAATTCATTCAATAAATATGAAGTTCATGTACTTACCTAATTTATATTTTGGGCCATTATGTAGTGTCTATGAACTACCGTTTTTAATCATGCGTGTTTGTGCACGTTTGCAGAACTGTGAATTTCGCTTGTGCAGTCACAAACAGTTCTATGTGACTGACGGACTGACCATTCGTATTCGTACAGCAAACAGCAGTCTTCTAAGTTCAAGATTGTTAATCTATATTTTAATTGCATGCTTAAACCGTGATAAAATGATGAAAAATTCATAGAACTTGCGTATTAATATTTCTTATAAACCTTTCAAATGAGTTCGTAAAGATTTTTGTAATTTTTTCCAAACCATTTGCAAGTTATTTAAAACAAATGTAAGCATATGCCAAGCATTTTTACATTATCAAAAATATGTTTATTTTCATATTCGCCTCCAAGGCTAATGTCTGGGTACGCCACTGCAGGAGTCTCCAACCGCCTTAAAATAATGCGCGAAGTTGTGAATCATCCTGTATACACCGTGTGTGCAGTAAGTAGCCTCATGCGGTTATTAGTGGACACGGGCAGTACATAATATTTTTACAGTTTACAATGTAAAGCCGCGTACTGACTTGAGCACTTTTGCGCGCACGAACGGTTTGCGCGCAAGAATGCTCTAGTCAGTACGTAGGTTTTGTCTGTGCGCGCACAGTATAAGCACGCACGAACGCTATCCGTCGCTTGTCGGTACATCAAAGAATTTTTGCGCGTATGCTTGCTCAGTGTGGACGTGTATATGGCAGCTAAGAGTTTACGCGCACGTACGTAGCAACTGACAGCAGAGGGAAAAGATTTAAGTTACAAGAAATTGCAATGGAGTGGTCAAATGGTATGGCTCTGCAGTTAATTGATGATTATTAAAAATTCCCAATATTATGGGATCCTAAATATTTAGATCCACTGTTTTTCTGAAATTTTAAGTCACATAATAAGTTGTTACCGCCATATTTTTCTCTGCTTTTATATAATTGAGTAACCTACCGCGCAAATCGTACGTGCGCGCACGGACGTTTGCTCGTACAGACTTATGGCTTTTAATAAAAATTATTTACGTGCGCGCAAATTAGTGCTCCAGCCATTCGTCCAAAAATGCATGCATTGCAGAATAGAAAAAAAGAAGAAAAAATCAAAACGATGGTAGGTTACTCAATTATATAAAAGCAGAGAAAAATATGGCGGTAACAACTTATTATGTGACTTAAAATTTCAGAAAAACAGTGGATCTAAATATTTAGGATCCCATAATATTGAGAATTTTTAATAATCATCAATTAACTGCAGAGCCATACCATTTGTATTTGACCACTCCATTGCAATTTCTTGTAACTTAAATCTTTTCCCTCTGCTGTCAGTTGCTACGTACGTGCGCGTAAACTCTTAGCTGCCATATACACGTCCACACTGAGCAAGCATACGCGCAAAAATTCTTTGATGTACCGACAAGCGACGGATAGCGTTCGTGCGTGCTTATACTGTGCGCGCACAGACAAAACCTACGTACTGACTAGAGCATTCTTGCGCGCAAACCGTTCGTGCGCGCAAAAGTGCTCAAGTCAGTACGCGGCTTAACCTGCATTGTCAGAACCACAATCGGTCACAGAACGGTCATTTTCTGGAAATAAGTATTGTATTGTTTTGAATTGATGAGATAAATAAAGTCATAATTTCGTTCGCGGAAAAATGTAAAACACAGTTATTGGATGAATGAGCTCCTTTTTAAATTATCCAGCTCTATTCATAAATAATGATCACTCGCTGTGGAATAATCGAATCGTAAAGTCATGTCGTCTGCCGCCATTATCGAATTAATTTTTAAATTCGTTTAAATATGCAAATCCGTTTTGCTGATTTAATAATACCGAAATAAACGCAGTTCCCTGTAGAAGAAAGAAAAGACTCGGAGAGGTTCAAGCGTATGAGAAAGTTTCCGAATTGATTATCAGGACAAACAGACAAGTCTCGCGGGGCCGAACTCGCCCAAAGTTAAATTGAAAGCGGGCGAACTGAACGCTAAGATGTCGGCGTAATGAGCAAAGTGCCAGACAAAACGATGGGGAAGAGAATCATTCCAATATTAAACAACACTAAAACATTACTTGATTGTTCTGTGCTTACTTTTTATGGTACTAACCATTTAAAGCCCTGATGTTCACACATTATTATTATAATTGCTTGTCAAAGAAAAGCGTCGCTAAATAAAATCTTCGGCGAGCCTTGGAAATAATAATTTGTAATATAGTAGCCGCTCGGTTATGTGAATACTTAATTATATGAATAATCAACAATCCACTATTTATAGTTAACAGTCAAAATTTAACACATGAGGTTCTATAGAGTGAACACAGTCAATTTCGATTATGTGAACAGCTCAACATTGTTTGGTACAAAGTACAGGTCAACTTGGTACCTTGATAGATAAACTGCGACTTCCCCCTAATACTTTTAGAACTGAATTATCTATTTTTAAGCCCATACAAAAGTAATATTTTTTACCTTGATAATGTACTTGTATTGCGAAAATATAGAGATATGGCCGGTATGGTATTACTAAAATGCTTGAGTGCTAAGCCAGTGCAAAAAGAAATAAATAATTATCTTATGTATTCGAATAATATTAAATGATGGATATTACAATACATTTTCGATTAAATGAACAATTCGATTTTATGAATTTTTATTAGTTTACATAACCGAGCGCCTACTGTACTTCCATTTGGTAATTTCAAACAAATGAATTTCATCTTTTTCATGATTCAGAGCATGAAAGAATCCTCAAAGAATCCATGTGCGAGTTTAAGTACAGCTCTCTGCATGTGATGACGTAGGAACCCGGAGTTTAGCGGTACAAGTCTTTCGGCCGGCAGTGTGTGATTGTCGTAAAATTGTAAAAACTTCTTGCAATTAAATCGCACTCAAAAGCTGACCACTTCATCGTCTTAAATGTAGCCCTGGTTGCAAAAGAATCTCTCCGTTGTTACTTTGAATTTCAAAGCTCGTTCACTGCACCAAGACGAATCGGTCGAAGTGGTTTAGTGGTTGAGTTTCACTATAATGACATCTACCATTTCCAGCAAAAAATGACAAGTAATTTTGTTTGTTAAACGCTTGCTGAAGATTATTTCGCGTAAAATTCAGTATTACGGGGGTAGAAAGTTTTGTTTTGATAACATTAGGTAATTTCAGATGTCGCTGGTTACTCGTTAGCGAATGAAAATTAGGAATGTAAGAAATTTCCATGTTTTAATGAGAACCGCGCTGGGCCGCTTATTGAGTTAGGTACGGCGCAGTGTTTCACAGTCTTTTGCAGCTTTATTGCATGTAAATTTTCTATTATGATTATGCTTTACAGCTCCTCTGTTAGCGTGCTTAACGGCCTTGTAGGAAATTTACGTTGAATTCGCACATGATAATATTTTGTAACCCGGTAAGATTTACGGTTTGAGTAGTCGAGTAAAAGCCGTTTAACTGTTTTATTTTCTAACTAACGACCTTGCCTACTTTTCGACTTGGTTATATGTCATTAAAATATCATTTCCTTGAATTATTACTCTGGTATTATCGCCGTTCTTTTGTTTTTTATGCGTGGGGACCAGAAACTTTACCAACTCAATTATAGCACATAGCACTTCACCTTCGAAAAACCAACGACAAGTAACTAGTATACGTCATTCAACGAGAGTTTGATTAGGTAGGTATTTGGGAATTAAAGTTAACTACACTAGACATCATATTAAGCTCTGTTCACATATGGATTATTTGATGAGTTTTTTCATGCTTTTAAAATCTGCACGGAAATAATAAATTTACTATTTTCTTCAAGAATCATTATTTGAAGATTCAATTTAACGGCACTGCTATTTGACAGGCAATTCACAATTGTTTTTTTTTCAAAACTAAGAAGCAGTAAAGAATCTTCGATCCTCGAAGAATCCTTGTGTAACCATAGTTTTAAGGTTGCCTTCATTAACTTGAGTATAGAATACTATATATTTTATGCAACACCTCTTAATAAAAGCATCATAACTATGGTGTTTTTAAACAAGAAAATAAAAGATTGCCAACTAGTGGCTTCGATCAAAATTACCCACTTGTGGGTAAATTGTTACTTTGCATGTTGGAAGTCACCATAGTAACAATATTTTAGGTTGGAACATAATATTTTTAAAATATTTAAGCAGATAATCAGAGGTGTAGTATAAAACGTTATACTTCACACATGGGCAAAAAGGAATGACCCAATCGAGAAAATTATTTTACTCATCCTTCGGCCTCGTGAGTTAAGATTTCCCTCGTGGGTAATTCCTTACTTTGCCCACTTGTAAAGTAAATAACTATCATTTACGACTAAATAAAATAATTAATGTCTCCTTCGTTGTATTTACTTCCGAATAATCGCATCTCCCACTAATGTATAAAACAGAAGTGCGGCACCTCGCAAAATAAAACCCCCCAGAAAATACCAACACAAGGCGATAAAACCCCCTAAGTTGCAATAAACTCGGTCGGTGCGGCGGTGAAAAGATTGATTTTGGAATTCGCTGAACAACGAACACTATCCGAATACATCTCGAGCTTTATACCAGACAATAAAAGCTCGTGACGTCGGCGCGAAAGCTCAGTTGATCCTCGTTTTATACAGAAAATGCTGTGTAAGTAACGCTTTACTGCAGAGGCTACACTCGCCGCATCCGAATGCCTGATAAATAAATTATCACGGGGTAGAGTTGGATAAAACCGTAATTGCAATTGAATACACGGGCTGATGCACTTGGAGAATTTTTTTTATAGTCTAGGTGGATCTACTATACCTTTTACCAGATTTGGGTGTAGCAGTACCAGTATGTGCGGTCATCAGTCGTCAACTCATATCATAAAAAATTGTTGTATCTCTCAAACCGTTTTATAAGCTGTGTTTAGGTGTACATAATCACGCCTTGGGTGTGATAGTCATATATAATATTTTTTCGTGTGTGCGGTTACCAAGCGTCATAGATATTAGGGAAGTAGAAGCTGCACGTATTGAACTGTTTTTGTAACAAGTGCCTACATAATCTTTCACGACTTTTACCCAACTTGGGTGTGGCAGCCAACAGTAATCGTCAACCGTCAAATCATTCATGGGTATTAGTGGTGAGTTCACTACAAAGAATTTGGATTCAAATCTTAGTTGCCATATATATAACACACTAATAACACGAAAATAATGTATAAATTTTATTTTTAAAAAATTATGTTTTTTAGTAAATTGAGAAAGAAAATTTTCTGTGACGTCATTATCTTGAACAAGAAGAGTTAAGCATATTAAGAATGTAACCTGTGGTTAGCAGTTTTAGCTCTCTGCACAAGCTTAGCGTTCACTAATTGAGTCGTTGCTATGGCTTACGGCCAGTCATTTGTTCCAGCTTGCTCTATACGTCACATTATTCAATTTTCATTATTTGTTTTGGACTTGTTAGTAAAAAATTTGTCAAAATAAAAAATAGGTGTCCAAAAGATATCTTTTCTTTAAAAATATTTAATAAAAAAGGTCATGCAAGTAGTCCATTATTATTTAGTATAGACGAGTGGACTGTGCACTATAGGGAAGATATCTGTGCTGTTATACTGGAATGTGAACCAAACTGGATTCTAATCTGAATCACGTTAGGCGCACTTAGAAAAACAAATTTCAATGAAATGGTTGTCGCGGTTGATCTGTGCGAATTACTGATAAAATGTGAGGCTGCCACACCCAAGTTGCGTATTTTACGGCTTAAATTGGAAGAAACAAACGAGTTTTTTTAATTATACACCTTTCTGAGCCACACTATTGAAATTCCTTCTTGCTCACTAAAACTCAAAAGACGCCATTCAACCCTTTCAGATCCGCCATCCGCCCCCTTTATGTTGCGGTTGCTTCCGTCTACACTTCCGTTTTTACCCCACAGTTAATTCTATTCTACCCTCACGCCTTACCCCTTACGCTAGTCCCGTGTAAAGGATTATGAAGATTGACTTTAATTTCGCCCGAGTGATAATATGTTATGACAAATTGTAAACGTTCCGAGCTGAGTTGGCAGGTTGATGTGGTTACGGTGGGTTCACCCATAGGAAGAACGGAGAACTTTGCCGCATCCTAACTTTGCAATGTCATTTTAAAGTTAATAATACTGCAAAAGTGCTTTCGTGCAGAATAAACTGTTAATCATTGACTTCAAGATAATGTTTTTATAAACATTTAATAGACAAAGAATGGATCTACAGATGTGTTTTTGACAATTTTAATAATAAATTTGTATCATGAGATAAAACCGAGTAAAGTTTGTATAAATTTGATATTTTAACGAAAATCGCATGACACGAATAACAGCCAATGGATGAATGGATTACAATAATAGTAACCATGGTTATATAAAAATTTAGCGGAAATTTTAACTTAACTGAAATCACTGAAATTAATAAGCGGAAACTTTACTGTTATAATGACACTTTGACATTAAATTACGAATTGGTTAAATTGTCATTTTGAGTGTAAATAAGCAATTAATAAGATAAATAATAAAATAATACATACATTAGTAAAAAAATCATATTATAGGTCATAATTTGATTTAAAAAAATGTTTTTTTTTCTGTAACTGCTAGTGCCACGTCAGCGACACTTTTAAACTGGATAGGTCTGAATCTAGCTTTATGACTTATTTTGCACGCATGCTTTCTGCCTAAATTTCGGATAAACGATGTAACCTTACAATGAAAATTATGGTACACAACACAATGAAAATATTTACATTCCTAATGGCCTTATTTTAAAAATTATGTCAAATAATTTATTTTGCATAAAATTTATTGCAATTTGATGAAGTTTTCTATCTCTTCTTTCACTACTGCAAATTATATATTTATTTTCAGGTATTCTTTTAGCATAAGGCAATCTATACAAACTACAATAATTCTATTGATATATTATTTATGCCTATTGCTTGTTCCTATTTGTAGACATTTTTGCAGATAAAGTGCATAAAAATGACTATCTAAAAACGGTTTCGAGCGCGACCTTAATAATTATAAGTTCTGAAAATTTATACCAATCTTAATCCTTGTTGAAATAAAATTTTACTATTCTTGTACTGGCCATAAAACACTCACTACCTTACTACATTTTGTGCTGGATTTTAGGAGGTATGAGTTTTATTTCAATTGCAAAGCAGTAGTAATCTCTTCAAAATACGTTGCTTATCAATATCAGCAATTAAAGCCGTTACATTTCTGTTGGGTTGTTAACGGTTCCGATGGTCCGATAAATCTCCTAAACGAGAAAATGTTCCGAGGGGCGATTGGGAGCAGATAAAGAATAGCAAGTATTTAATTTGTCGCATTTTTTGTATCCATCGAAGCGTCAATAATCCAAATACACTTCCAGTGAGATTTTTTCTTTGAAGGTTTTTCGCCACTCGCGAACAGGATTGAACGATTAGAGGTAGTTTTACGTGGATTTACTTCCTTCCTCTTTCTCTCGTCGTCGTTGTCATGACAACGGGGTGGCTGTTTCCACGTTAGCTGCGCATGCGCACGGTGTACACCCCTGGACCGAGATCTGATAGGGGTGAACAAATTATCGCATGATGGATCGACGCATTTGCATAATTTGATTTGACCGCTCCACGGCATGGCAAATAAATTTTTTCCGTTTTGCTCAATCATTGAGGGCCATTTAATACTTAAAGCCCTATTCACACAAAGATTCTTTTATGCTTCTGAATATTGAAAAATTTAACCTATATCCTGTTTTATATAACGAAAGAATTTTGACAGTTAATTTTAGAAGTTTGGTTTACACCAAAACATTTTCCATGTAAAGAAGTGCTAATAGTTCACAAAACCGTAACAAAAAAATACATAAAAATAGCCAGATAAACTTTAGAAACGACAAAACAAGAACAAATAACGAGCAGCTCTTACAAAAAATGAAATCAGATGAATTGACATAACATTTGAATTTTGTTTGTGTAAACCGCTCTTGACAATAGCACGTAGCAACTAATAGAATCACAAGAATCTATGTGTCAAAATTCTTTCGTTATTTCAAACAGGGTATAGTGAGAATTACTTGTCAAATAGCGGCGCCGATAAATTGAATCTCGAATGAGTCTTGGAACAGAGGAACCTTCAAAGAATCTATGTTTCAACTGTTAACTAGGATGTCATGTGTTTAAAAAAATTGTAGCAACCAGACATTCTAAAGGATAGATTTTTGTGCAGTTAAACTGAAATGTGTACCTACTTAGGACTGAATTTATGAATCTGAGTTATTGGATGCTTTTCAAAGAAAGCATCTCCATTGGTGGATGGTGGTTTCCGCTGTAGTTTTGGCCAATCACAAGCTCGTTTGTAATTAAAAGCAAAGAAGGATTAGCCCAGCAACATGCAGAATTGCATATCAGACAATCTGTATTCCGTGGATTTGGCAATTCGGCGTTCGGTGCACTATTACATGCGAGCGGACTAATTCCTCCATTCATACCGGTAAAGACTTAATAGAGGCCAGGATCTAGTAGTCTTACGGTAATCGAAAAACAAATGAATCACAACTTTCCCAATTACAACAACTGGTATTTGGAAATAATTAGAGAGAGGATTAATCCGGTAAGCGCATTAAATTTATTGATAAATGGAAAGTTTTAAAAATATTACATTCATTATATTACCCTCTTCGGATGTAGCAACCTCACACAATGTACATCTTCAATATACAAGGATGATTCACAACCAGACATGTACAATTATTACGGTAATGTATTTTTGTTTGGTAATTTATCGTTGGTATTTACTGACTTTTATTACGATACCAGGTAATTAAAATTATAAATTACTGAATAATATTTATAACTGTAAATTATCAAGAAATTACCGTAATGTATCTACAGATAAATTAACGAAACATGATAAGTAAATAAGTATTATTAATGAATTTTACAATATTAAATCTCAAATAGAAATATATGTCTTAAACTAAAATATATTTGAGCTTTATTGTGAATGCATAATTATTTATAAAAAAAAACAAATTAAAAATATAATTCTAGCAAAAACATTATTTTGTAAAATTTAATAACGTATTTTATTAAATTTTTGGTAATTTACGGTAGGTAATAAAAATTTAGTAAATTACGGTAATTCATTTCGTAATTTACCTGGTAATTTACACATTTACGGGCGTTCACAACTTCGTGCATTATTTAATATAGTATAATCAACTTATATCACGGAACAAAAATCATTCTTTTAAAATTCGTAAATTTAAGAGCAGTTTTCACAAGAAGTACATTTTTAAAACCACTAGATTGATTGTATAATGAATATCTGATTAGCTATGAATATGAAATAAAATTAAATTTTAATTAGCAATGGCAAGAATAATAAATTTATAAAATTCCAATTGAAAACTGTAACCCAAAACGGTTTGAAACCTGGAAACTAAAATTGTGAATTATGAAAAAATTCTTTCAGTTCCGTAAATTAGTAAATTGAGCACTATATTATGCCATTAAAATATAAGCACAATGTTGTGAATTTCCGTATAATATTATATATTGTGTGCGACATATGGTTATTGAAAGATTTTTGTGCAGTTAAATGTGTACCTGACTGGATCGAACCTTAGATGTCAGAACTACAAAATGCACTTAACTAATAGATTTATTTTATGTTCCATAATAAATTAAATAAAAAGAGTGTCAAAGCGAGCATAAAAGCAAGTCATTTTACTCATGAAAATGGAAGGTATTCGATGCCCTTAAACGCCTTAAACCGACCATATGTCGACTGTTAATGTAAAAAATAATGAAATATATATTTAAGTATTATTAACGTTGTGACCTAGTTAACTAAATTGATAATTTGTACGTTACTTAATTGAAATGTGCACGATCTTTTAAGGTATAATTACGTTTTATTTTAAGCCTCCTGCTGAAACGTGTTTTCAGAATATTTAAAAATATGCAGGTGGAGCAAAAATTGTATTGCAAATTTAATAAACATGTGAAATGTACAATGCGTTCAATAAATCTGAAATTAAAATAACATGAAAACAATAGCACAAAAAACAAAACATAAACTCATATCAATAGCTGCTATTTTATATACATCCGTGTTGAATAAATTAATGTATAAAAACTGTTGTATTAAATTCGTCAGCATGGCTCATTTAAATTGCAAATAATAGAACATGTCTGTAACTTGCTAATATAATAATCATTTATGCAATTAATTGTACGTTGAATATTACAAATATATACAACCCATAATATAAAATATTTAACCAAAACGATGCATTAATATCAAATGTAATGAAAGTTTAATTTGATTGCAAAAAACTTAAAAAACTATATAATGATACGTTTGGATTATATACTTTTTATTGCTAATTTGTTTAGTTATGTAATTAGCATATTATTACCCATAATTATTGCAGATGCAGTATTTAATTAAGCAAGTTTACAGCTGCCATTTAACATGTCTTACGTAAACGTAAATTGGATTAACATATAAGTTTTAAAACAAAAGCTATGAATTTATTAGCAAAATTATATCAAGTCACAAAACACAAAAAATAGTTGTTAGTGGATAGTACATCATAAAGGAGATTTTTGTGCAGCTCAACTGGAATGTGTAATTCAAAAAAAAAAAAAAATTAAATTTACTAACATAGCGAGTGTTTTGAGGCCAGTACAAGAATAGTCAAATTTTATTCAACAAGGATTACGATCAATTAACAGTTGTGCCTTTTTAAAATTTTAATACAAAAATTGTACCTACATTATTATAAAAATTCCGAAAAATAATAAAAAATTTCTAATTTATGCATATATTATACGGTTATATCTCATGATAGAAAATATTTCAAATTTTAAAAAGGCACATCTGTAGATTAAATATTTATAAAAACATTATCTTGAAGTCAATAATAAACTGAATGTTTACTCGGAACGAAAACACTTTTACAGTATTTTTTAACTTCAAAATGACATTGCATAGCTAGGATGCGGCAAAGTACGAGTTTCGGTCTAGTTTCGGGTAGTCGTGGCAGTGGGAAAGAGATGAAACAAAAAGAAGTTGACATCGCCTATTTAGGTAATATTCTCATAATCCTTCCCTTTTATTTGTCAAACAGGTATGTAGATCTATTCAAGTTGATACACAAATAGCAAAGTTGTATGTAGTCGGTAGCTCAAAGTGAAGTGTTTCGTTATTGCAAAGTCGTGATTGTTTTGTTCCTGTTATGCAGCCTCAGGTACACGACGGAAGAGTTTGATGTCTTCAGCAGACAAGAGCAAGGTCCTTGTGCAATATGCAAGGATACAAAGATCCAAGATTCAAGGGTGCTTTTATTTTCCAACGTTTGTGAGAACTTTTGCTTGTGAGATGAAATTGTTTGATAAGATGCGCCATATTTGATAGCCAGGGAAATCATAAGAGGAGCGTTTAGCTTTCATTTCCATTGAACTAAATAAATTATCGTTGTAGCCTGATGAAACCCAAACTTTACTCGATATAACGTTGATCCTTTACAGATCCTTTCATGTTTCTGATCTTGTAAAAAAATCACTGCTTTGAAGCTATCACGAAGTAAGACAGGAGATGACACTCTGTTGATTTTAATTTTACTCCGGAACAATCAAATTGGGTGGGAGGCGGGAGCCACAGTGAAGTTAGTGGCGAGCAGTCAGTTTAAAATTTAAATAGATATTACCTTCATTATCTCTAATAGGTATTTATAAACTTTATTTAAGTACGTGGTTTATATATTATATTTTATTTAATTTTGACATAATAATAAAATATGTTATGAACTTATTTTTGTGAGTCTGAAATCTTAAAATAAATAATTTAAAATTATCTAGTCTACAAGTGAATAAATCTTTATTTAAAAATAATAGGTATAGGTAGTTCGAAACTTCAATGCTGGAATAATGAAACTTATTATAAAAATATAAAATACAAGTTTAATTTAATTTTCATTCATATGCTTCAGACTATGTGGCTCCTGCCACCTCTAATTTCGTTGATCGTGGAGTAAAAATTAATGAATTAGAAATTCATTTTTTCAGGGCTCAATTTAGCGGCGCCGCTATTTGACAGGCAATTCCATGATTATTATTCTCAGGATTTAAATGTGTGGCGGAATCCATGTGTGGACAAGTTTTCATAACATTACTGTGTAATGGAAACAAATTGTATAATCCAAAATAATTATCTCTAAATTGTAATGCGCAATACAATCCTAAATTATTGTATGAAATTTCAATAATAATTTGTAACTAATTACAAATATTATGCTAGCAATATTTGAGGTAAATTTCCTGTGTATTATTAATTAATTGCATATATATTACAATCCTGTATTTGACGTATAACTGTTTCATTATTAATAATGGGATAGGTATTTATATGAATTAGATATTATGACAAATATACAATAATTATACTTTGCGATATAATATTATTTTATTAGTTGCAGTATTTTTGAATGAATCTGTGACTAATGGCAGAAAAAATATGGTTGTGTAACAGCTGTGAAAACGATAAATCCATTTGAAAAGATAATAATCCATTCTTTTATTGAATAAAAAAGAACAACATTAATCACATGTTACAAAATAATAATCTACATCGAAATCAAATTAATTTTTTGTTTCTGGCTGAATGAACATGATAAAACGAATGTCGGATTAATTGGTTTTATTACACAAGTTTTTTATGGGAGAGATATTTAGTTTGTTGATTATTTTGTACAAAGCATTATTATAAAGTCAATCATATATGAATTGATTTGACTGAGTGAAATAACGGGTTTATTCTACTCATATAATGCTTTTATTAGATTTATATCGGCATTTTGTTTCATTAACGTCACAATGCCAGTGTATAAATTGGAGGACTTTTATGTGAAATATTTGTTTCGCTTTTTAATCGCTCGTGTAATTTATTTCGCATGTATGGAAATTTATTGTAACCTGGTTATTTTTATACTAGTTTATCTGTTTATGGTAATTTTGTTATGTACGACAAAAACTTGATTAACGGGCTCAGTTTTTAAATAATATCATTTCAGTAAAAGCGAGTGTCGCAATAATTCTAATTAAAATATTTGCACTAGTTATGAATCACCCTGTATTTTATTTGTGTAACTATTTAGTTAGCTGTATTTGGCTGTGTCACACTCACATACTTAAAACTTACTAAATGTGCGTCTGCCACATACAATTTTATTACAGATTTGTATGTATGTATCACGAAGTATTATGATATATGACGGAAGAGAGACGGAAAATGCGGGCCACCTCGAAGCATGCATTTTATGACGATAAACAACGGTATCGATGGTAACGCACGGGCCCTGTAGTGATCTTTATCTCACACAGGGTAAACAGAAAATCCACGAATCTATACAGTATTGCTAAGATACGGAGTATTCACTCCTGTGTTTATATTATACTTCTTGGTATGTATGTAATAAACCAGTGTTTAACTTCTTTTTTGTGTCAGGGTGTAGATATAATCTTTACGCTGTTCCAAAAGTAGCTGAAGCAATTTATTACACAAATAAATCTCCAAGAAACTCAATTAAATTATGCAAACAACCATCCATAAATCCAGGCTAAAAATATTCATACACGATATAATTTACAAATTACTTTACACCCTTCAATGACAACATATGACGGTCCCTTTTGGGGGTTAGATAAGAACTAAAGGACAGAATAGTCCCTTCTCGTATGTAAATGACCAGTTTTCTATCCTCTCTTCGTAAATCTAATTTATGTCCCGGGTGCGTTGTCCATTATACTTTATTTACATCGCTCGTGATAAGTCTTATCTCGCGCCGCCGGGCGGAAAATCGCGGCGAGAGCGCCGCACGTGAGAAAAATATAGAGTCCGTCGGAATTTAATTTCACCGGGTTTAACTTTGTTTAAGAATGCGAGCGCCTAGCGCCCCGAGATCTGTGAATAATTGCCACTGAGAGACGAAAGTTCTAAACGGGTTGCCGTTGCCATTGCCCGGGTTGGCCCCATATGTTGTGCTGGCCAATAAAGGAAATTGACTTTTGGATGTAGAAAGTTTCAATGGCAGATTGATTGTTGACTTGGCTGTTTCGGGTTGTTAACTTTATCCTTACGAACAACTTAACTAGCCAATAAAACTTCTTATAAGTACAGGGTGTTTCTGCACGAAACTTTCATAGATTACCTATATAATTTGATATACTGATTATAGATAAAAAATAATTTTTTCAAAATTCGCAAAATAAGGGTAAGTAGTGAAAATATTAGTTCCATTTGTTTGAACGTCCGTTTAACTGTTTGTTTATTATATTATTTCGATATTATTTATAAAATAAAATTACCTTAAGAGATTAAGACTATCTACAAATAATATTCACGTGCTATGTAATAATTAATAAATACACAGTTAAATGTGTAGGAGATATTTTTATTATTCAATATAATCATGTTTGCAATGTATTAAAAAAAGTTGCCATGGTGCATTTTTTTATCTGTTATGTCATTAATATTTAAAAATACGTTTTGTAATTAAAATATAATAAAATACAGTGTTTCTTTAAATATAGTGTTAAGTGTGTTTATTGTTCATCAGTCGATAAATATCATAATATCAAATCATAACAGTGGTTATGGGCCCAGTTCCAGACGCTTGAAGTGTCTAGCCAGGGATCACACAAGTGTCAAAAATTCGCTACTACAAACAGATAGAAATTTTATTTAAAGTAAAGTTACTTTTGTAAAGCTTAATTCGAGATGTCTGAACATAGATTCACAATGATTAACAAATTAAACGTTGCAAATTATGCATCATGGAGTTACCAAATGAAAATGGTAATGATGGAGTGTGATCTGCTTCTAAATCCTGAGAAAAATAATCCTGATGAGAATCGCCTGTCAAATAGTGTCAAAAGATGAATTTATTATTCATTGATATTGATAGCTTTAAAACAGTGTTTCAAAAGCATGAAACAATCTTCAAAGAATCCATGTGTAATGATGTACTACCTACTTTCTATTTAAAAAACTATTAGATTCTATAAAAATTCCTTTTTATTTTATGACAATATAAAAGCATTATTTAAGACATGGACTGGTAAATTATTAGAATCTTTAAATTTTGTAACTCATTGTATGTATAAAAGCAAATATTAAATATCAAAATAATAAATCTTGATCACAATAGATTAAATCCACAATATGATTTTCGTTTCACGATCCTCCAATTGCCCTACTACATGGCATATGATTTGACACGTGACTCTGCCATTAATCCACCCTAAATCAACCCTAAAAACCCCACAGAAGGTAAGTTGAGATTGAAGCTGCAGATGTCACTTGAGGCGACATCGAATCGCAAACAAACAGGAAAAGCTGTTGTTGATCCGTCACATTACTACGTCTAATCCGCATCGCGTTGCCTGCGGCACGTGTAGGGGGGTGGGGAGATTGTTACCCCTCTAGACGACCATGAGATTGAGGTAATTGCCGTAAGGGGTAGTAGTTGCCACTGCATGGCAAAATTGTTTTATAGTACTATTGCGCGAACTATTTATTTTGGTCTTAGAGAAAAGATGAAAGAAAAATTTCTCAGAAACATCAGTCAGGAATTTTCTCATGCTGATGCTTGCATCCCTTAGGGAATAGTTTGTTTTGATTGATAGTTGTACTGTGTTTAGTGTTCTGTTTGTCGTTACTTATACAGTATTTATTGTTATGGTGTGAAATTCAATACACCAAGCTGTACTAGGTCAAATTGTGTAATATATTATGTAGTACACAAAAATTAGATCCGCCCGTTCACACAGCTGAACCGACTCTTCACTTCAAACGTTGAAACTACCTATAATCTATAAATGATAAACTTCAAAACTTTGAGGGTACGTTCCGATGTCATAATTCTTAATCAAAGACTAAAAATAATTAAAGTCTTTACTTCATTTACTTAATTTGTAACAGCATAACTTAGATTTGGCAGCCTCGCAGCTATGACTTTGATTTTGAGGGATATATCTTTATTCTCAAACAAAAAGGTTTTGTTGACAATGAACATGATATTAGTGGTATAGTGTCACTTTTTGACAAGAAGTTTTTTATTGAATTTTCAAAAAATTATCAGGACATCGCAATGTAGTAGGTACCTATATACCTACCTAACCTACAGTTTTTATTATTTTGTTTTATACCCTGTATTTCTAATTCTAACGCCTTTTAACGACTTTTTAATTTTACTCAACTCGGGTTTAGCAGTTTTCGGTATTATACAATACAATTAAGTTATTAACTCATGGTTGTTATTGAACGATAAAATTATTATTGGATTGTATTTTTCAATTGAATGATTTATAATTTAATAGCTAAAACTCTTAAACTTAAATGCGTTATTTTTTGATAAAAATAAGTGGTACTTAAAAATATCATGAATAAAAATTTATGAAAAGAAAAATGTTGACAAGGAAATATGTCTGCGTAATACCTTCTTAATTTATTTTCATGTTAAAAAGACGTTTAATTTGTATATGTCTTGAATAAAATAAACTTAGTATTCAAGTTATTTTGTCGTTTCTTTTTTATGTCGCGTAAACACCGTTATTTATGTAAAAATACTGAGATAAAAGTCATTTCTTTTCTTGTTACAAGTTCAAAACCTGTTTCATTACAAGTGTTAATTAAGATGTTTTTAACGAATAGACTTTTAATAGATTGGACACGTGAAATAAATGATGTTTAACAGATTGTTTTGAGTATGGAGCCCTCACTAAATAGTGATGTTATATTATCCTCCTAGTTCCGGTCATGGTAAAGGCATAAAGCATTGAATTTGTCCAGGGCAGGCATGCGCAACATTTCCGTACGAATTCTCAAATCACATTAAATAGAATATACGACAATAAATAACGTAAAAAGCAGGCAATAACCGTATTTTCGTTGGGCAAATAAATTCGTGAACGGATTCAGTATGAAATACAGAGTCAGTCGAAGGAGGAAACACGTCTGTTAAATGAAGCATGCTGTAAATCCAATAACTATTATATTATCTTACATTCACGTCAGCAAGCAGTGCGGGGGCGGAGGCGGATGAACCCCCAATTGGGGGAAAATCGATACGGAAAGGAAGGAAAGTCGCTGGTCTGGACGGAACGAGGACTGAATATAAAAATAAACGTGAGTTTCACACGATGTAAGACTTTCAACCCTCCGAAGCGTCTTTGTCGTCCTATCGAACAACGAACACCGTTTTATCGCCGCGAGGTTTCGCAATGAAATGCCCTATTTATAAAATAAAACTTCTACGGATTCCGAATGCTAAACAAATTCACCACCGTCTCATGAATACGAACCAGGAAACGAATGTGCAACTAATTAATTACATATTTATCCTCAAGCAATTCTTAAAGAATTTAGTGTGAATTGGGCATTATGTATTAGTATTATTACGTATACAAGAAATGACAAGGGGATCGTCCCAAAAAACAAGTAACAATTTTCTATACGACTGTTATAGAATGATATCATTCTTCCATCATTTTCAATTATGGAATGGTTACATTCTGTCACTTGTTACGGAATGGATTCATTCCGTCACTAGTGATGGAATCCGGAATGAAATGTGGCGGGTTGTAATAATTAACTTTATTCAATGTTGTTGGTTGGTGGGTACGGGTAGCATTAAAATACGTTTAGATTTAATAATTTATTAATTTTATATAGAATATTATTTTATAAATATATATATTTTTAATTTAATAGTTTTAGGTTATGTTTCTTAATGCAATTAAATTTATAGTCGTAGAGAAAGTATAGTCTGCAACACGTTTTGAATGGCTATTCCGCTCTAGTGGAACCGTGAAATTCGCCTACGGCTCATCTCACAAACTTTCCACTCGAGCTGAATATGCTTCATTCCATACTTGTTGCAGAATATACTATTTTTTGCAAAAATATTATCTATGACTCTTACCGTGAATACTACTCTAAAGAATATCCAAAATTTTAATACTTTTCACTCATAATTTTATTAAAACATTTTCCCGATTAAATTTTGCTCGCTAGGGTGAGAATAGGCGATTTCGATTAAGATTACAGCGCTTTAGCGGTGACTTCAGAAGCTGTCAGATAGACATAAGTACGATGCAACTTTGCAATATACATACACTGTGATAGACTGTAGTATTTGACTAATTTTCTGTATTTAAAAAAATACTTATAGATAATATTGATAAATATAACCATACACGAAGCGTAGTCCTTCAAGATTTAATGTCTATTTGACAGCTTCCAATAACTGTCAACAGATAGAGATCTTTTAGGAAGAGTTACCTATAATCAATGATATCTGAATTTCCTCCAGTCACCTGAAGATGATCGAAAGATCGAAACGCGTCGTGATCAACCTAGTGTCGAGTCTTGTATCCCAGTTAGTGTTGTGTTTGGTTTTTTGCATTGAATCATACGTTTTATCGATCTTTGTATCAAACCTTACACCATGCACTAATCTGGATACATTACTCATTAACGAGTTCATAAACAGAACTATTTTGTTTCATATTACCTATAATCGTTCGAATGAGTGACGTAGTATTGACGTCAGACAACTAAGATTTATAATTAAAGTTCATTTTCAAAAATTGCATAATTTTAGAGGACCTCTTCTAGGAAAAAAATAAATCAGAAAATATGGGATGACCCCATTATGGACGTCACTTTGTGAGTTAATTCTGACTCTATAAAAGTAGGTATAGTTTGGATTCAATTTAATAAAGTAAGAATAATTGGCATTAATAAATAGCGGGTAATTGATGTCCCATTTCCTCCACGTGTGTTATTAATTCGTTGAATGCTACATAACAGTAATTTGATTCTTTTCACGTTTGCAGGTGATTACGCACTGCAATGCTGCACGCACGCATGTCCGGTTATGGAAAGTAAAACCTGCTGCAGTAATTTACTTGTCGATGCTCATTTGTGTGCTAATTTTATACGACAAAAGCTGCCTACGTTCTCATTATCGTTATTCATTTTATATTAATTACGCTAGATTGGCTTTCTATTTATTCAGTAGTTTGTATAGAGTTAATGGAATATTATTGGGCTTTGATTGCTGTCAAACGCAGCGGTTCTCAACAGTATTCCCAGAACATTTCACAGATAATTAAATACAAAAGACATAAGTTACTCTAAAATCAGCTAGAATAATAAATGGGAAGCTAAATTTTATGAATAGTTTATCGTACAATAAATAAATCGAATTAAAAAATGAGAAAGAATAAAACTCTGATCAGCGATGACTGCTGAAAATGCACGTAAAAAAGAATAAAATCTATCCATTTAGTTCAGTTTGATTAGAGTTTTTACCAAAACAGAGTATGTGGGACTCAAGAAAGATATACGGTTTATTCATTTGGTTAAGTTTGTTCAATTAGAGTTTTTACCAAAACCGAGTAGGTATTGGGACTCAAGAAGGGTGTTAAGTTTCATTATTTATTAAAAGGTGATATTAGGGATGCGATGTTATATTGTAGTATGTTGTTTATGGTCTTATTTATTTATTTAGTTTAATTATATGCAGATCAGCGGGTATTTACGTCCATCTGTGCATTTCTTCGCAGATCAGCGCGTTTCAGCGGTCAGCGCGTATCAGCGTTTTATTCATACTCGTCAATAATTAGTTAATATTGACAACTTAGGCTCAAATTTCACAAAGTTATCGTGCACCGGCTTGTAGTTGTAACAAGAACTTGCGCGAGATGGAATTAAAATCAAATTGTGTTTGAAAAAGTATTTTTGATTCGTGATCAGTATGTCATGTATGTAGTAACCATTTATTAATTTATCCTGATGTTGTGAAACATCCTGTACAGTAATAGTTTAGAACTAGAATGCATTTTTACTTAAATTATCAAGACAGAAAGTTAAATACCTTGCAGACAAAAAACTTATTTTTCCAGACTTTTGCCAGATTTTCAGTTTATACATTAAATTTCCTGATTATTCCAGGTTTTGCAGGTCGCTGAGCAGCATGACCGATTTACAAGTGAGGTTGTTAAATATTTCTCTGAAAAAAACTCTAACGGATCTACTAAAAAACTGTCTATCGTCCCACAGTTCAAGAGGTAGATGCAAATAATTAACATAACCGATACCGAGTTGGTTTCACACGCAAAAAACTAATCTCATTGAACGACAGAAGCAAAAACTGGTTCTCTGTAATAGGTTCAGTTAGCGTATTGCAAATAAAACTCAAAGACATATCGACAAAAGGTCGTTGTAATGAATTATTAATACCGGTTTGCAATCCGACGCAGTAATTAGCAACATTTACATATTTATTTGTTAATTAGGATCGAGAGAGAAATTCCTGCAAGCAGGATATGTTAGCATGTTTTGATTAATCGATTGTGACATTTATTTATTACTTTTATATTAAACATTTATTATGCTTGTTGCCAATTTAGTTATACAAAAAAATTTACCTAATAGAATTTCCTGTTCCATAGCATATCCAAACAAAATAGGTAATAATATAACTATAAATCTAAAAATATAATTAAAATTTCTGTCAATTTCTTTAATTATTTATCACGAATCAAACCCTTTTTTTTAAATTCACAAAATAAATTGCACTCTAATTCACGAGCAAATTTTTAGAGTCACTGTTTTGTATATTTAATTAAATGAGCCTTGAGGTACCTAATACAAGTATAATCATTTATCTATTGTACAAATAAATTAATTTAAATTTCGGTAGTGAGGTATTTTAAGTCATGAAACAAGTGGCATTAAAACGTATAGGTACGTCGTTTAGAGTGCAATTTATTTTGCGAATTTTGAAAATAAAAATTGATTTATAATCAATACTATGCCATGTAGTATTATAATTATAAATTTATAATACATTATTTAAGTAATAGATAAATATTTTACTTTCATTTCTTTAAATGGGCCAATTTTCCGTAATTTAACAAATTGGTCTAGTTTACTTATGTAATTTAAAGTATCAATATACCGATAGTAATAGTATCTTATCTCGTTAATGGCTGTATATCAAGTATAATAGGTACATTAATTGATTTAATTATATGTAATTACAATGTTTAAATAGCACTTTGAAATAATTATATTCTACTATTAATAACAATGTTATATAACGATTACCTACATAAAAAGTTATAAAAACTTAGAGTAAACAAAGCTGATAGAATTTATCGTCTTTGAGGGATAATAAGGGTTAAACCACAAGCGAGAGGGGTTGTTTGCGTGCAAGTTTATTAAGATTTACACAGCGCATTGCAAACATGGCTGAACTTTTCCACTATCATATCTCACGCTGAAACTTGAAGTTCAGTTTCAGCGAATACTTTTATGGATTTAATATTCATTGTCTGTTATTTAAGATGGCTCGCTTGACGCTTGATTTATAAAGAAAGAAGAATTATAAAACTGTTAACTAACGATAGAAAATTTTATTTCGTTGCCTATAAAAGACTCTTAAACTTTTCATGAAGCAATAACAATTACCAGCAGCCGTAAAATACAATCAGTGTTACAGCAGTAATTTTCTAGAAATAGAATTAGTGCAATCGGTACAATTACTCGTAAAACACTACATTAATAATCATGCTTCTGGATTTTGAGTAAAATTATTCTGGTGACAATTACTTGTCAAACAGCGGCGCCGCTAAATTGAATCACCAATGAATCTTAAAAAGAAGCATTTCTAATTCATTGAGCTTCAAACCTGTGAATTTGTTTCTGTGATTCAAAAACATGAAAGAATTCTCAAGAATCCTTGTGTAACATATCTTCGCGTCGTTTATTTCCATCTTGTTTTATTTTGGCATTAAATGGCGTGAAAGAATTGTATATAACTGCTGTAATTTTTCGCTGCCAAGTGAGTAGTGCTTGATAAATTGACTACTCAAATACAAGTTATTTTTAGCATTTTCCTGTGCGTTTCAAAGTTGTTAAAAACTGTGAAGTATTTGATGAAAGATTTCAAGTGCTTTGATTTGCGAGCTTAAGTGTTGTTGACGAGATTTTATGACAGCTTCAATTTGCATTAATAATAAGTTAATAAAACACAATCTTAACCTTTATTTAGTACCTGATATTCTAGTTATATTTCTTTTATATCAAAATAAAAACAATTGCTTATTTCAAGCAAGTCTTCGAGGGATGTGGAAGAATTTTCTGCACATGACATAAACTATGAGTGTTTTCGAGAAAAGGAAAGTAGGTAGCAAGGTAGGTAATGTATTTTTTCCACGACAAAAAAAAGAAAGTGTTTTACTCTTAATTGGACAAACAGGTAACTATTCTCCCTTGCTAGCTGCAGAAATAATTCTTATTCCTTATTATTATTTCTGCAACATTTACAGGCTCTTATGTAATAACTGTTTTAATTTAAAACTATTCTTATTCTTAATTCTTATTGTTAAATTTTGTGAGCATAAAGCCACCTTAAAATAGTTTGGGAAGCGCTGTACCCGTGAACAAATGAATCCACAAGAAACATTAACATACAAACAAAATTAAACATTTGCTTCGCTCGCAAACTTCTCCTCTTCTCGGAAAACAAATCCGACTCATTCTTCAGCGCTTAATTACATAAATAAAAGCTTTGCAGTTAAGTTCGCATGCGATATCTTTATTTGCCAACAACAGAATTATATTCATTAGCTTTCGCTTCGTAGTTCGTACAGACTTCAAGTGTATTATACTTATTACACAAAGTGGTTTGAATTGTGACGAGCGACTATCATTTTGTGTTTACTTGACAAAAGATGAATTGTTTAGAATAATACAGGATCAAGTTGCGGCAGACGCGGAATTCGCGGTGGAACAAAAAGTTTTGTAAGTCAATTAGATTTTCTTTTGTGAACATATTTGAGGTAGAAAAACTTTGCCAATTTAAAATTCCCCGTTACATTTTTCACGCTTTAATTTTCACAACTTTCTACCAGTATATTAATTTGGGCCATAAAAACATTTGGGTACAGTTAGATTATTCATTTTTTTTATTATAAAAAGATTATGTTTTACTTTCAAAACATTGACACATAAAATAACTTACGAACCACCACAGGCTTTAATGAAATAATTACAGAGTGAATACAGGCTGCTCGCTTCGCTCGGAAACTATCTGCCCTGTTCACACAAGGTTTCTTTCTTTCTATCAGTCAAATGAGTCTTTAAAAATAAAAATTTCTAATTCATTGTTAGCTTCAAAACAGTGAATTTCTTTTTCTCCAGGATTTAGAAGCATGAAAGAATCCACAAAGGATCCATGAGTAAACAGGTCATTTTAATGGGCTACTTGCATGGTGTACTTGTACTTACAATGAGATGTTTATCACGATGAATTTAATGTTAGGGCTAAAACATTGGTAAAAATATAAATGTTATTTTTAAAAAACTAGATGTTCTTTTTAGTAAATAGAGAAAGAAATTTTGCTGTGACGTCATTATTTTGTATGTCACATTACATTATTATTAAATTTTCATTAATTATTTTTTGTGAAAATAAAAAATACGGGTCACAAATTTGTATCTTTTCTTCAAATATATTTAATAAAAAAATTATGCAAGTATTTAAAATATGTTTCTTTGGGCGCTGTGCGTAAAATCTTGAATGTATATTTTCAGTGTATAATATCTACTGGGTGGTATATCCTCTTAAGGCAACAGCACGGCATCTGTCAATGCTCCAATCAGCTGTCAGTAAAGTTGTTGTCATGTAGCTTACATCTTCCATCCTGTCGTGTAGCCTGCTGTGTCAGTCAAGTGATTCTCGACTTCAGATCTCTTTCTAACGTGTGTTAGATGTCACGAGAGAAGCTTCTGTGATCTACACAGCAGATCCTGTTTGCTCACATTGCGTCAAAACACAGAAAATAAAAATTATGATGTTTAGTAAACAAGAAAAATTTACATGTTTACCTATCTTATAAATTATTTTATATAACTGTTTCAATATTGCCATTAACTCTTTCTTATAAAAAAACAAGTAAATATATTCTCAAGTATTTACTGTATTTTTATTCTTAATACCTATGCAAATTTGATCTTAAAAATGAATTTTGTTTTCTATGTAAATATTATGTAAAACTTACTACTTAAAGTAAGACATTCAAATAAATTTATGGCCGTAGCACAAGTTTAAAAGTTTTCTTTCTACAATGCATTTAAATTCAACCTCATACGTTTTCTCAAATGTTGCCAGAACTTGTCATATTATTGTTGACTTCAAGCCAAACACAACTTCTTGATGTATTCGGCACATTGAATGAAATTATGTCTCTAACTTCAAACGACAATTATTTTTATCTTACAACAATATTGTGTAATGTAAAGTTCTTGCCAAAAACAATTTCATTTAAATTCACAGATGTTGAGTTTGTTTGAGTTATGGCGAATTTGGTGATCCGTGAAGAACGGTAACGTGGCAATTTGTCTCTTGGAAATTGATAAATTGTTGGACTGTTTTAGAAGTGCCAAATACATAACAACGTTGGTTTTTGTTCTGGTCATGAAAAATAGTTGTTTGTTATAAAAATTAATGATTTTATACCAGGGACTCGAATCGAACCGGAATAGGAACGAAAACCGGAACGAACCGCAGCTATTTTAACGAACCACGAACCAAATCGGAGTCGAATCGATGGTTGAGAAGCGATTCGGAACGTTTTAAACAAAGCATTTAAGTATTGAAATTTGACGTTTGTGCTATTACAATTTTTATTAAAATTTTATGGTATTTTCTATAGTTTAGTCATTTTTTTGACATTTATTTTAGTCCAAAACTGAAACGAATTTTTTAAATGAATTGCTTGTTATTTTATAAATCATTGAACCGAAACCGGAACTTAAATCGTTGTTTTGAAAACCGCTAACCGGTTCATTTTAAGAAAAAATATGAAAGCCGCAACAAAACCGAATCCTATAAAGCACAGTAAACCGCGAACAAAACCTGAACCGTTATTTTGTGCAGTTCGAGTCCATGTTTTAAATGTAATCAAATTGATAAATCAATGATTCAGGATTCTGTTCGATCAGTAAAAAATTTATTATTACCGGGAACCGGGTACGGATGGTTCATTTTAACCGATAGCGCATGGATGCATATTTTGAAACTCTAGATTTAGTAAATTATATTATTAACTATAATTAATTATTATTAAATTAATTAAATTAAATTAAATTTCGGATTGTATTGAAACCTTGTAACCTGGACTATACGGTGTCGTAGTTTAATTTCAAAACAATTTTTCGAGTCAAATTGCTGTCAGGGTACAAGGTTGAGATGTCAAATTTATTCGGAGCAAATAAAATGCTCGAGTGTAATTCAACGAGATAATTTAACGAATTTTTTTGTTCTTTTACACAAATATTCTCAAAATTGAATTATTTCGTTGGCAAATATTAGAAATATGAAGCAAATGACATTTAAGTGTTTTGTTTGGTTGTTACGATAAAGGTACCTATATAAGGTTTTATCACTTGCAAAAAGTGACCTTCCTTTTTATCCGCTGTCAAAGCGATAAAATTGTGTTTTGTTTATGACTCACTTTATACAGGAGTGGAATTATCCTACAAATTTCAAATAATTTGGTTGCATCACTTATAAAAATATTATTTGAGTAAAAATTAACTTATTAAAAATATTTTTATTCCTGCTGAATTCTTCAACGAGCTAGAACTCCAAAACTGTAAAAGATAACTGAAATCTGTTTGCGGCATTGGATTCAGCAGCATTTAATTGTACTAACTAATATTTTTCAGCAGTTTGCAATTCCTGTAAGACAAATGGCGGGCGTTTAAAAAACATCTGCTAAAATTTATTTTACAAATTTAAATTAAATATTCACGGTTACGGTTACAAAGTAAATCTTTAAATATTGAACAAAATCACATCAATGTATATTGACAAATATAAAAATGTTCATATGATTATAAATTTCATTGCGTTTTTGTTTAATATTTACAATTTTATAGATCTGTAGCAACTATTGATTTTCACAGAATCCCTCTATATGAAGGTACCTTTAATAAGTATATGTCAATCATTTATTAAAACGTTCATAAATATTAAAAATAAACTTCTTTTGCTCTGGCTTCATATAAAGTTTGAATTCCCGCTCTGGTTTCAGGTCGCAGTAAAAACCAGTGATTTATTTAGTGTTTACATGCAGCCGGAGGTAATTGGTTCGGGACAGAGGTGCCATTTACACGGCCAGTAAAATAGAGTTTACGCTCGTTACGGCAAAAGCTTTTATCTTTCCGAGTTGAACTGCACAGCGTAGAGTTATTACATCGAAACGGCCGACACTTTCCCGACTCGTTATTCGACATTCGAACCATCATCACACAGGATTTATAATCACCAATCGCGGTGGCTGGGAGATTATCATCAAAGGGGGATGCCGATGCCACGATATGACAAGCTGTTTACAACCAGAAATTTTGCAGAAAGGTTTGAATAACATTACACTGAAAAATATTTCAACGTCACAGAATATTTGTTACGAATCTGTCATCTATATAATTATATTATAATATTTTCGCACATATTCGTTACCACGATCACGATATTTGTGATAAATTTGTATTTGTGTATTGCGATCTCATTTTTACCTTAAAAACGTTGGTTTGTTTTATTTTTGACGTTAGTACAAGTTGGTTTGTTTTGATGTAGAATGGCTGCTTTTTCTCTGTTGGAAATAATTAGATACAATGATACAAACGGATTTAACTATTCGAAATATTTGCGAAATTGTATGTAAACATGTATTATTTGTGTAATATTATATTATACTTTTGTTTAAGGATGAAAACGTATATTTTTGCGTACTTCCATTTCAATAATACTCTAACATAAATGTTAAAATTTTACCAAAGCGTTTCACAAGTTAATTTAAGTTACCTAAGAAGTACCGTAACATACCTAACACCACGGTAAACCTGGTTTAATTTTGGAACATTCCCTTAGTTACATTTACAATTCGACATTGATAAATATATGATTAGATTATTGATGTATTTGCACATGAATAAAAACTAAACGACTTTTTTAATGCTGTCTATTAACAAAATGCCTGTACATATTGTGTAAAAATAGCGGTTCCCAATTCGTATGATTTCATGCGTAATCTGCGCCACTTTAATTCCATTTATTCTGTTTTTCATTTCCCAAATCCGGATATGGAAGCAGTAAACGATAACAAACAAAACGCCGAGTTTTTCACAGCGGGGCATAACGAATCAATTCACTTGTCAGGCCGGACAAAACACTCCGCGCATTTAAAAGCACAAAAACACCCAAATTTATAGCGTTAAATTATCTGCCATGACAAAAACTTTAATCAAGAACAAGCGCTTCAAACAGACAACGACGAAGACGCAAAGACACCGAGGGGAAGATTTTAATTTGCGCTCAACTAATTATAGTCAACAACTCATGTTTCAATCCAAACAGGTATACACATTCCAGTTTAAGGTGGTTGGCTTCTAGCCGTTAAAATGGTGAAAAGTATGTTTAGTTTTCCCATTATTAAAATTGAGAAAAGATTAAACTTTTCGAATTAACTATAAGATATTTTTGAAAATTTTTGCTCCAATGCCAGTTTTTTTAGTTTATTCTTCAATTTTTTTACGTGCATGGCTAAACATGTCCAATTTTGTGAATATTTCATGTGTATTTTATTACAATCCTAGATAAGAATTCTAAAAAGAGGCATGAGCAAAAAAGGGCAACTTCAAACTTTTCGAAAACGTCTTATTTGTTGAAAAAATCTTATTGTTTAAACCAATTTTATGGGGAAAACTGCATGTTGTTTTTCGCTATTTTGACGACTGATGTTGATCCATGGCACTAATAGAACGAAGTTATCCCTTACCATATAAAAATTTGTTTTTGTTAAAATGTTTTTTACGTGTACATTCTTCGTACAGAATGCTCTTAACGGTTGGTAACCGAACCGAACATACAATAAAATATATATTTATACCTACCTATGATTTACACATTTACAGTATTATGAGACTGCCATACCCAAGTTGGGTAAAAGGTATGTATAGTGTATGTATGTACCCAAACATCATCGTTAAATAAATAAATTTGTAATGTACCTTATTTATAACCATCATCCAACTACTCATTTTTACTTCCTTGTACGAAGTAAGGAAGTATTGTAATCGCGAAAAATTTCGGTTCTCAGATTTTGACGGAAATATCCGTTTTGACCTTTTCTGAATCCATTATGACTAGTTTCGACGTGACGTCTGTACGTACGTACGTACGTACGTACGTACGTACGTACGTACGTACGTACGGACGTATGTGTGTCGCATAACTCAAATACGGTTAGACGTAGAAAGTTGAAATTTTGTATTTAGGACTGTTATAGCATCTAGTTGTGCACCTCCTATTTTTGGTTTCAGTCTACAAACCGGAAGTAGTACTTTTTAAAAATATTTCGATAAATATTTAATTTTAGACAATTTTTTTTATTTTAAATGAAAGATTATGTGATTATTACCTACAATCGGTATTTTATAAATATTTTTGTATCTGCTATCATTTAAAAATAATTAAAGTATATATTTATAATTTATAGTATTTCGGTATCTTGTAGTCCATGATCGATTAACATTTGTTACTACGTAAAATTTAAATGATTATGACATGACAGTGACAATAGTAAAATATGCTTTATATCTTCTTCTGCAGTTTAAATCAAATGACTAAAATATATTTGTGAGTATACTAGTATAATAAGTTAAAAGAATTTTTAATATTATTTTACATTTTAGTTATTAAGAAAAGTATTAACACACAAGGCGTACAAGGAAGTCATGTGGTGTCCACGTCAGATTTTTATTTCAATAATTTAGTTGATAAATCAGACAGTGCTGTTTTTGGTTCCCGATTTGATTAATAATCTGTAATTTTTTCCATCTCTCCCTAATTTATCACTGATCAGCGGGTGCAGGTAAATTGATGAAAAAAATTATGGTACTCTCGATGATGGATCGAGTTTAGAAGTTGTTAAATAAAAACTTCAAACAGTCAAACAGTGCGCAGATATCAATTAATTCAAATAGAATAAATGAGCTAATAAATCAGGTGTCAGTTCACACAATATGAAGTCATAAATATCAAATAAAAAATTCAATACTTCCAGCAGAAGCTGTAGAAAATAAATTGCTGTTCAAAAATAATAATAATAATCCTTTTAGCGTCCAAACTATTGAATACCTACTAACTTATAATGTTTACACAACGATTCTTTGAGTATTCTTTCATGCTTCTAAATCCTGAGAAAAATAATCCTGGTAAGAATCTTCAATGAATCTTGGAAAAGAAGAATTGCTAATTCATTGATAGCTCCAAAACAGTGAATTTAATTTTTTCCAGGCTTCAAAAGCATGAAAGAATCTTCAAAGAAGATTGCATAAACAAAGACACAATACTGAATATTTGTAGCATTATATTTTCCTTGAATTTTACAGCAAATGAGGCCTTAAAATACTTTCACCAACAAAAATATTTTAAAATAATTATCTTGCGCATTTCATTATTGTAATCAATGTTTCACATATTCCATTGTTGGTATCAGAAATTATTAGTTATTTGAAGAATAAACAATAATAATAATTATTACCTAGGTACTAGTTAACTAGTTACATGATTATAGATTTCAAAACAGACACGATATACTGAATATTGTAACAACCTATTCCACGCTTGGTATTTTATAAATATTAGCGTTGTTAATAATTATTGTTGTAATAAATAATCTTTGTAATCATAAATGTATTATTGTGCCTAATCAATTTTTGTGTAAAGTTGAGTCAGCACACTTAAAACTGTCATGTATACACTGTAGACTGTAATAGAAGAGTTCTAATGTAAAACACTTAACAGCTCTTAATCACCGCTGCTCGCCAAAATAAGAAAACCCTCGAGTCGGTTCCTCGGGCAAAAAGCGTCCGAACGAAAGAAAGAAAAGTAAAAAGTAAAAAACCGCTTACCTTATCATCCTCTCCTTCGCTATCACACTGCAACAAAAACACAGCCATTAGCAAACCATACAGAACCGTTGACAAATAGACATTTATAAAAAAGGAAAAAGCGTAATGAAAAAAGGTCCGAAATCATCCGGAAGTTTATCCAATGAATAACGTGGCTTGTCGGAAACAGAAGTTCAGAGCGAGGCCGATCCATCAAGCAGGCTACGGCCAGCAGGATTCCAGGGCCGGACCAACACAGCACCAAATCGACACTTTCTATTTTCATCCACGATTTCAGCAAAACAAGCTAGAGTTCGCCCAAAATAGGAAAGAACACATGGCCGCTACTGCGCATGTACTATCCAACCTAAAAATATTAACTGCAAAACATGATGTGTATGTCATACCCATATTTGGGATAATTTCATTCTGGTTCTTTCTCCATTTCATATACATACAAAATATAAACGTCAAAAACATAACCTTAAATTTCATAAATGTTCTATAAATACTACTTCGTAACACCCCTCCATTTTCGACTTGAACTCGCCCCAACGAAAATTGGTTTATGCGCAAGTCCTTTCTTAGTTTGTAAGTGTGTAAGTTTCAATGTGCCTATATAATAGCTATTATTCCCAATTATCAAGTAGACTACTTGCATCATTTTCTTAAATAACGTCAGTAAAAATGTTATTATCTTGATTATTATTGACGTTATTTAAAAAAACAGATGTTTTTTTCATTTTGCTATTAAAAATTAATTTAAAAAATGCAATACATTTAAGATAATAGCACCGTCAGAATCTTTCTGACGGTGCTATCATGTCAAACAGAAAAATAAAAAAAAAATCTGCTGTGGCCACCACACGACCTCTCGCCTAATTCTGCTTATTCTACTAATCTAATAGTTTCACTTACATTTTAATAGTTTCATGTTCATGTAATATGTAAACGATAATGTAAACCAATATGCAAGCAAAAGATGTCAACTGTACTGTCACTGTCATAATCATTCAAATTTTATGTAGAAACAAATTTTATATCATGGACAACAAGATACTGGAATTTCAAAAAAATAGAATATTAATTGTACTTTATTTTATTGTTAAATACTTCCAGATTCAGCAATTTGTATTTATAATTAACTGTACACAATTTCTTTTATTTTTAATTGCAAAAATTGTCATAAATAAATAATGTACCAATATATTTCAGGAAAACTTTTCCAAACTTCTAAAAGTACTACTTCCGGTTTGCGGATTTCTACCAAAATCTTATCCGGTGTTAAGATACTTATTAAAACCTTAAATATGAAATTTGGTTATAAACGGTTTGATACTTTTTAAGTTATCGTGGACGAAAAATCGTCGGTTCATACAAACGCACACACACACACACACACGCACACACACACAGACATCATCGTGAAAATAGTAAATTCGTATTCTAGAGACCCTGAAACGTGCTTACCCACCAAAAACTCATACTCGAAAATTTTGACCCATTACAATACCTCTCTTATAGAATATGAGGCGAGAGGTAAAAACTGAAAAATTTCAATATTTTGATGTTGGCAATTAATAAACAACAATTTCAATAAATTTGAGATCATAGAATTTTCCAGTGAAAATCAATATATTGCTTTTCAGCGTTCATAAGAAGAGATTAAAACTTGGAATCAAGATAATAATATACGTAAGATAGGTATACGTACGCACGCTACTTGAGCATAAAAATTTTGACGCCAAAACTGAAATCAGTCAGTGCGAGGTTATATTTTATTTATTTCACCAGAATTAAAAGCAAGAAACTAATAAATGACGTATTATTTATTGCAAAAATAATCTATGAATTTGATTTTATATCTTGTTTTAATACTACAATGTGAACGCGTACGCTAGAGGCTAGTTTTAGTAGTCCTGCCTCTTCTATCTCTCTCTAGCAGCAGTCCAGCAGTAGAGTAGAAGTAGTAGAGAAAGATAGAAGAGGAAGAGCATAAGCAGAGTCACTGCTGAAAGCCTCGTCGGTATACCTGTTTTATCTTATATCGGACCTGGAACACATATTTTATATTTTGACAAAATTTTTGTTAATAAGCTCAAAAATAATTGATTATTTTATAAGTGACGTAGAACGTAGAATGCTTTCATCTCTTCTGTTCAAAATAATGACGTCATTGCAAAATTTCTCTCTTAAAGCCGTGTTCAGATAAGTATTCTTTGAAGATTCTTTCAAGATTCTGAATATTGGAAAAAAATAAATTTACAGTTTTTAAGACTCATGGACAGGTAGGTAATTCTTACTAGAATTATTTTTCTAAAAATTTTGAAACATGAAAGAATCTTCAAAGACTCCTTGTCTACTATTAAGTAATTTTAGATATAGAAAATGATATATTATGTATACTTGAAAAGGGAATAATTAGGGCTATCCATTTCTGTAACGAAAAGTTCCCCTTCTCATTTAAAGAAAATATATTTTTCATGTCTCCCGCCACCTTCACGCTATATTTTAATTTTACCTCCATACAATTATATCCGATTTCTTACTGTAAGCCCATATATCTCTTTTTTCTCTAAACTAAATAATTACCCCAAAAAACGGATTGGTTGTTTTAAAAATACATCTTGATAGTACATGATGCAGTACGACAAACCACAGTAAACTTGCAAAAATAGGTAGATACCTAGTTCAGCGCAAAATTCCTCTATAAGAATATTGTGATCAAAATATTATTTGATTTTAGTTTAGTAAATCAGTGATACCAAAACTGTTTTATGAATATATTTCAAATACCTATCCTATACTTATAAATATAAACTTTACACTTAGTTTGTCTAGATCCGCCTTTGACAAGGTGATTATTATTAGAAACAGAGAAAAAAACGATCCTCCCCTGTACGACAAGTATATATTCAGTGTCACCCTCTCTGCCAACCACGCATATCTCAATAATATTTTTTTCAATGCGGTGCAAATCTCGGAAAGCTCTGTCCGGTTCTGCTTCCGGTGTGGAGTTTCCGGCGATCGTCCTGCCACCACGCGGCCACATTCCGAACACTGTTATCCGATATTCAAGCTCGAGGGACTCAAAAACTAGATACGAAAACTTCGATTCAATTTAATCACGGCCTTCTTGTCCGTATGTTCGATATCAAGCAAACAGTCAAACAGTCGAAGGTCGGAAGATTAGATCAGCTTCTATTGACCGAGAAACAAGTGACGAACGGATAGAGGTTTGACATTTGAGGCTTATGGTGAATGCGAAAGTTCCTAAGTTATCATTATAGTCTGATTGTGGCAGCCTCACATACTGTGATTTATCAGTACAGTTTTGATTTTGTGAATTACATTGTTGAAATTTCATATATTTGCACGACGTCGATAAGTTTTAATTAATTTGATCTTATTAATGCACGCATTAGATTATCAATTAGTTATTTAATTTGAATTGGAATATTACTATCTTAATTTTTTCGCCGTATACTTAAAGTCATTTACCTATCCAGTTTTTATTTTAAATGAAAGATTAATCATAACTCTATTAAGAAACTGTCGTGTATTTTCTAAAATTTTGATACGACCGTTAAGCAACAATTAATTTGAGTAAAAAATGACTAGTAAGCGGAAACGGAGATATTCTTTATGAAAGCAGGATTACATTAAAAGACGCTCAAGTGGTCAACTTGAAACGCCCGAGTGAGCCTTAATTGCAAGAAGTTATTGAGTATACTTGTTAACAGTGTAGTTCACTGATAATTTAATTAACAAGTTTTAACAGTAGTTACCTGACCTGTAATTATAATTTCAAATTGATCTTATATCAAGATTATTCTAACTTTACTGAAGTGAGTGTGATGTTTAAAACATTTATGTGACTACTGCCTCCATGGAAATAGTATTTTGTGCACCTAGGGAGGGAAGCGTGCTATTCCTCCCTTGGGCGACGCCGGCGCCCTCGCTCGGGCCGCCGCCCTCGCTCGGGCCGCCGCTTGGCCCGCGGGAGTAATAGCAATTACTCCCGCGGGCGAAGCGGCGACCCGAGCCGAAGGCGAGCCGCAGGCGAGCCGCAGGCGAGTCCGAGCGAGGGCGCCGCCGAGGGAGGAATAGCCTTCCCTCCCGTGGGACACACAATATTTTACGTCACGAGGGCCTCGAAATCACCTTTCTTGCAATGTTTTCGTCCCGCCAGTACCGGGAAGAAAACAAGTACGGTCCTCCCGAGCGGGAGGGAAAACTCGCTTCCCTCCCTCCATTAGCAAGAGGAAAACACTGCTTTCCTCCCCCGAGTGACGTAAAAATTATTGTACAAGAAAAAACAATTTGAAATTTGGGGAGCGCATGGATGTTTCTTGCAATAAAATGTGAATTGTAGGTAATTTAAATATCCCCATATATCAGCAAGTAGAAAAGTGTCGTTTCGGCAAGTTTGAAAACAAAGAATTTCACCTATTCAACGAAGCGAGAAGAAAACTTCTAGCAAATATTTTCAGATTATCTGTGTAACTTCTGAAACTACATACCCGAGGGCAAGAGAAATAAAAGACATTTTACAGGGATATTCTGTGTTTATCTGAAGACAATGGACAAAGGAGCATTCAACAGGATACGTCAGTTTTCTTATCCAAGTTTTCTTATTTTACTTAGTTGAAAAATTAAACTGGCACAAGAAAATACTAGTTACTTCTTGCTGAAAGAACAACAAAATTTCAGCGATTCTTGCTATATTAAGCCCTGTTCCGACATAGATTCTTTGAGGATTCTATCATGCTTCTGAATGCTGAAAAAAGAAATGCGAAGCAATTAATTAGATAATACTTCTTCTCCAAGACTCATTGAAGATTAAATTTAGCGGCGCCGCTATTTGACAGGTAATTCTCACCAGGATTATTTTTTTTAGCATTGAGAAGTATTAAAGAATTCTCAAAGAATCCTCGTGTGAACAAAGGCCACTTGCATAACTTTTTTTATTTAATTTAGAAGAGATCATCAGAATTTGGGACACGTATTTTTTATTTGTCAAAATTTTTACTAATAGGCCCAAAAAAATTATGAAAATTGAATAGTATTTGACGTAAAGCAAGGTGGAGCCAATGATTGGCCGTAAGACATAGCAACGACTCAACTAGTGAAGGCTCCGCTTGTGCGGAAAGCTAATACGGCCAACCACAGGGTACATTCTTAATTATGCTTCCCTCCTCCTGTTCAAGATAATGACGTCACAAAAAATGTGCTTTCTCAATTTATACTAAAAAAACAGGTACTACCTAATTTTTATATTTTTACATTCCTTTGCCCGGAAAAAATTACCCAACTCAAAAAAACTTGAATTGCAGAATAAGCAGTGAACAAAATTATTATAAATTCTTGCTTAGCAAAATTATAGAGGTCTCTATTAAAATGCTTATTACTATAATGATGTATACTTGATTTTTACAAAAGTACCCCTTCTAATTACTTTTTCATCCTTATTTAGATTGCACTGAAATAAATAAAAACCCAATACCCTCCTTTAGTCTTAAAAATACTCGGTTTTAGTTACAAACTCTGATCGAACTGAATAAAATTAATAAACAACCCATTCCATTACCCTTCGTGAGTCACACCTAATACTCAGTTTTAGTTGATTGAACTTAAATAAATAAAAAATAACCTAATATAGTATACCCTTCTTGACTGAAATTAAATGATGTGACATTGTGTTTTATAATATGCCTACATGTCTAAGCTTTTTATGAAAAGCCTAAATTTACAATCTGCCTACGACATACGAAACATTGATCGTTTACACGGCTTTTGATAAATTTATTTCAATGAGAAAATGCAAGTTGGAAAATTTCCCTTTCCACTCTGTGTGCTCATTCTCGGTGGAAAAGCAAAGTAGTGATGCAGAAAATGCGATATTTTGTATGTAAAATACCACCCAATAATTTACAGAGGAAAATACATTTGAATTTTTATTCGAGGTAGAGAGTGGAAAGAATGAGTCGAATTTAAAAACTTGTTAAAATAAATATCATTTATTCACACACGGACGAATTTCAATTCGGAAAATTTACAAACCGAGACGATCGAGATTTAGAGCTGCACGCATACGAGCTGATTCTTAAGAAACTGGCCCGGATTCAGGCAGAATTAAGATAAAGGGCCCGTCTCATTGTCATTATTCTTACAAACAATAAAAAGTAACTGGCAAGTAAATCATTTTGTTTGATGTATACTCGTGAGTGGTCGGCTGGTAACCGCACACACAATACAATATATTCGGATGACTACAGTCACGAAGAAGTGTCAGAATCATAAAGTACGATACCTAATTTATTGTCCTTCAAAATCAGTTGTTATTAAATATAAGGAGAAAGGAAGGGGACGTATTAGAGATAGCAAAAAATATCCGAAATCCGAATCCGATCCGATCCGAAGTTGGATTTGGATCGGATCGGATAAGAACGTTCTCGGATCGGATTCGGATCGGATATGGTTCAAAGTTCAGATAAAATATCCGATTGGATTATCGGATCGGATTTCGGATCGGATAATAAATAGAGTCGGATCGGATATTAAATTTTTCCAAAATGCCCATCTCTAGGACGTATTAAATACATTTGCTTATACAAAGGGCGTCAAAAATTCTAACTCCGGCCCTGGATTGCCCTGTGCTGACGCCACCACTCTTTACGGTCGCAATCCGCCGATGCAACCTCATTTACAAGATTGGCTTTTCCGGATTGAGCACATTTTCCCGCATTTTCGATTCTTATTCTTCACCGACATTTATTTCGAGCGAACTTCCCCGAACAATTCGCCATTCACTTCGTGTGAACGCCGACGTTCACTTATCTTACACGGCAATTGTTTTACCACAATGGAGCGCGCGCATAAAGACAAACGCATATCGCAATTTTTGAGCGGGAAAATTTAAAAGGGAAACAGTTATTAGAGAATATTGAGGTAAAAATTAATTGTGTACTTACGATATATCCTTTTCCGGAACTGCATCGACTGCTTGCCTGTAACAATAAAAAAAACTTCAGTAATATGAAATTATGTCTCTGAAAACTTAAAAATAAATTCATTGATACTGATAAATTAAAGCTTTGATTACAACTAATAAATAACTTTATCTACGATTAATGTATAACATTAACATTAAATGTGTGATGTTTGCTACATATTGCCATATATTAATCCCGCAGGGAATAATAGTCAGTATTACCTCCTCTGCACCAATCACTTTGCTTGAATCAATTTCTCCGTGCAAATTATTTTCAAAAAACATTGCAATGTTTAATGATGTAACTATTGTGATAAAGAATTGACATTTGAAAATGTCAAAATTTTTCGTATTGGTATTTATCTTATTAAAATCTTGTACATAATTTATAAGTCGTAGATAAAGTACAGTATACAACTCGCTATAATGGCTATTATTCCCTCAGATGATTAAAACCCTTGTTCGCTTTGCTCGTTCGTGTTGTAAACTTCATCTTCAGGAAAAATAGCATCCATCATAGCGTCGTTGTTGTTCTGACAATCCAGTTTAGAATCAGGTATACACATTTTTTTCAAAATCGGCATGAAAATCGTCATTTCCAGACTAATTTGCGGCATAAAAGTAAGATTTTCATGACTAGGCATGAAAATAAAATTTTCATGCCTAGTCATTTTTACTTTCAACTTTGTTTACTTGTCATGACAACTTTTTCTAAAATTTGTGACAGCTCTGATGATTTGTCACAGCTCTGATGATTTATGCAAACCTAATTTTTTATATAATTTTAAGCTTAATTGCCGATTTAAAAAAAATAGAATACATCACGCGTCATAAAAATGTCTTTGCTTGACTCGGAGGCTTTGAAGAAATGCGAGGACGCTGCCTCCTCGTCTGCAATGAAACATTTTCATGACTTGTAATGTAATATACTATTAATTGCACAAAAATGTGCATGTAAACTAAAACTACATCTATTGCTTTTTATGTGTAAAAGAGGCGGTAAATTAAAAATTAGATTGTTTTAAGAAATTATGATTTTTTTATTCCTGCTCTTCAACGAGCTAGAACTCTGAAACTATAGAAGATAACTGAATTATGTTTGCGGCATTGGATTCAGCACCATTTAATTGTACTAACAAAATATTTTACAGCGGTCTGAAATTTTGTAATTAAAAATGGCGGACAAATGTAAAAAATATACTTTCAACTAACAATAACAATAATGAATGATCTGATGGCTGGTAACCACACACACACGACATAATATTATAAATCTGCAAATATCTCTCACAGTATGTGAGGCTGCCACACCCAAGTTGGGTAAAAAGCGTGATAGATAAAAGCTATTGAGTTGATTACGAAGTAAACATGTTTTTGGAAGTGAAACTATAACTTGTTTATTTTTTGAATACTTACATCACTAAGTCGATCCCTCGAGCTGTCTGGGTCTCTAGGAGCAACAGAAGATCCGGTGAGTCTTTCTGAAGCCCTTCCGCTGTCGTCACTTGTTCCAGGGTCGTGGCTCAACGTCAAACCCTTAAACAAAACACAAACACACACATTACTTAACCTGCAAACACAACAAACATCTAGAGAAGACATTATTTCTTTCAATCCATAAAACATCTTATCAAGTACCTGCTTAACTTTAAATCTTGTTCAAGATTTAGTGTAATGTAAAACGGGCTTTCGCCTCACATAAAGTTATATAAAATAAAAGTCGTGATATGTATGTTATTAAATATCTTGTCATTAAGTTAATGTAAAGTATGAAATACCTCTAATAAATAGTTCGTGTAAGAACAGACTAACGTAAAACTTACTCTTGCTGATAGTAATTGATCGAAGTTATAAACTTAGTTCAGTCGTAAAACTATGCAGAAAATACACACGTCAACATTCCATACTGCAATTTACTTGAGTTATGTTTCACACTCACACTGAATAAACAAAAACATAAAACTATCCAGCAATCAGTTAAGTGAGGCTTACACAATCAAGTTGGCGATGAAATAAAAATGTTATTATTATTATTCAACGTTTATAAGAATAAAGATTTATACGACTTCATAGGATTACCAACTTTAAATAATTGAAAATGAAATAACAGCTGATTATTTGACAATTTTATTTTTTTAAATTTATAAACACAACTTATCAAAATCAACAGAATATTATATTGGTCAAAAATAATAATATTACAAAAAAAAAATTCATCACAAGAAATTAACATAAATGCAAGGATAATTTAATACTCTCAGATAAATAAAATGAAATGATATGCAAAATTAGTTACAATCAACATGCAAAAGTCTTTTAATGACGAATTAAATACTTAATTACGGTTGAGATCTTGCATTTATAATTTCATTACCACAAACGTATACTTATTTCTATTTCTTCACTATTTTATTACTTCAATTATTAACAGTCAATTAAATATATTCCATTATATTTATTTATAATGAATAATGAGAAATAATAAAATTAATTTAATAGTGTTATTACTGCTAATTCAAGGTTTAGGTGATAAATCAAGTTTATGTCGTTTCTTTTAAACCAAATGTTGATGTAAGCTATAATTAAGACGTAATAATAATTAAATGCACACATTATTCTTAAACCATTCCCAGAAATATTACATTTTATAACCGCATATTTCATAAATAAATAATAAAAAATTACTTGCAAAATATGATCACTCTGTATACTCCAAGTTAATTAACAATAGCCATTCCATTATGTGCGAGTCAAATACAACGTTTTATCTACGAATTTTTGAATAATTTAATTTGATTAATAAAACATTTCTTAACAAATGATAATTAATAAAAATATTAACCTAACCTCACATTTTCGTGTGCTGACAGATGACAGTTGTGTTGAGTAATGGACTTATACTACAATAGTGTTTAATTATGAATTCATAATACAACAGTGTGTCTTATGGACGGGTTTATCTTACTAAAATTACCTATACGCTATCCTATACATAATGAATGTATGATTTAATCAATATATATTTATTAATAAAAATGGCAATACTAAATTCTACACACACAAACGAGTATAACTCCAAATGACACCTCTACAACTCTGTCTATTTCTCTCTAATCTGCGCGGTGCCCTTATCACTGGTACGCCACTGTTCGAGCGACGCACGGCACTGGTTAATCCCGGGTAAGCGCGCAGCTTGTCGCCGCGGGCCGCGATTAGCACCGGCTTAAACTTCCGGTTCCGCTCGCGCTCCGGAGCTCCGGTTCGCTCCGGCACAAAGCAACCGTCACGTGGTACACGCTGTGACGTCACAGGAGTACAGGATTCCGGAGAGAAGAAAATTGTTTTATTATCAGAGGCGGACAATAAGCCGATTTTACACGACTCAATTTATTCATCAATAAATTGATTCTTGATCAATAAATTGCAAAGAAAAATATTTTTGTTCTTTTTACACACATCAAGTTTTTCTTTCTATTTAAACGTAATGAAACTAGATGAAATGCGGGAAACGTCATGGAAACCTAACCTTTAAAATTAAAATGGTAAACACAACCAATTCAGAGAACCTCAAAACATGTATTTTCACAAAAATCCCGGTATAAAATATGTATTCTTATTTTACGTATATTAACGCCTAACATAATTTTTTTTTGCTAAAATCTTCTCTCTAATATCTTTGCAATGTAACCGTAAATATATTGCACCACTATTCTTGTTATATTAATATAAAATATATTAGACGAAAATATCGGGAAAATATAAATATATTTATGGTAAATATACATTTTTGTCAGTGCACCTGTATATCTATTCTGTGATGTACTGTTTGTGTCACTTTTCTTGTTATTTTAATATAAAATATAATAGAGCTAAATATAAATATTTTTATTTATTGCAAATATACATTTTCTCAGTGAATAATTAGGAGTATGTAAAGTTTGCATAAATTAGACATTTTTAAAAGAATATTTTAATAAAAATCACAAAAGGCACAACTGCTTATTGATCCTTCAAGTAATATCCTTGTTGAAATAAAATTTTACAATTCCTACTGGCCACTGGCCACAAATGCAAACTTTTACTAGAATCTTTTCCTTTTTAGATTGGTTTATGTCTGTCCTGTAATTCGTCTCAACTAATAGCAGCTCCCGTGGTAATTAACCCTGCACAACATAACACGGTGTCGTACCAACCTAACGACTTTGACACCAGACGCGGCGCGAGCAGGGAGTTTATTTCTCTCCGGGCAAATTGATCCTGGAATTCTGTTAGCTGTTACCCAGCTGCTGTTTGCACTCGCTATAATTATCAATTAGCTGCAAGTTATGTTTGCCGAGAGGAGAGAGAAGAAAATTCACTGGCAAAGGTAAGCGGTACTGGATGAATTTGTTACAGAAATTAAATATTTTATATTTATTTTTCATTTTCAAATACTAATTTGAACCTAAATATTGCACTTGACTATTTGACGTTTTTGTAAATAATAAGAAGATAAGTAATGTGGCTGGTTGCGCGGGTTTAGGCGCGGCATAGTTCTGATGACATGAATCCGGAGTTCCGTGGTTTTAAGGTGGGTTTATGCTGCAGAAGTAACAATAAGGAACAAGGATTAAGAATTATTTCTCCAACATAAACTGACTTCTTATTCTTAATTCTCATTTTTAAATTTTTTAGCATAAACCAACCTTAAATCTTTCTGCCGGCAGTGTGTGATTATTAGTCATCATGTAACGGATAGTCAATTGACCGAATACCGGCTATTTGGTTTATCTCTTTGGGGTAAACAGGTACAAAATTTGAACCACTAATTTTTCGACTTACTCGGTACATTGGTGTATAAAATGTACCATCAATTTATAGAATTTTTACAGGATAAGTCCGTCGGTTTAAGCCGTATACCACCAGCGCACGCATAAGTTTGTAGTATATTTTCTATGAAAACATATAGGGGTTAATTTCAGTTATATTATATTGCTTTTGACTATGTAATAGCATTTATTTTTCCTGTGCAATAGAAAATACTTCTGTACCTCTAAGGGTGTACTTTTATTCATTTTAGCGTACCTCAAAGAGTTATAATTCGGCCGGATAGCCAGCTATCCGGCAACCGGATATTCGGCGTTCATAAACAAATTTGTTTGGGGGTGTTGCGCAAATTTATAAACTACAGATATATCGTAAAACAAAGTTTTAGTTACATTTTCAAAATTTATTTCATATTTTATGGTTTTTAACTAAAAAAATTTAAATGCTGATAGCAATTGTCATGTAATTTTACTCTTATTTTATATTTTTTAACTATCCGGTACAGGCAGGACATCAGATTATTATCCGGTATTTGGTCGGATAGCAAAAATCTAGCCGGATACCGGATAGTAACCGGATATCCGTTGCATCACTATACTCTCTTTAAAACTAATCGGACAAATCTGAAGTTGGAATGCTAAAACTGATGTAACACAACACCAGTTTAAAAAAAAAATTAAATAACAATATTGGTAGGTATTGCTCTTTTTACTAGAAAAGAAAAAATAAAGTTAATTTATTTAGCCGTCAGTAAGCGAATAAACGTCTAATAAAACGGTACAATTTTTGCGTAGCTCTTTGAAGTCTTGTTTTTATTTTCTGTAAAGTTTTATTAATTAAATATCCCTCAAAGTCAAAGCAATTAAATTATTATTGAGAAGTTAATAATTCCAAACAGTTGTATGGCGTAATAAAATCAAAGTGAGTATTATATTCTTGTTCGGTATCAATTTGCGGTCGAATTTCCATTCCATTAGGCCCGCCCTAGCGAAGTTGTATTTCATAACGGGAATAAATTGACGCTGCCGACAAAATGTTTTCGAGAACCGATGGTTTTATCTTTATCTGGTTTAAATTGTTTGCACTGGTAACAAAGCCGCGGTATTAAATCATCTTAAACAAAGATTATTTTGTGATTTAATACTTTACAAACAGACATTAATATTCATATCTTTTATGCTCGGATCGGGAGATTTACGTTGGGAACTAAATAAAATAAAAAACGTTGTACGTGTTTGTTCCTCGAACTACAACTACTTCAACGAAATATCCTGTTAAACTTTTTTAATGTTTTAATGTTTACTTACTTAAACGAAATACGAACTTTTAAAATATACTTCTAGTTTTTGCTTGCTTTAACTTACAAGTTTTAAGACTCAAATAAAAATAAAGATTATGAACGCTGCACCGCGAAACTTTCATGTTAATTTAAATTTACACCGACAGGAATATTAAACACGGTGAATAGATTTTAATTTTACACAAAAACATACATAATATCGCGTCTTTTACCCAACTTTTACAAAAATTATTAATTTTTATTTTGCTGGTAACCATTCAACAGGATTTATTCCCTATGGTCTACTTGGATGACTTTTTTATTAAATATGTTAAAAGAAGAGATTAAAACTTAGGACACGTATTTTTTATTTTGACAAACATTTTACCAGCAAGCCAAAAAAAAAATCCCTAGTAGTGAGGAAAAGAGTGGACTGGAAAAAAAGTAAAATCGAGAGTATTCTAGGAATTCGGTAAAAACGTAAACGAGCCGCTTAACGACAATCACACACTGCAGGCCGAGAGACTTGAACCACGGAATTCCGAGATCTTACGTCATCACATGCAGAGAGCTGTGCTTAAACCTGCATATCTAAAGCCTTAATTGGTTAATAGACCATGGTTGTTAGTAAAGAATATAATACAGGAAAGACTTTTGTGCAGTTAGTGGAATGTGTTCCTGACTGGATTAGATCCTGAGTTGTCAAAACCACAGTCGGTAATATAACATTGACAATTAATTACTATATAAACTTTGCTCTGTTTTTATTTCTACGTAAATTTCATAAATACAGGGTAATTAAATGAAATAACATATAATAATGCACAAAGATTACAATGCAAGTTAGTATGGTGTGCTATATTATGACATTAGATGCACAAAGAGAATGTTCTAAAGGTAGCTATATCTTATTACACGTTAAGTCGGAACTTAAACAAAAGCAAGTTGATATATTATTAATATAATATGACAAGCCGGTGTTTGTATACATATAACAGAAGATGATATATCAACGTTATGTTACATCAGGGGCGTAGGCACCGCTATATCCACCGTATCAATGATAGGGCTCCCAAGATAAGGTGCCCCACCAGCCAACCTCAATTAAAAACAAATATATTTGTTAAATATTATTATGTAAATTTAAATATTTATATTAAAAAATCTGATGTGGACACCATATGACTTCCTTGAACGCCTATTAAACTGTTCATTCTTTTCTTAATAACTAAAATGTAGAATAATATAATAATATAACAACCGTATTTGATTTATGCGGAAAATACCAAAAAATGTCTAGAGTAAAGTGCTCTTTTGGCACGGACGATCGCAACCAAAAATTAGAGGTGATCAACTAGATGCAACATGAGTCTCAAATACAAAATTTCAACTTTCTACGGTACACAGTTTTTGATTAATGCGAAAAATGCCAAATAGTGTCCCTTAGGCACGGACGATCGCAACCTAAAATAGGAGGTGCAGAACAAGATGTTATAACAGTCCTAAATACCAATCATATTTGAGTTATGCGACACACATACGTCCGTCCGTATTACGTACAGACGTCACGACGAAACTGACATAATGGATTCAGGAAATTCAAAATATTGCCGTCAAAATCTGAGAAATTTTTCGCGATTACAATACTTCCTGTTTACTCCGTACAAGGAAGTAAAAATTTTGCCTGTGGCGCATTTTATTTTCCTATAAATTCGCATACTCGTCCGGGAAAAAATTTGGGTTGTCCACTTTATAATTATAATTCTAGTTGACCACTTTAAATTTTTGACCTGGCTACAAGCTTGGGATAGCTCGAACATCGTCAGTTTCACAGTCAAAACGTCGTATTGAACAAGTTTTTGTTTACTGTAAAAATATAATTTTGAAATTCGTTTTACAAGACAAGATAAAAATCCTATAGGTAGTGACTTTCTAGATTATGTAACTTTTGTTTTAATTCCACCTATATATGTAAATGGATTAGATTCTTGAATGAAAAAAGATCTTATCTGAGTGATTACAATATTTTTAAAAAATATGAAAAATAAAACAGTAAATAAATATCGAAAATTTCTCCATTTTTGCAACCTTGGCCCAGCGAGGAAGGGGCCCCTATTGTTATTTTTGCTACAGGGCTCACCAAGCAAGCTACGCCACTGAGTTACATACATCTTACCAGCAACAAGAATTTATCATAAATCTTGCAACATTCCGGCCATCCAAAGTTAAAGTGCATTTTACAATCCACTACCACAGATTTAAATTCCTTCAATGACTGTCAGCTAATAAATCTTTATAAAATGACAATGATAACAATGTCATTAAAACAATCTGCAACAAATCAAGGATCAATAAAAAATAACTAAAAGCTAATGTGAGTGTGTTTAAATGTAAACAACTCACAATGGACAGTCATCGAGTGTCATAATCATAAATTATGATTTAGTCGTAACGACACAATCGGTCAATATTTGTCCCGTTGTGCGCCATTTTTGTTGACGTTATTTATTGCTTTCGCGGGCCATAAATATCATTAACACTCTGTTGGTTTATATAGATCACTGATCACATTAGAGTGAACATTGGGCATATTTTCCAAATCAATTCTAGTTTATATCACGAGAAATTTTGTTGATTGACTTTATTTACATTTCAATTACCTTTATTTCAACAATAACTTGAATATAATTGATATATTTGTTAATTTAATATTTTTTATTCAATTTTGACGTTTTAAACAGCTATTATTAACTCCATAGCAACAACTTTAAACAACTGTTTATTTCACAAGTGAATTTTTTTTTTTGAATCACTCAACACATTTTTAAATCACTTTGATGTTTTAAACTGTTATTATTACGTCAAAAATGCATAAAAACAATGACAACTTGCCACTAACGACTACTTTGATTAGTTTTTTTTTGTTATGTAAAAATAAATTTAACTAGGTATAGCTATAATTCATATATTTGAAATAATTTCGTCAAAACTTTATAAACCACGTGAGATACGAATGTTCCTATTCACTCGAAGAAATTATCCCACTCGCCCGTCGGGCTCACTTGGTGTATAAATATCTATTTATCATCTGTTTTTATTTTTAGTTACTACTTTAAATCAGACGTTTAAAAAAAAACCCCTTCGTGAGTCCCACATACTCAGTTTTGGATGATTGAACTGAACTAAATAAAGAACCTAAAGCCCTGTTCACACATGGGCACATAGAAGACACACACATGCGACACACAGGCAACAAAAGCAAAATGAAGAACGTGTGGAACATTTGTGACCTCAAAATTGATTTTTTTACTTATATGGAAGCCACAAAATAGCGGCGCTTCTATTTCACAAACAACATATATACACAGTATTTCTTACCGTTGCATGTGTCTTCTATGTGTCCATGTGTAAACAGAGCTTAATGTAACATGGCAAATTTTGCTGTTAAAATTGCTTGTGTAGTTTAACGATTCAGTTAAGAAATAAAGTAATCATAAAGCAATAAAGAAATAAAGTGTGTATTGATTAATTGAGGTTGGTAATTAACCGAAGAATGTGATTATAAAATTTTAATTTCACCTCAATTTCCATTAAAATCCTGCAGATAAAAAATATACGACGGTATTCAAAATTTCTTTGCTTGTTATATTAATGATAATTGAGTCGCTCGTTAAACATACACGCATAAATTAATACAAATTTTATGACTTAATTGACTTAGTGATTAATTATTAAACCATTTGATGTGTCGTAATTTAAACCGGAAAAAATTGTTTACAAAAAACAAAGCCGGACAGTCTGTTCAAATTAAATTATAATTAACAAAAGAAACCTGGTAATTATTAGCAAATTAAGGGTATATTGCGACAAATTAAATTATTTAATCTAGATATAAATAACTGATTAAATAATTATATTTAATAACAAATGAAATTTAATTATATGCATTGAGCGTATATTTTATTTGTTTAATTATTCACAAAAATGTTTACATGCATTATATTGAATTTATGTCAATTTTTGCCCATACATTTTTTAGTATATTATTCATATTTCATAGATTTAAATCTATTGGTGCAGTTATTTCACAATATTATTTAAATAATACAGAATATTTTTGACAGATGGTTTAACCAATTATATTGCGTACCTAATGATGACGTAATGCAACCAATAGAATTGAAAATGTAAAACGATGTATCTGACAACATAATTATGTAGATTAGGTTTTATTTTGTTACGTTAGTTACCAAAAATAAATTAATTTGTCACATGAAATTTTTTGCAATATGAGTCGTTTTGGTAGTATTTTTAACAAGAAAATTATTTTTCCTAAATACCATTCGAGATAATATTTTTTTGAGAGAATTGTTGTCTATTCCACGGCAACTTATTGCAATTTCACTCCACAAAACATCACGGAAAATTCCCCTCAACTTCGTTTCGGGAAATTGTCAGATGATGTTTTGTGTCGTGAAATTGTTAGAAATAAGTTGCCGTGGAAACGACAAAACAATTCTCAAAAAATTATCATCTCTTATGGTATTACCCCTGACAATATTTTATTATAAAATTATTACAATAGAAGTTCTATTGACAAAAATAATTCAAGAAGTTTTTTAGTTAAAAAGCTAAAGTATGAAAGAATCCTCAAAGAATCCATGTGTGAATAAGGCTTACCAACAAGTTAAAAAATAAACAGTAAAACAATGAATCATTTTGTTCATAAAATAGCAGTTATATTTATAGTTAAACAAACAATGCCTTTAGTAATCCTCTGTGTTGTGTGCGGTTAATTGACTGGGCTATTGTTTGAGGACCGCTGGTTTGATACGGGCGTGCGAACAATTCCGGTAACCGGAAAATCAACATTTCTGTGAAACTGTTACGCAACATGTCAAACACAGAAAGCTTAAATGGTATCTGTACCGCGGGTACGACAAGGTAAATAACAGACATTCGCCGGCTTTGAGAACACCAAGTAAATCACCAATCACCGCCACGCACCGGAGCTTTGCCCGGAAACACCGGATGCAGAAGTTAAACGCGAGAGACTCTCATCATTTACCTTTTTTATTATCTGGTTATTCTTGATTCACTTATAAATTCAGAGATTGCAATAATCAAAATCTTTATTATAATAATCAAAACCTAGATAACAATAATCAAATCCTTGATAACAACAATCATTTACTACTTTGTGGCAAAATAATCTGGAAAAAAATCAATGATTTGAAGCCTTCAATTAATTAGAAATTCTTTTTTTCCAAAACTCATTCAATTTAGCGGCGCCGCTATTTGACGAGCGATTTTCACTATGATTCTTTTTAATTTAATTTAGAAGCATGAAAGAATCCTTGTGAAAACAAGTATTAATATAGCTGTTACTAACTTGTATGTTCGTACCAAACTGTAGTAAACTATTATTCTCATGACTCATGAGTACTTACTTAATTTATATCATCGCTTAATAATATATTGTTAGTAAAATAATTCTATGCAAAAATAATTTCATAGAACTGTCACAAATGTCATGCTCGCTTGACTGCCTCTGTCAACGAGTACTTAAACTACAAACTCTTTAATCAGATGCTTGAAGGGTTTTCAGGGCTGTAATTTTGTCTATAGAAAATAAAAACATCATCATAACAGCCTATTAAAAAACTTAATATATTACTATTGCTATTTAAAACAGCTTTGACGTCTGGATATAATTTTATAGTACAAGTTCTATATTCAAAAAACCATCCTGAGAAGTTTGTGTTTATTAGCAGCAGGTGAGAATGTCTCTTCCAAGCTATAATATTACGTCTGCGCAACTAGTTCTAAGAACAAAGGCCATAAAAATACAAATTGATTTTCCAGCGCGGTAAGCGCTAACGAACTGTGAACACAGCTCATATAAACCGAGCCATATAACACCTACCTATAAACGTTGTGTTATTATAACAAATTGTTTAGAACAAGAAATCAATCACGACACGAAAATAACCATAACGAATCTAAACTTCATTAGAACATTAAGGCTCCTTTCGAATGAGCGTAGTGTAGTTACTTATTAAATTCATAACTCGCCCATTTCGATTATTTTATGATCCAAATTTTGGTAACAGTATACTAGCTGTATGTATTGTCTTTTTCGATTTTCCAAACTTGTTTTGAATAATGGAAAGTCTAGAAAACCATCAAAATTCGTAGTTTACCAATAACTTTTTTGCCGATTTTCATATTTTTTTCAAAAAAAATACACATGTATCTGCTATAGTGTCTCAACAGCGTTACATCGCTATTTTTCAAGAAACGTCCCTCATTTTAAATTTAAAAAATAATCAAATTTTGGATTTTAATTTTTTTCGAAAATTTTTAAAATTTAAAAATGTACCGCTGTTAAGCACAATATTTTAAAGAATTTTTGTAAATAATTCTGTTCTCGAAAATTTCCCTAAATAAAGTTATTAGTAAATTACGAACGCCTGTCTATGCGAAGGTGAAGTATAGCCTTAAGCCCTGTTTACACA